>OZ030384.1:7829672-9090118 GCA_964023945.1 Ectemnius cavifrons | reverse complement strand
TAACGATCGGCGGAGAGCGAAGACAGAAATATCATTACCATAAGCGCACACGGGAGTTCGGGGTTTCGAGGTAAAAACATCTATTGTTAGACGGTCGCTTCGACCTGACGGTGGCCAGGAGAAGGTGACGTCTCCATTGGCCTTTGATCTTTGGTATCCTGGTAACGCAGGAATGACGTCATCCGGTGATCCAAACCAGGCACGGATACCATCCGTTACCAGCGTGCAATACTACTACCCTCGGGCGTGCCTTGGAGCCCCCGTGTATCTCTGGCTATGTTCTCTTCACTCGTGTTCTCTCTGTCTCCGTCAGCCTCACACGCTCTCTTCATCCCCTTTGGTCCCTGGCCCTCGGCACGTCGAGGTGGTACTCTCTCGTTACCTCTCACTCTCCCTCACACCCCTCTTCTTCACGGACACATGTACCATGCTCTCCTCTGCTCTTTCGCCGCTCTCTTTCTCTTTCTATCCAATCTCTCCGGCTATATATCTACGCGCTCTCTTTCCCCCTGTCCTCCCCATGGAAATCCCCTTCGCAATTCCGCCCTCCAAACGGGCTCCGACCCCTCTTGCGCCATCACGTTTGCAGCAATAACGAGTGGAAGAAGAAAGAGCAGGTTCCCAGCGGCTGCCTCGCTGCTGCCCAGCCCGCAGAGACGATGGAACCCATCGCGGAAAGCGATGGATCTTACTCCCAGCAACCCTTTGCTCCTCTTGGATGCATGAAAAAAATATGCTGTCGGCTCGCCTCTCCCACTCCTACCTCCCCTCTTCGAGACTCCGATCTTTCGAGTCATCCTCCTCCGCCGTTCCCTCTTTCCCTCGGCTTACTTAATCTCTTAATCGATCACACTCAAGTTCTTATCTGGTAATTGCAGCAGGTTTCTCTGCCTTGTTTTGCCGACTGACGCCTGTCAGGCTTTTAGTATTTCCTTTGGAAGATGGAAAGAATGCATCCGCATGGATCTAGTGGAATTATTAGGCTTCGGGGATTCCTGGTTCAGTGGTTTTTCGTAGATGACAATACACCAGATGCAACAGGCATTGGTGTACTTGACATTTTCAGTGCTTCCGAGCGGATACCCGTCAAACTCGAATATGAAACCAGACCTGATCGACTGGTATCCAAAGGGCCGCAGAGATCCCTGGAATAAGGTGGTAGGAAAGACGACGCGTTCCGCGCACCCGAAACGCGATACGGCAGGTTTTAACAATCGCTGCTCGCTAAGAAAAGGTCGCGTTCCATTTGGTACCAGGGAATATATATATCCCGATTGTATTGCAAATCCGGGAACCGGTGTCTGCGCGTCCGGGGTGCATCTCACGCTGGCGAATATAAATGGAGTTTCCAGCCGCATCAATATTAATTAAACGCTCGTGCACCCCTTTCGGCTGGATGCTGTCCACCCTAATGTCTCGCGCACAACATTCTCTCTGTTACGGTGCATTCACGTCTCCGTGTATATTTTTTCAAATTGTTGAGAAATACTTATTTATAAGTCATTTCGAACATGGCGCTTAAATCAAACGGAAGTGCCATGATATAATAAAATCAAATGATACGTAAAGTGTAATTGCTACAACTGGAACATGTTTTGTTCACGAAATGATTTCACATCAAATTACAACAGAAACATTCCAAACAAGTTAACCTATCTACCTGTAAAGAATTCATCCCCAAGCGTGCTTTCGAAACTATACTGTTAACTCCAATTTACAAGAGTAAGTAGCACTCAAAGCAAGTGCAAAGTGCTCATTGTATTTCGTTGGAAACCCTTCAATGATCGATGCGAATGGGGTGGCGTCGAAATTTCATTTGGAGGTCGAAGAACGCCAGTCCTTCCAACAGCGTGCGGAGATTTCGAATGCCGAGGATGTTCATGGAAATCCCTGCCGTGCGATCGCTCGTCCTCGAAATCGAGCAGCACGAGCGATGTTCATTCAGAATAGCTGTTTAATTCTGCGAAAGTAATCCAACAGGGCTTTTCGATACCCGGTGTACCGGTTTCAAAGCTCATCGTCTATTCTTCGGGATGGCACTGCCTTATACCTGGGTACCAGGTAGCGCGGACAATGCCAGGTCAAAGTAAATAAAAGGCCCGAGACAGAGACAGAGAGAGAGGGAACGAAAAGGAGAGCAAACCAGACATTCCCGAACAAATTACAACGACTTAACGCGTGCACCAAAGAACATACACCTGGAGAACGCGTTATATAAATGAGTTCTCAAAAAGAATCCAATGCGGAAGAGAGGAGGGAATGGTGGAGAATTGGTGAGAAGGTTGCATCGAGGGCATTTAAAGAGACCGGAGGACATCCGGTGAGATGAGTGGCGCGCGGGGGTGTTCCAGCGGGATTCTCGGGAGACTGAGGCGGATGGGTTGGCAGGTTTTGGCATTGGGAGAGTGTTGCGGATCTGAGAGGAGTCGGGGAGCAGCCAGTCAGCCAGCCAGCCTCCGGAGGCAGAGACAGTGAAGAAGAGAGACACAGAGTGTGAGGCACACAGGGAGCGCAGGCAAAGAGAGGGCGGCTTGGACTTCGGTTCGGATGGCGGGTATTGATCCTAGCGAACCTAGCAGCGGGGTGGCCGGAACCCCGCCTCAAGGATGAAGGGTGTCTCCCCTTCTCTCGATCCCTCTCACTTTCGCCCGGCGTCGAAGCAGGGCCGAAGCGAGACCGAGATAGGAAGAACCACGTGAGTGGGGTGGTTGCCCCTTAAGAGAGGGGTGAACCACCTAGAGCCCGCCGTGTACCAAAGATACCATCCCTTAGGCCGCACGGCGCACGTAATAAGCAACCGAAGTGGTCGGAAAACGAGCCCCAGGGCCAAGCTAAGTCTTCGTCGATGGATCGACGAGGAAAATTCCTTTACTGCCAGGTGAACCCTCCTGGTTCCTGACACCGTTTCCCCACTTCCTTCGCCAATTTCCATCAGGCACCTTTTTGTCCGCTACCATGAACGAACGCCGTCTGCCCTTGACACGCTTGGAGAACCGATATTTCTCTTTACGTTGCATCGGCCACATCTGCCCGACTGCGCTCCTTTATTGACTGTAACCGTACTGGTTACTCTACTCCGGACACCGCTTCACTTTTTTCGCATGCAATTTCGGTAGGTACTCTCCGAGAGAAGGGGCTGTCCATGCTACTTGGCGGCTGGTCCGCTATTTTTTTGTCTCCCGGGTGACCTTGCCGCAGGAAAGCCTTTGACATAGTTCGAGCAATGACGTCGCGGGATTTCGATAATCCAATTTCTTCGGTATCGACTTGCTATTTGCTTTCTGACACATTGTTGGCCAGCCTGATATGCGCAAAAATGAGGAAATATCGTAGATATTCTCAACTATTCGAAGAGAGAATGTCTCAATCTTGTTTGATTTCAATAACTTGTTTTTCTAATTTGTACAAGTTATTGAATTTTATATTTTTATAATTATTAAAAATGAATTGCACGAGGGTGAAAAGTAGAAGAGTGTGAATTCTAGACTCAATACTTTTACCCTGAGTTTTCAGCTAGCATACATTTAACGAGCGGCGAAGCCTAAACGAAAGGGGTGTGGAAGCACAGTGGTATACGCGGTACCAACGCCTCTTCACGCTGGTTCTCATGCGGACCAACCCTAACACTCCCTGTGCACGACAGTGGTGTTCCACCAAGCACACCCGCCCTTTCCGTTTCTCGACTCTAGAATTTCTCGATCACCTCTACTTCGATTATCCGACACCCATGTGTGTATTCTTCCAATGGGGGACGAAATATCGGATCAACATAGAGTACAATACAGTGCAGCCAATGTGTTCCCAAACTCTGCCCTCCTTAATCAATCGCCGCTCTCTTTCATACCCTGCTCGACACTTCTAAAGGAAACTGTTGCGCACAATAGATCGTGTTCCAGCGCACCATAATAACACGAGGATCGAGAAAAGGCGGAACATCCGGTGCAGAAAGTCCGATTAGCTCCTTATCGCGAGATATTTCCGTGTGCCAGATAACACTGTGTGAGAGATAAAGAAAAAGAGCCTAAAATAGATTATTTTGGGTACCAGTGGACCATAGGAAATTTTCTTCCGTTTTCGACAGGACCAATACATTTACTTCATTGATAGTTATTCTAACATAGTGGCGAACGTTTTGAATAGCCATAGTGGCAGCTGCGCGTCCTTCATGTTGTTCTCCAAGCGAGGCAGTGTTCGAGGGCTCTACGGTGGTCCATCGCTCGTTGCCGAAGACGCCTGGTTCTCCTCCGCTTATTTCCCTCGGCGTGCCAGCTGTTCGGCGGGGCCGTACGCAGCCTGCCAAGAAGGAAGACGAGCGTAGTCGTGAGCGAGAAGGATCGAGCGGGTCCCAAGGGAGCGAGCGAGGGCGAGAGGAGAAGGCAAGGGAGCCGAGTCTCCCGTGTCAGAGGCATTAGACGGAGAGCGAGAGGAAATCGCACGGTCCGTGCGAACACGAGTGAGAGGAAGCATATCTGCGTCTCTCTCGGCACCTCGTCAATCCCAATGCAGAAGCACGGTGGAGGAAGATCGCTCCGGAAAGCAGACCAGAGTATGAGAGAGAGAGACGAGGAGAATCCCTCTCACACTACCAAGGGGACTAGAAAGAGAGCGAGCGACAGAGAAGAAGCAAGAAGAGAGAGGAGATCTCTTGATCAGGCAGACTGGTGGGAGCCAACATTGTGGCGTAGAGCCCTAGAAGAGAGAAGCGAGAGAGGCTGTGTGCTGATGCCTCTTGGCGAGGACCAAGAGGGGAAGGCGCGTCGGAGACCACCGGAAATCGGTCTGTCCTTATTCGAGAGGCCGCGTGAACCACAGCCCCTCGCCTTCGCTTCTCCTCGTTTCGATCGCGCTCCTCCACTCCGGCTTCTTCTCGAGTTCCGCTATACCCTGACACGCATACAAACACACACGCGCACAGAGAGACCCTGTCGAGGGAGAAAGGGGAGAGGCCTGCGAGAGTGCATGGACCCGCACTGTAAAAAGTACCATAGGCTCCTGTTGCTTTGTTCGGAGTGGCGGCATGATCGTTTTGCTACCAGGAGAGCGCCGAGTGCGTGGCACTATGGCTTTCGGAAAGAGGCGCACTCCTCCATAGCGAGATAACGTGTCCGCGCCACTGGTGGAGGTAGCAACTGCTGCGAAGAACGGAAGGGATCAATGAGCGCCGGGGAGCGACACACTCTCTCGTTCATCGCCCTGGTTATACGATATCGCCAAGGGAGAAAAGTCTGTCGGCTTGGACACTGGAGGGACAAGCTCGCACATAGGGAAAAGTGTTAGCAACGATAAAATCCCTCTGCCTTGGAGAACGCTCTTTGCAATGCTAATTATAACACCGGAGACATCGATTGTACCAGATCTCCCGCAATAAAGAGACCCCACCTAACGCTCACACACCTCCTCCACCTTGCAGCTCGATCGCGTTCTCCAATTCCTTGGAGGCCGATTTTGCTCGACTTGTCCGTTGCTGACGCAACCACGCCGATACCAAGGTCGACAGATAACTGTGCCACCATCGTGTTTTTCTTGCGGCACGAAAGGTATCGAGATATACCATCTGGAGAAGTCTAAGAGCAAGGTAGAATTGGTAGAATTGAGGGAAATTTTCTTATGGTTCATTGAAAGGATCTCAGGTGTCTTTATGGGAGTGTTTAATGAGGGAATTTGTAGTTTTCGATGTGGAATTCCCATTGAGAAGAAGGTGTGGCGACAGAGAGAATTAATCCAGCTGATATGTGAAGCACCGTTCATTATCTGGAACGCGTGCTTTCTTTATCAAACCAAAATGGCCGGTCTGGCGAACGAAGTATCATTTTAGACGGTACTGTTAATTTACAACACCTGGTCACGCCGGTCCCTAACACCTTCCTTATCAGCGATGCTAATTAGATGTTGTAAGTCTACCGCTTGTACAGCTTCATCCTCAATTAACGAATTGAAATAAAACTAGAATCTTCCTAATTCCTTTTCTACAATATTACAATAAACATTTATAAATTTTCAACGAAAGTGCGATATAATTACGCAAGTCTTAGTTTCGCTCGAGTAAGATTTCTACCAGCGATTTAAACTTAAGCTACGAGAAATTCTTCAGGTATCGAAAGGGTTAGCGATAACCTTTCAATTCCGATTCAACCTGTTCATTGGCAAGCCATTCTAATGCGATACCAACGTAGAAATACCTGAACAGTACGCAAACAGTTACCACATTCATCGAACTCGTAATGAATAACAAGAATAATTCGACTAACTAAAATGGGTCGAATAGCTCGGCAGGATTAAGTAACTATCGGAGTCCCGGAATACAGCGATCTTCGAAGAAACAGGCCACCCGGCGAAGTCGAGCGAGGTGTTCCAGAGTACGAAGGGGAAACGCGTGCCAGCATCCCCAGTGACTCTTCGCTCAATGCCAGATCTCCTCCCCTTTCTCCATCTTTTCCAACAGGCCAAAATCATCGGGCTTCGTTCACAGCCGGCTGTCTCTAATACCTTTTGAAAATACTCCAGACAACAATGTATCAAAATCGAATTGTAAATGGACACGAGGAAATCGGAGCATATAGTACCACCGCACACTCGTGTCGATGACTCCGCCTACAGCCGGACAATTAATTTGGCCTATCGATCCCTCCGCCTGCAGCATACACTTCCAATACCAGCGAACAGGGTCAAGTTCTCCACGTCAGTATCCTGCAAGGTGACGCAAGATTGCCATTTCCAACAGTCTCGACGTCCAATCTCAATTTCGAATTGAAGACGGTGCGGAAGATAAGAAACTGGAGCCGTCTCTTTCGCCAGGAGTAATCAATAACGATACTCGCCGTGACTTTCATTCGTCCTCTATAAAAAAAAAAACAAACAAAAAAAACTATAATCGAAGATGAATCAACACCGAAAATAATTCATCCCAACACAATGACATATTCTTCATGGTCCCAACATCTTCTAACACGATAATTCTCCGCGGTTCGAATTCAGGGGGATGAAAAGAAACGAAGGTGCGTAACCAAACGCCGGGCTGCGAGGAAGTAAGAGTACCAGGCGATGAAGGGAGTTCTCTTCCCAAGGAGGAAGACACAAGCGGCGGACGCTGGGAGAGAGACTCGAGCGGGTAAATTCTGTCGGGCGGGGAAGCGCGGTAGGGCGGCGAGAGAATGTCGGCGAAGGGAAGCGGGTTGCAGACGAGCGAGAGTATAGAGCACAGAGAGACAGGAGAGAATGAGGGAGGCCGAGTGAGAAAGAGAGAGAAGAAGACTGGTGCGCTATTGGAGAGTGGTAGAGAGTGAGAAAGAGAGAAAGAGAGAGGGAATTGGCAGGGCGAAGAGAGTCGACGAGAGGAGAGGAGAGAGAGAGAGAGAGAGAGAGAGAGAGAGAGAGAGAGAGAGAGAGAGAGAGAGAGAGAGAGAGAGAGAGAGAGAGAGAGAGAGAGAGAGAGAGAGAGAGAGAGAGAGAGAGAGAGAGAGAGAGAGAGAGAGAGAGAGAGAGAGAGAGAGGCGGTAGCGGTTGGTTATAGCGCGCGGATAACAGAGAGGCAGGCGAGGAGCACACCGCGTGCGTCAAGGGGTGGCGAACCCCTAAAGGACCCTAGTCGGTAGCGCGGTGACCTCCACCCTCTTTTACCCTGTCTCCCTGGTCTCTCGTGCTTCCAACCCTGCCCCTACCAGCATGCTCGACATCCCTGCCTCGACGGCGGCGGAGCACGATCATTGGTTCACCGGTTTCACGTAGACACGAGGAGCCACACGCAGCTGCCACTGGCTCTCTGTGCCTCTTGTGTTCCACAGCCGGACCCGATCGGCCAGTCCCGAGGAGAAGTAGCGCGCGTTCGGTAGTTTGCACGCTGCCCCACGCGCCACACGCTTCTAATCATCCCCGATTATCGGGGTTAAAACACGATTAATTAAAAATCATCAACGTATAACTACTGTTATCACGTGTTCGCCACGATTTACCCCTTCGCTACTTCCGGTGTCGTGAGAACCTGTGAACTTCCGGTGGTCGCGCCGGTTCTTGCGGAAACAAAGCGCTGCCGCCCCCGGGGACCACTCACGCGTTCGCCGAACCTTTTACTTTACTGTCTCTTTGTGTGTGTGTGTATATATATATGTGTCTTCGTGTGTGAGAGTGTGGTTGCGACGGTCCCGGCTCGATCGCATGGTGCGTTCGTCGTCAGGCATCGCCATCTTGACGGACCCCGGGTACCAATCAAGCCAGACGGAAACGAGAGAGAGCGGCATTGGAGAGGTCTCGTCGACGGAGAACGGTACACGAGGCGACACCTTCTGCCTTGGACGGGCAGCCACCGTGCTGTGCGCCTGCACGTGTCTCGAGCGCCGAGAGGCAGAACCTGCACGCCAACGACGACACGCGCTACCACCGTCCTCCTCTCTATCCGCTTGTCTACCCCCTGAAACCCACGGTGATCCTCCGTCTCGCACCGGCAACCCCTCTCGCCCCACTCTCTCTCTCTCTCTCTTGCTCTCTTTCTCGCCCTCTCCCTCACCTCGGCACAGCCAACGCCGGTTCATTTACACGGGTGCGCGCGCGAGTACAGAGCGTGACTCCGTCGCTCTGACATCTCGATTTCCAAGCGGACAACTGACTCTCTACCCGTACTCTTGTTACGAGTATATAAACGCGTGCTATATAGTTCTTTGTACGATTACAAGTTTTTCCCTTGACGAAGTCGACGAGACTCGTAAGTCCTACGTGAGAGACGAAGTGTGGTGCCGTCAGTCGAAGTGTAGGGGAAGTGCTTGCCTGCCGCCCCTCGAACGCCTCGACGCTCCTGCTCTCTTCGGCGTCTCGCCCCCTCCAACCAGCAATTCGCAGGGCGTCGCACGCAGGGCGGTACCGATGCCCTTTCGACCTCCCGCGGTCATCGAGAGTACGCAAGAGTGCTTCCGACGTTGCGCCACTGTCTCCACGCCGGTTCGACATCAGTCGATCCTTGCGAAACGTGCCGGTACAGTTCTCGTGAAAGAAGCCTGAGGATTTTCGAAGGATTTCATTGTAGTTTATACTACCCTGCTAGCTTTGGTGATTTTGAAACACGTGTTTTTGGATTGTGAGGATTTTTGGAAATAGTGAAGAGAAGATTTATTACAAAGGAAGAGAATCATCGAGACTTCTTGACAGTTTCGATGACCATTGCCGGCCGCTGTGTGTCCACATGCGCTTGTTTTCGCCGGTCCTAGTGCCGCCCCCTTGATCTTGAGTGTGCCGTGGAAAAAGGCAGGGAGACGCGCGCGCGCCCGCGCGTTCGTACACATTACCAACGGAAGTGAATGTTTGCAAGTGAATCTGCATAGCTCGTGTTAGAGCGGCTTCCGGGAAAGTCTTTGGCAGGAAAGGTGTGTTCGCCAGGCGAGTGTCTCTTGGTGCATCATCGCTGCTGGACAATCGAGCGTCTCGTTTGCCGAGCGTGAGAAACAATTGCCGAAAGAGGATTGCAGTGTGTTGGTTGGTGGTACGCGTAGCGCGCACGGCAATCGTGAAGTCATTGGCAACTGGAGCGTCGTCGAGGATGACAGGAACTGCTAGGTTCTAGCAGAGTGGTTAGAAGAGAGAGACAGAGTGAGAGAAAGGATATATCAAGAGTGAGAAGGAAGGTGGTCGGTGAGAGTCGAAGAACCACCGACAGAGGTGGATGATGGCTTAGGGGTTGCCGGTGTATCCCAGGCGATCTCTGGTCCATTGCTCTGCGGAGGCTCGGGAAGAGCGTAAGAGAGAAGAGATCGGTCATAGAGGAAGTGGAGATATCAGCAGGTTAGGATGCCGCAGTGCGCCGTGGCTACGTGCCGCAACAGTCATCGCAGGACCCGCGGGCGTCGTATCCGCTACCATCGATTCCCCCAGATACCGGAAGTGCGCTCACGATGGGTGCGCGCCTGCGGTCGCGTGCCGCTCTCGAACGGCGAGATACCCTTCAACATTCAGACGGCGCGCATATGCTCCCTCCACTTTACAAATGACTCGTACGAGAAGGATATGGAGCACCTTGTGCTCGGACTTCCTGTGCGCAGTAGACTGCGCCGTGGCGCTGTACCGACGATCGGCGTGCCGGTGAACGTACAGCCGGTCACCAAGATGCTGGTCGAGGACGCGAAGCGCTCCCTCCTCAAGGTCACCCATGCTAAAATGCTAGCTGAGCAGAAAGTGACCGGCAACAACGCCGAGCAGCAGGACAGTAAGCCGCCGGCGCACCATCAGCCGGCCACTGAGAAACGGCATCAGCATCAACCGAACCACCACTATCCGCATCAGCAGCACCACCAGCAACGCTCATCCGCCACCAAGAGCACCGGCCAACACAAGCAGGAGCAAAAGATGGCGGGCATCGACGTACTCCTTGCCCTTGGTCTTAAACCCGCGCCACGGTGAGTCAGCTTCGACCATTCCCTAGGATCAACGCCTTTTTTTCAACGCACAATCTATGAGTCGAACTGTATAATACTCGTTTTCTATTGTCTTTCGAGGACCTCTTTCTTATAATCGAGAAACGTCCTCTTAGACAGGGCAACGCTCTAACCTCTTACTTAACGATCTCTCCTAACTTTCATTAGGTTCGAACTTAAGTACTGCGTTTATTCCAGTGGTTATTAATAGATGGAGATATTGTGTAGATAATATTAATATTAATATAACAAGGGATAATATTTTGGTAGAGTATAATTTGCAAAAGGATTTATTGCAAGATTATTGATAAGCTTCGAATTTTATGGATATTGGAAATTCATGTCATTGCGATCAGATGCATCGTATGAGGAAGTGGACGCTCGACTGGCTTTTGTTGCCGATTGCAACTTCTCGATCTTCCTTTGCATCCTCAATCTCAACCGCCCCCGCACACAATGATAACGTGCAAGGGAAGTTTTTGAAATATGTAGCGAGACATAGAACGCTCTCGAGTCATGGGGATTTGGGTCAGCGCATTCGTTCTGTATCAGATTGAGATAGCCACTCTCTGTTTGCACAATGGACTGCACTTTCGGTGCCCCGTTGTTTTCCAGCGCGCTCTTGATAAGACTGTTTGACCAACGTGGCGGCGCGCACCGGAGACCTGTGGCTCGACCTTTACGCCGCATCGCCAACCTCACACTGCCTATTTCCTACTTTCTCCCTTTTCTGCACTCCTCCACACCATCTTCGTAGCTTCATTCTTGAAATTCTTCCAACATACCAAGTTTCCATTGGCAATTTCGTGGGAATAGAAGAAATCATTTCGACATTGATGGAAGGCGTGGTGTTTCGTGGGAAAAATGAGAAGATTGACTGGTATCAAGTCGCGTTGGTAATTACGAAGTGTCGGGGCAGATTTGGAAAACACGTTGGCACAGAATGGCGGAGATAAAGCCAGCCGATATCGCGCGAAAGGAGTATAAAACTGTTGAGGGAAAGAATCGTGGAAGGAATGAGTATTTGATGAGTTGAAGGAGCGGCAACCTTTTATTAAACCCTTCTCCCTTTTTCATTCATTGAAATGCCCTTCTATCTATTCTATTTTGAAGACTATCTACGTACAATTTCCTCCGGTGCTTTCTACTTTCCATGGTTGGTCGGCGTGTGGCGCGTACTTCCGTCGAATTTAGTTTCATTAGTCGAATATAGTGCGTCCTCGAGAGGCGTGCGCTCTCTCGATGCCTGCCACTTCCTTAACATTATAATCACCTGATCTGAATAACAAACCAAGCAGCCTCCTCTCTGAGAGTTCAATGCCTGCTAATTCGGGTCTGCGATATGTTTGCACGAGTCAACGGCACACGCTCGCCTCTTCTGATTGCCCCGCTCTTCTCCTCCCTCTCTCGCGCACACATCTAGCTATAGTAAGAGAGATTCTGTCCCTCTCGTTCCCGAACAACTCTAATCCAACGATCTCGATTCAAGGAACCGGTACATTTGTACGAAAGTGCGCAGTGACATCGTTTCGGGAAGTGACCGGGGATCACAGCGAAATGCCGCTGGTTTTAGAAAGTATCGGATTAAGAGTCGACCCGTAAACTCTCTTGTCTTTGACGATTGCTTGTCCTTCGAAAGGGAAGCATTTACGTGAGGTGAAATTCCTACCAACCGGCGAAGGGATTGTCGCCCTATCGATCCCTTAAATCCTGTCTCTTGGGAGTATGTATACTGAATCGGGTGGGGATAGAAATGTCTATCCTCGTGTATATACATTCGACTACAGAGTGGCTCTGACAATTGGTCATACTCTGCTCCCAATTGCGGAAGTGTGGCATTATTTCCCGACACAATGGTCCTTCATTTCCCACTCCCATTATCGGTATCATCCGTCCAGCGTCGTTATCTCGGGAAATGCAGGCTTTCCCGATCTTAAGAATCTCTTACAAGAGAGAGAGAAAGAGAGAGGGTTGGCAGAGCGCAGTGAACTTTGCACGAGGCTTCTAAAGAGTCACGGCGAATTGCGGAATACCAGTTTTCCTGAGCGAGCCTTTTATCTCGACGACCTGGATGGCCCAGATCTCCCGGCGTTCACCGTTCTCTAAGGTGTTCGCCATTTCCCGACTAAAAGGCTGCTGCAGCCGTTGCAGAAGGAGTCAGCGGCCGAGCGAGCGATCTTCTAGCGCGCTTCTTTGCCAGTTAGCCCTCTGGCGAAAAACTATTTGTACGCTCTCGAAAGTGGAGCCGACGCAGGAGAGAAGGCGCGCGCTGAGAGGAGGATGATCGGCTGGCGGGCGCGCGCTCTCTCGCAGTGTCTCCTCCCCGACGAGGCGACCATCTTTGGTGCACAAACAGTCGAGAACCGAGAGCGAGCGAGCGAAGAGAGAGAGAAAGAAAGAGAGAGAGGGATCAGGGTCGACTCCGTGACGGCGATTTGACCTACGAGTGACCTCGGGCCAAGAATCGACCGTCCTCCTTTCGTCATTCTACCTCCTGATATATCGTCGGTTACGCGTAGAAGAACGCCGCGCACACCGCCTCTGCTTCTCTGATTCTCTCGCGCACTGAAAAGGCGCAAAACGCACAGTCGCGCACTATGTCTTACCGGAGACAAGTTCTGCCGAGTGTTGCCTCCGTCGAGACGTCGCGCGCGCGCGAATATGTCCTTGGTGATCATCAAGGACCATCTGGAGAACCATCTAGATCATGGTCTCCAGGGAAACACCTGACTGGTTTCGGGCATTCCGATGTAGTCCAATGATTCTTATTGTAGCTTGCTTTATCTTTCCCCATTTTGCATGTGACACTTTGACCTGGCTCGTAGTTAGGATCCTCGTAATTTTAACGCTGGAACGACGATACTCCTTCGATGACGCGACTCGATTGGATATGTTGAATGTGCTTTGTCTTCTCTTTTTGTCTTCGCTTGTCATTTAATATGCCCAGCTCCCCGGTCACTTGCTCATTTAATTAGAACGCTGTTCTGTCACGAGCGAGTGCGTCCATGGAATTTTCGGAATCCGCTCGGAGATCCAGTTTTCTTTCTGGGGTGCGGATAGCTCTCGCGAAGGGTGGTTCTTCGCCTCGTTGATCCGCATGCGGCGCTCACACTTTTCTGTAATCTGATATAGTGCGAACGTTCCGAGCGTTTCGACGCTTCAAGGAGCCGTTGACGAAGGTCGATTAGAAGTGCGACGGTCGAAGGTCGTTGCATTTCTTTGCGACCAAGTTAATCGCCAAGGTGAAGCTTCGAGGTTCATTGCGAGAGACTCGCTGATGCACGCTTATGTTCTCCAAGTTAGTTGTTCGATGGGACTAACGTAAACCTAGTGGAAAACATGTGATATCGTGTGCCAGCAACCAATGACAGTACTTTGGACTCTCCTAGACCTAACTTAACCCAATTCAACCTCTGACCGATATGCAGTACATACCGTGTTCGAGAAAGGCCTCCGCGGTCAGGGACGTTGCGACCGGCGGCGCAGCGCGCGTCTTTCCTGCCAAAGGCGTCTTCTCTGCCTAACCGGCGACGCTTGCATCTCGAAATTCGAATCGCACTGACCTCGTTACGTTACTCGACGCTCGCCATATACTCCAGGAAAGCTTCACTAATCAATCATATCACAATTAATCATCTTGTCAATGATTATTTACATATTTGTTAATCCTTTGTTGGTCGATCTTAATATTCAGAATGACACTATAAGAAAAGTCGATGGAATTTCACCATGGTAGATTGAAGAACTTTAGTATTACAGAATTATTATGAAATATTGGATAAATCATCGACCGCAAGAAACTGGTTTATACGAACCATACAATTATCACCGTCGACTTCAGATGAGTTAATTGTTGTATGCTTACGGAGTTGGCCACCGCAAGATAAAGTACCGTTCGCCATAACTACCCACGTGCTCCTCCAATCTGCCCTCGAAGACATTGTGGCGTGACTCAGTGCGCAACTTTGTCGAGAACGCAAAGTCTCACGAAGCGAAGGATAGCGATCGGAGTTCGCACGAAACCTGGCTCGTTACAGTCTAGCATTTCGAGGACTAGTTTTAATAGAACAGAACGGTGCGGTGCTGATTTTACCGAAGTACGACCGGCTCGTCTGGTGAAGGAAAGCAAAACCTGTCAGGGTGGTTAAAACCTGCTACCGTGATTCCTGCTTGATTCCTGATAGATTAAGTCAGGAAATTCAAAAGATCGGTTTATATGTTCAAAACAGCAATGTATAAACTTGTCTCGCATATGTCTTTCCTTGAGAAAAAACCCTGGGGTATATTAAATGTTATAAATCCCTGGTTATGCTGACGAAGGTGACCCCGAAGACACAGTCATCAAAGTACATATTCTAACTTTGACATTGTATACTCTTTGTATATTCCGACCAAACTTCTATTGTGATTCTTCAATTCTTCGTGTATTATTTTTCTAGGTCCACAATAATATCTTATTACAATAATACATTCAAAGATCTTTGAGTCTGCCGAAAATTTAAATACTCTGCGTGTTCCTGAATTTTCCCTACAAGTGGAAAATTTTACAGGGCAATGACCAAGCTGCTAGATAGTTTTTAATATTTACAAAATTCCTAAGATTGTTAGGTTACAATCAAATTAGTATTGCATTCTGTGGCTCGTAGCACTGTCAGATGGTTGGCAATTCTAAGCTCACAGTTGGCCAGGGAGTCACCTCTATGCGGTTCACCAGCACACGCCCGAGAGCACGTCCTTGGCGCTCAGGGACAGAGCTCGGGCAGACGAGAACACTCCTC
Organism: Ectemnius cavifrons; assembly: GCA_964023945.1. Taxonomy (NCBI): domain Eukaryota; kingdom Metazoa; phylum Arthropoda; class Insecta; order Hymenoptera; family Crabronidae; genus Ectemnius; species Ectemnius cavifrons. The sequence continues at coordinate 9,074,946 of OZ030384.1, read as the reverse complement.
CGATCGTCAGCGTCCACGAATTAGGTCGTGACGAGGGCGAGGGACGCCTGTTCACGCTCTCTCGTAACCATTCGATGTCAATAATAATAGCGCCTGTTCCTCTCTCTCTCTCTCTCTCTCTCTCTCTCTCTTGCGCTCTCCCTGCTCTCTGGAGGTTTCCCTCTTTGCTTTCTTCAACGACTAGAACAGAGTCGCGCGACGCACGCACGTTGTACTTTTGCGATATCCAACGTTTTTTCTTCCGTACGTCGTCTCAACTAAAAGATTATTTATTTCGCCTTGATTTTTTTTTACCGCCCCCCCCGAAGCCCGCTTCTTTCCACTCGGAAGTCTATTTAATTTAATGCATCGCCGAGCATGGGAAATTATAGGTTTGACGACCTGGACGGCTTAGTGCAGTGAGCTGACACTTAATCGGCCTCCTTGCGATGTGATAATTACTGCTGAAATTGCACTTTGTTTCTTGAAGTTCGTAGGAAAAAGTTGAGAATTGAGAGGTGATTTCGAGTGGCGGGGAAAGTAGTTCTTTACTTTCTTCTTAAGAACGCTAAACTGGTTCTTTGCTACTTTGTGTTTAGTGGTTAGTCCGAGATGCAGTTTTGTTTGTTGAGTCGATTAACGATCATTGATGTGTTGGAAAGTAGCAGGATTTTTTTTTGTTACAATTAATTATTTTCACAAGGCAATGTGTCTCGAATGGAACAGGAATTTCTAACTAGAAAAAGGTGTGTGCTAGCATTCCTTCACTTGATGGCATCTTGTCTGGTATTTCTTTTTGCAAGAAAGGATTTCGAAAATATTGTACAATTTTTTAACGATGATTGTTTCTTCCTTGCGAAGGTTTTCATTGATAGGCAGGTAGCCGGGATCTGGTCGATTGTTTGTCAGAGATTAATCTCGTCGACCAATAAGTAATCACAGTGCTCGACGCTTACGCGGTTCGAGGACACTGCGATAGTTTCAATGACTCTGCCATCGGCACCTTGTACTTTGCTCTACGTCGTCGAGTGGAACTAGAGTAATGCTCGCTATGCAATCTACCGGGCGGTCGCTCGACATCTCGCATTTACTTATACATTTCACAACCCTTGATTATGCTGTACCAACTAATGAATCGCCACGTTTACTCGGAGTAACTTATAACTTAGCGAGGCAAGCAGAGAAGACATTTGAAGATAAACTTGACATTAAGAATAGCTCGCAAGTTCCCATTATCGTCTAACGTAAGCCGCACTAATTTCAATCGTCAAATACAATATTCAAAGTCTATTTTCATAATTCTATTAAAAAATGCTCAAATCTAGATAATTTTTACTATCTTCGCTCGCACATTATAGTCACGAAGCCGTAATAAAATACTGCCAACTTACGCAATTCTTGTACGTCAACAATTGCATAGGTTGACTCATGAACCAACGAATAAGTAACTATACTAAACTATTCAGCAGTATGTTAACATATCATTCGAATATTCAAGCAAAACTACGCTTATCCTAACTTCCATAGATTGCCCATAAAAACGCAATGCGTATTTAATTAAAAAGTGCCAGTCAAAGTTAATTAAAATATGAGAGTATAATGGGAGAGTATGAAAGAACTGAGAAGAGAGCCTAAAATCATAGCAAGATGGTGTGCGAGGTTGGTATCGGGCACGAGAGTGTGACAATTCGAGGTCCGAGTGGAGGACGACGTGTGCAACGAGGACGTCGACGGCGACGCTGCCGTGGCGTCGACGGCGTCGAGGTCCGAAGGAAGGAGGAGTAGAAATAGGAGGAAGAGTGCGAGAGAATCCGGAGGAGGAGAAAGAGGGGGAGGTGGTGGAGGACACGAAGAAGAAGTAGGACGTCGCTGCAAGGTCCCCTGGCGAGCGCGCTTAACCTAACCCAACCTAGGCCGATCTAGGCGCGGACGCACACGCGCGCGCTTCTATCCGGACGTCCCCTTTAGGCCTTGTTCATATTCGCGAAAAACGCGTCAATCCACCATTAATCCTAATATAAATAATCACTTCTTATTTATATTATTAAACATTTTGATTTTGCCGCGTTCAAAATGCGAATGTTACTAATGAATGTGATAATGACGTGTCTAATTAAAAGTGAGAGAAAGGGAATCAGCATCCCTTTTCTATAACAGTTTCATATTAATCATAGATTATTCATCTCCCGATCAAATATCCTTCGAGTACCAGAAATCATCGTCGCAAAAGTCTTCGACCTGAGCGACCTCTGCGAGTCTCCTCTCGCTGCAACTCTATCTCACTCGTCGTGGAACTTAGGATATTCAGGTCAAGGTACTCTCTTCGAGACTGGTATATTCACTGCAACGTATCAGCATAGTATCCCCAAATTTCCATAGGTTCTTGCCATCAACTTCATAGCGATTATTAGCTATCATAGTGTTAGTTGAGAGTCGGTATGAACGTCGCCGTAGTTGCTGCTGCATTCACCAAGGCAACCCCACCAACCCTGCCTAAGCAGCTCGACCTGCTGCACTCCTCTGACCGTCTCCCTCTTCTTCTCTTTTTCCATCACTCCGCAATCTCTCTCTCTTTCTCTCTCCATTCCACCCGCGACTCTCCTCTCCTCTCTCTGGCCCCTTTCCCTCGGAGAGGGCACTCGGCACGCTCCTTTTCCCTCTCTGTCCGGCGAGCTCGGCGCGCTTCAAACTCGCCTCGGCCACACCGAGCACACACACAGCGTGTATTCTCGTGGCGTACGTCGCCAGCGTAGCCTACTGTGTTACTGTACTCTCTTCTCTAACCGTAGGAGCAGCGCCGAGACGCACACCACCGCCGCCACCACCGCGCGCCGTATCGTGCGTGCGTGCGTCCTTCGTCTAACCGTAAATGCGCGAAAACGACGCGGCGCACCCGAGTTGTACTCGCCCGGCTGGTACTAGCGGTTCTCTCTCGGTTGTCGGTCATAGAACTCGAGAGTAGAATCGCACACGCTCGATGCTGCTTTTAAAAGTCGAGTTGTCGAGGAGAGAAAGCTTGAGAGGAGGAACACGAGAGACCATAGTCGAGATAGTGCTGCGAACGCCGCCGGTAGTAGGTGGTCTGTAACTACTGGATTTCAATGCTACTGCAAGAGTGGAAATATAATATATTGAGTGTTGGATTGGGATTATAATTCTACATTGGGAGAAACGACCTTTGGTGACCTTCGTGGGAACCTTCTCTTACCGGAGTGTTGAATTATAATAGATTTCTTTGATCTCCGGGTCTTGGATAGGATAAAGTTCGACTGGCAAAGGGTTCGAAGTTGAGTCAGGATTCAAAGAAAAAGAAGGAGAATGGATCGGCTTCGATTGGCAAGGCGCGCTTCCAACCTAACTCGAAGCTATAATCCAGTGGAGTAGGGGAAGCCTGCTTGCCTGGCTGCCGGCGAAGAAAGGATAGGTTCGTGAACCGAGCGGCAACGCTCTCTCGGTGAAAACGTGAAAAGTGCAAGTGGAGAGTGTGCGAGCGAGAGCAGTGCATGCATAGGCCGCGTGTTCGCCGTTCTCGGACACTTCGACTTCGGGATCGAGAGTGCGCCGCAGACTTCTCGATGCGCCGGCTGATTATGTGTTCGCACTATTTCCACCCGAGCCAGAGCTGACTCCGTGAGTAGTGCGCATGGTCGTCGATCGTCCGAGGAATTCCCTGGCAGGACAGGGATGTTTTCGCCGAGGAAGATGTAATACTCCTGACACTCGTGTCTCTCCAGTGGCCCACACGGTAATTGTTGAATGTACGTAGCAGCTCGCTCCCACTTTATTTCACACACTCGCAATTATTATTGATTTTTTTTACATTTTATGCTCTTATTAATACTAATTTTAATTTCGTCGCTTCGTCGATGCTTTACGATGCTAATTTATTTGGAAGTTTTGGATTAGTAATACGAGGATCTGATAGTAAAGTCTGTATCAACCTTGTAACATGTAACGAACCCCCTGTAATTCCTTAGGCTGGCGAACCTCCCTCGTGTGACCTCGATATATTGCGGTCGATATTAATCCTATCGCTCCACCTCGTCGAGCTCTACACCAGAGTGAACATTCAGTCGATGGAGTCTTGTTAGCAGTGAACATCGTACGATGCTAGTTTAACTAGTTTCGCTAGTTCCTTTTTTTTCGTCTATCGATAGAAAAGTAGTAAGTCAATAGTAAGGATTACACGGTAAAGTGGGTCTTGGATGGTTTATGTAAAACTGTCTTTAGCAGAAAATCCAGTCGATTCCAAAGCGGATGCGAGCTCTTAAAAAAGTGTAAAATCCCCGTGATTTAGCAGTGAACGGTTTCGCATTGGTTCTCTCGCTGGCTTTCGCTTTCTCTTCTAGCTTTCGCTGTCGCTCGCTACTAGAACCACCTTTACGCTCCGCTTGTGTCCCGCTGACTCGGTGAGGGAGCAGGGTTTAAACAAGAGAAACGTGAAAGGCACGATCCTCCTAGAAACCAGTCCGAATTGAAATCGGCTTAAGTCTGGTATCGTGCGAGCCATCTCGATTGTACTACCTTCCGAGAGAATGAAAATGTACTCGAGTTTACTTTGTATACTTTGTATTCTTTGTCCTTAAATTTAGATTGGATACGTTCTCAAATATAACTTTGTTTCAAATAACATGCAAACACAAGGTCCTTCACCTTTCTGGCACGACAGATAATTCGAGAGGTACAAGTAGTCTCATACAAACATTCAACATAGTAGAAAAATATATAACACAACAGAGTCCATACATTAATTTTTTTCCCCACTCGCTTTTCGATGATCCTCTCGTAAGTTGACGAACGACAAAAACAAGAAATTCTTTTTCCTCTGTTTTGCCTCGGTGCACACTGTTATTCCAGGCTTATCGGCACCGTTGCCAATAATCTCGTAAGCGGCGCTCGAGAGAGCTGCTGCCACGAGGGGAAGTAAACATTATCCGTGGATCACGGCACCGAAAACGAAAGCCAATCCCAGCGAACTAGCGCGTTAACCACCTGTTACGTTGCCGAAGTGAAAAGAAAAAAGGCGAGCGTGCGAGCGAACGAACGCTGGGAGAAAATGGCGGTAAAGGTAATACGAAGTGTGCGGTATCGTATTCCCATGTCCTTGGGTCAATGGACCACGCGATATCGTTCGAGATGCTACTTCGTTCTCCAGCACATTTCACCGGACTCTTTTCTTCACCAATGAGTCCAGGAAAAAGTCGAGTGTTTCTAGTTGAAAGATTTTGCTACCCTTTGCACGTTATTCATCTTAGAAGAAATTCAAGAAGCGTGCGAATCCATGAAAAAGAATACTAGATTTATCGATGTGCAAGGCTTCGAATCCCCTTGGCGCTTAGTTTTCGGTGTGCCACCCTTTGAAACCCTTGAGACTCGCGATGATCTCGAATTTCAAGCGGATCGCAATGGATCACTGTGATTCGCATTGTGATGACACTTGCGTAGGATTAATCTTCCCCGAGGGAAAGCGATATGTGGGTGTGAAATAGTATGAGTCTACTAATAAGTGTGGAATCAACTTGCGATTAAAATTTACAATCACCGTTTGTCAGAGTTACTATAAAAATATTCTCGTCAACTCTACATTTTAAGATCAGATATCTAATTTCTTTAGATTTGAAAACAGATTGTCTACTATTTTCTGTATAAGGGCTGAATTGCGAGGGTACAAATAAGAAATGGAATGTTCGCCGCTCTTGACATTTAGTCGACCTTTCTTAGAGCCTGGTGATGCTCAGGGTATCAAAGGATCAAGCGAGTCTTCGCGGAGGGCTCGGAATTGGTACCGCGAAACCTATATCCGCGTTTATAAAGTGCAGTGAACGCTAGCGGGTGCAATGAACTTCGTTCTCCCTCCTTTCTCGCCCTCCCACGGCGACCTTTCTCTTTCTCTTTCCCTCGTAGCATCGTCGTCGTCTCCGACTCTCTGCCTCCCTCGCAACGCGAGTCCATCGTCCCCTCCTCCCTCCCCTCTCTTCCTCCACGCTTTCTCCCCTCACCGGAGAACGACAGCGAGCGAGGGCGCTCTTAGTGTCTATCGTTTGAAACTTCAACTACATATACCGCAGACTCACCGAAATTCGACTAGACACTTGCCAACTATTGACAGTGTGCCGATAAAAATCCCAAGGTTTTCCGCGTTTACTCGATGTTAGAGTGACACTCTTTTAAAGCGAATTATACTTTTCTTACGTTCGACCTGTTTATCGCAACAGTGGGAGTAATACGTGTAATATCTTCCGGTCGGATTCCAAGCGGGAAGGTTGTATGACATGTGACATAATGGAGCGGAGTATTATAGTTGACGCGTGTCCCTGAGAAGAAGAGATCTCTCCTCGAAGAGCGTGCGTGCACTTTGGCGGCGCGAAAGCGTTAAGCCCGGTGTGTGGTCATCCGCTATTCTAGTTGCGCGTGTGAGAAGAGTGTATCTCACGCGGAGAGGGTTGTGCCAGCAGATGCAGAACGCGCTGGTTGTAACTTCTCTTTCCTATTGCAATTGAGAATCATCTTGATCGTGGGAGCGCTCGAGAGAGCTCCTTCATCCCCAGCATCCCAAACTCTCCTCATCCGCCTGTACCATTTACCTCATTCGCTCCGGCAAACTTGCGAGAGCCGATCGCCGACAGATCTTATCTTGCTCGACCTTTGAAATTGTTGGAAAGTAGAGGGTACCAGAGGATATGGTTCCATGGAATGCTGGGATCCTGTCGATCCCAGCATCAGAAGACACGACTGTATTCCGAGGTGAATAACCGAAGCTTTGGGTGCGCCGAACCTGAAAGCTTGACATGTTCGGACAACATGAAATACTAGGAACCTGTCGGTTACAGTAGCAGTGAAGAGACGACTGTATTCTACGGGGTGAATACCCGAAGCTTGGGAGCGGCGAACGAGAAAGCTTCAGCTTCATTGTGTTCGCTCTAGATTGCGAAGGGTCTTGCCAGGCGTGTTAAAGAATGTTCACACATTGATTAACACGCTGGTAGTGACCGCGGGTCAGCCTGTCACGGGAACAACCCCTTTTCACCGCGAGTTCTTCGAGAAAGGAAATCGATGGGTGGTGTAATAAAAATTTACAGCGAGCCGAGTACACTCGTGTGCCGGTTCATCCCCTGAAAAGTTCATTGCGCAACCGGGTTACGCAACACTCGGATTACTGTACTGCTTTATGATGATGCAGCATGAACCACAGGTGTTTATGCAACATTGGAAAAGTGGTTCATTCTTATTAGCCGCGGCACACCTTGAGATTATACCACTGTCTAATAGCGAGAGCTCTGCACTACCTCTTATTGGATGTGTGTCATAAAGATGTCTGAATAAATAGAATGATGCAAAGTGGACTGCACTTTTCTCTCTGCCATCCGAGACACACGCGTTTGAATTATTTTACGAGAATGATGACAATCGAGGTTCCGTTGGAATTTCCTTCGGGCCGGCCTTGCGTTCAGTGACAACTATTTTCTGTAGAAGGTCGGCGTAAACTTCGCGAGCAATCTTCGCGGTTCGTCATTGGCACACCTTTGGATGTTTCATGATCGATGTTTGAAGATTTGAAAGACGCGCAACTTTACATCTGTAGTTTCTTTTCTTAGTGTTAAGACATCTATTCGTAGAGTAGTTAAGGAAGGATAGCAAGGACTAACGATGAGTAATAATTTTGATTACAGTCTGAACAAGATGCATGCAATGGAGGGTGCCGCCAGCAATGGGAAGAAGGTGGATTCGGCCGAGAAAGCACGCGACGAGGACTCGTCGAGGGCGTCGCCGAAGGTTCCACAGAGCCAGCAGAACGGAGCAGCTCTGCCCGAGGAGACGGCTGCGGCGCCCGCAAATGTTGAGTGCCTTCGCTCAGCCTCCATAAAGAAAGAACCTCTCTGTGATCTGGAGTCGGAATTGCCGACGAAGAACCTCTCGACTGTCGAGACCGCGCAATCGAAACACGGCTCGACAAGATCCAGTAAGTCCGGCTCTGATGGGACCGGCGCCAGCGGCAGGAAGAGGAAGTCCACGGACGGACAACTCTCTTCGAACGGTAGTACCGCCCCGAAGAAGTTCTGCTTCGAGCAAAGGGAACAGTACATCTCGTCCCTTGTAGGCTGTGAGAAAGTTACCGCCGATGAACTTGCCGCGAGGGCTGATCAACTTCGTGCTGAAGTTCAGGTATGGATATAGTCACACTTTCTGGCAGTAGGGGTTGGAGAAAATGTAAGGAGAAGTTCTCTCGGGCTAAATGCTAATTGGAAGTAATGAAAGTTTTCTAAGGGGAAAAAGTTTGGTCCTTATCAGATAATTGCTGGGGTAGCCTATATAAAATTCTATTGTTTTTGAATGCCTGGTCTTTCCTTTCCAGGCTCTGGATGAATTAGCACGTGCCAAAGAAATGGAATGGAATGAGATCCTGAGTATGAGAAAGCTCAAGGAGGAAGCGTACCTGAGGATCGAGAGGAGAAGACAAGTAATGGGATTCATGGAGGGTAATGGTCAACTCGTGGAAACTCTTCCGCCAGCGAGTTTAACGCTTGGTCCAGACTGGGATGGCAGTGGCAGTAACACCGCGTCTGTATCCAAAGAAAAATGCAACTTCGGCTCTAAGGAAGATCTTCGCGAAGAAAACTCGCAGGATGCACCTGCTACTTTCAAGAAGGAGAAATCTTCCAAGCAGACGGCTCATCGGCAAACACCACCGAAACAAACCGGTGAAAATGGCCGTAAGCAGAACGAGGCATTAAGTCCGGAAAACAGACAAATCGGCGAGGGTCGCCAAGGTGCTATTGTCGATGTTAGATCTATAATTGCCGATTACCGACTCAGGCACCCCGAAACGGTTCCGCGCAGGTAAATTCAGGAGAAATTGCGCCAATTACCGCTCTTATTGAAATCTGCATCGAAGTATACTAATAACTGTTTTATTTAGGGGTCGAAGGATGAGGAATTCCTTAAATGTTGGTCTCGGAGCAGGTGGCGCTATGGTCGAGACCGGGCACAGTGTCGATTCCAGACCGTCAAGCACAGACTCTTGTAAAAGTAATCCTAATGCAATGGATCCCACCAATAATTCTATGAGTTTCAAAGATGTTCTTGTCCAATTTGCCAAACTAAGCCAGCAACAAGGTATGATATTAATTTCTAATTGGTTTTATTCCCAGTCTTTCTTTTTGGAGTTCTTCTAATCCAGTATTCGTACATAGGTGAACCTGTCAAGACACCACAAAATTACCCGGACGTTACACTTCATCCTGTGGCACCTTCCCCGGCGCCGCAAAACACGTCGGCTCAACAAAGTGGCTCGCTGCTACATGGCATTCTCACGAAATCGCAGTCACCAAGACCTACGACTTTTTCACCCACTTTAGCTAGATTACTCACCGCTCCCGAAAGAGAAAGGAATGCACCGAGCGCCACATCTATATCGCAGCAGAGTGCAGCAACCCAACACCTTTTGCAGGCATATCAAGGCTCTAACCCGGTTTCTATCACTGACCTTCTATCTTCATCCAAGGTATGCCACTTTGAAGAGAAAACAAGGAATTTTCTACCCGATAGAATTATTATTCAATTACATATAACTGTTTCCTATGTTGCAGGCTCGAACCGAGATTACCATAACACCAGTCGTTAATACCCCAGTGCAATCCCACTCGAATAATTTAATCCACGTGGTAAGTTGTGAGCTCTACTTGATTTAGTATCGAAATACGATTTTGAAAAGTATATCACTGCAATTCATTATATTGCAGGATGACGTTGAAGAGGAAACTGCAGTGATCGAAGACAGGGAGACGCGTATTTCCTCTGGGGGAAGGGACGCCAGAGATGACAGGGATAGTCCCCCACGTTGTCAAGGATGTCACGAACGTGCCGCACAGTTCGTATGCGCTGGTTGCGGAAACCAATGGTACTGCAGTCGTGAGTGCCAAGTAAGTAATAATTTTAATGGTTTTATCATACACCAGGAGAGGAATAATGAAAATCTCGAGCACGTTTACAATGCTATTTCTATTTCAGGTTGCCGCATGGGATGAACATTCGGAAGTGTGTTCAGGCTAAAGCGTACACTAATAAACGTAGTGTGCTCGAAACCTCCTGGCAGGTTGCACCGGGTAAACTATCTGCCCAATTGCGAATGAATCTAGTCAAGAAAGCAAGGCCAAGAGTATAAAATACGTATTGAACATGATAAGATTTATTTGAGCCGAGAAATGTTAAGAACCAGCATTGTATATTTTTAAGGATATCCGCATACGTTAATCTGTAAAGAGTAAGTTTTATTTCTGGAAAAGGAAGTATAAGATTCGTCGATGATCCATTGTACTCTTTATTACTTGCGGATCGGGTGCAAGTAGAGCCTGCGAGAAATCGGGATTTTCTTACGATATTGAAACCCGCCATGGCACTCACTTCACTGTTGTCATACGTTGCTTTGATGCGTTACCGATTGCAAATGATTGGAGATTCCTGCGAAGACCAATAGAGAGTACTGACCCTATACGAATGAAGCATTTATATAAAGCGTATCTTCCAATGGACGAACCGTTCTGCGGGGACGATTGACGCACTGAAATACATGCAGTTGAATACGCAGAGCTTTGTGACTTAAGGATGAATTCGCGATGACTCTGCACACTGTAACGTTTTTGCTAGATTTTACCAATGCATGGACGTACAATGTACGCTAGTCGAGGAAGTTTTTCAAGTTTTCCAGAATATAAAAACCCAAAAGAAGCAAGCAGCTCTCGAGGGCGCTTACGTACAGAGAAACGAGATGCACAAAACTGTAAGTCGCGATGGCTGTACATAATTTTATACACGTTAGCAGGGTTGTTCAGCGTCAGATAATACAAAGTTGGTTAGTCGTGTGCCATGCGTAAGATTCACATCATGGTTCGCTTTTTACGTTGAAAGAATCTAAGTTATAGATTATACGAGTGTTTTTATAATCCCATTCGTTAAACGACAGTATCTATTTTGCGTCCTTGTCCTTTTTTTATTGATCGAAATGTTGTATTTATAAACCGAAGTCGTCGCATTTTTACAGGAAAAGAAATGTGAAATCTCATATGAACGTTTGGCTTACAAAATTACAACCGTGAAAAATACAGGTCTACTGAACGATTAAAATAAGTATGTCGTCATACGTGCGGTTTAATGACATTTTAGTCTAAATTACCCGCGAAAAGGACTCGTTTGGAAATAATGCCCAAACACGTGTTCAGACCTGTGTAAATACTTGTAATGATCATTTGTCATTTATTCAGAGCTGGTACGTAAACGTGCGTACGTACCCATTACCACATTTTGTACCACATTTGTTACCAACGTGTACATTTAGATTTAATGTAATATTAGTCTTAGTCTAGATTTAAGATATTTCTTTCTTCTCATTTCGTATGGTTCGTTGGTAACGCATTGACACGCTCTAAGTTGTTTTTTTAAGTAGTATGTTACCCAAACGACAATTGTCCCAGATATAATCTGTAGCCCAAAGTTCCTACAGGTACACGCAACATTATATATATTTTTCCCAATTACGAAGCAAACCAAAATAAAGTTTTTAATCGTATGCTCGTGAATTCACTGATGTAATCTTAGCCCTTCTACCTTCATTATCCCCTTCATGTTTCTTAAAGATACGCCTCCATACAGGGGCGTATCATGTAATTTGTCAATCACATGCTAAAGGAAGCAAGGTTTTGTCAATAAAAGCAGAATGCACTTAATGGATTTCAATTTTTATGCAGGAATAACTTTTGAATAACAGTACGTGAATGTTATGATTATATGATACATATTGTACAAAAGAACATCCCTTCGCTGATTCACTTATATAATATTATTCACTTACACATGTAATGTATGTATTTTCAAGTGAAGGACATCTGCATAGTGTAAACCTCAGCGAAACGAGACGCGTAAAATTTTCAATTTCATAACGTAACAATTAAGAAAGGAGAGAGGACTGTGAAGAGCATACCTTCGGTGATTGATCGTATACAACGATTTGTTATATACAATTGATGTTTTAATATTTAACATACTCTATACAACATGCAGAAGCCCTTGAACAGCTTAGGCACTAGCAATCGAATTTTTATAAAACGCTTTGTACATTATCACATGAAATTTTGCTGTAAAAATTTCATATTGCAGTTGTTTTCTTTGTAGAATACGGCAATCCCGTGAGCAACCTAGTATACGCCTCTATTTTACAATCTGTTCCACAATTTCGCGACAATGACTCTTTCACTTCTTGCGCAAATGTTTCTCTTCAACAAACAACAGTATATATTTTTACCATTGTGATTAGTTCAATCAATCGAATTTTCTAAAAGCATATATGTACGTGTCAAAGGTCCATTATATCTTGCAGTCTCTCATTACGATTTATGTTATGGCATCGGTGGACCACGCTTGTTAAACCATTTGTTTCAAATTGGTCTAATGCGTTTAACCATTTCTCATTTGGCATAGATTAATAATTATACAATTAATGCACTTTACACATTATTCGTTATAAAAATATCTCAGTATTCTAACACGTATTTGGTTCTGTATTTCTATAAAGAATGTCTTTCAGTTTAAAGTCGAGCTGAAGAAGATCGCCTTCCTCGATATAAAAATTGTTTTTATAATCTCCAAAGTGCACGTAAGTGCGTCTATGATATCTTAGAAAATGTTTCAGTTACTTCTCTGGGTATCCCATTAGTCATCGAGAATATCGAATTTGGCATTAATCTAGGGATTTGCGTCGGTAAAAATCAGTACATTTCGCTACTGAAAAACATTATGATAAATACGTAAGTATTTGTAGTAAAATCATTTTTTAGGACTTCCCATTCGCTAATGGGAGAAGAAGTACTTTTAGTACATCGTGCACTCTGTTACACATTATTCACTTTCAAAGCCGATCTTGCATTGCGCTGAACACCATTAATTCTTGACTTAGGGTCAATTACAATACTAACCAATTGTCACTATTAACTCGTACTGTTTATTGTTAGGAGACACGCAATAATAGAAGAAAAAGAGAATTGTACTTTAAAGCTCTTCCGTCTGCGACTGTAAGTTGCGAAAGGTTACCCGAGGATCTACTGTAAAAAATTTTTCATAAACTTTACATGTTTCTGTTCAACTTTCTTACGCTACGGTAACTGTTCCTGCCGGTGGTACGCGGATACTTCTTAACCTGTTATGCAAATACGCTTCCCAGGCGGTTTTATACCTTACGATTAGTCACTGCGTGGATCGTCGTCGTTCTGTTCGATTTACCGCTGCTAGTGCTTCTTCTGGCAGCCGACCAGGCTCCGACAAAATATCAGTGGCAGTAGACAGATACCTTAGTGAATTCAGAACAGCTGTAGACAAAAAAATGAAACAATAGGCGTTAGTAATGCTTGAAAAGGTAACAATCAAACGCATGAAAGTTTTTGAACACACAAAGATAATTCATATATTACGAACCTGGCCTGAGATCGACGAGGGAGCAATGCTGCTCAACCCACAAAATTGTACTTCTGTATAAGTCTTCGATACTCGCGGTGGACACCGAAGTATTGAAGGAAATCATTAACGGCTCAAGCAATATACTGAACTGATAATTTAGTTAAGGAGTTATTTCAGCATCGTTGAAACAGAAAAAAAAGTACTTTGAATTTGATAGAAAAAGGATACAATCCAAAACTTCCAATTCTCCCTTGTACGCGTTCGTACATATTCATCGAACATTTCCTTCATTTTATTAGTTCTCTGTCTAGAAACTGGAGCACCCGTAGCAGGAAGCATAGATTGACAATTACTGCAATATAATTCAATTAATCATTTTACGCCCTCCGTTCTTCGGAGTTTCATACCGCTGTTCAAAAATATCTATTAACCTAATAGACGTATTAAGGCACTCAATTTGATGTCTCAAACTATCCATCTCCTCTTTCAATTGACTTCTTTCCGCTTTTAATTGTTTAATATAATCGGCCCCCTTCTGCAGCATTGCTGCCTTGCTCAACTTGGTATTTGGATTCATACTCAATTGCGGAATCAAACTGTGCAACATGTCGAATCCATTTTTAATGTTATATCTTCGTTTCTGTTCCGCATGTATATGGCCGACTCTTCTTTGCTCTTTATATTGGCCTCGTTCGGATTCGCCTTTTATATATCCCCGACTAGGCGATAACGGGCTGCCTATGCTCATCGGACTGTGTAGGGGGCTCAAACTTAATCCCTGAGGACTGTGCACATTCGTATCCTTTGGCGAGCCAGGGCTACCCTGCGCTTGATGCTGCTGTGTACTTGTGTTTAATAATATCTGTTGATTGCATGTCGACTGTTGTTGCATTGCCTAACACACAATATAATTTAGTTACATAACTAACGTGTACACGGACGTCCATCCAAAGGAGAAGTCTGACTAATTACTTGCTGCTGCGATTGCGTCTGGCCTGTAGATGTTTGCATGGCTTGTACTGTGACTGGAGTCGAGATATGACCAGTGGTCACTTGTGTTGGGGATGCTGCAGGCGGCAGCATCGGTAAAATGTGCTTCATGGTGTTGGATTGATTTGGTGACTGCATAACTTTATCCGTCGAACTATTCATTGTGTACACGCCAGTTGTATCTAGGTAGCAATATATTATTAAATGTTATTTTAATAAGATTCTCACCACCGTATTAATTCTGTACCTGAGACGTTAGTGTATTGATGCTGAGACACTTACTGTTCGTGAGTAACTGCGCTAGTAAAACATTGTTATTCAAATTCAAAGCAGGGTCGCTTGCGGCTGAAACCAATGGCGGGGGTTGCATACGCGATGACAATGACGAACTACTTCTCGATCTGTTCTTGGTTTTCATCTGATACTTTAAATTCACAAAGATTGCGATAGTTTCATCGAGCGATCTGTTATGTACGCTTTGACATTATAACTTTTGAAAAAGTAGGACCCTACCTTGGGCACTGCAAATACTTCCTCCTTTTCGGAGCTTGTTGTGGCGGATTGATGAAGTAATTTCGATGATTGTATAGCAGGTGTAGAAAGATCCAAGCCCGAGGGTCTGCACTGTAATAATATCTGCGATTGCGATGGCTGTTCCGCAGTAACCGATACGACTTGTTGCGGTGGGTGTGTCTGGAAATAAGATGATAATGAAATGCCATTTAAGAGGATAGTTGCCATGATTATCTGTCGATGCCATCTATGCAGTCTATATGGTTCGGTACCTTGAAAGTATTAGTATCAAATTTACACGGCTGCTGCGTACTAAAGTTTTGAGAGAGTGCTGGAAACTTGTAGCATTGCTGTGGTTGCACAACTTTATATGGCTTTGGAGACATTGGCGGAACAGGTGGTAAAGGCCTTATCGCCCTATGTTGCGTGGGTAACGTTGAACTTGGTTGACCAAAGTTCTGTTGTACTAGATTTTGAACATGACTGGAGATTGATGACATTTGATTTGTGTTCACTGATTGATCTCCCAATCCTGTGATTTGTACTTGGGTCTGCACAGGCGTTAACTGTACTGTTTGAATCTCCATTGAATAAGGCTGTTGCGTTGCTTGCTGATATGTTGAGCTCTGTGGCTGATCTGTACGCGAATACGTATTTTGTTGTTGCTGTTGTTGCTGTTGCTGCGATTGTTGGATAACTCTACTAGTGCGTACAGACACTCTACTGTGTTTTGCTTTCTCCCTCGTTACTTGATTCGTAGGTGCAGTTTCGTAACTCGGCTGCATGGCATTGTAAGTTTCGCCCATTGTCCTAATTGATTAAAAATGGTTTCACATTCGTGCTAAACTTTCTACTTTAAAATCTACTCTCCATCTCCTTGTAATACATATCCAAGACTTACATATTACTTCTGAAAGCATTGGTTGGTTCTGGCTGTGGCTGAGTATAAATTTTCGCTGTATACTGGAGATTCTGCATTGTGTTTGTTTGTTCGGCTTGCTGTTGCAACTGTTGCTCTTGGGTTGGTTCATTTTTGGCGGTCGTATCTTCGCTGAGATCATTGATCTGACTCATGGGCGTCATCAGATCAAGATCGGGGTAGTTTGGATTTAGCGAAGTACCCCGAAACATGTCGTCCTCCTCGGGTACAGGAGGTAACTTCGAATTTAGGAATACTGCCGGGGCATGATCGGAAATTAATTATTATGATTACATGTACTCATAGCTATTGTTATCGATTCTTACCTTGCAAGGGCTCAAGAGTGTCCATGAAGTCGTCTAAGTTCGGCTGCAGTGGGCCTAAACTGGGCTGAATAAAATCTGCAAGACTTGCGCCACGGGCTGAAAAAGTTCATTACCTCGGTATATTTTTATTAACATAGAGAATTTACTGGTAAAAACAATGACAAACAAAATTCAATTTATTGATTCCAATGGATTCAAAAAACTCGTAGAGCTTTGTGCGCAACATTTCGGTTGAGAGATACGACGCAGTGATAATTTATCAGGGCGGCAGATAAAGAAACGTGCTATTTTGGTTTAGCTTGAGATGGTGCTATGTGGATATGATTTTAATTACCAATTTCTCTCGGGTCGGGAAAGTATATTGGCTGATTCGAACTGATCGTAGAAAACAATGTGTCGGTCATAAGCTCCATGTAGTCCTCATCAACCATCATACTCTCTCCTCCTGGGGTGCCACTGGTCCCTCCGAACGTGTTGCTTGTACCTGCCCCAAAGCTTCCCGAAGTGCTTAATCCACTGCTCCAATCCAGCATATCCACCGATTCCATCTACAACAATCATTCGTTACATTCACGCTAAACAAACTACCTTCAAATTTTACGAATCAAATAATATCCAAGACAAAAAACTGATCCTACCATTTCGATGCCATCCTTGCTCGTCCATCCAAGGATTTTGTTCCGGTAAAACATGCGCCATTTCTTGTATTCCGCAGTGACTGCAGCAAGTTTTCGCTTCCAGTATTTGCCCTCTAAGACCACCGCCTGATAAGAGATACGTCGCTTGATTTACGCTTAAATAAGAATATTATATAGCAGAACGATAATGAGCGATAGTGTCCTATTTATGAGATCAGGTGGATCAGACGGATATCTCCAACCGATTAAATGCCCACGATAAAGCGCTTTCCCGAGAAAAATTAAAAGTAACGTGTTGATCTGTTGGTCGCAGTTGCTTTTCCGCACTGACGTATTTATCAAGCAAGGTGTTATGAACTACGATCATTCTGAAAGCAAAGAGACTACTAATCAAAAGTATATTGCGCTTTCCGTTGTTCTGTCCCGGCCCATGACGAAGCAGTGTATTTATAAGCGAAATTCATTGTATCGATATGTGGTAGGCGTATAGAAGGGCTACCGCTAGAAGTAAATAAGAATATCTAGCAGAAGAGAGAATGAGAGAAAGAGAGAGATGGAAACTTTACCTCGGGCTTATTGTGAGTATCAACGTCCAAAGGGGATGCGAATTGGCACACCAAAGTATTCTGCTTCAGTATAACTGTAACGAGACAATAAAATGTCCCCGCTTTAAAATCCAATACCGGTACTCTTTTCGTTCGAGGCTTACAGGATACAGTCAGCTGATACGGTCAGATATATCATTGTGCGCTCACAGAAAGATAAGACTAGATAGATGCTAATGTTAAAGCATGATTTCATTATGGGCTCGTTACTGTTCCCAAAATGATCGGTCTGCCAAGTTTCAGGCCTCTTTAAAAAAATTTGATATCGAATGCGATCGGCTTTAGGCGCCGCTTTATAAGCCGCAACAAGCTTTGATGACTGTTAGAGCTCACAATGCAATTTTCCAATAAGAAACACTACAGTATGATCGCGCAAGTGTAAGAGAATGTGGTGGAAAGCATTATCAAATAAAATGTACTAACGACTGACCGAGTAGCAATGCTCTAAGCTTTTAAAAGCTTTACTCTCAATTCTTAGGTTCCTCTGGAAGCTAAGGCTTGTTGGAAATAACAAGAAGCCCGTGGAAGAGACGTATCCGTCCCGATGCCGACTTTGCGTCGACGCATTTTCTGGCGCAGTCGCGAAACACTTCCCCGTAATCACTCACGCCAGATACAAAGTCCCCGAGTGAGGGTGAAAGCGGGATTTCGCAAAATGCTGAATTTCGAAAATCCTCAACGAAATCCTTCAACACAAACACACTACTTCGCACTTAATACCCACTTTCCTTTTGCACTGCGAGTTTCAATTATCACGCACACTTTCCTGAGGAACACCGAGGTCGATCGACTGGCGCAAGAAAATGATAAAATTTATAACCGATGATGTTATGATAGATGAGTTTACTTCTATCATTCTTTCAGGGTGATTCCCATGCGGAAAGTAGTAAAAATCCTAGAATATTAATGGGTTAATGGAATGTTAAGATTTGATGCACGATCAGTCTTTGAAATAGAATAGTTTATGTGGGCGGGTATACCAGAAATAGCATTGTATCTGTTCGAGAAGTGTTTTACTAGCATTTAATATTGAATGAATGACTACTGGTATGAGTCCAATTTTGAGATACACCGAACAAAGGATATCCCGCTTCTATAACAATATCCATCGCGCATTAGAACATTGGAGTGATGTTGGCACAGCCTTTGGCAAATAGATTTGTCGTTTCTCGTGTTTCCCCAATTCATCAAAGCCGTCAATCTATGTGCGAGTGAGACGAAAAGGGCGGTCCCGAAATCTCCGCATGATTTAATGCTCGTTTGTTAAGATACTTCACGAAAATCAGCTTTGTTGTGCATTGCGTGCTTCTTGACAGCTCGAGATCGAACGAAAGAGCGGCGTTATAAATACAGCGGCTGCTAAACCGCTGCGAAAATAGCACGCTTATCCCGAGCTTTCGCGTGTACTTAATCAGAATGTCAGTGAACGACATTTGTCCGGGTGGCCGGTTCACTGGGAGAAGCAAAAAGTAATCGCTATTGAAAATTGATTGCAAGTTCGAGAGAATTAAACGGTACAAGTTGATTGCGATCAGATATTAAAGTAGACTCCAGGTAATTGAATTAGACATAGGAAATATCGATGGGTACTGAACAATTCACTAATTAATGAAAATGATTAATTATAGTGAGTGAATTTATGAATCCCCTAATTGAATTTAGATGACTGAAAAAATGATAAATGTATACCTCGTTGTTCCTCAGTGGATTTCGAATAACGCACGAAGTGATTTGTGAAATCAATGAACTTGAGCGAACAAGTAAAGGGAAGATTTACGGAAAAGGGAAAACCTTCGCGAGTCCGATGGTACACGCGAAACTGAGTCTTGCTCGAGTTCGATTGCCACGAGTGCATCGCGGAATCTTGAGAACTTGGTGGGAGTCGCATTGTCACTGCATCATCACGTGCAAGAAATCTCGGTCTACCGCGTTATCTGGTGCTCCTCTTTCGCCGATGATCTATTGTCCCCGACTTATCATCCGCCGAGTCTATCTTAAATCAATTTCATTTCGTCGCAGATTATATTTTTACCCGAGAATGCCTATTTTCAAGCAGATCAGATAGACTAACTTCACCGGTAATCCTATCCAATTTCTTTACAATGCTAACTGAAAATTTCACCGTACAATTACAACAATTCCATGAACAATAGCACATGGCATTATAATAATTATCATTGACGCAGTTAATTACTCAGTCGAAGAGAGTACACTTCAAATGATAGGGAATCTTAATTGAAAAGAAGGCTCGTAAATGTGAAATGAATAGCTCGTCATCAAGTACAGAATCATGTCTAACTATACCCGAAGCAGTACTTCATTTTCGTGAGATGAGTCATAGCTTATCATTACGTTCATATCATTGCGATTGGAAACTTTTCACTGATCAATTACCAATCTGGTTGAGAACCCTGCTTTGGCAAAGTGTTAGTATTCCATGGTAGATCGTCTTATTTGACACAGTAAATAATTTGCCCAATAAAGGTGCGAAACATTAACATAATCAATGTACTAGTAACAGGGTTAGCACTATGTTAGCTCGAATAGTAGTTAAGACGAGCAAGTAAGAGGAGCCTATCATTGGAGAGGCGAGTCGTTAACTGATAACCGGAGATCTCTCTCCTATAAAAGCAGAATTCAAGCCGGCCGAGTGTGATCACATTGCTTCAAAGATGACTGTTTCACGACTTCCGTGAACTGCATCGGATGACCGTGACAATTATATGCAAGGGAGGAAAAAGTAGGGGTGGAAAGAAAATGCGACGACAAAGATGCTCGTCTTATCTTAGTCGGCGGGTTATCGTGCCGAGTAACGATAGAGGTCGGTTAAATTAGTTAGGCGATTAAGCTTCAGACTTTGCTGGGCATTTCCGGTCGACTACGTTAATTCAGTACTCGGCCGAGAAGAGTGCGGAATCTCCCGTTTTATCCAACACGCGTCCACGTTGCGACACAATCATTAGTTGCCCCGGTTTTCTTAGATGTTAGGATAAGTATCAGTTGGCACTCACACTGCATGTGCCAGCATCTCCATATCACATTGTTCAGTCTGATCTTGTCCTTCCATCTCAGCCTGATCCCTTTGAATCGATTCCACTTGGGCGATGTCAGCTTCTGTCTGGAACAAATTCGAATGCCCATACTGCTTGGAAATTGTTTCGAAGACTTTTTTTTCCACCCTCGACAGTCATTAATCAGTTTTTCCGATTGGTCATTAACCTGAAGCAGGTCAGACATTACACAGCTAAGCACGATATGATAATGTTCATTGATCTCGGTAAAATTCTACTGTTCAAGCATTAAACCATAGAAATTACACTAAACCTTGAACTCCTCTCTCATTCTATTGGCGAGTACGACTGAATTTATTATCGGACAGGTTGCCTTAGCCGCAAGATGCAAGCGTTGCAAGCTCAGCTGAATGCTATTTCGTTCGTTTGCCTTTGAAGCGAAGAGCAACGATCAAGGCTACGATCGCAAATCGTCTCTGTCGTAATCTTGTGATGATACGCACTTCATTATTCCGTAATAGGTGAAGAAGGTTTAAGGCCGCACAGCGAGCAGATGCGAATTTCGCATGAACTTAACAAATGTACCTTTCATTGCTGGCATTGCGTCAACGGATTCGTCTTGATTAATGCAAATCATCTAGCACATTAGTACCGGTAACTGGGAAAGCCCGATGTGCCACTATTGTGCAATAGTAAGCTTTCGCGCTCTAAAAGTGATAGATAATACAGGCGGATATAACGGTGGAAGAAAAAATGATTTCAAGATACCGGTGTACATCGCTTATCAGTTGCGTCATCGTATAATTATGAGATTTCTGCCGGTGAAGTAAGCAAACACAGAGTTCTGCATTACAGTTAATCATTACAGATTAATGATTCGAATCTTCATAAATTGAGAATTCGATATTCCGAAGGTCCTTGAAAGCAGGGAGTATAATTTATGCCTGTCGAATTTTAAAATCGTTTTTAATTAAATTTATGACTTTCGTACGACTGTGTGAATAATTACAGATTGCGAGTCTTAAGGTTACAGATCTTTTTTTTATTTAAATGGATTTTCCGAAATTTGCTTCTACAATACTGTGCACTATTCGCGCGCAGTTTGCTTGGAGCGTCGTAGAGAGGAGGGTGGAAGAGGGGAGAGAGCTGGTAAGTTGTGGCAAATACTGCGAGAGAGCACAGTTTAATTTGAGCCGGAAAATCCCGAGCGATATAAAGGCTGTGTTGTCGTGTGAGCTCCAACCGAGAGAGCTCCGTATCAGTTGCGTGCAATGGAAAGATCCTCCTTGGAGCAAGTGCATACAATGAAAGCCAACTGCATTATAGGAATACTTGATTATTCATTAAACAAAGCAACAACTTGACAGAATTTGATATAATCGTTTTTCACGGGAAATTCTCGAAAGACAATACTAAATTCGTGCGAAAAGCGATTAATTCTCTAAAAAATATATTAATTATTAGTAACACTTCATACGTAGTCGGAAGTTTCCACTATTTCTGATGGCTGCGAGCAGCATAGCGGAATCTTGCCTTGGCATTAGACCCTGGCCAGCCGAGTTCGCTCCGCTGCCATTCTCATTTTTCTGGTCGCACGATTAGATAAGGGACAAGAGAAACATGGTCAGAAATTATGCTCAGCCATCTGGAACGCTACTCTTCGACATGCTGCTTTAAAGATTGATATTTTTCCGGGAATATAATCCTCCAGTTTAACTATTAGTTTTACTTTAACATATTCTGGGAAATTGAATCATTTTCGATGCTAGTACTTTCACTTTAAATTTCATTTATTGAACAATCCAATATCAATAAAGTTTTCGATATGATAATCAAAAATGTATCAAATATATTTCGGTGATATTTTCGCTGCATTATGTAGAAGTGGGTGTCAAAGCGAAGGAGGAGCGAGTCGAGTGAATCATTTATCTACCGTACAGCGAGCTCCCTGACCCGGAATTATCAAAATTACTGACAGTCGAAAGACAAGTTTGTCGAAACACGGCTCGACTACTAAAAGCCCCTGCGTCGTCGTACAAAACGAAAGAAAACTGGGACGGTTATTTCCCTCGTAAAAGCTCCAAACACGAATTCAAATGGTCATTGTATTTTATCCACGCGTCCAAATAATTTCGCGCCGAATGATATTTATCGAGGATTTCGTGCCAAAACAAAAAGGGGAAGAATGGTGTTTCAACAATTAAAAAGAAATGTTTACTTCGAGGCACTCTTTATCAGATAAGATGTTGTTTGGTTGTTGGAAGATGAGATTCATTGTTTGCTAGAAGAACGTGACTACCTCACGAAGAAAATAGCAATAAGAGAAGCCTATTATTGGCAATACTTCTATTTATGGCATACTTATTTTTCTCGTCAAGCGTGACTAATCTATTAATAACAGAATAGATACGAGTGTTTTGTTCTACTCTGAGAAAAAAAGTAGGGGAGAATCCGTCCGAAGTAAAATTGGAAATGCGACTGACAGAAATAGCCGAAGCCGGTGTACATAAATATACCGAGTAAAAGAGAAATGCTCGAGGCTAAGAGCAGGTAGGCTTACTCGCACCTTTCGAGTCGACTGAAAGTCATTAAAGTCAATAAAAGTCAACCATATATTATCCTAAATCACTTCCGTGCTCGACGCCGCTACAACTTGATTATTGTCTTTCTAAAGTAGCGTACGAAACAAATATTCCAAGTACATAATTGAAAACAGTCGTAAACGGATTGAAAAATAAAGGAATCTCCAAATGAAATTACCTGCCAGGCAATAAAAATTATTATCGGTCAACAAAAAAAATTAATTTCAATAAATTTCCGATAGCTTTTTCAACTGGCGCGATACGATGCTTGGGAATGATTGAAACTTCATCGTGAGAAGTTGAATCTGTCAAGTGAGTGCGAGGAACAAAATCAGTTGCGTGCGATTGATGATTCGGGCGCGTAGCATCTCCGCTCGGCGGAGGCTGCGGATCAGCGAGGCATGCTGGAAGCCCAGCTGATTCGTGCGGCCACGACACGGGCTTACGCATCGTTGCACGCTAGCGTATCCACGCTAGTAGTGCTCGTGCAATGTGTCTGCTCGATGACGCAGTGGCCTTGCACGATAAAAGACACGTTGTAACGCACAGGCCTTTGCAATGATTTAGTTCGATTCATCTTTTCGAACCAGCCGGAAAAGCGCGCGTCTTCAATTTCCTTACGAATTGCGTTACCATTGTCTTACTTTCCGGAAGCCGAGCCTCCTTCCTTTGATCATCGAACTTTACCAACGAAGACAATTTGCCGAAGCTATTTATATGTTACAATGTTATTTTTGATTAATGTGGACTTTTTTTCCTCTTTAAGATTCGTGGAAATCATTTGCTTTTGTGTGTTTAGAATATAAAATATGCTACTAAAAAGCGTCGCTAAGTCGAAGGCTATGTAACTGCCAATTATATTTCACGAAAGGTATAATAGGGAACACGTAAGCCAACGAAATGCGGTGGAAATTAATTACATGTTGCGGCATATGCTGGAATATAAATGGTATTGCAGTTGAGTTCGAGAATTTGTGCATTGCGATATTTGCGAAGGTCAGCGTATGCCGGGCTGGCATACTTGATGATAATCTTAATCGTGTTACTGACTACTAAGTATTAAGTTCAGTATTGCGTAATGCGTTCCCACGCCACTTTCAACTAGTTCTACTGTAACTTCCGATTACGCACGCACTACTTCACTGATTACCCAGGAGGTGTCAGTTTTTAAACGTAACCAGCTATTTCCAAGGTTCAAATAAAAGACTTGGCAGGAAAGGAAGAATATAAAAGAAGAACATTGTTTATATGAAATGCTTAAAAATGAGTTTCGAAAATTCCAATCGTTTAACTTCGAACGAAATTTTGAACGTCTATTATTATACACGTTAAGTGTATACAACTCATTCACACGTTCATTATTATACAGGAGAGTTATAAATTTTGCATCGTGGCATTGAAAAAAATGCACGGTAGTAAAAGGTTTAATTTGGTTGACGATTGTAATTCGAAACCAAACACTTAGCAGACAGTATCTACGAAGATCTGTTGCATTCCCATTTGGTTCTCGAGTGTCATCATTGTTTGGGAAGTGCAACTGGAAGAATGACGTCATAGTTATACACAGGCCGCGCGAGATAAGTAACTTTGCCAGTATGAACTTTTTGCCGCAATGTTTGCTCCTGATCTCATGATTCATGATAGTTCTAACACAAACAAATGGGAAAGTGGCAAATAGTCAGAGAATAGCTACACATTAGTCTCCGAGGACTCGATTTTACGATGCTTTTAACTTTTATACGGGACGTGCGAGCCATTACCTCACGCATTACTTCATAATTGCCAATTAATTCTGTTTTTCGCAACGGAGACGAAACAAAGATATGCCCGTTCTCATTATTAAGGCGATAACCGCATAATTTATTGCATAACCGAGCAAGACTAGTCCGATAACGGAATCCGAAACGGTGCTATTACTATCGCTTTGGGGCGCGAGGATTCTGCGCGTGTATTTTGATTCCAATTTACTGTAGATAATAAACTTATAATGAAGTGAAGAAACAAGTCTAACTAGTTCCATAACGTTCAAAAGAAACTAGATTCGTAGATAGCGCAAGTCTACGGCCTTGGATTTCTCCAATCACCGACACGTGTTAGTACAAGCCTTTTGAAGTTAGGGGAGCCATATTGACACCGAAGTTCAAACTTTGAACTTCGAACTTCACTCCATGAATCAAAAAGGAACTCTTTCAATTCTCAATGTAGACGACGGGTGCCGCATGAATCGTTACGGAGCACCGGCTATAGAAATACGAGAGCAATCGAACGTTCGCATTGAACTCTTAATTGACCAGGCTTCCTTAAATAGAGAACGCGAGTGTTGCAAGAGATTTGCTATACCATATACACATTTGCAGTCAAATGGAAACTAAGCGAATAGAAAGGTCGGTGCAACTTCCAATTAAATGCAGTCTTTCCAGTTTAATATCCGTAGTTTCTCCGAAATCAAATCGAAGTGAGGAAATTTCAGTGGCGAACACTCAATAATGATAAAGTTGGTTCGTGTATGGGCGAACCCTTAGCGATTCCAATTTGGTGTACGAGGGAAAACGGAAATTAGAGGGAAGCGCGTCAAGCACGAACGACTGGCAAACTCGTGGCGAGCTTAATTGCGATGTTGTCGTTTGGTTCTACGGCCTCTCTTTCATTAATTCAATTGTCTTTTATCAAGCGGAATGTTGCTGCAGGCGGCACCGTACTTGTCCGGCTGCCCAGTTCGAAATATAACCGGAATTTCCACTGGCCTAATAATCTCACACTGATTAATAGCCTTCTTTAGCCGGCCAATCGACACGTGGATTCATTAACGATACTGATCGATCGATATCAAACACTGTTTGAATCCATTTAAAGAGCTGAATATATTAACATTTATTCTTCATATTTAATCTTCCCATAATTTCAAGAATTGCTCTTTTTCAGATTTATTAAACACTGTCATTATCAAGCTTGCATACTTTAAAAAAATAGTCGTTCAATATTTTCCAGTATAAACATATCCAGATATTAGATCCAATATCATCCAAGATTCGTGATTAGGAACTAATACATTTATACTATCAATAAGTCCTTATAATATTTAAACTAATAACTGATGGATACGTGTAAGCTCACCTGTACGCAAGGGACATGCATTGGAAGAGTTTATTCAAGGAAGTCTCGATGCTGAGTTGCTGAGAACTCTTGTCGTGGAAGGAGCTGCTGATTGATCTGTCAAGAGAATACATTGCGGGTGCAATGATCGCCAATCGACCCTCCTCATCAGGCACAGGCACAGCCAGCTCATCTTCATCATCCTGAGCTTCAGCCTCGAAGTGCGAGACCATAAAATGCCCGGAGTGAATTGTTTCCCTTGAATCCCTTCCTCCAGCTTCCCTTTTCCCAGCTCCGAAACGAAGTAAGCTCTGACTCGACGTCGTCATCGTCGACGGCTTCCGGTACATCAGCTCGGCTTGCATCCCTCGCGCTACGATCACGACGCACTGCAGAGCACAATCCCATGTGGTCGCTATCTACACTCCCTTTCGGAATCTCTATCAATTCCGCGCTCTCTGTCTCTCTCATTCTTTTAGTAATTGTATGGGGTTTCTTCTGTAAGGGTTCAATGAATAGGAATAAGAAGTTATGGGGATTCTTGTGTTTAAAGAGAATTGTATTGCGAATGTAAGATTATTCATTGTTTTGATAGAAATGTATGGATATAAGTGGTGATTTTTAAGTGGAATTGATTGATTTTAGATGTAAAATCGATGTCGAAGAGAAGGAGAATCGAGGCCATCTAAACCTAGGAATGTAGTATATTGGACGACCCCGTTTCACCAAATCGTACACTACAAAGCTCGCATTCGGCCGTAATAAAAGGCGTTCCTTATGACAGACACAACAAACCATCGTGTTATCGAATGTCCGATAACTTCATGCTTGGGGAGCAACTTTTTCCTGTCTTCCGATTACTATGTCCATTCTTTAATAGATCGATTTCGCAAAAGTCTAATGTGTCGAGTGATTGACTCAATCGAGACTTAATGATCCAATTACAATGCGGCATCAAGAATACCTCGAAGTTCTCCAGACTATTTGACTAACAAACCGTATCTGTGCCAGCCAGTTTGTTTCGCCCATTTAACTGATAAGGGACTTCGACGTAGTCAACAATCCAAGCGTGATAAAAGTCAGCGAAAATAGGTCGTGCGTAAAACAGAATTGGAAGCAGTATTGTTTCTGATTTACTAACTACCTCTAATTAACATTCTCAACAGAACAACTGCTGTACAACTACCAAGTATAACAGTGGAGTTAATGAACACTGACAAGTGGGAAGTCACGTGGGCGTCGAGTACAATGTGGGAAGAATGAAGACAGAAGAGGCAATGGAAAGTAGTCTACAATGATCAAGTCAGTCTGGCTTCCGACATGCTGGGCGCGCGATCGAAAATTTCTCGAAGACGAGGAATAACGGAAAATGCAAATACGCTTGGCTTATAACTTGAGATGAGCTAGTATTAGCTATCGTTTAGGTAGAGCTACCTTGTAACAACCGGTTTTCGGGCCACGGGTTTCTCTGCTGTTATCTGCCAGATATTAAAAGCCGTCGACACTTCACGCTCGAATCCAACATGCTCGACCTCGAGCACCGGCTCTTGTAACGTGCGTGCGCGTTTACGCGGCTCACGAAGAAACGAAGCCATCGATTACCAATTCAAGCGGCGTGGAAAACTCCGATGGCGAATGTGATTGCTTCGCAAGGGAAACCACTGAAGTGAAGAGCCAAAAAAGTTATCGGTATCATTGAAGAACGACCAGCTAACGATAGGCATCTATGACTGAGACGAGGACGAACCTCGACAGTCCATGGCCATGATTTAAAGAGCGTACGGTTCTGGGAGTCACGTGCTATTTTTTAAAAATATTACGCAAGTGATTTTATCGATGCCCCACCGATTGGCTTTGCAATAATTTAGTGAACAAATACGTCCAACATCCCTGAAAGTGCGATTGACTGACAGGTGACGTTCGTATTTTAAAACACGAATTACACCAGTTCCACATAAACTACAGAATCAACACATTCTGTACCATCACTGTAGAGTACTGTGATTAATTCTTTAATTCAAGTATTATAAGAACATCCAAAGAACACTTCATTCTGAATTATTAAAGAGAACCACTTGACTTTAAAAAAGGCAAACTACACATGGTGCACAGCATGCATCGATACAGCTGTTGATAAATTTTTCAAGGACGCGCGTGTCTCGAGGGTTAATAGCGAGGAAATCAATTCTGTGGTTCAAAACGATAGCACATTGCCGTCGCGTAACCACGAGATGCGGTAGTTCCCCGTTCGACTATTCCATTCCATCTGCGGCATACGCAGCCGGCTGGTACTCTCGAAGCTATATCGTCTAAGAAGTAAACTAGAACGTCTCTCTTCATCTAGATTATCAAGATGGTCATCTGTGATGCGGGCAGTCGGAGCATCAATCTAAGAATGCAAGCCGGCTGTCGGGCGACTACGAAGCGCGAGCGAGAGGACAGGGGACGCGCTCCGAAATCTTCAAAGACGCCAGAGAACCTTTTTAGCCGGGCACACCTCGACCTCTTATGCAACGGTAGCTCAAGCTTAGGAGTCGTCGGGCGGGAAGAGTGGCCAAGCGGAGAGCGCGCGCGCGCGCGCATCTCGGGCAAACAAAAACATACTCCGGCTGATTCGCCCACACGTGCGCGTGACTCCACGAGAAACGTGTTGCCCTCCGTATGAGAAACATGGCCGAAAGACGGCTGCGATAAGCTTATGATAGTGGATCTAAAAGAGAGATCCGAGCTCCACAGATATCATTCCGATTGCGTCCTTCAACTGGTAATCAAAGAACGAGCGAGGCCAATTCAGAGTCGAATATGTTGATCGGTCAGTTTGTATAAGTTAGAATAGTAGTTACAGGAAGAGCAAGTAGACAATACACGTTAGGCAGTGCGTCTTCTCCAAAGTAAGAATGGCAATGCTGGACG
Organism: Ectemnius cavifrons; assembly: GCA_964023945.1. NCBI lineage: Eukaryota > Metazoa > Arthropoda > Insecta > Hymenoptera > Crabronidae > Ectemnius > Ectemnius cavifrons. The sequence continues at coordinate 9,045,934 of OZ030384.1, read as the reverse complement.
GAGAATGTCAGGAGCCGTGTAGCTATGCGGAGTGTGGACTTGGCAAGGCAGTACGCATGGCACCTGTCAAGACCGTCCGAGCGGCATGCATCGCTATGGAACTACGCACGCTTGAGCATACCTAATAAGCTCTACCGCACGAGACACAGTAATCTCTGCTTTCGAACTACTGCTCCATGTTCTCTCGGCCCGGTTGTTTTACATTAGTGTGGACCTCTCTCGTTATCAATCCTCGGCCCGTTACACCGTATCGCGCGCGCACGCCCGGCACGGCTTTTACAGGCCAAACGACGCAGCACCAACAGCAGGACAACGTGCCTGTGTGTACTCGGTGCACGTAGAAATCACGATTGGATTGGCAGGCGTTCGGGATATTGGGGACGTGGTTACTGCTCGAAGTTGAGCGATGGAGACTGATAATGTATGGTACGGGAGAAAAGACGAAGACTCGTATACATTCCCCAAACGGAGAGAGAGAGAGGGAGGAAGAGACACAGAGAGACTGGTAAATAGAGAGCGCAGGCTCCCAATGTGTTCTGGCGTGTTTTTCGTCTCGGGCTATCTGGGCACACTCACCTCTCGTTCGCACTTGCTATTTCACCCACTCTCGGCTCCACTCGTCTCGTGTCGCTGGTGTACGCGCGTAACTCGCACGAGGCTCTCGCGCCGTCCCCTTTAGTCGCCGGACGGAATAAACACTCGTAGTTGAGCTATCACCTTCCGCTCGGCGTCAGGCTGGGCCGCGCGGCGCCGCGCCCGGACAAGGCCCGCACGCGTTATTAGACGGCATACGCTCGCTCATACTGGCAGCGACGCCATTTGCACGAATCCGCGTCTACAAAGACGACTGGCGACACTCCTGCACAGCTGATGCCCGCCGCGCTCCCCGAACAATTCTCCAACGCACGAAACGACGCGCGCAGCCTCTCTCGGCTCAAATAGGAACTAACCCTTGCATTTAACGCGCGCGCTACTGTCTTCATCCCGAACGCGAAAAGTAATCGACGTGCGGTTAGCTATTTACCTTCGAGGTATGTCGTGTTAAGGAAGTAGATAGAACCTTCATTCGAAGCTTGAAAGGAAGGATGTTTCCACTTGAGAATCAACAGGTTATCAGTGTTCAATGGTATGTGTTCGAGTTATCAGAGTTCTTACAGGTTGGAATTGAGTAAGTTGGGATAGTTTGTGAGAAATTGATGTGGGAGAATGATTGATAAGACACGATTCTTATTCTTCGGTCTATTTAATAGTAATAGCATTTTAATATTACCGACAAACTTGGGGAAATGATAATTAAACGTTGTTATTAAAAGTTTGTATCCCAATCTGAAAAGTCCGCATGCGCCGGACTCCGATCCGGTGGATAGCGTTCGAAATTACGTGTGTCAAGACAATTTTTTACCTGAAAGCATAAGAAATATATAATACTTTCAATCGAATTTCATGAAGATTTCTCTGGTTTTATAGAAAGTGGTGTTGTACCGTGGGTTCGATGGGAGATGGAAGAGTCTGCTTCTGCAATTCCTGCCAGCTGAAGCTGCTAAACCACCTGTGAAGAGTATAACAGGTGGTTGAGTGGATCTTCAAAAGAAGTAAAATTTAATGACAACTAACCTATGATTGCGAACATCGTTCACACCATTTCGTAAAACTCCTAGTCTTTTGACTGGATCTTCTTCGAGCAAGGATGCAATAAACTCTTTCGCTGATTTGTTAACGACCGGTGGAACGGTGCTCGCATTAAATCCAGCTAGGATTTTCATATATATTTCCATGTCATTGACGTGTTCGAAGGGTGTACGACCGAGTAATAGCTCGTACACTATAATTCCTAATGCCCAGAAGTCCACTGCCCTTTAAAAGTATCGGATTACTTACAAGTATCATCCGAGAGATCATCTTTCCGTAAACTTACCTGTTGTAACTCCTGGATTGAATCATCTCCGGAGCCACATACTCCGGTGTTCCGATGAAAGTATTCGTTTTAAATGCGCCGACATTTTTACTCGAACCGAAATCAGTCTAAAGGATAATATGATATTAGGATAACATGATATAGATCACGAATGAGATATGAAACGAGAATACTCGCCAGTTTAGCGTAGCCACGATGATCAAACACAACGTTCTCAGGTTTCAAGTCCCTGAAAATGATTCCAATGGAATGAACATGAGCCAGGCCTTCGACGATGCATGCGACAATGAAACGGCTGGTCGAATTGTCGAAACGACTATTTCTATGCATTGCTGTTCTCAAATCGCCACCAAGGCAAACTTCCAATAGGAAGTACAAGTATCTGTTGTCCTTGAACGTCCGATACAGTCTGGATTTCAAATAATTAATTAAAGGCGAATAAAGTATTCTTATAATTAGATTAGATTGAACGAGGTATAAATGAAGGAAAAATTTGCCAGATGTACTTGCAAATAAACAGCGAATCGCAGACCATCAAGTTGTTTCTCTCGCTGTAAATTAGCTTTTGAAATCCATTCCGAGTGATCAAGTGTTTCTTGACTTTCTTTCGGGCGAAGCTAACCCCAGGCATTCGTTTTATTACGGTGACAAGTTCGACTCTTCCGTAACTGCCACTGCCGATTGTCCCTTCGATTTGAAGGTCTGAGAGCTTCAAGTCCTTAAAGTCTGGTGCCCAATACGTGTCTGCGACAGCTGGTTGAAACGTTTGCCAGTCTCTGTTCTTGATAGATTCAAGGTCGCCCAGGTATTCCAAGAATGCTCTGCGATTATAGTGAAAATGATAGTTTTCTTATAAATAGCAGATTTTAATTATGACCAGGTTCGAAAATTCTTGTAGTGTTTCATTTCTGTTTACTTTCGAGTGATAGTGTAACATTCGGCTCCTGGTGGGACTGCGATTGCGTTCGCTTGGCGAACAGACCCTTCTTCGTACAGAGCTTTTTCCCCGAAGAATTGGCCTCTTTCCAGAGTAGTCAATTCTTCTTCAAGGCCATTAGATTTGTTTTCCGTTATCCTCACACTCCCACCTGTTACTATATAGAACTTCTCTCCTGGATCTCCTTGACGTACGATGTACATATGAGCTGGATAAAATTCCTGAAGTAAACAGCAACGACGTAAATGTTCATAAATATGAAAAAATGACGATTTAAAAATAAGTTTATGCCAAATACCACAACTAATAAATCGCAAATCTTGAGGAGGATTTCATCGACGAAGTCCTTAAAGATTTCATTTCGTCGAAGCAGATTCAAATAATATTGAGACTGCTCTTCTTCACTCTTCACCCTGATAGCTTGGAACACGTGTCTGTCCAATACCCAGACCTTCCCACTTGTTTGCGCTGAAGACATATTAAAATTATTGACCTGTATTGAGAATCATCCGAATGATTTTGAAATGTGATAAGAACCATCGATGGAACTCAGTCTCTTTAAATTATAGAGCAGAGCCAGCTCCCCGAATGCAATCCCTGGTCCGAAGGAACCGTAATAAGTGTCACCCACATATATATCGAATTTCCCTTCTTCCGAAACATACATGTAAGAGCCTGTTGATATGCAGAAACGAGTGAATTAATAATAAGATTGAAGAACATCTACAAATGTAAATTAGAACTCCGACCTATATCACCCTCGCGTATCAATCGTGTATTCGGCTTTACTGTTTGAGGATACATGACAGATACCAATTCATCGATACGTGTCTCATCCAAATCACCGAGAAATTTATTATTCATTATTGCTCTCTTTAGCAAATCCTTTGTTCTGAAAGTAGTGCCAGTTGTTACTGATCTTGATAATAGTAGAGAGTCCTTGTCACTTACTGTGAGTCCTTTTCGACGACTTTGATCGGTTCCAAGGAGACGTTCACCTCACCGGTAACACCAGGCTTACGGTTATGTGTCAGATCATGATAATATGCATCACTATTTTTTCGACTCTTTTTCAACCAGTATATATTAAGATGCTTGCAACAGCCCTTTTTCGAGCGAAGGAAGAGCATGTTTCTCGCAAGACACTCAAACACGCGGGAATGGATGACAGATGAGAATGAAGAGAGATTTGAGGGAGATGCTTAAGGATTTGGGAAAGGTGTGGTTGATCGACTAAAAAGAGAATGACTTGAAGGCACTGGCTTATTTTCATGCAACATTATGTGCATCGTATCGTGAGTCAACTGATCGCTAGATGTAAGGAGGGCACCAATAGATCTTATCTAGTTGTCGATTAGAATGATAATTGCACGAACAACTTGGTATTAGCTGGTGTATTTGATAAGAGCGATAGCATCCGAACACGGTTTATTGTAAGTTTTATCTTACTAACGATTGCACTCTCCTTAACTGGATAGAACTAACATTCCATCCTCGCAATACGGGAAGTGGTGCGAATTTTATTGCACTTGTCTTAGAAATTTATAACATGAAACTTCTATTATATGTACAGTTAAATATACGTTTATTTAATTTACAAAAATCATTGTTCGCTTCTTCGTGTAATATAATATTCCCTACTTTAAACGCCCAAACGTGTGTGCGTGTTTCTATTATCTTACAATTGGTACGCGATTTCTACTGGCTCTAAAATCATTCAAGTCTAGTCTAAGAGTTTCAGGCACAATTAAAATATACAACAAGAATATGACATCCATAATGGATTAACTGTTCGTGCTCGACGATATAGAGTACATGGATAATCATTTCTCTAGATTGGTTGAGTGAAACAAACTCCTCCTCTCTCTTGGTTAGTCACACCAATAATCGGAAAGGATTTATTTCTGTCAAAATTCATTGTCCCATCCAGAGAATTCATCCGGTGGTATGTTGCGATCGGGTGGATACCTTTCGAAGTTCCGTGTGTCTATTTGACTGCGAACCTGAAATAGAATCATTTTCAATTAGTAAACATTTTATTCATGAAATTCTTCGTGGAATCCAGTAATACATACAGTCGGAACAATCGGTGCTGGTAATGCTAGTCTTTGCAAGGCTTGCCAATTGAATGAGGAAAACCATCTAGAATGAAACAAGATATTTACGTAGATCAGTACACATCGTATAATGATCTTCCAATGACTCGGATGATGGATTAAGTGATTATTATTACTTATGGTCACGAATGTCTTGAATGCCATTCCTTTGATAGCCCAGTCGTTCCGAAGAATTCAATCGTAGGAGTTTCTTGATAAGATTATTCGCATTTTTACTGACGATGCTGGGAATACCGACCATTTCTACTCCCTTTAAGATTTTATTATAGGTCGTCATGTGATCGGCACCTCGGAAGGGTGGTTTGCCCACCAGAAGTTCGTGGGTAAGAATGCCGAGGGCCCAATAATCAACCGCTCTGTGTTGAATAATATCATTTCAGATGAAATCTTTTTTAATTATCATTAATCATTTGTCTTTGTGAATAAGTACCTGTCATGGCCCTTGTTCAAAATTATCTCTGGAGCGACGTATTCGGGGGTGCCAGCGAATGTCCAAGTCTTGGCAGGGCCTATCTTTTTGCTGAAACCAAAATCCACCTGAAAAAAAATTCGATGAAATAAAGGATATGGATAGGATGTTTAATTTATTCGAGTTTCTTGTTAATTATCCTTACAAGTTTGAGGTATCCGCGCGAGTCAAGCATTAGGTTCTCAGGTTTTAAGTCTCGGTAGACAATATTAAAGGTATGAAGATGATCCAAAGCTTCAACCACACAGCCGACCATGAATTGGGCGGTTACATCGTCGAAATATCTCCTCTTCTGAAGAGTGGTCCATACATCCCCACCGAGACACACTTCCATGAGGAAATAAACGTATTTGCTGTCTTTGTATGTCTGATATAGTCTGCAGAAAAAATAGCATATTCGCTTATCGATGCTAATGATGTCTCTTTCCTAGTCTAATTAGAATGACGCTCACTTGCAAATGAACGCTGAGTCACAGGCCTGCATGATATGCTTCTCATTTAATACATGTTCCTGTTGTTGCTGTTCGACCATCACCTTCTTCTTTAACTTCTTTAGAGCGAAACTTTTATCAGGGTCGGTTTTAACGGTAACTAATTCCACCCTACCGAATCCACCGACGCCTAAAGTACCTCTGGTTTCTAAGTCGGATAAAGTCAGATTGGCATACTCGTTGGTCCATTTCTTCGGTGTGAGTGATCTCTTCTGTTTTTCGTACTCGGCCACCCAGTCCTTGTTACGAATCTCGTCGAGACCACCCAGATAATCCAAGAAGGATCTGATAATTTAGGGTTATTATTTAAACATATTCTTGGAGAGCAAATGTTTTATAAGAGACTGTAATTTCATGATATAACTTACGATCTATCCAATGTGAGACATTCGACTCCTGGTGCCAAAGCAATGGCATTCGCTTGTCGACGATTCTCACCCTCGTCGTCATAGAGAGCTTTCTCACCGAAGTATTGTCCTTTTCCAAGGACCACTAATTCCTCCTCTCCGCCGTATTCAGTATCCTTGGTAATCCTGACATTACCGCCACTGATTATATAGAATTTATCACCCTTCTCACCTTGACGTACGATTTTCGTACCGGCAGGGAAGAATTCCTAAGGACAACTTTTCGTGAGTCTCTCAGCCGTATTTGCAAGATTTAGTTATTTGTTAAAATGTACATACGACTCGTAATATGTCAGAGATCTTTGCTAGTAAGTGGTCCTTTGGTTCCGGCAATTTTTGGAGCACGGACACCCGCTGAAGGAATCGGATATTGCCTTCGAGTCTTTCTTGTGCGGTTGTGATCATGATCGTAAAGAAGACTGATCTATCAAGAACCCATACTTTTCCACCCTTCTTTACTGAAATGCAATAGATAAAGCTATTATAAAAATCGTATTCCAATTGCTCCAAATTATTGTTAACCCTTAGGAATCTATGCTTTAGTTATATTAAATTTTAAATGATTAAAATCTAGATTGTATAATAATTACCGCTAATCGAGCGCAGTCTCTTTGAGTTGTATAACAAAGCGATTTCGCCGAAGGCGACGCCGGGTCCAAAAGTTCTTTGGAACTTATTACCCTGGTAGATGTCAAACTCGCCTTCCGCCGAAACGTAAAGATGCGAACCTAAAATTGCAAAGAATGTTAGTACGTACATTTGACCATTTTTCATTGATGCACTATTGCGTAGTGAATTAATAATTGTATGTGCTACGTCTCACCTATGTCTCCTTCACGAATGACCAGAGTACTCGGCGGTATTTGTTTCGGGTACATGGCGGAGACGAGTGCCTCTACCTGATTGTCTTCCAAATTGCCAAGAAATTCGTTCTCCAACACGGCTCTCTTAATTTGTCGCCGACACCTGTACAAAGAGCGAATGCGCTTCAATAAAAACAAGTGTACTGCAACGTTCCCCGTAAATATAACGTGTTCTTATTTACTCGTGCACTCGGAGTGCAGTGGAGTACTGTGAAACATGTGAAATTCGTAGGTTTCCCGTGTTCTAAAAAGTTTATAGTATTCTGAGTTATTTACTGTTAAGATTTAAAGAATTTAAATAAATGTTCTCGACTAGTTTTTATATATCAATTTAAAAGAAAATTAGTCGAATTCAGTTTATAATACCTAGCATCTTTTTCGTATATTGGTGTTGGTGCAGAGGGTGGTGTTGGTGTGCGACCAATGACACCACCTCTTGGGATGTGCGCGGGTTCATCGGAACTCTCCGCCATCGCAGCATCTTCTTGCTCGGAGACTTCTTGATGAGTGTGAAGACTACTGTGACTGTTCTGGTGGGATATCTGACTCCGCAGTGCAGAGTTCGGATGAAGAAAGTGACCGGTTCCATTGGAAGTGGTCGCCGTCGGTAATGGACGTATCTGGTAATAATAATTTCTATTTTATTATCCGTTTTTTTCTATTATAAATTATTGAAGCAGCGATGAACTAAGATTTTATTACTTACTGTGCCATGTGTTAAATCTGGCTCGCCAGAACGTTTGTAACTCGTTGCCACTGCACTTCTCGCATTCCCATTCTGTTGTATCGAATGTTTTTTTTAATAATATATTCATAAATATACTTCTTAATATTCAATCAAAGATTGGAGTATGAAAAGTTGTACTTACAACATTTAAATTAGTAACGTTGGTCTGTGGTTCAGCCCCGGGCAAAGGAGTGAGATTGATGCTCCCCCTCTGTCCGAGGATGCTGGGCCTCGGGAAACACGAGAACCTCATCATGTTTTCTTCATCCAACGCATTTCGAAAACAAATCCTCTTGACACCTGCGAACGGCAGTACTTGGCTCAATATTCACATTTTCGAATCTATGCTGTCTAACGGTTAATTAAAAACCTTCTAGTATGATAAATTGCCCTATTTTGAGTCATTGTTTTCGAGAACGGATGAACGATCGATGTTTGTCACGAAAGCAAAAAGATGACAATTAAATATCACGATTGGTCCATTCGCTGCAGCAGCCCGTGTGTACTCCGATAAAGGTATTTATCGTTTGACTACGAGCGCCAAAAAGCAAGACCAACTTATAGAGAGACGTTTTATTACCGCGGCTTGTAAAGACATAAATTATCGCCAGATTTGCGCAAACACAACCCCTCTCCGTTTTGTATCTGGAGCAGGTTGAAATTGCGCCTGCCTAGCCAGTAAAAGAAAACACACATGAGTACATTGTGCTGTACACGCAGAATCGGATGAGTCACCTATGCAGACATTGCGTTTGACAAATCTAGTTCGAGCTGGTTCTGCACTTTTATTAATTTGCTTCTTACAATTATCATAATTTATCACTTTCTGCTTAAACGAAACCGTATAATTCGATAAATTTAATGTTACGTATAGATAGTAATATCGTCATAGGTGAACCATATGTCAGTCATCGCTATCGAAATGAGATCATCGATTAACTCTAAACTAGTTCCCAATTTCTCTGCTCCTACTTATAGGTCGATCATTAATCGTTCGTTAAATGAATCAAAATGAAAAACACTTGTATTCTTCGATCGTGAAAGAGGCGGGTTTCCCGGCGAGTTCGAGCACGTGTTCTACTTCAACGAGACGGTCACATGCTTATGCTAATGCTGTTTGGTGCACAATATATGGTAGCTTGACGTCACAGTGTGTTAGCACGTTCTCACGAGGAGAATGTTCGCCGGGTGCGTCGGTGTATGCGGAATGACTCTTCGACGAAGAAGCAGAGCTTATCCACACTCACGTGATTACCTGGGCGTTTTGGCTTGCGAACTAGCGAGACTCCGACAGGGTTTTGCGCATCAGGGGAATCGAGTCTTCGCCTATTATATGCCCCTTCTCGATCGCTCGTTTTATAACACCTTAGATCCCCATAAAAGACTTTTCTAGCTGAGAGTCGAAGCGGATCGGTGCGTGCCGCGAATTATTGAAAGCCGATTCAGTATAAGAGTCGATTTATCACCGAGTCTATCTAGGAAAACCCTTGCGTCCTATTAGTACTATTACATGCATAGGTGAGTGAGTGTGATCGCTCGACATCGTAAAAAGTAATGCCGATGTTATCTTGTACTTTAATGGAGCGCTATCGTCGGTATCTCGCGGTATGCTGCGGGGGAGAGTGCTCCTCTCATATATTCTGGTGCACGACCTCGTTAGGAGGAGCAAGGTCACTTTCCTACCGAGCTATATCAGGACGATAAGTATATTTGATTAGCCAGGCGAGTAGACGATTGCCCAAATGTTAGCCGTGCCGCGCGATCTCCTGCAAACAGTCGCTCGCTTTATTGGAATCGTTTGCTGCTACAATTTAGATTTACACTTATGTTAGTTCACTGAGTCTTCCTACGTGTCTCTAATTAATTTAAGCCATTCTACTCGTGCCTAATGAACTGATTCTCATTCCAAAATTAGAGTTTCATGTTTCCTATCATCTAACACGTTTTTGCTCATATTCAGCCTCGTTAAAAAGCGAGGATTTTTTTTTCTGTTGGTCGATAAAATCAAAAGTTGGGCGAATTCTCGTAAAACTAGTAATATCACGGTGCGAAGGATTGGAATAAACTTTGGCATCGATGACGTTTTTAAAATGTCGTTATAATTCCATAATGCAATTGCTAAGTTGCGGTTACGCTAATTCGAGTTACCGGAAAATTACTGCTCGAACTTGTACCTGATGATTAATGCGCATTCCAATGAGCAGACTAATTAAGTTTCATTTTACTCATACTTATCGCCGTTCGTTTAGTACGAGATTTTGGTTTAAGTGTCGAGCGATTCCGTAAAAGAGTGGGAAAGTGGCTGTTACTCAAAAGAATCTCAAGTAACACGAGCAATTTCCTCTTCCTGGAAGTAACGAGTTCTCATTAGAGGGCGATAATTAAGTTGCCGACAAATTCGAGTTGGCATCAAGCTCGCGATGAAGGCAATTTACGAGAAGAGCGATGACAGCCCGGACAATGGGACGCTTATCCTCTCACCCTTCCTCCTTTTTTTCTCTCCCCCGTTTTACGTAATCGCGAGGATACCATCGGTTAAGAGCGAGAGGACGAGCATTTCGTAATTTCCGTTACACAACCATATCGATGACGAGCTCGCGGCACGAACGAAACAGGAAGATCACGTGCGATGCGCGCAACTCCCCGTAAATCATCGATGATCCAATGAGCCGCACTTGCCGCAATAAGTGACGCCGATCAGCTAATAAGTGTCCCTTGTTTTCTCGACGTGGTAAATTCTTAATGGACAGAAGAATGTGCTACACTTGTCAGAGCCGGAACCTATCTCGTTCCGAACGATCTAATCGTCCGTTGAGTCACGTATGAATAAACTATGTTTTTATATTCAAGAAGTGCTCTAGAAAGCATTAATCTATTAAGTATCGAATAGTTTCGTCTTCAATGGATTACAAATATCAGGATTGACAGAATAAATGCTTCTAGCACTTAATCTATTACTAGACGCAAGGATATTTAGTAATGAAAAAGTATTATGTCAACTTTTGGAATTCCTTCTTGTGGAATAACAAAACCAAAATTTGTGAGTAAAATTTATTACTCATAGTCGCAATATTGGAAACAGGATTTTGTGGTATAAAGAGACAGGAAAGAATCACAAAGGTAAAGTTGTGATCACGCAAAGTTAGCACGTAATGGATTAATGCAAGACCATGCTTTCGTTCCACTCGTGTAACTCATTAGCGACTACACGAATATTAACGAAGCGCGAGTAATTTATTGTCGAACTATAGCAGGCATCGCATTGAGCAATCTAATGTTTTACGAAATTAACAAGATTTCACAGGAGAATTTAGACTTCTGTCCGAGTGTTTCGAGGGGATTTTGTACTGCATTGAGAGCGTTTGACATACTTTGCGGCAAGGTTGAATGGCTAGAGCTGGTATTTGAAGAGGCAATGAAACGTTTCCGAGTGACACTCGTGAGACTCGAAGACGCGTGTATTCAGGGCTTTAACGCGCGTCCGGCGCGTCAGCATAATTGCTAATTAGCATACGCGCGAAATCTTTTTTGAAGTGGTTGCTCGCCGCTCTATTTACAGAGGGAGAAAGAGAGTCGCGGAGGAAAGTAGTCGCAACAGTGTTTCGGATTTAAAATTCAGTTAGCCAGCATTGTGGAAACACCGTTTCTCCGAGGCGTCGAGAAAATGGGCGCCACGTAATGACGGCGTTGCGTTTAATCAACTGTATCGACAACGACGCTCAGTATAATTAAGCTGTACACCACGATTCATATGATTACACGTGGCTATCGCTTACTCGGAAAGTATAAGTGCCACGTGCGAGGCTACTTTCATGTCTTATCGTCTTCCATAATGATTTTTTTTACAATATATCATCAACAATTTTTACATCATTCTAATATACCTTATAGAACATTTGATTAATACGAGTCCACGAATAAATCTCGTCGTTCATATAGAAAACAGAAACAGATTCCATGGAATGACGAATGAATGAAAGATAAATCGAAGTTCTATAAACAATCTTTTCCTTTCTGAACTTTTCTCCGTGAGGACCGAAATGCCGTATTGTCGTAGCGGAAACAGCATGTTGCATAAGTGCGTCACGATTTTGTAAGAATAATAATCCGAAGCACGAGGACACGTGCGGCGCGCGTAAGCGCCGACGGAGGAGGACACTTTCGGCGATTTGCAATAACATATTTATTAGCCGACGACATCGTCGAGTGTCCAATGTCGAGCGAGGCCGCCGCGCACGCCTCGCTGCCGAGGTCGGCTTTGCCGCTCTGCTCGAATATTCCGTGCTCGCTCAACAATATCCATTAATATTTACTTTCGAGCTGCGGCGCGTTACCGTCGGCGAAGGCACAAACCCTCTTATCATCGACTCTCTTCCCGCTTATCCTTCGAGGAATGCAATTGGATAAAGCGATGGTTGTCGCCGCCGATGATTCCATCTAATGACAAATGCCATTTCCGCGCGGCTACGATTAGATCGTCCGTGCGATACACACCGGAGAAAAGTCTCGAGCGAATGTAAATCCCCCGGACAAGAGGCTTTCGACTTGACTACCGGGTGTACTTGCTCTCGAACATTCTCCACAGAACTTTCTATGAAAGACAGCGGAGTTAGACCACCTGCGAACTCACCCTTCAGTTTGATGTGGTTTACTGATCGCAGGGTGAACCAGTTTCCCACTTCATCCGATGTTCGACAGTGCGATCAATGAATGAATTTCGAAAAGCTTTATCACTGTGTTCCTCTAATTAGGATATATATATATGATTATCTTTCACTCTTTCTAAATTTCTATTATCAACCCAATTCTATTTAGCCCTTTTCTCTCGTTTTTTCTTCGAGTTATTGAGCTGCACTCGGCGAATTCGCGCATCCGACTGGTGGTCTCAGGTACGACAAAGACGCAGAAATCTTATCTAGCCGATAACGGAGGCGCAGTGTCAACAGCCAGGTACACGAGCGAGTGTCTTATCTAACGAGTCTATTCTCTTTTCATTAATAAGGTCGGCAATTCACCGCCCCTCGCTTGTCGCCAATACTTCTTCTTCTCCTACTCTTCAACCTTAATCGAGACTCACGCCACTGCATCCACCGAGAACGTGACTCACTCTCACACGATCTGCTCGCTTGGAAAAGTGTTTATGAAACTAGTCGCTTGGCCAGAAATGCTTCTGGAATTCAGGATTATCATTCCCTGCTATTTTTCTCGCCAGTTTTTTATTTTATTTTTTAATTTCAACGAATGAGAATGAAGAATGGACGTGTTTTTGCTTCGACTTCCGCCTCACACACTCGGATACGAGTGTCTCTGCTACGGATTGCAATTAAGCGATAGGATCTAACGAACAGTTAAGGAGACACGCACTAATGAATCTAGTACTGTCTTCCTGCTGTAAATTAATAGTTGACTTAGATAGAATCGTTGATTGTTTTGACAGAGGTCCTCTTTCAGAGAGGCAGAGAGAGAGAGAGACGATAATGAGGATTGGAGTATCGCTTTTGGTAGTGCGTCGACTTTCAAAAGTATATTTGCCCATTGGGCCACCGGCGGCGATGGCTCCTCTATTTCCTGTTTCCTTATCGGCAAAACGATGGCCTTTTATCGTCAGCCTACTGACTTTATCACTGCCTGTCGATCGTTCGTTTTTTCGATGTCGATGATCGTCCGGCACTCGACAAGGTGCGGGAACCACCTGTTTCAATGGAGTTCAATACCACTAAGGTCGAAAAATTTCCTCTCCCATTGATCGGTCATCGATTTTTTTTTTTCTTATGGCACGTTTTAGATAGCTCGATTATAAGATTAGCTAATTTCCGGCAGTCTCAATGTCAGTCATTATAATGGAAACATGGATAATTTTTTGAACGGGTTATTAAAACTGAAGGACAGTACTAACCAGGGGAATTACCTAAGGCGTTTACCACTGGTCGGAATTACTCACGTTCCAAAGTCTATGATTCCAAGTAGTGCTCCTGTCAGGTGAGGTCTTCGTGATTTCACACACGGCAATCTGTCTCTCTCGTTAGCGTGCTCGGTTCGCAAATCTGTCAGAAAATCTTTTTGCGACTTCTGGTTAGTGTTTTGGACGCGTGTCTCCGTGGGCTCATTCTTCGGCGAGGTTTCCGTGGTGCATCAAGCGTCGCTCCTCAATCAACCGCACTGAATCGTTCTCCTCGAATAAAGACACCGTCGATGATTCCACGCTCGACGAGGAATCGGCCCGAAAAATCGAGCGCTCGATGCTCGCAGCACTCCTCTTTATCTCCAACACACGTAATACACGATAAAATGCCGTGCTTCTTTGTTGTTCGTCGTTGAGCACTCGCCACCGGATGCTACTTAAAGTCTCTCGAGCCGGCACTTGCACGGCAATCGTTGGATTCCTTTGAATTTCATAGAATTAAGCGATCATCAACAGTAACGAAGCGATCACTTGGAAGTTAGCGAAAGAGATTTCTTGCCGATCACTAAAGCCGATAGGAAAAAGTGCGCTCGCGTCCTACCTGCCGAGTGGCCGGTCTTAGTGGCACTAGCTGAAAAACACGCGCACGTTTTCCACGCTAGTGATACCGGCAGCGACCAAGTGGACGCGTGGGGGTATTGGCAATTATTATCGTTTGGCACCTTATCCCCACGACACACCTTCCCTCCTTCCTCCTGGAGATATTGTGCGCCTGTCGACAGCTTCAATCACTCTCACCGCACTAGCATGCTAGTGTTCCTGATAAAGCTCGCAACCAGTCTCCGGGCTAAGCTTTCTTATGTAAACTTCTGCCTGGTTTATCCAATTCCTACTGTTTTCCATTTCAACCTCTGTCGTCTTCATTTCAATCTGTGTCAATGCCAGGCACACTTCATTGATAACGACAGCCTCGAAGTTGATAATTGTAGTGATTTCATTTTTGAAAAAGTGATTGTTATGATATAAGATCTTAAAGTAGTATGCTTTTCTTTTATTTGTTTTGGAAATGATTCTTTAGAGTTATTTTAATAGTGGAAACGATTTGTTTCCTAATGGAAATGTAGAAGCGAAATAGAATTTGGGAAAAATACAATCGAGAAAGTTCCGTCATACAGTCGTCCTTGTCTGGGACAAGTGTCCGAATGACAGTTTGTTGATTCACTCCAGTTGGTCTTAGTCATTCCTCGAGACGCTTGTCCAAAGAGGCCGGATTCGCAAATTCATCGATTGTTATCGCCCGATACTTTATCCACGTGATAGGAGGCACGCGAGATTCGCGAGCGATTAGTCAGATAAATAAGAGCACCGGGACGATTAAGTGAAACAGAAAACATTCCACGAAGACAATTGTTTTCTACGACAATGCCAATGAACGTACTTATAAGCTCTTTTTAAAGATCGTCTTAGTCGAATGATTAGCGAGTAGAATCTTCCGTTTGGAAAGGGCAGGGGCATAAGTCAATAAACAGTATTAAACTAGTCGATGATATCCAAAGTTCCTTAAGAACATCTCAAATATTTGGCAGAAGTGACGCGATCGCTTCTTACGTAATACCGGCCTCCTGGTATTACGAAATTCCCCGATGAACATCGGGAGCTTTTATCCCCCTAGCATCTGCGTTAATAATCTGCGGCCGGTATCAGTACTATTTACGTGGAAAGTACATATTTACAGAGGCGCGAGGAGGTAAAAAATATCTGTATTTTCTGCATAAATTACAGTCCAAATCCTAGTGACATTTGTACAAGCGGTGATCAGTGAGTCTATGTTAATCCCATGGGCACTTTGATAGAAAAATAAATACTTAGGACAATTATAGAACAATTAGTGGTGTTAAGGTCAGTCACCCCGTAATCTACGAGTCGCACATTTTAGTCTTTCTAGGCGAAAACTTTCCATTAACGCGATTCTTCATCGGCTCTGATGTCAGCTTGCTCGACGCATCTCAGCATTTTCGAGAAGTGTCCGGTTTCGAGAGTTAGCAACTCTTGAGGCGAACCTACCTCGACGATCTTCCCTTCGTCGAAGACAATTACTCGATCGCAGTCCAGTAAAGCTGACGCGCGATGCTAAAAGAAGGACGGGATTTTAGTCGAACTTCCAATTGAATTGATCCATTGTATTGACGAGATAATGATGAGACTGTACCGCGATAGTGATTACAGTCTTTTCCTTGAATGCGATGGAAATGGCTTTCAAGAGGGACTTCTCTGTAGCTGTGTCCAATGCGCTTGTAGCCTCATCGAGGACGACGATCGAACTTTTTCTAAGGACTGCACGAGCCATGCAGAGTAGTTGAAGCTGCCCTGCTGAGAAGTTCTCTCCACCCTCGCGAACTTCGTAATCTAAAGAGGAAAGATCAAAGTATTCCGAATTATTTATTTTAGTTAATTAAATGACTCACGACAAAAAGCGATACTTTACTTAGTCCTTCAGGATACGAGGATACAATGTCCTTTATCTGCGCTAGTTCCAAAGCTCGCCAAAGTTCTTCGTCTTGGTGCTCTGATAGTGGATCCAAATTTTCCCTAAAAAAAAGATAATCGTAAAGAATGAATTAAAAGAAACAAAAGTTAGTTACCTTATAGTGCCACTGAACATAATAACATCCTGTGGAATAGCAGAAAGTCTCGATCGAAGCAAAGAAAGAGGAACTTCTTCCACATCGACACCATCCAAGAAAATTTGTCCTTCATCGATATTAATCAAATGAAATAGCGCCATAACTGTCGATGATTTTCCACTGCCTGTTCTTCCACAGATTCCAAGCTAGAAAGAATCAAAGTATGCCACTATTTTCTCTATATTCAAATAAATAGATTTACCTTTTGCCCAGCTGGTATTCGAAGATTTAAATTGGACACAACTGGTTCTGTTTGTAAATCATATCGCAATGATACATTCTCGAAAATTATTTCGCCGGTTTTCGGCCAATTATTTGGAACTTGTAAACCTGTTATAAAAGGGAAGTATAAATGATTTTCTCAAATTCAATGATTCAAGCACACTTACCACTTTCCCGATAATTCTCAGAGGGCGCGTGTCTATACGCAGAGATTCGAGCGACACTTCCCATGTACATTTCAATCTCCGCGGTGAACTTTACCACCCAATTCAGATAAATCGGCACTAAAAGAGTGTAATTAATTGCTAGACCAACCAGAGCGGGCGTCACCCGATTCGGATATAAATCCGCCGAGATTAAAACAGCGAATATTGACGTGATAACTATTACAGCACCCAAATAGTCCTGGGAAAGATTAGTCGGATTACATTAAGATAATCAATGATCAATTAAATGAAGAATTAATACTTTGTACGAAGATAAACTACCAGAGCTATTCCGAGCCATCGACTACTCGTATTTAGAATGAGAAAAGCATTGGTATTCGAATCGATATATCTCATGGTGGTTTCCATAAATCGATTCTCTAACTTGGAAGCCCTGATTGTCGCCAAACCACACAGTGTCTCTGAAAAGTGTGTTGCGACTGGTCCTCTTGTACTTGAAATAAAATAATTCTTTACAATAGATATTAATGAAAAATTTGAATGGTTCATTCTTTCTTCTATGAAAGTTCATTCACCTGCCATCCAATCGTTGCAAATGCCTCGCACTTCGCCTGTAGAATCTTTGTACGAGATAATAAATGCAGCAAGTAGGAATTGCTGCGATGAGATACCACGGCGAAATAATAACATTGACCATCATTGCCGATCCACAAAGTAAGATGAAAGACGTCAGTCTTTGTATGGACGTGGACAGTTTCTTCGAAAGAAATTGCGCGACGTAAGCAATGATGATTTGGTGAAGTTCGTGGGTCGATTAAAAATTCGCTTTCCAGGCGAACTCACTTTGTCGATGACTCCTACGTCAGCGCTAAAGCGATTGAGAATTTTGCCGACGGGATTACAGTCGAAGAAGGAGATCGGCACTCTCAGGAGACCGGATATGGCTTCTTGGTGGAGTTTCCGTCTAGCTTTTGCACCTGCCCATTGACCCGCTGCATTGTAAACGAGCGAGAGGAGAATTGATCCTACTGAGAGACTCATGTAGACTTTGAAGTAGAAGACTGTCTGTAATTATAGTTCGTCAAGAGTCAATACTTTCGTGATAGTTCAATCGTTGATAATCAAGGAAATTCTGTAATGGAAATTACATCTGGTTCGTCGCTAACTTCACCATCCCGATCGGTCCATCTGCTCAGCCAGAGATCTGTGTAAACTCGAACTATTTGACAAACTATCGCCGCCGCAACGTAAGTTAAGCCTGGAATCCAGCCACCGGCTTTCGTGTAATCCAAGCAGACCATTCTCGTCACTATGCTACTTCGATCTTCGTAAATTGGATCTTCCTGCTCTCGTAGCTCTTCCATTTCTATAAGAAAAGTTCAATAAAAGCGTCTCTATGCATTCACGAAATTGGGAAAGGATTTGTGCTGGGTTCTTTGTACTCACTTTCATCCACGTCATCGGTTTCGTCGGTGCCTTTCGAGTCTATCGATATTAAACGCTTTACAGGAACGTGATCTCGATCGTGACTCTGACTCGAACTGAAAGCACAGTTAATATCTTTTTTTAGTAAGTTAATTAATTGACATGGATGTTAAGATTGAATACCTCTTTAAATTATATTGCATCTGTTTACTGGAACTGGACGGCATAAGTCTACGAAGTACACTCTTTTCTCTATTAAGTATCATCTCATCGGGATGTGTACTGACAATTCTAAAAAATCCATCCATTTTTAATAAATCATCAATAAACTATTACAGAAAATTCAATGAGACGTATTACCTGCCCGAGAAGATTTGTCTCAAAACACTGCCTGATTGACCAGAATCAAATGTGTTATTCCTTTTTCTGAAAGGAGAAAATTCCGTCGTTCATTCAACTAATTGATGTACAATGATCTTGTAATTACCGTGGAATAGTGTAACGGCTTTCTAATATTGTTGGAGTACTATTTTGCCGCAATACAGGTGGTGGTCGTCTTTGGGGTTGCAGACTCGATGATCGCACGGCATTGTGATGAGATTTCGTTCTCTTTTTCACGACTTTCCATTCCTCAGTTGGCACAGGAAGATCAGTGAGATCGTGCGAAAGGTAACGCGATCCAGACAGTGTAGTTCGACGCATTCTCAATGGAACGAATACCGGAGGATTCTAACAAATTGAAGAAATATTTATGTTGATTTCTGATAATAATTATAAATAAGAATTTAATACTTTTAAAACTTACCACATGAACATCCTGATCAATAATCCACGAGCCATCGCTCGCATGTTTCTTTCTGGAGCCAATTCCGATCCTAGAAACTAATCTTATAAGTGACCATCTGTCCTTGGCGGTCCTGTGAACCCGGGATTCATCGTGTTGCCTTGAAACAGCTCTCTTCCACTCAGCTGCCAATTCGGAATCCGAATCTTCGATTGCTGTCCGCGTGCCGACCGCTCGAACCCGGCAGCCGTCCATCACGATGACCTTCGAGTCAGATATTACATTGCATCATTTTACATTTCATTAGACTTATATGGTTCTCTTTATGTTGGGTATACTTGATGCGCAGTGGACAACAAATCCAATCTATGTGTCACCATGATCACTGTTCGGCCACTTCTCAATAATAGTTTCCGGATTCCATGATCAAAGATTTGCTGACCCACTTGTTGGTCCAGTGCGGATAAAGGATCGTCCTAAAAGTAATCCGTTTAACTAATAATTCAAATTTAAAATGATTTAAGAATTGATTTCTGTTCGAACCATTATGATAACGTCAGCATCACTGTACATTGCTCTGGCAATGGTAACGCGTTGCTTTTGTCCACCACTGAGGTTTATACCCTTTTCACCTATTCTCGTGAAATCGTGACCAGGAAGGATTTCAACATCCGGTTGAAGAGCACAGGCGCGCAGGACGTTTCTGTATCTCCTCGGTTTAAAGGGTGATCCGAAGAGGATGTTTTCTCTCAAGGTTGCGTTTTGTAACCAGGGTCTTTGGGCAACGTATGCGATCCTCGAACCCCTGGAAAGACGCCGATGCGCAACGAGTTACCATATTTTTAAAATATTTTTAACATATTTTTAACATACACGTGCTGAGGTCGTTCGCGCGTAGCAACAGGTGTTTAAACATACGAGTTTGTTTTATCTGAGAGAGAAAGAGAATTATTGCACTTACTTCGTCCACTCAAGTATTCCGCTCGTCCTATGAATTTCGCCAAGGATGGCTGACAATAGCGAGGACTTTCCACTGCCGGTTTTACCGACTATTAAAGTCAATTGGCCTGTAAGATACGTGTCAGTTTAAAACTGCTGGAACGTGTATGATCTCCTCGATACATTCTTACGAGAAAAAGTGAAAAATCACCTCGTGGGAAAGTCAAGTTTTTTATTTCCAATCTATTATCATCGGTGCCCCAGGAGAACAGGCAGGAAGTTAGTTTGAGTGCTGGCATTTCCGGGTCCTTCTCGAAAACGCTGTCAATGGAGGATGCAATATCGAGTTTGTAATCTTTTAGACAACAAGACTGTTGGTCTTCTTCATCCTCGTTGATATTGTCAAGAGTGCCGAATGTTGCTGTGTTGTTGACTTTCATTACTTCCACCTTCAAATCGAAGAATGTTTAATTGTCCTTTCTTCAATAATCAAATATCAAAAGTAATTGATTCGAACTTTGCTTACAATGCTCTCAGCAATAGAGCTTGTTTTTAATACACGATTATCGGAAACTTCTCCCTTCTGCTCAGTTCCTTCCGGTAGAACATTTGCGATCTCAGGCAATCTGAGGAATTCTTCCATTCTTCTCGTGGAAATCTAGATAATTATTCATTATATATCGGACGATCGATAGATTCTCTAAAAAATTAATAACAGATGATTTACCATAGCATTAATGATAATCGGAATGATTACTGGGAAGATACAAAGTGGAACAGTCAGTTGCGAGAACAAAGCTAAACTGGCAAAGACATTTCCAACGTCGAGATTTCGTTCCTCCAGCCAAAAGTACACCCCAAAGGTAAAAAGGGTTGTCAGGATCGACGAGGCATGTGTCAAAAAATCTATGAACATTTGTTCGTCCTTAGTGCGAAGTTTCAACTTCATTCTCTAACGAGATTATAAAAACTTACTAATTAATGCCCAATAAATGGAATCTTTATCAAGCATCCGAAGTTCCTCGTCCCTTGTCTTTCTTATTCTTTCTTCAGAAATACCTTCCCATGCTCTGAGTTTAACTAGTTTCATTCCTTGTAGAATCTCGTTTACTAGACGGAGTCTCGCGTCACTTCTTCCCTAAACGTAATCATTAACTTACTTCGCAAGTCATTCAAAGTAATTAAAGACATGTAATAGAAAATAGAACGTACGGAAATGGACTTTGAATTGCTGGACATCCTTTTTCCTAGAATTAACTGCATTGGTGTAACTATTGATATGCAGCAGAGAACACCGATGATTGCACTGATACCCAATTTCATATACAGTAAGAAAATGATAGCGCTAATCTGCGAAACGAAGTGGAATAATATAATTTTATCTAAGAGATTATTGATATAATTTTAAGGGGTTCTTACTTTTAAAGGAATCGCCCAAGTATAATGGCCAATCCAAAAGAAACTCATTACATTATAAGCATCCTCTGATATTAAATTCGTCAAAGTACCAATATCAGCCAATTGCTGATATCGGCTTTGATCTTTTTCTCTTTCCGGTGGTTTCTCATCCTCAGCTATGCTCCAAGAGCACAAACGCAGAGCTTTGTCGTACAGTAATCCCTAAGATCAATTAGGAATTTCAAAGAACTATAATTACATTTTAATATCAAATAACACTTTTTTCAAGTGATATACCTGAAGTGCAGTTCGCAAACGAATTCCTTCGACACAGAGAATATGAGTGGAAGTTTGACTGAATGTACTTTGCAATAAGGCAGCGAGAAAGACGAAGAGACCAAGAAAATATCCATTTTCCATTAACTCCGAGAATTTCACAGCACTCTGTAAGAATCGAACAGCTGAAGAATCACTCAATCAATTGCAGTAACGATTAGAGCAAGAACCTAGTAATATACCCTAAACGAGTGTTCGTTTCCCGTTCCATTTTGGGATACAGACACGTAGTCGACTATTTTGGAAATCGTCAAAGGGCCTACAAGGGTGGTCGCGTCACCCAGGAGTTTCAAAAGTCCTCCTGCGGCGAAGGGAAACCATATTCTTGTCCAGAAACATTGCCATAAAGTCAGCTTCCTACTTTTACTCTAGAAGTATTTGCAAATTTAAAATTTTATAAAAAATACAATGAACTTTTGTAAAATGGAGCAGGTTGCCTTTTTCTTGCAAGGATCGAAAGTACCTTGTGCTTACTCCAAATTCTTTTCAACTGTTCGTATTGGTGTCTGGTGGATTCGGTGTAAGGGAGAACTCCTAAATCCTGTGCTTCCAAGGGAGAAGTACTCCCACGGGAGAGAAGTCCTGTCACCCAATGAAAAGTGATCTTGCTTAGGAAAGTCGCATTCGAGTGGGCGTAGGAGATTCGTGCATCTTCCGGCTGCCTAATAGTATATCTCTTGTTCCTGCGCATCTGGAGGTGTGAACCGAATTTATTTATGTCTGTCAAGTTGATCGACGCCTGTTTAAGAGGCCAGATGTTTTTGCAGCAGGAAACCGCTTGCTTTTACTGGGTCAAGGGGCTTCCTCGTAACATGGAAAAACATAGTGCTTATGTAAGGTATACTTAACAAACTTCTATCTTACGATTACTAATTTCTGCTTCCCCGAATTGTTTTTTAGTTCTAGGACTTCTATTCAAGATTATCTGATTAGATAGTCGAAGTTGTTGATCCTTGGCAAGAAAAAATTCTTAGCCAAGATCGAGCGTAAATGGTTTTGAACTTAATGACTGTTTGAACTACTGAATAATAAGATTTATGGAAGAATTCATGATTAAAGTTTCAAGGAAAGTTTGCGGATGAAAGTAATACTGAAACCTCGGATAGTAGTTTCCGAGGAGCAATGCCTTTTGCTGCTGCCACGATAATAACCAATATTATTCAAACAAGCTAAGTACATGTAAAACAAATGTTTGCACTACTTCGTTACATTGCGGTAGCTGAGCTTCGGTGATAAGAGCGTCGTAAAAATTCTGGAGCCGTCTGATACTCGCCGCTTCTCGTGAAACCTTTTGCGATAAAGAGTTCGTAATCTCTGATGGAAAGGCTGTACAGCGGTAAACAATCTTCGAAAAAGTCACTTCTACGCCTTCCTCAAATTTACTGCAATTCTCGAGCTTCGATAATCTACTCTTTCATTGACTTTCTCCACTTATCAATCGAATTTCAATCCTGTAATCCAATATCGTTTTCTTCCACTGCTTTCTGGTATTAAATCAGTTTGGCAAGATTGTAATTCTTCCTTGTTACGAGCCATCATTCATGATACCAATCATTGGATCATTATTTAAAGGAATTAGAATTATCCTTCATGGCTTACCATGCGATACAATGTGCAGGAGTCCAAAAGTGCCAGGAAGCCGCAGAGGAGTGCGACGATGCCTGTCGTGGTAATTCGTACATGCTCGATGGACAATCCATATCTAAAGTCATTGTACAAATAATCACCTTCATTGTGATTAATACAGATTTTTATAATCTGCTCGTTGAATCTATTCAATAAAGTATATCTTTGCTACAAGAACCGACCTGCATAAGCTAGAGAATTTCCAAACACGTGACAAGCTGATTACAGCGAAAACGATCGCAGTAAGAGCAGTTCCTGGTGGGCTGATCCTAATCTCTGTCTCCCGATCAAGTATCCAGATAGAAAAAGTCGCCAGGATTGTGAGGATCGACGAGGGAGATATACAAGTTAAAAGAGACTCCGAGAACTCAAGGAGAAGCGTCAAGAGGAGCAGCATGCGGAGCATAGTCCTGGCTGTGTGAAAATCGAGAAGTCCGCGAGCGTATCTGCGAACGAAATACAAGTCGATCTGTTTAACTTGAAGAAAATAACAAGAATAGTCTAGAATAATGAAGAATGAGTCATAAAAAATCTTTAGAACAATGTTAAGAATAAGTGAGAAATTTTCCAATACAGATCTTACAAAATTTCCTTTATAAAAAATATCAAAAGTCCAGCAACTCGATGGAAATCTTTATAAAAGAACACCTTGTGTACGTCTCAAGGTGGTTGAACGCTCTAACAATGAGTCATTCCATAGAGTCATCATGTTCCACCGTGTAATCTCACGGTCGCCGTAATGACGTCAGTGGTAGCATCAGGTAAAGGTACGATGTTTCATTCCCCTAACGATTATTGGATCCTCCTCTTTCCTCACTTTTACTGGAAGCAGCGGGAGTAAGTAAGGTGTGGTGTGGAAAAATGGTTACCGGCTTGCGCCAGGTGAATCGTCTTGCCATTCTAGCAACGCATATATTCTTGTCACCTTACTTCCTTATCGTCCAATTTTACATGGCGTCGCTAAGCAAGCACTAACTCGACTATCCAACACCGACCTCCTCCCGTTGAGAATATCACTTTGAAAAGGTTTCATTAAAAGCTAGATCGACTTTATCGTCGCGTTCAAGAAGTGCCTTGACTACTGGAAAGTCGTATTTCTCTAGAAAAAGAGATAGAAGAAGATCTCGTAAGGGAGGAGGATACTGCTTATATAATGGAAATGTGGTTCTTCCAAGGGAAAGATCGAACCGGTTCACCTGTTATAAATTACACTACTAATTAAACCGCCCTGACGCCGCATACTTCCGTTTTATTAAGCAGAAGCGTATGTGCGATTGCCACGCAGAGATAAACTCTGGAACGTCTCCATTCATGCTTCTTATGTCGATTTGAGATGCATGATTCTTGTTTTGCTCTCTGCTGGAACTTGGTTCTTTTGTACGAGTTTTACAATCAGCTGTCATCTCCACAAGTTCGTTTACAGGTGCAAGATAGATGATGACTAATTGGCGCGAGAGGTGGTACGCGCGAAATTAATTGGATACGCGTAGTGGTAGATCTTTTAGCAAGCCATTAATCACATAGTCTTTCCCTTCAATGACATTGTATTATAGAAAGAAAAGATCGTGAATGGGTATTTCCTGTTAAGTTGGAAGACAGAATTGGATAATGTAAACTGACAGTGAAAAAAATGGCAAACTATCGTGTTAAGAGAGAACGAGTTAAATGGCTTCGGAGGAAAAGTTGGCAGTTTATGGGTCTCGTGCTGTGTTGGCAGACACGTGTATTGAAGTTCACAGGAACAAGTCAGAAGAAGCATAACGTTGCTGAGTCATTCAGAAAGTAATGAAGAATTCTGGTACGATCTTGCTTCCAAGAAGGAACGAGGACCGTGCGAGTGCCTGGCATGTGTAAATACTGGAGTTCACGTGAAACGTGATAATTAATCACTCGTCACTCGTCCATGAGAGGAGGGTGGCTCATTATCTGGAACGATCGATCTCTCGTTTCACAGGAAAAAAATGCGAGGAGTTCCTTGACACATACACTCCTTCGGGCAACAACACATTCTTTCGTAGCGCGGAAAAACTAGGTGGTCGTCTAGTAAAAATCTAACGACTAATGAGCCACAACCTTTTTTCTACTAGTCGAGTTGCTCGGACTTGTATTAGCCACTCATTTCTATCCCCGATTAAGTCAGCCGATTAATAATAGCAATTAGTTCTTATAATGTTAAGTGGAGCGTGAACCCCGTATGATTCATGGGGCATACCGAAACGAGCCCAGCATTTTCTTCAATTAAACTTATGTCCAATAAAAGATGGGTTATCCCGAAAGCACTGGCTCCCCATGTAAATTGATGCAAATTCATTCTTGGTACTCCTCGGCATATCAAGGAATCGTCAGATATTTGTTCGAATGGGAAATCCCAGGATTTCATTCGCATTGTTCTAATTTTACTTTGACAGACGCGTGATAATATCAGAAGTAGAATAGGCCAAGGATTTAGCGGCTCAATTAGTAGCGCTCAATGAATGTACAAGTCTGCATGAAATAGCGTGATAAAAAATATTTTCCCACTCTATGATTGCTGTTAATTAAAAGTATTCTTGAAGTACAAGAATTTCAAACGACGTTAATGGGAATAAGATTCTCGTTAGATTCCAATGGAATTAGAATTTCTCAAGAACTGTACCAATTACATATCACTTTAAACTACGATTCAGTAGAACATGTTACTAATCCAGAGTTAACGAAAGTGAATTTCAGCAGCTGCCTATGTTGTCATCGTTATTCATGCACTCCCTTCAGTGGCTCTGGCAGACTTACTTTCCACTCGAGCTGCATCTGTACTTAAGTACCGCGATGCTGCTAACGAGAAAAGCAATCGCAGCGGTGGCAAGGCAGACAAGCTCGACATGGCAATCGTCATCAGCCGACTGATTTTCCGCCAGCCGGAAGGCAGTGCCGTTTGGTGACAGCCAACTCCAGACGATCCGTTTTTCCGGTTTCGGCAGGATGCGAAGGTACTTCTGACCCCGGCAAAGATCCATCTCTAAGCGCTCGCATCCGGCATCCCTTCGCATCCGGAAATCCCTAAATAAATCTCGATCCCAACTGCTCCCGGTGGCCTCCTGCGCCTGCGAACAATATTTATTTCCTTGCAGCATCACCTGCCAAACGATTTACGCCACTCGCCCTTCCGCGTATTCGACGCCCGCCGCCGCCGCCGCACTCGCCCTGATAAAATAAAGAGAGCCAACCCCGCCGCGCACTTACTTACGCTCTTCCGGCGGTTCAACGTGTTTCTCGATTGACTGGAATCGATTTACGATTGGATTTCAGGAAATAGAAATGTTCCCAGTGTATTTCTTTATCTGGAATTGCTATAGTTTATTCTTTATTATTAGACACTTCGATGATTTTATTATTGTATGTGTTGTATAATATAAGTTTATTGTTTACGTTTCTTTTATACAATTTAATTAGAAGTCTAATTTGTGATGAAAACAAAGATTGCACAATCTCTATGATTCATCTTGAAGAATTCATTTCGTATTCCACGTTTCGTGCGGTACAAATTGTCGCAGATAAATATCACTGACGTCTATGCAAATGCGTGGAAAAATCAACGGCGTTTGAAGACGCTAATTAACGATGCCTAGGAAGCTGAGAAGCGGTTGATCCTCCCGCTGAGTTTCTTTATGAGCCGCTAAATTAGGGAGGCGAAGATGTTAACGATTGTCTAAGCAGTAATTTGTAGCTGAATTTCATTTAAGCTAGTTAATGGAAATATTAAAGGCGCGCAGCTGATCTTAAATGCGATCTTATATCAGATTTGTCTACTTTTTTTTACCGCCACTGATTTCTTTTCTAGTCGCAACAGTGCCGACTACTTTTCACGCTGACGAAACACAAGCGCGACGACCATTCACGAATAAATTAACCGGCTGGCTTTCGTTTCGTCCGACAAATTCCGAAGACTGACGTGCCCCATTTTCGACTAGGTTTACGAGAAGTTCGCGCTCGATAAAAATATCGTAGCGTGGATGCTGTAACTTTGTTTTCGATATCAGATAAAGATGCGTCGGTGTTGCTGGAAAATATTGGATTGACTTTCAGTTCTATTTTGCCTGAATTAGATTCGGAATAATAGAACACGCTAGTAAGTCAGGGTTAAAAGTTACTTGATGGAGAACGCTCGTTTACATTGAAGGAACTATGCGCCTTCATTTACGGAATGACAGATGTACAAGGGTATGTCAAATTAAGTGGTTCCTAGTCTGCCATAGACCTTGTGAAACGAGCTTCCCTACGGCGCGTTTAATTGCTCGAATTAACACTTGGATCACACGTTGCGACACTACTATCTAACCCTGATAGCAAGCTCCAATACGTTGTGGGCGATCAAAGACTTCAATTTGCGTTTGTCAACCCTAATTAGTACTGCACGGTCTTCCTACATGACCTATCTTTTCATCCACTTCAAGGACCAATTTATTGTCACTATTTTTTTGTCATAAAAAATCATTAAGTATGACTGAACGTTATTGAATAGTTGTAAGATCGACGAAACGTTTTAGCTATTCGAAGGATTCGGTAGTAAACCTTTTCCGAATTGTAATCTCCACATTTCGTATTCGATACCTTTCTCCAGAACCGAAAATAAACTCATTCTGATATTCAAGGCGATTTACATACTTTTATTCCTGTTTGAGTAAAAAAAAGATTTTGGACAGGAGCAGGAAAGTCGAATGAATGCACGATGTCAGCGTTTAACGAATAAATTTCCGAGGACAAGGTATTTGTCGCGGATAAACGTGGTTGGAAATGACGATCGATGCATCAAGGCGTTGGGTACAGGATCGATCATGAAGCTTCAAGTACCAGGAGTAATTTCACCAGCCGGTTAATATGCATTCCTGGTCAAGTGTCGCGAAGCGTTAATGCTCGGCTGTTGCCGAACTTGAGCCATCATTTTCATCTTCGGCGTGAAGAAACTTGCTCAGGTGAATCGGTGGAAGATCGGCGCGTTATAGTTACAAGTTGATACTCGTTAGCTGTGAATCCGGTTGCGCATCGCTATCATCCGATGATTAAGAAATAATTAGGCCTGTGCCGTTGCGAGCCGGTCGCCCCTATCAATGGGTAGCATCGGTGGCCGGCAGTTTATCGCAATTTCTACTCCAATCACGGCGCACTTCGCGAAGAAGACTCCGCCGACACTCTTATTATGTCACACGTAAGCTTACGCGCCAAGCTCGCCGCTCTTTTTGCACGCGCGCCCGATATTTATACGCTTGCGATCCCTCTCGCTCTCACGCGCCCTCTGCTTCCCTCTTGCTCGCTCCTGCGTCGGCTTCCGAGAATATTTTTGGACGCCGCTCATTTCGCTAGTACAATACGGCTATTCGTACGCGATTCCCTCGGCAAATCGAGCGAGCACCAACCAAGCCTCTTGTATCTCCATACGCGTGTTAATGCCGCTATTACGAGCACCGCGGCCCCGCCAATTATCGTACTTACATTTCCCCGCGATACAGCTGCTCATTAATCTCGAGTGTTCTTCAATGGGTTATTGCCACTGTGTCGGATACATCGCACACGCGCCAAAGCATCTCAATGCCGTCGACGATCCACTTCTTTTAACACGTATCTTAATTCTTGGTATTATTATACACAACGCTCTACACGAAGTTCTGAACTGTCTCTTCAATCGGTCATTGATAAATCATCAGGATTTATTTAAACTCGTATAGATCTGACACAGGATGCAGGTGTCAAGCAAAAGAATTTCAATCCTGGTAAACACTCGAGTGTTGATTGATAAGTTAAATGAAAGTTTCTTTTGATGTTAATAAAATCCAGGGAAATTTCAGCATTGTGCGAGCATATCATTGTTTGGTAATGACGCACTGATTGCACCTTGAATATATGAATGGGCAAGGATTTCCGCACTACGATCAGTATTCCGGCGGGCGCACGTGTATGTCACTCGGAGAGCGAAAGGAACGAGCATCCTTCCTCGTTCACCGCTTGCGCACTACTGGCGTGAGATGAAAGTCGAATGCCGAATAGAGTGCCAATGGTAATTCCAGACTTACACATGGTGAGTCACTTGGGAGAGAAGACAAGACACACACCGGCTGCCAGCAGCCGGGCTCTTCTCCTTATTGGCGCCGAATGTGCTACAGCCGAATATGACCCACTGCCTTGGCTAATAGAACACGTGTTAACGAGCCAGCGGATCATTTATTTTTCTGCCCATCAAAGTCCCATTTACTAATGATATGTTTGAGACAGTATATTCTGGTGGACGAGTAAACAAATCAATGCTAAGCAGACAACTGGTATTCTTCTCTTACCTGAATTTTTCTTCTGGTATGAAATGAAGCTTGAATATAAATGGGTGAATGGGGTTTGGATAATGCAATAAGAAAGGCAGTGAGAGACTTATTTGAAAAATATTTAATAATAAACATTGACAATATACAGAGAAAATACGCCATAAGAAGTCGCTATGGGAGTAATAAGAACCTAACAACTGGTCCAGACTTACAAAATATCATCAAATCAGACAATGATAAAGGTGTTACGAACGACACCCCGTATTCCTATCAGTATTTTGCAACTAAACGAGTTCGAGTTGATCATGTTCTTGTTCTCTTATATTATATACGCTCTCCGTTTGCCATATTCAAAGTCGATCCTCCTCGATTCTCATGAAAATTCTCGTGTGCTCGCGATGTATGTCTGGTGTGTGAGTGTGCCGTGTCAGTTAGAGGTGTATGTGTATGAGAGTATCGAGTGTGTGTGTGTGTGTGTGTGTGTTTAAATTCTCGAGCGGCGTATCTTACCCTACGCCCGTGTGTCAGAGCTTGCGTACAGGATTCGCAAGCGGAGGTCCTACTGCGGCGTATGCCTCTCTTTCCCCCTGCGAATCCGCTTTACACTGCGAGAGAAGCGAAAAACAGGTGGCGCTTAGCTGGTTACGACTTTTACATTGTTCTTTACCGTTATCGTTATGAATTATCAATATGTAATTAGTAATATTAAATGTTACCGTTATTTAGTATTACTCTTTTGCCATTTCGTCAAAAACGATCGTGCCCTCGTGCTGGTTTGTCAGAGCCGCGCGCGGCTCGACCGTTGCGACCAATGGGTGGGGAGGCGCTCTCTCGCCCGCTGCGCATCAAGATTTCTTTGTCGTCGCGTTTGCCGCCAATTCGTGGAGGGCTTTACGAGTGTGTCGGATAAACGCTCACTCAGCTCTCTCTCAGGCGCGCGCGCACACGTACGCGGACACGTTAACACTTTATACACGCACGCACTACTAGAGGTATTACAGTAAACGCCCTAATGTCATGGAACATCCCTCTTCCCTTTATTAACTTGTCGCTCTCTCCACCTGCGGATAATTCGAAGAAGTGCGGGCGACTGACTGACAGCCAGAGAGAGGCTCGCTTCGCTGCCCCGAGGACGAGGTGGACGTCGAGCGGACGCGAGGTGTGCGATTTGCAATTAGCCAAATATTGGCTTGACATGCTCGGACATGTGCGCTTGACAGCACCCTCTCCTCCTGGCTACCAGGCTCTCGTCCGTGCGTCCTCGTCCCCGTGGCTTTCCTGACAGAGACGCCCGCTCGCTAATACGCTAGGATATGTTGCTCGTAAGATGTGTCATTACGTAGTCATGTAGTCATCTAGATCCTTTTTAAAAATCCTTTACGGTACTCCTTGTTTTATTAGTAATAATTGTCATTACGTAGGTATGTATATATTTATATATAACGTACGGTGCGTATCATTGAAGTATTTTACACTTGCGACATCATCTCTCACTGGCTGGCTTAAACGAGCGTGAACGGTAAACCAGGACAATGTCGATGGTTGAGACGGGGAATACGTGAGGATCGCGAGCGCTCGGACCGTTCCGACGACTCTTTTCACCTTTTGCTGAAGCGACGCGACGACACTGATCATGCCATCAGGCAAATGTACACTGATTCCATTCCTCCACGGGTTTTCACGACTCGCTGCTTTTACATAGTTCTACTGTAACGCGCCTTGTTTTGTTCGCCCCGTTCTAGAATTCTACTTGTACTACTCTGCTCACAACGCTAGCCCAGATCTATAATAGTGCACGATTTCTAAAATCTACTTCCTGGTATTTCACGAATTATTATCAATTATATCGGTAGCCTGTGGTACTTGTAATAATAAAATATTTGTTATCCGGACATACGAACACCCTACAATGGTTGGCAAGAGACTCTCCTACCATGAAATATGTTATAAATATCAAAAGCAAGGGACAGCGTGTTACAGTGGAACTAACTGAACACGAAAAAAACTCAGTATAAAAATAAAGTGTAACTTGAACACGGCTACTAAACACGCTATAAAAAAAAGACTAGTATCAGCGTTCCTGCGGTCGAGACGAGCTTTCTATTTAAATACAGAGAGCAATGTGTACTTCTCTGGAGCGACGACATACTTGTATGAATGGGAATCCCGTTAGTCAAGTGCGCTAGGAACAAGAAAGATGAAGCTTCTCTCGGGCAGATTGCATTTTTAACGCTTCATGTTTCATTTTGACGATCCCAGCGACTTCTATTACACGAATCTTTCCGATACCTGCACTAAAACAAAATAATATGAAAATTAGAGTATTGTGCAAGGACGAGACGACTAGACATTGTTGTGTTCTGGTTAAAAATCACGTCGGAAGCTTTGTGCAATTTCCGAGCTTATTTTCTCCCTCTCTCACTGTATTATACAATACAAATGAAACCCGTGTCGCCGGTCGCTTCAGCCCAATGCTACCGAAAAAGCTCGCGCTAGCTGCGGATTCTTTCTGCAGCGCAGGAAACCAACAAAAGCGGCAAGAGAGCCATGTAACGAGACTATTAGTTTGTCCGCTATGATTTAGAAAATGTCATAGAATAGTAGGCCACGCACAAAACTTCATTGCTATTGGGACACTAAGTGAAAGATGTCGACAATTGAAGAGTGAGTAATTGTCTGGAAGAACAAGAAAGTATAACTGCAGAAAAGAAAAACCAGGGCGAGGAACAGATAGATACGAGACTTGCGGAAGTAGAAGTAGAAGTTGATGAGGTAAAAGAAGAGAGAATCAAAATTGTGCACTTGTGACAAAGATAACAGGCGAGCAGGCCTCGGAGATGCTCCGCGGACTGAGTTTCGCCTAATTTGAGCTTGACTTATACTAGCCACTATTAGTAATAGCCTACCGATAAAGGTACCAATTACGAGTAAGTATAAATCGTAATTACAGTACAATATACAGGGAGAGATCGCCAACGGTTCTCACATCACTCGCCACTCTCGTGCCTCCAGCTTGATGATGTAATATCAATTGTGGAGCCCCGAAGGCTTGAAGTTTATATTTGCAGAGAATCATTGGCCGGAGGTGTCGAGAGGGACAAGCACAGTGATTCGCATCACGATTCCGTCGGTCGGAGCAGCGCAAAGTAATCGCAAGTCCTTCCGTTTCAAGGGAGATGTGTCATATGCGTATCACTAACTCTTTACCATTAAGTCTACGCTCGTTAATTTAACATTACGAGAATTATGAGTATGTCTGAGTTCCTCCTTAATAGCTTCTACACGCCGGCGAAGGGGTATCGCGTACCCCAGCCTCCCGTGATTTTGTGCTCGACAACTAGTCGTTCTATTTACACATTCTGGCGCCCGCACGCGCGAAATTAAACAGAAAAAAAGAAAGGAGAAGAGCGGGCGATCGTCGGGCCGCGTTTTCTAGCTGGACCTTCGACTCCCTAGCTTAATATTAATAGTCTATCCTAGCAAAGATTAGATTAAAACGTAACGGCGCTTCGGCTACTCGCCGTATCCACTAAGAAAAAACATCTTTGTCATATTTGGCTATTTCACACGACTCTTTGTATCGACCACCTACCTCACAAAGCTTTTCTTTTGTATCTCTTTCAATCCTTGCACACCCCTTTTCCCGACAATTGTCATTTCCCCTGTACTTTCTATTCCCTTTACTTTTTCTTACTGCTTTGTTTTTTTGTCTATCTATCACTACAATCATGCTTCTTCGTTGGGCATTCATTCATCGTCGTTCGCATGCCTCCGCACTTACGCTTCTCGCAGCCACGCAACGGCTGACTTATGTATTTATGCCTGCATATATGTATATATTTATATATATATATATATATACGATAAATCTTTGCTTAACTATAATTTAACAGGGATTATCACTCACTCGGCTCAATGTGCGTACCATTTTCCTTTCTCCTCTACTCCAAGAACACGGAGTAGAACTATTAGCGTTACTTTCTTCACAGTGTATGCTGATCGACTCGATCAGAAAGCGGATATTCCGGGCTTGTTAAAAAGGGAAATCGGTAATTAGGTTAAGCAAATTAAATTGAAGATATCTCTTTGAAAGATCAAATGTTTAGATGTGAGACAGATAAATAGCTGCACATGTTGCAAGCTGCGAATGACTTGATTGTTCGATAAAAAGTACTGTGTAACGAGTGAAAATCTATGTTTAAAAGACACAAGAGGGGGAACAGCTGATAATAGTCCAATTACCGATCCCACCTTCTTATGTCTGAGTACTGTATATCTCTACCGACATCCCCAACGAAAAACAGACTTGAAGATAATACAGAAGGTACGACTTTAATCAATACCGAATCGAATAAATTACCTTTCCAAAAGGAAAATCAAATTCACTCTTGTAAACAATAATTCCTTGCTCAAATTCATGAATAGAGACTCGATCTCTATAAATTACAATGTACAAAATGTGGCTCGTTAAAACATAAACGATTAGCACGTCTAAAGAGAACAGGTAGAGACTGTTGATAGACTTTCCTATTTAGCAAAGTCAAGTTTTCAACCGTGCCGACTTGTCGAACCTGCTTCTCAATTCTACACTACTTTTTGCGCACTTACCATGTTACTCTCTTGCAAACCTACGTACACACACACGCGCGCAAGCCCACAAAACTCACAAATTTGGCATAGAAACCCTATCGGCTACACACTGCTTCTTTTCCTGCTGCGGTGTTTCCGTTCTCTAGCTAGCTACCTAAAGGGTCTTGCGATACCTCCGAAGTCGCGGTACCTCTGCACTGCAATAGAGTATATTCCTCTCCGGCAGCCATTGCTGAGTGTTCTGCCTCTTTATCTACACACTGAGTAACTGTAATTCTCGGTGTCGTATCTACGCAATACGATTGCATATCATTACTTAACATTGCTTTCGTCTCTACTCAACGAGGGCTATGTTCTAAGTTTCCGCTTTCTCGTATCGTTTTAAAAGAGTGACACGCACTGGTCTACATATTGTGTCCGCCGCTTCTTAGCCCTCCGCACTGGGTTCTACGTATGTGGCCTTTAAATCCGTAAACCAATGCGCTATTTACAGAAATTCGTGACATCGCTTACTACAGCGTTTATGTGCAAACAATTACTTTATAGTATAATAGATACTAAAGCGTCATGAAACTGCGATCGCGAAGAATGACGATGAATTATTAGCCTTCGTTTCCTTGGCGAAATAGGGAAGTAGCATTAAAAGGTTTTTGCTACAAAGTTAATATGAGATTGATTGTGCGAACGAGTTACTCTTAGAATACCACGCGTACTTGTTACGCGATGATCGGCAGGAGTTCGCGTGTCATGGAACAGAAATCAAGCGCGCTGCTGCATTTAGAGGGGGCATCAATAGACACGCTAAAAATGGTAACGCTACCGTTGGATTGTTCTTCTAAATCATTCCTAGAGAGATCAAAGATGTAGTATACCGACAAATCGGTTGCTGATTAATTATTCTTTGCTGGACTAATGGCTGCCGGTTCGGATTCGAGACAGCTTCCCGTCGTGCAACTGGACTTGGACTGCTTTTGCCGCGCTCGCCACCATCTTCTATATTCTAGCACTTCTAAACGTAAAATCGGATTTTTGTGGTATGCAAATTCCATATTCGAGTCTCTTCCCGAGGCCTTTTCGTTCTCTTGATTAGGCTGAAGAAATTTGTATCATTGTGCTGATTCCAGATTCCAGTTAAAAATTCAGGATGACGGCGGTGGTCCATTGCTGCGACGAGAATAATATCCAAGAGTGCTAGATCGAGGCTGTGACTTGGTCGGCACACACGCGGAGGGTCCAGAGGCAATCGCTTCGTGGCATGTGATTATGATTGATGGCGGATGACGATAATGATTGTGTCGACTTCTGGTCATGTTCTGCTGAGTATAATGGTGTAGTTGGAAGGCTTATGCTTCTCTATCTTAGTATTTAGTACGGTGTGAACCTGTTGTAGCCACCCCGATATACCGTCGCCTGGAACAAGTAATTAAAGATTTCATGTGCAATGTGTACATCGGTTATTCTATATTGCAGAGTATGCATCAAGTAGTCTGTGCATTACTCATTGAATTGCAAATAAGGCAGATCATATCTTACCCCGTAACCGGCAACTGGTCCAATACCATGTCCTAAGTAGGGATCGGCGTACTCACGCCCATATCTGCAAGAAAATCGCAAAACACGCGTTAAACCAGAACGAACATGGCTCTCTTCACGTCGCGGTAGGTACATGATAGTGACAGTTTGGATAAATGATGAACGGAAATACAAACGTAGGAAGGATTAGTGTTTTTCAATGGCGGTCAGGTTTTGCAGGACAGGTCTCGTTGCTTTTGGTAATTGGGCGTCCTCTAAGAGCACGACTTCGACGGTGGCCACGTCTGGAAGGAAGGATCTCGACATGTGATATAGGAATTTCTCACCGAAATCTAATCCAAGTAACAATGTCTGTAATTCTTAAAAAATTCCCTAATCTACTCTCGTTCTGCATTTCATCTATCCTTTAATTTATATCTCAATAAATAATGAAGGAATCATATTCCAAAACGTCGAATTATTTTTGTATCATCAGCATTGAGATGTCGAAATTAGTATCGGTTGAGGGGAGACTGTGAAATGATGAGGGCAAAGCGGGGGCTGTGGAGGGTGGTAGAGCATGGAAGCGGCGAGAGTGAGGGAGCGAGTGGAACAAGGGGTTGCTTACCCGGCGACTGCGGCATATCCTGCGACCGGCTGTGCGGCAGCCGCAGCGGCCCCGTAGGCGCGCGCAGCTACCGCCGTGTAGGTCGCCGCAGCTGCGTAGGTGGCCTGCTGTGCTGTCGAGAGGGGTGTCTTCAGCAACGGTGACGCTGCAGCCGCTGCTGCTGCGGCCTGAAACAAGAACCATGACCCGCCATGCAACGCTCAAGCAAGCTTCAATACACAGTCCGCTGACGCGCGTTTCATCCCATTCACTTTCCGTGGCGTGCCGGCGATCCCACGCGGATACACTTCGCTACCAGAGAACTATCTGTGCCCCGAGGGCCAACCCTGGCCTAGAATCGGTCTGTGCAGTCCAATCTATCTACCGGTTCAACTTGTACAAGCAGATTCTTTCTAGAGGCGTCTTTAGTATAAAGAATAGCACAGATATTGAGAAGAGCATCCCTAGTGGGAGTAACTAGATACTAACCCTTTGGGTACCACATGCTAGTCTAGCGGTTTCTCTAAACTTTTGGGGATGAACTCAAACTACTGTGGCTTTGTCTGACTTGTCTGATTTATAAGGGCTGTGATAGTATACATATATGGAGAGATATTAATATTCTGACGCATGGAGTATTTGAATTCTCTACCAAGTTAGGAGGAAATTAATGAGTGTATCGTTTGGCCGAAAATTGGGGATGATAGTTCTCTGAGGGGCTAGTGAGTTTCGCGTGCGACCGCCCGATAAAGCGGTGATGTAACAACTTTACTCGGGATATCATGCGGCAACGAATCCACCTACTTATGCTTGTCCCGGGAATCGCGTCTGTATGCAATTTCCTCGAGCTTCATCGTACGATGCAGGCACGCGAGATTCACTGTCCATCACCGCTTTTCAACTTGAAAATGCACCGATAGATGCCCGATAGTCAAAGGCCTCGAACGAGGCGTTAAAGCTAGCGTCGGATAACTTCAAGTTGGACATTAGAATTAGGATAGATTTCCGGAGAATCGATTTCTCCTGCAAGAAAGCTATTTCTATCGAATGTTGATCGATAGTACGATCGTCCGACGTTGCAATAACGCGCTCGTTGCTACTGTGTCGCTGACAAGCTCCGAGAGTAATGTCTTATTTACAAGGAGCGATGCGATAGGTGAGCGATGCGCTTTCCCTACTTTCCCCGCACACTCCTCGCTTAGACATCGCACCAGCTAGCTACAGAGCTACACACCAGTAACTCGGAAAGAAGATCGAGAAGAGAGAAGATGATAGATATAGAAAAGTGTCCAGAGTAATTGGGAGAGAAAGCGAGAAAGAGTGTGGCAGTGGATTGCAGATCCTATTGGATCCTGGCTACTTTCAATCTTCCGGTGGACTCACTCCCAAGGGAGATCGGAGGGTGTCGGCTTCGGGGATTAAAGTTGATTTCCTCGAGATTGCGCGAGATACCGAGGAATCGCGCGAAGAAAGAGGATTTCACGTGGATGCGCTTACACGTTACTCTCCATCCAAATGCGATTACTCGATACTTTCGACGGGGATGCGTGCACCCCACTGTAAGCAGGAAGTTTCACTCGGCGGAAAGTTCGAGTGGTCGTTTCGTTCGCCACGTTGTTTGCATTTGGGACTGGATTGATTGAGTGCAGTCTCTTCTCATCGAATACGAGAAATCGAGAGACAGTTGTGCACTGAAGCGCAGAGGCACGAAATGAAGTTGAGCTCCTAGTTTCGTTCCGCGTTATTAAATTGTACGCGCGATGCTTGCGCCGATGAGCGAGAAATCGAATTACTTGGCAGCAATCGTTCTCGGTTAAGGATTCCCCAAGCGCTATCTACTTTTTCCCTCTCTTTTTCTTGATGACAGCGACAAACCGAGAGTTTGATAGAAATATCAATACGCTTCCGAGACTATTTCCTACCTAGCTTCGAGATATATTACTCCTCGCAGCTGGCACTCCCATTTTCCTGTTATTGACCCACTACCTAACTTTGGCTCCGAGTTCCTTCCTATCACTGACTCATGCGGAACTATTCGACTGAAATTCTAGCTAATTCAAATGCCCGCGTCTATCAAGTCCTAAAAACTTCATTAGGGAAGTTCTAAACTTGGCAAAAATGTACTGCTAATTTATTAGGATTCCTAAATTTAGATTACTACGAAGATAAATCTTTATTCACTTATCTATTGATTATACAAGATTAGGATGAAATTCTAATATGATGGGAGCAGAGTATGCACTATTTGCCACGAGAGAAAGGTCCAATAATTTTCGACATGGCGGTAAGTGCTCGGGTGTGGGCGAAATTCCGGACGAAAACAGAGCGTTTGACGGCGCCAGAAAGTTTTAGCGGTCTCGACGTGAACTGTTTGTTGGTCGACGTGTGTATTGTCCGAAAAGGGATGCTCGGAGATATCTAGTGAGAGGAAAACAGCCAGATTTCACGGACTAAGCAGGAAAATATCAAGGGAAACATGTTCCCTTGGCCGAGATAAATTCTCAAAGCGACCTCTCCGCTCGCTTCGCAGCTAGCTCGCGCGCGACCAGCTTTCGATGAATAATTGATTCTTATTTATTCGAGGCTGCGTACACTGCCTGTGTGAATATGCATGGTGCGCGAAAAGAGAGGCTCTTCGGACGCTAGCAACAACACTCTGCCGTTTTTAACGATGTTAACCAATTGAGTTAACAGCCACGTGTACACAGACTATCTTCCGCATGAGAGGGACAAATTCGACGGTCTGTCACTTTGTCGAAGGGCGTATCTACTCTCGGATGCTGTAGGAAGTGTCGCTCTAAAAAAAATTCATGTACTCTGTGATACTAAATTCGTCACACTTAGAAGAGAATTTTTAATGAAATTGTATGGGAAGTATACTTTAACAATAGAGAAGGGAATAAAATTAGGAAGAGAAATAAAAGGGAGAACGTTGTGAATTGTAGTCCGATTCATTTCCGACTGAAGTGAAACGCCCTAAAACATTTTACACCGTACCATTCCGCTCCCATTTGCTCCCTTTTTTGGCTGCCGCGTCATTAAACGGGAAACGGCAACGGGGATTTTGCATTTACGACGTAAGCGTATCACGCCTGAGATGCTATGTTAACGATCATACGCCGAGGCGGTGTTCCGAAAGTGCGCCCAGCCACGAGCTCCATTTCCCAAGGAATTACTTTTCCCTTTTATGCCCGCGCGCCTCCTTAATTCGGGCGAGTTTTTTCTTGCACTTTGCAATTAGGGGGTTTTCGGAATGCCGGCGATTTCATATTCCAAGGGAAAAGTTCGCGCGAAGTCGCTGCCCTAAATTCGAAATCTTTTAAGCTTCGGTAATCTTGAAGGTCTCGGAATTTCTTGAGCGCGAATGATGCACGAAAACTAAGCTATCTCATCGAATAACAAGACTTGCTTTTTCATTAATTTTAATTTAATTCACCTAAAAAAACGACCTTATTAAAATATCTTTCGAAATACGAATGGACTTGATTTTAATGAGAGCTGTCAAAATTAAGACCTAGATATTAACATACGATGGAGATTTATTAACACCCGTTTCAAGAAGATAGATCTAATCGCACGCTTGGCAAACTTACTGACCGGCTGATCGTCGACGAAGTTGATTTACAGCGGCTTACGCCTGGCGCAAGTTGGCAAAGCTGCTCCAGCGATTTTCGAATCTCATAAATTTCCCACCAATTTCCCCTGCCCGAGACTCACTTACTCACGAAAATCTAGCGTCTCAGATTCAACGCACGTGCGACCACCTGGAATTTACGTTTGTGCTGCTGCTATTCTGAATCTACCTTTATCGCGTAAAACCTTAATACCCACTGCATATATAACTCGACGAAGTAAAGGATATATTTCACAATATTCGTTAATACTGCAATTTAATGGCGAGACCAACCATTTCACTGTATTTTATAGACGACGAGGTGTTGGAGATACGTATTTAAATAAAATGAAATTGTTGACTTCACTGAAATGAAACTAGTAACTTTACTGCCAACAGTAAAATGATATTCTTGTTATATAGCAAATATAGAATATAGTTAACACAACATCTTTATCAAATTTCCGTCTCAATATTTGTAATATCATCATTATTGAATATCTAGTCAACAGCTGCATTGTATACTGGGCGCATATTGTACACGGATCATCCCACCGGTCGCGGTTAAATTTCACTAAAGCTCGAAGCTCGAAAATGTATTCCCGACAATGTATTTCCCATCAGCTGTATCTGACAGAAGCGCGAGGGGTGGCTCCATCTAGAATGTACCGGGTTTAGAGGGGCATTAATTTAAAAGTGCTACGCCCACACGAGGCATATATAAAAAGTGACGATCATCCTGGTGAGCAAAACTAGTGAGCGCAAATGTGAGTGATAGCCGTTCGTCAATCATTAACCAGGCTCTAATTTCGAAGGTGTAGAAAAACGCGTGGCAAGATGATTTAAGGAAATTCTAAGTTAAATATCGAAAAGTTTCCACGACTCTTTTAAGTGCTCACCGATAACAACTCCGATAAAATAAGAAAATTGACAAAATTCCACATTAAAACCCCTATAAATTTAGAGAACATTAACGCTCGAAGTATTCCGTTCTCTATTTCCATTCCTTGCAAATGATAATTACGCTTCACCTAATAAAATCGTGAAATGTTTTTTACACCGTATTTCAATACACAGCACTTTGCAAGATGCGTGCAAAAAAAGCACCTGTGTGCGCTGTGCTCGTAATTCGAACTGGCACAACTTCCTCTCTAACGATCTCTAAACAAAAAGCGAGTCCATGCTTCAATCCTTAACTGAAAGGATATCGAACAGTAAATATCACCGCCCAAGGAAACTCAATTGGCATGCACAATTAATGTTCACTACCACACAGCCACGTGTAACGACTTGTCTGTACAGCGATAGACTGTGAGAGTAAGTCATTCGGTAATACTCTCGGGAAAGACTAAATATATCAAGACGAGGGGCTCGCGTACCTGTAGAGGCATGGCGATCAGAATTACTTGTGACAGAAATCAATCAAACTACACCAAGAACACACAGAGAGAATGGGAGAGAAAGATAGATAGGTAGACAGAGAAAAAGAGAGGGAAAAGAAAAGTGGGAGGTTGCAAACACCGAGTACAGTGTATGCGCTACCCATAAAGAGAACTAATGAAAAAAAGGACTCTCGGCGTGATGTGTGTTAGCAAGGTAAAGACCGCAATAAGGGAAGCCAATCAACCGGGGGAATAATTTCGGTAATCGGTGAGCACTGCAAGCTGGCCGAGAGGGCAAATAAGAACATCGGGGGATCAAGACGGCAGAACTGGAGCAATAAAAAAAGAGATCGATCAAAATAAAGGGAGGGATTTGAGGGGGAGGTAAAGAAAGGGTTTGGTGATAAGTAAACGAAACAGAGACAGATAGATAGACAGATAGTGACGCGATAGAG
Source organism: Ectemnius cavifrons (assembly GCA_964023945.1). Classification (NCBI taxonomy): domain Eukaryota; kingdom Metazoa; phylum Arthropoda; class Insecta; order Hymenoptera; family Crabronidae; genus Ectemnius; species Ectemnius cavifrons. The sequence goes on along the minus strand of OZ030384.1, from coordinate 9,004,079 downwards.
AAAAAGTGGGACAGGAAGAGAGTAGACAAACGGACAAAGAGACTTGAAGACAGATCGTGGGCAGACCCTTAATTCCTACCTCCAGGGCGGGCGCTTTAGCCTGAAACACAAACGGCATTCCTGAAAAGAAATTCGGCCAGCACACCGGAGGCGCTTGGATTCGCTTGCTAACGTCGAATCTCGCTATGCCCACCGCTTTCTCTTTCTCTATCTCTATCACTCCCCTTCTTTCTCTCTTTCTCTCCGCCTCTATTTCCGAATCTACCGCTTCCAAATTGGCGCGATAAAAATCGAGAGAGAAAAAAATAACAAAAAGCAACAGCACGGCGCCCTCTTTGTCTCTGCGTGTTGTCCCACTTCAGGCACGACATATCCGCCTTGTTAGCGCCTGGCTCGATGGTACAACAAGAAAAAGCTGTGTGAGTGGTGGTAGTGATGGTAGTGGTGGTGATAGTCGGGCTGAAGCGGAGGAGTCCGCATAAGAGGGCGAAATTGGGTAAAAGGCTGAAATTGGCCGAGAGACTGAAATTAGCCGGCAAAATGCAACAAGATGCTGCGAATAGAAACGAGGCAAGAGAGAAAGAGAGAGAGAGGAGGAAAGTGAGATGTAGAGAACGTGCTGCTGGCAAAGAGACTCGGCATGCGAGCCAATGGAAAGAGACGGAGCAACCCGCGATACAGATGGAGCAATTCTCGTGTATAGCGAAAAGGCTTCGTCACTTGAACGTCGCCACTTCGAGGAAAGGACGACTGAGGCAAACTTCCTCGTGACGGAGAAGGAGCAACTTGCCGCTCGAATTACCAAATTACCAGGGCACAATTAATCTACGTGCCGCTTGTTACGCGCGATAGTATTCTCCGCGATTCTCAAGCATAACACACTAGTATAATTATTCTATAGAAAAGACAGAACGGTCAATTAACGCGCGTGATTCTTGGACGAGAGTGTGCGTATGTGTAGACGCGATGATTTCTATTGGAGGGTTAAGATAGCTGAGACAAAGGTGTCGATGGCAAGAAAAGAGGGTTGCTGGAGTGACGAGGATAATCACAGCGGTCGTTACCGTCCATTCCCTTAGCCAATGGGAGGCTGGTCGCTGGATCATCCCCTTTCATTCCTCTTTCGCAAACCCAGCCATCTTTCACCCTACACTTTTTATCCCGCTCTTTTCTCACCCTGGCGAATGAAAGGACGCGCGTGTCTGCCCGCACGCACGCACGCACGCACGCGTCGATTTTTGCGTCGGGTTGAGCGGCGAGTGTGCGACACAACGGAGATAACAGTCGCTCGACAAAATAGAGCTTACAAGAGAATAGACCAAAGAGAAAAAGAGAGAGAGAGAGAGAGAAAGATAATAGGAAGCAAGAATGTGTGTAACTAGTAGAAAGAGAGAGAACTTGGTAGGCAGGGTTGAAACCCTCGGCGAATGCGACTGACGAAGGGCGCCGGTGAACGAACAATGTGGAGTACGAGATGGGAATGGCGTAATTGTTATCGATTTCTCGAGCATGTATGATCTATCGATGTGTATGTATGCCTGTGTGTGTGTTCTCTCTCGCGTGTGCAAGCCTGGCAAAACGTGTCAACTAACGTCAGCTGTTGCTTGAGGCCATTCCAGCTAAACGGGTCCAGAGAAGAGTTGCAGGCTTTAGTCAATACTTCGGTGGCTCCTTTTTGACACAAGCGCGGCGCTTTCTGACACTGCCGCGGCGTACTCTGCTGCCGTCGATTACTGTAAATACACCGATTCGACCATCCGGGTAGAGCAAACCCTCTTCGCCCTTTTGCTGCTCGCTCATCGATCTCTTTCAACAATTTCCTTCCCACTTTTTCCCTGTCCTCCGGGAACTAGTGACCGGCATTCGTACCACCGTTCTAATCCTTTATTCTCGAGGTAGTTTTTCAGACGGCCTTTTTTTTCACCCCCCCTTCCCGATCCTCTTTCGTGGTTGATAACGGCTGTGGCCCGCTACGGATAACTGGGCCATCGACGATATATCCGGACCATTGCTTACGGTTCCGATGGCCACGCCGCCTGCGCTTAACGCTACCCTCGTAATTTGGGCCAATAAATGTTTGAGAGCTCGCTGCTGATATAACTGGCACCGAGTGCGCCGACTATTACACGAATATCGGGCCACGAGTTTTGACCTCCGAAGGCAATGAATTCCGTGTCTTAATAATTGCCATTGCCCGTTTTGGTTTTACGATCGACAGCTTGAACTATGGAATTGATGAAAAAGCGATTATACGATATTGGATACCTTTGCTTTTGATTATCCATTGGTTGATTGCCAGGTTGACTTCGATTTCATTAAAAAGACATTTGGGAATATATTAAACGAGAGTATATTATTTAAGTGAATACGTATTCAAATATGTATCGCATCGAACAGCATTATTCCATTGTGGTTCAAATGAAAATGATAATTGATCAATTTTAAGAGCATTCTGGTATTGCAACTGGTATGTGTGAATAGCAATTATTTCATATGAAAGTATTGTTCGATTTATCGTATGGCAATAGTGTATGGAACGTTATCCACTTTTCAACACACGGCATCCGGATGCAAGATAATTGAGTCGCTTCTTCCCAAGCGATTGGACTAGCGGAGATCGAGGAGCAGCCGGAAATCAGGCGGATTAGCCAGTCAATTAATTCTCGATTATCTATCACCGGGTTCTGAAAGGCGATCGATTAACGTGGCGCACAGCAGCAACGCGTCTCAATCGAGAGAGGTCCGAGGATGCCTCGATTTAATTAAAAACTCATTCGCCGCGCGAATCCGTCTCGACGGCGAACGAGCGGAAGCTGACTCGTCGGAAGCAGAGTACAGGGGTCAATATCCGGCAGTGAAACGAGGGGAAAAGTCTCACCTGCAGCCTGTAGTTGGGATCCTGTGTCGCTGCGTGCGCTGCTAGGAACGGGTCGTAATAAACACTGCAACAGAAAGTCCTTTATTAACATGTGATCGCATCTCAGATATTCGACACCTTTCGAAGAAGCACTGGCTCATCAATGGTGTTTCAAAGAAGACTCAATCCTCTTCTACATACGCTCTTTATTTCGAACGAATCTCAACAGACTTCGAAATCTCCTCAAGAAAATTTTCCCCAAAAACTTTCTTGTACACCGAATCCCGAATATTCTAACTTCTTACGACGCGAAGGGTTCCTCGCGAGGACGAGGTACCCGGGATGCTGAGTAGCGCGGGATTTGCCGCGAAAGTCGACTGGGAAATGTCAAAGAAATACGGTGGGGTACATTTCTGATGCAGGTATTACCATGGTTCGCCGAAGCAGCAGCCACCGAAGGAAACCGTGAGCCAAGCAATATCAGCAGGAGCATAAGTTCCTTCGGGAAAATCGGCCAGGCCCGGGAATAAAAATTCTCCGACGAGGTCGTTCGCTATATAGCTTCGACATTCCGAGCCCTCTCTTTTCTTGGCTCCCGGCTTTCTTGGGGCTGACGAATCGTTGATTCTCGAAGCACCACCGGAGTTCGCGGATAATATAGCATCGAAGATTCCACGAATAACTGTGCCGCCTACCAATCGACCGTCTGATCGAATCCTCCTGACGTCACTTCCCCGAATGCTTCACCCCAACCCAGAAATACAAGCGCGTCGCTCACATAAATAACGGCCAGGCGCCAATATGCTCCACGAATAAGGGGGTGTGAAATTTTGATGGGAAGACCGATCGTCCAATATACTGGGAGGTTCAATAAAGTTCATAGAGATTTCTGTTATAACCAATTTGATTAAAAGTATTGTAAAAGGTGTTATCCTGATTTTGGACGCTATTGTAATTTAAGACAAGTTTCTCCCTTATTTTCAAAGTAATGAATATCAAGTAGGCCGAGTTGGAATGTCAAGAATTTGAAATTCTTTTCAGAATCAAACAGCTTTCGTATACTGTATTCGAAATTTGGTTTCCTCGAACCATCTGGCAACGTACAAGCGAAGGTGATAAAAAAACCTCCCGGACTTCTTTACGGCAGTCTACCTTTTTCTCCGCGCGGTTTACATATCGAGCTTTCGCATGATCGAACTAGAAAGCGTGTCAAGAAGAAAAGCCGTTCTGCAGTATCTGCAGTTTCCATGCGAGTCTGCTGTTTTTGCAGCAGCGTCAGCAACGCTCGGTCCGAATGTACGAAAATTATCGGCTCAGGGAATATTCGATATTGTTAATACGGCTGAAGGCACTGTGTATATTCATGCAGGAGTGACTGCGCGTTGGGATTATCGGGCTGGCATAAAGTAAACCGCAAAATTAAACAGCTTTCATACGGGTGAAGTGACGTCGGCCGAAATCGATCAGTGCCAATTGGGTATTTTCCGGGAGCGATCACACTCGAGTTATTTGATTATTACGAGTGAAAGAGAGACTTCCTAGTCTACGCTTGTATAAACAAAGCAAGTCTCCTTCTATTTGAAATTACAAATAGTGCAAAAAGGGGGATTAAAACAGCACATGCGAAACCAGTGAGTCCGACTGTCAAGCACAACGAGCAACACCGTGCACTTTTTTTTAACAGTTCGATGCACTTTTTATTTCCAATTATAATGAACTATTTCACCATATGTTGTGCGACTGAAATGAAGCTGTTATTAACCGAGAGATTGAACATTATGCTGGAATATTTTTATTATACTAATCAAAGGTTTTCCATTAATGAAAATGTGTAATTTCGAGCAAAATAGTAAAACGATTATTATTATTACTATTCCACTTTCCATCACGCAATTATATTTCCATTACAATTCCCTTGGCAATCTCATGAAAAACTGGTGAGATTTCGACGACTAAATTCGTCCTCGTACTGCTAACAATGTAATTGTTTTGACTCCATGGTAAAAACTACGCCCCATTCAGTCGCACGACGTACAGAATCCTCTAGCGGAATGCGTTGGGAGTGCGTGTAAAACAATAGCACTGATTTACACCGCTGCCGGAACGAACGATTCTGCGCTTGTCGAGACTCGAGGGCTGCCAAATGATGTTTATCCGATAATTCCAGCTACTTCTTCTACTATCTCTACGATTTCCCGTTTCATAGTCATTGTGTGCGAGAGTGACCATTAAAATTAAACCATCCGATACTAAATAATACTAAAAACAAACAACAGTGTTTGATTTCTAGAAATTCCGTTCCACATAAATTATCAAATATACGAAGAAGCTTATTTTTCTAACAAAATTTGGCACTCTCAGTGTGAACTTTCAAGCGCAGAGAAAACTCGACAATTTTTTGAGAGGGCGGATGAATATTACAGAGGCAGCAAGCAATACGAGCGTTCATACCTCGAACTATGCAACGGTATAGCAAATTTTCATGATGTTCGCCGGGCAGTAGGTAAACAGTGCGGTGTACTTACGCTGGTGCGAAGGGATGAAGGGCCGTGGCCGCGGCCGCAGCCGCGAGTGGCCCTGGATTCCTGGCCAAAGCCAAAGCTGCTGCGCTCGTCGGGAAAGCTGCTCTAGCTGCACCAACCCTTCCACGTTGAATCGCTACACCTCTCAATGCAGCAGCTGTAACAACACACACAGGCCCACATGCCAATTTCTGCCTACCTTTGCCAATGTTACTGTTTTGCCTGATCGAGCTCCGCCCGTTTACTGGCCACGCCATGTGCTGATTATTTGCTGTTATACTGCTACTGCTGCTGCTACTGCTGGTATCCTTTTTTTCCCCCAGGACGACTGGAGAAATTCAGAGCAATACTTCGACAACTCATCACCCTTCGCCACCCTACGCAATACTTCCAACCATATCGAAAGCTTGGAATTCAAGGGGAATTGAATCTCGCACTTGCGACGAATGCTTGATTCGGGAATAGTGGAATTCGATAAGAATTGGGTAGTATCTGATATTTAGAGATGCTCGGATACAATAGTCTCGGCAAAGAATTCGAGGATTGCGTTTGGAAGCAATTGGATTTCAAAGTCCCAGGGCTTCGAGAAGAAAGGGAAACCAGTTCTCAGTAGGTACCCCGGAGGATTCTGTCTTTCAGGGATGCCTGAACTAGATGGATCTTGAGGATTCGCAATTCTGAAGGGATTCTGCGGAGAGACCCCTTCAGTGCGAGATGATGGTAACATTCGACGAGGAAAGTTTGAACGGGGAACTTTACGCTCCTGACGGGAAGCCAAGTAGTCGAGAAATGAAAAGAAAACATCGTTGCGCGTCCTCGCCCAATCAAACATTTCTGTCTCGGGACAATATCGGTTTTTAACTTCGGGATGGATCAGTTTCGGATTGTGTCCGGAGCGAACTTGAGACGCGAGCCTTTGAACTCGGAGCAATATTTGGTTTACCGAAAAGTCGGACTTAAGTATTCTCCGGTGGGAGACTCGAAATAGAGACGTAAAAGGGCTGGAGGGATCTATGCGAACACAAAGGCGATCGCATAAGTAGATTACCTAGATGGCGGATCTCTATTGGAGTCCGCAAAGAATTGGACTGTCGACGATACAGGACTCTGTCCCTTGATTCAACAATGGCTCCAGACGATCGCTGTCCAGCCTCTTCCCAGCTAAATATTGGGAAGAGAGAACATGGTTACATCTGTGCTCGATAAAAGCAAGATACAACGATCGTATTACACACGCGAACAAGAATCATCTCGTTAATTAAACATAACGAGACTAAATATTCCCGATGAAGTGCTCTCATTTTCAATAAAAATTTCGAGAAACGAATGAATTTACTGCACCATTTTTATGCAAGGAACAACTGATTAAAGATTCAGAGGGATAATTTCCCTGAAACGAGAAACCGAGATGCGAATGTTAATCGAGAGACTTACGTGACTGTTCGGAAGTCACCGAGTGGGAAAAGTTCTAGTGGAAGAAAGAGGGAAGTCGAGTACGCAGTTCGTAGTGGAAAAGGTCTCTTTCTCCGATGCTGGAGGATCGTTCTACCAAAAGAGAAGTCGAAGTCGCTCACCCGGGTTACTGCGGTGGGACTCAAGGGTCGACTGTAAGAACTAATGTTTCTGTGCCTACCTTTTATTTGCACCGTCGGTGCCGCTTCCGCAATCGGCGACTGATCGACCGATCGAACTCTCATCCTTCCCCTTTACGCTTTTTTTACGTGCGACTCGCCAATGTAACCCGACTCGAAGAGACCAACGCGTGACTTGGGTCGGAATTTAGTCACAGCTTCCTTTTAAATTGCTGCTCCTTCGACGTCGAAGGCGTTGAAAAAACTGGCCGAGATCTATTGAGCTCTGCAACTTGATTGACGCTTTTCTCCGAAGCTGTCGGAGTCGACTCTAATTGCGATCTCTTATGTCTCTGATAAGAGGCTTCGCTCACACTAGTAGAAACTTAATCAACTTTTAGCCACCAACGAATGCAACTGAAATTGACTGTAAAACTTGAATGCAGAGTTTGAAAAATTGAGGAATTCGATGAATTGACGTTTTCTTTTAACTTTTTAACGATTTGAATGTTGCTAAGCTTTGCTTTTCTCAAAGTGTTTCGATCTCTTCGAGGCACCGGCGATTGGCGAGGAGAAGGAAGTTTAAATAGAGAGCGAACTGCTGCTTCTCTAGAGAACTGGACTGCGAGCAAGAGACAGAGAGCGGCACTGTTAAACAACAAACTACCGTGCAAGTGTCGCACGTGATTGTTAGCGCAAGTCAAACGGTAGTTAACACTTTCTCAGGGGTTTGGGTGATTGGGTTAGCGGTCGACTTGACATCCGACCTTGTAAGAGGGTGCATCAAGAACAGGACTAGAGCGTGATGCATAAGTAGCAGGCACATTCCAAAAAAGAACAAGTGTACGGGTTAAGGTTAAACAACAAAATTCATCAATCCATGTCCTGGTACGATCGGGCGATCTGTGGCAATATTGACACATCTTCTCATTGATATTTAATCATTAAAATCCTAAGATCAAAAAACTTAAGTAATTTTCCTAACTCAATAGATACTGATAAAAAATCTGTCAGATTAAAACGCGAAACTTAAAAACGAAGAAATTTGCTGAGCCCGCTTTCAAAGCTCATCCCCGACGGCGTTCATATAGAACAACTACAGCGAAGCGATATCACAAACATTCGGGACACGCGTTGATGACGCGTGCAAAGCGATTTGTCAAAGTTATCGCAATATCTGTGTTCGTGGATTCGGTGGCAATAATACAAGCCAGTGACGTCGAAAAAAATCGCTTGCAAGAAACTATAGTACAGTAAAAAAACAATGTGTTTAAAAGTAAATTATTCTCTGAATTCTATGCTTTACTAATCGCGATAAAACAATGACTTTATGTTACGAAATAATTGACTGGTGATCAGTTAGAATTGAAGACACCATTCGGAGAAGTACGAGCAGTCGAGAGCCACAGATCGATGCCCAATTGTCGCAGGAAAGCTGCCCTAAATGGCACGAGATACATCCTGAGGGTGGTGGTTGGGGTGGCATCGCTAATTACGTGAGAAAGACATCGAATACATAATGCGTGCCCTTAGGGGTGTAATGAAGACGTAAAAAAAGAAAACAAGAGTCATGAGTGTTCGTCGAACTAGCAACAATATGCAAGACAAACAACGTATGGAGGAGAGAAATAGAGAGGCACTGCCGTCAGGAACACCTTCGATGCTATATTAATTGTGTTTCTATCGAGCGATATCCAAACACTCAGAAGGAATAGCGAGAACATTACATTGTGTATGATAGAACACAAGTATAAAGTAGTAGTTATTACTAGTAATTAGAACTGGGATTCACGTGAGGATGAAGTAGTGAGTGTGTGTATATTTAATGGATGAACGGAATCAGTATGAGAGGAGTCCTTTGGTCCATGAAACAATTGGTGACACTCTTGGCGTCTCGGGCAGCAAGATTGCCTCTTAATTCCCGAACCATCTACTTCCGGCTTCGCGAGCCCGCTTCCTTGCCAGAACTCTCGGTTCCTCTTGAGGACGCGCCAAATTGTCGTACTACCTCCGATTCCCCAACCTTCATTGGCGCGATCCACCCCCAAAAACAGAACTGCATTGGCAAACCTTGTTTTGTAATTATGAGCGAGCGCTTAATTACAATAATTGGTGGCGCGTTCCGATAAACGCGTGAGGACACACAGCCGCCGAAATTTACCCGGCGGTCCTCTTAATTGATACGTACTTATCGACGATTAATCCGGTGTGTTGACCGGGCTGATTAACGATTCACCGCACTGATTAGGCTAACCACCGATTAAGATCGATTAGTTGCGCTAATGATTCTCTCCGTGGTTGGTAGTAATTCGAACGAAGACGAGCAAATTTCTATCGGGAATGGTGAAGAAATTACCGTGAAAAATCGATACTGATCCGTCAGTAGCACGAGTTTCCCAGAGTTCTCTGCTCCACACTGTCTAAGGCAATCTTCCAATGCCAGTCGGATCGACGTGCGCCCGCTGTACCGAGAAAAACGTTTAATCGGATTTATCCGAAAAGCGATCACGAGCCTTTGAGTGCGCGTCCCGCGTTGCTCGGTTGCTTCTTGCCGCAGAGACTCTCTATTCCGTCTGATTACATCTATATATCTACACTCTTCTACCAGTTGGTGGAACGACAAGCTGCTTAACCGAACGGAACTTGGCGCCAAGAACAACCGAGTTTTTAAATCTCCCGGAAGAAAGCAGGACTCGGAGATCTCTTTCATTGATAATTAATTATTCAATTAAATAAAGTGATTCCTCTGATAAATGATTTCTAAAATATTCGAGACATTTAAAATTAACCAAAAATGGTTATTCAACTTTAACCAAGAAATTGACGGACCAATGGACGAATGAAGGATGGTTTGCAAGGTATGAACTAGGCTGAAGTTTGTGTGGACGTCGAAGGGCTATAGGGTGTGAGTAGAGTTCTCTGTACCTCCGTCTTGCGGCCGCCCTGGGCGCAAGGACCAGCGGTGCAGCCGCAGGCGATGGTGTGACCGCGGCCGCAGCTACGGCCGCAGCAGCGGCCGCCGATGGGGCCGCCGCACCCAGCCAGCTCCACGGCATGGCCGGCAACCTATATCCTGTTTTGCGTTACAAACTTTTAGTTAGTCTCCTCCTCAATCAGCGCAGCTCGACCGGCTACGTACTATGTAAAAACAAGGGTTTGATTCCCCATGAATCTCTCTCGTATTACATCAGAATTTCGTTCCACTTTTCTATAAAGAAATCATTGATTCTGATCAAGTTAAATAACGATAATTAAATCATTAATACTATTTGAATTTCATTGAAATTTCATGTATATTGCAATGATCTCTGCTATTAAAGGTAAATCTGTAGTAGATTTACTTGCGTCTTGTTCAACAACCGCAATGTACTCATCACGAGTTCCAAAGTTACACTAGAGTAATCTAGAATCTAGGTCGTTAAGTATACTCCAACCTTCCGTTAATTCGATGTGCTCTGTGTACCGACTTGAAAGTCACACGAGAGAGATAAAGGAAGAGGATGACAATCTACTAGAAGGGCAAAATGGAAAGCATCGTTGCTGGACTTGTTGTCACAAAGTCCAAGGTTGTTAAACAACGCTCTCCACTTTGCCCTTGTTTCTCGATGGGCACTTCATCGAAGACATGGGGAACCAAACCCTACAACCCCATTGCCACTGTATTCACGAGGCGCTCGAACAGCCCTCGAATGTTTTCTCTGGACGCTTCAGGTCATACTGAAGAACGGAAGGAAGTACTCAAGATATTTTGGAAGAAGCCACCACTCCCTGGGGAATGCGACTTCTCGAAGAAGGCTGTTCGGACTCTCGTCGTTATTCCTAAAACTACTCAAGACTGCTTCCTTCGCCAAACCGAATTTCCTAATTATTGTCCATCCTCCACGAAGCTACTTCCTTCCGCCTGATGTGTCTTTGCCAATTAAAGAAAGGAAAAGTAAGAATTCGTGGAAGAAAGTGGAAGTAGCTCGTGGCTGGAAATTAGAGAGGAAAGTCGATCGAACGAGATTAGCAGTCGACCTTAATTTGGCATGTTCGGTGTCAGTTAGCGAGTTCGTCTTGAAGAGCAGCAACAACACTCTCCTTTCTTTGAATCCGTCGCTTCTTTCGTTCAGCGATTCCCGGGGCATTTCCGCTGTCGTCGCCGGCTCGCACCACTCGTGCGAGGTGGCACACCATCACTTTTTGGATTTTTTCCCGACACACAAATTCGACACTACTAGTTAAGGGCATGGCATTAATTTGCGTGTTGCTCGTGTCATCGGCGAATCTAGCCATAAGAAAAGTTACGACAGTGGGAAGGAACGTCTGTACACATTCGCAATCGGGAGGAAGCGTGCGTGGGCTACCTAAGGTATTTATTCGAGAGGAGAAAAGACCCCCCAAAACTCCGAAGGGATGCTCGTTAGGAATTACTGAAAGTTTCGATGCTCGAACGAATATGTGCCAACCAAGTGCCCTTTAGACATGCGATGCTAGGAATGTCTGACTCAAGTGTCAATGTCTCGTAACAATTCACAAGTATATTAATACAACTGCGAAGGGTTCTCCATTTCATTCAAATCGAATTTAATCTTCCTCGCAAAAAGATGAATTATTAATTGTCTCTGTAAGACACTCGGCCAAACTATTTAATTCTTCTCGAGTAAACCTTCAACTTTTCTCCTGAATTACTTTTATACTGCTCATGAAGACTATCGCGAGAGTTCAGTGGAACTTGATCCGAAGATTTCGCTGTATCCGAGGGATCCGGCACAAAAACTGATTCGGAGCTTCCCTTTTGCGCGAAGGAAGCCTCTAAGTAATTTCGCGGTGAGAGCCGCAGCTTTCGAGGTAAGATGATCTCCAGCGAGTGCTTCGTTGGAAGCTGGCGAGTAGATGCTTTCAAAGAAACTGACCGAGGAAGTCGAACAAGTTGTTATATCGGGAAATCTTCGCGTACTGATTTCAAACTTCTTTACAAAAAAAAAAAAGAAATAAAAAACATTCAAGAACGAAAAAGGCTACTTCATATTTATCCGAGAATTTACAAGTACAGTTGAATATAGATTATTCTAATAATGCTGGACGAGCAGTTCTTGAGTCTACTTTTAACTAGGAAACGAGCATGCCGTTATTAATTAAGGTACTCTTTGCCAGGCCGATCAATAGCGATGCTAATAACAACGTGCTCATGTGCTCAATATCGAGTACGAATGCCCTGGTAATTACAGGATTTAATTTACTGATTTATTATCAATCAATCCAGCAGGAATCGAGAGGAAATAGACACTTCCGCGGATGGAAAAGCGATCCAACTGACCACTCAACCCTTTCATCACCTACTCCTAATGAAAATTACAATTTTATGCTTGTCACCCCCACTAATCAGAAATTTAATAGTTAGCCGAGCTGTTGTTTGCAAACGTCGTTGAATACGTTTTCCGGCTACCTTGGTCCATTAGTTAAATTTCGAAGTTATCGACGCTACAACTTCCCATCGAGTTAATTTCATGCAGCGCTCGCGATCATTAATTAAAAGTATACTCGCGTATTACGGCATCGATTAAATTAACTCTTCTTGTCAGATGCATAATTACTCTTGCCCGGCGATAGTCGAATCGAAAGTTCCTATCGAATTGCCGAATATATCGCGACAGGATCGTTCAATCAATAATGGAAGTAACTAAAATTGAACAATCAATGACAACTAAATTGTCAGTTAAATTTCTATTACCGAATAACTAGTTCTACTGTATTCCAGTCAATCACAGAGCAATAAAAAGTACATGAAAATCAATCGATATTACAACAGAACTAAATGATTTGGCCATTTAAATGGAGAATCTTCGAGGCTAGAGTTTTCAGGGATACGATGCTATCTTCTTTAAGAGGATGGCGCTCGGTGGAACGTGTCTGAAAAGGATTACATACGCTCGGCATCCGAATGGCATTCATGCAGCGACCAATTGGGAGAACCCTTCGCGCGCACGCAAATCCCCGCGCGTATCACGCCTACGTACCAAGATAGGAATGGAAGAGGATTTCTTGCCCGGCGGGCTCGCGTTACACCGGCGACAAATTGAGTCCCCGAAGGGAACTCGGAATGGAGTGCGACTCAGGAGAGTCGAGTGGGGTTTGGCGGCGCAGTGCCTCCAGAGTCAGCAGCGGCATCGCGAGTAATTAATATGATCGAATTACGGTAAGCGAGGGAGGAAGGCGCGCGAGACTTCATCAGGAAACGTAATCACAGCTGGGCCGGATGAGTGGAAAGCCCGAGGAGAGATTGTAGCTGACTGAAAGTGGTTTCTCTCGGAACTCCATCATCCCAGGCGCCCCGACGCTGCCGCCACCTCCGACACTTTCCTACCTGTTTTCTTATTAGCGTTCGGCCAGCTAACTAAGTTGACAATTATTGCGCTCTCTAATTTTACGGCTTTGTCGAGCAGCCCGCTCGCCGAGTTTACTGGGATTGAAGATCGATGGGATTTCCGACTGCCCCTTTCATGTGACCCTGCCTCATGCCGGAGGCTGGCAATGTTCGCGCTCTGCCTCGAGTAATTAACCCCGGCCGCAAAATCGAATCCCAGTTAATTACGGAGATCGACTAGTCGCCGAGAGCCGCATTATTATTAGATTCATTTCACTCAGTGATAATTGCCGGTGGCGCGACCGTGTTCCTACGCATTCTACTTCGACTTTTTTCAACGTTTACCGAGAACAACAAAAACCAAAGAATCCATCGAAGCGGAGTGTTCGATAAACTAAAGCAAGCTGGTATTATTTTCCTCCACAAAATCGAAACAAAGCGGTCTCGCAACTCTAATACCAATACCAATATTTCGATTAACAATATCCTCTTGACTCCGCGCACACCCTAAAAATCCCTTCCAATCCTCCCTTTACACTCCGCTCTAATCACCCCTCGCACGAATCCATAATTACCAGGCAAATTCAAAGTTATGAAAATCTACAGTGGAAATAGGGAGGAAAAGATTCGTCGACGCGTTCCAATCGCGATACAATTATTCAGCTGGATTCCCTTGAATTTGAATAACGGACCGGTCCATCCTCTTTCGTTAATCAATAGTGGAGGTCGCTCTTTCTCGATCGCACACGATTCACTCCTCGAAATAAGACGGGGCCACCGAAATGGCAGGGGCGAGTATTCCAGTTGCATTCGGGACGTATCACGCATCGGCAGTCTCGCATCGAGTAAAAGAAGCTCGAACGAGAGAAAGAGAGAGAGAGAGAAAGAGTTGGGGAAGATGAAGAAGGGGGAGGATTGGACGAAAGCCGTGCATTCTGGCGTGTAACCTTGAATCGTTCGGCGTAGGAAGGGCGAGTGAGCGAGGGTACCCGGGGAATCAATGAAATTTGCGCATCGGCCCGTGTATATGTACGTCGAGAGTCATCAGAGGGCGGCTGATGCTGCGAGTAATTAATATGATTGAATCCTCTGGCTCGTACGGCTTTGAGCCTCTCCACGAAATATGCGAGGGTGCGCGCACCGAGTTGGAGAGGGAATATCAGAGAGAGAGAAAGAAAGGTTGGAAATGAAGGAGAGAAGGCGTGGGTGAATAAGAGAGAGAGAGAGTGGGAGAAATAGAAGGGGAGAAGAGAGTGGAAGCGAGGGTGAGAGAGGCCGACAGACTCCAATAGGGTGGCTCAGAATATAGAGGGGCAGCACTCCTGCCAGGCTCGCTACTGGCGATCAATAAACGCTGCTGCTGCTGCTGCTGCTGCTACCAGCATCCACCCTTTGGACCCGCGTCTCACTCTACCACGTGTCGCAGACTCCCTCTCCCTCGCCATCCTCCTCGCTCTATCAACGTTACGCGTCGTAACCGCCTAGAATATCCTTTTTCCCTCTTAGATCTCCCCGAAGTGCACGGATCACTTTCTCCGAGGACCCCAACGCTGTCCTTCACACTCTTCATTCCCTTTCGCAATGTGAATTTATGTCTTCCCGATGCGAATCTGTCGCGTAGTCTTTCTCTTATTTTGTCCCGGGTCTGTTTTTTTTTCTCGCTCGCCTTGTATACGCTAACTACCCCTTTTGCCGTTTGATATTTGTCTCGTCTACGCTCGCTCGCGCACTGGGACACGCTGGATCCGCCCGTTCATAATGTCGTCTGTGTTCTTTTCTTTCCAATGCGAGTGCGCCACCGCTTCTTCTTTCTCTGTCTTTCGAACTGGCTCGACTCCGACGATACGCATACGTGTTTTTTTTTTCTTCCTTTCCTATCGTCTTTCTCACTCGAACGTACTTTCTCCGCGCGCCCGACGCTCAACCCATCATCCCCCGTTTCATCCTCCCAGAGCTTTTTCTGTCCGACAGCCGCGCGGGACAAATGCTGGCCGACCTGGGCGGCTTTCCCAGCTCTCTCGCACGAGTTCTTCGGCTTTTGCCCCAGAACGTACACTGAACTCCCAACGATTTCATGTTCGAGGGCTGCGATATATGCGTAGGAAATTTCAACGATTTCTTTTAGATCTGATTTGATACACGAATGATTGTATAATGAATTTTTGTAATAAGAATTGTTAATGTTGAGTAAATTATTTGTATCTAGTGTTGATCCGGGAATATTTGAAATCGCTGTGTAAAAATACTCGAATGATTTGGTCGAAATTCTCGTATCGAATGTTTACCGACGTTTGAATGAACTGACGCGAGGGTGTTTTTGTCGAGATGTCGGATGCGAGAGAAAAGTGTCGTGCAAGCTGGATCCCCTGGGATCTGTTTGAGCAGCTGGTGATAGTAGTTGGTAGCCCCCGGCCGATCAGCGTACGTTGACCCCGACAATAATAAATTGCTGGATGTGCGACGACTACGCGGATTCCAGTAGCGCGGTGCGCTCGATATTCTTTTTGACGACGGATTTAACCCTCCTGCCTTCTTCGTGCGCGTCTTTCTATAGATGCGACGACACGCCACTCGATGACGCGGTGATCGCCGTGTGTGTAAAGAGTGATAAAACTCATAATAACATGTACACGAATAATAAATCTTTGCACTCGATTAAATCACGTTTTTGATATAACAAAATCTAGCAAATTATAAATCTTCAATATACAAGCTATTTACGATTCTCCCTCGAATTCGATTTAAAATAATATTGACTGGTTATAGAACAATATTTCTTTATAAATTGGTTGTATGAAAGAAAGTATTATTAAATAACGAAAGACCGAGTTAACTAAGTTGATTGAAGAGAGAGAGAGAGAGAGAGAGAGAGAGAGAGAGAGAGAGAGAGAGAGAGAGAGAGAGAGAGAGAGAGAGAGAGAGAGAGAGAGAGAGAGAGTTATCTGCTTTAAGAAATTGAAAGTGTCCGAGGAAGTTTGGGTCTGCAACTTGATCGGGGGATACCAGCCACTTTAATTCTTTATAATGCCGGATACTCCGAAGTACAAGGCGAACGCTGAGGGAGGCCGTAATTTCATTTCGCGAACGTGACTTATAGCTTGTCCTTATTGTCGACGGAAAGAACGAGGGAGGCAGAACTTGGGGAAAGCTCGAGATAGTTTCTCAGCGCTATAATCGGTGCCAGGCTCCCTTCATGCCTGTCGTCGCCTGATTCGCTCAGCTCCGAAACTTCGGACAATATTTCTCACGGCGCTCGAGAAAAAGAAACACTGGATATTCCAGCCGTCCTCGGATATTAGTGTACTCGGCTAAACGTGAAATATGATATTTCAGACCCAGAAACATAAAGCTCTTGAAACCGTTATTAAACAATAGTGACTGCCCGACGAATCTCTGCAACTGTATCTTTCAGAATCATTTGAAATCTGTATTATTCACGTATGCGACCTTGATTTCGAACCGAATATTGCAATACTTTAGTAAAATTAGCAATTAGCAAAGAGGTCATCCGGTGAGTGGAATCTTCACGTCTGAGATTACATTTAATTAGTATAACGCGAATCTCGGATGCACTTTAATTTCGAAATACGACAGCCAAACACTCGCGGCGGGTCGGTTGGCTTTAATCACGAAAAATAGAGGCGATCCAGCACGTTTGTGTTTAACAAATAATTCGGCAAAGGGCGCACTAGACGCGCAAAGGGGAGCAAGTGGTAGACTGGCGGAGAGGATCGAGGGAAAGAGGAGTAAGAGAAAGAGAGAGAAGGAATTAGAGATCGAAAGAAGTTGGCAATGAAACGTTGAGCCTGCTACCAAAAGAAGAAACAGTCTCGAATTGTTCTTTAGTTCTCGACGTTCTTGAAAGCGGAAGTCGGATCAGGCTTGTCGCGTCTTCAAGCAAAGGGAGAGGTGGCACGTTGACGTGAATACCGGCGTTCCTCGAGGCACCATTAAGCCAAATTAAGTCGGCGACGGTGACATCAGGCGCGACGCCGATCTCCCGAGACGCGGATTTATCGCGACACGGAAACTTCGTTGGGTGTCGGTGAGCGCACCGGCGATTAATGCGATTCCCCTTTTAGCTCGATCCCGAAAATCCAGCGCGCGATTACAGAAATCCGTTTAACGATCTTAGCCCGACTAGTTCTCTTCACCCAACACTCACCGCCTTTTTCTCGTCACGGAACCCCATGAGAGAGAACTTTCCACGCGTACTACTCCGCCTCGCTGCCTTTTTCTTCGCGCACTCTTCCCGAAAAGCACGAACTTCGCAGCCACCGCCGGGGGTAAAATTCAGCACGTTCGAAAATCCGAGTCTGATTGGATGGAGAGGATAAAGTTGGCGCAACCCACGCCGAGAGCGTGTCGACCGACCTCCAGATTTGATCCGACCATAGTTTTTTTTTTTTTACATTCTCCACAGACTTTAATATTGTACGTTCCATCGAAACCGAAGATATTCTATCGAAATTATAACCCAAGGATTATTTAAAAACAGACACGTGTCTCACGATAAATCGAATTTCGCTAACTAGTCATACGTATAGAAACGCATGCAATTTACGACGCGTGGGATAAACGAAACACAGGAAGGTATTCGAGCAAAAAACTCTGAGGAAAAGTCCGAACCGGAGATATAATTTCGAAGGATAATAAGATCGAAGGGTTACGACACCAAGTGACACTTTGCACAGAGGTCTGTCATAGGTGAGTGTGTGTTAGGGATAATTGGCAAGGCAAGTGAATCGGTGGTAGTAAACGAGTAGTAACTAAAAACAGAGCATCCACGAACAGGTGTAAAATACAGCCGGTGGGCTGAAAAGTCAAATGCACTAGAACCACAGTCGCATAACCCACGAGTAAAGCAACAGTGATTAGGTGTACGTGTATGCATACATATGTATCGCGTACTTAACCCGGCGTTTACGAGAGTAAAATGAGCATCCGGGGTTAATGATATCCTCAAACAGTCTCTACCTATTTAGCCTGTCGGCCGAAGAGGTAGCTCATCTATCGAGAATGACACTTGGACTATCCAAGCACAGCCGATAGGCGAGAGGGAGTTCCTCTTCCGCCGGACAAAGTGGATCTGGGATATACAGGGTGACTCAAAAGGAACGGGCTTCGTTCTAACGACAAATGCTGATGCGAGAATATGTAAAAGGTTTCGGAGAGTATTCCGGGCATCCGGTGCCATCTAAATGTCTTTCAGTAATCAAACCAAGGAGTCTGAAGAACTCCTGTCTGCCCCCATGAAATCAGGACTCCCAGACGAATCCCGGGCGTCCCTTTCTCTCTGGCACGACTCAAAACCTTTTACGTGATTAAGTCTGCGGATCACAGCTTTCTCCGTTAATCTTCCAGTCGGTGAACCCGTGAGGATCGAAATCTGTACGCTTTCCTGTCGCCCGATGCATCCCAGGCCTGCAGTGAATAAATGCAGTGAATAAATCGTTGCTTCCCGAAGAAGGAAAGTCCCGTACGCTAGAGTAGAGACGTGCAACTGTGCACGTGTAAAGGCATTCATCGGTGAACAGAGCGTCAGAATAATATCTGGCTAGAGAGGGGCAGATTTCTCCCGGGCAGAGTGGCCTGAATGAGCCCCGGCTTGTGAGGGCTGCTCTCGTCGGATGTTCCATGCACTAAGATTATTCGTTCCAGAAACACGTGGCAGTCAAACGTAATCAACGGCATACGGTGGTGTGCGCCCGTAACGAAAGCCATTCAAGTAAAAGTACTCTCCGAGCAATGTGAGTAAGAGTATATGTTGCAAGTACGCATAAAAAGGAGATGCAACGATTAGTAAACGTGAGCGCCGCTCTACTGTGCCGCAATCTGGCAAGGAAACACTAGCCTACTGAACGGTCAGATTAATTCGAGGCATATCACCTGTGTGCTCTGCTATACACGAAGCAATCAAAACCCTTTTACGTTAGATCGCAATGTGGTCAATCCAATTTGCAAATAGCCAGCGGGAAAGGTCGAGCGACTATCTATGCACGGATACAGATATGCGTATGTACGAATTATGCTATTCAACATACTCGGAGACTGTTCCGGTATGTTGTTATACTTTAGCATCAGATGAAATTCTACTTGCCTAGTCTCTCCCCGCCGTTTCTTTTGGTCCACCCTGTAGGCAGTATTCACGTACTTCTGGAATCTAACTTGGTTCCGGCCCAGCGAAATTCTCTACTCTCGTTTTAACTCCTATCGCTTTTAATTACTCTCGCCGCATTCTCCCGGACTCTTACGCTCGCGATAACCTTTGTAGGCTGATGCCTACAATTGAAAAGAAAGTCGATTAAACTATATCAATCATTTGGCGATTAAGAATAGAGACAGAGACATCCGGAAATAGTACGAATCGGGATCGGAAGACCCTAAACATTCTATTCTTCCCTATAACTCCACTTTCACCCGGCGAGCACGACATTAAAAATTCGTCCAAAGTTTTCATCCCCCGAATGAATAACCTCCCAAAATAAATCACGCCGGAGAAAGTACGATCGTCGAATTTGCATATAGCAAAAACCTAACTAAACAACTATCATATACATTTTCGAGTTACCACTCCGATGGCAGTGGTTGGTAATTCGTTTACCATCTGGAAAAGCGTCGTCCAGCCGCGCACGAAGGTCGAAGGGGTAGCGCGAAGGGTCACAGGAGAAGAGTCGGAGAAGGACGTGGGCCAAGGGTTGGTGATAATCGTTAACGACGTTAAAAAAAGTCGTCTTTCTTCTCCCAAGGCTTGAAACAAAAGGATTGTCAGTGGAGCTTTCAAAAAAGCGGCACCACAGCCCCCGGGGCGAAAAAAAAGAGGGGGTGGGGGGGTTGTTGGAGAGGGGGCCGAGCGACTACTAATTGCCGGCGGTGCTTGCACGCCCAGCGGTAACTAATTAAGGCTACGCACTGAGACTAATTAGTGAAAATGCCAGGCTAAACAACCAGTAAGAAAAGGTGAACGTTATATGTAATACATGTACATATAAAGGCAAAGAGAGAGAGAGAGAGAGAGAGATAGGGACAGAGAGAAAGAAAGACAGAAAGAGAGTGATAGAGATAGAATTAGAGATGGACAGAAACACGCAATGTACTCGTGTCTGAACTAGGATGAAAGTTATAGAACACACGCCAGGGACACACGACGCGACTACGAGGAGGGTATATCTCGTATCTTCCAAAGTGCGACGCGTCGCACGTACGTGATAGGTAGAGTACACGTGTGCCACGGCGATTGCTCTGCTCTTCGGAGCCGGCGCGTGCGGATGCAACAGGATGCACGCACACCGCGAGAGCGCTACTTAAACGACGGCGCGATCACAGTGAAAAGGAAAGAAAACTGAGGGAGAGGGAAAGAGAAGAGGATGATGGAGAGAGGGGTTGATATGTGGGCTTCTCTCTACGTGCGGTGCTTGCGAGAGCGAGAGCGGGGATAAGAAAAATCGGCATTGCAGCAAGTGGCCGCGCGCCGGGCGAGCGAGCGGGGCGAGCGGGCGGGCGCATTATTATATATTCGCGCGATCGACCAATCGATCAACGATAGAGAGAAAGAGAGAGAGAGATAGATAGATAGAGAGAGATGTATACAAGAAGGCGATACCAGAATTAATTAGTTACCACTAAATCAAAGGCGGCACTTTCTCGTAGCATGCAGCAACCTTTCGCCCGGGCCAACAAAATTATTCTCATGTCTCTCGCCAACTAACACACCGTGCCACGTTCCATTAACATTAATTAATGACAACAGTTCCAAAAAGACAAAAATAATATATATATAGATATATAGATAGGTAGATAGAGAGAGAGATAGAGAGAAGGTAGAGATAGAAAGAGTGAACAATCGTAATGATGGTTTAAAGGCAGTAAGATCGAGAGAGAGAAGGATATATCTCCGATGGCGCGCAAGAGACACTGTGTGTGTGCGCCGCCATGGCAGCCGGGCAGGACGCGGAACCAAGTATATGCGGCTCTTGGATTAAATGACGGCGAAAATCAAGGGAATCTCGAAGGAAATCATGAGTTGAAAGACAGAGAGAGAGAAAGAAAGAAAGAGAGAGATAGAAAGAGAGAGTGACAGGCACAGAGAGAAGGGAAAAAAGCAGAAATTAATGGACAGCGTTGGTCCAAGAGAGAGAGAAGGAGCACGCGGACTTTCATACGAAGACGACGACGACGACGTGCATGCTTTCCTCCCGTTCTCTCGGCATTGGTTGCCCACGCAACATGGAAAAAGTGTTCACGTGACGCTTCTGCGAACAGTTAGCTGATATAAGTGTGCGTCTCGTTTGCACAGGCCGACTCTGTGTGTGTTCTCCCTGAAGCCGAGAAAGGAGAAGGAACACGTGAATAAGACTCTAAGTAAGAAAGGACAGCAGAAACACGCACAGGCCGGCCTGCGCGCGTGTCCTGCGTGCGTGTATATATATATATATATATGTGTGTGTGGAGGGATTTGGAGATGGCACAGGCGGAGAGTGCGCGAATACGTTAAAGGGGGAGTAAGGAAAGAAACCGCGCGATGATAGTCTCCTGAATCATCGTGCACTTCTAGGATAATCAATGCTCGCTGCTGCTGGTAGGCACACGTCTAATTAACGGGTGGTGGCACGCGTTATATATATGTTAATCTCGCACGGCTGCCAGGGCGGACTTCGTACACGCGTCGAATATATAACGCGGGCGCGCGCGCACGCTTTTGCGCGCACACACGCGTTGCGACATCGTTAAGGATGTGTATTCATCACAGAGCCAGACATATCCCCCGTATGCGTATATATGGTACGCATCGGCCTCTCGATTTCCACCGGGTATCCGACTTGTGCGCAATAGATACATATGTATATCGTATATCCAATATAGATATATATGTAATGTATATATATATGTATATATATATAATATTCACAGGTGAATCTCATATGAAGGCAAGCCAAGGCCACGACATGAGACGTGCAAATTAAAAAAGGTAATAATATTAAAAAAGAAGCAAGTAAAAAATTCTCTCCCAAAACCGCTTTCCAACCACAACCAAGCACAACCACAGGCAAGGTACGGGCCTTTGTCAACGAGACAGTCATCAACCAGTGAATGTGGCGCATTACCGTGAATTATTATGTAATAGTAACAATTTAAAAAAGTTTCTATTTTGCATGTATATATCGTATATATATTATGCATGTTTACGCATATGCACACATACATACAATATACGTATGCTGAATGAGGTACAAGAGACGGGTGTTAATCTGATGACAATGGGAAGTAGAAGACTCGAGAGAGGGATTAGATTTCAAAAAAGGGGTGGGTGGGTGGGTGGGTGTAGGTGAGGGTTGGGGGGTTGGAAAAGATAGAACAACTAGATCAAGGAGATCATAAGGATGGCTGGAAACTAGATATTATTTTTGGGGATGGTTACTCAATGAGTACTTTCCGTTAATCATTATCGAAGACAGTATCTCAGCACGATCATTAATTACAGTACTAAATAGAGAATCGTCCATGAAACACTAGAGAAGGGCAAGTCGCTAAAGAAGTGGCTCGATTCTCGCTCGAACACTAAAGGGTGTTGATAGTCAACCAGCTGCAGACTATTAGTGGTAGTAGCTCGCGAGATTAACTTGTCTTGCTTGCAGTAAGTATTCACGAACAAACAACAGGTAACAATGTGTGTGACAGTGTCTGTCTGGTATGGGTGTGCGTGTCCGTGTGTATGCTAGGCCATACGCGTACGCGCGCGCGTGTGTGTGTATTACAATACCGTGTGGAAAGAGAGAGAGAGAGAGAGAGAGAGAGAGAGAGAGAGAGGGGGGGCTTCTCTCTCCATGTGGTTGATAATAATCGGGAGCAGGGGGGCAATAATTAATGGCAGATTAATCGAGCCGAGTCGGGATCGGTAGATATATCTGGGTCAAAGGGAACAGGAAAAGAGAGAAAGAGTGAGAAAGAGAGAGAGGGATTTTGAACGATAAAGAAGGGAGGAGATAATGGTAGGCATACTGGTGGGGGGGTTTGGGGGGTGGCAGTGTGAGTTAATGATCATTACGATAAATTAATTAAACCATACGAATTATTACGTACGAAAATACCTCATGCTTTTACCACTGGACAGAGAGAGCCCTAGACTAAAAAAGCTACCAGGCGAGATTCTCGGAGATTCTGGGTGTTTTGGGGGGGGGGTTTGGGTCAGGGGGGTGTAAACTGGGGGGAGAGTTCTCTGGTGCTCCCTCTTGCTTTTGTCTACCGCCTTGCTCGGTCGTCGCATCCACTCCTCTCTCGCTCGAGTTACAGTGTGCATCAGTAGTGAAGAGAGAAAGAGAGGGCGAGACAGAGGGAGAGAGAGAGAGAGGAAAAAAAGAGAGAGAAAGAGACAGAGAGAGAAAGAGAGTAAGAGAGAGAGAGTGAGTGGTAGATAGCCGGTTAAAGGACATCCGATGCAAGTGCGGGGAGAAAAGCAGGAGAGACTAATCGTCGATAATATCGCAGTGCGATGCTAGGCGACCACCCTACGAACATCCGTGTCTTAAAGATCCTGTTCTGTCTCTCTATGCTCTCATACTACAATTACAGTCATCGTCTGCGTGTTGCTACTGGGTGTACAACAATATAATCATCGTCTCCAGTTTGCTATATATCATTATGCGATGCGACTCATCATTGCGTGCTGGCGGTATATGTATATATGTATATATATATATAGATATATATATCTCTGTTACACAGTCTGTCTCGCTTTGGTTTTTACATGGGATGTGCCGTACCTTCGCTTTTAGAGGCCCCTCTTAATACATTCTTTTCTTCGATCGATCATCACTCTCCCCATCGATCCTTGCGATTCGTGATATCTACGATGTCCCCTCGGCGGCTCGCGGTGGTCTGTCTCCTCCTTCTCCTCCTTCTCCTCATCTCCTCTTCGCCGCTCTCTGAATTCGTTTCCATTGGCCGCTCCGGGCAATCCCTCCCTTCTGCGATGGCTCTCTCTTCCTGCTCTCTAGCGAATGTTTACGTGGTTTTTGGTGGTGGTGGTGGTGGTGGTACATAGGGTGCCTCACTCCAGAGCGAGTGTGTTTTTTTTTTTTGGTCGGGGTGAGAATGTCCCAGTGGTGAGATAGAGACAGAGAGAGAGAGAGATAGAGAATGTCCGGGGGGTAGCACAACGAAAGCCAAGTTACGTTTTTGCTTGTTTGTTTTTGTTTTTTTTTTTGAGGGGGTGGGTGGAAGGGTCGGCGACAATTGCACGATGCGCAAGCTGATCCTTTTTCGATCGCAATCGTCAATTGACCGAAGAATGTGGCCGAGTGTGCGCTCTCCACGAATGGGACACCCTTCCTCCTCCTCTCGCATGCTTCTCTCCCCCATGTGTCTCATCGAGCAGAGCCGTGCGCTGATTTTAGTCTAGCGGAGATTCGTTACTTCTCGAGTGTGAACGTAGTAGCAACAGCCACACACGCGGGGAAAATGATAAGTCCCGATACAGAGAGGCAGGAAACCAGAGAGAGAGAGAGATAGAGAGAGAGAGAGAGAGAGAGAGATAGAGAGAGAGAGAGAGAGAGATTTACGTGTCTGTGTGTATGTGTGTCACTGTGTTCTGTGTGTGTGAGAGAGAGAGAAAGAAAAAGAGAGAAACGTAGGAGAGTAATATGTAGACACGCTTGCAGTGGTCGCAATACGGACTTGGTGTGAAGATAGGTAATACACGTGGGCATGCAGACGGTGACAAGTCTCTAGATGTATGTTATCGACTGTGTGTCATTCAAGCTTGCCAAGGACCCTTCCAACGCCAAACGACCCTTCATCCCCGGAAATCGAACGAGTGGAATTAAAAAAAAAATAGATCGAGATTTAAAAGTGGAAAGATTTACTTTGGTTGAATTATGTGGGATTGAAGAGTAATATGGCGTTGGAGTCCGTCGGACTACCGGGGTGCCGGTTACAATCGGATCCGGACTCCTCCTCGTCACTGTTGTTATAGTTAAGCTATACGCCACTAATCAAGACCAAAAAGCCTACTGCATGCATTCACCAAACTGTCGCCACTGGCAAGTCAATGAAATTTGCGGGAGCCACTGTTCGTGATAGTTAATCTTGATAACCGACGGGACACACCATAATGCTCGCGTGACGGAAATGAATTATTTTTCGGTGCCCAGCTGCTAGACGAGATTCCCTCGAGAGTGTATGAGAAAGTGAGAGAGAGAGAGAGAGAGAATGATGCTTTGGCACTCTTTCAGCTTTTGTTATCGCGGCTTTACCGTGTGAAATAGCTGCTGGTGATTGTCGCGTGTAACAAAAATTGCCCGACAGTTTCTTACGGTGCCTGTTAAAACTTGTTGCGTCTCAACAACGCGGCGCGATTTCTCTTCACCGCGAGAGGGAGTAACTCTCCATTTGTCAAGTCCGTGCGAGCTGAAGGAAAAAGTTGGTCCGGTAATTGCAATCTCCGATCTCCCGGGAGGGTTAGAACGAATCCGCCCGAATTAGACGACGGTGTCCGACGAGTCAGGGTGGAAAGAGGAGTGAGAGGCAAACTATTATCGCGACGATTACCATCTGACAACGACGACTCAGGAAAATAGAAACTAAAACCAAAGGAGACTAGGGTGGAGATGCCCCCCGTCTGTGGGGAACGAAATGAAAGAACTGAGGAGAGGAGAGCAACACTCGCGCAACGGCGTAAGTAAGGTAAAAAGCAATATCCTTGAAAGTATTCAGTGTTGACAGGCAAGATAAAACAAAGGGGAAGCGAGGAACTACGGCGCACAAGAGAGAGATATCGGAGTGAAACTATATTGGGTAATTTTCTGGATAGATTCTTTGCCTCTCGCTCATTTCCTCGCGGAAGTAATAGCGTGAACGACAGCTCCCGCGGATGCTGCTTCCCGGCAGAATTTCGATCTGAATACGAGGAAACTTAAAAGATTTCCGATAGGGCGAGCGTACACGCGCGAGGGATAAAAGACAGGTCACACGAAAATTGGGGGTAACAAAAGAAAGTGGACTTGCCGCAAACTCTTGTCGCGCAAAGTAAGGGACTCTACTGAAGCTCAAACTGGACAGAGACACGAGCATTGACTGTCTATGCAAATGCATGCCACATCATCTCAGCCGATCCAAGGACTACCGGAGGCTTTGCGAATTGACAACTCATCGACCTCGTACAAAGTAGAAAATCCTCCTTTATTGGCTGTCGAGTAACAAATTCGACCGCGGCGAGGCGTTCCCGCGAACAGTGACAATTCCTCTCACTCTTATACGCCAATCTAACCCTAGGAACGAACATTGGAGACTCCATCCGTGTTCACTCTGGATAAGCACGCCCCTTACAAGCACTAATAAACCCACACTCCTGTCAGACCAATTCCCATCTTGTTCCAAGAGACTTTTCTTTCTAAGATAACCCATTACATTCACTTTCTAAGAGTCGAAGTTAAAATTCGATGGTCAGTGTTTGTAAGAGGCGTTCCTCATCCAGGATTTATCTGACTGCTGTGTGAGACAGTGATCCTCGAGGAAAGGTCTTATAGAGTTTTAACTCATCGATTTTCACGAGTGCTGGCTACGCGTTGCAGACTCCGAGAGTATCCAAGATCTGGTTGGTCGACATAGAGAATACAGTTTCAAGGGAACATCACATCAGTGCTTCAATCCCGGCCTCTTTCTAGGCCTCTGCCGCATAGTCTCACTTTCGTCTCTCCGTCACTTTCTCTTTAGATTCTTCATCCGTGTTTGTACTTCTTTCTTTTAGGCCGCTTTGTTTATTCCACTGTTTCAAATCTTCTTTGCGAGCAGCAGCTCTCGCTCCATGCGAGTTCATCTCCTCGAATGCACAAAGTCAATTGTAGTTCCTTCTGTGATCGCTTTCTCCTCTACCAGCACCCGCTCGACCCTTTCTCTTTCCTCGTGTGGGCTTTGCTTCTTCGCTTTGTCATTTCATCATCCCAAAGACACTGCCTCATCTCAAAAAACGCAGCAACGCGACTCACTCGATGAAGAGCATCATCTCCTCCCGATCTGTGTCATGCACGTAATTATACGATCTTGTTCCTTGGGGATTTAATCGCCCACTTTCATTTCTGTCCCATCAATGCAGACAATAATCTTTCGGTGATAAACGCGTGGAGGAATGAATGACTTTTCGCCGGATGTAAAGCCGCGTTACTCTTCCTACTGTAATTGCGTGTATGCTCCGGAAATACGGGATAAAAAACGCGTGAGTCCCGCAATACACACTTTCACACTTCTTGTATTCCCATTAACACTCGACGTTTTGACCAAGAGATTCTGCAAGTTGCATGGCTTGATCGTTAAGGATTGTGTCTTACTGTCAATTCTACTTGTATGAATAAGGCAGTACCTGTTTGCGGTAATGACAAGTGAAGTGCACTTGGATACTCGAGTATTCCGTGCAAGTACTTCCAGAATCGCTTGGCTCTACGTCCATCCGAATGATTCTCGCACAAGTATATAAAATGCTTCCTCTTACTGCTACTCTCGCTACATGATCTACGCATGTCCAATACTGACGATACGCTTAAAAGGTAACTCTCTCATTATCACTAGAAATACCCTGTATTCGATCATGGCCGTGCACCGAGTGCTCGGTCAATTAATGGCACAAATGGAATGAGGAAAGAAAACTAGTAAAAAAAAAAAGAAGAAGAAGAACCACGAACGAAGGAATGATTACTCATGGAATGCCGTTCTGGCCTGTAATCTAAGACTAATCCTAAAAGTACCCTGCATAATAATACCCTGTCAGGTTTGATCACAATAGCGTTCGAGAGGAACAAATACTTTGGTCCAGCTTCTCGCCACACGAAACCCTTGTAAAGCGGTGATCTCGTGTTCATCCGCCACTGACCGATAGACCTTGTCCACGTGGCTCTCTTTTATCCGTTTCGCGCGAAGAAAAAACCAATTTTACTGACCCCCCCCATACTCGAAGCCAACACTAAGAATGATGGCTCATTGAAGACGGTGAAAAGAGATAAATCTACTCTCGTAGTATTATTCCTTCACTAGTCCATGAAAAGAGGAACTCTCGAAGAGCGTTCTGCGCTCGTGTAAACTAGGAAGATAGTAAATATCCCTGTGGCATTATAGTTCGCCTTTATCAGTCGCGTTTCTTGATCAAGTACTAACTCACTACAGGAGAAGAAGCCACTAAAAGGGCCAGACAAACTAAGTAGGAACATCCTTCCGTCGAGGGAAGAAACGAGGTAACGAAAAAGTTCGTCATGTGTGAGAAACGCAAGGATATGGGGGCCAGTGAGCACGAGAATCCGGCTCCCTCCCGTCGGTAGAGGGAAGGGAGGCAGAGAGATAGAGAGAGGACAAACGAACAAACAGGAGAGAAAAGAAACTGTAGAGGTATAGAGATATATATCGTATGTACGCGCGAGCTGGTTGAACGACGAGCAATTAGTTTGTAGGTAAATAAAGTCTGTACACCCACCTTGGCTCAGCAGTGATCATCGAGAGAACCCTAAAAAATGGGGGAGGGGTGGACACGAAAAAGTGGTGTCGGATCTTCTCCGGCGAACGAGAGAAACTGGCGGGGACACCGTGTCTAAGGGTCAGTGCTAGACACCTGTCGCACGAGGCACCGAGCATAAAAAAAGAAACGATACGAGTATACTCGAGTTTCCGTGTCATCGTTTGCAACGTGAAAATGCGCCCAGAAAGGAGCCGCGCCAAATTGAGTAGGAACTGAATTCTCCCTGTATCGGGGAGGGGACACTCGCTTAGGAAAAGGGAACCCCTTTGACGAAATAGACTCTCGTTAAAAAGGTTCTCTGAGGGAATACGAGTACGCATCACTAGACTGAAAGTACTACGACACTCAACATTGTAAGGTTGGCACGGCTCTATCGGGAACTTTTTTCCGAGGTATCTCGAGTTATTTACGTAGTTTCACGGGGGCAAATCGCAGCAACTTTTGGCTGCGTCTGCGTAAAAACGTGAGCGGATATAAAAGGGGGGCGCGGTTATGTACTATGTACACCCCTCTTTTGGCTTGTTCAATCGTCTATAGAGAAAAACTAACTATTCGTGGCTGTCTTTTGGCTTGGTCGTGGTGTGTGGCGGCTGTTGGGAACAAAGAAAAAAGGTAAATTCGGTTCACTCGTTCGAGGAAGTGAATCGCGTCGAGACGCGACTGCGAGAACAGGCACTCTCTCTCGGATGAGCGCCGAATCAACTGGCTTCGCTCGTCATCGTGTCGTGCCATCATCATTGTCGTTGCCTTGGCGGTTGCCTTCAGGAAAATCCGTGGCCGTTCTCACGGATCTCGAAGTAGAGATTCAGCAGTGCCGACTCCGGCACGTCGTGGAAGCACCTACCCTCTGGCCACTGCACGCACACTGAAATCACAAAAACAATTTCCTCTTGTTAGTCCAAGCAAAAAATCAATTAACTACTATTTCAAAAAAGAACGTGTATTTTCTTTATTCAACACCAGACCCAACCCTCTCCAATTTTCGAGTATGTAATAAAAATGTAAAAGTGTGGAAAACATGGCCAAGGAAAAAGCGTCAAAGCGTCAAAGTATCAAAGCATCGGCAACGATCCAATTAAAAAAGTTTGGACCGCAAAGCTTAAAAATGTCTCGTTCTAGAAAATCAATTAGTCGTCCTGTGAAGCGTGCGCCTAAGGAAGCAGCAACCACGCCAACACTCTTCGTTATTCCATTAATGTCGATAATTAACAGGTCGTTTAATCGACTAATAATTACAATATCCCCATGGTAATTGGCGGTTGTTATCACGCGGATGAGGGGCTCGGCGATTGGATGTTATTAAAGGGGAAAATATGACGCCCTTTCCATGCGCCCTCTGCCGAAAGAAGAGCAATTTTCCGGACGATTTCACGTGATGGGATAGAAAATTGTTTAACTCTGCTCTATCTAGTCTTACCGCGGCCATGTTGGGCCATGTTGATCGATCATCCTTGTCTTTCGCGGTGTACTCAAAGGACATCGATAAATACTCAGACAAGTGCCGCTACTACTGGCTCCATTTCAAGAGAGAAAGATCGAAGAAGTTGGGCGTAATAAATTATCGGCGCTAGCTAGTATCGACAAGAGCCACGAGATAGATCGAGCCTCTGGATAAAGCATCCATCTTCCTGATAGGATTTCCCCCTTGTCGTGCTTTCTCTTAACCCCAAAGTTCATCCTCACCTTCATCGAAAAACCCATGTAGTTCTTGATTATAAAAATTCGATATAATAAAAATCGAAAGATACTAATCTTGACAGTATTTGAAAAAGAGATATTGATAACTTCTCTCGCTCGAAATGAAATCCACTTAATTCTGGAGGAACTAAGGACCGATGTAAATGTGTCTCAGTGCAGCATTAGAAATGCATCGTCATTCCGAGTTTTCGGTCACGTCCCGATGATCGAGAACGAAGGGAGTAAAATGTAAATGCGAATGGATTTCAAGCTTACGAAGCTCGCATACGTATAAGGCTTTCAGGAGGTAGTCGTTCTCCATGGCGAGAAGCATGTTTCTCTCTCATTCGCAGGCGCGCCTGATCTCCTCTCACTCCCTTTCTCGGGGAGGTTTCCAAGCAAAAACTCGCTTACCAGCGCGCATTATCATAATATATTGCGTGGGCGAACATAAAACTTCGCCCGCCGCATATCCAATTTCCTTCCTCCTTCTCTCTCCAAATAACCTGGGAACATCCCACGATCCATCAGGGATAGCATGACACCCCGGCGACATGCGAAAACTACCAGCGAGCTGACAACACGTCATGAGAAGCAGCCTAAGCGCACTCAACGTTTTAAAAATGATCCCAACGACCGAGAACTCTGCACCAAGCTGTATGCGTATAAATATGTACCTTTCTCTGGCGTGCCAAATGAATATTCACGGAAGTCACTGTAATTGCGGTACATAAACTTTCTCTGAGCAATTACAGATTCGTTTGGGCTGAATGTTAAACTTCTTACGAACGAAAAATCATCAATGAAACAGGTTTTTTCGTCGGAATACGTCCGAGTATGAATCCAACTGGCACAGTGTGAATGTGTATTTTAATAACGAAAGGAAATAAAAGCTGTAAAATTTAATGAAAGGCAGTTTCCAGTCGCGGGGAATAAATGAACAGAATGCTATTTGATTCGGCTGGCGGCTGTTTAACACAAAATTCACCGACAACGAGTTCGCATCTCAAACGAGCCGGATTTATAGTTGAAACTGGCCGACTTTATGGACCAGAATAGCTCGGTTCTTCCTTGCGAGGAAAAGTGCGAAACAAAAACTGAGAGCGCCAGCTTTTTCCTCGCTCCTCTGTGCTCACCGCCATCGAATTAATGTCAGCGTACTTATGCAAATACTTTCCGGCGAGCAGCCCCGCAAAAGGACACAATATTTCTGCCCCGGGAATTTCATATGCAAAGCGACCCAAGAGTTTAATGAATCAAGGAATTTACGGAATGGATAGTGAATCTCTCCTCTACTAGTTTCAAGAGATGAAAATATAATAATATTGCTTCTATTGCAATTTCCACGTTTAAGCAAATATGTTGCTATTGCCATGATTCCCATAGTTTGCACTTTCTTCCTGAAATGATATTACGTATTTGCATTTACCGATTTCAACCGAATAGAGATTTCCCTCACGATATTCAATGATTTCTAGCACAAGAGAGTGTTTGCTAGTACAAACGCTCTCACTTCTCTTTCATACTTGCTTTCTATTTAACTCCTCGCATTCCATTAACGTATTACCAATCCAACGGTTTATTTAACACTCTGTGTATTCAACGTTCGTCCGTAACCACATCGGTATTCAAGAATCGAACAATCTGAATTACGTATTGCACTACTTTCACCGTAGTTATGATCTACGTTACTTTAGTTATTCGACTAGGATATCGTTGCCAGCCAATGTTAAATAACAAGATCTTGGAAACATAAATTCGATGTAGAAGTTGGACTTCAAGAAATTCATGAATAAATGCAATTGAAAAGATGGCGTATCTAAAACGGTCCTCAAGAAAATCGGACATTCGTTGGTGTTTTCGGGAGCAATGCCAGAAGAAGAAGAATGAAAGAGAAGCGCAGATTGGAAGGGTCGTGACAGTTGAACTTGTGCGAGAAGGACAACTATATCTGAGAATCGATGCGATGGGAAAATGCAGGGGAGAGCGCGCATCGTCGCCCGACGCTTCCTTCGCCCTTTCAAGAGCACTCTTGTCTCGAGCGGGAATCCTCAACGAACCTCGAGAATGCTCGACGCAATTTCTGAAAGTGTTTCTGTGTACCTCGAAATTCACTGACATCAGCGAACGCTTCCCCGAATTGCCTTGCCTTTCATGGTCAACTGGTAAACTTTCAATTGAGGTTTTACACGCCGCTGTAATGTGGCTGAGAATTATATTGTCAGACTTGCAAAAAGAATCCTGGTGAATGTTTCTTTTATGAACCAGACTGTTAATAGATGATTGAAATCATTGAGGATATTAAAGAAATACTTTCAATGTCGTACAACACGTATTAACTGTTCTGACACTAAAGTAAGCTACGTTTACGAACTCCAAGGTTATCGTGTCAAGTCACTGAAATTTCACAGTATATTTTTTGACCATGAATACAAGCATGCGAACAGGCAAGTGTGCTGCGACTCAAGCATAAATGACAGAATGATCGTCGACTCGAAATAAGTCTCTTTGATAAAATATCCTGGTATGAATTATGGCAGACAGGAGAAGATCCGGCGCGAGCTGCGCGAAGTATAAATTCCCAGGATTCTTACGACACTGTCAGCTAGAAATATACCATGTTCCCTTTCAGCCGGCTTTCCAAAGCGACAGACAAATCGAGGAAAATGTGGGATGACACCAAAGACACCGGTCGGGAATTTACCCGAGAAGAAAGGAGGGTGCGCGAACCCGAGGGAGTCGTTCCGCAAAAAGCCCGAGAAATATGGGACTCCGTACTACGCTGCCGAGTAGGAGAATTAAAAGTTATTGAATGCCCGCGCGAGACATTTCCTAGGAACACCCTTTTCCTTATCCTCGACCCTTTCCCAATTAATTGACCGGAGCCGAGTTATAAAACCTGTACAACCCTAATTAACTATCTTGAAATATTCATTACATAAGAAGCTAAAATAGAAACAAGAATATGACAAAAATCAACAACAAATGGAATTCTTTGTGAAACAGAAATCACTATAATAAAGAATTCCAAAGTAAAGTCAGACATAACAAATATGGTAAATTTCGTTGGTAATAACACATCTGAAAAATGGATCGAACGACATAGCTGGTAAGAAAGATGTATGCTAGTATGAAGGGTTTCTATTTTACAGATCGACTTTAGCTGCGTTCGAGATTCGAGCAGACGTCGACGCCCTGTGAAGCACAGATCGAACTCGACGACACAGTACGCGCTTCGAGCTTTTATTTATTCTCACGGCAGAAAAACCTGGCGCACGCCCATCAACCTATGCCACCCTCTCCTCTCTTTCTTCTTCTCTGTTGGTGTGCAGAGGAAAAGCAAAAAAAGATTCTGCGACGTGCGAAAAACGTAGGAGGGTTGACGCAATATCTCTGAGTACGCACGCACACCAATATCAATGTAAAAGGAACGAGTCGAGAGACTCCTCGTTGAAAGAAGTTCGAGTCATCGAGGATATATCTCCCCTGAATTATCCGGTGCGAAAACTATTCACCGTCGGAGCATCAGTTGCGCTGAGGAAATCGATGCAGCCGAATTGCGGTCGAATGAATTTGTCTATAATTAGAGTAGCGTGTCCTCCCCCCACTTCTCTATCACTCTTTCTCTCTTGCTCTCGCATTACAGCGGTGGCTTTGGGATTAGTGACGCTCTAATTATAACTGCATATTAGATTGTACAGCTTGCCACTGAATGGCCGAAGCGATCGGTGGCGCACTCCAATTTGCCTTTACGGATATACGAAGAATCTTTTGATAGAAACTCTGTGCTTGTCTCTCAATGAAAGTATTAGAGTTATTACTAATATAAGAAATATTGATAAGAACTGGAAAGAGAGGCAATGTTTCGGGGATAGGTAAAATGGATGCATCGAGCCGCAAGCGCCACCCGAAAGCTTTGTTAATCGCTCTTTCTCTCGAGCGGCCGTTAATCCAGTGGAACGAATGCGGCATGCGAGGAATAAATTGGATCGCCACTGGCATTTGCGCGCACCGGCTAATGACACGCGGGGTCGACAGGCGAATATGCAACGCGGAATAAACGGAAACCCTGGAAAAAGCCTCGTTCTCAATGCGCCACCGCGAGCTACCCACTCTCGGCCACCTGTATTTCCCGCTCCGATCTCGATTTAATCCGAATTTCAAATGTCACCCTCTAACACGTTAGGAGTGTACGCGACGCGTGTCCCGCCGCTTTCATTAAATCATTTCCGACCTTTCACTCTAGCAACCCGCCGGCTCCGAGTATTCCCGCTAAATACTAATTCGCTACGCTTTTCCTGATTTGTGGCTGCGCCCTGCCATGTCAGTCCGACGGATGTCAGTACATTATGCGAGTCTTTCGAATTCTATCCGTTAATGTTGAGAATAGAATACATCGACTTTTCCTATGAATTTTAAAATCACGAATGGTTTTAAATACTATTGTAACAAAAGTACATCTTTTATAAGATGACATGATTAATGTTTGCTATTTGATATGACTTTAATAGTCTACTAGAATTATTAGGATACTACTACCTTTATTTAAAAGTAATTACATTGCCGTTTGTATTTCATTTCTAGCTCAAACACGAATATCAAGTTCTCGGACCGTTGTTTCATTTATGTTAAAAAGCACGAATCATGGCTTTATGGCTAATCCCTCGAAAGCAGATTCCACCGATACTCGCCGGATGAGGGAAAACGCGGGTAGCAGTTAGGAAGAATGCAGCTGGCACTCTAATGTAATCGGTGGTTGCATGTCGAAAGGCGAATTTGATAACCCGGTACTTTGGCGAAACCGTTGCTTAAACGAGCCGGAGGAGCGCACGCGATTGCAGAGCGCGCCCACCGCGTTAACCGAGCTGCTTTTCGCCGCTAGATACTTGGAGATAGGCGTTATTGCGTTTGCCGCTCTAACGTAAAAGTTGCTAATCTTCAACTGCGAGCCAACTAGATCTTAACTCGCAGACATCAATCGCCGCATGGAAAATCAGTCTCGAAGCAAACCCTTCAAGAGTTAGCGTGACTCTTCCAACCAGATTCGTGGTGGAAGTTTTACTATGAAGTGTATTACACTGCCACTAATTGGAATGGATTGCAAGATTTGCTTGGAATCTTTTTTGGGGTTGGAAATGTTAAACCCTCTTGACGTCAATGACTATACATATGTGTGCGTCAGAGTATGATAATATTGTAAGATAAAAATGTTCAAGTGATATGTAGATTGATATTAAATGCATGTAAAGCCAGTGAAAAATACTTAGATCAACTAGAATAAATTTCCCAGACATATTACTCAGTAGAAGCAGTCATTTAAAGCGTTAAGAAATACTTGGCACGTATAGTTGTTCGATTCGAGGCTATTTCGAAACTTATTTATGATTCAAACCGATACGATGCCGCGGCCTTGCAAGGCTGTTCGGAAATAATTCATTCGAACTAAGACATAGGACGAATCAGTAACCAATAAAATAAAATTAATTCGTCGTGATTGGAAGTATTTTTCCCACAGGCGATTCGAGAACGTCGAGACAGCCGCGAGTGCTTTCGAGAATGGATTTAGCAGATACGACGATTTCTATGGGTCCGATTAATTTGACACAGCTGGAATACAATTAGATGGCGCGTCCGATCTGCGAACGGTAATCCGGATTAAGTCACAAATTAAATCGCTATCCGGTGGAATGCAGCCGTCGAGATTAGATTTAGATTAAAGTCAATTGGCCGTGCGATCAGATTAAGCTGACTGCCGGCTCTCGTAAATCCAGACACTAAGAATCAATTTTGCACCATCTCCTGCCACCCCCTCCACACACACCACCCCCACCAGCAATATATTATATGCATGTGTCCGCATACTTGGATATGCAATCGGATTATTTCAAACTGATTGAACAAAACTCGGGCGATTGGAAGTCGATATCGAATCGCCAGTTAATATGAAGCTTCCACTCGAGCAATACTAAAAACACGTCCACTACAATTTCATGTCTCTCTTGCTTCACTAATTAGCCTCTTTCAATTTGTATGTACTTTGTAGATTTAAATTAACTATGGATTTCCGTCGACTTATGATTTGTGCTTGTGCAAAAACTTGGCAGAATTATATGACGCTTTAACAATTATTTATACTTGTGCTTATAGTCGTTAAGTAATGAATTAATATTAGATTGCAAATAAAATATAAGCAGAAAAAGAAGAGGAATAATAAGAAAAATAATTGGTACACATACCGTTGGGCACCGTCGGCGGTTTTTTCGTCTGCACCCTCGCTGTCGCGTTGTTCACCTGTCGGGGTAAGAAGTTCATGATTAGATCACATGGTCAACTTTCTTCCAGAGTAAGTTTTCCTCGGTATATAGATTAATATCGGAGCACCGTGTGACCACAACGACGGCCGCGCCGATCGACTGAGACTCTTTCAATGTAAACAAAAACTTTTATTATTACTTCCCAGGTAATCCCGAACTTTGAGCATCGGCCATCGATTTTTCTACAATACGAATGCTTTTAAAAGACAATCATTAAACATTTTCCGGCAATTTCTCATAAAATCCGACTTTTCCAATTAATCGTGAATGAGTGAAAAATAATATAATAAGAATGTTTTTCGAATAACATTGAAACTATATTTTTCATGATTTTATGGTATTGATATAGCAAAACACAGAGCGATCCAGTTCTAATTCCTGTGTAATCAGTCGAGAAATTGAATGGCGAGATTCAACGGCCGTTCGTACTGACCACGCGTGGCTCCCATAAAAAATGTGCGTCGCTCGCGGCGGTCAATCGGAAGCGTCGATGCAATTTGCGCGTGAATTTCCCTGGCTTCCGTTGCCGGGGTAAAAAGGCGACATCGCCGGATAAATGGTCGAGCGCGTCTGAAATTTGTTCATTGCGCTCGCGAGCGACGAGGATTCGGGGCAAAGTATACACTGTACAATGAATTCCCAGTTGCACGTCGATGTACTTCGACATTTTATACTGCGTTGCTTAATGACAAACTAATGATTGACTGGTACATCGAATAAATTCATACGCGCTGCCGTTCTTAAGCATTGAACACTTCAAATAATAAATTATGACTTTTTGTTTTTCATTCGTACATTAATTTCCGTATATTTCACACGATTTATCAAAGATTTATTAGGCTATTTTCACACTATATCCTCAATTTCAATATGTCAGAACACTTGTAAGCGGCAGAGCTTTAGAAAATCAGAAATAGCGTGCTTTCGACGTGCAACTGAATATACAAATTTCCCTTGAATTCAGATATTCCTGTGCTCCTGTCGATTCCAAAGGTCGCCGGCCGAGTAGACATCACCTAAGATTGAATTTTTAATGTTACACGTGTCAAACTACCGGCGTCGCTTGGAAAATCGACGGGAGTGTCGGGTTCGATTGTGAAAAGTGTCCAAATTCAAGGAATGCACTAACCATTAGCGCGCGACGATCAATGTGACATCTCTACCAGGCGAGGAGATGTCAAATAATGAGATATCTGACATCGAAGATGGACAGGTGCTATTTCAGTAATTCATAAATGTTGCAAACCACATTTCAACTAAACTAAATCTACACGAAATTCCTTAATGCGTCCATCTTCGTATTCAGAAGCCTGTAATCTTCATTTGGCAATGAAATGTAATGCTCACTGAGAACAGCATGAATACCTTTTCACATCAAAGTCATATTTCACATCTAATTAAACTCCACTCTTCTTAATTAAATCTCGTAAGTAATAATTCTACACTAAAGTAATTATTATAAACGAAGCGACATCAACCAATACGTTCGTCAAAGATATGTGCTTGCCGTTCTTCAGCGCATTAAATCATACCATCCCCAAAAGAAGAGCGTAACCTAATTTGCGGGGAAAGTGGAGCGCGGCACAGGAAGAGCCTCGAAGCACACACACACGTACACAGAGAGACTTGGGCGATCGATTGAGGGACACGTATGTGCATTGAGAGAAGGCTAGGATCAAAGGAGCCTGGGTAAAGTGAGGCTTTTTGATCGGGTAAGAATGAGCCTGTGTGCACGTGTGCCTCGGCCCCGCTTTCCAGAACGATCCGCATGGGAAGAGAATAAGAAGAGTAAGAAGAGCTAGTGCTGGGAGGGATGCGAAAACAATCGATGCTGTTTTCGTGGGCTTCCGATTATTTCAATTTCGCACAAGTACTTTCGCTGCCCTGCAAAGGAAGAGCTGGCCGCCTTTGACGTCTTTCTCCCTTCTCTTATCATCAACCGTTGCGCTTCCTTTCATCTTATTTCTCTTTTTGTTCTTCTTGCCAGGCAGAGTCTCTCTCGTCCCTGCTACTTTGTCTCCGACGATGCCAGAAATGTTACGTGTCAAAGGGGGGTAGATGTGTAGCCAGGAAGTTGCTACGTTGCTTCTTTGCAAACCGAGCGGTATCGTCCTCCCCTTCTTTCCGCTCTCGCTGCCTTATTCGCTTTAATTAAGATTACAGTCCGCTTGTAATCCTGTGGGTTACTTAAGTCGGCCGCCTTTGCACCGAGTTCGTCCTTTCCATACTCTCCAAAACCACAATCGGTATGAAGTCGCTTTAACTTTGCACCAGACTTATCTCGACCGCCGTGGGACACTCGCCCTTTTAAGCGAAGATTCTCCAAGTGAAATCAGAAGATTCTTGAAAGAATTCACGAATTTTCATAAGCAGAGTTTCGTACTGCGATATTATAACTAAACGGTGGGATTCTAGCCGCTGGGTAAATGGTTAGGACAGGCGAATGAATTTAGGACGAAAGGGTGAGATGCGAGACAGCCAGTTGGCCTCTGCCATGCTGGTCGATGCTGGCACTAACAAACAAGCACCAGCCGCCTTGTTCGTGTCGCAGGCTAACAAACAACGTGTTATCCACCTACAAGGTAATATCTTTGTTTCTCAAGCGTGAATCGACGAGCTCGTATTAAATTCCAGGTTGCAAACTCGATCCTTTCATTCTCCGATGGTTATTTCTCGAATTGAACTGATTGAACTATCGATTCTCGTTATGCAGAACTCTACGAATCAACTGGACAAAGGTAGAACTACATTGCTAATAAAGAAAGAGCTGCCAATAATAGCATTAAGCTACAACAATTCGACAGTCGCGTCTCGTGTAAATTGGTCCATACGTGACGTGATCTGCAAAGCTACAGGTTCCAAACGGCTAACTTTCCGTCGCTCCGGCGAAACTCCATTTGCAACTGCAGCAATTAGTAGGAATGCCGCGCACCTCGAAGCGCCCGATTCGCATTGTGCGAGTAAATAATGCTTGCAATCCTGGATTTTGTACGATGAGAGTTCGATCGACTTGTCGACCGTGAGATGAAATAGTCTGATTATATTTACAGCAATGCGAGCATCCTCCTGCGCAGCAAGTTTCCAAATGTGGCCAGCGATTATTTTGGAAATTCACCGTTCGTAAATTCGATTCAGAAAGTCAGCCAATTACACTTCAGTTTTGTATACTCGACATTCAATGGGCACACCAATTTCAACACTTGATGTGGATTTCGGGCATTCCTGAACTAATATCCGCTGCAATTACTCGGCGGGAGAGATCGTCTTGGTATTCGTCGGAGGCAAAAGCTGGCACATTTCTGAGCACCGAAAGCGTCGAATACGAGACGCCTCGAGGATGTCTGAAGGACCAAATGCGAACTAATGGCATTCCCAAAGCTTGGTCGAGCTAAATATTAATTAAACCGCGCTAGAATGACTTGTACGATTCCATTCATAAAGAAAGCATTACTTCAAAAACGACTATTCTAATTTCCTCTCTAAGATATCTAACGTTAATTATAAAAATGATAAAACCTGCATTTTCTAATAAGGTTATGCAACTTCGTAATATTGATTTTTAATATCTAACTAATATGAGATGCAACCTACAAGTTCCATCAACTGATATTAATCAGATAAAACTCGGACGTATTCGGAGAAGCGAATGAAAAATTCAACCTTCGATAATCCTGTTCTGGATAAGGTTGACCTGGTTTTCTCGAGGCAGTCTTGCGAAAGGATCAGAGCTATGAGCTTTCATTTTCATTGGGCAAAAGCTCGGAAATCAAAGTGGCAAAGTGCAGAGGGTCAAAAAGATGGCGTGACCAGTCGTTCGGTTCAGTGAAACTACGAGTTCCCCTTATTTACGAGGATCCCAAACGCCTTGGGTGCCGGACGTGGATTTATCTACACGCGTGTACACCGACTTCCACATAAATCAATCTCTGCCATGTAGCTGTGAGCGAACATGAAATGACGTTGTCGTAATCGAGCTAGAATGAAATCCGTGCAACACGCATCGTAAATATCTCTTTGAATGATTCGATTGACCACAACGTGTAATGTCAACGAATGTAAAAATCACACTAGATTCTACTCTCGCTTCTAACAATAACTAATCGAGAAGTCGAATTCTAATGAATCCGACTCTTTGCATAAATATCTCTGTTCGTTCGATTAATTATTACTGAATTACTCATACGAACCCTCGCTAATCCATTATGGATTTGCGCGTGAGAATTCAAGCGGGTGCATCCAATATTTTCTGCAAGCTGCCACCAGGGAATAATAAATATTTGAATATTTGAATAATACTCATTGACTTATTCATTTTTTCCCAACATTTTTGTATACGATACTTGTAATATTGAACAATCAACTAGCGATGGAAAAGACCAACGTAATGAAAGCAGAAAGAGTTTACCAACATAAACTGGTAGTTTGCAAATCGGTGAGAGAACAAGAATGCAGTAGAGAGATTGTTCGTGAGAATGGGATAGCATCAGTAAACGATCGAGGGTTTCCGTAGGGTCTCTCATAGGAGGCGAATGTGAATAGAAATCGGGGAAACGACGAGTGCATCTAGTACAGGTAAATTGAGCCTCGTTAAACCGATCCGAACTACCACACATACACACACACATGGCATACATTACTGATCGATCCTTGCATTTCGAAATGTAGAAGGAAAGTGTGCGAAGCGTCGAGAGGGAAAACGAATCAAGGAATAAATCATCGGCCAATGCGGAGAGAGTTGATCGGACAAGTTCTCAATGCGTGAAATAGTCGAGTAGTAATTAGGGCTGACAATGGGATGCAATCTCTTCTAAGGCTCTGATTCAATTACACGCCCATCCCCTTTCTACGTTTCTCCCTCACTCTACAACTCCTTCTTCCGAATGAATGGGGCCTCGTTACTTCTGCGAGAGGAAATGCCGGCATTAAGAATCGCCTGGGTTTAATCGTATCCCTTCGAAAAGCTTCGAAAGAGATATTCACTTATGTATCCGGAGTGAGAATGAAAAGGAAAGCTCTTCCTACTTTGAAGAATCGTGAAAGTTCTTAATAATTGAGGCTAGAAAATTGTCAAGAAAACAGTTTTCTTTTATGAAAAGAATCTTCGATATCATAGTTTTGATGAAACAGTATTTTCCCTTGTGACTGAAGGATAGAAATAGAAAAGCTTCTTGATGCCAACGAGGAATTCGCAAGATCCTTCTTCCGACGAATACATATTACACCGAAGATGTTTACCGGCTGATCCTCTCATGTATGATGCACAGACCGCATCCTCGTGGAAAGATAAGCAAATCCGGAAAGCAGATGCTCTCGAGTTATTTTCGCCCCTCGAAAATAAACGAGTGGGAGTTCTGCTATCATCCGAAAATAAGGCGAGAAGAGTGGGGAGCCAAGTGGCGTACTGCGAGTGCTTTCTGCATCCGTTGGAAATGGCAGACTTACTCATTTCGCCAAAGCAGACTTAATTAGCATAAAGAAGGGATGGAAGGAAGCGCCGAGACTATTCACCAAAAGTTTTCGCTGGCTTGGCTGGGATAAGGCGCGTGTTATTTCTACTTGCGCTTCCCCGGTGAACATTATCGATTTTCATTAAAGCAAAATTGAGATCTCCAATAACCCTCGCATACTCTACCACTCTTTCCAACTATCTTACTGCGAACTTCGAACAGGGCGTGCTTATTCTGCGGAGGACAAGGGAAGCCTCGGTTAAAGTGTACTTCATCGATGTCTCTTTCAATGTGGCAGGCATTCGATGGCGGTTGGGAAAGCAGGTAACTCGTTAACTCTGATGGGAATTCCAGTGGAAATGCAGAGGGAAAGCGTCGGTCTACTCTGATAATGGAGGAAACTAGTCGAATGCGGTAAGTGAAATGAGAGTAAACTCGCCGAGAGATAGTGAGTGGGACATGGCTGGTGGTCCTGGGGCCAGAACACTTATCTGGGAAGGGCACTTCGAAAATTTCGCGCAACCTTGCCCGGCTTCCGCAACGATATCTGCATAAATTTGACTTGCTAAGCCCGAAAACTCGACCTCGGCCACGAGTGCTCGCGGTTTCCAGCTACCTGTCGTTAATGTCGGAAGCGATGTACGTAATCTACGACCACCCACCGCCCTGGCCAGTAGGTCGTCCTGTCCCAGAAGCGTGTCCTGCCTTCGCCTACTCCTACCACCAAAGAGGTGCCAAAGGATTTCCGACCCCCAACGTATCCCTGACATACACTCGGATACCCAACCCCCTCTTCGGCTCCTTCCTCTTTCTCTCCCTTTACTAATTCCACTTTGGAATAGTTAGAAAAGCTTGACTATAAACAACCCTTTCACCAAGCTCTCGAAATAACTTAAGTTTCATAAGTTTTTATTTAATGGCAACTTTAGCCCTTCTATACATACTAGTTCCGTTACGAAAGAGCTTACAAGTATGCGAACTTGGGAGCGAATCGCTTTTAGCGTTACCGAGGAAGGAAGCAAAGTGAAAGAGACTAAAGTTATTCATCACTTTCGATGTAGCCAAGGGAAGCGTGCTACATATTTCACAGTCTATTACAAGACCTTCATTAGAGAAGTCTTTGACTGTCTAAGGCGATTTAATTATGACGCACAAAGAAGAGATTTAATGAGGCTTCCGGCACCGTCGCGTTGCCATTTTGAATACCTGTTGCGTACCGGCGCCAGTACACGTAAACATTCTCGTGCGTTGTCCATTCCTAACGAGGGTGGGAATATTCTTTTGTGCTCGAGCACTTTACGATTTACAGGATGCAGTACCGGCGCTCGGATGTGAGCGATGCAGTCGCAGCCATTTGTCACCGGAGCCAAATGAATTTTTCATGGCTGTCTTAATCACTGAATTGCGAGTCACTCCGTCACTGATTTCTATCTGGGCGCCTTGAAAAAAATTCCCGAGATTGCCTGGACATTGATCGAACACAATGCATTGCTCCGAGTCCTGCGCATTGACTCGCTATTCATAGCTTTCGACATTCCCCTAAACGAATTAATTATTCCCACCTACCCATGTCTAATGGACTCTTGACGCGAACATCACGCGCCACTCTCTCAAGCCAAGAACTCTAATTCGATTAATTCTTTTCTCCAACCCCACTCATCCATCGGCAAAGTTCACCAAAGGAAATCTAGCAATCAAAGTTGAGGAGAAGTTGGCTACCGAAAAAATATCCGTGGAAAGTTTCGGCCGCCTTACGAGACCAATAGAGCGTGCCAGATCGATCAGTCATAAATATTAATAAAGCAAAACTACTTGCGGCAGTCGCGTAGTCGAGCTATCGTCATCGATATCGTTCGAGTCGACCTATAATGGAGATTAATTTATCCCGACACAGCCCGTCACCCCATCTTCATTCGCGCCTAATCTAAGCGGATCTCTCTGAACGGCCTCGTCGTCGTCGTCGTCGTCGTCGTCGACGTCGTCCTCCTTGCCCGCCCCTTTTCCCTACTCTTGCTCGCCGTAGTTATTATTCTCATTCGCAAGTTCGACGCTGACCTGGAATCTCGTCTTTGCATTCGGGCTTCCCTCCCATTAGGAGTTCTTGCCGTCGCGTCTCCTTCTTACTTGCCCCCCTCGAGCTCGTTAATCTGCATTCCGAAGCTTTCCATCTGATCGACGTAATTCCAAGCACTGCCTTGCTTTGCCTCCGGCACCACTCCACCCTTCATCTCACACGGTACACTTCGGAGTCTCCTTATTAAGCCTATCGACATAGCTCTCTGCCTATGCATTAATCGTCCTTCGTTCCAGTTAACTCTGAACATATACCAACGATAATGACTACTTCTCTATTTCTCATTATTAATGACTCTCATTAATTTTTCATCCAACAAAAACTTAAATATATTAAAATGAATTTATAATCTCTTGATGAATGTCTGATT
The DNA here is from genome assembly GCA_964023945.1 of Ectemnius cavifrons. Classification (NCBI taxonomy): domain Eukaryota; kingdom Metazoa; phylum Arthropoda; class Insecta; order Hymenoptera; family Crabronidae; genus Ectemnius; species Ectemnius cavifrons. The sequence continues at coordinate 8,959,405 of OZ030384.1, read as the reverse complement.
AGAGGAAGATCACTACTAAATGCCATCCCATTTAAGTTTCTGCTTGAATAAATAATGAACAATATACTTGGAGCGTGTCGTAGCGTAGTGAGGAACACTAACATTTTATCCCGGATTTCCCTAGGAAATTTAGTAAATCTCAGGTAGAAGGAAGAGTAGGAAGGACACCGGGGGTCCGAGAAAGGCGAGCTTTCGGGCTTGTAACGAATCAACGGCTGGGACAATGCTCGTCGGCCCTTACAAAGGGTGTTCGTTAAGATAATGGGGCATTCAATGGGGATATCAGCCGGTGTCACGAGCGACTCTGCATTTCATTCTGGCTCTCTTCCCCCTGCCGTTGAAAGATCCGAACAAGCTTAAGCCGGGTTTAAGCTCCAATGGCAGTTAGTAGAAACCCGTAGTGCCGCTATCCTGCAGGATGCTCTTCGATTATTGAAAGTATCTTGGCTCCCTCTCATCGACACGATTCTCGTTAGCGCTTGAATTTTGCATATCGGCCTTCGAGTACTTCACCCAAACGAAACACTCGACTTCTCCTTCGCTCGCCCAACCACTCTGGCCAATGTGTACCAATCCAAGGAAAAGAATCCATTTTAAACATTCCGTTTGTCGATCGAGAATTAACTTTCACTGTAAATTACATGTTTCCTCCTGTAGTTTATCCTTGAAACAACTGTATTACGTAAAGAGGAGGCAAATAGAGGCTGCGCTGAATGCGCAATGATTTTAGGAACAAACCCGGCCTCTTCTCTGGCACAGCAGGCTTTAACGACAACCGGCAAGCTAAATTTCACAAACGACTAAGCCCTCGTGCTATACTAGTGGGCGTGTCTGCTAAATCGCGTGTGAAATACACACTGTATGTGTGGCACGGCTTGTCTACTGGCCTGTGAAGGAAGCCGCAAGTGCTATTCCTACCTGCGAGTACCGCGTCACCCACATCGACTATGCTTGATCCCTAAATCGAATAGTAAGTCTAATCGACTGAATGAATTAACTCAACCAGCATAAACCAATATAGATTATAAACTGAATTCGATGAATATATTATTACTATACACGGAGGAAATTGCGTTGAAAAGGAGTTTATAAAAGAGAGTCTCTTAATACTTGGACAGCGAAGTATTAGCTTGTTCGTAACTAGTGAAAAGTAGGTGGGAAGTTATAAATCTCGGCAGTTGGAATCTCGTAAAAGGCGGCTCTTGCTCCGATTGTCGGGCTGCGAAAGTACTTGTGCGGGTGGTGCGAGTACCCTCTGTGGTCTCTTACCTAGCCTGCCTTAAAGCTACGGGCTGTCATCGATCCTCTCGGAATGACAGTGAAACGAATGTGGATCGCAAAAGGGACTGCCAATCGCGGTGCAGAGTAAGCGGTTCCGCGCGTGCCGGTCGTACGAACGAAATATCCGAATTAAAGGGAATAAGTCAAGGGTGGACGAAGTAAAAAAGATTCGATTGGAATATTGAAATCCTGACAAAGCCCCGGTGCTCGACTCACCGGGAGCACTTGAATGAGCAAGTGACTGGATAAGAACACGAGAGAGGGAATGTTCGTATAAATCGACCACGGCACGAACACGTATCAGGTGTATCGGGTGAGAGAGCGGGCAGTGCGAGGCGCATTTCTCATTATTCAATCGTCGTGTGTTTTCTTAGCTTTCGATTTCGCTCGCTTGCTTGCTTGGTTCCTTACCTTTTTCGACACTTCGAGGTCCTTTTTCATTGGCCTCCTCAGTGTCCCCTGATACCTCAGCGATTCATCTCTCTCATTCTTATATTCACTTTTCTTAGTTTTCCCGCTCTCTTTCTCCGTTTCTCGCGCGCTCAAGTCGTCGAGCTGCGACAATCTATCTGCGTTCTTACACTTTCTTTCTCGTCGCTTGCCCTCTTAGGTATTACGACTACTCGAGATACATCTCTCTCGGAACGACATCTCGTGTGTACGCGTCGTTTTCTCCGTTTGTTTCGTATTTCGGCGTTTTTTTTCCCATTCATTTCTATCGTTCTCGCTCTCCCCCTCTCTCTCACTCTGTCTTTCTTTCTCTGTGTGCCGGCCTCTTTCTATCGGACTTTGACGCACGTTCTCTATGGGACATAAGAGATATCCGTGTGTCAGCCTTTCTCCGTGTTGCGCGCGCCAACGCTATTCTCGCAGAGGGATGCTGCACAGCTCCTCGTGCCAGACTTTTCTTTCTCTCTTTCATTCTATGTGCCACGCACGCTACTGGAAAAGCAGTCTCTTCCAGCTTGAACCTTTCGCCCGCGTACCATCCTTTCAATCTCTCTTTTTCCCTTGAGCTGTGTTCGCAAACACCAGTCTCGCACGTATTGGTATGTGAACTTTGTTAGGCACAGGGCGGCCCCTTTTCTAGGACAGACGCGCGCCTCTTCCTTTTCCACGTGCGTGTCCACCCCTTCAACTTGGTCGATTCGCGCGCGCGCGCCGTCTCTCGCCGCCTCTGACGCGGCGAACATCGATATCATCGATAGAAAGTTATCCAAGTGTCTGGTTTGTTCTTTAATTTTACCACAGAATTTCATCGAGAGATCGTCCGCGCCAGTGGCTGCGCTGCCGGCAACTTAAGAATACACGCGCGGTGAACCACGTTCGCGAAGCGAAAGCAGCCTATCCGCAATAGACACCGAACGCGAATCGATACCATTGGTAGTACTGCTCGACTAATAGTGCAATTACAAGAACGCGTGAAAAACTTCGTTAGAAACTCTGCAGAACGGTAGAGGTGCGAAAATGGCGCGAAACGAGCGAGCGGATGAAATTCCTTCGCTATGTGCACAAGCCAAACAATTAAGGGTGGCTGTTACCGAGGGCGTAGGACGTTAGCGTCCAGACTCTAATTTAGTTACGTGTCCCACTAATGAAAGAACGCCCGGGGAAAAATTGAATTCGCCATCCGAATGGATTTTCGTACGCGAGCTGACGCGAGCTCAATCCCAGAAAAAAGGTAATCGTTTCTCCATTAAGAGAGAGAGAGAGAGAAAGAGTCGCCAAAAAAAGCAACAGCGAACTAGGTTTATGACATTTGACGAGGGAATCGGAATTGGTTTCCTTCGATCACTTCGACAACACAAAACTGCGGTTTACTTTATTGATACCTTTGACTACTTTCTAAATGGATTTCTTTTTTATTGCACATGCCATAACAGTAGGATTCATCTCCGAAGATGCTTGTCTTAATTTAATATCGATTGAATCCGAGCGAATTTACTTGGGCGAACTATTAATCGTGTTGTACCGATTAGGGTAAACCGTTGTTCGCTGGTATCAGGAATAGAGCAGAGCTGACGCTGCGGCCGCCGCATACTAAATGGAAAAGCCAGGTAAACGATGCCCTGAACAGACGGCAAACACAAGCCGAGATTTATGTCGCAACCATCTACCGTTTGCTGCATATCGGAAAAAGTTGCCTCTACCTATTTTCCAGGCTGGCACTATGTACTTCTCTTGCGCGCGCTGCAATAGCTGCGCTCTTCCGCTACGTGGTTCACACTTCTTGTAGATCTCGATTGGTAGTTCAAGCTTATAACATGGTATTCTATACTTTAAATTAATTATAAACTGCCGGTGATCTTCATGCGAGTGGATAAGTTTTAGCTACTCGATAAAATATGTATTATCGTATCTATTTTTCAAATGCAAATCATTGTACATCATTCAAATTGATTTAAAATACAAAAATTCTATTCTTTTCCGATAAGTATGACATGAAATCTATTTCCACTCGGTTATCACAATCACCGACTTTATTAGATTAATAAATTCGTTAAAAAATAATGAATGACTACCAGGACGAGATCGACGAAGAGAATTCTGAGAGTATGCTAGTCTACTTAAGACTATGACGCCCGGGAAACCGTGCTCACAGGAGGCCGGCTGAGGAAGCCGCAAGCAGGACTTAAAGAATCGAGTGCGAAGTTAATGAGAAAGGCGGCAACGTACTAGCTAGACATGAGCACGGTTTCAAGGCACTGGAGAATTACTGAAGGAACTTAAAAGCAACAGCATAAGTAGGCGACCGTTTATCTCCCGACAATGGAGATCGCAGTGTTACGAAAGCTCGAGAAGTACGTCGAGCGCGAAGAGCATAGAAGAAAAGCTCTCTGACATATGGTCGCGCGGTCGCCTATAATCGTCGAGCGAGAAGCTTGCCGAAGAGAGCCTCGCTTCTCGCTCGGCGCCTTCGCCTGAAAAGAAAGGAAAAACACTATCCTCCTGGTGAGAAAATAATTCATTTAGCGTATCTATACATATATACGTATGTATATATAGATATATATGTATGTATGTATATATAAGTATAAGAAAGTTCATGCACACCTCAATCTTTCTGCCCTCAACCACGGTGCCGTGTAGCCTCTCACGTGCCCGGTCCGCGTCAGCACTATTTGCGAATGTTACAAAACCGAATCCCTGCATGCAAGGACAGACAAAACAACATGCATTAAACTCAACTTACAGACTGCCAGCGCTCTGCAAGAAGCCGACTGGCTGGCTCGACATTTCGTGGAACTCTCTTTCTCTCGTTTTTCAACCACATGCCCTTTTTCCCTTCGCTCTCCTTTTTCTACACTCTTCACCCTATCGTTCTAGCCACTCTCCAGTCATTTCCAGAGCGGCAGACAGCGTTGGATGCACGCTGGGAGACTGGCGGAACAAGCATCGAGAAACGATGCTGGGAGATGTGAATCGCGCGAAAGAAATGTCTCTCGTCTTGCAGCGAGTGGAGAGGAAAGATCCGCGGTGGTTCGACCGTTGCATCTGTCGAGAACGGATGCTGAAGTCCGAGGAAAATCGAAGCCGATAGTATATTTCCTCGACGAGTAGAGTACGTGAAATCGCCCGGAGGTATCCGCTTCGTCTTCGCCTCTTAAGCTTCCCACGATCTTTTACTCTTTTTTCCCTCCAACTATCCATTTTCGACCCTTCTTCGGACTTCCTTCGAGGGTAGTCAACCACGTTTCTAACTCTTGCAACCCTCGCGTACGACCCTTCGACTCGCTTCTTGCCGCTGGATCTCCGGGCGAATGTACGCGCGTACGTGAGAGCGCGTACCGCTAATTAAGTCTCGAGGATCCCTCGAGACGCGTCGGGAAAGGGCGAAGGCAACCGTCCACTCGGGCTTCCTCGGTTTCCCCATCTACGCTTCCGGCGTTCATTTGATTTGCCCGATGCCCTGAGAAAGATCTTGGTATCCGACACTCCGGTGAACTTCCGCCGAAAATTCTACACTTGATCATTTCATTCTCGAATTTACAGAGTATCTTTTCACTAGTTTCTCAACTCGGCAAGACTATAAGGCGATCTGTATTAAATCTCGAAGGTCTCCCATCATCGTTTCCTCATTGTTTTCACCAATCATAATCTTCTGAGAGTAAATGTCGACTGCTCCACGAAATGTCGACGACCAGGGGGGTCTGCGAGCGCGTCATACTGCTTACGGAGACGCACCAAACAACGTGCAACAAATAAGTAAATATAAAATCATGGTAAGAAATCATGGTCATGGTCACATTAATCATCTCATTATCATATCGTATCATATCGTGTCATGTCATCATGGTCATCGTCATATCATTAAGAGACTCTTGCGTTGTACCGAGAGGTGCGTGTACGAGAAGAAAAGAAATTAAACGGTAAGGAAGGATGGTAACCACAGGAAAAGGAAGAGGTCGTGTCAGGTTTTCACCATAACACATTCTGTATCATGTGTGTATGTGTATGTGTGTAAGTGTATACACTGTTATATAAATTACAAGCGTTGAAGAAAGAGAGAGGTAAAATGTTCTCCCTGACTAGAGAGCCCTAATAAATTTAAAACACTCCACATTCCACGTAAGCAATTGTTTACTTCCTGTTGGAAGCACTCCAGGTTCGATGGCTCGAGATGCATAAAGTATAAACAACCGCGCAAGATTTCAAGCTTCCAATTGATCGCCCCCTGTGTGTTCCACATCGAACGACCCAGTACGACTTCCGTGCCAATAAACTGTCCTATGCACCAGTTAATAAAAGTCGAAATAATGCCAACACTCAGCAGAATTTCGAAGGGATTTTTTTCTCTGCTTTGCTGTGATGGAAGAGAAAGAACTCATGAAAAGTTCGACTAGTAGAAGAGGTTCAGGTGTTGGCAGATCTCGCGGAAAGATTTCTCAGAAGAAATTAATCGAAGCTCGGCGAAACTTATGGAAAAGTTCGACAGTTGAGAGAGAATGGGAAGAAAATGTGAAAGGGTCGTTCGAGATAGCGGCGAGCTTGGTAGTGGAAAGGCGAAGAGGGCGAATAGGGCGAATAGGCCGGCTACGAATATACGGATAATCGAGTCCTCCTTGCGGCTGGAAAAGCTTTTCCCAAGCGGCGCCGGCTGCTGCCAGAAGCGGTTACGTATCGCGCTTGTTGCCGTGGCTGCGAAATCCTATTAAAGCCAAATCAAATACGGCCTCTGACCACCTCTCCTCTCTGCCACCAGATTGTCTCCTTGCCTCCGGGAAAGGACGACGGAACCAACGCTCACCCAACTTCCACTCTGCCTCTTCCTACCGTTCTATCTAGCCGTGACCTGATTTGAGAGCCTGTCATAATCGCAAGTGGCGCGAAATGAGATTCCCCAACGACTCTGAACCTGACCGAACACATCCCGGTGACCTCGATCGATCGATGTTTATAAGTAGACTGGGAAAAATTGGAGACTCCTGCATAAAAGAACACTCAATGCCCGGCTAGCAGTAAATTCAAAAGATCGCGACGTCACGAAATTGAAGCGATAAATAAGATTCCTATCTGATGGAAACCGTGGCTGGTATAACACTCTAGAAAATGTTGGGTGTTCGATATATGTATTTGTCCGTTTTCAATTCGAATTGTTACATGGAAGAATAACAGGCCTTTCAGATTTTACTTATGACAAAGTTTATAGTCAATTTCTATTCGATCATCGTTTCTTTGTCGGATGTCCTCATAAAAGACGAACTAGTATTTGCAGGAGGATTCGCTGTCCGGTCATAGGAGAAACAGCTACTCTCTGCTTTCCCGGTCGAGCGTGATCGAAGCAATCTTTTGTCCAAGATACCCGAGTGTCGATAACTTTACTTTACGATACTTCTGATGAAGAACTTTTATTGGCGGATCGATCGGCCCCTTTGTGCACCGATGGCTTTCACCCGGCGTGTCGAGCTTTCGAGCGGGCAAAAATGTCACTGCTCCCTGAGCGGAAATCGGTTCACACGTTGCGGCATGTATGGTTCTCATCGTTCGGGAAAACCGAGCGAAAGATACTTTGATTTCCCGCAATCATCGACGAGTTCAAAGGCTCGTTCATCATTACAACCTCCCACGGCTAAAGATTCTAAAGCGAAGTTCAACCCACACGAAAAACCAACACGTATTCCTAAGCTTTTTGATGCCGGCCGATTTCGGGAAACAATAGCAGACTCTGCCGACGGCGATAATAAAAGCGAAGAGGCTGGCGGAGAGATTCGACGGTATAAAGAGGGCGGAAGTGAGCTCACATATCACGAAAGTTTGGCAGGATTTAAAGAGAGAAGGCAGCAACGAGAACTTCGGGAAAAGCATTCTCCTTTATTCCTGCTTTAATGCGCTTATGCACCACCGCAGTTTTCCCAAGTGATTCTACTCGACGAGAAGACAGCCAAAGAGCAAGATAGACCGTCCGAAAGACAGTTGGAAGAAGTATGCTCAAGACAGCGTATTCGGGACTCGTTTGAACAAAGCTGCCACTCAACTATGCCCAGGCAAGAGAGTGGCCGCGGCCAATTGTGTATCGGTCCGTCCTCCGATTCATCGATCTTAAAAGCTGCTATATCGTTTAAAGAATGTAGAACGGTGCTGCCGTATACAAAGAGAGAGAGAGAGAGTGCAAGGTTTCCTTGTAACAAGCGATAGATCGTTCCACGCCACGCTCTGCTTTTCGGCGATGCCGGATAGCCGGTTGCCGAGAATCGCACGCTCCCTATTAATCAAGAACTCTATCAAGGAGGTCGGACCTCAGAAGGAAGTCCCATCGGCCACATCGACCAATTGCAAAGGCCGCCGCGGAAACGGGCGATACGTACGCCCGTAATTATTCTAGCCACCGAAAGAGGCAGATCCTCATCGCACACGCCATCCCAGCCCTTCGAAACGGCCAAGTCTAACGCTTGCTCTGACCAGATCTATCTCGACGCCCTCTAATGCCACTTTTTCCAGAACAAAGTCACTCTCCTGCATAGCCAAGTGATCTTGATAACGGCTGGAAATCGCTTACGGTAACGGCGCGAGCATGGAAGAACTGGCCGCTTTTTAGTTGCGGATATAAATCGTAGAGTTGGATATAATTCGCCTCGGACTAGTAATCTTAAAGCGACTCGTTTCTGAAAATGGTGTTCGAATTGTGAAAATACTTCATCCGAGGAAGTTCATTAATATTCGATTTGTTACCCTTTTAAACGAAGAGATAAAAGCTTATTATAGAAAGTGTTGTCATTTAGTATTAATGTAACACCGTTTGACATTTTAGAAGGTATTCTCTTTCTATTAATGTAGAACGAATTCATCCTATATTCTCGCGATAGAGAATTATTATGTTCGGTGCTTTTATATCACTAACGCATTATATCTTAGAACATGATCACAAAGTTCTAGTGAAACGAAGGAAGAAATTCAGTAGAAGCCGCAAGAGAAAAGTATAAGAAAACACGATAGTTTTCCCGCGTAATCAACCGAGGTGATTACCATTTGCACGTAACACTTGCCATGTTCCGTTATACTATGCAAGGCGAAGCATTATTCCATCGTCGTCCCAATAAATAGCCTATTTCGAAGAGGCCATCAAATAACCCGTTCTGCCTAGCATCCCGTGTAAACGAAATAGGCTGCTGGTTTATCGGGTGATTTATCTCCAGAGCTCGTAATTGAAAACTGCAGGCAACCGGGCGGTTCAGCGATCCAAGGAACCGCCTAAAAATCTAATTGGCCAATTTATCGCTAGCCGAGTTTTAACACCCGCGCAACATCGTCGACAAAGAGTTTCTCGATAGAAAGAGAAGATATCGGAATGGTTGAAATGCGTATTGGCGATGAGACATTGCACGATTTACCGTGAGTAATTTCCTTCGGCAAATAAGACGTACTGCGAGACTGGATAGAGTCACGAGATAACTAATTGCCGTGCTGACTGTGATTAATTGCAGCAGCTACCTCCGCGAAGTTACGAGCGGTTCTCTGATTGAGAGAGCACTGCTTCTACTCGATATGCCATTTCTTCCTGGGAAACCTGACCGATTGCGAATACTGTTTCCACCACGATTTCCACTCGCAAGAGGCAATTCCACGTTCCAAGCAGTTAACGTACGAATTCTATGGAACTTCAACTGGATACACACATAAAGTGTAAGTAGAGTGAAACTCTGAGTAACTGAGAACAAGCACAGGTGGCAACGAGTTCATGAACATCGACAGGAAGTCAGAGGCGGCGACCATTGGATTTCTTAGTGCTTCGAGCAGTCCTAGAAAACATGAGGGCGTTATATCATCAAGGTTGAAACCTCTCAAGTAATGAACTAGGAACTCTTTTCTACCGACGGTTCAGTTTTTCTCTCACAAAACGAAGTTCCTCGGGCTAAGCTGGCGCGCGTCATAATTGGCAAGCCGTAATTTCGTATCGGCAAGTTCCGGGAGCTCATTAAAAGTCTATTAAGCGGCGATTGTTTCTTCGCTATTGAATTCGCCCGGCGTTCGCCCCGCTCTCTGCGAAAACAGCCTCCAGCATATTTTACTGCCTCTCTTTCTGCCAGGCTTTCGATCCGGCTCTTCTGCTTTTTCGAGGCTAGAAATCCTCGGAGGCACGAGATCATAATTAATATCCGTAGCGAGCGGAGCTCCAGTGAAATTCTCAACAGTAATCCTCAAACAATTCGTTAACGGTTCCTCGCCACGCTGGCGTCCCTCGAGTTTCGTGGATTTTCGAGTGCGATTACTCTCGATTGCCACGACACACTGTACTGCAATTCGACCTCTCGAGAAATCACGACCGAATCAAGTGCCAGCCGACAAAACTTCTACCCGCGCTAGCTACTTCTCTCTTGAAAGCGGATCGTAAAGGCGAGCTAACAAAGGAATGAATTATGGCCATTATTGAATTCGTCCGCACCCCGAATGGGTTAATTAACCACCCGTTGGATAAAGAAAGTAATGAAATGATATTTCGCGAGTCTACTTAAATTGTGGTATCGATTAAGTCAAAATGATTGATCGAGCATTGAACTCATATTTTATTACACTCGCGATAAATGTATTGTCATAAAATCAAGAATCCGACGTTCGAAATATTCGAAATTTCAAAGTGAGAGAAACACCTGTCAGCCAAGAGTTCTTCTGCCTTTCTGCTTCCTGCTCGTAGTGGAAGACTCTATCAGAGACGTAACGGAATGTCAGGAATAAATGCGAGTGAACGAATCCCGAGTGCGAGTGCACCTTTCGGCGTCGAGACGAATATGAAAAGGAAATTTCCCGTGGCCGGCTGTCGTGTAGCGCGCGCGCGCGCGAAACGTATTAGAGGCACGCGGATGATTTATGCCTGACTTGAATTTCTCAGGAATGGTTGTCGGCCTTCTCCGCTGGCTTGGAAAATAAAGAATCGTAGGGCGAACGTGTTCGCACGGCGCGAGCGAAGAAACGCGGCGAAAGAATGAAGACGAATGTTCGCGCGTGCTCTTTGCGTGGGCGCGCTCGAGTAAACAGGACCGACGTGGAAAGGGTTCGATCGTCTTTCATAACACCTGAGACATTCTTAAAGACGAGCCTCGAATGCCGAAGTACTCATTGTATTCATTTTTTCTCACCTACCCTTTGTTTTAAGGGACGAAGTCAGGGTCAGCCTGACAAGTTGATCATTAGACAATAAACGTCTCGATCCATTCAACCCTTTGCTTTCAAGATTTTTCCTATCCTTTCTCCAAACTTTCTCTTTTGTTATACCACATTATAATCGTACTGACAGTGTATTAAAAGTATGTAAGTGTAATGTGTAAGTTGTGTTTAAATTGACTAAAGTCAAAGGGAGGAATAAGTGGAGGAGACGATCGTGAGAGGTGAACGAGAACGAAGAGAGAGGAAGTCGAAGAGTACTTGAAGTCGTGAGACCGAAGCTGGCAAACAGCGATATAAAAGCGCACAAAACAATACGAGACTCCAGATTAAATAAAGATAATGTCCATATGTATAATATTATACGTATCAAGAAAAAAGGAAGGGTGAGTTAGAAAAGACAGGGATTGGTGTGCGTGTGTAAAGACCTGCGAGTTACATTATCAAACTACTTTACCAGATAAACATTTCTCTCTGGTATTCTCTCTTTCTCTCTCTCTCTCTGCCTCGCTTTCTTTCACTCTCACATCTTCATTTCACACCCTCGTTCATTCATTCATTCTTCCTCACAATCATACAATATCTTTCTCAAATTTCGGATCAGGAAATAGATTACGCAAAATGAGACAACCCATGGCGCGCCGAGCCTCCAAAAATTTGTCAGATCTCCAGAAATTCTCACTTTACATATGTTTCGTGGAATCCTTTCGTGGATGAGAGTATTACGAGCGAGATCAGACAGCGCATCGTTTACGGTGGAGTGGTGAGTTTATGAGTGGGTGGTAGTCATCGAGGATTGGATATATGGTCGGGTGTTCCAGATCGTACTCGTTGCAACGTGGAGAGCGAACACGCCGTGAAACGTAACACCGCCGACAAACGGTGAGATCGAAAGCAGCATATCTTTCTATCCTAAGACACATACGTGAGTAATAAATAGGTTGAAGCATGGGCTTTCCATTAATAATACCTTCGACTCGCCTAGACAAAAGCGTGCGGCTACTATTTACATATAATAATAATAATAATAATAATGATAACAACCAGATAGAAGTATGTACGTATACATAGAATATATACACATACAAAATCCACGTACATGGCAGTGATATACAAACAAGCCATCCTGATTCGTCGCTCGAGGATGCTCTGCGAGTAAATGCTTCCTCTAATATTCCATTAATCATCACCGGAAGAGACATAGACAGATAAATGTGAAAAAGTGCTTGGATGCATCGATTGAATTGGACCTTTGTTTCTCGCGTGGTTCGATTGAATCTGACGCTTAACTGAAAACCGGATCAGCAAATGTAGCCGCGTCCCCCGTGTACCCCGGGTGGGGGAGGAGGAATCAGTTGGAAAGTTGGTAATGTGATCTCGCAGGGAGAAACTCGAGGCGAGGCGCCACGGGCGCGAGTGTATATCAATTGCATACATATAGCTAGGTGTAAGTATGTGTATATACATAGGCTCGATCGACTGTCGAAAGATGCAATAATATATAATGTACGTATCATGCTGTTTATATTGCAGGTGGATTAGTAAATAGACTCGGCGGCGCGCGGTGTCAATCATACACGTGTGAGAAAAGGCAGCGACTAACTCGATCGAGGACGCGTTGTCTGATCTCTCTTGTGTAAAGTGGAGGATGCCAGGAATGGAAAAGGATCCTTACGAGTACTCTCATCCTGTGCAGCTTTGTTTTTCTCGTTCGCCGGTGGCGCCCCATGGGTTGTTTTACGCGTGTGTATTTTGGGAGAAGAAAACATATACATGTGTGGATGGAGTAGGATAGCTGGCAATACTTGGATGTAGCGTTTTGGTGAGCAGGTGTGAGACAAAGTTTCATCAAATCAAATGGGCAGCATCTCCCGAGGGTCTCCTCCGCGACTGGAAGTGACGCCGCTCGACGCACCCTCTGTACACCGGGATACTTGTTTGTCTCCACTGTGCCGAGACTTTTCACTTCTTCTGAAAGACCGTAAAAGCTGACACGTTCTTCCCCAAATATTCGTGTCAAGTCCTTCAAGTAATCTCTCTGTAGACACGTGACCCTGTCAATTCTCTGTCGGATGATAGTCAGTTGTCAATGATCGACACTATCCACTGATAACAAGGATGCTCTCTACATCTAGTCACCGCTCTTTTGACATGTGAATGGGAGTGATTAGAACTTGGTAGTATCTACCGAAGCGAAAGTAGAGTGGCGATGTGATCTCGGTCGTCTTTTGCCGGGAACACCGAGTGTACAAGGGCACGTCGAGCAGCCTTATAACCAATGGGAGCTAAATAATGATAAAATGCGTAAGGCTAGCTAGTAAAAATGCAACAGCTCCTCTAACAACTACGAGAACTAACACCATTGGTTATATCGGTAATGTATGTACGTGTCACTGGCACATACGCCTCCGTGCCGGAAAAGTGCCCTGCTGTTACTCCGCCTTGGTGAATCGATCGGGCAACACACCATGTTCTCCTCAATCCCTTTGCTACACGTTTACTTTTACACTCCACAAATTACTTCCCCAATTACACATTTCAAATGACTGATGTAACATTTGCAAATGCTTTTGCCATTTTAAAACTTTCTCTTAATTAAGGACATTTATGAATTGGCACAGCGAATCTGTGCGATGAAGACAAACCGTGTGTGTCTTTGAGGTGGCGGAGAGGCTCGAGGACTTTCCCGGCACTTCGGCTGAAAGTATCTCTTTTCCAAAATGCTGCACTTCATTAGGGATGCCACATTCCATTTACATTGACGAAGCTTTCGAGAAAAGGTCTTTCTCTCCCTCTCTCTCTCTCTCTCTTTCTCGCACTCATAGTTTCTTTCTCCCTTACCATTTTACAATCTCTCTCTTTCTCGCGCACGCGCTCCTCTCTTTCTCTCTCTCTCATGTACAGGCACGCGCATACATGCAGAGACAGACAGACCTGATTCGCACACACGCGCGTTCATTTGCGATCGCGCGTCGCTCTCGCAAAAGCCGAGCTAGCTTCCAAAAGCAGAGAGAATCGAGCTTACCGCTCTTACCCTCAGCCAGCGACGAAATTAAACCCCTGCCCTGCTGGTGCAGACACCGCACACACGCACACACGCGTATACAGACACTCGGTTGAGTGTGTAAACGCGTGGGTATGAGCTTTAGTGTGTACACGTGGAACATTGCATCTTGCGAGAGCGACGCGCCCGCTGGAAATGTAGGTTATCGAGCCCCGTCACGGGATCCCAGCATTTTTCACCGACGAAGATAGTCTGACAATTATTTACTGCACCCCAAGCAGACCTTGGATCTTTCTCTAGTCAACCGAGAACACACCAAGACATCGAAACCGGTTTGGTTCGTTGGCTGGATAAATCAGCAGAAGTATAATTCTCTGAATAAAGCTTTCGACGATTCAAGTATCGTAACAGTATTGTTGTAGATTGTTAAAATGAATGGAATGAACAGTCCATGGAAATTCCATAATTCGTGTGATTTACAAAATAATAACGTGGGCTACTTATTAAGAGCGATGCAACAATGCAGTGGGTACTTGAAAAGCTTTACAATAATAATGAATAATAAATCAGAGGCATCCCTTTCGAAATGGGGAAACAGCTATAATTCTATATACCAGTGCGACTAAACGTTTGCCAATAAAGAGGATGAAAAAATCTAGCACCTGGTTTATTGCATACAGGCATTTACTTTGGAATTTCCACATGCGATTTTCAATTTCATGTGCAATTGTTAAAGCCGGTTTCGTGGTGAGGTGAGTGTCAAAGCGCTTTCCACCGCATTTCCCATGGCGGCGAGCGAGCGATTGCGTGCCACGGTGATATATTCGGGATCCCGTCACGAGGGCGCAAATCACTTAAACGCTAAATGCGATGGCAACACACACACACATACACACGCGCACACTTATAACGTGCCAAGTAAGGGCTGCGTGTGCTTTCGCTGCAGCAAGCTTGGAATTTCACTTGTGATATTTGCATTGCAAAAGTCGGTGAGTGCCAGTGTCGAGGACAACCCGTAGGAGATTTCTGACGTGACGAATGCTAAGCTCTCCGTCAACTAAGTCTTATATGTGGAAGAATTACGTGGAAAGATCTTTTAAGGACAGTTTTAGTATTTCCTGTGAGATTCGGAGAAATTTATTCCAAGGAATTTGGGATTGGTATTCATTTTTACTATGATATTGTTTATCATGTTATACGAAAGAAAGATCAATGTTTTTTAATGGGAAAGAAGTGAATATGACTTTGGAAAGGAATTCCTTGTTAATTGGAAGCTGTCAAATTGAAAGGATGTAATTGAGACGCGGTGGAAGCGTCAATATTTGACTGGAGATTGTCTGTTATGGATGCGGATGTACCACGACATACTACACTTCCTGTTAACTATCCGCAATATGTGCCAGCCCCTGACTGAACGTCATTGAAGCATTACGAGCTGATCAGCGATTTCCACCTATTGTGCTCTTTCCGACCTCGATTAGCCGACGATTTTAGAATTTGCGAGAATAGCTTCCACTCAACAGGATCAGACTGCCCGGTATTTCTCATGCCGTTCCGAGAATTGGAATAACACAATACCAATAGCCAATTTCCTGATGCATTCGATTCCCTCGCAGCCAACCTAATAATACCAGTGGAATGTGGATCGACGTTTGTAAATGATGGTGCATGTGGTTTGAAAAGTTAATAATCTGGAAAACAACTGAGCGAGAAATAACTGAGACCAGCTGGAAGCAAGGATCAATCAGGGTCACAATGGTAGAAATCCATGCGGTGAAATCTTAGACTTTGCTAGAAGAGAAATCGGATACTTCGCCCTTGGCGCACCGTCGAATAAGGCAAACTCCCATAGAAAGTGACTGGTCCGCGCAATTACGAGGAATATATACACTGAAATCCAGGGAATGCCAGGAATCTCTTTTGAAACACTTCTCACCCGTGGATTCGTCTCCCGATTGTGCCGCCTTCGAGGCCGCCTTTCCTTTATGCCACGGGGAATTGTGTGCTGCGAACAATCCTTATTCGCTGGGACTAATTTAAGATAATATCCTTTTGCTCCCATTGGCCAAGCCATAATGCCCCTGATTCTTAAGTCCGCACTTTCAATGGGGATTCTAGTCAAAGGTATTGCGATTAATCTTGTCAGAAGAATTTATCCTGATTGACTTCGTCGACGTAGGTCGGAGAAGAATTGAAAAAAGTATTCGAAGGCGTTCTTGCGGATGCTGATGAGATAAAAATAATTCGAACGAAATCTCCGTTTGGATAGAAATATTTGTGATAAGATGATACTTCATTTAAGAAGATAATCGATGTATTTCGGGAGTAATTAACTGAATGAGGACTTGAAGTATCGATATTCCCATTGGATATCCATGGAGAACAGCTGGGAATCATTGAGTGGACAATGGTGGAGTAGTATGCGTGATGTCGGGAACAGGCGATAGCCAATGTCCACTGATATTGGGTTAGCAGTGCTCCGCGGGAGCTTGATGAAGTGCACTTGAGTGTACTTGACGCAAAGACGCTGAATATGCAAGCTCACCGGACGCCGTCTGTCGACACGATGTATTACTGCGGATCTTATCCAGACCGCTGTCATCCATATTGAAAGCATTTGCATTTCAAACTCTACTCCCGCACACACCAAGCGATCCTTATCCTTTTTCTCCCGTGGAACCACCCTAAGCTTTTCGCCGATCAAAGCACTGTTCTCTTTGAATTCACTACGACTTCCCTTTCTCTTTACGAGCGAGAAAGTGCTTCTAACTTACGACGCCAAGGTAACACGTTCAAATACTGGATTATCGAGATTCAAGAATTCACAAGAAACCCTTTTCTACAAATAGAACCTTTATCCTTCCAATTAGAACAGTTTGGAATAATCCTTGAAAGAGAAAGTGCTTGAGAAGCAAGCCTCTGTAATAACGAGGAGAATAATTCAGAAATCAAAGGTCCACTTTCACAAAAGGGTAAACTATGTGGATGAAGACAACGATCTCGTACAATGCAGATGTGACACACGAAAAGTCTAATTAGACCACTTGAGCCGATGTCCTCTGCGACATATCGTTCTAGCACCAAGTGCTTTACTCTCTCGTTTCTCAAAGGTGTTAAGTAATACTTGAGAAAGGGAAAAAGGACAGGATGGGGTAGCCTCGACAATGGCATTCGCGCAATTTCCTCTTCCGTATCATATTTAGGTGGCACTTCAACGAAATTACGCTATCCTTCGTGTGTTGCCAGCGCACGCTGCAAAAAAGTAAGGAGTGCGAGAGCATTGGAATGAGTAGAGGCGATGTGCCACGACCCCGTTCTAACTGCCATCCAGTTCTCCGACATCCACTGGCAACGCGCAGCAGCACACAGTACTGTCGCTCGTAATATGAGAGCGGGTTACTTTTTCATCTGGCGATACTCGAGATCCAATTTGCAGGCGGCTCATAGGCCCTTTGGAGTCGTGGCACGGCATCCTTTAGACTCTCTCTTCATACAAGGATGCGATGCAGCACTGCGACATACTCCTTTGACACCGAGCGCAACACTGCTCTTGGTAATAGGCGCGCTCGAGTAATGTCACTTAATCGTTACCACTGAAGCAGGAATGTCTTTCAAGGCTTAGCATACAGAGCCGGTGTGATGCATCGCACCTTCCATGAAGCGAAACTCGAGCCATTTCGTATGGGATCTTCATCGAATGTCGCTTGATATTCATGCATTCACAGGGCAAGAAAAAGAGAAGGGTAACGATTGGATTATGTCATCCATTTCCCTGAATAGTCGATACGACGTGTGTGGACGGTGTGAAGGATCGCGCTATTATGAACAGCTTCACCCTTCACCCCATCCCACCCCGTCGCGCACGGTCATCTCTGAGCCTGGCATGTTTGCCTTCGTTCGTGTCCCTCGTCAAATATTTCCTCTCATTGAAAGTGTAGTCGGGGCAATCTCATTCTATCCTCCGGCAAATAAATGGAGGAATATATCGCCCGGAATGAGCTCATTAATCTTTAAGGATTAGGTTTGGCGAACCACAAAGAATGAAACATGAATACCCAGCAACTTTCGGTAAAAGCCTTCGCATCGAAATGACTACCATAAAGCACTACTTGTCTGCTCGATGAATGATCGGCAGCATGTGGTATTCGTATCGAATGCCACGTGCTTGGAACCGATGTTAAACAAATAGTAGCGGCCTTGCGGAACCCTCGTATTCAGGATGTTCGTTCGTTGATTCGAAACTTTCCCAATAACAGAAAGTTACAAGAAGCGTGTTCAGCGCCGGCTGGAAAATCGAGTCACGTGCCTTGAGTTTTTGTAGCCGATCCGAAAGACAGTTTCGACTTTTGCCGTTCGATAGGCGAAAACGTGTTCGGTTGAGAATGCGTGACAAACATTACAATCGTAGTAGGAACAAGATTGTCCAAAAAAAAAAGAAAAAAATACTACTCGCACCGCGTTCCGATGAAGAAAATCAATTTTGTTCGTTACCGATTTGGAATTGTAGAATCTAGTAGATTTATTAGATAAGATTCAAGCGATTCGATTTCACGTGAAGGATACGCGTGTGTGAAAGGAGATGTGGTGGGATACGACAGGAGGATCGTAAATTAAGGGAACTCCGTATAGGAGGGTTCCGCTCGAGGCTGCTTGTAACTTAAATCTAATAGTATTCTAAGGGGTGGGTTGACAGGGGTGGCTCGCAGCCTAAGGGCGCCGTGGGCTTACCTTGCTTCCTCTCTCGTTAAATATGATTTCCACGTCGAGGATCGGTCCGAATTGCTGGAAAATAAAGAAGAACAATTTCCCCGGTGAAATACTGCACCGCGTGCTACCACTCCATTACATTCTGCCGCTAACGTAATACTCGAATACTAATATTTCTAATATTTCCAATATCATATGATTCACATAATATATCATCCATCTTGAACAATTACAATTCTGTTCAATTATATACTCTCACGATGATTCATCATCACATTGGGTACGAATCATGGATTTCTCTCGAAGATACTCCAGCTCGAACTTACCTCAAAAATGTGTTATAAATGAAACGTACGAAAACTGTATTAAATATAAAATCTATATTATAAAAGAAGCCATTGCAGTTGGCACCTTTGTATAATAAGATCGAAAATATGAGGAACTTTGAAGTAACTTAAAGCGAGCATAGTGTGTTAGAGGGAAACGAGCCTCGTATACTTTATACTTTATAGGTATATCTAGTAGGTTGTTAATCAAAGGCGGCATCGGATGAGGAAGGAAGAAGTGAAGCTTACCCCAAACATAGCCCTGAGATCAGGGTCTCGAAAGCGGAAGGGTATATTGCTGACGTGAAGGCGTTTTGGTTGACCCTTGAGGTCGCTACCCTGTGTCGCGGTGGCAGGTGTGGTTGCACCGGAGGTGACGGGTACCAAAGCAGTACCTTCCACCCCGGTCTCCGGGCTGGCTTCATTACCAGCTGGTGTGGGGGCGGCCTGCTGGCCACCACCCCCAGCTGCTGCTGCTGCTGCCGCTGCCACCGCAGCCTGAAACACTTCCGACTGTGTCGGCAAAAGCACATCTTTATTATACAAAATCAAATAATTGGCAAATTATAATCTTAATATGTATAATTTTATTTAAACCTTTAAAATAAAGATCTGTTATTTCACCTCTGATTCCTAAACATTCAGTGTTATGTTTTAATAAAAATGATTTTATAAAAATCAGAAGCTGCAGATTGCAGATTATATGGCGATCAATTAACAGAGAGTCACGGCGGTGGAAAGTTCGATTGGCTATTATTATAGGTATCGGGCATCCCAGCCGGGCGTCGAACAATACGGTATTATCTGTGGCCCGGCGTTCGACCGAGAATAATTTGAAATCGCATTAATTTGTCGTCGAAGACTAATCAATCCATGACGATAACTACCAATTCTGTAGAACGCCGAGAGCAGAGACCATTCGCTGCCACGTACATTTCCTATGTAGGTTGTAGTTGGTTGCAACAATTACAGGGAATTTTAGGGTCGACAGTGAATCTCTTGGTACGATAAGGAAGCGGGCCGAATGTTAGCGCGACTCGTAAAGATATGGATGGTCGTTAATATTTGGCTCACTAAAGGTAGCGTCAGGTGCCGCTATGTCCCAGCAGTAAAGTAGCAGTAGTAGTGACTGGAAGTGGTCAGCCATGCGGCGGGCCTTATCGCAGGCTGTGCTACTAACGAGGCTAAGTGAACAGACACCGCGTGTAGTCAGACGCGCAACCGCTGCCACGGTAAACTAAGAGGTGCCCGGGCTAACTTGGCCACTTACAACAGACCTCGTAAACGAGTCCACGTTATTATTAAACTAAAGCAATTTCCCTATTAACGACGTCTAATTAGACACATCTTTAATCCCCTTCAAGGTTGGAAAGATATTCAAACGAGCTACTATAAATTCGTCATGTCCCTTGACTTATCCTGCTAAACTTTCCACGGGAACTTTGTAAGTTCGGTGTGTAAGCAAGTTTCATGCTAAGTCGGCTGGGTAACGTGATACGTAATGCAACGTGGAGAATTTCGGAAGTTCCTTCTGAGATGTGGGTCTTTGAAGCGATCTATTCCTACTTACATAGGGAAATTCCATTATCGTATTCACATTTGAGGAAGCATTTGTATTGGAGGTAGAAGGGATAGGGCAAATGGGATTTCTTGTGGCGGTGAGGAGTTGGCAGGATAAAGGAGTTACATTTACTGTCCTATTACGGGCAGATGGTGGCGATGTCGAGTCACATTCATCACAATGTCGGCGGGCGAAGTCAACAGACACTGTTGCCAGGGCTTTTCCGACGAATTGCTTCTCGAGACGGGTGGCGGCATCTAATGCAATGTAAACGAGTGAAGCGGATTCGCCAGGGTAGGCGTTTCGGACGAGCTGACTCAGAAGGAGAGAGCAGGAATAATTCATTGCACGAGCGCGTCAGCCGACCAGGAGGATTGATGCACGGAGATTAGGGAGGCCCACCGGGCTAACGATACGCTGCCAGGCACACTTTGCTACGAGGAAAGCTTGTTTCCACGGGGATTGAAACTTTCCTTCTCGAGCGACGGGAACAAAAGCTCCGACGAACCAACCTATTCCACGCCCGGAAATTTAACAGTTACGAAAACACACCCCTGAATGCGCGTACCCCCTGGCGTCCACACTCAGTCTTCCCCAAAAGGGAATCTTAAAAAAAACACATCCGGCTTGGAATAACATCCCGCTCAACATCGTTTTAAAAGCCAAGTTACAAAAGTAACACCCTCACATCGTTGATTCTACCTTAATTGCTCGTTGCAAATGTTTACTCGAATAACAAATGCACGAAATTATAATGCGATGCCAATACCGAGGCATTTATAAAGCGATAATAGAGCGTAATGTGCTTTCTAGGGGGTTTTTTGTTTCATTGAAATTTTCGATATTCCTGTTTCATTCTCGACATACTCAAAGCTTTAATGGGTAAACGTAATTGTTTACATGAGTGGAGGTTCACTGGCATGTAAATACGCGGGCGCATACACTATTCTCCCGTATAATCAGCGGCTTTCAGTCGAGCAGATTGCCCGCTGAATTATAAGTACCGAGAGCAAGCAGCATACACTTTCAACATTGCTGATTACCAACGAATGTAACAACACGACAAAGCAACGGCAATGTGATGGGGAGGAAAGGGACGATTGGTATTTAAAGTAGAAATGACTGGGTCGCAAAGAGCACACCGGAAGCCGTCCGAATAATCAAACGAAATTGCGCAGCCACTTTCGGCATTCTCACTCGGTAGCGGTGTGATTGAAAATACTGCCGCCAATTAGGCGAAATTATTTCGCCGCGACGTCGACCACTCCAAGCGTCGGAGCATCGGTACGGCGTATATTATTCGATCCGTATCCGCAGTCGCTTTCGTCGTCATTCGTTTTCAATGTATCGGTTCGCGAATATTGCGCCCGAGGAAAAAACAATAGCTGCGCTATGGGACACATTTTCCAATAGGTTTCAAAGTTGCTTGAACACACGATAATCCGTCGAGCGAAAGCTGCCGACTACTTCTAACTTCCACCTAGCAACGCCAGTCTGGCAAGTGCTCGGTAAACAGAGACAAGAAAGGTAAACTCTCCTAGAAGAGAGTAACTTCTCTTTAACTTCACTTTACTTTCCACGATGGGCAGAAGTCGGGACAGAAAGGAGCGAGGAGTTCTTTCTTTGTCCTTTATCGCGCGTCTTATCACTTTTTCTTCGTGTCAATATACGCGTCTTATGTTTACGTCAATTAGATGAGTATTTGTTGAAAAAGGAAAAGAAGTGGATAAATACTCGCTATTTTATTTCTTCACTTCTGAAATCCTGAAATTTAGGAATGGAACGTAAAACGGTCAAATTGCCATTTGCCTTTCGTGTGGGTTGTGCGATATTTCCAACGTCTCTGTGGAAATGTGGAAGGAGCGGATGCAAAGTGTAGGGGAATTAGAGAACTAACGAGGCAAGGAACGAGCGGGCGGATGGCCGGGTATTTGTCAGGCGGCCGAGAGCCGCATTTTCCCTGGGTGGATATTGTGCTCTCGGCCCTAAATCAATCGCTCAATAATCGATTTCGCTCGAGAGGACCTCCGCCGGTCTCTCTGCTTCCGTCAACGTCCCAGCCAAATTGCCAACGCTCAAATGAAAATCGACCGGCCCAGCTTCCATGGACCAAGCTTCCTTCCCTGCCACGCGATCTACTTTAGTTTAAATTAGCAGCACTTTTCTCCAGATTTTTCCCGGCTAATTACATGGATACTGCCAATAGTAATTATGTGTAATACGGTATAATAATAAATTGCAAGAAAAACTATTGGCAGTATCGATTATCAACAGATCAGCATTATCATTCGACATTCGATTCAAGAAACATAAAAAGAACATCCCTAAATAATGATGAGATTATACTCGAGCTATCTTGGAATCGAAGGCTTTGCATTTGCCTTGTGAAAGCGAGAATCCGAAAGGTTCTCGTGCAAAACGGAAACTGATAAAAATGGAAAGAATGGTAGCAGAGGGTTCGGAGTACCGTTAACGTACCTGATAGTCGGAGTAAGCGCTTACGAATTTCCCGGGAAGTTGAAGGCTTTTTGTCTGACATGAATAATAGAGATCCCCCCACTCTCATGGCAAGGATATATCGCGCAGCTCGCCCTAAACTCCCAACCATTTGTTTTCGTCCCGATCCTTTTAAAGAATCCGCAAAAAGGTATCGTCGACCGGAAAATCGACCGGCACTCCATATCCCGAGGGAGGCGCTTCCCCATGAAAATACCGAAATATTCCAGCGCCTCTTTCCTCTGCTCGATCCAGCCACTGCGCGTATCGTTAGGATAACTAACGAAGCGCACTCTTGTATCCTTTCATTTATACACGATTCGTTTGAACAGCCGGGATACGTGAATATCGACAAAGACTTCAATCCCCGTATCGCTCTGCCTCGCATGGCTATCTCTTCTCGTTCTTCGTGTACCTCAATGGGAATGTAAACTTTACTTTCTTTCTACCCTTTGTACTCGATAGTCGTCCTGCAGAAACACTGCTATATTTATTTTCTTCAACGCTTTTATGTTCTTCTCTTCCAGCTTTTTATACAAAGAAAAACTTGAACGTCCCACAGTCAATTATACTTTACGTTATTTTTCGTGGAATATAACGATCAAACTAATTTGAAAAGAAAATGATCTTTTACTGTTTAATTCTACCAAACGATTTTCCCAAATTGTCTCGACATGTAACAATTTAATTGCTCTGGCAACACGACTGGAAATCTTGCTAGTAATTAAACTCTTAGCTGTGCGCATGGGGAAAGGCGAGGAGAGCATGCTGGAGACGGACGTGGCAGGAAATGTTCCGACTACCAGCTTGGAAAGCGCCCGGCGGCTGCACTTGGCGACGCGGTAAAGTTCGAGGGTAACTCGAGACGACGACGGCGACTTTATATTCGCTAATGAGGCTCGCCCGACGACGAAAAAGGGCAGGCTTGGCGGGTTGGCGAATTTTTGCGAGTGTACGCGCTGTCGACCATCGAAAGTCTCGACAGTCTAGGAAAAGCAAGGCCGCGGTGAGCAATCGAGTACTGCTCGAACTAAACCTCGCAATTAGAAAATGGCACTGAGAGTCTTTTCCTCGTTTCCTTAATGCGCGCGCCAGCATTCCGAGCGCCTCTCCGTGAACCTGAAACACCGTCGAGCCAGCTAGATGATAACCGCTCGAGTTCTTCATTAGACGACTCTGAATACTTTCCACCACGCCAGAACCTGCTGAGGAACGAAAATCTCGACTACTCCATATCTTTTACATCAATCCGCGTCCATGAATTTCACGAGCAACAACATTTTTCAACGCTAAGATGCAGGAAAAATGACACTTCGAAAGGATTAGTTGACTTGAACGTCTTTAAATATTTTTGATATCTGTGAAGGTGATGATTGGATATAATTAAAGAACGTATTATTACTTTGGATCATAAAGTAGGGATCGAAAAATAAAACGATAAACCGTACTATAGGAAAGATTTGAAAAGTAGCCAAAACGAAGTGTGACGCTGCTTCACGCGTCGCTGGTTAACCAGGACCGCTTAATTGACCAGGCGATCCTAGGAACAAAGCAGCCACCAGCGGAACAGTGACATTGTTCGGAACTCCTCACGCTCGCTTCCACCGTGGCCGACGTTCACTTCCTCCACGTTGGTACGGCTCCGCATTAATTAGATACCATGTCCATCTGGCCGGCTCCGCCAATGCTCAGCTAGTTAATGCGGCAATTGATATTGGCAGATTTATGAGCGCAGCCCAACCTGCTAATTAGTTGACCGAATTTCAGATGGCTCCCATTTACGAATCCCATACATTTCGAATATGATCCGTCGAATTGATTGTTATGAATTCGGTGAGGTGAATTAATTGAGAAGGGTACAAGAGCGTTGATGAATAAAGCTCTTAATTAATTGAATCGCATTCAATATTGCAGGATCTTATCGCGATCCGATAATAAAGTATACACGCGAGTCGTACGATATTCAATCGAGAGTTGACGTGTTAAATAATTGACGGTAAATAACAGGTTGGTTTCTTCAACATTAGTGACGGTCAACAGGTATAGCGGATGAAAAATACGATATCCTAGGAAAGAGTGGAAAGAGAACGAGGCGCCACGGGAGCCATACAAAAGCAGCGAAGAATGGCAGAGCGATAATTCTTCGGTCGTTGCTGGATTAGTCCGTCGACGGAAAGCGGTACCGAAGCCCCGAGAATCTTCGGCGTTTCGCGTTATGTTCAATGCGAACACGACATTAGTTCCGCAACAGGTGAATTAGCCCTGAAAAATCCTCGATTTCCGCCAGGCATATTCGTCATCAAACCAATATATTTCGTTTTTAATATTCCATCCTATGTTCATCTTTAAAAGGATCTAGGAAATCCTGTACTTTTCTGCTGGCTGTGGTAGTTTCGAAAACCTCTCTTTAAAATCCAAGGCTCGTAACAGGCCGCGCTCAAACTCGTTCGAAATTTCGACGGGTGAATAATAAAATCGGCTGACTCGACGTCTGGAATGGTGAAGCACACGTGAGCGCGCCTCCATGTTGGCTTGTACGGTTGCAAAAATATTCGATCGAAATTCTATGTGACTTCCGGCCATTGCCGAGTCTTCCCAATGGCAGTTTTACGTATTCTAGGATCAACGTCCCATTTATATCGTTACTTTCATTTGGCCCCTTTTCCTGCGGTAATCCTCACACTCCCTTATCCTTCGGGAATGGGTTCGGGCATCATACATATAAGGAAAGGCGGGATGACGAGACGGCATCAATCTTGGTAGAAGGGAGCGCGCGTTGGGGCATTAATCACGCAGGCATGAAAAAAGGCTGGAGGAGTAAGGGTGGTTGGCGGGGGTTGTGCGGGAAAATAAGAGCAATTAAAGTCGAGCTAGAAGGGGTGCTGCTGCTGCTACTGCTGCTGCTAGCATATCGGGGCGAGGGGCATTAGGGTGTACCTTGGCTGCTCTCCGGTGTTAGTCGAGGTCTAAGGGGCTCAGGGAAATCGTTAAGGGCATTGCGCAATCTCCGTAGCTACGTTGCCTTCGCCATGGAAAGCCCCCGGTAATCCTCCAATTATGGTGTGCGCGTGGCATCGATTACGGTGGCGCGCGGCTAACGAGGTGTCGAGAATTAAGAATCTACCCGAGCTGCCCACCGCACGTACTAATGCAATTTCGAAGAGCGAGCCACACTTCGCCCCGTCGAGTTAAGAGAGCGAATGAAATTACTTTTAATTAACGCGACTAATTGGCCCCGTCGTCGCCCAGACCCTCTATGAGTCGTCGAAATTGCACGGACGCACGAATACGAGAAACTTTCACGAATTCTGCCGCGTCGCTTCGCCAGCCTTTTTCATTCGATCGTACACGCTCGCGCGCCTGAGTTGTATCATTAACGATTGGTACAACCTCCAGCAAGGAATGCTGAAATGTTTCAATTAAATTGTAGTCAATTTCGCAGGGTGGGAATATTAGTGAAAATATTAAGGAGAACAGGAAAGTTTATTAATCTAGACAACAATTTATATCTCTCGTTTTTTATCAATTTCACCGATTGTATTAGTAATGCGTACTACGTTCCATTACGGTTTATGCCTTGAATGACGAAGAAACTTTCGAAAGGCTTTGCCTCGGAAGGTCTAGGTACAGTGAATCCCTCTCCCGATCGGTACGTGCGAGGAATGAGCGGGTTGCGAGCGCGCGTTTGTACGTGAGACTAAACCGCAAACAAGCCGCCACGCAGCGTCCACGGTAGAAAGGCGTCCGGACATCGTCTCGAAGGCCTCTTAATGCATTTTCCAGGGAGATATATTTTTATTTCAACGCACTGATCCAGCAAACGCGTACAACGGGAAAACTGAACTGTGCGTTAATTAGAATTTCTGTCGTCGAATTACGAAAACTCGTCTGTCAAACGAGAAACTGAAAGGGTTGCTAGGTATTTTCCTCTGGAGTTGGAAGTGTGAGTGGAGAATTTGGTGGAAAGTAGCGCGTGCTTTTGTCAGCAATGGACGATATTGTTAGAAAGGCCGTGACAAACAGGCTGTGAAAAGAGCGGCTGTGTGCGCCTGGAAGAGTGACCGCGGCCTGTGGTTTTCGGTACATGGGCTAAGTGGACAATATACACACGGCAATCCCACCCCAGCATCCCAGCTGTCACGGAGCAATATTCCCTGGAACGTTCGTGAGAAACACTCACCGCAAACCCTACTACCATGACGTTTCATCTCCGGGCAGAGCACTCCTGCTTGAATGTTAATTCTCGTCGGTACGTTCTCCCAGCTCTTGTACTCTGATCTGACTAAACACCACCTCTTTAATCGTATCTTCCGTAGTCAGGTTCTATTAAGCGAGCCGTGCTTAGAATGCTATTCTTTACTGCTAGTTACACATACTTGCTCCCCATTTATGTCGCCGGTTCAAGCCAACGAGACACTTGTCACTTCACTATTTTATAACTAACTAGCTGTCCTACCCGGTGTAACCCGAGTCACATTTTCGTATGCCTGGAGTGGACTTTAGGGGTGGTTGGGGGGGTTGGAACGATTATATTATTTTTTCTAAAGTATGGAAGAATATTCACGCCGAAATTGTATAAAGCATTTGCGAAATATACATACATATTTCGACTTTTATATATTAGGATTATTAAGATTGCAGAATGACATTTATATCAAACATCAATTTCAATTTGATCGGAACATAAAACACATAATTTCCACTACCAATAAATCTAGAAAGTGGTTCAAGGAACAAATTTAACAAGGATTGTAGGGAACTTACGATAGCCTGTTGGTCGACACCGTTTGGTGGTGGCGGTGGACTAAAACTGGCGGCGGTGGGCGCCCCCGGCTGCGAGGGATGTGGCGCACCAGCGGGCGGTGGGACTTGGGGCCCACTTGGAGGCGGCTGTTGTGGTGCACCGCTGTTCTCCTCCTTGACTGGGACCGGCGGCGGTGGCTTCACATCCCCGGCGCCACCCGCCGCCCCCACGACGCCTGCGACGCCGTTCACCGGCGGGGGGAAGACACCCCCACCGTAGGGCGCAGCCATCCCTGTCTGCACCATGTGCTGCAAGCAGAAAACAATTACCTTTGGTTAGATAAGTCTTGGATGGTTTAATTTGTAATTGCTTCCTTGTTAATTCGAACTTTGATGAACATCAGACGATCCTCACGCATTGAGAGTCCTGGTAGAATTTAGAGCAGCTCTTTACCCTTTTGAGTTAAGGGATGATGCTTACATGTAATCAAATGGAGTTTATTCTCAGGAACTCCATTTACAGATGCCGTTTGTCTTTGGGAAACTTCATTTGAGGACATATTTGTAATGTAGAAAGTGGTAGAATTTGAGGTACGAGATGGTGAGAAAAGGGAACACCCACTTTACCTTACTACTTTGTTGAGAATAAAGATATTTCTTTCAGGAGTGAAATGTCAAGAGTGAAAGGGTTAAACTTATTATACAGCGATAGACCGTAATTTCTAGTTCTGCTGAATATCAGAAGCCATTTATAAGTCTGGATTACATTTACATGAGTGGTCTATGTTCTAAGGAATGTCGATTTTTCTTATTGCTCGTGGCGAAGGAAGGTGGAGGAGGCAGGATTATTCTCGGCGATTCCGTTCACCAGGTCTACACGATGCGCAGAGGTTGGCAGACCAAGAACAAGAGAGTGGAGTGGGAAGTTTTGGCGAACTTCCATTGGAATGTCGCGGTCGAGCGGCAACGCTTGGAATGATTAGATAATGCCCGGCTGGGATTCGCAATAGAGCGAGCGAGCGTGCGAAGGATAATTGCAGCTTTGGAGAAATTGATATGTAAGAATGGTAAGTGGTCTAGTGAACCGGAAGAACTCATTCTCATCGAGCCGTCTAAGATCGATGTGATTGCCGACAAATGCTAAGTAATTCGGCATGGTTCTCTTTACCAAGTCAGGTTACAATGCAAACGAAATCTAAGAAAGAAGCCTATCACAGACTGTGCGAAGGCAATACTAGTCGACCGCGTAAATTCCAGGCTAACGGCTAATCAAACAGTCCGATCGGAGGCTCGTACTTTTGCATTTTAAATGACGGCCGCGACATTGCAAACGAGACCCGATGATTTGTGTTCGCATGCGTTTCTTCCAACATGGCCGGTGTTAAGGTGTGTGCTGGAAGCAGCTACTCGGCGCGCCAGGGCGGTATACATTAGTCAGTAAACACGGGGACAGAGCCGTGAACAGGTCGCAAATCATTTTGCGTGCGGCACGCGCGACGATTAACGACATGTCAAGAGAGCCGAAGCAACGTTGGGAGGCTGAAAACGGAGTCCGGCGACAGTTTTCCTCTCGCGCGCATAATTTAGCAGACGAAATGCGTCACGGACCCTGAACGGAGATAGGAGTTGACCTGAGCGACGCGTATGTTCATGGAAAGAAGGAAAAACGTAAAAGTGATATGACCTACTCGCTCTGGCGAAAGCGAATGCGCCGACCCAATTCCATAGGTGATAATTAATGTTATGATTCGGCCACGGCCGAACTCGACGTGTCGCAGTGATTTGCCGAAGCGAATAATCGGGGACCTTAATCCGAGCCTGTAATTAATAATGGCAATGGGAACGACGCGCATGGCGATTGATCATGGCCTACGACGCCTCGCCGATTTCCAGCGATACCAATTAAAACACGGAAACGCTCAATATCCCAAAGCCGATGAATGTCTCCTGTAGAAGGGAGCGTAATTACGGGACACTCGTCGAGCAATCTGTAACCCGTCTCCCTCGGGAAATGCAACAAGAATGGGGAAACAGGTTTCTCTACTTGTCCTGCCTTTATTACATTCGAGACACATTCAGTAATCAGGGAATCCTATATGCTTTGGTTTCTTTTTTATTTTGTATAACATTCTTCAATCATTATGAATTTTAATCGACAAATTGTCATGAAAAATGAATGAAGTGATCAGAAACTCTAATAAAAGATAAATTGAATGAATCGTACTTCAAGCCAGAACGTTGAATTATTCCATCATTTTCGTGACAGAATAATCCGTTCGGTGTACCATTTTCCATTGCGTGCGAGCATTTGGACATCCACTCCATCAAAACGGAGTAGACTTTCGTTATTGTTTTGAGGGAAGGGATCATAAATAACATGATCCTTCGGACAGCAAGAACTAAATATCTTTGTGGTCCAGAGCGATCCTCCACGGTTGGAGGAAGGTAACTACAATTTATAGTTCAACTGGAGAATGAAGCACTCGTAATCCCGCCCACGACGCTTTACAGATGGTTCGCCCGTTTCTTCCTTCCGCCCGAGATTACTTCGGGATACTTCCCCGGCAGCGGATCCTTCAGGAAGCGAACTCAACTGCATCATCTGTCACTGGATACGTCGGACGATTTTCACCCGGGAACTCAATTTCTGATATTGTAGACAACTTTTTTTTAGTACCACACTAAGAAGGGTGCAACTACATCTTAGTAATAATAATAATTACATTTCATATCCAATTAAAATTAGGTAGAAGAATTTTGAATATTTTATTCTTTGATTGTATTTATTTGAACCAATATACGCATCTCAATAAAAGAAATACTGATAAATTCTTTGAAAGAGTACCGAACGTTCTAGAAAGCTTTTCTTCTGACTCGCCGTAATACCGTAACTCGCTGGTATTAAAGTTTTGGCGCGTAGCGAAAGGACTCATGGCTATGATATGGAACTTTTCTACCAGCAAGCGAAGACTTAATGCGAGAGCGCGTTGGGAAACTTGGGCCGAGCTTATAAATTACGCTTATGAGCGTACTAAAGCTGGCATATCATAAAGATACGAGGGCAGAGTTGCCACGGCGCCGAGGAACTTGCGAATTATTTAATGAAAAAACTAGCCGAAGATACCAGCGTATCCAACGTGGATAATGCTTTCACACTTTCCAGACATATTATTCGTCATTAACTCTCCTTGAAAAGTACAGCGAATAAACAATAGTTATAGCAATTCCACTACGACTCTTGCCAAATAACAGAAAAAGCACACAATCGAAATACCCAGAGAAAATATCTCCCGAAAGAAATTCGAGAATGGAAGGACAACCTTCGAGAGCTATCGTATTTTGTTACAGAACAAGGACACCGAAACCCTGACCTCAAATTTCCATATGTGGCACACACTGGGACCTTCGAAATCCCAAAAACAAACATGTGCTTTTAACATCGATTGCCTGTCAAGTCTGAAACAATTACTTTCCCACGATCCTTATTTGTTCGACAATGATTCGCACAATATTTGCCAACAATTTACCGATATCGATACAACCGAACCCACTCAATCATCGTTGAAAGGTAGACAGTTACCTTTGAATGTGGACAAAGATCGTAGACATGTACACACAAGTATCGTCGTCCCTCGCTTCTCATCGGTAGAAACAGTTACCGGAGAGAAGGGAGGTTCGCCGTTTGTTTCCCGAAGTCTGGTCGCAAGCTCGTGCCGGCAAAGTTACCCGCCGGATAAACGAACTTTCAATTGGACTTTCAACGCGCGCTCGAAACCGTCCGGACTTTCTTAGGCTTCCTATTCGTCCGCCATCCAAGAGTTTCCATCTCTGGTTTCCAAAAGCGTAAACGATGAATCCTAGAGAAAATGATCGAGATGTGTGCTTTTCACTGAAGAAGGTGGAGAAAAGCTTATCGGCGGAGGATGCGGTGAGGCGCGGGCGGATAAGGCAGGAACGTTTTCGTCCGATCGAGTCGAAATGAACTGTTCATCCGACTGGATAGCAGAGGGAGAGATCGCGCGACTGAGTGTCGTTCCGACGCATTGCCTCTGTGTTACGCACCAATTGAGTCATTCCAACTGGACACGGCGGACAATGGACCACTAGCGAGCATCCAACCACATCAACCCTTCTGGAAAGCTGTCGGAGAAGGAAGTTCAATGATATTCCGTCAACCCTTTTCAGACTGTCCTGTTAAAGCAGTCAGACTTAAGTTGTGTGTCGCCGCGTGTCCTTCTGCTGTTTTGACGGCCGACGAAAACGGCTAGCGGAGCCAAGAATAAACCTGGAATCGATAGCGACCAGCGCGGAGACAAGAAGACTAGTTCGAGCTAGACGGTGACGGCAACCCGGAGGGGAGAAAAGACGATCGAAAGGATGAAGTGGCCTAGAGAGCGGAGACAGTGCGAGACACACAAGGTTATCGAGAAATGGGTTGCTCGGGCCAGTGCAGTGCACGCGAACCCGAAACAACCGGCACAAGACTGACAAAAGCTGTTATTGGCTTTTGATAATCACTCAGAGTTCACTCCTGCAATTAAATTGTATAAACTTTATGACTATCCGGTATATCTTCGTTCTAGTTTATACTACTATTATGATGCATACTGAATTACATTAATATAGAATAGTATTAAAACAAATAATATTAAACTTCGAACTTTATAATATACTAAAACGTGCTAAAGTTTATAATCGAGAAGAAAGAAACACGTGGAGATACAGTTGGCTAGTATGCACACACCAGGAATGATTGGACAAGGGGATAACGAGTGTGGCGACGGGCAATCTGAATAGAGATGGTGCAATCCTAACGACACATCTGTTCGATGTATCGCAACAGGGCAGTGAGTGGAATCGGTAGCGGGGTAGGATTTGCGAGCGATTCTATCGGACACTCCTCCGCGTGGCAAGTTTTATTGGCCGAGTAAATGAATGACGAGCGTCGTTGAGAGATATGGATTTCGCGGGATCGTCGTAACAAGCCACAAATCCATCGCACTCTGCACTCACGAGAAGTCGGTGGAAAAGCCTGTCCAATTTATGGATCGATCCTATAGCTGAATGTACCGATCGAATCCAAGCTGGTACAAACTTATAATTAATACAGACTCGTCGAAGCCGAGTGGGTTCGCCTATTATTTCATTTATCGGCGATAACACGTAGCGTGCCATGACATTTTGGCAGATGGCAGAAGAGCAAGAATACATCGTACCGGTGCTGCTCTCTGTGCGTGTGCGCGCGCTATGAATAAAAGAGGGGCTGCTGTCGGAGCCGCCGTGGTACATGCACCAGAAGCGAAAAGCTAGAGTGACGCTTTAGTAAAAACGAGGCTTTGCCCGACGGGTTTTGTGCGAAGCAGCGGGTTCACATGGCTGGATTAAATTGAAATTGGCCTCTCTTCATTGTCCCATTCGTCGTCTCTACGAAAAGCCTCGAGTGTTCTTCGAAAGCACCATCAATCTATTTGCAGGGATATACCAAGTTATTAAATACTATCGTCCTTCCTAAACCCGCCAGTTTTTCTCTCACTGCGACAATCCCAAAGATAGACACAGTATATTGAAACTATCCTTTGACCCTATGTATATCAGAGTTAGATATCTCTTAAGTAATATTGCTTCTGAAAATTAATATTCACTAGAAATGCATGTTATGCTCGTAGTATGTCATAATAATGAAACTATTAATTCGAGAGACCGTGAGAAATTCAACGGTGACAATTGAACCAACATCTATTCGCTCGGTCTATGCCACGTGCATTTCAAGCGTGCTTCCATTCTCCCTCTCCCCCCCGTCGGCGGCCGTCTCCTGCCACTAGTCAACTCTCGTGCTAGCCGACTCTCCTCGCTCGCCAAGTTAAATACTCTAATTCGTATTAATGGATGGCCCGCTGCCAGTGGAACGTTTCTAAAGGGAACTCTCTCCCAAAGCCCTCAGCCAGAATGGATGCTGCTCCCGGAAAGAGAGAGAGAGAGAGAATGAGCGAGTGCGTTCACACTGTGTAGCATATCGTGGCACAGCCTCCACCATATTCCCCCAGCGGTCTAAACCCCCGGCCATGCTGCTTTCCAAGCCAAGAGAAAGGCCTGAATGAAGGGAACCCTTGCAGCAAGGCCCCCGGGCGACTGTCCGCAACGAGGACTTCAACTTACTCTTCTCTCCTCTCATCAACGAATCCATTTGTCCCCTCTCATCGCGGCAACTTTCCACGCCGAGGGAGGACAAACCCTCTTCTCGTAGGAGCGCTACTAGGACGCCCCACTAAGTTACCCAGAGTTGAACCAGTGCGTGAATACGTCCAACCGAGGCAATTATAAACGACAGCCTTAATGGACCGTTGGAAATTCAAGGAATATGTTCTTCTCCTGGAAGAGAGAAGTTTCAAGGGAGAAAGCGGTCAATTGACGCGGACGCGTCATCCACTCGTCCCAGTGGATGCTTGCATGCCGATAATTCGGCCGGAAAGCCAAATCCAGCGGAGCTTTTGTAGGCCGGGTTAATATTTGCAATGGAAATCGTGGTGCTCGCCGTTGAGACAGTGGAAGTACTAACACTAGAGTGAGTGATGTGAGTGTGTGAGTGGTTTCTCTCTCTCTCTCTCCCTCTCTCTCGGAGAGAGCGATCGAATGCTCGATAAACAGGCCCATCCGCGTGTAAACAGAGACGAAGAATCGCGAATAGCTGGTGAATGGCCGGGAATTTCAAAGGGAATAATCCACGTGTCGCCCGCTCTGTAAACACACCCCTCTGCTGGCTGCTTCTCTATCCGTTCGTTCGAACGTTCGTCCGCTTGCTTGTCTCTTCCCCGCTCCCTCGTTTGTCCGTCTCTCTGTTCGCCGCCGGATTTTCGGGATGTAGACCCGCGATATTCGCGGACTAATGAATACATCATTGGCCGTCTGCTCGTTTCCGGCTGTCTGGCACTGCTGCTCTTCCGCCAACGTGGCTAATTAGCAAACAGACTCTTTGAGAACGTCTCGTTGCAGCTTCTCGGCCAAAGCTACGCGAGCTTTTTCTACCATCGTTGCAATGGAGAATTTTCTTTCTTTACGGTGTTTAATGGAAAATTAGCAAGGTTTTTTAGTATTTGGATATTTTTTTGTTCAGGATAATTTGAGTGTTTATTAAAGTGTGTACGAGTGAACGGGACCACGTATCGCAAGGACTCTGCGTGGGTGATTCATGCTGTGAAACGAATTCGCGCCGGCTTGTTTTTCTCCCCTGGAACCCGAAGCTATTTCCATCGGCGAAGGGCGCACCCACCAGCTACGCGTGAGGCGCGATTATTTTTAAAGACTTTCTAACCGAGCGAATCTATTCTTACTCGCACTCCCAACTGTGCACTGGCCACTGCGTCGCATACTCCTCCATTAAAGTCACATCAATATACTTGGAAGAACAGAACTACCATCGCTTAATCATTTGCACTTCAATCAATTGATATTTATTAAAGCGAAAATATCAAGAGTTCTCTTGAAAAAGTACGACTAATTCTTTCAAAGTCTGCCAAGTTCAAAACTATATTTTTTAAGTCAGCTTTATAAAGATCTACAAATTTCAAAACCGACGAATTATATTCGGTCATCTTTAACAATTCGAAATCATAAGTATACACGATGGTATCTCAAAATTTCGCGTGTGAAGAACGATTGCCGAGCGAAGTAAAGATGAAGGATCGGTTGGGTGTACATCAAAGGAGAGAAAAATTCGAGGAAAATAAGAATACGAAGTGGCGTATCCATCAATGAGCGAAGCCATCGTATATCTACGAAGGCAGCTATCTCCTTCTTACTATGTCTGCTTGTCAGGTTGGTCAAGCTGGTACCGCTAGAGCTTCTATTCGTACGTAGCTACGAATATTAAAGCGGCGGGCGAAACCAGATGGAAATAGCACGCATTAATCATCCCTATCTATTCACGAATAGCTTTCTTCCTGCCGCTTAGACGCTGTCAGCCGCCACCCCTGACTTGGGAATCCTCTCGTATTTATACGCCGTTCTGCCTCCCGCCGACTCACTTAAATGTATTCTCCAATGAAATCCCTAAAGCATTATATACCAGACGTTTGGTGTGAAAATTGCAAAAAAATCGAGCTTACAATGAACTATCAGAACCGCACCCTTCAGAAATAGACTCGTGAAAGATGATCGAAAGATCGTGTGAGTCATTTTCAATTCGATTTTATAATTCAATATCTGATTTCTTGAATTAAACATTGAGAAGTCTGGATCACTGGATTCCGACATTAATTACTGATAACATTCCGAGGTTACATGGGAAATAAACACGGCGACTATCGCGACTTCTGCTTGCGTCGCAGTATTCGCTTGTTAAGGAGTTTAATAACAAATTACGAATAATTATCGATACGATAATTGGGGAGGCGCGGTTCGTACAATCGGAACTTTCCAAGTGCCAACGGCGGAATGCAAAGAGCGAGCGAACGAGCGAGCGACCTATTTCTGTTTTCAAGGCGGGGTAGCAATAAAACTGCCCAGCTAGCCAATGATAATCCTGAAATACGAAGTGTGCGAAGGAGCAAAACACTCTTCATTCTCTCGCTCGGGAAATTAGAAACTATCGCCGGGAGTAACTCAACTGGTAATCCAGGAAATTACTATTTCTTTATTTTGTTTGATTCGTTCGAAATGAAGAGCACTCTCCAAACGGATTTACTATCACGTTACAAAACCTATACTGCACTTCTCATTAACATTAATCGAGTGCATTGGGCGGGCGAGCATTAGTGATCGAGGGCTCGCAATTGAAATTAGATCCAATTACATTCGATCTCGTGTACCGGTGCATGCCGGCAAGACCATTTTCATTAATTAATGGTCCACTATAAGAGGATGTCATTGGAGCGGAGTCACATTTTCCAAATTGCCAACATACTGTTAATGAATCCGCCGAAAGGACTGGTTAATTAATTTGTCAGGAACATCTTCGACAGTCGAACACAACGAAAGAGCAAAAGCATTGGGAAATATGTACACAGCGATGTGTATAAAGTCAATAATATCGCAAATTACTTCGTAGAATACAAGTCCTTCTCACATTCTCAATTCCTGACCTATTAACTACCTGCATCATTCCAAGCATACAACGAGCATCATCGACGTACAAATACAAAGGGTATTGAATAGGCGAGCCTTTGGAAACGATCCGAATGTACTGTGTGCAGAGTGGAAGAGCACGGAAATGGGCGGCGTATCTTGGAACGGAGGCAACACAAGCCAAGAAATCCAGGGCGAGCGACAGGAGGAAATTGAAAAATTTCTCGGCCCACTTAACCAGTCCGACGACGAAACTTCATCGTGACTTCCACGATTAGATGGCTCGCACACACTCGCCTCTTAACTGGCTGGTGATTTATAGGGTGGTTATAAGAAGAGCATCTCGGAAAAGGAAGCTATGAAGTAAGGTGGGAAAGCTGGCTGTGGTCATTTCGAAGCGCCCTCTCTCTTAACGAACTTGTCTTCCCTGTTTGTTTTGGCACGCTCTTGCTTCTCTCCCGCTTTATCGCGATGAATCAGCTCGGTAACTTGGTTGATAAGGTTCCACCAGCCACTTCGAATTCCACTGACTAAACTGGACTATTTGCTCTCCCTTTCTCTCTCTCTCCTTGTCTTCTCACGTACACGACATGACACTGGATAAGTTCGGGCGATCTTTATCTGCCCGCTTATGAGTACCCGAGTGGCTATTGAGCGAAAGATATCGCTTGTACACTTCGATGTATCGGAGTCTACCATCTCCAGCAAACCACGTGTATGTGTGTGTGTGTACCTGCTTCTTTCCCATCGCTCAGATATCTTGGGCGTGTAAATATACCATGTAAAACCCACCAAAAACATTTCTATCAAGTATTTTTCTTCACTCATTGAAATGCCACGTCCGGTTTTGAATTCTCTGAATTCCCAGAAGTATCAATTTCTTCAGTTCGTTTGAAATAATATTATTCCAGTAGAATTGAAACTCCCATGACAATGGGTATAATAAACACTCGGTAATTCTGAAGCGAGAGTTCGTTACATATCGACGAACAAATAGAATTCGATGGGTGGCATCGTCGACGCGAACTTCCAAATGAAACAACCCACGCCCGGTTGGCGAACTTTTAATTACTTGTTTGCGCCGGACAATAC
This sequence comes from Ectemnius cavifrons, assembly GCA_964023945.1. Taxonomy (NCBI): domain Eukaryota; kingdom Metazoa; phylum Arthropoda; class Insecta; order Hymenoptera; family Crabronidae; genus Ectemnius; species Ectemnius cavifrons. The sequence continues at coordinate 8,921,538 of OZ030384.1, read as the reverse complement.
TTCCTCGGCTCTCGGACAATTGGTACACAACCGAGAGTAGACTGTGCATCACTATTCGAGGAGGGTTTTCTTTCTGGCTGGTCTTTCGGTATTCGGGAGACATTTAACGAGGAAACTTCGCCAGTCGAAAAGCGATCAAGAGAGACGACTGAGTGAATAAGAAATATGCAGATACTGGCAATGGATTATTCGGCGATAACTTTCTAGTCGGACATTCATCCGATCGGTGATGATAACTAGTTCGATGATTTTTATTTCGACGCACTTATATCATTTCGATCTGACACTATCGATCGAACATACATGCGAAACAATCCAAGTATGCATGGCTTTAGCTTGGTCGAAATCAATTGTCCCAAGCGGGAAGATATCAGGACGAGAATGCCTCGAGCGTGAACCATGTCGCAATCACGCTTGTTTACGCCGGATAATTGCCGGGGAGTGATACACATGTGCATTGGTGTAATGAGTGGAAGGGGATGATGACGTTTCATTACGATGTGGAGAATCGCGTCAATCCTTATTGAATAATACCGTTCCCGATGCTGCGAGAAAGGAAATGCTACTTCCGTCCGCTTTCGCTTGTACATATTAAGCTCTCTTCATGGACGACGCGTTCGTCGCAGGCGGCGGCGGCGGTGCGCGCGCGTATCCGTTCGGCCTCTGTGTTTGCCTTTTGTTGGGCGTCCTCGCGACGCGCCTCGTTATCCCGGCGAAGGTACATGCGCCGTAATGTTGCATTCAGATCCGCGAGCGGCTAATGTGATAAACAAGCCGTGAACAACAAGTCTGACGAGCGACAAAACCTCGGTTAAACGTTGGCGAAAGAAAGTCAGCCGTTATGGAAGGGCGAAATCGCACGAGTTGCTCTTCTGCAAAAGCTACACGCAGCCTGAGACGAATTTCACGCGAGTGTAAACTTCGCTGCTTTCAATGGAAGGAAGAACTCCTATCAAAGGGGGACTTGGCCCGTGCCTGCTTGATTTAGTAGAACGGTCAGTGCACCGGGATACGCCGAGTCAGGAAGCAGAAAGCGGAAAGGAGTGTTCTAACATTCGAGGTTACGCGAAACAGCTGAGCAACAGCAAATATTATCAGATGTTTTTTTTTCTGTGTTACATAAAATATATAGGACAACAAAAGATGATGGAGAATAGCTGATTATATGAAATGCAAACAGACACGAATGCTATACTTGATTAGAGATAAGATCGTTTAGATGCTGAAACTATTCGATCGACTGAGATTCTGTTAAATCCACATACACACATTGCTCACTGAATTCAACATAGATCATTCGCTCCACTGCACCTGTGTTCACAAGAAATCTTGCTTGCTGCTAGGTTAAATTGTAGCTGTTACTCAGGCGTTCCTCGATTGCCATTTCGCACAAACATTCACGATCAGCTGATACGGTAGTCCAATTCGATTCGCGCAGGGCTAAACGATAGATCGCGTGCAACTTGGCCATATGTGCTTTCCTTACGAGTGTGCGATCAACGTGCACGCGTTTAATTCGTCACTGGCGTGTTATCGGGAGAACTTAGCAAAAAGTGCGTCGCACTGCACTTCGAGGGCTAAGAAGGACGATACAAAAACACTTCTACTTATAAACTAGCCATAAATAAAAAGGACAAAGTCATTCTCCTTACAATCCATTTCCTTTCACTCGATAGTACAAGTTTCCGGTGATTCGTAATAGGAAATATGGCATATTGAGAAGATAAAGGTGTCTAGCGGTGAGTATCGAAGGAAGCCTAGAACATGAGATGAAGCGTTAATTCCAGGCTTCACTTGGAATTCGTGTGAGAGCCACTGCGCGTGTTTCGAATACATTATTACTTGAGGATAATAAGGGCTTGCCACCCTTCTCGATATGGATGGACCCTTTTCACATTCGCCCTTCTCCCTACCACCGTCGTCGCTCACTCTCTTTCATTTCGAATAGCGTTCCCCCTCAAGGGTGGCGCATATGGCAAGAGAATTCTCCGAGCTCCCCTCCAGGCTGTACTCTCCGGTTTAATATCGGGCAAAAAGTTTTTGATAGCATCGCTGGATCGATCACGATGCTCTCCACTCGTCGTTAATAACTAAGTCCGCCTACCTACCTTGCGAGAGTACTATTTCGATATTCGAGGGAGTGCAGAGAGTGCGAGAAACCACCTGGAGAGTAGAATTTTAGGGTGCGACGAACGCTACTTTTCGTCATCAAAATGGTATTATGAGGGAAAGATTGGAAAAAAAACAGCTGGATGACTAGGGTTCAACCGATGCAACCAAGTTTCTTATCTAAATTCACATCTTCCCTTGTGAGGGCCAACTTCTATTTTCCTTGGCTGAAAACGGACATTTTGATGACCCGAGCGGACTCGGTTCGACTTTCCGAACAATATTCCCACTGCCCGTATCACGGATATGTATTGCCGATGGGATGAAACTCTTTTCAAGAAACGCAGGGGATACAACGCCTGTCGCCATTGCAGCCCATCCCGCGGGATATCGACCCGCGCAAAGCCTTGCATCGCACTATTTGCCGGTAAATTTCTCCCTCTTGTCTGCCACATATCTGTTAAAAGGACGGAAGGAACAATGTAGACGCAAGGCTGGACAGATCCACGGAAATCCGGGAAGGTAGAAATTTTATAAAACACTGTAGAACTATTTTTCCACTAGCAAATACAAATACATACGCGCGGGAAAAACCAGTGCTGAAACATAAAAGCTATTTTTCTGCCTCTGCAATTCTATGTTTCATTTCCTGTTTACTGCTTTTGCATACCCGTATTCCGGAAAAACACACGAAACTGACGCGGATATATGAATGTTTGTATTGGGAAGGAATTACAGACAACATTTTCCGAGTAGAGACGAAGAAGGAAATGTTGGTGAAGTAATTGATTTGGGTGGATTTAATTCGAAGGCCAATGGAATAGAATAGGATGAACGGATTAGAAATGCGAGTTCCATTGGTGGAAGGCACGCGCGATTTTCACGTGAAAAGAGATGGGCACTTCGCTCTCAAGTGACTCCAGCGCTTCTCTACGCAGATATCCTATCTCTATTCAACGGCAAAACAATGGGCCCTGCTGCTACCGGTTCATAGAGAAACACCTCCACGGTACCTAGAATCCCGTTGTTCGGAGATTGGCCCATCTCGTAAAAACATTTAACTTAGAGCTCTCCTCTGCTATTTCTGCTATTCCACCGAACACTCGCAAAATATGGTAACAACCCTTGTAAAATCACGAGTGCTTCGATAAGTTCAGCACTCGCTAGAGTCTGCGAAATACTTGTCCACTTGGTGCTATATTTTTGCCTCACCTCTCCGATCGTCCTTCAATTATTTTTAAAAGTCTTCCGACCACTCCTCTGAGTGGACACGTAAGGGACCTCGAGCATTCTTGCGTCCAACTGAAAAGTCTGCCTCAAAGAGACACTTGAATTCATCAATTCCTACCAACTTCCCTTCGACAGAAGTTACAGTTATATTTTCAAGATACTCGCCTATCACTACTGTCGAATCACGATCGCTAAAATCATTTTCCACATGCTCAATAAATTGACTCTCAAATATCACTCAATCGCCACGTATATACTTTTCAAAGAAATAAGAAAGTGTGTCAACGGTATCTTCTGCAATGAAATATAAAAACTCATTAACAGTCCAATTCTCTATGGAATCAACCAAGCATAAGATATAAACTAGGGCAATGACGAAAGCAGACTAAATTTCACGTAGATTTTCAACGAGGGCTATTTTCACCAAATATTGCTTTCCAACTGGAGCGAGGGAGGATAAGAGATAAACACACATACATACATCCATAACCCCAGCCTCCTGGAAGAGAGTGAATCGTGTCCTTCCAATATTACGAGGATACAAGCAAGTAGGGAATATTTCCTACACGGCTGGGGTGAACACTGGATGATTTTCGCAGGTCTGCGAGGTACATTGGATGCTTGTCGAAGGTAGAAGGAGAGGAAGAGGAGGAAGCAGAAGAGAGAGAGGGTGGGGAAAGAGAGTTGCCGGGAGATGTTGGCGCGGTGCCATCTCCGGATACAAAGGCCTACTCGAGCGCAGCCAGGGGTTACAAAGGCCCGTCGCCTCGACCAGCACAGAGCAGCCGAGGCCCTACTACCTTCTCCCTACTGCCTTGCCTACATACTGAACCCACCCAGTCGTACTCTCTGCGGCCCTCAACTCCAAATACATGGCCCCCCTCTTCTAGCCCAGATCGTTCACGACAAAAACTAGCTAGCCCTGGACCACCACCGAGGCTTCAACCACCGAACACACGGCTACACATCAACCTCGCTCGCTCGCCGCATATTCGCCCCGACGCTCAACACACTCCGTTTTTTACCACCACCCCTTCAACGTTGTAGCACCCTCCCCCCGACTTTTCTGTGTCACGGGAAAAATTATCGGGGACAAGTGGCTGGCTTCGATTGGCTAACTGCGGGGGACGATGTGGAGCAACCCTTGAATTCGGATCTACTGTTCTTCTACTCGAGAAATACGCCGCCGCTGGCGAACAAGCTGTGAGGGAATTATGCTAATTCTCGTTGCGATTCTAGTGTAAGTTCATCGAGATAAAGTTCCAGCGGAAGGAACTTCAATTCTTTTGCTGAAAGCTTGTCTGTAACGAAGCTTCTGTAGTTTGTATTAGTTAAGAATTGTTGGGAATGGGATAAGTGGAATTTGTTGTTAAATAGCATTGGTATTAAAAGCGAATTAAGATGGAGAGAATAGAAGAAGGGTTTGTACCTTTCGTTGAAGTGAAAGAAGGTTCGTTTTGAAAGGACAGAGGATATTAACTCTATCAGACATAAACAGATAAACGGCAACGATGCGGACATTTTTAATTTCACGCGAGACAACATCGTACAAAGAGAAATAGAGTGAAGAAGAGTGAAATGAACAAATACAATAAGTCATCGGAATCAGTGAAGTCGTGTGAAAATGTCGCTAGGAATTTCATTACTATCCATTATCCAGGGAACAAAACGTCAGAGTGCGACAATGCCGGCGCTCCAACTGGAGCGATGCATTAAGAGGTGCATCGTACGACGAAGCCAGGCACGTCTTCATCCTCGCCTTTCTAATTCGTCATACGTTACTACGTCGAGGTCGTTCCTTACATGGTTCAAACAAGGCATGGCTCTCCTGTTACGTGGATATCCCGTCGACGATATCAAAAGCCAGGCTCTGCTTCGCCTCGGCTTCACCATGTATACACGTTTCTCCAGAATTTAATTAGAATCGCATTACGCGATTACGCGCTGAATTTATGGGAGTACATTCGGCTTCATTATGGCCGAGGCCGCGCGCGAACGAGGGATTTACGAGGTTCCATCGGCAATGCGTACTTTATCAGAACTCCTTTTTAAGCGACCCGTTCTCTCTGTATTTTTGCCCCGCCGGATTTATACGTTCAATTAGCCCGGCGAACGTTTAATCAGCTGGTACTTAGGCAATGGTTAGGGGACATGGGCGGCTCTCTCGCGCGTACATCGGCCACGTTCATGAATAATCGTGGTGTGAAAGCGGCGGAAAGCCTCCTTTATTAATTTCCCGTTGCCGCACGCATCGTCTAAACAATTCACGTATGTATGGATCGAAGCTAGCGAGGATCGGCCTGCTGTGCTAATCACGGATTACTAATTAAGAGGAGCAGTACGGGATTGGATGCACCGACGGCTAACCAGTCTGTGTATATGTGTCTGTGTATTCGCAAGGGAAATTCGCGAGGCGTGCGATACACTCGTCCATTGACAGAGTACGAGTAGTGCAAGTCGAATGATCTCGCATGTAATGGGTGTAGCCGAGAAGAGAGAGGGAAATAAAGAGAGAAAGAGAGGGAGAGAATTCATGAGGCAAAGGAGGTCATTGCACTAACAAGTGGGACTGCATTGTCACCGCTATCTGGGAATCGCTCGGTCCAGATCGCAGCTGGCCAGCCGAGGAAGGCGAACGCCTGTTACTCTCTGTGTTCTGGTAGTTTTCCATGCGTCCACATGTGATCGCAACGATTCGCCCTCTCTTACGTAGAATCGTTCAGCCCTCAAAACAGTGGCGAGGGCGACGACGGCCGGCAGTCGATGAAAGCGACCGATTACCGTGCACGCAACTCTACTTTCCTTTATCGAGTTACCGGATCGTCCTCCACGCGAGCGGTCATCGCGGCTGAATAATCGCACGGACGCGTGCGCGCTCGCCCGCCCGCCCGCGACTACCGCCGGAAAGCAAGAGTAGCAGCATGCCTCCTAAGCTCCGTGTCATTCGATATGCAGATTCAAGCACTTAACAGATGACACTGCTGATCTCGCGAGAGATTTATAAATAGGTGCGGCCATTTCTGGAACGAAGCTGTAGAATTGTAGGAATGCCACGAGCCTAATGCCAGACACGTATACGCTAATGAGGCAAGCGTATATTGTACTCACTCTCACTCGGGAGAAGAGAAGTGACATGGAGAGGAGAATGTGAAATTGTTCCCGAGAGAAATGAAAAGTAAATTAAATTAAAGCCTGTCGCAATTGCATCTGTACGTTCTTGTGAAATATGATATTCTTTAGCAGAGAGAAACGGAGAGTAAATTGAATAAGAGCCTTTCGTCATTTCAATTTAATACGAAGCATGAAAATTACGACTCGCGTCATTATTCTTGCGAGAGTGTTATACATGCATTGGTAAGTGGCCATCTTGCACCAGATAGTTCGAATACCGGGAATTCCCAACATCCCACCGAATTACGTAGTGTGCACTGACAGATAAACCGTAGCATTCTTTCACTGTGGAAAATCTCTAAAGTTACAAACAGCAAGATTATACTTGCTAAATGGCAGCTGATTTTTACGAAGGTAACTGTTTACGTCGATCAAGATAGGCTGATCATAAGACTTATTCTACTGTGCGTGCTCGACTGTCGCAAGTCTCGCGGTGAACTTTTCCCGTTCACGACACGTGCGATAACACCGGTAATGCATGAATGGGATGCCGTTTCTGATATGGATAAGCTTGAATGGTCGCCACCTTTCACGTGTCGTGGAAGAATTCTCACAATTAGTAAGGATTCAGGGTTCAAGGAACCGACGATCATCAATTTATTATCAATCGTTGATGTACGAATTAAACAACAAAAGACTTAACTTTCATTGTTTCATTACAAAGACAAGCAATTGTATAATGATTGTAAATGATACGATGAATCAGCTGAAGCGGCTAATTAAGCTATTGTGCGAGCGCATATGTTTGGAATAATGTACAATAATCGAGGAAATATACATTTCCACTTCCGAGAGAATCGAACATTATTGGCGGCGATCGGAAGTATCCGGCAAGCATGAAATGCAGGCAATCCGGCGCGAGAGTAAACACACATGAAGCAAGAGAACGCTCGATGAAGATACACTGTGGATTAATGTGCTGAGTCGCGATGCGTGTCCTGACGTCACTTCCGGCCAATCAAAAACCATCAACGCTAACATGAGTGGCCGTGCCCGAGCGCGTTAAAGCGGTATTCACACGCGTCCACGCATGTATCAGACCCGCAGGCGTGTCCGCCATAATGAAGACAGGCAGAAACGAGACCCATAGTCCCGCGTTTAATTGAACATGAGATCAAAAGATCACCGAATCGACCTATCAAATGTTTCTAAAAATAAGAATTTTTAAATATTCTCAGTTCGTTGATAACCGAATTTTGGTAGAACTGTGTTGAATTGCCTATTAGCACTGTTAGTAAGAATGAAAAGACGAACAGAGGCTTTTTGAACGTCGCTGGTAAGGCTTGCGACAGAGTGTTGTTACACCCAATTAGCTTCATTACTGACCTTGGGAGAGGAGCACGCGAGCGGGCTCCAGAGATGTAGAAATCGACGGATATCTTTTAGTTTGACCGAGTTTATCTTGTTACCACTGGAAGTTATATATTTTCTAAATTATATTTGACATTTTATCTAATATTAGAGACTAGAAAAGGGATAATAAATAATATTAATATCATTTAATAACAGAGTTATAATATTGCAAATGGGAGAACTGTGAGACACAGGTAATTTGTACTCTCCGAGCGCTGCAACAAAGCGAGACGGAATTCTAGGTAGTAAAAAGACCGAAAGCAATGAAGAGACTCAGTAAGAAAAGTGGGCAACAGTAGAATACTAATAAGAGAGTAGCGAAGCATGCACTGGTCGATCAGAAGCACTCAGGCCGAGGGAGTCCTTAATCCGATAATAAATCTAGAATACTCTCGCGCGCACTCAGTGTACGCCAACTATTTTCGCAGGATTACAACGGAGGATTTCACAGCTAGGAGAAATGTCGAAGTGGTTCGGAACACGCCCGGTGGAATTATGTACCTGCGAAAGAGGATTCGTCCGGGAGCTGGCGGGTATCTGGCGATCTCGAGGATCTCTGTAGCCGTGCATGAATTAAATCCATTCGTTTCTCGGAAGCGAGCCGAAGACAAAGGACGGTGACTGGAAAAAAACACTGCTGAAAGAGACCTTTGAGTGCCGTCGGCCACTTTTTGCGATCAAGCCGAGCGCGCTCTTGCCTTCGGGCTGTGTTTGTTTTCGAGATCGAGCATAAATTTCCGACACAGCATTACCGTCTGGGAATGATCTTTGAATAGCATTGAAATAATTGGACCGAGTGAAACTGCCATATGTAGTACCATTTACAAAATTGGAGTTCGAAAGAAAATGACAAGAATGGGATTTTTTAAATGCGAATCCTTAAAACAAAGTGCCAAGACTAAGAGGAAGTCTGGAGAGAAGTACCGTAATTTATCCAATGTCATGTTCCGTAGATCTGTCGCTTTATTAGAACCAACTTCCTGTGGAGCAGTGTCCTCTTCAAACAACCACGAGTTAGGGGAAGATTTCAGCAGATTTATTTGTGTGATGTCCTCCCTGCCACGTATGCAATATTTACTGGCTGCTACCGTGGATTTAAGGTCTTATTTTCCTAAATGTATACTACTATCCAAATACAGCCGCTCGTCACGAAGATCGTGATACTTCTACATAAATTTATCGAACTAAAATACAAATCTCAGACATATCTGTTCTAAAATCAACTCTACACAGAAATGTAACGTTGGCATCTCATTAACTCCCTGAAACTCTACCTAACTCCACTTCACGCAATTACGTGAAGAGCATAAGACGAACGAGATCGTTGAACCATCATTTCCCCGTTTACTACTACAAATGTAATCAACCAAAACATATGAATTGAATCCATCAAGTGTGTGCGTGGCGAGACGGCGAAAAATCTACCAAGTTATACGCGTTGCGATTATTCCGCCACTTTAAGTACGAGGATCCCGATCTTCCTTGGAAGAACTTGGACAAAACCTTGAATAATTCATCGATGGTAGCTGGCTTCCGATTGCCTGTCTCCCCCGGCGAGAACCTCATCGTAGATGCGTGGCTGGGAAAGCAAGTTAATAAGGTACGCTTATGGTGTGCGCGCGAGCCGACGCGGCGCGGCGTGACGGAACGAGGAGCACCACAGGCGTGTATAGCGCGTACAAAAGCCAGAAAGGCAGAAAAGGGCGTATATATGTGTGTATCTGTGTGTGCGTTTACGTTGAAGCCTCTCACAGGACGCAGCGTGAAAAACACACAGCGCACATAATACTTGGACGCGCCCGCTTCTTAACAAATTGACGCTTTCGCCAAGCGCGAGAGAAAAATTCCAACGTTCAACGATCTTAATGAAATTCTTCCCAACTACCACCAACACAGTCCTTCTCATTCTCCCGCTGGGCTGCGCTACTCGAGCTGCCTTTTTTTGCTAGCAGAGCTGGTGCGACCACGTCCGTCCCGGCTGCTTATCTTTTCTCACATTAATTACGACGCTTCTTGCCGACCATGCGTAGAGAGAGAGAGAGAGAGAGAGGATCCAGTGATGCACAGACACTGGGATTCAGAGGCCGAACATACTTCTCGTGAAGAATTCAATACCAAAACTTCGTGGAACTCACTGACATTTCCAGACTGCTTCGACAGAGAAACAGGAGGAAAGAGAGAGAGACACATGTGTGTGTGTGTGTGTGTGTGTGTGTGTGTGTGTGTGTGTGTGTGTGTGTGTGTGTGTGTGTGTGTATATAGAATGGATGGGGTTACAAGGGAAAGCAGTGAGAGAAGGATCGATGCCAGCTTGTAGAATGGACAAAGTTGCATGGGGAAAGGTTCCGCCTACGGGAAACCGATGCCTACCGAACGGCCTAGGGAAACAGAATAGTTCGTGGCCGTGCTATTTGTCGGAAAACTTCGAGATTGGTGCACGTCCGCGCCAGATGTTGCGTGCCAGCATCACCGCCACCGGCAGATAAAAAGGTACCGCCGCGCGCGCCTGTCCGTGCACGCTGCTTGTCTGCGGGACTACCAAGCCTTCTGAAAGACAGACGGGTGCAGCTGCTGCTTTTCGGCGTGAAACTCAACCGTGCAGCCATGTGCTGCGTTCACGGTTCCCTGAATCGACTAGATGCTAGAACCGATGCCTCACCCATGATACTTAATCCTTCGACATAAATCTACCCAAGTTTGTTTTACAATGTTGAGGAACAAAGGAATTATTTATAATAGTATTTACTCTTTGGAAATCTAATACAAAAGATAGTAGCGATCGAAACAAAACTGTTTTGTTGCCTAGTAGCGTCGGTGAATGCACTCCGGAATGGCTGCGACCGTGGTATGTTCGTCTGGCTGTGAGTCACTGGCATGAATGCGAGAGCGTCTACGAGAGAAGAGAAACCATCGAAGATGAACGAGGCCGAGACGAAGAAAAGCACGAAGCGCAAAGTGCGTGAAAAGCCGATCAGACGGGGGCGGGAAAGGAGAGCAAGCAACTTGACGCAAGCGATAACCTTAATTATCAGGCACTTAATGACCCGCGACCAGTATATCATGGATGCCGAGGGAAGAGAGAGGAGCATTTGTTCAGTCCGTGGGCCAACGGCGGCGTCTGCCAGTGGAAAACTCAATTTGGCAGAGTTCCAACGTCTTCGACTCTTCGGATGCCGCTTGAAACTCGAGGGAGCGAAGAGCAGGCCTTCTTCGGCCTGGCGGTTTGTGCCTTCCAACGTGAGACGGCCGGAATAGCCGCGGCTATTTCTGTTCTTCCAGGAGGTCGCTCTCGCAAAACTCCCGGAGAGCTTGAAAGACATTTTTCTCCGGGGCTCTCTGCTTGCCCCTCTCCTCTCTCTCTATTCTCCCTTATCAGAGGCCGGCCAGCACTATTCGAGAGCGGACGCTCGATATTAATTAAATAGAAGGAGAACCTTATCGTACTGTCGGGAGGTATTAATCCTCGTCCGTCCACCAGTCATTTTCATGAGTACTCTCATCCGAGACTTATCGACAGACGGAGAGAGAAAGACGCCTTTATCGCTTGCTCGTAATCCTCCTTTGTCTCCGGTAAAACGCGTCTCTCGATGCTCATCGATTTCACAACGGATCTCCGACAATTACAAACCATCGATTCCCACTTGGGATGGTGCGATAAATAAATGAACAAATTGAGATGATAATTAGAACTAACTAGTTTCTTCGTAGGGACTCGCTGGAAAAAGGTAGATCTCCGTGCGGGAATTATTTGGCCGGTAAACGTGCTGATAGCTGGAAATGCATTTGCACTTTTCATTCCTGCCGTTAGTGGCACGAGCCCTTTTCCTACTAGTGAGCATGGCAACCTGCCAAAAGCCTTATCAGACAGCCGGCGAAAAATAGCCATAATCGCCTATATGGAATTTTACGGTCGCGACGGCGAAAAAATGCGCTGCCCATAAAAATGAGTATTGCACGCCGGGCATGGCGGTAGGATTATTAATGAAAATATATTGCCTCTGGCGTTGCCGTTGAATTTATCGATATTGCTTTGCCGATACTAATTGCATGTCATACTTTACACCAGTGTAACATTAACCTGCCGAGTTTCTGATTATTTCTGGAGTTTGGTGTCCGAAATACTAAGTCAGACTTAAATTCTATTAACGATCTTAAGTTAAAGAGAAATGTGCTTTCGCCTATCAGGCTTATCGGTCAATGTAGCAGTGAATTTATGTGTAAGTGAGCAGCGCCGAATAGCTAGGCATTGATATCCAATTCCGCGGACCACATCGATGATATCTACCACTGCGATCGCTCGTTTTCTGCGCTCGTAAAGTTTGGCATCGATAGGACAGTCACGATTTCCAGCCAGATAACAAGGGACGCGCTTGTAAATCGCGCACCAATCTACCATTCTCCCTTACCATCGACACTCTTCTCCTACCTTGGAAAGCATTGCAACGTCCGGCAGAGAAGACGCTACCATTTTTGGCAGAAGGCCTCGCTTTCCTTATCGGGAAGCGGATTTAACACTCGGCACATTGCCGATTTTCGATCTTTGCCTGTGGCTATTAAATTCATTTAGAAATTGACATACAAAACTATCCAAATAATCACTTGAATGTAATAAATTCAGAATACACTACTATTGACTTATAATTAAACAAATTAAATTTAAAAGTAACTAGTAAACTTCGACGGTAAGAAATATAACGCGTAGGTTTATCTAGTGTGAAAGAGAGAGAGAAACACAGTGATTGGAATGTACGTCACGTACTAAAGTTACACGGCATTAAATGGCCTGTCAGTTAGTTGTTCCTCGGCAAGAAGCACTCTTGGGCGAGCGAGTAGAATACGCGGGCACAGATAAGAGGGAAGAGCGGCCGGGTGTGTGTGTGTGTGCCGGGTGAGGCTGGGTTCAAGAGTTACCGAGAGGCAAAACAGTTTTATCAATGAACCTTTGAGTCGCAAGCGGGCCGGTAATGCTGCTAGTCTCGCGTGTACGAATGCACGTACGAGGTATTTACGTCGGCGACAGAAGCTGCGGGCCAGAGCGGAAGAGAGAAAAAGAGGGGCGGAGAGAGAACGGGAGAGAGTGTCGTCGGCCCGATTCACCAGCATCCACAGGCTGCTACTTCTCGTCGTGGCTGACATGAGCGTTGTACATCTACCATGCACTGCTTTGGCATCGCGAGATTAAATGGCTCAAGTGCCTCGGTGATAGACACTAGCTTGATGGAGAACCGAGCTACTTTCTGTCACTCGTCGTTCAATCTTCCTTGCGCTTCTTCCTCGCCGCCCTTCGACCGACACATTTATGATAATATTTATGATCCCTCGCCATTGTACTCTCTAATAGATTTAAACCTGATTTATCCAATCGGAATATCGCACCACCACCGACGCCACGTCACACCATTACGAAAAAAAAAGTATATGGTCTTTAACTTAACAAGCTCTCCTCCAGCCTTATTCCTCGGCAAACCGAGAACGAGGTCATCGAGACGACTGGCTTTTCCATTAAGTCGCTACTTTTCATTAAGCGGATTATCACTCCGGACGAGCGCTCGAATTACTCCCGGAATCACTTTGAAGCACTTCGACTCTATTTCTGGAAGCATCACTCGCATTCGTTAAATGTGTATCACGCTACCTTTGACTCTCGGGTGACTTTTCGATAATGCGAACATGTCAAATAAAACACTGCACTTGCCCTACTTTCAAGCACCTTAAGAACAGTCTATCTTCTATTTATTGATCGATCCAATAAAGTACGAGTTATACACGACTGGGTCAATTTCACTTCCTTCCTATGGGAGAACGAATCAAATTGTCGACTCATTGGAAATTCTATTAATAATTCTAACTGTTAACACTGGGACATGTCGGTAGCACCGAGAGTGGAGCAATAATACCTAGAGTGTTTCCTGTTCGATCGACAGAGGGAGAGAGAGCACGCACGCACGCACGCACGCACGGCAGGCAAAAGCCGTTATAAACGAGAGAGCGAGGCTCTGCAATTAAATGCGTGTGTCGTACTATTAGATAATTAAGTGGTATCGTTGCATAAATTGTGATTACTGTAACGGCGTGAAAGAGAAGCGTAATCGCGCCAGCCGGTGTCGTTACGTAACGATCGGCAAAAAGCTAATCCCGCCGCGCTGCTAAAGGAGTGAGTGAGAAAGAGAGAAGAGGACAATGGAGTTCTAGGTTTTTACAGGGTCAATTGGCGCGGAAAGCGTGGAGACATTTATGGAACGAGTGAGAAAAGCTATTAATGGAGTGAACGGCAGCTACACGCCAGCGTCGCGCAGCCATGTAATTCCGATTGTTACGCGGAAGGGCTGCTATGCGAATATTTACGCCGGGCAAGTACAGTTCGCCGGACACGTTTCAGCACGGGCCACGTACGGTGACTGTATCATGAAACTCGATACCCGACACGATAAAGGATAGCTTACTCTATCGGCCGAGGAAACCGATGGAACGCCCGTGCGATACTACCAACCGGATGAACCAGTCAGAATTACTCTGTCAGGTGGAATATGTAATTCTCTTTGAGAAGGATACAGTTAAGTTTACGGATGATTTTAAAATAATTCGAACTACTATTATTAATGGAATAGTGGATGTAATATGATTATTCAAATATTTTAATTCAAAAGTGAAATTATAGTATCTACGAAATAATCATAGAAAGGAGAGAAGCGTTCAATGATACACAATCGTTCGTTTCATAGAAGTCAGTTTTTCAGACGAGGACCCATGTATTCGGAAGAGAGTAAAGATTCAGCACGGCACGGATGTAGTTTTACATGGAATGGGACTCCCCTTCGTTCGACTTCGACCCCTCTCATGCACGATACTCGTTCCCCTGACTGGTCTACCGTTTCTTTCTTAGCCGCACGTGTGTGCTGCTCTGACCAGCCGACTGGTTTCGCAGGCCTGCGCGGGTTCGCTTTGCCCCACGGCAGATGCGATACTCTCAAAGCAAGCAGCACCGGCAAGCAACCTCGAAGCAACCGGCTCCGTACTGTGCCGTGTGTCAAAGACAGGATCAACAAAAGCGGCGTACGCTCGGGAATACGTCGAGTACCGTAACGATACTTCACTGTCCACTTTCTCTCTCTTTCTCACTCTCTCATTCTGAAGCTCTTGGAGAGAAAACCTGGTGCGATCAATGAAATGCAAAAAGAAAGTTGTGAGTTTACTGTCCATACAAATCAATCGATCACCTCACAAGCAGTATCTCTGAGGATTTATCTGCCTTTGTCCGGGATGTACTTGTTCCGAAGACTTGACGCGTGTCGGATATAACTTTTACACTATAACGCTTGCTCGGCAGGTGGACTAACATGAGAAATATGAAACAAAGGCATGTCGGATTGAAATAAGAAACTTTTGTATTCGAGACACGATAATTTGTATTCCTATTGCCACGTTATACACTATGGAGTTTCCAGTGGCGATTGGAGAAGCTGGAGAACGCTCTGGGCGAAAGGGAGGCTAAAGGAATATGCGTGTGCAGGAGGACTCGAGGATAATGCTAGGTAAAAAGTCGGCGAAGGAGTAGGAAGGTCAGGAAATAAATAAAAATAGGGAAGACAGGCGCCGCTGTTGCCGGTGGCCGCATAAAGAGCCGCAAGAAAACAAAGCCATATACCGAAGAACACTTTGCACAGAGGATCGCCGAGTGTATCTTCGTGGCAACGGCGAGGTGTGTGAGCGAAGAAATAAATTATATCTCTGTTTCCTCGTTTGCTTTCCTGGCTCGTTTTATCTCTGTGCCAGCGCACAGAGGAATCGAAGGAGAAAGCAAGCAGTTGGCTCGAAAAAGGCCGAGGAAAGGAGAGTATTCTTGTATCGTTTCCTTCGAGTTCGACATTCGTTTCCTTTGCCTCTTTGAACGTGACATAAGCGGCCAATGTTTCGCCTTACGTGTAAGCTCGATACACCGGTGTACCGAGCCTCGATGAGACATAAAAGGAAAGCTGAAATTCGCCGCCCCTTTCTAGTCCTCCTCTCTTTCTCGCTCTCCTTCGATAGCGTCTCGTGGGATGTGACATAACTGAGAAAACACGTGTATACATATATGTACGTATTTCCTACCTTCAATATCTTAAATCAGGCTATCGACTCTATTTCCCACGCGTATTGTCGATCCCGTAACATACGAGTGTCGCGCGCTCGGACTGCTTGAACTCGGCAAAGGTGAGCCGTGTTTACGTGGCGCGTCCCTCCTCGCAAATGAGATCAGTGCACCACTGGAAAATCCGTAGACACAAAAAGCATCGTGGGCGGCGTCAGTTCCAAGAAGGGATACATACTCACTCATACAAACATCGTGTCGCATTCCCCAAGGGTAATTGGCCAGAGCGAGCGTTTCAAAAGCAAGAGCATACAAATTACCAAGGACACGTATGATGTGCATATTTTCAAGAAGAGGAAATAGTGGTTGGTCATTCCTAGTGGAAATCTAGGAAAGATGAAGTAATAGAAACGGCGTCAGCGCTCGCACTCTGCAATTTGTCGTTGGTTACCGCGTGAGCGCGCGCGCGCCTTCTCCCAATTAAGCCAATTACGCCGCGAGCGTGAATAAGAATCGCCATTCTTTTCGTGTACGACGCAGCCCTGAATTGTGGCCCTGTGCGATATAGTACCGAAGAGCCGCCTTTGAGAGCCGACTTCCACTGGGCCCGTGCCGTTTCCTTTGGGCCCAAAGGGAAGCCCTGATGAACGGGTTTTTTCGCCAGGACCCGCTTAATTCCAGGGTCACGCCGCTACCTGGATCCATGCAGGTCAGATTTCGAAGAAGGAATCTGGCCTCGCCCGGTGAAACCACGTTCCTACACTCAGCGTGCGCACTACCCAAACCTAGTGAAATCCTAGCGGCTCATGCTGCCACACGAAATTTCCCACGATTTCCTTTTACTCTTGAAACGACAAAGCACCCAACTGAAACGATCTCCTGTGACAGGAGACCCACTTCCGGATGTATTCGGAGAAGTCTAAATTTCCTACAAGATTTCGAACACAAGATCGCTTTTACTATATTCCCTTTTCCCTAGTAATATGGGATTTTCCATTGGCGAATAAGAAGGAACCGAGTGTTCCAAAGGAAAGACGTATCAGAGTTCGAAAGGCGAAGTGTGTCGACGCATATGCGTTGAATTGGATAATGAATCTCACGTGAGATCGCCAATTGGCTGTTGGGAGTGGGTAGCGGCGGTAATGACAATGGACGATAATGATGGCACCGATGAACACAGGAATGTGGACACGGTGCGTTGCGAGCTTATCTCGAAAGGCATTATTGTTTCATTACCGCCACTTGAATACAAATCGACCTTAATCGTCGTACGCGGCCTTTAATTGCTACTGGAAAATGGGGCGGCGGACATGGGACTTCTCCTCCCAACTATCACCAATTCCCTCTTCTCTCACTTACACGACTGCGAAAGCAAGTCTCGTCGGCGATCCAAGCATTCGAGGTGGCATTCAAGCACGCGTAAATAAAGTCTGACGATTGTTCCGTGACTGTTGCGCTACGTCTGGATAGAGGCGTCACTATGTGTCTGGCACGAAGCGCGGGACAGAAATGCCATCGGCTGATAATCAACATTCCGACCGCACGCCGCAAGATCGGGCTGCTTTGTGCGCGTTGTTGTTGGCTTCTGCTTGTGCCTAGTGTTTCTCTTCGATATCACTAGCTCGCAGTCCGACCAAACAGGGATTACGTGCGCTGACCCTTTGAGGTACGAGTCAGCAGCCACCATCCACCCACCCACCCCCATGGATCTAAAGCTTCCTAAGCTTCAAACTACTCTGATATTGTCGACGACAATACAGCAATCAAATTTTCAAGGATTTCACGTCGAACGTCCAGTTCTTTGACTGGTGATTCCAATTGAGAAAATTTAAGTGACAATTTAAGTAAGTCTCTTATCTTGGCTGCTTTACGTTCCTTTCTCTTATCAGTCACGGCTTCCGGAAGCCCTGTTCTCTCGGGGCATTGTAACTAAGCAGGTGTCGATAACTCCTATTAAAAATTGATAGAGCTCTGAGTTGAAAGCCTGGCTGCCACGATCTTAAGACAAGGAGAGTTCGCGATCGATAGCCTTTTACCAACCGGCTTGATATACACCAGTGTGAGATGTGCTTTCCCCAGTAAATGGGATCGGCCGCCCACCGTCGTTGCTGGTGCTTTCCACCACGTCAGGCGAATGCACCTCCTTTACTTTGGCTCGTTCCTTAAGACGCTTAAGTGCAGCAGCAGCGTGCGAATGACGTTAATGTTACGCGCGGCATCTGCCAGGAAAAGCATGTTTCCTGGAAAATGTTCCATAGTGCAAAACCGTTTTTCGCGCCTTGCCATTGAGTTAACAAAGGGTGCTCTGCTGGTAGGTGTTAATTTCGTCGAGAAATGATGGAATTTGAAATTATATGCATGCGTTAAATATGTTTATCTTTTAATCTTTGGAAAACAAAAGTTTGATAATTAATATGCTATCGGAGACTTTCCTAGTTATTTCGTTTATCTGAAACTCATTTGAACCAAGCCATTGTCACGTGGTAAAAGTTTAGTCCTTCAATGCAACTTTCTTATCAGTCTTGGTGCGCTTACGCCAACCTACTTTTTTCTATGCTAAAGAGTTTGAAAATTTCATTTCGAACCCTTCGCCTTTGTCTATTCAGTTTCCGGTTTCTAGCAATATCCTTTGTCAATTTGGTACTTTGGAATGAAATTATTTGGCGAGTTTAGTCGGAACTGTGGGCAAACCATCTGGCACACACCACGACAACATGTTGCCCCGGTTTTAATTAACGACACGCCTGTTACTCTACTGATTTTTGCTCAGTTTGCCTGACACTGTTGTACCAGGCTGTTTATCGAGTTCTAACTGTTCCAACTTTTCCCATTTCCCGTACACCGTAGAAAATTGTTTTCCGTTGCGACTCTATGAATAAAGGCAGACAACAAACTCGAAAAATTTTAGGGGTATCCGTTCCCCAATAAACCACAGAAAACAAATAGTATCTATCTACATAAATAAACGTAAGTGTTAATGAAAGCCCTTCCTCGATCAGTAGTTAAGTATAAGTCTCATATTTATGTCAATGAGAAATGTTTAATAATATCGAAGCGAGTGGTAGGATTTATTGTCACTCACGAAATCGCTGACTCAAATGTAGAAAGAATCAGCGGACACTTACCTGAAACAGAAAGAAATTTTTATTAGTATAATTAAGACTTTTTATTGTCGCTATAATTGGACAAAAAAACTGCTGGATTGAAGGTAGCGAAAGAATCTTATCGCGTAAAACCAGAATGCACAAGTGTAATAATAGACTTGCATTCAAGATATGTTACGACCATGAAGTCAGCATGCTTACATGCTCGGAGTCAAGATTTCCAATGTCGAATCTAATAACTCTAGCACTGCGAAATATACATTGTTCGTTGTGGGGCATTTGTATCGCGACTAGTTCAACGCGAATGGAAACCTTAATGGGCTAAGCCGGAAGAAGCTTGCCTCTCGGCCAGGCTGATTCGCGATAAATCCAGTGTACACGGGAATGAAGATAACGGTGTGGTAGTATTGGACTTTGCCGACACACCCGCTGCGCTCTCCTAGGACGAGCCGAAAATCCTGACGTTATCGGAAGAGATAATTCGCAAACATAATAGGACAAACACTCCTGGCTCGGGTTTGGGAATGTGCGCGTCCGTGTGCGGCTAGCAGTAAGCTACAAAATGGAAATTAGATTCATTCGCGCACGCGATCCCAGTTTTCAGCCGCATGGAAAATCGATCTTGTACGTGAGGCACATCCCGTTTGCGCCAGCCGATACGAGCTGCTGCTGCTGCTGCTGCTGCTGCTGCTGCTGCTGCTACTCTGCTGCTGTTGCTGCCCTGCTATTCCGTATTTCCCGCAGGCGGATACACCGATGATTAGCAAATTAGTTTTGGCCCACTATTATTGACGCTGGACACACTGTCGCTCTGAGAGATGAGCAAACCAATGCCAACCTATGTACACTTAATCGGCGCGAATAAAATTGATAGAGGCTTCGCGACATCGTCACCACATCACGCAACAATCACCGGACTCCGAACTTCCGCCGCATCTCATGTTCATGCTAATCCAAAACATAGGCTACGCGATTCCTGAGGATTCTAATGTGACCTTATTTTTAAAAGAAAGGATAAACAGGCATATCGAAAAATCAAGAAATTTCGGACTTCGAACTATCCTGTAATAAATTGTTTACAATCTGTAAAGATTGGTAGAAATGATAGATAGAAATTAGAATTTCGTTTTTCCTTTTATCTGAAACTGTTATCAGGGACCCGGAACACAGGGCAGGGTGAATTTAGTTGAAGTGGAAGCTGAATTAATTTTCAGGCCTTCTAACACTGCCAAGAAGAGTTCGCTAGTATTTGTACACGTAGCGCGTGAAGTAGAGGAATAGGAACGATTGATATTGGCACGCTTCTCGGGTAGCAGCTGTGGAAAGCGGCGACTAGTCCACTGGATACAGCCGTAAATTACATTTGCGTTTTAATATCGGGAGAGCAGTAAATCTTGTTCTAACGGTGTACTGGGCCAGACGAGAGAGAGAGAGAGAGGGTGTGTATGCGCGCGCCTCAGGATTCACCGGGGTTAAAGGTGCACTTTGAAAAAACCAAGTGATAGCATTGAATTGCAAACACGCCGGCATACTAAATGTCCACCGAGCTGAGCGCGAATGCTCGAGCATGCTTCACTGAAGATATTTAGTGAACAAATATCTTGAGGCAATATGAAACATCCGTAAAGCCAATAATCACAAGATATGCGTCATACAACGTCATCACTAACAGAAACACTAAAGCTACATAGAAATAATGAAGGATAATACAGGGATACAACGAATGACGCGATACTTGGACAAATACGATGAATAAAATAATCTATCTGCCAAAGATTACAACCATCGGTGAACTTGATATAACAGGAGATACGTGGATGATAAAAATTTCGCTGGCAGTATTTATTTTATTATTTAAGATTATTGTAGAGCGAGAGAAAATCGGGTAAACTGGTAGAGTCATTAGCGAGACTTATTTGATATTTACACAAATGTCCACAGTTACTGTGAGTGCGCTGGCGGAGAGCGACCGAGAAAGTATCGGGAACAAGAGAACAGGAGTAGATAGCCTCGAGGATGACCCCAGGGCGTTTTATCTTCGGCCGCACTTAGCGAATGCAGACGAATGATACTCTCTTCCCCTATCTTCCCGTCCGATTCCCGGCACTTCACCACGCTTCCTCCGATCCCGACGCTCTTTCTCAAATTTTCCAACTCGCCCCGTTCACTCCTCCCTACGACTCCATTCCCAAGTATAACAAATGATCCGGAAAAAGGTAGCGGGGAATTTTCCAGGGAGTTTTTCAGCAGTCATCAATCAGGTCGGCGATAAATTTATCGGGAGAGAAAGTACAGGAGGATTTTCTCCACGGAGAGACTCGTCGCACGACGATCTCAAGGAATTGTAAAACAATAAGGAATCCTATAAAGCTAGATCCACTTTTCTCAACTTGAAATAATAATTTTTCATACGCTCCATTTAAAACTCTGGTTGAATCAAATCTTAATAAATTAGTAAATCTAACACAAAGCAAAAGAACAAAATTTCCATACATTCAACACCAGTTATACTACTTCAACCATTATTTTCTAAAGCAACAACGATAAAATCTCGACTGCCTAATAAAGAAAGCAGGGCTCGCACTCAATAAATACGATCCGGAAAACTGTTTGGAATGAAATCGAGTGGGGCGATCATCTGGAGTGACATACCTCAGAGAAGGGTAATCGGCCCTGAGGATTAGCATTTTTTATGAGCCAGCTGGAGGGCGGAATACGCTAATTTCGTGCGATAAGCACCCTCGGTGTGAGAGTAGCCTAAAACACGAGGGGGAAGAGAAGAGGGCGCAGGGTGGGGGCGCTCTCCTCGCGTCAGTGGATGAAGCAGCGGGGTGGCTGGCGATCGAAGCCCGCCGAGGGTGACCGCGGGGTCAGGGGCGGGGGTGGGCGAGGCGGGCGGGAGCGGTTGGAGGGTGGCGTGGGTGGTCCTGGGCCTCGGATGACTTAAAGAGAAGCTGCGACTACCCCTGGACCGATCGATATCTGCACGCCGGCATTCCCAGCGCTCACGACACCACAGCCACAGCCACAGTCCGTCCAATGTCGCATTTTCCTCAAGTACACCCTCATTAAACGTAACACGTATCCAGAATTGAACCAATCGCGGGAAAGTCGAAATATGTCTAAATTCCACGGGAATATCGTTGGAATGGTGAGTTCTGGAACTACTAATGAAATACTAACTTGCTAGTGTATGTTACATCAGTCTCTTTGGATTAACTTTAATTAAAGCCCCATACGAGCTGTGACTTTTCTGATTTATGATGCTTCGAGGTTGGCCAGGACTGACGAAAAATTATGTTTAATGACGAAACATGTCCTCTCTCGATTGGGGAGGGGGAGGCATTAATGAGAGAGCTTGGGAGTTTAATACTCCGAGGAGGGCCGACAAACTAGCCACTAAAAATGAAGCAGTGAAAAATGAACGTGCCAGATCGATAGGACGTAAAAGCAAGTTTAACTGCGTGCCCGTAAAACTGAATGCAACAAAGCGCGAAGGTGCCAGGCACAATGGGACGCTTAGGGCAACGTAAACTTTTTCACGAGCGCCTAACTACTTCGGCCGTCGGCTGTTTTTATTGTTCAACGGCGAACTTGCCGAACTCGCTGCGCACCGGAGAAGCGACTCAAGTTGGATTGACGCGGCGGCACTGAAGCCCAACTAGTCGCTCCTGCTGCCCTGACTTCACAGTTTCAGGCTAGCAACTCTCAAATCCCAGAGCAGTGCCACTATGCAAAAAGTCGAAAGTTTATCTTAACAATAACCGGGCAAAATTACAGTTACTCATGGACGTTTATTATTTCAGTTGGCTTTTGTTGGAAGTTAGCTATTTGATGCAAAGGTTACCAATATGCACTGAAAAGGACTCAGGACTGAAAATAGCATTCGCGAAAGTGATACGTACAGGGCGAATTGGTCGTTCTATTTCTGTGACAGGCGCGCCACTGCTGGGAGAAAGTAATTGCTGCCCTGGTGCAATTAGCACCGGCGACAATGACATTTTCGACTTACTTATTGCCCGCTGAATCAGGCTTACTCTGCGTGCAAAGCCCTGACAGCTTTTTCTCGATACCCGACACTTGGCTCAACATGAAAAGTACTCTGACCGTTTCGAGACCTCCGAATAGAACTTTCATAAATCGCTAAAGCTACATGCAATGAAAATTTGAAGTCTGCGATTTAATTTAAAAGATTAATCCAAAGTCGCATTTGATATTAAGTATTACTCAAAACTTTGGTGATAGATGCACACGTTCACATATGTTAGAGTTTGATTCGCTATAATTCTAAAATGATTCTCACGCAATGCCACTACAGGAAACACGTTGTCTTGAATTTTGCTGGCGAGCGAAGGGAAACTTGAAGTCGACCGAGACATTGGGTCTCTGTTCTTAAACTGAGCCCTGTTTCATCATGACCGAGTGATAAGCGCTGGATGAAGTTAAACAGCCACGATATCAGGAAACAGAGAAGCTCGTAAAAGTGGAATCGGTTTCGGTGCGATTGGCTTTACAGCAGCACTTTGTATCCAGTGTGCGCTCTCGCCTCGCTGCAAATCGCCGGGAGAGCGAGAGAATCGTGGGACTAAAAACAGTCTCCAACGGTTCAGTGACATGAATCATCCTGCCGATGACGAAGGGCTATATATAATGGGTCCGACGTCGCAAACGGGGTTGAAAATTGCTAGCAATGGACGCTGGTAATTGGTGTCTGCCTGGCCATTAATTCCCCCGGTGGTCAACAAATGTTCGAAAAATACTTGGCATGCTGCTAGGTCCTGCGATGACAGACGAAGATCATTTTAATCTAAACACGCCCGAGAACTATTAAACTGTCAATCAGTAATTCATCTATCTAAACATCATGTCCCTCCACAGATCTTAGACATAAAGAAATTCATATTATTAATAAGTTCTTTTTCCTACGATAGAAGTAAATGATAAATCCGTGTCGACGTTTATTGACCGACCGAGAATCGCTAGTGGTACTGGAGCAGTGTCAAGTTGTACTCGGAATACAATAGTTCTTTGGAAGACTGGATTTTACTAATCAGCAACACTGAACTACAAGACGGGCGTTACATCGAATGCGAGAAGAGAGAAATCTCGGCTGGCCTTCTTAAGAGGTGAGGTTTCAAGGGAAGCAGGAAATGCCACAGAGGCAAGTACACTCGAACGCCCGTCTTTTCTGTGTAGTCAATGCGAAATTTCATTGGGACATTGCCAGCTGCTATCGTTTCTACATTCACTACAAGTTTATAGATAGTATGCTTATCCAACGCGTTGGTCCATCCTGCTGCTTGCGTTCTCGAAAATTTCAGTATGCACGCCCCTTTAAGCGCGCTCTACCTACACGCCACTAAATTCTTTATAAGATAATGGACCACCTCCGCTCCAGGCTCCACGAGTCAGCTCGCCCAACTTTTCCCAGAGCGTCGACGCTTTGCTCATCGAACCGCCCTCGTACCGACACCCAACAAACTGCTCGTATTAGATCCAATAATTTCTGATGGAAAGCAATAATGACTGATCGAATACAACTCTTATTCAATTCCGATGGATAAGCGTCCTATCTCGTATTTAGGAATGCGATTGGCGTTTCACTATAGCAATGGATGCTGGCACAATTGTGTCCCTTATTAACATTGTGACAGCAACCAGCGGAGATATTCCTTTGAGTGAAATACCCCGTGTGGAGCTATGTGACGATATTCCAGTAGCATTTTGGACCACGATTGATTTTGGATACTGGTACCCGCAGGAGATGTCAGCGGTGCACCGAGTTAGGCGCGCAGAGCGTCGATGCTGAGTCGATCCGATCAATTGAACCCGCATAGATCGGACCCCAGGAAAACTGGCAGATGGAATATCTGGATTCTTAAGGGTCCTTTGTGAGCCAGACCGACAATAAGGAGAGCTGCACGAGCGTCCCCTATACGGCTTTAGGAATGTGTGATCAATAAAATGAATGACTATAGTGGGAATCCTGGCGTATTCATAAGTTCGCTCCGAATATTGCGACGACATCCTCTCCAAAGTGTTCTTACATAAATCCCTGTTTTCCAGTCACGCAAGAGAACCCTCGGTAACTTTTTGCGATACTGCAATCTTCCTCTCGCGAATTCCGAGTGTTTGAAAAGCGTTGCGTAAAGCTCGAAAGGTCCATCGGATGTACGCGTTTAGTAATACCTATTGTTAAGCCGATACAATCAGCAGTCACTAATGGAGTACTCGACAAAAGAAGCGCTTAATCAATGATCCGCATTGCCTCTCTGCTCCCGATAACCGTCCCGGGAATATAATTAGCCATGCTGCGAATGCGAATGCGGAGGCCAGCAACCCCGTTACTGCTCGCTCACTCGCTAGCCTCGACCCTGTCTCTCGAAAGCATAACACAAACGGACGTAGGCAACGTTTTCAAAGATGACACCGCAATAAATAGAGGCAGGGCCTATGCCAACTTCTCGCCAGCAGATTTCGTACCCGCTTCGTAGCCGCCGCCTACTCACTTTGACTTCTCCCAAGATTTGCTCATACTCATCAAACAAATGAAGTTCAAACAAGAATAATTCTGATGCTCCTTTCTGTCATTATTTTAAAGAGCTTGTATATTAAAAAGATATATCACCTCGACTGTTGGTTTAGCAATGAAATTATGCGACAAGTGCGACAAATCGATAGCAAAAGAAACACGCGCTCGAAATAATCACTCCGAATTTATCGGTTCCCATTAAGAGCACGCGCCAGCCGGGACCGAGATCGAATCTCGCCTCGCATTTACGTCATCCCTTATGACAGATATAGTAAAGTATTAATGCACTTCCAGGTAACCTAACCCGACAGAGATTAATGCGGAAAAGCGAAAAATTAGACTGGAGGAACGCTTCCACGTGGCAGGGCTAGCGTTGGCACAGGGCGAAGGTGATGCCTGTTAAATGTGGCCCCCGTTACTGGATCCTACAGGCGCATTATGATGATGAATAAACCCGAATGCGTGGCTTCATGGAAAGCGTCCAATGCATTCATTAGGCTCGGAGAGCAACGGAATCAGCCTCGACTGACCAAACCCTACCAACGAATCTAACCTCCATTGGCACGCGCCCCAACAGAATATCCGATATACACACGTTCAAATCGCACGATAAGTAAATGAAAAAAATTTCCCGCGCGCAATGGATACGCAACTCATCAATAGTGCTTGGTACAAAGTCCACGGACTTCGCTCGGAGTTTTCTCTCACGGAACCCTGGCAATTAGTCATCAATCCCAGGGGCAGCGAGACAAAAGAAGAAAAGCGTTCGAAATGTATTTGTATTCCTATCAACACTCGACTGTCGACCACTTCTCCCACTTTTCCTCTCTTTTCTATAGTGCGCACGCCTTTCCCGATGCTTATCTATGAATCAAGCAATTAGTGGACGATGGTTTCACTCTCCATCGTGGAACTAACATGTGATTCGTCCATCTGGTGAAGGAATCGCGGTAAAGTAGCCGTAAAACTAACATTCTCTAAGTCGGAGTGGCTTGTCCACATGTTTCTTGATGTGTTTACCAGAGGACCGGAGATGTTAATGTAAGTAAGGCGAAACATTTGGGAAAGGTTATCTCTTTCGCCGCCGTGAATCAACGTGGCGCGTGAGTCACGTGTACTTACGGTGCCCCGTCGTCCGTTTAGCTGGGGCGATCGGCAAACATTTGCTTAGCCCGTAAACTTCGTACTTACGGATTCAATTCGTACCAACACAGCGAAGAATTAAAGGAGAGTGCATCTCCATCCATTGGCTCTCTCTGTTTCCCGAGCAAACGCCACTCTGTTATTTCGACTGCGCGCCATTGAAGAGGGCTCTTTCCACTATGAGACGACCAGCACTGAGATAATATTCTAACTGCATTTCTATTCGGTCAACGTAGCGGCATGAAAGGATCTGCTAATTTCCATGTTGAAATGGAACCCGAGTATCAAAAGCGCCGAATACCACGCGAAGCTTCCTTTAACACTTTGATTAGACTGTCGCGGAAATAGACACGACTATTTAGCTAGGAA
This sequence comes from Ectemnius cavifrons, assembly GCA_964023945.1. NCBI lineage: Eukaryota > Metazoa > Arthropoda > Insecta > Hymenoptera > Crabronidae > Ectemnius > Ectemnius cavifrons. The sequence goes on along the minus strand of OZ030384.1, from coordinate 8,894,456 downwards.
TATATTATTCATACGTGTGTTTATTAAAGCTAGTGTGATCATGTATTATAATAAATAGAATTATTATTATTAGAATTCAGTGTGCTGCTGGATATTACGTCAATGCACCATTGACCGCAGCACAGACCGGAAACGAAAGAACACGATGGGAAAGGACGCGTTAAAGTAAGTTTGATCCGCGACAGCGGATGTCTCGATGACTTTTCCCAATGGCCTGCGCAGGCCAAGCGATAATTGAGCGGTCAAGCGAAGCCTGGGGATAAAAAACAATGGATCTGGCATGGAAAGAGAGCCTTGACACGTATTCACCGGCGGCTTAACGACGCCGAGCAGTGTTTAAGCCTAAAGTGATACTTCCTTCCCCTCGGTGCACGCTCGCTCCCCTAGCATGACGTACGAGTCGTCAAATAGCACGGATTACCTTCCACTTGTGCCTAATTGATCTATAATGCTCTTAATTAATTCTCAACTTTCCCAGAACTTCTCTGAACTTTATTAGTCCGCTTGAGAAACGGGTTATCCTTTGACGAAAGTAAGAAAGATTTTAACTTTCGTATTTGGATGGTCTTGAAAAATAATGAGGGGTAATATCCGGTTGAATGGCGCAATTGATGAGTGAGTTCGACCCTCGGAACCTTCTAATCACCCCTGACATTTTCGAGAAAACGCGGAAGCCAGGAAAATAAAGGTATTCAGCTACGTGCTGACTGTATATGCGCGTTTATCAGACTTCCAGGAGAGCATGCTCCCCTCTTCAACCAGTGGAATAAGTAATTTGCTGCTAAATTTGGACTCGGGCTATTCAGCACTCTCCCGACTGTTTTGTGCTGTCTTCCAGGGCTGTTCTATCTAAATAAATGAAACTACCTGCGCTCAAGAATAGCCCTACGTTTGACATGTCTCGGGATCGATAGGCCAATGGAGTGTAACGAGAACTATTTACGTCTTCGTCTCATAGAGCTCGGCTTGGGTCATCATCGAACGACAGGTTTAATCGAAAATCGTATTCCTCGGCTAATCAATTGCCGGGAATACTTTTACCCCACAATCGCACCATAGCGAAAGTATGTCTTCATTTTCCCACATTCGAATCCCAAAGTGCATAAAATCAAATATCGCAATTGGAATGCCAATCGATGTGATAAAACCTAATGATTCCAGTATTCAATTTAATTATCCAGCGTTCATGGAATATTCCTGTTCATGATTCGCCGCTATTAAATACAGGGGTTTATCGATACTAAAAGTCCAAAGGTTTGCAAGAAAGAAAAGAAATGAGAGAGAGAGAGAGAGTGTGTGTGCTGTTCGAGTGGTGGTAGGAGCGGAGATATCCACTAGCAATGGGAGAGACGAGTCCCCAGTGAGTGATGAATGAAATCGAATAAAAGTGCGGTGGAAAGAGCTAGGGGGTTATGGTGGCGCCGTTCATTTCTATGGGGGCCATTGAGTACGCGCACGATGCGATCCTACTACTAGCGAGAATATGTGTGTGTATTTGTGTGTGTCTGCATCGAAGACAGGACGCGTCGTAGCGATGCAGAAGAAGTTCGAGGGGCAATGAACTTCGTGCCGGCGGCACTTGAATCGGCGTTATCGACCCTGAGGGAAACGCGCGGTCCCACAGTAATGCCAGTAAAACCCGGCAGTCCACTCCGCAGCGAAACACGCGTCGAGTAAAAGCCGGCAAGACGCCCGAGATTATTGGCAGTCTAGGGATATTTCATGGAGAGCCGAGCTATTATACTCGCACCTCGGGAGCAACCTTGCAACGCCGCCATACCCTGGGAAGATATGTTCTTTACAATGGAGACACTGGCCTGTAGAAAATCGACGACCTTAATTTCTCAACAAAGAAGCCTGAGTACCCGGCCAGCTATCATACTAGCCCTCATTTGTGTTAACTTCTCGCATAGGAACCTTCGCCTTGCGAGTGCTCCGTAGTTCCTACTATAGAAACAACGATATGACCATCCAAGTGATAAAAAGAATATAAAAAAATCGATATAACAAATCCCTTCTCTATTGAGTTTTAAATTGTATCAATTAGCTTCTAAATAAAGGCTAAGAATGCATAGAATTTAGAATGATTATTTGAACCATACCTTCGAATTTCTCTACTTGTTATTATTCGTTAATTGGCACGTCAGAAATTTGGGTAATAAATGGCACTGACGACGAATACCATAACGTTCAATATCTAAATGCAAGGGACGTAACAGCCAGTTTTAATGGGAGATGGATGGTGGGGTCTCCCCAACTTTGAGTGTGTCCGGTTATTGAGGATATTACAGTGGGGAGCATCCAATAATAACACGACGCCAAAGGCGCGGTTAGTCGACGGCATAGAGGAAGATATATGGAGCGAGCACGTGGTGAGAATATCGATGACTGGGTGACACTAAGCTACTATCAAGGACGGCGTCATAAAAAAAGAACTGAGGTGATTCCGAGCACCTCCGTCGAGAAGAGATCTCGCGCAGTGGCTAAGGGAGGACGCGGCGGCCGGCTGTGGATCCAGCAGGTGATCCACCGCAAAAGGAAACACGAGCGATTCAAGGTGAGCCTGGAAACTTTAAAAGGAACCCGAGTGAACTGTGGTTTTATCGAAACCGCCGCGGTAACATTGCACCCATTGTATCAAGTAATCGATGGTATTCCGACATCCAGGAAGTTGCTCGCCGCGATTGCTCTAATATGGACTTTATCGGCGTTCGAAGAAACGCTTGGATCTATGAGCACAAGTTGGGAGAATGAACCCTTTGATATCGCGAGCACAACAATGCACTTGAAATTGTATGAAATGAAATTCTGTGGATTGGAAAACATATAGTGATTCAGTATATGCTGTTTTAAATTGGTTTTCCTTGTTCACTAAAATCCTGTCAAGTTCCATTGCGTTCCAGTGTTTTTACTTGCAAACTAATGGATCACTGATTCTTTTTAAGTTACGAAGAATTAATTTTCGATATTAAACAGGAATCTAGCAGTTCTTCATGTCTGCTGAAGTCTCGAAATTTAGGAAATTGATGGGGAAAGATGCGCCAACGAGCACGAGGAAAAACCGGTGAATATATCTCGGATAAAACGGACGGAGTGGTAGTTGACATTTAGCCATGAAGGATCTACTTCCCCGAGTGAGCGAAAAATCATGAGGCTATAGCGCATACGCGTACGCGTGTTCAGGATGATATTAAAACGAGAAAGTGCGCGCTGCGTCAGGAAAGAATCGACACTTGACCCAGATATCACTTTTTTGCTACTGGTCGAACGCGATCGTTTGTGGCAACAGCTACACGCACGCATCCATCGATATCCGTTAAACAATATAGCTTTAAAAGCTCTCTTGTTTGTTAATATGCAATAAAACCGATAAGCCTTATAATTCATTATTGTAAAAGAACGGTTAAACAATAAACCATTGCTACAAAGCATCGAAATTCCGCACTGAATAATGCAATCGCTTATAAAACATTCACAATTATTCCCGATTTTCAATTTATCGTCTGTGTCAATGAACCCCATTGAATTCTAAATAGGGAAGCCCGAAAATCTGCTAAGTAGCGCTAAACGTTTTAGATTAGTCGTAACACCGCTTGTAAAGGATTGCCAGTGTGAAGCAATGCTAATGCCAGCCAAAGAGCGATAACACAGTGCTCAAACAGAAAAAGATCAGTACGGAGAAAAAGATATTTTGCGAAGCACCGAACAAAGGACTAGACGGGTGGTGTCTTCGAATTTCAAGGGTATCGTCCGCGCGAAATTCCGCATCGTGTACCGCTTACTAGGTTAATCGAAGGCGGGTTTTGTTTTTACGGGAAACCGATAGCAACCGCGTCCCTCTTGTTCCGCCCGAGGTACGTCAACGAACCCTGGACACTTGGAGTGCAAAAACACGAAATAGCCAGGAGTTATTCAGTCGACGTAACCAGAGTGTGGGAAAGCACATATATCGAGTGCGTTAACGCTCGCCGCTCCTCCAGGGGAACGTGTATAATGAAATGGAATGAGAATTTCCTGCTTCAAGCTGACCTGTAAGAATTGGGAGCAGCCAGTGATGCACTGTGCGATGGGAAAGAGCGCATAAATGCCACTAATGAAACTATAGAATGTTCACTAACAAATTAACTCTACATTAGAATATAAAAGTGACCATTGAATCTCGGATGAAAAGCAGCCGCTCAAAACACACGCAGCTGCCTTTAAAGCATTAACGCAACTTACTCTGTAAGGAGCTATAACAGCTAACTTTTGCACCCGTTATTCTCACAGGATTTCTTAAGCGTCAAGAATAAAAGATCGGATTTCAAGGCAGAATACCCAACGAGCTGCACAACTGTATCTCAGTCGTTATAAAATATGTACATGCATTCGTTGTGCCAGGTAGCCGACTTTATAGGTCAAGTATCCCAGAGCGCGGTTCGCTTCGCTCGGAAACAAAGCCAAAATCAAAAGTAAACCCGTGGATTTCTTCATTACAGTGGCGCGACTATAAAAAGGCAGGGGGAAAGGGTAGTTTAAAGTTTAAATAAGTCGTGCGTGTGTGTACGTGCGCGGCAGTATTTAACGTTGGAAGCAGTCGTGTCGCCGGCAGGCGGTGTCCGTATTTTGAAAGCGCGTTGTGTGTGTCCCATGGAACAAACGGTACACACGGCCTGCTCGAGGACGAAAGAAAAAGGTCAGCTTTATTGTGTGCGAAATCCAATCCAGTGCTCCCCTGCCGTTCCCGGGAGGGACAGGGGAGAACGGGGAGGACATTCGGTTCGACTGGGTACGGAAAAGCCGGTATTCCTTCTGTTCGAGAGAGGCACAGGCCACCGCTACCTGCTCGTAAACGCACAAGCCAGGCGAAACTGTATGCCGACACCGATGATTTAGAATTTTACGGGTATGCTTCCTACAACATTCACCAGCAGTGCAAAATCTTCTTGCCATGCTACCCGAGGAGCAATAACACGGTGGAAGCGCGCATGGCTTATTTTCAACGGGCAGTTAATCACCATTGCGTACAAAGAGAGCACGGTGCACGACGGTGCGTTATGCACACCATGAAAATGAATCACGGCGTAATGAAACGTTTCCGGGTAAATCTGAAATTAAGCGAGTAAAAGCCCTCTAATCCTGCGCACTCGCGCGGAATGATTTGTCATCGGTATAGAAGCGGAGCAACGGCGTCGGCAGCACGCCACCAGTCTATGAGAAGAGGTGCTCGCGCGAAATGAATTACTACTGATGTCCGGATGTACTATTTGAGGAGCTAATGGCACATAAATGGAGATGGCGAACGATGTATTTACTTTCACTTGAAAAGAGTGCCCCCTCCGCCTGTGTGCCAGGCCTCGCCGCCGGCACATGCAACCCTAACCTCTGCTTCACGGAAACCCTTTGTACAGTTGCAAATAAGTCCCGGCGATTTCCAGGAGCCCTTGCCCTTTCACTAACACGCCATCGTTTCGTTCACGCTCGCGATGACTCTTGCTCCGAACGACCGTCCTTTTCGCACGATGCGCCGCCTTTGTCTGCGAGCTCGACATAACCTCCACTCCGTCGACACGACGAAACACAGTCAGGACGACCAAGGCACAAAGGAAATCGCATCCAAATTTGAATTTACTTCAGCGAATGCTGGAGCGACTCGAGCGAGCAGTTGGAACTGCTCGCTCGCTCGCTCGCACAAGCACAGGTTAAATTTCCTCGCGTTCATCGAACGAGCTGGGTAGAGCAGCTCCTTTGTTTTCGGAGGCAAGTCTTACGACGCAAAGTGTCAACGCAAAGTGTATCACGAATGCCAGCCAGAAATAGAGAATCACGCTCTCCTTTCTCGGGCTCCGGCGCCTCATATCGAACCGACGCCTTCGAACGTTTCCCGCAAAGCGAGGGTAGAGTGAGGGAAACGGCGAGCGAGGGAAAGAGAAGAAAGCAACTGCCTTGCAGCTTTCTCTTTCTCTCGCTCGGGGGTATCCCGTGCAGAAGAGTGGCTGGAGGCGCACACACAGGCACACACTTACACGAGACGGGAATCATGAAAGATTGAAGCGTTCACTTACGGGGTAGTACATCCCTTGCGGAGGAAGGAAAAACGCCCCAGAGCCCCACAGTTTGAGGCCGTTTTGCTCCACCGTTGTGCGAAAAACCAAATCCGACACTCCGTACTACCTCCTCCTTCACACCTCGCGCGCGCTCTCTTTCTTTCTCTCACTCTGTCTCAGTCTCTATCAATCACTCTGTCTTTCTCTCTCCTCGTTGAGCTTATTTCACCACTGTGTTTCCACCGCCGGTTAACGCGCTCTCCTTCTCGCTCTCGTTGGTCCGTTCGTCTGCACCTCCCCGTGCGGTCTCTTCCGCTGCGTGCACTGTCCGTGCACGACCCGGCGCGTCCCTTCCCTCCCACGTAGGTGCGCGTCGGCTGCTTGTCTGTGTGCGGATGCGTGTAGAGAGGCAGCCTTACCGCCGCGGCGGCGATCAGACAGAATGCGAGGAGAGAACGAGAGGGAAGCGGCGAGCGTCTGGTGCTCCTGGCGCGCGTCACGCGCACACACACACACAGGGAACGCGCGTGCCAATAGAGGCACAGGACGAAGGCGCGCGCGGAAGCCGAGACGACGCACGATGATCGAACGGAGCACGGACGGCGAGGTTAAGGCTCCTCTCTCGCCAGTGCGCTCGGCTAGAACGCGACACACGACACACGACAGGACGGGCAGAAGAGCACGGCGGAGGCGGCGGCCCCCCGGCTACCCGACGACACCACCAGTGATTTCGAGCTGCCGCGACAGGCGTCTCTGCTTGCTGTCGTCTACCGTTTTTTCTCCAGCCAGCCTCTCTTTCCCGTGCCGAACGAGCTGCGTCTCCTTTTTCTCTTCGCTCACACTCAATCTCTCTCTGTCTCCTGATCCGTTCTGTCTCTCGATCTCGCTTGCTCACTTGCGGCCTCACGTACGCGCTCTCACTCTGTCTCGCTTCTATGACAATGACTCGCGACCGCCACTGTGCGTGGTCCCTCTACGACTGATGCTCCCGCTCCTGGCCGGCGCCATCGCAGCACACCGCCATTGCGCAGACAGCGCCGCTTCTGGCCGCCCTCGGTACTCCTGCACTTAAAACGCCACCGCCACCGCCGCGCTACTGCTCCCCTAAGCTTAGGCTGACCTCACATCGTCAATATCTCTCACTCCTTTTTTCGATACTCTGTATTACTGCACAGTATTCCTCGTGATATTAATATGAGCAATAATTCAGTAATAAAGTGGTAATAATGTAATAGTGTTATTGTAGAGAGATTGATGTGTATACTATGTTTGAAAGATACAATCGTTAGTGCAATTGAATAGTGCTGTTTCTACGATGTATCAGCGCAACTGTTGGCAGTCACTCAAATGAATTGTATTTTTGTGCGCTGAGTTTGATGGAGGGTTAAACATTCGATCTGTGCCTGTTCGTCGCGACACAAGTATAATTATCGACAAGTTGATAGTTGAATGCTGGTACATTTCAATAATTGATATGAATTAAAATTCATTAATATCAAGACTTTTAATTCTTGGTAGTTATTACATGCAGAGACAAGAAGTATTATTACAGACATATTAACGCGCGAATGTTTTTCCGCTGGATTTGGTTCGAATGGAATTGGTACGATGAAAGCGTGCATCCGGTGATTTAATCGGTCTTCAAGGGCTTGCGGTATTCGGATATATAATCCAGGAGCTTCGTTATTACGTGCAGAGGCGCGCGGCCCGTTATTGCGCATACATTAGCGTCCATCCGAGATACAAGGAAATGAAACCATTATCGAAGAATTCCGCGTCGACTTCGATTTCGCGAAACCCGCCCCACGAAATTACACGGTATCTGCCTCGGGCGCTGTATCTCCAAATCCATATTGGATTCCGTATTTCATTCGGATCCCCAAGGCTGCCAATTGCATTCTGTACGAACGGTTTGATAAAAGAGTGAACATCCTCCATCGGCGCATCTTTAAGTAGGGGATGAATGGCGTGAAATTAATTATGCGGAGTCAGAAAAATAATGCAGTCGATTTCCAAACGAATTAACCTGAACGAAAGCAATTTACTTTCACTAATATATATATTTTTTTTAAACTCTACAATTCTAAGATGGATTGCTAGACCGAAAGATATTATATCAGAGCAGTGCATATTTAGACAAAACTTGATATCGATTTCATGAGTTTATCGGTGCAATATCCTTCGGTAAATATTTCAATCCTCATTTAGATATTATTCCATTGGCCTGTGCTTCGATGGGAGTGCTCTCAGGGGATACAACTCCTATAACCAGTGCAGCGCATGATTCCCATTATACGGGATTCCCTGCATCCCTGACATTGCGCAATAGCCATTCGAGAAATACGTCCTCGAACTGGAAAAGAGAGTATAATCGAAGTGCGGTTGGGCATGGATGGGGGATGTAATCCTGAGAGAGAGAGAGAGAGAGAGAGAAAAAGGGAGCAGAGGAGAGCAGAGCTCACTTCGCTCGGGGGTGCTTTGATTGTGACTGAGAGATACGTAGGTCATTATGAAATTTGTTTCTACCGGTTTGACAGCGGGTTGCCGGGACTCGAGTGCGAAAGCTCGAAGCGGGCGGAGTCGGCCTAGGAGGAGGTCGCCTCGGGAAAGTTCTCAAGAGGAGGCCGGAAGTGCCGGAGACAACGAGATCCCGACAATTTATATCGCTGGATTCTCGCCAGGAGGCCAACCACCACCTGCCCGCCGAGCACAGACGAAGACACGAAAAATGGCGAAAGGCCGACCTCCCGAGACACTCTACACTCTACAGAAACGAGAGTGAGATTTTAGCCCGGCAGCGCAGACAGAGCAGCTGATCTTCTCTACGAACTAACAATTTACGAAAGGAGAGATAAGCCGCGTGGTACACTCCAAGCGGGCAAGATAACTCGCTGCATATTGTTTCATCAAACAAAATGCGGAAATAGAACGTTTGCTCTATCCCAGCAAGCTCCTGCTTCCTTTGCAGTTTAATTAAAGTTCGGCCGCCCGGCAACATGCTCCAATGCGCTCTTCCCGAGAATACAGGAAATACGGTTTTGCAAAAAGTGACCAGTATAAAGCTTCCCAGTGAAACACTTGCGAAAACATAGTGTTCTAGGGAGACACACAAATAACCAAGCATATCAGTGATGCGTTTCTCTTTAAAATACTTGATTACTCGGAGATACTCCTAATAATAATAGCGACATAAGCCATTGACTTTGTGTTAGTAATCCGATTGTCTCGGATGATAAAGGAACTTTGACAGTCATTCCATAGGAACGAACTGGTAATTGAAAAGCGCAGAGAGCCAAGGAGGAAGTTATTCTCGTTTTATGAGTTACTTGATATCTGCCGGGCAGAAATGCCTATGTAGATAGCATGTACCTACAATCAACCTGGGAGGCGGATGCTAACCGTAGGGGATGCTACCCCTCTTTGGATATCACCATAGAAACCGACCTCGGGACGAGAGGGTGCCAGAGCCCGTGGTGCTTAGAATAACGCGCCTTAACGCGCCCTAGACGAAAATGGATATACCGCTCGGTGTATTGCACTCGCAATAATCCCGAGATCTCGACGTCACGCTGCTCTCCGAAAGAGATTAAGAAGCGACGATATATTTTCCATTGTGTCTCGCTGAGATCAGACAAACCCCTCGATAAAACAAACCACAGGCTTCGGTGTTGTCTAAAGCCTCGAGGAGAAACCACCATCCCTACAAGTAGAGCTTTTATTTCCTGATATTAAAAACCTTCGTCTAGAAACAGAAGTCACGCGCTTTCAGTTATCTTTCCATCGAGCTTACGAGAGAGTTTCACTTGCAGGGATAAAAAACGAGCAAGTTTTATACCTCGTGAATTAATCGGGGAGATAAATTGCCCTGTCACGCAGTGGACGACGCTGCAAAACACCGAGACAAAAGATGAACCAAGCTGGACAGAAGCGGGCGCGCTCTATTAGCCATTGTGAAGAATCAGCCAAATATATTGGTTTGCGTACCAGCAAGAACCGTCAACCTTTCCGCCAGTCATACGTCTTCTCTAATTGTTCCCATATATCATTCTATCAAACAAAAAACGAACTCTATGACTTTTCAATAGTGTCAGTCAGTGAATTCTGTCTCGTTTCGATTCTCGACGTCGCAACACCCTCAGGGAAAATCGCTTCTTTCACCAGAGGACTCATGAAATTGCGGGAAAGAGAATCCCCGCGTCGTATGTATTATTCTCGGTTGCACTTCGACCATTTTGAATGATGGGGCGCCGCCGGGAGAGAGGCTGAGAGAGGGAGAGGGAGAGATAGAGAGTATCGAGCGTCTGGAATTACGTGTCGAAGGGGTTGCGAGGAATTTGCGGCGGGCCCGAAATAGACGGGACGCGCTCGGCGGAGGCTGCGTGCAATTCCGGCCGCATCCTGGACCACGCTACGAAGCTGCTGCTGCTGCTGCTGCTGCGTGCAGCAACCAGCCGGCCTCGTGGTTTCCCGGCTCGAAGCCGGGATCCTCTCATCTCTGGGATCCACCGTTGCAGTTTCAAGTGCACTCGGGGTGGCCTAGCTTATGTGAATGTATTTTTAGAAAGCTCCGCCACCACGCACATTCGCCCAGGCTGCCTTACAGCTGGAGCACACATGCCGGGCTCCCGCGCACCAGGGACGCTGGACCACGGCTGGCTATTCAAAGTCCTGGTATGCCGAGAACGGGCTTACATCGTCGCGGCCATACTATAAATGTTTTATATGCTCGGCCTCGCCGATGGCGGCTCTCGCTTCGCTCATCGTGCTCCGACTTGAATACTACCAGCCACTTTGGTATGAGAATACTGTTTTACATTAATAGTAGAAAGACTTCGAAGAACTAGGTAAGATACTTCTATTTTTCGTACTAAATAACATTTCCTATTTATAGTTCTATATAAGATGAAGAAAGTCTATGGAATACTTTCTTTAAATAGTAAAAGAAATAGCTGGAGCCATTGCTAAGGATGTGCCGAGACAACGCAGCATTGGGATGACAGGTTAATGGCGAAGAATGTGAAAGCACATTTCTCTGCCTGGTTTTGGCAGGATTGTGGGCAACACAATGTTTGCGAGTCAAGGTTCCCGTACGTTAGCTGCACTACGTGAAATAGAAGCTGACAGTGGTACCTCGTCACTTGGATCAACTGCGGTCGTAGATAGCGACGGGCATACACACACACAGGCACACAGATACGACTATTTGGAGTGCTCTAAGTACAGAGTGATATAGCGCGCGCAATATACGATAGGGAGGAGAGAGGGCAAATACAAAGCACACGTGAATTAGTTCCACGGCGAGATGAGAATTCCGCCGTGCGCTCTCTTCCCATGGTTAAATCGGTACTCCAAGCGATCGAAAGGAAAGAGAAGGATAAAAAAAAAGGACAGAGCTGGCGAAGCGGCATTACGCGCATCCGAGGAATTGTGTTTCGCCGGCGAAACGTTTGTTCCAACTTCTATCTGCTAAAGGAGTCTGCTGCCGAGTTGCTACTCTTCGAACTCGAGTGCGTAACAATGGCATTCACATGTTCCTCTCGAAATTTCGAGTGATAGCTCCTTCCTCTTGTGAATTTCTACTCCGATATATTTCTGTCTCTTGGAACCTTTCGAGTGAGTTCGCCGGTGATCGTTCAAACCCGTTGGTGACATGTCGGTTTATAGGTCGCCTTCGATTTTTCGAATCTTCCCTTTTCTTCTTTTTTTTTTTTACGAGTGCTAGGGTCACGGAACTCAGGAAGTATGGGGGGGTCGAAGTCCCACAGGAGTGAGAGCCTGCCAGGAAGATCTTTGCTCCACGTGGAAAAACGAGCAGGATGGAATGGATGTTAGGAATGAAGGATTCCACGAAGATTGCCTCGATCGTTCTCCTTTATCTGAGGATATCGCCTTATCCCGATGGCTGCGATCATACTGAGCGTCTTTATTATGCTCTCAAACTACCATTCCTGTTCTGATGCTTTCCACAGTACCCCCATAGAAACTGGCAGAATATCTATGCGAATTTGAGGAAAGATTTTTGAAATAAGAACATCCAAATGACTTTTATTACAGAACGAAGTTTCTCCAAGTATATAATAAAGATAAATGTCTATTTTAGTCTGGGAGCTTTCTGAAGTGCTTCTAACACGATTCTTGAAGAACTAGAGGAATCTGCAGACGTCTATAGACACTTGTGTTGGAACAAGAAGATTCAACATAATTTATTCGACCTCGAGTAAATCCGAGTAGAGCTGCGGTGAATCTAATGAGATACTGGGTGTCCCAGATAGTCGGGGAAACTACGGGCAATAAGATGAATCGTTTAAGTTTATCTCGATGCGTTATACGACTACCCTGATCGACATCATTCGCCAGGGGTTCAACGTTATACCCTGAGCCTCTGGAGAGTTGCTCTCTCTCTCTCTTTGGATGAGGGTGAACCTCGGGAGAAGGCGTTTCCATGGTGATTTCCACGAGAGAAACAGAGAGATCGGTTGCAATAGCCAAGTGCGGCTTTTGGAGAGGAAAGATAGTAACACACTACCTGTCTTGATTCACAGAAATAAAAATCCTGCCAGAAGAGACACTTATAGTTATGATGAGATTCGCCCCGTCCAACCGAAGAAAAGTTCGTCTCACTTTCCAGCCAGACAATTTTCTTTTATAAGCACGGTACAAGGGAGCTCGAGTGCTTTTCCCTACGTAACATGCGACAGTACCGTGAAACGAGTATCGTGGAAAATGAAACACATGCATTCACCTTTCCCATTTACTGAGATTCATTCGGAAACACACGATATACCCGTCTCCCTTAATAGAATCCTCTTTACGGGCCGTGAAAATAATAAATGTTCTTCACTCGCAGTGCGTTATTCACAGACGGAAATCCAGCAGGAATGAAAGGTGCAATAACGGTGCCACTTTAGTAGAGAGAGGAAAGATGCTTCTGTGATACTGACTCCAATCGAACGAAGCTTTATCGTACCTTCAGAACCATAACCGTCTCAAATAGAACGTTGTATGATGCAATATTTTGCGCACTTGCCTTCCTTCTTATTGCTAGTATTAAAAATCTCAAAGGGAAAATATCTTTCCTCACAGGACACATTTTATCCTTGACACGCGTTGGTACTTGAATCACAGGCTTTCGCAGCTGGTGGGAAATACGCGAAAGGAGAAATTGGTGGAGCGAGAATGCGCGTGACGGTGCGAAGAAGTAAACGGGTGAAAAGCTCTGAATGCGCCGCGGGACGGCGAAGGGTCCAATCAATTCTAATAAAATATTCAAGAGAGCCGCTGGTCAAATGAATATTTCACTTTGGCGTGAATTTATCAGTACTTGGGCGAAACTTAAGCCTCGGTTTGCCGGTCACGTCAGATGAAACTGGAGACTGCGCGCACACGCAGAGACGACGAGGACGCACGTACCTCGTCGGTATTTAAGAGCAGGGTACACACATACATACGTAGAACACTATCCAACTATAAAATAGCCTCGAGTTGCGTGATTATTCATAATTATGCGGGGGCCAGCAAATTCACCTGGGAATGTAGCCCCGTATCTATGTTAATTAGCGAGCGACGATTACTGCACAGCATTACAAATGGCAAGTTGTACTCTCGATAGAGCTGGACATGGTGCGTCGTTCCTGAGAACGAAGGATTAGGAGAGTTGCTATTCTTGGAGCGAAGGACCGACGAAGATCTCCTGGCGAATTGGCTCCCGCTAAGGTCACGGCCTCCCGTTTGGTGCTATGTATATTCGAAAGAAGATCCCGGGGGAGCGGCGGCCCGAGAAAAAGAAAGTTGCGGATTCCCCGGTGCCTGGTGAACGCGCACTGACTCGAAAATAAGGAGTGCGCGCCCAAATTATCTTGACTGACTTTAGCCCCTATTATTCTGCCCTGTTACCGATCCCCCCTTCTATTCGACTCTTGAATAAATCTGGGCTTTCCAGTCTCGTTACAGATTCCTCTAGTGCCTATTACCTTCTATCAATAACCTATTCAGTGCTCTCGCTTGAATTCTCTTATTCAAATATATAATAAAATTACTAGTAATAATAATAGAATTTCGTTCGAACGATACTTTAAACACTCTATCATACTTAATTTTGTTAGAATATTTGTGAATATGAATTCTTTAAATATCTGGAATCGTCCACGTATTCATATCGATATTTTCGCCGACGTAGAAATACTAGGCGAGTTTCACTGTATTTTGCCGCCGCCGTCACTAACAAATCGTGCAACCACTGTATATTTCTCTTATGATACCCACAGAGCCGCTCTGCTTCCGAATGGCCGAGGGACCTTCCGCTAGAAGTGTAAACACGCCGCTCTGTTTACGCATTAGAGACCCACGCGTCTCGGCATTTCTCGTGCGCAAACTGCCAGTCTGATTTTAGGTACACACGCTATTCCGACAGATATATGGATATTGTTCATCTGGCCCTTCACCCATGAAAAAGGCATATGTATCAAAGGATACCGCTTGTTGACTATATTACGCAGGCTTTGTTGAAAGTAACTTGACCAGTATTTTGTATTGGAATATAATCTCGAATGATTAAAAGTATTATAGCTAATGTCATTAATTTAAAATATTGATTGTATTGACTTTACCCTGTTTGTAATAAATTATAATTATTAGATAAAGTAGGAACGTGCCTTGAATCTCGATGGGAATGTTAATTTATTATGAAAACCAGAAATACGCGGTGTAAATGTAATATAAGAAGGAATCATCCTATTATAAAAAGAAATACCAAGATTCGAGTATCGGGAGGGATATTTCTTCTTGATCCTTTCACGTGTACGATTATTCGTCAAGCGTTTGCCACGTGACGAAGGCGATATCCTGGGGGGAACCGGTGTGCCAGAAAGCATTCCCTTCGCCGAGAGGATCGGATTACAGGGCTGTATCCTGGCAGCGATTCAATTTTCCACCTAAATATATCTACCGGCGTATATCCGGCGAATTGGTTGTTTCGAACTTGCAAAGGAGCGAGTGCGAAATGCCATGGGATTGCAATCGAATGCGACGTCACGCGCGCGTAACCGAAAACGCATCTCAACTGCGGTTATATGTGTGTATGTACGGCTGACAGGCAAATACAGCTATCGCCTGACATTTAAGCAAGTGGAATCCAATAGTTCCGAAATACCTTTGCCAGTAATCGAAGGCGGCATTATCAAATTAATCGTTCGACTATTGTCGTGAATGTATCGGCTCTAAGCTATCTTTGCCGTAATCGTTAGATGGGCTTCAATAATTAAATGTTGCCACTTATTACGTTGTTGGCAGGCACTTATAATAAAACGGTATTGCGTAAAGGTAGCATGGCTTTGGCGAATAGAGACCTGACGTAACCACTTGTGCCCCGCAAACCCCTTCAACTTAATAGGTAGACACTGTTAGTTTATTACAGAAGCAGTCGATAGATTAATAAGGGCGCCGAGGTTCTTCCACTTACTTCACTCTTGGAAGCATATAACCTATCAGTTTAATTATGTAGATCTTTTTGAATTCAATATATATATTGATTCTGGTAAAGGTAATATGAACGAATCCAATGCAATGCTAGGAAGAAATGTACTCATTGAAGAGTTATAACCTCCTCTGCGATATCTACTGTGTCGAAGATCACATGCAGCCATGTTATTTTGGTCTCAAATGTTTCATCGATTAATCAACAAGATATGCTTTATTTCAAGCGGACGGTTATTGCAGAATCAATGAGCGCTTTCTAGGATTGCACAGGGAAAATATAATGATCGTGAGCGAAACTGTTTTATCAGCGTCCGAAAAGCGGAGCTGTATTGCCGGTGGAAGCGCTGCTGCAGGCAAACTTCCTGAACGTAACCTACACGGGTTGCTTGCATGATGGCAGCACTTTCCTATCAACGCCATTCTCCTTGCCCCCCATTACAGCCGCAATATAATATTCTATAATTTAATTCGGCTGAAAAGTTGACCACTGAATTCTATGTAAAACTGGTACTGCTATTAATGTTGCGTTCCATCAAATGAAGGAATCTTCTCGTAATATTCGACAGTTCATGACGGTCGACTATGTTATGATTTCTTTTGCTCTGTGAATCACAGGCATATCAAAGAAAATTACTACGAATCCTAATCCTTTTTCTTAGACATGTACAGAAAGTACTACTTGTTAACCTTACTCATTTTCATACCGACATACTCATTCCTGCTACTAAATCGAGTGGTACTCGACGAATATTCGAGTATTTGAACGAAATATATTAGGGTTAATATGTTTTCCTGCACTTCGAGGCAAAATGCTCGTCATCAACGCCATTGTAAGACATTGCACTTTTTCAGTGTACCTTTACCAACTGTTCTCCTAAATGAACCTTGTGTCAATGCATGACTATTGCTTATCATTTATGTAAGATTGTTTAATATCGCATACGAGTTACTTTGGAGCACAATTCTACAGTTTGATAGTCGAAATGCATGTAGAATACAGTGTATCAAAAAGGCGGGTTGTGGCCGCATATTTGACAATGGTAAAACGAAGTAATTAAGGTATGACATACCCAGATTTCCCGGTTCAACTGTTCCCATTCGTGATTGAGTGACATGTTAATGTTAATGTTGCGCAGATGAATGTTTCGAAGGATATTTGGAGTGAATTTCCTACAGCTCGACGAACTTGCTCTTCGCGGGCCTCGCATGGCGACGAACGATAAAGCAGGCATGTTCGAATGCGACTTCCCGCCCACTCTAACTGCCACCGTACACCAGCGACATCTACGCTCGGTACGCACTTACCGTCGGTAAAAGGAATTCCTGATGGCGCCAGATTCAAACCTGGTAAACTCACATTGTATAAATTTTTTAGTATATTCATTGAATACTTCCATCAAGTTTTGAAATGATATGTCTTTTATCACTGGACTTTAATGGAAGTTATAAATAATATTCTAATTCGAAAATTTGTTGATTATTATTAACTTTACCCAGAATAATTAGTATTGTATTCACTTTACATTGATGTGTGTTATATTTGGATTGCTTTATTTATTTTACTTTATTATTAAATAAAGAAATAGAATTAATAGTCTCATGCCGTTCATTTCCACGCGTGTGCGTCTACCGTTTCATGATGAGATTTTCCACTCAAGCTGCACACAGAACTTTAAATGAATTTCGCGCAACTAATAACAGTCTACTGCAGAGATTGCCGCGTCTACATCCTTCTTTCATAATAGAGTCTACCATCTCCGGCAGTGTTTCCTTCCTTCCTCCCTTCGTCTGCTCCACTTATTACTCGACTCGAGAGCGGAAGACAAATAGTCTCGACTTATTCATTATCTCAAGGAGCCGCCGTCGGCTGTGCAATGTGGCCCTCATTACAAAGACAATGAGTCAGTGGGAATTTTGGTTTTTGCCCAATTGGAAATTAAATTGGCCAATCAGTCATTTCACACGTAAAGGTTTAGTGCGATCGGCTCGAGAGTCGTCTCCCCTAGCGACCAATAAACGTTTCCCAGTTACGGAACCGCAGACTTTTTCTAGTACGAGATCCCTAATTACTTTCTGGCCAATTGCTGTTTGACATGGAGACGGAAAATGAGTACACACATGTATCTTTTGAGCAGGGCGGCAGTTGATTTCACTTCAAAGGCGCTTTGCGTCGACTGCTCTCGTTTTGAGTGGCAGAAATTTTCGTCGACGAGAAGGAAGTCCCTTGACGCATACGTGTGTGTGTGTGTGTGTGTTGCTTTATGGGGAGCATTTATGACAGGTGTGGTATTACAGGCTTCCTGCGAGCGACGTTACGTCTCTTGGCCCCTCGCCTAGGGACGAGCTAATTTTCCAGACGCGGATTTAATTAACAAACGTGAGCAAAGGCGTGCGCTTTCTCTCTTTCCCTCTTTCTCACTCGCTCTCTCTCTCTCTCTCTCTGTTTCGTACGACAGCTTGCGTTTCGTTTCTACTCGGATTCGCGAGAGTTGCGGCTCCTTTTAATTGCGCCCGATTAATTCGCGCCGCGTAGCCATTCCCACCGGTTCTCTGTCGGCTTCCCCGTATTCCCTCTGGACGTCTACCAGTCGCTAAAATACTGCACGCACGTCGGACGAACACGCAGCAAACCTTAACGAAGTCCTAGAATATATTCGCAAGGATATTCGTAATCAATCAGACTCCAATTTGTAATATGATACTGACATATGAAATCGTCGGTAGTTTGAAGATTTTGGACTAAAAATGTTGCAAAACTTTTTACGGAACGACTTTGAATCCATATAGGATCTTCCATTAAAAGGTAAGAGGGAAGATTAATAATATAACTTCGTTACTAATCCATCCAGCAGAGTCTCTTTTCGAATGCAGGGTTTTCAAAGAGTGTCGTTCTAGCTATCCCCCTCTGGCTCTTTTCGCATTTATATATCACTAGCACGGATAGAGGTCACTCTTTTCCCAGTAGTTCCCTTTTGACCCAAGCTACTCTCACTCGCCGACTATTCCCGCCTTTAATTTAATCGCACAATTTTCTCTTCCCGCAAATCCTTCTTACACTGGAATTGGCTTTCTTCGTCCGATATCTCCTCATCGATATTGCCTTCGCTCGCTCGCCATGTGCGTTTTCTATTCGGGAAAGCGTGAACTCTGCCTGCCCTCGTCTGATAAGATTCGCCCTATTCCACTTAAGAGTACCCTCCAGCATCACTGGAAAACGCATCCCCGAAAATCTCTCGGGGCGAAATTCATTACGACGCCGTCATCGCCCGTCGTACGGAATATCCCTCGCGTCAACTACAACCTCCTATTTATTTATTGATCCATAAATGCGAAACCAGCACCGCGTCCGGGGAATTTCGAGGAGGGTTGGGATTACCCTGTCCTGAAAATGAACACGTTAAACTATTTAAACGGAGAATTTCACGTGCTAGTGGACGCCGCATGTATTCCTCGTAATTAAGAGAGTAATTGAGGTTTCGTAGAGAAACATTGGATTTAGTTGGTGGGACATTGCTGGAGAAGAAAATGTCTATAGGGTTAATAGAATTCTTTGTTGAGAGAGAAGTTTTTTTGATAGTTCGATGATTCAAGATCTTTTGGAGATGTGTATCCTGTTTTAGCGGAGTATTATAAGTAGAACGTTCTGTGGAAGAGTAGGTCTTGCGAGAACTAGGGTGACCTGTATTCCTTTGCCTGTGCTATCCTATCATCTAGCTCTAGTAGCAACGCATAATTACAGGTGACGCGCTGCTTCCCCATTAGTTTCAAGCATGATGTACTGTACTTCGCAAGTTTCATTTGCCCTCTACGACGACGATATTCGCCGGAGACCAATGAACGTGCAGGTGCAAAGATACCCGGCTGACAAAAAGCAGCCAATCCAGAAGATAAAGTTTCCTGTCCTGCAACGGAAGTGTCTCCAAGCTTGATTACTTGAATTTCGGCTCACGTTCTCCGATCTCAGGGACGCGACGGGTTCTCCTCACGTTCCTCACTAGATAGTCGCCAGCTAATTTCACGTTCTCCATGCACCGGATAGCTCGAATCCCAGCTACTTTGTCCTCGGAATTATTTACAGAGTTTCGAGTAAATATCTACGTCTTCGAAGCTTTACACTCGAGTTGCATCAAATGCTACAAAGACCGGATCGCAAGTTTCAACGGAATGAATCGCAGTTCACTTTGCCGCTGCTCCTTCTCGAATTTCTGTCACGAGCGTGATAAGGTCTGAGTTAAAGTTCCATTTGGAAGTCGACGCGTCTACTCGAATTCATTTCCCAATAGAGCACCATAGAATTACGGGGGATATGGCTTCTTTAACTGCTCAGCTCGTTGGATCAGAAGCGAGGTGTATCATTGAACAGTTACCCTAATGAAAGCTGAACCTAACCGAGCGTGAGCACTGCTCGCCGATCGTTAGGTGGCTCGTTCAATTTCGGCGCGGAGCTTTGCACTTGACGTCTCCATTAACTCCTCCAGGGCCAAGTTGCACGAGCAAGAAATTGCATGAGGGGGGGGGGGGGGGTGTAATGCCTTGCAGGAGCAGTCCTTACGAATTTGAAATTGGTGGTGTGTAATAAGCATGATGTATGAACTTCAGTCACGCGATGAACTGAGTGATGATCAGTTATGTTCCTTGATGACTTAGTCATTGTTTAATCTATTAAATATTGAAATATGTTAATCTATGGTCGTGGGATTTTTATAATAATTTATTTCGTTTTGTATTATTGTAGATTCTAAGTAAAGCTTGCTAAGAGAAATGTCGTACTTCCGCTAAAGTTAAGGTGAACCTGACTGGTTTTCACGGCTTTCTGCGTGCGTGTGTTCTGCTCAGGTTTAAGGTCAAGCGAGAAGTGCTCTTTCTCCGGCGTTCTGCCGCGCACGGTAAGAGGATTAAGCCAGTTTTCTTCCCGCGGGATTTGCCACGGCGTGCAGATGCTTCTGCCGAACTGCCCCGGTGGCTCTCTTGGTCTTCGGGATTCCAGCCGTTGTTATGCGGCCCACCCTTTTCCACCCCCTCTGCCAATCTTCAGTAAAGAGAATTTTTCACTGACTTTGCCAAGCCACCCAGAACTCGCCAAGATCAGCTTTATATTTTCTCAGAATACTTTTTAGTCCTTAGAAAAATCGACCAGGTGTTTATTTAATCTTCTGATGAAGCCTCATCGATTTTAAAAGAGTAAATAATGAGGAAATCAATTTTACTTGATATTTTCTTGATTTTTGACTAATATAATATATTTGTAATAATATTAATCAACCTTTTTAATTTCGAAAGTTCGTTATCGAATTAATGGATACAATTTGATAATTTAATTGGCGCGATCTTTAAAATAATTTGTCCGAGCGCGGCGAGGATTAAACTCTCCTGGTGGAAAGACACATTACATATTTTCGGCCGCTCGGCCGGGGACAAAGGGAAATGGGATCAGATTAAAGCCAACCGAGCGAGCCTTGCCAGGATCGATATCCTAGCGGGCTCCGAAAACGACTCTCTAGAGCGTTCTTTTCACTCATTTTTGGTTTAAGCCAAATCGAGACTGGGCAGATTGAAAAAAAGATCAGGCTGCAACTCCTCTGTAAAAGGATCTTCAACTGGGAAAATTGAAAGATAACAATCCGCAACTGAAGGAAACGATTGAGAAAGTTGTTCCAAATCATCAGTTGTACTCACAATTTGCTGTACTCTGTGTGGCGTCTTGGCGTGACAGGCCAATCTGTAACAGATAACAATCCAATTTAATATCAGGATAACTTAATGCGAATATAATGAAATGTGGGGACAAATCATTAATATTAAATCCATCTGATCAACTCGATAAGAAAACGAAAAATGCATTCGCGGAATTTGAAGAGTATCATTTTATATGGAAGAAAGTTTGATGATCGCTTGGGTTTAAAATAGAAACTAGATGGGAGGATCAGGCAATTCTTCCATAAGAATTTTATTGCAAGCTCATTCGTTATACGCTTCGCTTTCTCCTTCTCTTTCTGGCTTTCTCCCCCCATCGCTAACGGGATGAATGCGAAGCCGCAGTTGAGAAAGTAATTAAAACACCTCTTTCTGCATTCGCTCTCAACGGGCAGATGCGATGCCCGGTCCAGCTGGACAGAATGCTGTTAGCAGACTGCGCCCATTGGACAAAGCAATTTTCGCAAAGCTGAGTGAACGCGTAAATATTAATGGCTCCTCAGCACCATACAGAAGGTTTCCCAGTCTCATGGTACTCTTCATAAAACCACCAATGTCATCAAGAACAATTCTTCCTGATTAAATGCTTATTAAAAAAGCGCATAATACATTAAACCTCTTCTGATCCACATTAATCTGGAATTAATTCAGTGCAATGCTAAGTTCGTACTTGAAGCGAAGTCGAAATCCTATATCGATCAATATCATTAACATTCCCTGTTATTTAACATTCTCTTTGATACAGACATTCATGTAATCGTAATGAGTTAGAAAAGTGAAGGGACTCGGATCATCAGGCGGGGGTTCATCCGTGCTTAGTGATAAGGATCGGCAATGAGATTGGCCTGATTTCCGGATCGAAAGCTATCAATCGATAGGAAAGAAAGAGTGGGTAGTGGGTGATTGGTGGTTGGGTAGACCGTGGGATGGATTGGGCCATAAATTCCCGGTGGAGAGTTCCATCGAGGGTTACATCATAGTCCGCCACTCGGCTAGTGCAATTGCGTGCGCGGCAACTGCAACTGCATCCCGCCTGTAATTGGAGCAGGCGTGTTCCCCGTATGTGTGCGTTCACCGATCTACCAAGTGCAGCTTGGGACACGAGCAGTGAGATTGCAATTGAAAAGCTCCTGATCCTTTCGACTTTGGAATCAGACGTTCACTACTTCTCTCGTTTCTACTCGACCCTCTTTGAGCTTTTCAAGTGGCTCTCTTATACTCGCGACACAGACGGTAATCCGTAAGTCACTGAATGTTTACTTCATTATTTCCAATAGTGTGCTTGTTAGCTAAATCTTTTATTGATTTCAATTTCCATTTTAGTTAATCCTGTTTTCAATGAAATTGTTTTCGGATTAAATATGGTGATTGGAATTATTCTACCCTCGACAGAAGAGCATAAATATGAGTAAGAAACTAGGGCAAACTATTCAGAGATTCCATGCTCGTACTTAGGGGTTAACGTACGACCTTGCCTTACTCCTGAGAGCAGAATTACCGGGAGTAACAGTCTTGCCATGCGCGTCACATTAGACGAAGTTCTCTTTTTCACTGGCCACGTAATTGAAGCAGCACGTTTCGCCCGTACACATTCATTATTCCTCCCTTTTCGTTCCTCTTTAGTAGCACGAGCGTTAGGCTACGTAGCAACTGGCTTACGAGAAAGCGAAAGCTCTTTCCTTCCTGCCCGAAAACTATTTATCTTTCTTACAGCACGTGCCTTATTTATGAGTGGTCTTTTCCTCATCGGAAAAGTGAAATTCTATCGCAGCCAGTGGAAGCGACAGATGGTCTTGAAGCGGCTCGTGTGTGCCTGCAGCTAACTAAATTCTTGATGTGCCACTGAGAGAATTCTAAATGACCAACCGGTGAAATTCCATCTCTTCTAATTGCTTGTTAACCTACGTATTAAGAAGTAATAGAATCACATGGATTAGAAATGATACTGGGAACCAATGCAACATAGGATGCAACTAGGTCCAGCAGTTGAATACCTGTTCCCTCAGTGCGCTCATGCAGGCGAGAGTCCTCGAAACTTTTCGAATTAAATTTCGAAATTACAGTTGATCTAGTTCGGTGGAGGCTGCTGGCGGTAGGAGCGACGGCCTTCTCGTTTAACTTTCTTTCCTTTATTTTTCTGCCCGCCCACCCAACTGAGAGCCGGCACAGCGTGGAAGTCGAGCATGAATCTGACGAGCAGCCACTACTCTCTTTCCGCAGAGGGAGGCTCGTTCGGAAATTCTCTTTGAGAGCGACGGAAATCCCGGCGGTGCCTTCGTCGGCCGAACATTATAAATCGTCGAGCGCGAGATAATAAAGCGGCTAGCTCTCTCCCGTCTAATTTCGCCAAACTTCCCTACTGTCCTGCTGAGTGCGATTGCACCTCGCCAAGCTAGCTTTGCACTACGGAGCAACGACTTCTCCCACCTCCCCGAGAGCTTCCGAGAGTTCGATTTTTCATTTTCGCTCGAGTCACGCCCTCATATCTCCACCTAAATCCTGACTCTCCATTGAATTCGCTGGCAAACCTGGTGTGAAATATCGAAATTCTTCGAACTTCGAAATTCATTGAAATTTAATACCAGACTGTCTGGTCGAATGGATTGGATGCTGCCTTTTTCTATGCCTTTTTCATTTACTGCGAATATGAGCGATAGTATTTGATATTAGATTTCGTATGTGATCGGAGGTTCTGGATCTCATTTAGTGAAGACTGGCCTAGTTTCGGTAGGCTTCAATACGCTGATCTATTAAACGAGCACGTAAGCCAGTCTTTAACGAGTACTGGTATCAAAAGGAATAGGACCTAGTATTAAATGCGGCTCCAATCAAGTGAAGCATTTAAACGGCGAGTACCAGCGGCAGTCATTGACGTAGGTTCGCGATAACAGGCACGTTTCAGGCATTATAAGCTCCCTGTGAAAGAGAAGCCGTTGGTCCGAAGCGCGCGGAGAGGCTCTGAAAAATTCGACCTCGTTCGAAAAAGCCTCTAGAAAACGGCGATGGAGAGCGTAAAAAGCCAATGGAAGACAGGAAAAGGAACGGGCAGAATGCGTCAGGTCCGCATCGAGGTCGGTCGAATAATAAATCGTTTACGGAGATCCTTTTAAGTTCTGGTGGCGTCGTAAACCGAGATCTATCCTAGAGCAACCACTTTAAGAACACGGATCCTTAGTTCGATCGAATGCGCGACGATAGGAAACGAGGAAGGTCGTTCCTTTGAAAAATTTTATGCTTCAGAGGGAAAAGTGCAATCTAAGGGATAAAGCTTATCGGAGCCAATTAGGTCAGACTGAAGAAAAAGTAGGGACTCGTAAAGCTCCGGAAGCGACCAATAGTCAAGAAACCTGCGATGGGACAGGGAAGTTTACAGGATACATAGCCCGTAAGGCAGTTGATTGGCTATAACGCACACCGGGAGGATCAGGAACTATAAAGCGATTACTTGTATTCCCCTTGGCAATCGATTGCTTACCTGCCAAGAAGGAGTTACGTGACTACTGGGACGAAGAAACTTTAAAATTCTTCGGGCGCGCCCTTAACATTGCCGCCCAGGCTCGTATCACGTGCTCGCCGTATTTCTCTGTGTATCGCTGCTTGGCTCTAAGCTTTCATCTTATCGAATTCCCTGCCCTACCGGTACCCACTTGCCGATGATAATAAAATACGAAACTAATACCTGCTAGGGAAGCAGCGACTCCAACCAGCCAACTTACCCTGGTAAAGCCACGCGCGTGACCACCTACGTGATAATAGCTGCATTTATTACAATTTTGTTGCACGTGATCTCAGCAATGCCGAAGGTGAACTAGGCTACTCGCGTTATCATGGAAATCTTGTGGAAGTTGTGGCTCGACCCACTATCCAAACTTGCGAGCTTTTGAATTCACGTCTTCGACTTGAATCAGGCCTCCTAGCGAAAGCATGCAAGTTTAGATAGTTTACCGGAACGTGCTCCGAAGATTTAAGGTTTAAATACATTCTAATGAATCAATTAAATATATTGAGAGGCTTTATGAAAGGTATCAAGATTAGAAGCGAATGAAAAACGCCGTAATAGCTCCTGTTAATTTCAGTTGATTAGCGTATAATGATTGTAATAGAACGCAGTGAATAATAAAGGTTCACTGGCGCATCTGGGGCAACGGTATCTCGCAAGATAATGGACACGCTAACTACTGTTACATCGGGTAATGGTGGTATGTAAGAGCCTCGTAAAAGGATAAAGTATCGAGCACTACGAACAACGCAACCCATTAAGGAATTGAAGAGGTGCATGGCGTCAGCAACAGAATACTCTGTTTCGGCTCATGTAAAACTGTTATTACACTATCAGCGAAACGTTACTCGTTACTTCATGCTCCTACGTTCTACGTTATATCCATATCGAATAATAAACGTTCAATTCCTACCCCAATAATACTTTGCATCGAATTTCCATCAATAATATTTGTACCATTTTCCCGATGCTCGCTTGGAAAATCGATTAACACTCGCGAGCACCAAGACCAGGTTAACAACTTAACATTTAACTCTATTTTATAATAATAAATATCGTCCCGTTCGCTTTAACAAGAACTGCAAGATTTATTTATGACCTTCCAATACTTTTCTTCATTATAAACTGGGCGAATTGGAATTGGTTTCGTTCGGAGTGTTTAAATCGTTAAAAGGCCAGGATATGGGCTGGCATTAAAAGAATCGTAAAGGGAAGCAATGCTTTCTCCGTGGAAAGTAAGGAGTGTATGTGGAAGACAGTTTTAGGTTCTGGAAGGTAGTACCTGCCGGTTACAGGTAACAAGTGGTGGTCGGAGAGTTGGTGCGGTGGTTCGTGTAGCTGGTAATGGATACGCGTGCCGCAAATGTCCTAGTTAATGGTACCAGGGATAATCCCCTGGTGGAACGAGGATCCAAGCGCCGCTGTGCTTGGCGAAGGTGTAACCGGGTACGAAAATGGCGGTGGGTCGCAGGATACGCAAGAAAAAGAGTTGCCCGAAGAGGAGTAAGAGCAGGGAAGGCGTAATTTCATCCGTAGAAGGCGTTTTATCCTGTCGGTCGCGATCTTGACAACTGATAACCGGCGTTTCATGCGCCTTTCGGTATTTATTGCCTCCGAAATGGCCGCCGGGAGCCCAGCGAGAGCTTCTCATGCAAGTAAAATGAGACGAGAGAACTTTTTGCCCTGACGTTGTCGGCCTGACTGCTGAAGCCATGGCGAATCTCGAACAGAACCGTGCACCCTCTCCTGACCGCCCCTATTATCCCTCACAGTCTCCTGCCATCGTTGCCTCTTACCGCCAGAAGCTTTCATTCCTTCACGGTGCTCCGGCCATTCTCGCCAGATGAAACACGCGACGCGTGTCGATAAATTTTTGCGATGCCCATACTGCTCTAATTAAACTACCACCGCGGCCTTTCGCATCTCTGGTAACGGCTGGTAGGAACATTAAGGAGCAAGCTGTGTCATCGTCTTTGCCCAACTTAGCCAACATGTTCCCAAACATTAACTTCTGATGTTCTGTAATAGTATTTGCAATTCCTTTGATTTACAGGACACGTGCTGTGATTGCTTTAAGGAGATGAAAGAAGGGTGTGAAGAATAGATGATCAAGCCTGAAGGAGTTCCGCGCTATCGGAACCACCCCCCACTTCATTCTTAGCTCGATCAGCGATCCCCGTTCTTAGATAGGCCACTCGATCGGCCGGAAGTGATAACGGAATGCACCTGTGCTTTACCGTAATCGTTCGCGGAGCTTCATTGTTATTGCGGTTCCCGCCCCTCGAGAGATTTCCCGCTAGAGATGCCGAGATTAGGCCACCGGTACTACACGCGGCTCTTCTCCTCGCAATCGAAGCCACGGGAAACTCTTGTTTCCCTCAGGATTCCTAGGAACATTTCCTTCTTCCTGGAACTTCTACTTTTGGCGCACTCGATTTCTTATCGTTGCAGTTTGCCTCTTGTATGTATAATTAAGTGGAAAAGGTTGTCGTGTTTGCTCTTCGTTGTAAAAAGCACCGCCCATTCGGCCAATTGAACTTTTACACGCTCCTGTCTTTGGAATTAATGACACCGAATCACGGAAACTCACGAATTACGAATACCTCGGAGCTTCTTATCCATGCGAATTGTCTTCGTGGGGAAAATCATGGGTATGCGACGATCTAAGAACTAGTTTCTAAGAACGTATACGAGAACGAAATCGATGTCCTACACTCGAAATTTCCTGGGCACAGAAATTTACGATTAGAAAGATACGACCTCAAGGTGGCTCTATCTCTGCACTCCCTCATTTTATTACGTTGTATTTCCGTAAGAACTGGCTGAGGTCATCTGATAAGCGGATGCACAGTGCCCGATAAATATGCTCCGTGTACTGGACGTATAAACTGTATAAAGTCCTTTCTAGTCGCATGAATACTCCACTTTAAATAGCACAGTCTACAAATATCTTATTAACAATACTGATAATAATAAAAACATCCGACAATGTGCTAAGAATCGAATAATCGCTGGTAACAAATGTTTTTCTAGGTTTTATATAAAATATTATACTTTTAACTTGTTATCAGTGCAATGGAACTATTCGCTGGGTCTTTCGACGTGTGGAAAGAATATATGTATGTATATCGAATTTTTCTGTAGGTTCGGGAAGCTGCGTGTCAGATGGTGTCGTCGAATTTGTCAGCGTGCGGGATTGAGTTATGCCGGCCACCGAGGGACACACACACACACACCATCCAGCCTCGAATATTTGAATTCCCGTGCGCGCCGGTACTCCCGGGATTTCCAGACGGAATTTCGGCTCCGTGAAATTCCACGCTGATTGTCGCGCGTGCTGCCCACCACCAAAGGGAATAATGGACGCAGAAGAAGCAGCTAATCTCGCATTATGGAGATGCGCCGCTCTAAATAATACAGAAAGAGGAGAGTGCGAGGGCAAAAGGAATCCCAGATAAAGCAAGTAACAGCCTGTTTTATTCAAAGAGAAGCACTACGCTGATTTAAGCAGATTCCACGGCTGGTCGGGACGAGCCGGACACTTTGCACGTTCTAATTGATCCAATTCACCAGATCCTTGTAAAAACGGAGCTTAATCTTCTTACGCCTTTCCACTTCTCTAAACTTTATCCGCTTTTAAGCTACCTCGTCGTGAACCCCTTAATGCATTATATACCAATGCAGAGTTAACGCAATAATTGAAATATTTTCCAGTCGATTTACTTATGTAGTACTAAATTCTTCTTTGACACAGTTTATAACACAGAAATAATAGATTACAATGATCCAGTTTCGTACAAGAGACAAAGGCTAGATCGGACTCATCGCTTGAGAAATAGTTTAAAGGGTTGGAGGGTAAGAATGCGTCTGACATTGTTGCGTGTACTCGACTTGTTGGACCACTTTGAAAGATTCCGTGAGTGATACACATGTGCATATGCATAGCAAGAGTAATAGATAGACCCGCGAGCGAGCGTTGTCTCTAAAAGAGAGCTACCGTACACTGACCCACATTCCACTCTTTCCGTAGATGCTGTGCCGTGATAGAAACAGCAACAGTACATCATTATGAGCGATTGGACGCCCCACTCCTTCTCGGTCCATGCAAATTCCCTGTCGGCAAAGAGGCTTTGGGACTTTCCGCTGTGATGCTTCGTATCCGCCTGGCCGGCGTTGCTGGTTCACTCGGATTTTTGCCCGGCACGAGCTTCCAATTTCCTCTGCTTTCCGCCTCGGAAAGAAAATGCATCACTCACTTTGCATCCTGTCTGACGTCTACACACCCCCTTTCCTTCACTCTTCCACCCTCTTTGCGAATTTCTGCCTCGTTAACGTGGCAATCCTTTTGCCAATGGTGCAGATGCTCATTACCTTCCCAAATTTCGTGGAAATCCAACGACAGAACAAATATTGAGAAATTAATCTCCCTCATTATAATGCTAATTACAGAGCGAAACTTAACAAATATTATCATATATTCTTGATAAGAGAAATAGGGTGGTTATTTGAAAATGGAGTACCAACAAAGTTTCGTTCGTATCTTTTCGCCTTGCGAGCCTGTTTTCGAAATGGCACAACAATTGTGAAGTCGGCGGCGTTGATCGGCCTCGAAACAATAAACCGTTGCAGTTGGTCGCTGCGATTATACCCGAGTAACTGGGTTATATCCCAGTAAATTCTACGGGATGTAGGTCAGTGAATTTAGGATGCTGCGCGTGCATCTCCCGATAAAATGAATGACAGAAATATCGATGAACTCATTCAAGGGCATCGCTGGTATCGAACACTAGTGAAATCCATAGGCAGAGTCATTAAAAGCAGGATACGTAAAATAAAGGCTTAGAAATCTTACGAATAAACAGCTCAGGCTTTCTTTTCCAGTTCCACAGACGAGCTGTGTAATCGAAACTCCAAGATATATTTCTTCGCAGCAGAGGGAGGACTCGTAAATTTATTCGGCTGGCTTCTCTATCGACGGAAGACTGACCTTTTCCAGAAAAGGCAGAAAAAGCTACCCTTTTTCAGCCGAGACTACGCGTATATCGTCCGAGTTTCACTAGGAACTTCCAACCCTAAGCTTTTCCTGGATTTAAAACCATTAGTGCCGATTTATCCCACCTTATCTCAATTGCATTTTAACTTGGAAGCTTCTTCGAGTGCTTAAACTTTTGTAAATTATGTGAAGTTACTTGGAGATACATTGCTAGAAAGATAAATGGATTTAAAGCGAAGAACTCACGGACGAACTACTGTAATCGAACTGAGAGCGATACTTATTCCGCACCGCTTAATCATCTAATAAGGATCGAGGGTAATCCCAGGCCAGTAGGATGAAATTACTCGATTCGCAATCACTGATATTTCATCGGAACTCTCTCGCTTGAGGAAGTAACTCTGTAATAGTCTTCCTCCCCCTTCAGCTCGTTTTAACATGAAATAGTCACGGAAGGAGCGATCGAGAGAGTGAAAACGATTGGGAAAATCAAACCCCTACTTTACGTGAGGAAGAGCCCGTAATTATCTAGGCTGCCTCACTCAGGATTGCATGCCCATGAGCGTGAAGAATAACACTCGCTTATTTCTTGACAGTGTAAAATGGGAATTCCATCATTAATTTGAGAAAAAGAATTTCTGTAACACGCGATATTTACGAAGGAAGACGCGTAATTATTCATCGCGCATTTGGCAACGAATGAAAAGTCATTATTCTTTAATTAACAGTGTCCAGGTAAACAAAGGCTTTCATTGGGATCCAAGTCCGCGAGGATCTTGAATTCTCTCGCGAGTAGAAGTAGCAGTTAATTAATTCCTTGAGGGAGCGAACCATAATTGACAGAGAAGATTCAACCACCATCATCGAGCGAGGACGCAGTCGCTACAAATTGTCCTCGACCGAGAGCGTCTTCCGCCTTTGTGTTCCGCTTGTTTGGTGAGTTCGTGCACTCATTAAATAGCCGACGATTAATAATAAGTGAGGAACTCGCAGACGTAGCTGAGAAAAATAGCATTCATCGCACGAGCAAGACTCATCTCTCCGGAGGAAGGCTTTTCAGGTATTTCATTTGTTTCGCAAGTACCTAGAAACTCATTGACTCTCGTTGCCATCACCGAGAGTTTCCTCTCTTCAGTCACTAAACTCCGCAACGAACTGGCGAATGAACACGAGAAGAAAGACAGAGAGAGAGAGTGTGAGCGGCTAATAAATTCGGTTCCGCCGCGCCAATTAACCGAGCGTTACTCATTAACGCGCCAACAGCGAAGAGCCATCGATATTTCATGGTCGGCGCGAGGACCAATTTTTGCGGGCTAGGCGCCCGTTAAAAAATCTGGCGCACTAGCAGTGCCAATATTTTACTTTCATTTTATAGGAAAACCAATGCCAGCTTGTCTCGCGAGGCATCACAAAATGGCCGTATAAGAATCTCTTTTTTTCCAAGGGTAGCGAAGCGCACCACTGCTTTCTCGCTCGGGGAGCTCAAGAATGTCTGATCGGCCAGTTCCCCGTAATTAGGATGAATAAATGTATGAGTCAGCGTTGATCCAAGCAGGGCATTTCCACGGCGCGCCTTGATCCCTACGAACAACAGAGATAGGGCGAGGACGATGGATGAAAGGCGAGCGGGAGAATGCAGGCGGCAAAAGAATTGGAAATAACCAGTGCTTTCTGGGTCACGGGAGCGTCATACTTTAAGCCAGCACGGAATGCCAGGCTTATGGTCTAACCCCTCGAATTTGCATGGAAATTTCGTAGGAGAACGCCTGCCATGCTCTTCTTAATTAAATACTTCCTCCACCAGAGAACTCACGCACACACACACACACATACACTTCTATGTCAAACGCAGTGACGACGTTACTCGACGGAGAATGATCGACTTCATGGACGGAAGCTCATACCCGCACGAATGGCTGCGAGATTTCGCCAAGTTCCACGGAATTGACATTCAAAGGCTAGCGGCGCAATTGCTGTCAGGGATGGAATCCCATGGAAAATACCGTGTCTGTGACTAAAGCAAGAACTGGCACATATATTATAGTACGATAGTAGTAGTTCGAGATTCTCTACCGTTTGAAAATCCACCTTTGATTCTTTGCCTATTTCCGGCCAACATTTTCCAGTATGGGAGGGATCTTATGGTGGAAGAGAAAAGTCGTATTGTTCGTGGTGGTACTCTTCGTGGTACAAAGGGGAACGGAAGGGCGAAGTTCGCTCGTGAAAACACATTTATCCGGCTGCAATAAAGGCCAAGCTGTACGACAGAAAAGTCAGCCAGGGGTCGCAATTGCTCGATGCCCAGTATGCTTTCGTTCCCTCGCTTTCAGCAGCTCGAGATATATACGGCTGGATTATTTCCCATAGGTCTCCTTTCGTCCTCTGCGACACTAATGAGAAAGCGGCGCGCTAACGAGCGAAAAGTCATTCTTGTCGGGCTTTTGCGCTATTGGTTAATCAAGGGAGAAAAGTGGAAGGATTGATTAAAAAATGAGAGAAATTGCTGTTCATTTTTCTATGTCCCTCGTATTTTCAAATCTATAATGATTAACCATTGTGTTTTCCAATAGATGATATATTGGCGGAAAGACATTCGCGCAACAGTTGCGTGCGGTGGAAGTGAGATAAGAACTGTAATTACTTCGACTATCGCAGTAGTAGCATTCTCCTTCCCAAGACTTCCCGTAATGATAGCGTTTAATTGTGACGCGTCACGGCATTGCTTCCCTGCGAAAGCAACTTTGCGGGAAACTGGCTTTGTCAATTGACATGGGAATTAGTGCATCAAGGATAGAAAGCAGTAGTATTGTTCCCAATCACAAAGATATAAAGATTCTGATACTTCGTAGGAACGATATAACACTTGAATATCTTTCTTCCAGAAAGAAAATCAGCAAAAAATATTATCTAAAATTATATTTTAATGTGCAGAATTAAAGATGGGTAAAATTATAATTTGCTGAAGGTACCCTCGACGTTCTCCGAGGAAAGTCCAGTGTTACCAAGGGTCACATTAGGTTCACGCATACCGCATAAATCTGCCATTATTCCGGTAGAGTGGCAGGAGAAAAAGCCTGTGCCGTCAGAGGCGCTAACAAGAACTCCGCCCAAGGGAGCGATCGTTACCGGTAAAAAAAGCTTGGAGATCCTACTGAAATGTCGTAGAAAAGAAGGTCGAAAACGACGGCGAAGCTTTCGTCCTTCGAGGACTGAAAGCCGTTTGATGGTCAGTCGGAAATACTGCGCCACGATTCGACGCTACTAATACCACACACGTTTTATGTAGTTAGGCTTTAACGATTTCCAACCGACCGAGCTCTCGAGCTTTCGAAGAAAGCCCCCTCGAATATGCCAACTTCCATTTAACGTGCCGGAAATCGTTCATTCGTGAAGGCAAGCTTGCCATACAAAGGACGCGTTATACTTCCTTTGACTCGAAAAGGGCATTTTTTGTCCCGTAGGAAACATTAGAGACTTCTGATCAACCTGAACAAAATTTACTAGAGAATAAAGGTTCGTATTATACTCTTACGTTTTATTCGTGATAAGCTCTCTTTCACACTCGTGTGTAGTCGCTTACTTCAATGGGATCTCAGCATTGCCACTCGTGAGAATAATAAAACAATGCAGTCATTTATTCCTTGAGAGTGACCGTTCGTACAATGCAAATCGGTCTCAAGATAAAATCCTTAATGCGTATAAGGGAGTATGCAAGGACAAGAAAAAGTGTCCCATTATATTAATTCGAAAATGTACAACTGGCAACGGTCCGGTAATACGTGCGACTTCCGGAACCGCACGTTAATTTGCTCGAGGTTCCAGGACAGAGCAGAGATTATAATGGATGAGGCCGCTAATTACAAATTGGTCAGCCGGTACTGTTCCCCGCTGGCCGGTTATATCCACCACCGTAGAATTTTTGAATTCCCTGCGCTCTGCGCCGCGCAATATCGGAAAATCGACGAACCGTGCAAGTAATTTCACCATGAGACGGACACATATTCATCGCCCCACCCAGAAAACGCAGCAGGAAAATTCTGTCGCGACATCGTTATTTTGAATATTTATTATATCCCAATGAGACTTTTACGAGTCCAGCGAATAAAAGTCGACTCCATTTGCACTGGGTTCTTTTTTAAACACACCAGACCACAAATATCATCCGTGGCAATTTAGCATTGCCATTGAGCACTGCTTGTTAAGAGCTTCCGTTGAAAGCTTGTCGTTTAGGAAGTCCGCAAACACGGCTTGATATCCATTGGTAACGTTTATAACGATTTCGATGGCAAGCATCGCTAGTAGTCGATAAATGGAACGATCCTGTCGACCGGTATATTCATTGGGGAATTTGACAGAACGATAAATCACACAGATTTATTTGTCGATACTTAGAGCAACATCAATGCCGAGTGGCTTTAATGTTTCGATAGACAGGACAGGCTAGTTATTGGCATTAGAATCGAGAGTAGATGGGACAAAAGAGATTTATCTACGAGAACAGAGTCATATTCGTTTCACTGACTCACTCTACAATGTCGACTAGTTCCTCGACGCCACAATTAATTCAGGCGTCGAATAAAAGCGAGAATTCATGGAGTTCGTTAGTAGCTCTCTCATCGTCGAGTACTCTCGATAACCGATCTCACGTTCGATGGATGGGACGCGCTCCAGTTTCCGCATTCATTGCGCCCGCCGAGTTATCTCGCGAGCTTCTTGACCCAGATATATATCGCTTCAACCTCTCTCCACTCTAACTTCACCATCTTCCCCGAAAGGACGAAGGATAACTTCATTAGGGTTTCGTAGGATGAAAGGGTCTCGATCGGTACGCCGGAGGGAAGGCGGTTCCATCTTATGCTATCATGACACTCTTGCCTTTAACTTCCACGCGGTAAGCCATCATATTATAGCAACCCTTACTTCAAAGTTGTCAGAAAGTAGAACGCTGCGATTGACAGATAGGATGATGCTTTTCTCATTTTGGATTAACGTTACATCAAGAAGCCCGATTACTTCAAAAGCAGATATTGGAAGAATATTATTACGATTATTCACTTTATAAATGTCTCGAGTTCGCCCAATTACGAATATAAATAAATACATAAAAATATCACGAGATAATAATTGATCAAAGATCGAAAGCTTTTCTTGACAAATTCTACTTGATACGAATGGAAAGCAGTGCATGCACGTTGCCGCGTGATCTCTCGATCGTTGTGTACACAGAACTGCGACGGAGCTTCTGCCGGAACTAACGTGACCTTATTCCTTATACAATTCACGGGCGATCGATATCCCGATACGCCGGATACTCGCGGGGAATTGAATGAAAGCTCGTCGATAGCCGTGGCTCGGTTGCACGCAGCAGTTCGGTCGATTCAATATTTCAGCGAGCGAGTATAGCGACGAACGAGAGAGACACATTTTTTCAGTTTCGTTTTCGTGCCGAGACTTTGTTATCGAGCCTTGGCCCTTCATCGACCTCGACTCACCCTCGGTGCGGCAAGCAAGCAAGGCTTTCGGGCTATTCTGCCAACGAACGTGCTCCATCCGGAGGCGGCGATATTTCTGGCGAAAGCCGGATGCTGCTGGAAAGGCAAGAAAAAGGCCGCGCGAACTCTACGATCTACAGCAGTGGAAATGTGTGTCGCGCGGGCGCGCGCGTGTACATAGAGCTTTCACGCCTTTGTCGGGAATCGGGCGAACCGGTCGTCCGATTATCTTGCACTGCAAACACGTGGGGTACAACGGGAGCACAATGCATACTGATAGTCCTCGGGACACATTGGAAACTGTAGTTCTTATAGCGCGTTCCTGTTCCATGCATTTCTCTGATGGTGAGAATTTCTTTTAGAATTCCGAATGAATTCGAAAGAGAAATAGGAAAAATCCTGGCAGAGTTCGATTCCACTGTCGAATGAGTTCGAAAAGAAGAACTTCTGGTGTAACGAAAGAGAGAGTTGTGAAGTTTAGAGGAGCTGTAAATAAATGCTGTTTTTTTTAAAACCATTTTCTTATCTCAACATCCAATCTCGTCTTCTTTTTGAACTTCGGATTCGCGTTCATTCGTTAAAATGAAAAGGAAGACAGTCGATTAGTTTTTCAACTAGCACCTTAAGGTTTCTCTGACAGAAGCCAGGGTTTTCTTTTGTGCTTCCTCCCCTTTGTTCCTTGCTCTTTGTTTCTCCCTCTACAGCGAATGGGCTTCACGGCAAAAAAAGTAAATTGGGCGGAACGTCATTGCCCTTCTTTAAACAGTGGCCTGTAAATCTTTTAGCACGACTGAGAAATTAAAATCTCAGTGAACCTTACGATCTTCTTTCAGCCGCGTAACAAATTTTTCTCACTCTCTTCGTTTAATACCAAATCAAATTTTAATTCCGCTTTCGATGTTCCATTAAGCGCGCTCGTCCAGTACATTCAAAATTCACGCTCCATTAACTGGCGCCGACTATGCAGCCATGAGAATAATTGACAGACAAATTCATGACAAACCAGCCGAATTGTGGAACAATGCTGTAATTGGTAACGAATTCACGAAAGCCAGAGAAATTACCAGTATACGAGTAATCATATACAATGGGTGGTCGAAAGAAATGACAATAAACAAAATAGTTGCGCAAGCACGAGTAGCAGAGCTTCGTGGCCGATGGCTTTCGAGTAGAAGAGGTTACTTTATACCGTGGAAAACAATAACATTCGCAATCCAAGCACGCTCGGCACTCTAGGCGAGAATGTCGAAATAGTAGAAACTAACACAACACAAGAGGGGGAGAACTAGCTTGCCCTGTGCGAACTGTCACTATGTATACGCCCGTTAATTAAGTGTCCGAGGAATTGCTGTGGCGAGAAAGGGAGACAAAGATATATGTATATAGCCGAGGCCTTCCTCGTTCCCGGAGGGAGACAGTTCCCGAAAGACATTTCAAACCGGAGAAGCAGGGATCGTTCGAGTACGAAGGAAGCTCGATTCATTCATTGTTCCAACTGTTCTTACGCGAGTGAGAAAGCATCAACGTTCCACAACCACCCTCGGCAATGAGAGGGTGAAAGGGGGAGAGAAAAAGGGAGAAGGGACAAGGAAAGGTAGGAGAAGCAGGGAAAAATGAGGGAAAGATTGTAGCTTCTTCGTCCACTACTCTCTTTCTCTAGCGCCCTTTCTCCCTCTTGGCGAATGCGTTTGCCTTGGCAAACCTCTTCTCCCTTTGTCCTTGCTACGTTTCTCTACGACTCTCCCCGAGGTCCTTCAGCAACCTCCTCCTGGAGGCGCAAGTGTCTTCTGCGTGTTCCCGGCCACGAGTGGCTTCCCTGCCAGACAAGAAAAAACTGCTCTCGCGCTATACACACTCGCCTCCTTGGCAGGCAAACGAGCCGTAGACGAGAGAGTCGCTGTTCCTACTTCCTAGCTAAGTACACGCCTCTCTGCGATACATATTTCGGTGAGCCGTACAACTGCGGAATCGATTGTACTCCCTTAAAACCAGCCAGTCCATTTTTCTCTCTTATTCTACCATTATCTTTTCAAGGATTCCTAAGTGTCCTGTTGCATCCATTGAAATTGGTCCTATGAAATTCTTTGATAGGATAAAATGAAATGTAGGACAGAATGAATGGAGAGTACCTAATTCGAGGAACGAGAGAAGTTGTCTGGTGGAAGATGTTAGCCGGTTTACGAAGTATTAATAAACGGCGCGAAATGCGAAGTGGAACACGCACGGATTCACCTCGATTATGACCCGCACGTAGAGGGCATAGCACTCGGGAACGAGTGGTGCTCCATGGATGTCGGAGAGTACACGCATTCCGCCTCATTACAGATTCGCATTAATACCAAAGGGAGGAAGGGAGGGAAGAGGGGGAATGCAACGCGCCGGAATTAAACTACCATATCTCAAGTCTGCTCGAGTTTCCCTCCCACTTCTCTCATCGCCGCTCCCCGCGGGAACGAAATATTTTCCCACTGACATGGAACATCCTCCTTGTCTTCTAAGCTGAACGCAGTTGGAATTAATTTATAAATGGGAAAGCTAGCCCCAGGAATATGTCAACCGCGCTTCACTGCGGCTTACCGTGCTTTGCTTATGAATTATTCGAAAGTCATTAAAATGAAGCGCTTCTTAGTTGATCCAGGGAGTTCCTTAACTTCACTTAACTTTTGACTAATGAAGTCCGAGCTTTCTTCACTCAGTAGCCTTTCCTTCTGTTGGCTTTCAAATCTAGAGAATTGTTGGAAGAGTACTCTGTCTAAGTTGGATATAAGCTCGAGATAATTCGAAACTTGTCACTGTAGGATTAAGGGGTAGATTTCGGGTATCGAGCTTTGTCTAAATTAGACGGATCAATAGATACAGTTGGTTTGTGTCTTGTAAATGCTGTAATGTTGGTGCTTCCGCAATCCACTCAAACAAGACTGGAGTTCTGTTCAGTAATACACTAAGTGCTGACAGCCAGTAGAATTGACAATGTGGTATGTTAGAAGGATCCATTACAATTGAGAGTTATTGGATTGCACTTACAATTTGTATTAGATGGACTGTCTTTGCCGTTTCTCTTTCGAACTTCCGGGCCATCTTTTTCATTAGACCACAGGTGGAAGACTAAGTCAGGTTCGTTCAAATAGCGCAATGAATAAAGACAGCGAACAAGGACGAAAGAGTCTCTCACGAAGCCGATATATCGCTCGAGTTTCTGGGTATCCGTTCGACGAGACCATTTGTTCTTCTCACCAGCTAAATCCTCAGATCCAATCCAAGTGCGCGCTCTCTTTCTCAAAGTCCCTCTCTTTCTCTCTTTCTCTCTCTCCTTCTCTTTTGGAGGAACGAAGCCGGGTAAACTCGAGGTCCGCCCAGGTCTCTTTTCGGAAAGTGCAATCGGCAAGAGTTGGCTAAGTCCAAGCTGGAGTCGTTCGCCGTTGGGAAAGAGAAGAAGAAAGGAGAAGCGGGAAAGACGTTCGCCAGCCGGATTAGACGAGACAAGGAGACTCGGGAGGAACGGGAAATGGAAGTGTCAAGAGCCAGCCGTGAGAATATCCGGGAAACGTTAACCAGTCCCTCACTTTATCCGGGTATAAAGTAATCCCTCTCTCCAGGAAACGAGCCTCGGATAATGAGCGATGAATATTCCCGCAGCTCCGACCGTATATTTACATTCTGATTGCCGACGGGGAAAGATCGAGCGCGAACGAAGCAGAGCGTTGATGAAATCCCAAGCACTTCTTATCGGTTGGCAGCGTAAATCGATTGGGAAAATGCTTCGCTGAGATGCTCGCTTTCCTTCTTCTTTCTTTCTTTCTTTCTTTTTTTTTTCATTTGCCATGGTTAGTTTCGCATTCGTGCCAAGCTGATTAATAAAGCATATGCTTGCCCATCATCGGCTCGGTGATGCGCGACGAGTTTTTCCTCGCGCTAAAAGTACACAGACGCCTATGTGTATGCTCCTCGTCTGTGTGGATCCAAGTAACTGGCTTGGCGCGAGCACACCGGGGTGAAAAAGCGTAATTGCCGCGAGAGTTTGCGCACATAGACACACACACACACACACACACACACATACACACACATATACGAGGAGGAAGCACTCGGAAGCGCGCTGAGCATAGGAGCCTCAGGGAAATTCTGGTAATTAGCTGACTCGCAATTAACTCGATCAATAATAAACTTGAGCCCCCCGCGGAATGGGCTCCACTCGATGACGGAGGCCAAGGCAGCATTAAAATTTACTTGCACCTGACTCTCCATTCACTTGAATCCTCTTCGGAGTAATTGCCGCTCGTTATCACTTGCTTATTAATTAGATATTCTAATGTTTTATACTAAGCAATTGTTTTATTTTAATATACTGTATATTAGAGAATATATCTGATCGGATTGAGTGCCGATAAAAATAAATGGAGCAGGTTCGAATTGAAGGGGACTACTTTTGGTCCAGGCAAAAATGCTCGCATTTGCCGCGGGGAATTCAGAGTGCGTGGGGTGTCATGATGATCAAGTGCACTCGCAAAAAAAAAAAAAAGGAGGAGGAGGGCAGAGTTAAATGGGTGATTGTACGAGTATCGAGAGAGGCTTCAACCAAAGTGCAATGAGAGGAGCCAATATGAACAGAGAACGGTGGCGTGGAAAAGGAGTAGGATGAAAATGAACGTATGAGAGAAATTCTCCATCACAGTTAATTATCTTTGTAGCAACGCTGTCTCTATCAATCTCGAGCGAACTGTCGAATACCGTTAACGCGCTCGCCCTTTATTGGCAAGCACGTACGCCACTGATATCGGAACGTCGTATTTTCAAGAAAACAGCTCGCACGCCGCAGTAAAGGCCGATAATTTTATGGATGCCACGTCAACCGCACTCTTCTTCGATACAAAAAAGGCCGAGAGTGTCATGCCCATGATGGAAATATTCCTTGCGGCGAAAGAGATTATTAGATCAATAGCAGTCCAATGATCTGGTTACAAGCGAAGTTAATTTTGAATAAGATTATATATTATTTCATTGTAGAAATAGAGAAATATTTTTTTCGAAGCGATATACAATTGAATTTAATCGAAATTCTCTTGGCTCCCAATGTTTACGATTGGTTGTCATAATAATTGGTTGAAATAATCGACGATCACTGTGTGATCAGCATTTTGGAGGGAGACTTTACCGATCCCGCGATATAATTGAATTATCGATCCAATTCGGGGAGACTTCGTAAATGTCAGCGAGCAATGTCGTTCGTTATAATGATGCTAATCCGCTTTTCGCAGCCGTCCTTGGCGTAATTGATGATAAGAGCCGCGGATTTTCGGCGTCCTCGAATAAAAGAAGCTCGCCCGGCGGCAGCTAGGAAGAGATAAATCTGTCCCGTGGAAGTTGGCCGACCAAGAAGAGAGAAGCCGGATCCTCTTGAATATATAGCGTATTAAGAAGTGTACGCGGCAAAGCGTAAGGAAATATTTACGGCGGCCCTCAGGATACTTTATAACTCGGCTGAAATGCAAACGAGCCTGCCGTTATTACCTCGTTCATTATGACCTGGATTTATCTATCATTAACTCAACATTGAACCGGTCTCGGGATAAAGTACAAGCGAGCGGCCCTTCGTCAAATTATTATGACTTTGTTAATCTCAAAAAATCCCTCTTTCATACGCATTTAAAACATACTCTCGACGAATAACTCGCAAATCAGTGGAAAGATTACATCAATTAAAATAAAAATACTCTTGATGCCTAATTAAGGGATCCAGAAATTCAAGAAAAAATTCCAGTTGAATAGTTAGATCTTTAACTATTCATCAATGCTAGTAGTCTTAAACTTTTTGCGTTATCCCGATGGCAAGAGATACACTGTCATCGTGTCGGAGTGCTGTAACGGAGACACGGCTTTCAAATGGGCAAAATAAAAGGCAGGAAGGAAGCAGGGGAGGAGGGGGGGGGGAGACGAAATCCATGCGAGTTTGACAGGGAGAGGATCGGGAAAGTAGGCGAGGGTAGTGAGGCACGTATCGCGGCATAAAAGCTCGTTCCATTTGCCCGCACTCTTCTTCTGCACGCGATCCGTCACGTAGAGAGTCCTCCGCCTCTTGCCACCCCTCACTCGCACGCTCGCTCCCTCTCTGTCACAGTGTACTCGATGGTCGCAAACAATCTGGCCAGCGGAAAGTAAAGGGTGAAAGAAAGAGAGCGAGAACGAAAGGGAGGAGGACACAGGGTGGCCACCAAGCGAACGAATCCCTTTAATCCGTTCTGTCGGAGGCAAATGAACAGTGCGTCTGTGGACAAAGCTTTGCACCCCCGCCGCATGCCATCCTTCCTGATATCTCCTCGAGGAAAGCGATGCCTACTTTCTCGATTCCTTTTCCGTCCCTTGCAGGGCTTCCTCCAAACCACCCTTACTCTCTCAGCATCCATGATCTCTCATAGCCTCGCTCCCCCACTAGCTTTCTCCTTTTTCTATCCTGATTTCCATTTACGCCAGACACTCCTTCGTCCTTCCCTTTACTCGCCACTCCAGCGCGACTCAATTTTACACTCACACTCGCAGCCGTCCATTCAAAGGGTTCGAACCCCGTGAACGATTCGAGATCACACGTTGAGCTAGTTACTCTGAAATCGAGTCACTGACATTCTCATAAATGAAGATGGGGCAAAGGAATTTCGAAACAATCTCTTTGCTTCTAATACAAGAATTAATCACAGAGTTTGCTTGATTGAGCATTGGGAACAACTATTACAAGTACACACACGATTAATTCCACGAAGTTGCGTATAGTTATGGCCAGCAATTTTAATTTCCTATTTCGCCGGAATTATGCGTCGCCGCGTATTTGTGGGAATCGCGTCGGTAGATTGTGTGATTATGGCGCGGGCAAACCTTCCCGAATGATTTACTAGCGGGCGCAGGAATTTCGCG
Source organism: Ectemnius cavifrons (assembly GCA_964023945.1). Classification (NCBI taxonomy): domain Eukaryota; kingdom Metazoa; phylum Arthropoda; class Insecta; order Hymenoptera; family Crabronidae; genus Ectemnius; species Ectemnius cavifrons. Next base: position 8,852,375 of record OZ030384.1, on the reverse strand, counting down.
GCGGCGAACTACGGCGAAATTGGTCGAGCTGCTCGTTCCACCGTAATAACTCATCTTCGACCGGCTCGGTCTCGCTTTGGTACGCCTCTATTGTTTGAGATCGAAAGAATCATACGCGCTTCTCCCTCTCTCTCGTAGTCCCTATAGTTTCTGTCAATGGAGTTTCTGCTTTAAAAAAGATTTATTCTCCTCGAAACGTCGAGACGTACCATTCGATAGATTTGAATATACATTACTATTCCGAAATATAATTCACACAAAGTGCTTTCACTACCAATGACGAATTCTTGTATTACGAGGATAATTATTATAAAAATGCAAATTTCTTTCTTCACTCAGCTATTATTACACATCACAATTGACCAGCAAAAAGCAATGATAATCATAGAGAGTATAATTGAAGAAGGGATAGGAAACCAGTGGAAAGTTATAGTGGTAACGAAACATATCGTGGCTGACCATAGCAGACAGGAAACCAGCCAAAAACTTCATAATGGTGAACCAATCATGGTCGCATAAACACCGCCGCAGTATCGGCGAGGCGAACACGAACGAGCAGTGGCGAAGCCACGTGGACGTTAATCCGTATACGCGTGTGGCCCATTAATAGCGGGCACCTTTAAATGGATTGGCGAGGATGGCCGGTCGGCAGAGGAAACTGGGAGCATAAGTGCCACGGCCAATGGCGCAGAAACGTTTTCCATTTTGGTCGACGGCTTCGTCGTAGTTTCGAGCTGGCGCACACACACTCCAGCTTAATGGAAGCCTGCCTCGAAAGGGAGGGTCGATGTCGATTTCGCTCACCGGCGATCCCCAACCTGCGACGTCCAACCTATGACATTTTGACCCCTTCCCAACCACGGTAAACTGCATCTCCCGGGGCTGAAATTCGAGCTGCCAACGTCAATTATAGATTTACATATCCTGATTGGGAAATCTGCGGAATTTAAACCTGGCTGATCGAAGCGTAAGTAGAGATAGAAGATCTTGGATAGGTTTTATTCTTATGTCGATAATTTAACGTTGACAGTATTAATTATCTTTTTATGTACGTGTTTCTGTGAAAAATCAAATTGATAAGATATTGTGGAATAAGAAATTCGAGGAATTAAGTGGATATCGTATCTGTTAATGGTGATTGTCATATGTCAATGCCAATCGTTCCTTACCATTCGCTGACTTACGGCAACGGCAAACATTACTGGGATGTCGCGTTCGCGCTACTACCGGAGCAACATCCGTTGGAAAATCAGGTCCTCGATAATGTGGTTTCCCTTCTACGCCAGTGGATGCTGCGACGCAATACATATGTACACATCGACAGAGACAGCTGGCTTCCCAGATATTTGCACTGCCGTCAGATCACTCGTCGCAAATACGAATATTAGCGTGAGCGTGCCGTCGAAATTGCGATTTCCCGTTAATTACACTGGCCCGCGAGGAAATCGACGCTAACTAGTACCGATTCCCGGAGCAGCAGAGGCTTTAATTAAAAATTGCGCGAGCCCGGAATAGCTATAATTAAAAGTGGGGAGTAAAATTAAGTTTAAAGTCCAACTGGCGCATACAACGTCACCGATAAAAACCGGTGGAAGCGAGAGTTGTCTCGTTCAACGGCTTGAAAATGCTCGCGTTCTTTTCTCAGCGATAATGGGCGATGCCCAATGCAAAAGCGGAGACAGAGATAGAACGGGTAAAGACAAAGTAGGAAAAGGGTTGACAGTGTCGAGCAGAGACTTTTCAGGAGCGAACTTTTGGCGCGAAAGCTCGAGGAACATACTAATGAGCGGTAAGACGAACGACGCCGCGGTGGCTGCTGTAAATACGCTTAATTAAGCTTCCCGCTCCCCTACTAAGATAACATCTACCCCGCGCTCTTATCGTTACGCCTTTTCATTAGAGGGTCGACCGGTTCGCTTCATTGGTCCCTGATAAAAGGGAATTACCAACGAGAAACGCCCGCAATGCAACCAACCGTACAATGGGACCTCCGATTGTAGGGCTTCGCAGTTAAATCTTAAACTTCCATTTCCATACATTACGCCATTTCAAGTGCTATGAAATTAACATAGTCTCTATGTTAATACATTGTGTGTGTGTGATGCAGTGGTTCGGTGTTAATGAATGCGCTCCTGGAAAAGGGTTAACGGTGGTGTAATCGACCATTCTCTCGAATCCCGGAGATTGCGGTGGGAGCGGCGCGGCGCGGCGCCTTCACCGGAGGGGATCGTCGACTTAAGAAATCGAGCTAGCCGTTATGAAAATTTTACCAGGGATAATCACTTGGCGCGGCCAGAAACTTTTTTCGTTAAGCGGCACGAACTTTCTCGTTTAAGGGAGCGCGCGTCAGGGTTTATTTTCGCTCCCGCCACTTACCACGGAAGCTTCTCGCCCTTTATCTCTCTCACCCTTCAACCTCCATCTATCTCTCGCTAGCATTTTTCCCGCGTACGAACCGGAGAGGAAGAAGGTGGGGCTCGTGGAGATTGAGTGGAGGCGCGTTGAACTGTGGTCATTGAAGATAATCAGTGGCTCGGCCCAGCCACCACCAAGAGTGGAAATGATTTCAATAAAGCGCGATTGTCTCACAACTTTTCCCGGCCAACTTTCCACCGCTCCCTGTTTGAGGAAAGAGAGAAAGGAAAAGAAGGAGAGATGGAGGAAAAGGAAGAAGCTGTTTCACCGAGCAGAACTCAAGGCATGGGTCCATTTTCCGCGAAGAGCCATTGTCCTCCGTCCAGACTGACAAACAATATTTGTCCAACGTGGGACACGAGCTTCCTCTCCTGGCCGTCTGGCATCGATCGGGAACGTCGAACTCTCAAGGAAAATTAACGGTAGAAAAAGGACCGACGGAGAAAAGGCGTTCGCCTTACTCACGCCTTTTCTATTAAATTTCTGGAAGAACCTTCCTGGTGATCGCTCGCCACCCGCCGATGAATGAGAATTGCGGCGATCCTCAATCAATTTTCTCCCCCCCTCTTTCCCCCTCCATCGAAATGGTAATTGATATTCCAACACTCCCGTCCCCAATAAGAAATGCTCGAGGAACGAGCGAAGGAATGAGAATTCGAATATTCCGCATGCATACTGATGACTCTGGCCTATAATAAATAACTCTGCCAATCGACCCTTTGTATGAATAATGAATAATGACCAGTGTAATATCGGTAGTTGCGATCGTAACAGGTAGAACTTTCCAGTATTATTCGAGATACATACATCTTTAATTCAGTAATCGACGTCCGCCAAGGAATTCTCTTTAGTTTCCAGCTCCCTTGGGCAAGGGATGTTTCCTGGAAAGTCCCAGGAATCTCACTGGCATACAATTCCAGCAAAATATCTCTGAGAACAATTCCGGCAACTCTCTTCGAGAGGTTAAAGTCTGTGCAAGTATTACTTGAACAAGAGAGCAATGGAAGTAAAGGGGATGCTGGACTGCAGAGTGAGACAAATAATTAAATCCGTAGACTTAGCAGTTGGCATGTATTTCGCTCGGAGCTGTTTCATCGCTTCTATCAACGTCTTCACTCCGGAGCAATCCGATTAATCAAGAAAAAAGAAGATAAATAGTCGTAATTTCTTAATGTCTGGGGAGATCTTTATCTCTGTAATGTCGAGGTTGTCCACTGAGCAAATGTAAGAAGGTTGTATTACGTATCACTTCCTTCTACCAGCATCGACGACTAGCGAGATGAGCTTCCTCGGAAACGACAAGTTCGATTTACCGATAATACCGAGGAACTGTCGTCTCCGGCGGGAAAACAGCCCTCTCGGTGATCTAAAATTAAATTCTTCGATCGGAAGTACGCTCGATTCAGGTTCCGCTGGCCCGGTTATGGCGGCAGCCTCCTAACGAAGAGGACCTAAATATAGATCGAATGCGATGAGTGTCCTCAGATGTATACTATGTTGCGCACTCCCGCCCGGCAAGCTATCGGCCACGCAATTTCTACTAGAGTGGCCGGCACCCTTGCGCGCTCCATTTATAGCAGCCGATCCGAGAATAAATGGCACACCATGTACAATGGGGATGCCGGAACTTTCAGTGAAAGCGGATTAAAAGCTGGGCAAAAAAGGGCCGAGCAACAAGTTTGCCCGATGACAACAGAAAGAGCCATTGAGATTGAGTGTACCAGTGGTTTGTGTGTATCAGAAACGAATGCTAGCTCCTTCCTATACTGAAATCTCCTTGGTAGTTACTGTTAGACTCGGAGACACTTCACACCTTTACCTTTACCAACCTCGCACTTCTAGATTACTCACTCTCACGCCGGATGCAATAAATCCCATCCGTATTTCTGCCTTGCAACTCACCCTGTCCTGTGAAAGCTATTTCGGTTTGCCTTGTAATTCACTTGGATTTCTCTACCATCTATTTTACTCGACCTATTTCCCTTACTAATTAGTCGAGATCTGCTGGCTCTGCCTGAAGATACTAGCAATGTCAGAACTTGGATATGATATCGAGTAACCATCGAGTAATGACGTTCATCGGCATGATTGCCGTTTCTGGTACGGAAGATGCGATGCTTCATTGACTATTGAATATTGATGTGTCGATGCTTGATTTTCAAGATTTAATGGATCCGCTATTGGCATCGGAATAATATCCCGATGGCGAATTGATTTAGTCGAGGGAAATTAGCATATTAGTATATTTATGGGGTATCAGGTGCTTCCCTGTCCCATCCAATATTCTCGAAGCACGATGCTTAATAACAATCTCAAGAGCGATGTGTACTTTATTAAAGGAAGCCACCTGATTTTCATCGAAAGCTCCCTTCGCCATACGGCCACGGCTTTCACGATAAGCTCCGCTCAATATGAATAAGACGAAGTTCGAAGCTCCGGATTTAATCGAGAGATGATCACGTTCCGAATTCAGGATGGTCGAGATGGGTTTCGTAGGCGTGGCAATTATCGAGCTCTCTCGCAGTTGCGATTCTGCAAATTCCTAGCAAGACATTTACTAGTGGCAGCTCTGCCAACTAGTGAATGTCAGCTCCCCCGCGGAAGCTTGGCACTTGATGCCTGCGCGTTAATAGCCGAGGCAGCAACACCACTGGACTATGCATTGAATCGACTAATTGGACGTGAAAGAATAGAGGTACAAGAGGCGACTGCCGTTCACGCCGATCCAAAATGCAGTTGGAAACAATAGGAACGGAAAGGAACGAAAAGGAGAACACAACCTCGTCCTAACTATTTCTATATCTCAATCTTTCCATTTCCTACTTTACGCTCAGAATTTTAGGAGACGTATAATTAATTGTAAAATATGTGGACGCTACTTGAAAAAGGTCTTAACATTAAAGCAGTAGGAAAATTGCACCCACAGAGAGGAAGGTGAGAGAAAAAGTCTCACCTTGACACCGCACGAGATGATAAATTGTCAATGATCGGACATAACACATCCCAAAGTTCCTTTCGATGTCACGTCTGCAATTCGAGAGATCGGCGAGTGCATCAATCGTCATTTGCCCATCTATGGGATTCTGGGAATTTTCTCCCGCGGGAGGCGCTCCAGATCGCGTCGTGCTTCCGTATAGTCGGTCGCCACCGAGATTTATGAGTGAAACGAAAATTGAAGGAGAGACCTGCGTGCGCCTGACGCCGGAAGCGCGATTTTTCAAGCGCCTCTGCCAACCGTAAGTCGTAAATGAGATTGAAAATGTTTTACGATGGCCCGGCTATAAACGCCCGAGCCTCGGGCAATCGGGATTTCCCGTCAATCTTCCTTGCACTGCTGTGATAACTCGTGAGAAACTAGAAGAAGACTGAAAAATAATAGCGCTATCACGTCAGTGCAAGATTTCACTGGAACTTCCACGATAATCGCACGAGTTTCCATTCTACATCATACATCTATTATTCGCTTTCTAACATTCTTCTTAACCAGTGTTCTAATATTCCCAGTAAACTGTGAAAGCCGAGGATATACGACAGACAAACGCAAAGACGAGTGCAGTCACTTTAGTGGCGATAAACAGGGGCACTGGGTTCTTTTCATGATACAGGCGGCATAGATACAACGAGGCTAGTAGGCTTTTCACACTCTGGCACTCGAGATGAACCAGTTGTGGGATGGAAAAGTCTGTTAGAATGCTATCGTCTTCAACTAGAAGATATCTTTTGAATGGTGTTCCTTTTTATTTCACGCGTAACACACATATAGCCGGCGGTAAGCGAGCGCGCAGAATCTTTACAGATGATCCAACCACTGTATTCGGAATATTTCCTCTCGTAATCATGGCGGATCTGCATTAGCGCTAATGGATGGATACGCGACACACATTTCCCTCGTAAAAAAAGGAGGGGTGGTTGGGTAGATGAAGTATGATCGACCTGCACATCGGATGTAATGGCGTATCGCGGCGAGGTGGAAAATATATACAAAAGTAATGTCGAAGCTCTGAGCGCCGAGGGCTGGTCGCTTGGGACATGAAACTTTCAAAGAACTCGTTTGCCAGTTCGATTCGCCAGACACGCCGGGTCGACCTGCATCGACATGAGCGCACATAACTCGAGTGCAAACACCTGGAAACCGAGACCACGCTGCCATGGGGCGAAGCTACGAGAGCAGCGAGCGTCTACGTGAGTTTCCCTCTAATATAACTTCGCCGTTCCCGTCATCCGAGCCGGAAAGAAAGTAAGTTCTCGCAAAAAAGCTTGAGAATAGCTTGCCCGCCGATGAAATTCGCTCACCTATCTTTCATCCATGAAATACTTGTACCAGTCACATGAATATGACTGTTTAGGAGCTCTCCTGACCTCTGCATTTTAAAATCCCGCAATTTTCAAGAATAATACTAATACTCCATTTTCTCTCATACTTGAAAGAGGAGAAGTTAAATTTATAGAGCTTCCACTGACCTAGAATTGTTACTAGTGATATAAAGGATTACTTTCCACAATTCCTTGGTTTAATTAACGACATCCCTAGATTCTATGGTTTCTTGGCAATTATTCTAGCGCATAAAGAGAAATCATCGAGGCGGGGGAGGATGCCTGGGCGGTACGGTCTGAAATACCATTGTGCAGGCATACTGTACACGAATGCTAAGATATTTGCTGAATCTCCTGGCGGTAGCTAATCGCAGAAGTTATCAGGGATAACTGCTCTCTGCGGCTTCACAGTAGAACAGCCTGGCAGAATACACAGGAGTTCGGTATCCTTTGCATACAATGGAGGAGATCAAAGGAGCTTGCGGTTCCAGCTTATCCGTCAGCTCTCCGCCTTTTGCTTCTCATTCGGTCTTCATCTCCATTGGTGGCTCGAAATCCAGGCTGCTTTATAGCGTCTGTCTCAGAGGCCGCAAGCCATATCAATAAATGCGTGAACGTATGCCACAGTCCCTGCACACTTGCACAGGGAGAAAGGTTTCTATTCGCCGACTGCGAGCCATCAATTATTCACACACTGTCCTGAAAGCTTCTTTGAATGAAATATCGGATGGCGATGCAACCCCGAATGTTTTATTCGCCAACATTGCCAGACGAACTCTCTCTTGGAATTTCTCTAATACATTTACACTTCAACCCTTTCAGTGGTGAATACTTTTGCTTTTAAGTGCACTCACATGTAGATAGTATCGAAATAATGAATGGGAAGATTTTCAAGAATAATATGTAATAATAATTGTTAAAAGTGACTATATTGGAAGAGCGCATCATTTTATGACTTGGAACTTCAACCAATCGAGAGTATTTCTTATAACTGGTTATTATCGTTCGTCGAGTGGAGTCTGAAAGGAAATCCCTGCCGAGTTTCTTTAGCTTCTGTGAGAAGTGCACCGGAGCCACTTACTACTCGAAAGGAAGGAAGTGTTCCGTTTACTTCCGGCCATCCTCCTACATTACCCAGCGCGCCTACCAACACACCGAGAAACCACTTTTCACCGAAGAAGATCTCCTCTCCGCCCAAAGATTTCGGTACTTCTTCGAAGATCTTTACCGCTTGTCTCGTTCGAGCATCACGAAATTCGAGGAATCAGACCGAGTGATCGTTCACTTTTTACCAATTCGATAAAACCGAAGTAGCTCTTTCGAAATAGAAAAATATTCGCGCACTTTCGCGTATTTTATTCTACCATTTTATTTATACAACCAACACTTCGTAAAGGTTGACGATAATATTGATCAGCGGTGGCGCAACCATCAAATAAACGTTGGGTGACCACATGATTGCCCGTCGTCAATATTAACTCATTAATTGCGTAGCGCTTAATTGACAGTGATACCCCCGGAAATTATGGAAACTGGGTCGATTGGTTGGTTAGTTTTTATAACGGAACCCGGTACTCTGTCACCGTGAAGTGCACTGTTTGTCCCAAATAATCGTTCATATCGGACGCCTGCGAATGATGGGATATGCTGATAAGTCTCAAAAATCTCTCAAATATCTCTCAAATATTAAGCCAAGCTAATAAAATATTATATATCCCCTTAAGCACTGCCTTAGCATGACGACTACCTGCTGTCTGACCACCGGTTGACTTGTACTACTAGGCACGCGCTCGAATTTTTCCGTCCCAAGTTCAAACCCCCTCCGAGCAACTTTAGTTATTAAAATTAAATGTATATATAATTTCCTTGATATAACAGAAAAAGGGTTTTAGAATGATAAAATATATTATATAAATCATTAACAAATTATCAGTGATTACTAAATTACTCACACAACCAACTAGCTTCTTTTTCATTATTCTGACTACTTATATATCAAAATGAGATCTAAATTGAGGGGGAAAATAGCCATTCTCGACAATTAAGCATTAATGTCTGCTAATTAATTCGAGTCTAATGAATAATTAACCCAAGGTGGCGCTGAGATTGCGGACACTGTGGAATTTGTCAGTATTGCAGTTGCGGTTAACCGAATTAGTAGGACCTCTCGTTTGTTCATCCGTGTATTGGAGTATTATTCGTACGATAACATGTGTCAGTATGCGCACATATGGCAATAGAATGTAAGCGTCTGTTTATTGCCGATCTGTGCTTATTACGCCAGCTGTGCAATTAAGAATGATAAAATAGGCAGTATACTGTTTTAAAGGGAATGAAAGCAGTGCAAAGTGCAAAGTCTCAAGCAATCCAGTACACCTGCATTTATGCGGCGCACCCGTACGTGTAAGTTGTATTTACGTATTTACAAGCATCCGGGTATTTGCTTAACCCACAAGCTCGTTTGCTCGGCACCATGCCAATTAGCAATTAGATAATTAGCGATGCTCCTGGTATTCCAGTCTCATTGAACTTCAGCGGATTCAAGCATGCAAAAGACCCGCTTGAGCTTGCAGATCAGAAACTCCCATTAAATGCAAACTTTTCTTTATTTTCTTTATTTTTATGAGCATTCTCGTGATTGCACATTCATAAATAAAGGATGGCTTTATTAAAGTACAAAGGAAATCTATCTTCTGAAACAGGATGAGTGAATAAGTGCAATAAATTCCACTAGCAAGCGTTTACGCGCACATTCGTTCTTGCGTGCTGCGATGAAACACTCTTAAATAAGTTCGGGCGCAAAGTTCGTACAGTTTGGCCGAAAGTTTTCCATGGAAGACACACGTTCCCTTTAAACTGGACTTACTACCACCCTTGACTAAGTCTTTCTTGAACATGCAGATACCACTCTTGAATACGAAATCATTATGCAAAGTGTTTACTGAGAGAATCGAAAGCTGGACTGTACAGTGCAGTAGATAAAGTGCAACATCGTTAGTAGCGGAAGAACAGATATCCCTCTCGGCAACTTTCGAGTCAGATCGAGAAACTTTCTTCCCAAGACATTTCTCTACTACGAATGTTTTCCACTGCTTTTGTAAAGTTACTCACTATGATCGTACTGTCGCTAATCATTTTCTTTGAGATTTAAAACAAAGACTGTTTAATATACTCTTAAATTCGAAAGACGAACATCTAAAAGTAACAACTGTTGGAAATATATATATTCCTTCCTCTGTGTCAGCCGTTTCAAAGTCTGAGAAGGTCTCTGAGAATTTCTTTAGCCCCCGGGGCACGAGAAATATTTCTTCTGACGACACGAGCAGAAGTTAAAACTTGCCTGATCCGCGACGCACACGCATATATATATATCCGCCGCTAGTGCAGAAGACTCACAATTTCGCAGACGGTCATATTTCCCTATGCGTCGGCTAAATGGAAAAAGCGACGCCCTCGCGAGCGGCCGTACGAGAGACAGTCTCGCGTCTACCTTTCTTCATTACGAATGTTTACGCACGTCGACAAAACAGCGCGATTCCTGGGGGCGCTAAAAGGCTTGCATCCTGGCTTGCTGTCTGCCAACACGATTAAAGCGACAAACAGGTGGATTGCGATGCATTATCGCCTGTCACAGAACTAACCCAAGCGAAATTCCATGGGCCACACTTACAATCTACATGTCAAAGGAAAGGTCTCTCTTCCCACTGACAAAGTTGCCGACACCGGCGAAGTGAACGGCGTCGCGTGGCGCGCGGTCGAAATAAATTTAAACGGGCGAGAGACACCACAATTTTTCCTCCCAGCTTCCAACCACCTCGAATAAAGTGGTAGGTAAACCCGGATGAAACGGCTCAGGTGCCTTACTGCATTGCAGATTTCCCGGCTTCGAAAAGAACGAGCCTGCCATTAAATCGGCAGGTTAATAATGTGCAGGAACATCTTCATTTCATGCATGGAAAGTGGATCGATCGCGTAGCCGTAAAACTGGCTACGGTTTGTTTCCGCGACCGGCCGACACTTAAACTTCGGTTTTACGTTCCTCGAGGGAGCACGAAGTGCTCGAGCAATGAAGCTATCCGTGACTCGATAACATATTCCCTTCCTACCCACGGGGAATATGACATTCTGTTTTATGTCCTGTCTACGCCAAGTGTCTGCCTGTACTCCCACGCAAATAGCAATACCGATCGGAAAGTTGAACTGTTGGAAACCCTAACTCACATATCAAAAGCACCATACAGTTTTGGGATTCACGATCTATTCGACAAATTTTCAAAGCCCCGAGTCGAGCTGCGCGAGTGACTGACGGCAATAGAGACTACTGGGAACCGCATTTCACAGCAATGAGTGAAACCGTAGACAGCCTTTGACGCTAAGCTCAAAGGGTGACAGCAATTTTCCCCCCATGACTACCAGGAATCGGCCGAATTTCAATGGTATATACGAGAGAAGATCGGTCGGCTTAAAAAATGGGATAAAAAAAAACAAGAAGAGTTTGCTTTCGCACGTGGCGTCGCTTGTTTAGATGACTATGTCCGTTCCAGTTGACGCTTCAGCATCCTCCGGGGGAGGTTTCCGCACTCTTGACGATCTCATCATCGCAAGAAGGCTGCGCCGAGGCGAGCGGGAATCGAGGGTGGCGGAGAAAGAGCGATCACCGCGCTAGGAGGACTGACGGAGAAAGTGAGAAGTTGTCGTGGCATCACCATCATGAAGTAGAGCACAACTTCGTGCGGATGCTCCTCTTCGTTCCAATCCTCTCTTTTTTTTTTCTTGTGGGACTTCGTTCGGCAGTCTTTATTGCCGCGGAGCTTCGGCCGAGCTTTCACCGAGCCAGACACGCATTGATCGTGGAAGGAAAGGTGCCCGGCTAGCTATTCGTCAGGCTTGAATGCGTTTCCCAACCACGCCGCCCATGCACTCTTGGTTTTCGTCGTTAGCGCGCACTGTCGTTTCTCTTTATCTCACCATTCCGCCCTCTTCGCTATGCACCTCCTGCTTGCTTCTACTCCCCCTTTACGAGCGCCGCTCCCGAATTAAAACTAGATTATCATCGCCTCCCAGATTTCAGTGCGATCGTACTAAAGTACAGGATAATGGACCACGGAATCACGAGTTTTATATCTCAAACGACCGAGATACACAAAACAGAAATGTTTAAAGTTAACGAAACCATAATATTCAGAAAATATTTAGAAAGATTGAAAATTTTAAATTCGAGTTTTCTTTTCATACTATATTACTAACTGTACTCACAACGATACTCGATGAAGGCGTTGAAGACACACACACACACACACACACACACTGCAATGAAAACTGTTCAAAGCCACGACCCTCTTACACAAGCATTCTTTTCCGGCAACTCTTTTTCTCCAGCATCCCTGATAGCACCTGTCAAGGGATCCCTTGCACCGGCTGGGCGGATGGTTGCTCGAGCGACTATTATTTCTCGGCGAGTTGCGCGTCGCCCGTCTGAAAGGCAGTGCTCTCATTACCGGCAGACAATTTGCCTGTTACGGGGAAACACACGGTAAATGCGTGAGAGAAGCGCCGGTGGTGTGGATTCGTTAAAAAGGAATCTCGTGGCAGAAGCGCAGACAGCGGGGAGGAAGTGTGCATTCGGAAGGAAGGAAGGAAGGAAGGAAGGAAGGAAGGAAGGAGCGAGTTGTCAGCTAGCATTGTCGGCGATCCCGGCACTCGCACTGCTTCCCTTACCAATTCCCGATGCAATCATGCTGTCAGTCTCCCAGACTCGTCTCGGCTTTCCCTCTCACACTTGTACCTCATTCTCTTCTACCATAAAGGTAGACACGTATGGGAGAGTCAGCGTCCTTGCACCAAGCTTCCATCATCAAGCCAAAGAAAGCAACCACCACACCGCAGCTTCCATGTTTCCTTTCTACGGCCTCTTTTTCATCTATCATATTTGCTACCATATTTCCCCTTCTCCACACATATCTGCTTCCAACTTCCGGAAGCTAGGAAAGACTCGCCAAAAGGCGTGGCAATTGCAGCATTGACTCTTTGACTGAGAAGTCGTAATGGCGAAAAAAGACTCCTTTTATTCTTTGCCAGTAAACCCTTTCTCACTGTCGTTCCAACCAGTTTCTCAAGTTCTCGACCCTCGTTTTTCTCATCGAGTTCAATGCACCCCAAAATCTCGAAGAACACGCGATCTGCACGGAGTTTTGAAGTAGATTCTAAGTATCGGTCGGTGAAGTTTCGTAAGCGATTTCGAAACTTGTTGGAAACGATCTTCGACCGAAGTCATTAAGAGTCACGCGACAGATAGCAGTTACCGTCAACCACCGGTGCAGGCATACTTATCGAATGACGGAAGTTTGCAGGTAGATAAATAACCCGGGGCAAGTTAACTTCTGCTTTGAAAGCATACTCCTACAGTGCGAATGATCGACTGTCTCTTTCGAAAGCAAGGAATATGCAAGCTGAATATTACTGCATACAAAAGTAAGTTACATATTTGGTAAACTGGGAATAACGGGCATAAGTAACATGCAGGACCAGCGACTGTTTACCGGGTAAATAATGAAGCGAGTTCGCTAAAGTTTCACCGGAAGCCAGCGACAGTGAAGGCCCGCGGCAGCACACTCGGCAGCATCATCTAATTATTCTGTGAGTGGCAACGAGTGCGCCGAGTGCCGCCGGGGCGAATCTAAATAACAAATATGTATAAATGCCTCGTCCGGCCAGAGTAAATATCCTTAACGAGGAAGCCTCCGGGAAATTACGACGTTCGTTGCTTTCGACCACTACCACCACCGGAAAATTCGACGCTTCGTTTAGAGATTTGTAATTTAAGAAGTCGAGTCCCAACGAATTTACACGACTTATACTTTCCCTCAAAGTTACTCACCTCACGAACGGACGAAGATCACACAGCACTGTTGCTGGCCAGCCGAGATCTATAACAAAGAAGGTAGAAGATAGAGGAAATTTGCAGACAACAGGTATCGTTAGAAGCAAAGTGCTCGAGCGGAGAACTCGAACTGCTTTGAGCAACCTACTCCCAAGCATTCTTATGCGGAGTACAAAGATCCCTGTTGAAGTACTGCACGGAGAATCTCAAAGCGGCACCGATAACTCATGCTCCCTGAACAATAGAGTGCTCAATAACTCCCATGACTTCAGACAATAAGGAAATCAAGTTAATAAGTACTTTGTATCGATATAATGGATTGTATGCAATACAATCGAACAGATTAACAATTCCACGTTCTAGTGGAACACAAACACGATAAAGAATATTTATCATATTTCTAAATAAATAAATATCGTCTATTACAAAGAGATTTAAACAATTCCACGAATAGCGCTTTGAGAGGCTTAAGAATGAACAGGAAGCAAGGGGTGTCGAGTAGCCATAAGGCGAAGGTGTCGACTAAGACATCGGGTTAAGCTGGTTTCCCCGACAGAGAACGCACATTAACGGATCGTTGGTGTTAAAGCAACGTGAGTTGGAAGCGTCGGGATGCGAAAACTCAGGAGTAGCAGCCCGATGTTAACACTGCCAGGGGTGGTGAAAACGGCTTTAAAACTGAACGGAGTTAAATCGAGTGTGCTATACACGCCAGGGGGAAACAACGTCGCGTGCTGCCGGAGTATTAAACACGATGTTGTAATGCACCACTATTTCCCTCGGCTTGTTCCTCTCCCCTCGTTGCTTCTCTCCAACCCTCTTTGCCGCGCAAAACCCCCTTCGCACGGTTCTCCCTTGGTTCTCCGGCCGACATTAATCACGCGCGCGTTCGGTGCATTTCACGCGGCAGTCTGACTTTTATTTGCTCTCCCGAGGCCGAAAGACAAATACTGACGGTGGCAAGTGCCGATTGAGGATACGCCGAACGAGGTATTACGGTCGGCATGCCAGCATTTTACGAATAATCGATGGACGCCCGAGTGAAATTCGCGCGCGCACACATCCTCCCCCCCCCCCCACCCGCCCCCTCCAGAGCCCCTCTGGTAATTGGACACTAGATGGCAGATGTTTATACGTGTAATTAGACGGCGATTCCCTGGTCATTGTCCCACCTCGATGAATGCTCCGGCGGCGGTTGCGATTGTGCTCAGCTATCGACAGAGGGAGAGAGAGAAAGAGAGAGAGTGTTGGAGGAGAATATCCCATGCTCGACCAGGCTGCATCGCTCTCGATTGGTCGCAGTGCCATTGCGACGCCGATAATCCTGTCTCTTACCTTGGCAGCGAATGTCAAATCGATTGGACGAAAATAGCGGCGCGGCGCCCACGAATTGGAACGAATCAGCCACGGCTAAGAGCATCGGACGCTCTTCTCAGCTCTGACTCTCGATCAATCCGCAAAAGTACCTCGGCATGATAAAATTCCTGAGTGATTGGAATGCGAGTATTCGAGTATTTCAGGATGAGTGGGTGGAGAAGGGAGGGGGAGAGGGGGCACGGCAGTAGAAAACAAATTGATTTTTTTTGCGGACGAAGGGAAGAGGAAACGCCCAATAGTGCGAACCAGACTCGGTCTCGAATTCGTGTATTTCGTAGCCAGCACATGGAACAGCTGGGTCGCAATCCTGTATGTATTTCCATTTCCGCATACCTCGTGGATATGTAAATAGCATGACCGACGTATCAGTTGTTTCGCTCCAGAATCCGATTATTCTCGTAATGCTGCGCTTTTTCTATCCCCGCTGTGGTATGATTTTTTAAAGCTTTATAAAGTTTTATTGCACAGTACGATTTGGATTCATTGCTTCGTCATCATTGTCCATTGATTTTCTATTAGAATGGACGAATATCAAGGAAAGTACGAATAATTGGACGTTGAATATTTCGAAAATAAATGAAGATTAACTTCGTTTGTCTGATTTAATCTTTAAAGCTTTACAATCTGCATATATTGGTATTCAATCTGTGCTAGCGTCATGAGGGAAAAATGGCGATGTCGAAAGAGGAGAGATAAAAAGGCAGCAATAAATATAATAATACAGTTTGCGAAACGGTGATAATGTGCCACCTGTTAAGTTCGATTTCCCGATTAGCGAGCAACAGTGGCAGGCTCCGATCAATTTGGCGAAATGGCTCGGTTATTTTGCCACTTTGCGGAAGAGAAGCAGGACGGCCGGCGTGCAGCTCGCGAGACTCAGGCTTAAAAGTGTCCAGGCAGTCGTTAAGGCGGAAATGGCCGGAAAAATGGCGGACTATAAACAGCCCTTGGAACGATATATTCACAGGCGGAACTGGCGCAGTAAATAACCGGGGGCCCGAAACGAGTGGCCGTGCGAATTTATCGCGGCGATTTTTCGGCGAGAACTACTCGCTTCATTCTCGCAATAACAGAACTCGGCCTGCTCGCTTCGAGTCGCAGCCCATTACCGTACTCGAACAAAAACTCGAGTGGACAATGACAAAGCGGAGCCGCTCGATTTTCTAATTACCAAAGCTGCTACTCTCCAATTGAACTTCCAATAGCCGATGAACGTTTCTCCTTGCAAGCGGGAGTCCATTTTCCGGGTCATTAGTTCCTTCTTGTCTATACGATAATGCCGAATAAGTTTCGTCCTTGCTGTCACGCCTGTTCCCCGTCGCGTCTGTCTCCAGTGGACAAAGTCGATTACAGTCCCATAGCGCATAAGGCTCGCCACATCTTAAGTGGAACTGGTACACGAGACATTCCAACCTGTCGACAATGGAATTGCCGGCGACGCGGTGCCCTCAGGAATTTTTATCGAAGGATGCACCGACGACGAACTAGAGACTGCCAACGTCCCAGGGTATATCCACCTCCTGCGACGAACACGGATAATTCCTATCGAGGAATTTTCATCCGCTCTGTTCGGAGCGAGCAATCATCCGCTGCTCGCATAATTTCCAACATCGGTGTCTAGGAAATTTCAAGGAGACTCGTACATCTGTACTTCGAAGAAACTACCATTTAAAATGATAGTCGGTGTAGTAGAAACAGTTTGATCACGAAAGATGAACGGCAGAACTGTTGGAGCACTGGGGAAATTCACCTGGTACAATGAATCCACGCATATGCAAAACAGAACTCGAAGTTTCCCGAGAAAATGGTATTTCTCCTGGATGCCGGCTCCCGAGGAATTTTTATTGAGCCGCACCCTCTGCACCACCTATATCGCCCTTTCCAGGATCGTCTTGGTACGGGAGAAATTTCCGGGAGAAGGCGAGGCCAGGATCGCATCGATTTCACATCAGAGTGTCGTATCTCCCGAAGAACCCTGCTGGACCGTATGTGACAACTTAATTAAGGAACGTTTACTCACCGATCAGCTTCCTAATATGCTAGTGACGAGTTCAACCCCCTTTTCAACACTGCCCACCCTTCACCGGTTCATATAATGACTGAGAAACCGCACAGCATCCTGGACAGGAAATCGCAGGAATATGCGGGCGACGTGTCCTTCGTGACATTGCAGGAATCACCATTCCGTGAAATTAACTCCGGATACTTGCAGCAACAGTTAGCGTGGATTGCTCGATGAATTTCTGCTTAACCCTAGGCAATTGTCTGAGCAAACCAGGATAGAACTATTTAGCCTTGCACGAACTAACATCCACCAGGTTTAATTAACTTCTTCAAAAGTATCATGCTAATCATATTGTAGAACAAGAGCAAAAATGACGTACATAACTTTGACCGATCATTAATCATTTCGGGTATGAGAAATCGAGAACTGTTCACGGTTTGCCGCTCGTTTCACTGCTAACTTCTACGTGATTGATCAAACGATATTTTACTGTCGCGTGTCAGTGCAATGCCGAATTTACCAGCAGACGACTTACCGAGGCGGTGAATTACTGCTTTTAGGAAAATTAAAGGCCTGAAACTCTACCACAGTTGGCTTGGCCCGACGAGCCTCGACAATCTACATCAAAGGCACGGATGTATCTACGAGCGAGTCCAATTCCCGGTGGACTTGTTCCGGGAGCCTGTATACACAAGAGCAGAACGATATTTGCGATCTTATCTTATCGAAAGGTCGCTCTACCCGCACTGTGACCAAGAACAGCTTGCGTACCTTTTCATTGAAACTGTGCTTTCAACCGAGAACATTTTACAAAACCACACTATTATCTACCAACCTCATTTAACAATTAACACAGGAAAGATATCAACATTTTAACTCCCTTGTAATTCTACTCCATCCGTATTATTATCATATAAATTCTACAAATCATTGTGAAAGCCTGCATTATTATCAGTCTAAGTTACTTCATAAAGGGAATTGGTAGCAAGGTAGCTCACATTCTTTTGGTAGCAATGCAGAACGGGTAGTTGGCGAAGCAACTCCTCCTGCTTCCCAAGCCATTGTGCGGACACGGGCTCTCCTCTTACTAATTCGGAAAGCAGACCCGTGGCTAGCACATAATCACAGGAGAGGTAGGAGTTGCGGAGAGGAAGGGGGGGTGGTTCAAAAATTCACGTTGGTTCACGAAGGAAGCAAGCCGCGAAAAGTTTGCTACCACGAGAACTTTCCGCGCTGCTGGACGACCTCTCCTTTCCCCTCTTCCACTTCCTCTTTCCTAGCATCAGTTCGAAGAGGAGAGGCTTCTCGCTCACTGTTCGCCGAACTGTTCGGCGAACTTTCCTTCCTGGCTATGTGCCAAGCAGCAAGCTTGGGCTTCCCCGGCTTCTCGAGGCCCTTACCAGTGCTCTCTCGATTAATCGATTCCAGCAACACCAAACCGAGCGAGGCGCAGTGAAAAGGGGAAAGATCGTTGGAGCGATCGCCTCCTATAGTAAGTAGAGAAGAGTGCTCTCGATCGGGTTCGAGAGAAGATAAATTGGAAAGCGCTTGCTCGAAAGGAGTGGTGGCTCACCCTCTGGATTAGAGGCAGGGATAATGGCCTATTAACCAGTGCGACCAGAGATTATGTTTCTTAAGGTAATGCCTGTCTTCGGCTTGTGGTTTTCATCCTATGTCGATCACTCCTCATTTCACCACGTACTTCCAATATGTCGTGCTTGATTTTTAACGAATCGTGCAGATTTCGCCATTCACCTCATACAGACCCGATTTACTCCAGCTTATCGAAAAGATTTCTTACAATCGAAATCCTCGACACACTTATGTCGTTTTTTTAATCACTTCAATTTAGACACGTGCTTTTTTTATTTGCTAGAAGAATATATGAAAATGAAGTTTTCCTAAAAACATAATAGAAAAATGCTCCTCTGTTCTCCGATACAATGAGAAAACTGGCGCGTCAAGTTGAAGCAAGTTGCAGTCAGGTTTCCGTGAATATTATTACAGATCTGGTGGAAATAAGTTGTAGAACTCGACGGGGTGGAAATAGTTTGCCACGGTGCAAGAAGCCCGGGCCGCGAAACTTTCAGGGAGGTTCGTTATTATTTGCGTTGGGCGCCTTCTGGAGCCAAGGCAAATCTTGGCTACGAGCTCGAGAGTCTACTCAAGAGCGAGGAGGAGAAATGGTAAGAGTAGGGTGAGAAGGAGATTAGGCAAGCTTCGGGGTGAAATTAATTTTCTTGTTATCTCGATAGCTTGTATAGCAAGCAATAGTGTGGTTTCGGATTCCACAGAATCTCGTACTCTGTGCCACCGGCTGATTATCGCTTCGCCTGACTACCGCAATTCGGACATAATCGCATGCTCGCCAACCAAATAGTGTCGTCTATTACGAGGCTCAGTGGTAATCCTCTGGACACCCCTGATTCTGATCATTGTATTAGAATTGAAGGTAGAACATTGTATTAATTCTAATGTTCGAACGTTAACTCGATGTATGTAGGTCCAAGAAAATCTATGTTTAATAATATGTATTAGTGTTTAATACAATTTCTGCCCTTGAATGTAAAAGCTACCGCTTCAACCCTATTTCAAGCCGCCAATCTTAATTCCGTGACTTAGCGGAATCCAGTAACGTCCGAGCGGAGCGGTGAAATTGCTTCGCGCGATTGCGCGAGAAAGTGAATTAAAGAAGTTTGAATCTAAAAGGACGATTGCGTCTGGCGTTGTTAGCTGTGGATTTAACGTTGCCTGCGGGTAAATACGAGCAGATTGAGCAGGCAGGAAGTGGAATAAGGGTGGATTTAACATGGAAGTCTTTCGCCGTTCAAAGATGATGCACCAATAATACAAGTCCATTGATGTGCTCGGCGAAAATTGGATCGGGAAATCGAAACACGCAGGCTATGTGATATCGCTGCGGCACGTGATCGCCGCTCCACAAAGCCTGAGAAGTTCCCTCTGTCAGAAGGAAAAGCGAACTTGCTCTCTCGTTGGCCTCCTTTCACGGTGTATATCGTCATGCATACTGCACACGTGCCGCGTGTCACGCAATATTAAAGCACGTTCTCTTGGCGCCGGGCCAACTCGAAGAAAACTGTGTGGCCGTCGACTGTCTTCGCCAAGCGATTTCTTCAGGGAGAATCCTTCAAGTAACAGACACCTCTCTCGGAGGACACTACGAGCATCCAGTGAATTTGAGTAGGAGAACTTTCGAATATATTTCCACCATAAGGTCCAATATATTTTACTGATTATTTATTTTAGAGATAGGAAGATAAATCCTTGAATTTTATCACGATTGAACTTTATTGCTTGTAGTTCTTATCGAATTGAAATAAAACTGGTCGAGTTTTAATGTCGAAGTTACACTTTACTTCTCTTGGGAATGCAAGATACTTCCTGAGATGGTAACGCGTCCACGTATCGCTGGAAGGAAATGCTCCCATTTTAATACGACCGGTGACTTTCACTGTACGTGCTCGATAAACCTATTTCTCCGATGAGATACTTCGAGTAAGCGAAGATCCTTTCGCAAAGTCCCAAGCCGTCCAGCAATCGCGTTGAAGGGTGTGCTTGTGAATTTTCAAGGGTCGCACGTTCACCATCAATGACCTGGCAAGGAATCGACCTTCTAGGATGCTTCGCGAAGCTCTCTCCTGCATCCGAACCCCTCTTTCCAAGAAAAACTACCTCATCCAATCTTTTCGTTCGCTACTGGATTGGACATCCAGTAGAGATGGGATGAACATACGAATAACTGAACCTCGATATCCTAAATTGTACGTCAGTTGGGAGTATATCGGAACTACTTACGAGTACTTCAACCAATTCAAATCAATTTGAGATTGATATGTCCGATTTTTTATGTTTTACATGATTCAAGTAGTTTAACAAGTGTCTAATCATCAAAAATGATGTATTAGTGAAACGACAGATTCTATAAAACATTATGTTGGGCCGGTTTAATTTCTTGCTTACATAGTCTCGGGAAGAGTTAAAGCTCTCACGAGACACGTTCTCGAGACGATCTCCTTGTAGACATTGGCCGAGATAAGCGAGCACCTGTAGCCAAGATGAGTATAGCGTTACCGCTGATGTCACCTCTCGCACGCCTGCATACACGAGTATCTCCTCTCACGTGAACTCCAGCGAAAATTGCCTGCACAGCAGAAACGACCAGACTTGATGACTCGCCGGAGACAGTACGACGGAAAAAAAACAACAACAACTTCGACTTATGATAAGAAGAGCCACCAAACGATATCTTCAGTTTTCCTTAGCGTCGGTAAATTCTCCACCCAATTCCCCTTCAGCGATTCTTCATTCAGATGCAACGCACCAAGTGAGAATCGCTATACTCTTCCAACAGCTTCAATCTCCGGGCTGGTGGAAGAGCATTGTTCCAAGCATAAATCTGCATCCAGCTCGAGTGAAAAAGGCACTGCAGACGAACGATCAATGCGGCGTCGGCAGGAGCGGTACGGTGGCTGGTGGGCGGTTGTGCGACTAGCAAACAGTTGGAAGTGTTCGCCAAGTGAAATAAAGTAGATGCGAGTATGCATCTCCAGGCATGCGGCAAAAAGCGAAAGACTCCATCGAGGCATTACCTAGTAGTGAGAAAGGCAACCTAGAGCCAAGCCAGTGCAGTAGCGATGTGTCTGACCCATCCAGTCCCGTACTACTGCCAACTATCCTGATCCCTAAACGAGAGAAGAGAGAGAGAGAGAGAGAGAGAGAGAGAGAGAGAGAGAGAGAGAGAGAGAGAGAGAGAGAGAGAGAGAGAAGAGAGGGGCCAAGCGAGCTCGTCAGGCTTATTATGTACCAAGGCCCGCAGACTGTCTCGAAATCCGAAGCGGCAGGTGCACATTTAAAATCCGATAGCAGTCGGCCATGTAAAGCGCGTCTGGATGTGCTCCGACGATAGCCTCTATGTATATCGCAGATGGTCCACAGCCGGAAGCATATTCGCCGGAGCAGCCGGGATGGACGGGCTTGTCCCATGCTCTCGGGCATATGCACACGCCGCCGCTGCCGCTGCCGCCGCCGCCACCGAAGCAATTCGGATGTAGGTGGGTATTTACGAGAGAGCAGTGTGTGCGGCTTCTCTACACGCATAGCTGTATACTAGTTCGAATCGAGACACGGCTCTGTATATCGCGCGCGCACTCCCATGTGTACGTGTATGCTCGACAGCGGCGGAAAGCTGGGCCACGGTGGTAACGTCCCGGAAGCTAGGATCGATATCCAGACACGCCATCGCCACCCTGGACTCACTCACTCAATCTCCCTTACTTGTTCCTCTTCCTTTTTCCGCACCCCTCCACTTCCCCCCCGCCCCACCCCTCTGTCTATCTTACGTAGGACGTATACCGCATCCTCAATACCATCTCGACGAGCTTCCTGTATTTCTTGACCACTGCGGTTACCCACCAACCACCACTTCATTTACTCGCTTTCGAGAGTAATTAGTAGTGCGAGTCACCATGAACTTAGAACAGACTTCCTATTAGGATGAAAGCTGGAGATTCGGTCTGATTTAAGTAGAGAGTCGTAGTAGATTTTAGTGAATGCAACTTGCCAGGAGTCAGGTTTTACTCGACTGTATGGTGTGCGTGATGCTTTAGTGTCTCTGTAAAGAGGGTGTGTTCACCATTCCGGCTTCTCTACTTTCCTCATTCGGGACTACCGTCTGTTTGTCTTTCGCTTGTGCATCTACCTCGCCGAGGAAGGTTAATGGACCCTCGGGGATGGCTTTCCTCAGTCGGAGTATCCCCTTCCGTCAGCCAGATTTTTCTTTCCGACGCGACTGTCGGATGAATTATCTTCCAAGTATCGGATTCGGATTCGATATCATTTGTATGCCGATCGATCAAGATCAAAGGGTACACTTCTCTCTCGAATTTCGAGCGCTAATTATGCTTAAGCACGAGTGGAAGCTGGGTCGATGATGGCTTGTCTAATTTGCTTGCTACGACTCCTTCGTCTAAGATCGATTATTTGGTGCATCGATTTTACTTGGCTATCTAGTTCGTGATACGTTGCATCTCCCTGCTGCATTGTGTCCTCTGCAGCAAACTGTTCGGCGGAGGCTGAGTGATGTTTTCCCCATAATTGTGCAGCAATTTACTTAATTGCAATAGCTAACTACGTAGTAGCAAGCCACTTCGGCGAAGAGATTGTCACGAAATTATATTGAAACTTGAGTACTCGCTAGAGGGAATATTTGTTCATGACGTAACAAGCGTAATGACACCGGATAAAGCCGATCTAATGAAGCATCCGCGCTTTTCAATTAATCCCTATTGTTCTGTAATGACGAGACAAATAACAACGAAAAAAAGGTAGGGGAATCAAAGATACTTCCGATTCCCATGGCAGGTATCATTACATTCGCATTACATGCCACGGGGATGCTTTGGCTTGTAGAAAACAAACTGTATTCGAGCCAACGGAGATCAGAGTGGCTTGGCCTCGTCTGCCGAGGAATACAAGGCTCCGTTTTACTCAATTTGATTTCCCTCCGAGCTCGACGAGCCGAAAGGATCGATTGACAGTCGACAAGAAGACACCGTGTGTACTTCCATTTACCGGAGACGGAACGATAATGACGTGCGGATAAATACTTGATTACTGCAATAGAGAAAGAGTGAGTTGCGCACGTCTAAGTAGTCGTAATTCTAATACTTATTTTAAATGAGTCATCAAAATAATCTCATGAAAAAATTTCTGTCATCGATCGGCAGAGTTATTTGTCAATATTACTGATAATTTCTTTATTATCTTATTTTACTAATGCGAAAGTTTCCGCATGCAAATTTAAAGTGGAGCGCGAGAGGAAGTTGGAAGCTTTGGCGATGCATATTAATTATTTGCAGTGTACTCTCGAAATAACAATATTTACGGTCAATTAATTAAACTCATAACTAGCCAGACGAAGCACTTTACATTGTTAATTCGGTGTATCGCGAGCATCAGGAATTATAACTTCGTAGGTAATTTCGGCGAAATGCTAGTCGCGCTCGATAATATTCTTACGAGGGTGAAGGCACCTGACTATTTCACACTTGTCCAAATGTTAGTTGACTGGATAAGTTCGCGCCATTTCCTCGAAACTTTCTTCCCCTGGTAGCACAATGGTTCCCAATACTAAAGTGCTCGGAGCATCAAACTATATTTATACCACACAAGTTGTCTATCTGATAACGATAGCAAAGGGAAATGTCATGACTATTAGCGTGACAGATCGTACGCGCCGATAATCATAGACTCCGGACTCTCGTGACAATGTAACGTGACTGGAAAGCAGGGTAATTATATGGCGACATCGGCCAAAAGTGCTTTTCCATCCAAGGTAGAGCCCGATTATTTTGTAACAATAATATTCTTCCAACTAATGATTATAAAAGTAACCTAAATATATCTAAATTCAAAGAGCATTAACTTTCGATGTATTCTGACTTATGTTATTTGCAGCTATTAAAAGGGCGCTTTTCAAGAGTGTTACAGTATGTCATACATTCATCATATTTCTCCATGTTAGCGTTAACGTCATTGGCCGACTGTTTACACGAGGAACCAGTTTGCGGAGTTGCAATTTGCGGAGGTGCGATCCTCTCTTGGAGCGAGCGTAGTTTGGCCGATTAAGTATTCACTTCCAATTACGACGGGCGAACAAGGTGTTACACATGCAACACTGGCCCGTAAAGTACAATTGCGCTGCCGCGCCCTATGGAATCGACGAGGTACACATGCGAATCAATTGTTGAATTAATACACAGACTACCTGGTGGACGTGCGCCAATACCGTGTGAACGTCCTCTCAGCGGAATACTGCAAACTAGTTCGTGGAAATCACGCACTGTCGCACTGGCTATCTGAGCCCCGGGTCAAACCAGTGCAAAACCGGGTTGTCGACCATTATGGTTCGCCGGCTACTTTTACACGCTTACATGCACGCTACGCTTTACTGTGAAGCGTGGAAAATAAGTACTTGGTGATAAAGCGCTTGTCAAAAAGAACTGGAATCTAACTAGAGTTGAAAATTTATTCGTCCATCAGAATTCAAATTTACTTGATTCTTTAATTTTATTAGAAATGGTTATCCATAAGATATCTTTCTCAGTTTAAAGAAAGGTACATACATATGTATGTATACCTGTAAAACCCTGGCGGCAGTGTACTACCTTTTGCCGACTCTGATAAAAGAAGATAGCCGTGCCCGAAATAGCTCCCTTGGCCCAGTAAAAGAGAAACACCTGGGAAAACTATGAGGCCCTTTAATACCAGTATTGATAGTACCGATAAATTGGTCAAAGATGCATGGTCCTCGCGTGCGCACAGCACCCTTGTTACTTTATTCATGCGAGGGAAAAAGCACCGAGCCAGGCAATGTTCCAGTTGGACATTGTTTCTGTAGCTCACAGTATGTGTACAGGAAAAGAGAAAGAGAAAGAGAAGGAAGGATGCGCATGCTGGGAACACAGACGCAGCAGGAAAATATTTATTTGCGAGAAGCAACGGCAGTGCCATGTCGCAATCGAATAAATTCAGCTTGTTTGCTCGCTCGCTTTTCTGCCCGAGAGTTAAGTGAATTGCACTTGGCGGCGAGTTTGCAAGCCGCGTGCTCACTCGTTGCGTCGCTTAATACATACTGAAATTGTCAAATTCACCGAGCGCCAGACCCTCTCTATGCATGAACTTCAAAGGACACTCTCAGCCGACACTAGCGCCGCCTGCCGTTATCCTTCTAACGATGCGCATACACATGGCGCGGCCCTGCCAACTTTGAACATTTATCAGACTTCCTTTATGTATATATTTCTTGTTTCATTCCTTAGTTAAAGAGAGAATGACTCTTCCTTAGTAAGTCTATCGAATTTTAGTGGATTAATAGAGAGGGAATAATGTGGAATTAAGACACTCTGCAAACTATGCACAGTATTAGCATTTCAAGCTGTTTCGTCCTTCTGCGGAATTTAATTTGCGGGGAGTTAGTTCGCTTCCACGGAACGGAATTATATTGACGTGCAATTTGCGCCATATGCGTGGGAGTATGTCGGTTAACTGCGTCTTCATGGGAAGTCAATGGAAGTTCGCGTGAACGGCGTGCTACCACCTGACATACAACATGTTCGGTTGACAGTTGAGGGTGAATCTACCCCATTCTCTCGGCTTAATTGGGTCACTCCGATCGCCACGGGATACTGGGAGGGTTGCCGACACGTCAATGCAGATTGCTCGCCACATAATGGACTACTAAGACACTGATACAATTAGCGTATATCGATCATTAGCGCGCGGAGAACGACCACGTAGCTTGGAATTCACTTAGAAAGTCACTTTGTAATATCAAAGTGATGCAACCAGGAAATGAAAGAATAAGGGAATAATTGAAACTGTTCTACTTTTCCATGAGTTAATTACACAACATTTATCTCTTGGCGAATCTGTGTATTGCAGTGGCTAGGATAATACGTTTGTAGGTCGGTGGTAGAAATTCACGCGTGGCCCTCGAATTACTTGCGCCGAGGTATTCCCATTTGCAAAGGCGAGCGAAGCAGAGAGTCCAGGGGATAATTTCCGCGCGACCTAGAATTTTGGCGAAAACTGCCGGTATCATTAGTTTCAATTATCGTGGCATGCCTTTCACGGCTCCCAACTGTGGAGCAGTGGAGGCGGGGAGAGTTGGGGTGTCGGCGTCGGCGGCTAGGAAAAAGGGCATGCTTTACACTTCGAATCTGAGCGGCGCGGCGCCCCGCACACAGCCCAACAAGAAATAATCACGAATTTCCGAGATACCGTTGCCGCTTTCCAGCGGCGCGCCAACTTTTTTTGCCCATTAGCGAGCGCCCTCTTTTTCAGGCCGAGGCAACCAGTACTGCAAGATGATTCGAAAATATGCCACTTTCGCCTGTTTATTTCTCACATTCGCCATTCCCTCCACTCACTTTTCTCTCGACCACGCTTTTTTCCCCCCCTGTAATTTTACATTCCCAGTTGAAAGTTGCGAGGTGCACTCCAATCTCGATGGAATAATTGGCTCTGGTCACCGTTACATATTCTTACATTTCAACGGATCTCTAATTGATTAATGTTTCACGGAAGTTCGTTGATTCATTATAACATTACCTGCTGAATAAGTTTCACGCAACCCATCGTCCGCTTGGTTATATTATTATTAAACTATTCAAATATTCAAGTACCCGATAATATGCGTTGCATATTGTGTTGCTATAATAATGCTTGCATGACCCGGGCGTTTCGGAAAGGAGTGAGTTCGACAGGGCCGACCACTATGAACGAGCGTGCTAATGATGCTCGCAATGTTTACCCTGTTCACCTTCGACATTAACGCTAAAATACAGGTACAAGAGAAGGTTTTCATTAATCTGCTAACCACTCGTGACGAGTTAACACGTTACTAATTGAACCTTGGAACGCAATAACACAATTCAGACTGCCAAGCTTTTTTTTTTTTTCTTCAGTGACTAACAAATTAAAGTGATCATGCATACATTGTAGCAAGGCTTTTGAGAGCACGTTCAAGTTCTAAGTGACGGTGGTGGCATTAAAAAGTAGAGCCTACGTAAAAAGGATCTATGAGCACTACTGTCCTTTAGGATCGGAGGGCAGCTTTTCGCTTTTCAACCTCGCGGTGTCAGCTTTTGTATCCAGTGGTAGAGGAAGTGGGCAGTGCAATGGTTGAAAGAAGAAGAGCGAGAATGAGAAGTGGAAGGGCTGTCCGGGAAGATAGGAAGAGACGAGCGATGCCTAGCTGCACGGCTGTGCCGAGGGAATGCACAAAGCCATCTCTGTCGGCAGGGAATAGAGACGTTCTCTGTGCACGGCCAGACATCGTCAGTCGGCATTATGCGCCACGAATACACGCGATGCGTACTGTGTGTCCAGAGCCGCAGGAACCGCACTGCCTGGTGAATCTGCTCCGTCGACGAGCCTTCAGCCTCACCGACCACAAGACTCACTCACTCGCTCGAGAGTCACCGGGGAGAGAAGATTTTGCAAGAACTGGCTCGGCTATCTTCGTAAATGGCAGCGCTTTCTACAAGCCACCGCTTGGGAGAACGACCGGCCAAGGGAATTCGAGAAAAACGAGTTGCCCGAACACTCGAGGAACCGCATCAGAGAAGTCCAGAAACCAACTGGAACTTGACGACTACTTAAATATTATCTCCCTAGGCGCACCATGTATTTTCGAATACCACTTTACAACACACTCCAATTACGAATTGACACTGTTTTTATTTATGGTTTGTAGACTAGTTTTTAATCAAGTTTTCAGGTATTTTTTATATTTGATTATACGAATTTCATGAATTCCATTCTTCTCAGGAATTCGTTTGATTTCGCTTTGATCTCGACGTGTACAACTGTTATATTTGACCGAAATATTGTATCGGTCATGCCGAGTGGAACGTTGACTCCCGATAGACCGCGAATAGTTTTTCCGGCTAATAAATGATAACCGAAAATGTCGGGGGGGCGGTCGAGAGTTTCATCCGGGCGCAATCGATTGTTACACGATAGAACGTGTAGCGCGTGGTCCGTGGCTACAGCCTGCTAACGACACACATTTCCCAGTGAACCGGAAAAATCTCTCTCGCGAGGAATTCACACGTGGAATATAAATTTTGGGAAGCTGAGCCTGGGCGTGCAGTGTCCTCTC
Source organism: Ectemnius cavifrons (assembly GCA_964023945.1). Lineage (NCBI taxonomy): Eukaryota > Metazoa > Arthropoda > Insecta > Hymenoptera > Crabronidae > Ectemnius > Ectemnius cavifrons. The sequence goes on along the minus strand of OZ030384.1, from coordinate 8,823,698 downwards.
ACTACCGCCTGTTAACGCGGCAATCTCGGATTTTTCTTGGATAGCTCGAGCAGGTTAATGGCGCGCTGCTGGTATAATCATAAAATCGTGTTGGCATTCGGGCGTGTAAGATAGCCGAGCGAGTGTCGGCGATAAAGCCGATTCTGTAACGGCACCGATAAAGGCGCCTAAGGTCCCTGACAACTCGATTTCAGTTGGAGAATAAGCCGCGAGGACTTCCGTATGTGAGATTTTTTCGTTTAGACACTTTTTGTTTTAAATTGTTAAAAAGAATCGTGAGAAGGAGACATTTCTATTTAAAATTCAATCTAGAATTCATGAAAGGGACAATATAATTAGAAGACAAGGTCGCCGATTTTAACCTTCGTTTTTCGCTAAAACAAGGCAAGGATATCGTTATCCTTAATAACATTGCCTTACGATATTTTAATAACATTAACACCCGATTAGGATCCTTTCCGAGACAGTCTAAACGGAGAAATTTAATCTCCAAGTTTGATCCTCCCCTATCACTGGTACGTCCCGATTATTACCGCGAAAATTTCATTATCCCCTAGGGAATTAGCATCTACGAGCCCTTCCATTCTCCTGAAAGGTTGGGGAAGTAGGAATATTGGTAATACTGATGAACACATTAATGACCCAAGTATTCCCAGGCAGGAACCCAAGGGACATCGAGTACTCCCGATAAAGGAGCTCTTAATAAATACAAGTTTAATGGTGGAAACAAGTTCCGGCAATGTTTCGGGAAAGCCTGCTGCAAGCCCATTAAAAGAGAATCACCGGTGGTGAAGTTTCCGTTGACAGAAGCGCGGCCGGCCGATACTGGCGCGTCTGCAAAGTTATAATGACAAATTAATTGGGAGCCGAAGACGATGGCAGGAAGTCCGATAGGCGAAATCCAGCGGGGCGAAATAATTAGCGACGAAAAAAGGGCGCGCTGTCAGAAAGGCGAAGAAGTACAGCCATTAAGACGACGGAAGAGCCTCGACGGCAAAAGTCCCGGCAGCCACCACTACCACCCTTTAGCTACAACTTCGGCGGGGCATTCTACAACGAAGGACGAGAAAGTTGGCGAGCACCGCCGGACTCCGTCGCTTCCTTATCCAGAAGGCGATCCTTCAACTACGACTCCCGCTGCTACCTGCCACGAAGGACAGAGCTGGAAAGCGTCGACGCCATAACGAGATACCCATGGAAAAAGTACACGCTCCTTCACCACAAATGGCTTCGCCAATGAATTTCCAGAATGGTCCACTTACAGTTCTTTCTCGCTTATGGGACAAAACTTGATTCAATTACAAGTATCATTAATCACCTCATTTATAATAAGATCAACACACATTTTCAATTGTATGAAAAATTCACAACAATTTCGTATTGTCAGATAAAATTTTAATCTTGTCTGCTTTACATCTTTTATCAATCCCAGATGTTACAGAAAAAAACTTGAATAAACAGGGCTTGGTTAAATTGCTCGAGTACTCTGTTAGGGTAGAGTGTATCACGATAAGGTCGGCCGTGTGTCGAAAGTACCCGCATTAGAGTTCAAATAAGGGCGAGACTTGGGCGAAATAGGGAAAGGAAGAGGGTGCCGGTTTCCTGCCTAAAAAAGCGTAGCAGACGAAAGAGGAAGCTGGGGAATAAAAGTGATCTCAAGAGGCTCTTCGGGGTGCTGGGAACTTTCGAGCGGGGATAAAGGCTACTCGATCTTCACTTATTATGAAAGCTTCTCTCTTTTCCTGGAAGGATCGGGCAAAGCGCCGGCAAGAGTGGCTACAGCGGAAGGTAAGTGGCGCCCTAGCAATCATGGCGCACCACGCGCACGGATGCCTAAGGTGCAGGAATGAAGAAAAGAAAGGAAAACTCAAGCCTTTATGGTACCAAGGAAGTACTGGCTTCTTAAGTTTCTTCCACGCCACGGACTAACGAATTAGGTACTTACAACTTGGTATCCCAAAGACCCTAAAGCTTGGCAACTACTACTCATTACAATCTTGGCTTTCCATGCCGAAAAATATAACTTCTTTCTTAGGTCCAACACTGACCGAAAGAAAACACAATGAAGTTGTCAAGCTGCAATCGTAAGCGTTTCATTTTCAAATAGGCTACGCGCACCTTTTAAATCGAAAGGGTTAATGGAACAATAGTTTGACCCAGTTTTCGTCACAGCATCATAACAGCGAGGCCAAGTGGCACCGGGTTCCCCTCGCGAGCACTGACCACTCGAATTATACCGAATAAACTTCTGCTGAGAAGTTTCTATATTTTTTTAAATTTATCCTACGAGAGTGAGAAAAATTCATGAAGGAAAAGGTGTGAGAGAAAGCTTTTAGGAAAAAATGTAGAATTACAAAATGAGGAACCTCGGTGGGACTTGTTAACGTCTACTTCCATCTTCCTGCATCAGATTTTTAGCATGAATTTCGCGAAGTTGGCGTCGATCTATCGATCGACGAAGTGCTTGGAGAAAATCCTCCTGACGAGGAAGGAGATGAGCAAGGACTTGGAGGACGCATTGGCGTCCGGAGGAAAAAATTACACGACTTCCCAATTACCGGCTGCTACATCACAAGCAGCTTTCAGTAGAGCGAGGCAGACGAGTATTTCGCTTTGACGGAGTTCCGTCTCTCCTCGGGTCACTGAACGCACCACTTTCTTTAGCAGGATATGCTCTTTACTCCAGTTTTTATTGGCAACCTATCGAGAGCTCGTCGTTACACTCGACCTCACTAAAAGTACGATATTTGAAGTTACCTAACAGTTGAGCGAACTTCAACCTGATCGACGAATTTTCCATCGCAACATTTCACGAACCACTTCTTTTAGTCAATTTACATGATTGAAGCCTGGCTTTTAACTTTGCAGATACGAAAGGTGATTTCCGTGGATTTTCTTCATGGTTTTCGTAACTCAAACGATCTTTAGCATTCTTTTTACTGTATTAACGATCATCGACTAAATCTTAATCAATTAATAGTTGTTGGTAATATGTACATCTTTAAAACTGAAACTTTAATCAGTATTAGGAGTTAATACTGCAAACCTACTCATAAAAGTATTCGCGTTTGGATTCTTGCCAGAGGGACAAACAGACTCTGCCCTCTTCCCTCTTCTCCCTTCTCTTTCACCGACGGTTCTGTTCCTCTCTGGACCGAGCGGTCGATTCCATTGAGTTGGCCCGGCCTTTGCCTTCATAGATTTCAATCTCTTTCACGTTCTAGTATATTAAAATGCAAAATGCAGGAATATCACCGTAGCGAAGGAATATTCGTCGCAGCGGCCTATCGTTCCCAAGGCGACGTTAAAAAGCGTGCAAGCATTGCGGCCGGCGCGCGATATTGTTTCGGAAATATATGGCGAAAGCGAAAGCGAACCTGGAATAATCAACGTGCCCGGTTGATTATTCGATGGAGTCTATAAATATTAAAGAGAAGCGTGAAAGTACAATGCATGAATGCCGAGCATTGCGTCAAGGCTGGGTTAGGTTGAATCGCGCAATACCGAACACATGTGAGACGAGTATAAATCAGTTGTTGTTCAATGTCCTGGCGCGCGTCGCGTGCAGTTTCCACTGGAGAAACATGCAGCACGTCGACGAGCCAGACTCTTTAAGCGTCAAGAGTTTTCAACACGTCTGCCTTTTCATCTGACGGTGGAAACGCCAGCTTCCACTAGCTTCGTTTCGTTCTGCAAGCCGATCGAGTTCCCTTCACTCGTACCTTTAGATATTCGTAATCGAATCTGCCGATGAATCAAGCCCTAACAGGCTCGTTCTGTCGATTAAAGAGTTTCGACCATGTTTCCATAGTCAGCCCTACGCTGCCGATTGACAATCAGGCAAACTGAATTGCAGAGTGTTTCACCTTTCGTTGAAATTCGACCTGGCAAAGTGAAATTGCAATGCTCCAATGTTACCTCCACTATTCTAGTCTAGCTAGTACAAACAAAGGCCGACGGAAATCAACTGTATGTGAATGGCAGAGTTCCATACAGACTTACAATAGTATGGGTTTGTTAACAATATTACAACACAGAAATCAAGAGAAGAGAGTTAGATTGACGCTTTAGGAAATGTCAAAATATTCCATAAATACCAGACTAATTTTCTCTACCACTTCTGATCACTTTACTTAGACAAAATTAAATCTAAGAGATAGTCCGGTGTCTGACACTGGCACTTCTATAGTAATACTTTACAATCTGTGGTAAGAACTGCTTCTTAGTTATCCAGAAGACCAACGACGCATCCCAACAGTAGCTTATCGCGTCGACAATGCACTCGGAATTTAATACACGAAGAGAAGGGAGAGAGAGAGGGATTAATGCAGTTGTAGTTTGTATTGGTGCGCGCGTCAGCAACACACACACACACACAGAGTACTTTAATTAAGTGCATCGTATAGATATATGGCGAAGGCTAGTTTGTGTCTGCGGATGGAGTTAGTCGCCTCGAAGACCGTGCCTTTCCTTAACGAAGCCAATCCCAGGGTTCGTGCCGGGGTCAAATGAGAGGAGATGAGCTTCACGAGTGTCGCGGCACGATTCGAAATGGCCGATACGATTGATCCTTTCGAATCGAAACGTCGAACGCTGCTGCCGCCGCTGCCACGGGAATAGAGAGCTTCTCGTTGACGAGATCAACTGCGCTGAGCTTCCACTGCTCGCTCATCCTGTGGTCATTTCAAAACCGTGAAATTGCCAGTTTCCATGCGCGACATAACCTTCTGATCAGTGAGTCTCGTTCGTAAAAGTAGATGTGATTGAAGCTCGAAATTTACTACACGTATCAAACCAATCTCCGATTGAGCTCTTGAATTCCTGATGATGGAAGCACCGCTTGAATTCGAATTCGACGGATATTGGATGATCGGCTCATCATTCGCTAATAATTCCGATCTGACTCGATTATCAAGGTGTAATCGATTATACGAGTACGTACAGTAGGATCACTTTCATATCAATATAATCTAACTAAGTGCCAATTAACGACTCAATTATTAACTGTACGTAAAAAGATCGAATTAACTTAAAAAATTCGTTTCGATCACTATAGATTGTACAATACAGCAATTTTGAATTTCACAGCGACTGTATGAAAGATACACTGGATGAGTCACAACTTCCAGGCCCGAGTGGAGCGTGATGTGCCGGCAGTCTCGACGAGAGACGGGAAAATCGATCTTCCAGCATAGCAAGTCACCTTCCACTTTGCGCCCTTGTTCCAAGCAGGCGGCCAGTGGTGCGATACAAGCGCTAACTACCATTCTCGTTCCAGCGGGAATGACATTTAAAAAAGATAGAGCTAGAATTGCGCGTGAAACGAGTGGCCGGCAAGCCGGCTTGATAAGCACTCTTTACGCTATCCCAGATTTCGGCGCGATCTTTATTACCAGCAAGCACGCAAAGCCATCCCACCGAAACCTTATTTGCCCGGACAAGACAGCCAGCAGGTTTATTACTCGCTCTTACGACACGGGCCATTTGTCTTACGACTGCTTCACACTCGAAAAGAGAAGGAAAGCTCGTAAACTCTGCAGACAGCCGTTGCGAACAACCCTAAACAGAAAGAGGTTCATTCGCCCGGCAAATACACGCGAAATAAGTGAAACATTTTAAGGGTCCTGGATTTATTCTGATTAACATACACCATCATAGTTTTATGGCAATGTTAGAAATATTTCTAGAGGGATGGATTTCATTAGCGTAATTAGAGAATCAAATGGAAAGGTTGAGGGAGGCAAGTAGGAATAACGAGTGTCCTCAAAGGTTTGAAAGAGAGTGTTGGGTGGGGGATACGAATGCGGTTGCCCAGCTGAAGTATTACCAGGTTGTAAGAAACGAGAGTAAGGGGTCACAAGTCACCTAACTAATCACCAAGGTGGTGGAAGCAACCCTTGCATTCCAGTGCTGCCAGACGAGAAAGCTAGCCATGAAAAAGCAACCCTCCACCTTTTGATCGTGATCCGCTTTGCCGGGGCGAGCGAAGAAAGTCAGCTTTTCCAGGTCACTACTCCTTGCCAACCTAACGAATAGAACACCCGGATGAGAGCAGAAAACACTGGCGGTCCCAACTCGTCGTTACAGGAAAATAGAATGCTGCTCGACGAAGACTAATTTTAAAAATTTATCTACGCGCGAAGATGCTTGAGCGGCAACTTAAAAAGTAAGTCGTCATCGACTAAAATCAAACTTCTTTTAATAATACGATGGTAAAGCGTGTAAGTTATTATGCACGATGACTGATTATCAATAATTAAGGTACCTCTTCATGTACATTTAGTGATTTATGACTGACCGAAGTGTTTTCTGATACTCATCATTTTACTATCTTCTGCTATTTCACGTTTTTCTAAAAGCACTTGTTAAAAACAATCAGCAAAAAGCTGTTTCTGACTTCTAGTTAATTGCGTAGTTAAAGACGCGTGCTAATAAGCGTATAGCCGAAGAGAACTGCAAGTCTGCAGGAAGTTTATGCCTGTGGTTTTTCGGTGGCGCTCGTTTGAGTAACGACACCGGCGATAAATCATATTAGCGAGCAAAGAGAGAGCTAATAACGAGGCTGCCAGTGCAAAACGACCTTACCGAGTGCGCGGCCAATTAGAAGAGAGGGAGAGGAAAGTACGACGAAGTCTTATAAATGGCGTTTCGCCCCGCTTGGTCGCCACTGGGCGGAGAGAACGCTGCTAAAGTGGCTGATGCTTCCTCCGATATGAATATTAACGAGGGCATGCAACCTAAATGAGCGTATTTTCCCACTCAATCAACTATAAACTTCTCGGCACAAAGGCTCGCAGTATGTCAATGAATTTATACAATATTCATACTACATATACGTCGCACGATGAACCTGTTGAAAACACCTGCACCTGCCGGACGTAACTTCGTTCCGGATAGTATCGAATTTATTATACTGCAAAGTATCACTTTGTCACGGTACGTTGCACTAGGGATTTTATAGCTGCACTTATTCGACGATCTCTTTAACCACGTGTGGGGCCTCCGCTCTGAAACCTACCACTTCAATGAAGAATCCGTTTTCCCCCACACGTTCGATGTGTGTAGAAAAAGGATATTGATAAAGCAGGATTTAGGATAGAAAAGGCATTGATATTTCTTTTATCTAACAAATATAAGGTACGTGAAAAAAATTGAAGGGGGTTTAAAGAATTGCAAATCGAAATTTACTGAAATTTTACGAATGGTTTGCTCCACGAGAATTCTGGCAAAAGCTATTTTTTGGACAATGGTAACGTGACATTCAAAACATCCGATCGAAAATAGTTCTATAGACTCGGTGGGCTGTTTGTTCGAGGGGTTGGGGCTTAACTGGCCCTTTGCACAGGCTTCCACTTCCGCTTTGTATCGCGAACTCGGAAACCAACGCGTATGAACACGCGCAACAAAAATACCGACTGCATTGTAATTGTACACACACGCAAACGTGCAAACCATGCGAGCAAAGCAACGACTAGGAACAATTTTTGGCAGGCGGAGAGATGCGCGCGTGACGATTGACAATTTCGAGACGCTATTCCCGCTTGGCCAATTCCAACGATACTCCCACGTAATTTCTCTCGCTCCTGTTTGCACTTTGCCGAGCTATCGATCGATCAATCGGCCAGCGGCATCACCAATGCAATGCGATGGTGGATGAATTCGAGGATTCCTCTGCAAAGTCACGGTGGTTTTGTCCGAAATATAACGATGAACTGTGATACGAAGCAGAATATTCAGTCATAATACTATATCATTACTATTTCCAATCGATTCCCAGGGAAATACACGTGTGAGTAAAAAAAACAAAGTGATAGCAAGTTGACCGTAAGACAAATAGGAAGGTCGTTAATGCTCGAGGGAAATGTAATTGATCAAGAATGGGGGAGAACTTAGTCTTGGAAGGAAATTTCGGGGTAGCAAATGGGAAGGTAAGTTTATGGGGTTGGGTCATAAATTCAAGGTGGCTGGTAGGCACAGTAATTGCTCGTTTCCCTGGGCCATTCCTGGGGCACCTCGGCACGCAGTGGTCGGCACTGACCTATTGTGGCCGTGGTGGTGCACCCTATAGATTCTAACTGCATTGTAGGTAATATGCCGCGGGCAATACAGCCGGCGCTCCTCCCATGCGGACTCTCGGCGCATTAACACAATTTTAGCCAGCAGTGGCCGGAATACGCCGCCCGCAAAATTCATTTCCAAGAACCGAACTATCTCTCTTCTCTGCTTTCCTCTCGATCGAATCTACCAATCATACTACGCGCCAGACTCAAACCATTGGCCACCTTTAAATATCTTTTACTTTCTTCACATAATCGCTATTAACATCTAAATATCATAACTCTGTAAAGCGATTTATCAACTGCGCGTTTATATCATCGAACATTTACGATGAAATTTACTGGAGTACCGCACACAAGCCAGCATGAATTTCCGGCTGCACGGACCTCCGCAGAGTTTGGAGAGAAGCGAGCATTTGCTGATAAGCCGAGCTACACGAATACTTGTCCACTGGGCACACACTAATCACGTCACGATATTACATTACAACAATATGCCGTTGCCCGCTGGCCGAACGGCAGCCGTTGTATCTGTCGGACAGCTCTTTTTCCGCGCCAATCGATGCCAAGCCGTCACGCGGCATTTGTATTGCGATTGCCAGTTAATAGATCGAATAATACGACAAATCGACTGTGAGCTACCACGCATTATTATTGATTTCCTAAATACTGATACCTTCCGAAATGTCAATCTGTATCTGTCTACGCATACACACACACATACCAATACTGATTATTTCTAATGGTAGAAGTGCTGTTTTACGATCTCGTTCGAGCGTGAAAAATGATCGGGCGCCTACTTTTGCTTAACGAATTGATACGCCACTCGACAGGATGAAAGCCGAGCTCTGGAATGCTCGAATTTCAAGCGGCCGTTTAATCCGAACTGCAAGGAGTCTCGTGAAATGCTGCGATCGCTCTTTCCCGACGCATCCACTGATCGCCCATGGATACAACAGCAGCCTCCGATAATTTCTCTATCGGAATGGGTGGTCTCGCCATTCGTTCCATGCCGCTTAATCGCACGTTCGTGAAACTAAACACCGAGATGGATTAAGTGTGCAAATGGTGTCTGATATTTCTCCACTAGCTCCATTTCTTGGAATTTACGAAATGGAGAATATAAGGTTTATTATATTATTATGAGATTTTATTTGATAATCTACACTTTGTAAACTTACTTAGGAAGTATGAAATATAAGTAGAAAGGATGGCAACGCTCGCAAGTTTACTTTGTGCATAAGTAAACAAGCTCAGAAAGCGAATTACAGACAGCGGAGAGTCTGGACTAATGCAAAGTTGATCCAACAAGCCAGAAGATATAATTGTCTACTATCTCCAATTTGCTAATGGTTCGCTGTGGATGTTCAGTGCTTTCACGCCTCCGTCAGGGCGACAGAATACGATGCTTACACCATTATTAACCCAGCTGATGGATTGCCGCGCTAGGTTCCTGCTACTGGGAATGAATCATCGATCGCTCACCTTCGTTCGAGGTTGATTGGAGTTTTCTCCAGTTCGAACTGCAGTGCAACTTCTCAACTGTCTCGATAGGAAGTGACATAGTCGACTATCACAGCCCACAACTAACTCTCAATTTGGACTTTGCAGTTCCATTTCCTTTAACTGTAAATGACTAGGCTTCCGGTTGCAGTCATTATGAATGAACAATGCGTAATATACGCAAATTGGAAAGTGAAGGTTAAGAGTAATGTTGGAATTGAAATAGTAGGTGAAAATAAAATAAAAGTAAAATGTAGAATAAGCGGTAAAGCTGATACACGTAGAAATCAGCAAAATTCGATATAACGAGTACGAAATACATTTAACAGGAGGTATTGCATCCGCTTCACATCCTGGCTCATTAACGTTTCGTAGTACTCGTATTGCGTGAAATATCAAATGAGACTAATAATCGTCATATGTTTGCCCGATGTTCCACGCATTTTGCATTTCGTGAATTCGATGGAAAAACGAAGAAAAATATTTAACACCGCCAAATAGATCGAATCAATGACAAAGCTTTGATGCAATAACGCATTCACGTCAATCCTCATGCGTATATTTCGCATGAACGCTAATACCGGATTGGGCAAAACCAGGCAAGTGCCTGGTGGGAAAAATCGAACTCTCACAGCAATTTTTGCCGCTCGAAAAACAACTGGAAATTGTCTTTCTTTCCATTACCGGCTCGCATCCAGGGAAATTACGCGTGAATGGTTCGCTGATAACTGATAAATACATTGGTGCAGTGGAATGAGGACTGGCGTACACAGACCGCTCGGATTTTTGGCACGGATATCAGTGGCTTGCAAACGCAGCATATCAGTGCTCAAAAATGAATCAGTTTAATTCGTAAAAATGAGGTCCACTGAACTTTATGAATTAGCGAGAAAATCCAAACGAATAAGCAAGCTTACTTTAATCAAAATAAAAACATAATATATCCGCTGACATATTTGTCGAATTCTCACTGGGATGGAATTTTGCATTTGACAGGTGCATCGTAAATTCGTCGAGTGCATTTCTTTCGCTGAGGCAAGGTGAGGTTCACCGACGAAAGTCTCGCCTCGACTTCCCGCATGTTCCGAGTCAATTTTCTCTCTACGTACACGTATGTACACGAATCTCCGTAAATTCCTGTGCGAGACTAGCTCGAGTAGGAAGTCCCGAGGCGAGAAGAATTACGCTCGCCGAGATCCTCCGTCGCGAGAATATCAATTGCCAGCTTTCACGTGTACACCTGACTCTTTTCACGCTTGGCAGCCGCGGCCTTTGCGTTTCGCTTATCGTGGAATATACTGGCACGCCGCAATCTGCCATGTCTAAGCCTTGTATCTGGCCGCTCGCTAATTTTGATGCTCGATTAGCTAGGCCGACTTGGCAATCGAGGAAAAAGCTGGCAGGTTACCGTGCTCGAGATTAATCCTGTTTCATGGTATCACGCAAGTCACTCTGATCGATACGAAACGCCACTCTTCCAACTTGTAATCGTAAAAGTATAGGAATGAAAAGTACATGCACAGATATATATAGCTTGTATGTAAAACTAATTGAAAACTCTGCGGAATTCGCTTTGCGATCATTCCCATATTTAATCGAGTAATACAATCGAATTCTGTATATTTCGTAATTTAACTGCTGTTTTACTTGATCGCATATTATTTTAAATATCTAGTGAAGAAGTTTTTAATTCATCCATTGATCATTTGTCACATATTATGGCCAAAATGGTTTGACACTTTAATGGATGGATGGTCGCACACGATCAATACAGAAGCCAGTGAAAACTCCTTGGCAAGGCGATATTTCGACAGTACTGGTGCATCAGGGTCGGAAGTAAACTGCATTGAACCGAAGCGGTAAATAAGAGTCTGGTGCGTCCGAGAGTCCAACTCGACGCTACGGTGAATAGAGCGGCAGTCCAACACGCGCCAATGGATACTCCAGTCGTCCTTGGCAGTATGCAAACTCACGAGCGCGAAATGGATGAAATCATCCGCACGCAATTCCACTGGATTTCAGCCTGTCTCGCCGAGCCGTTCTCCGGCGCACTACAAGATGGAATGATATGCACAGGAATGGGACAGAGCGATATAACCCAAGTTATATGAGCAGACTGACTCTACAAAAACAGCAAAACAGAATGCTCGAGAGAAAAAGTTGGGAGCATTGGAACGACGACCGTAAGGTCAATCGATGATCCGCAAAGCGCCCACATACAAAAGGCCGCACTCGCAATGCCGAATTAATTGAATAGAACTCTAATCAGCAGCGAGAGATTTATTAATCGGCGCCCAATTTATAGACCGATCGGCTGAGTTTGCCTCGCCGAAAATTTATCGATATCCCCTCGTTCCACTGAACAGCTATTCCCAACTAGTATACGCTATCCTCCTGATATTATATGCCGGCGGCACCGAACCGAACTTTTCAGCGGCGATTTTCATAAGCGAGCGTACCACCCGACCAAGTATAATTAGGCAGCGGGCGCTCGACGCTCCTTAATTTTCCAAGCATCACTTCACTCAATCAGTCGGGTAAACTGATCCGCAGAATCAACTTTATTCACGGGGTCTCTCTCTCTCTCTCTTTTTTAGTACTTCTACTTTTAGCTTGGCCGTTCACTGAAATAGCCGAGTGGTGCTTTTTTAAATAATCCTAATCAACATATTTAGAAACTGAAAAATATGACGTAAAGAAGACGAAATCTAAAATCGAGACTGTATCGATTATTGCTAGCAATGAATGGAATCTCTGACAGTCCAATTCATTCGATAAATAGTCATCGACATTAAAGAATGCACTTCCAGTTTAGTCCAAGGTGAAGCTACTGCGCCGAGGATTTATAGTCCACGAAACGACGGATGTCTGACTAAGTGCTACGAGACACGTAAGAACATCACATGGCTCGATGCACTAGGAAACCCTGCCAGTCGATACCGGGATAATTATGCGGCAGGTGGGATCGATTTCCTTTTTGTTGTTCTTCCAACAAATCACAACAGTTATAACCCACTCGATCTCATACACACACACACACACACATATTCAAGTTAGACGTACATTGGTGTAACAATACATTGGCGCCTCCATTTGCGGGATTGCAAGGCGAGCACATTTTCACCAGAAATCGAAGCTTACCCGGAGCATTACTAGTGGCACACGTGTAACTCGAGCTTAACGCTCCCATCACATATACGTGCGCCGCAAAGGAAAGTTTCGTTTGTTCGCTTGGGCGGCGGCACGCCCCATTTCCGGCTTTTGTTGCGCCAAAACAATATCCGGGAATTCGCCGGGTCACATTGGATTCACCCTGATTACGAGTACTCAACTGTTCCGTGCGGGATTTTCCACGCGGTTGATTTTATAAGTAGAAAGGGAAGACGCTCTAAGTGCAAGTCAGCCAAATTGGTTTCTATTATAATTCACTGGATGTTGATGAGTTTCTGGTATACGTCATCGAAGTCAAATCATTCATCAGTCATTTCGTATGACGTACTAAGAGTGAACACATCAGTGGGTTGTCTTTTTACATTTCCTGCTTGGTAAAATCGATGCGTGAAAATGGCATCGTAAATAACAGGGGCCCTATTTCCACTTCCAATAGATCAGTTATCGATTATCTAAGTGGTTGACATTATAGTGGCATCGGTTACGTCTCATTACCTGTAACCCCGGCAATATTTCACGTGTGAGTGACCAACTCGAGTAAGAAAAGGATAAGAAAGAATATGGTAAGAAGGTGGCGAACCGCCTGGCATCAGTAGTGCATTTATCAGAAGTGACAGGGGTTTACTATCAAGGAAGGATAGGAATGCAGGAGACTGCTCCCATCGGCAGGACTCTCTCACGAAATTTACTCTGCCGCTTGGCGAATGAAAGTTTTAGTGGTTCGATAATTCACTTCGTCGTTCCACGCCCAGTCGATTCGAAGAATACGCTCCCTAGCAGTGTCTGCTGGGAGAAATGAGGTCGAACCGGAGGCCTTCGAGCCTGAAATATTTCGGTATCGCGCGCGCCCCCCACCATCTCTAAATCAAAATGCATCACCGATAACTCCCCGCAGAGCAATCGAACTCTCTTACCCGCGCAACAAAACACACGTGCTAGAAACTCCTAGCGAGTTTCCCACCTGTCGCGATACTAAAACGTCACCTTTACACTTTCAAACGAGAACGCGCTAACACTAAGAGGAAGTAAAAAGTTGCGTGGCTGGATAATTGAAAGTTCGTGGCACCCAGTTTCCCGTTGGGAATGGAGGGTGCAAATATTGACTCGAATTCCGGCCCACCAAGCTACTGAGTTTTCGGAGTTTCCCAGTTTGCGCGTGTGCGCCAAGAGCTGTTTTGTCAGAGATTTAATTTTTCAACAGCTTGATGAGTCGCCGAATAATTGAGGGGCAGAACTACCGTCGAGCGAACTAGTTTATCCGCGGCTTGCTCTCCGCAACTTACTCCTCGTTTTGCGCCCGCTCACTAATCCGACTGAGAATGAAAAATTCAAGCCGGCATGAAGCTAGTATGCACTGAGTGCGATTGCCGAAAAGTGGAATTGAAATACAAAGCGAAACGCATCAAGCTAAATCAGAGCAGCTGTACCAAGTAATAAAAAGAAACATATAACTTCCTCATTTGACACACTGTACATCTCAATAAAGCTTTTTACTACACCATCAATATAAACATCAAATATCAACAAAAGTCATATTAAGAGATGAAAAATTAAAGAAACGATCGAAGCAATTCCTCGCTTGGTTCGCAGATTCTTCATCGGCAAACGAAGCGTACTGGCATATATCTCTGTGTCTACATAGGCGGAGGAAACGCGTGTTTGTTCGATGGCGGTCTGGCAAAGGGCTTATTTGAAGGGTCGTGTTTGCCGGGGTGAAGGGGAGGAAGAGGGAGCGGCGCGTAAACGCCGACAGAGAATTGCGGAGAGCAGTGGGAGGCCGTGGTGAAGTATGAAATGACGATATCACACCGCAAATTCTCGAGCAACCACCCCCGGCAGTTTCGACTTGTTCACCGCTCGGATGGTTGAACGTGCGGCTCGCCCATTCCCGCTAGCACAGCCACTGTTACTGACACAACCGGACGCTTTTGCTCCAAGGGAACAGCTGCTATTGTGCTACATACTGGACGGAACAAGCGGTAACAATCGGTGAAAGCTGTCCCGCGAATTAAGCGTACCAAGTGTTTTACACCCTCGAGCATAATAGAGCCGAGGCCGCTCTGAATTAGGAACGATTTCCCATGCTTTTCAAAGTGACGCGAGTAACCTCCGTCTACTTCTCGTTATTCATACTATTTGTAAGCTGTCATAGAATTTAAAATATTCCTGTTATTACTATTGTTAGTATAATTGTAATACATTATTTCATTACATTGTAATATTGTACGGTTTATATGAAATGCATTTTTATACATGCATAGATTCCAGCAGAATTCCTCTAGAGTTTTTTTATTGTTGTTAGAACCACTAATATGTCACGATTTGCATAAAGATTCTCGGTCTAATAAACAAAGTATCTCTTGCGTCAGAATCTCGCGTTGATCTCGAGTGGCAGAAAGAGGTGTGGGTGGAATGCGCGCCAGGCTATGCTTACGACAGTGACAAAGCTGGCCGAAAGATTAGGCGAACGAGGCTTTCGTCGGGGCGAATAAATCTGTCTGCTTCACGTTACATTTAACGAGATTAACACCGTTGCACCGTTGTTGTCCAAGTTTTGCAAGCCATTAATATTCAAGTGCGCGTGCTTGCCGTGCCGGCAACTCCGGCGAACAGTGTTACCTGCGCCTAGCCACCTTTTTCGGCCAGGAAGTAGTACTTGTTAGTTGTGTTTCCGTACTAGCACACTTCTCACTTTCTTGAGACTAACTCCGGCCTTTCCCAATCTAGACTAAACTAGTAATAAGACTAGAAACATTCTTTTCTTGAGATGCACCTCGCTGATTACTTTGGCTCGTTACAGAACACTTAAACCTGAAATTGCCGACGATCTAATGGTGTTAATAGCACACCCTGCTAATTTGCTAATACCACTGAACCCATTATCATTACGAGACCTAACTTTTTAAGCGCATTTGCAGATTCTCCTTTGGGATGTTTTTCTACCAAGAATTGCATTGAGCAAATTGGCCACGTAGTAATTATTACGAAATAATGGCGGTATTCACACTTTAAGGGAATTAAGTATCCCTAATAAAATACAGTGTTTTTCTTATTCTTTGAGATCATTAAAGTCAATGATGATTAAGGTAGAAAAGTTCAGATGTACTTGTGGCGAGGAAGGATAACAAGTTTCTCTGCGACGCATGATGAAAGCGACGTATATGAGACGCGTGTGTCTTACACTGATAAGACATGGTAATGTCAGCCTTCGAGGCAAAACCGGAAGTCACATGCAAGGAGAGAGGACAGAACACGATCGAGGTTCAACCGTGTGCGAATATAATCTCCGCGTCGAGAAGTGAACGATTGCAAATTCGCGGAGGAGCAACGAGTGGAGATGGTGGGCAAGCGAAAAATAGAAAAGGAAGCTAGTAGGAAAGCGATAATACGTAGGCGAGGATGGATTCCCGCTGCCAGGGCAATTACACGCGCAAGGTATTCCGACACGGCAGACCGAAATTAATTTCGTTTCACGCCGCCTCGTTGTCATTGTTCCGAGCAACCGGTGTTTGCGCCCGCGCACCTTCCTGCAAGATGCCTGCACCATAATTTCAGTGGGCGCATACGCACTCTCTCGCGATAGCCATGACTATCCTGACTGTCATCGTGTTTCTGTTCACCGGAGACGATTAAGATCATCTTTCCACATTAACGGCTGCTGACCCATCCGCTCTAATTAAGCCTGACTCTGATTGTAATTTATCGCACCGCGTATCCCTTTCGGAATGGCTTTACCAGGAGGATGCAGCTTGTAGCTAGGTTTTCAGAACGCATCAATAACAGTGGGAACTAGTAATTACTGTAATAAGTAGTACCCGCATCCCGGAAGGTGACTTCGTAGCAAGAGTACTAAGGGGACACCGAAGCGTTTACGTATCGCGTTGACTACAACCCATGCACTTTCCGGAACGACAAATTACATTATTACGGAACTGACGATGGAACAATCGATCGTCAGAAATGCTAATAATAGTACTTCAATTCACATGGGAGGTTTTTTTTCATGATTCGAATGCTAAGATCTGTTGTTCGGTTATGTGTCTGCGAGTCATGTAACTCGACTGCGATATTAATGGTAGAATGTTTCGAGTGCGAAGAGGAAACACTGGGAACTGAGGTGTACACATGTACTGTACATATTTCAGGCGTTCCGAGCCGAAGATGAAAGTCATTATTTCTCACGGGAGAATCCTTTAGTCCGGACCGACAAGGCGCCAGCACGCCTTCCCTATAACTGTAACGTGCTTCCACGGCATTTGCGCCGTTCGAAGCATGCATTAGCTTTTGCGAACTCTCCTCTCGCATTACATGCATTTTTCAGCGACTTTTTATGGAGCGCGACACGCAATCGGAGTACAGAACCAAGTCCGAAGCGAGAGTTCTTAAAATCGATATGTTCTTTCGTAAAGGGAACTCGTCGAGGTGGTTTCCCAATTTTCCAGGCTTGTAACTTCGACTTGTCGAATATTCCATCTTGCAGCTTGGTTTTCGTACTGTTTGCTCAAACATTCGCTGTAAGCTTGTTAATATTTACTTTCAAAATGGCACCGAGACTGACCGACACACTGCAATTATAAGGATAGCATATTTCCTGCGGTACGAAAGTGAGTCCGGTCGTGTTTCTTCGAAAAAAAGGTGTCTGGTTTTGAAAAAGCGGCGAGCACCGTCAGGATATTTCATTCATCGAAATGACTGGGATGGAAGAGGACGGAATTCGACGGCAATAAGTACCCACGTGTTGATACACGGATACACGAATTCCTCTCTCTTCTCTCCATATCCTCGGCTCCCGTCAAATGAAGTAGAGATTTTATGCGGGGAATTCCTGTCTAAGCTGAAATCCCGGCGATATTACCCTCTTTCACATGTACAGGAAGATTCGAGCGTGTCCGCGCGCTCCCTCTATGAAAACCTGCCAATCTGAATATTTTCAATAAGAGGAACATCCAATTTCCCTCTTCAAGCCGTACCGCAAGTGTATACACAACCTTTCGTCCTTAGATTTTCTCTCTCTCTGTCACTCACTCTACAATCTTCGAATTATATTTTCTCATGCATACTTTGTCTTTTTTCCACTTGGAGAAAGAAAATGATCCGAGTGGCTTTGCTAGTTTAATCACCGTATAATTAGGATTTAATGCACTGATTACTGATTACATTGACGATCGGACAGGGTAACATTGTTATGACTATCATTATTTGCTTGACCGGCGATTAACAATTGATTCTCGACATAGGCTCTCTGTTCCATGTGACATTCTCGTCATGACAAAGTCCTCGTGGAAAACGGCAGCTTTACAATGGGCATGTTGCACGATTACATCATTGTCTACTAATTCATGATAGCATGAATGTTAATGGATCCGCAGAGGAAAGGGTGGAGAGCGATGAAGGGTGGGTTTCCATGTGGTGAGGGATTTGTTTTCATATCGCCAAAGCAGATTCGCTTGCCCGCTATGGTTGGCGAAGCTTTATATATTTGGACGCGTTGCGGTCCAATTTAAATCAGCCGGCCGTCATTAGTGCGCGCAGTGCGGCCGAGTTTAATTCGCGCCGATATTATTTCGCTTCCCTGACAGCTGATGGGGAACGATAATGCTATGCTGTGTTTATCGAGAGTTCTCTCGCGAGCGAGTCGCTTGGAAAATGAACTCACTAAAATAACGAGATGCGCCACGCAAAGCTTTTAGAATACGAAAGTTATTATCGAAAATTCTTGTGGTTGAACTGGTAAATTTAGTTATTGGACGAGAAAGAGAAAATATATTTTTTTAAGAGAATTTTTAAGAGTACAAAGATATGGGACGATAATAATAATTAGATATAATGAAGAATGCAATAGAATGGGAGAGTTCCATCGAGCGAGAGACACATTTATCGAAATGCAATGTCCGGGGACTTTCTAGTAGTAAATAGAGCGTGGATCGTGATCGATGTTGAAGGAAAGGGTGTATCCAGTTGGCGAGCGATCTGATATTCAGGGTGGATCGCGATTCCTACGATAAAAGCATTTCGATCGAGGCAGTTCTAGCGTGAGATGGATGATAAAGGTTGGGTGCAAAGACTATCGATGTGAAGAGACGTCGGAGCCCGGGCGACATTAGTTGCGGACAGTCCTTCAGAAATCCGGTCGAACGTGATCTGGAGCGACGACAAAAGAGGAGCGGTCTGAGCGGGTTGTGCGAGTCGGTCAACTTCTTGCAGGACGACACGATCTCCGGTATAGGTTGGTGTGTACTCGCTAGCTTGGGATGCACACACCAACCTTTACTACGAAGATCTCCTCTCTTTCTTCGCCAGCGACGACGGCTGCGAGTGCATACATACGCGTCGCCAATACCGGTTTCCTCTAGCAGCCTTCGAACCCACTTTCGGTAAAGGAAACTCCGAGCGTTTCTCTCTCAGGCCTGCAAACCGAGCGAACCATCGAACCAGTCAGCGAACTGGCCCGACAAATTGTGCGGCCTTATTAATCTCCCGCGAGGATGCAATTCGCAACTGGCTGCGAAATGAGAACACCGTGCTAAACCAGTCAGGATGAATCTCATGAGCTTTTATCAACGACTGTTTCACCACCACATGTCGGATATTTTTAGTCTTCCTTCCATAAGTACGAAAAGTGATGTTAATGCGCGACATACTTGTATTCCTGACAAAGGAAAGCGTGTGAACCAAAAGATCAATTGGTACATTGAACTCCTGAGAGTAGTTAGAAACATCTATGCAGTTGTAAAAGATGACATACTTCTAAGACGATTTCTGATAAATATCATAATAGTATTAATCTTTCAAAGACTTGTTTCCAATGGTGTAGTAAAATCCTGAGTTTCTAAAGTTATCGTCTCCATTAACAATTGCGCGTATAAAACATAACAAAGAAACGACAACATGCTGCCATGCTCGATTCAGTCTCTCCACGATTGTAATTGCTGTCGACCGAGGCATGCAATTCTCTTTGGTCGCGTTTATTAAAGCTGATTGACTTCTACGAGCTACTTGCAAGAGGCGCTAAGGATTTCCAAGAATGTTATGCAAGTACATCGAGTGCTTGAAATTGGCGATGCAAACCACTTAACTGGATGAAGGGTGCGTCATATCAACCACCCTTCGACGCGAAAGCAAACTCGGAAGGTCTAAGGTGTACCACAAAAAATGCATTACCGGGAAATGCTTGTGGCACACGTAAATCTAAATTCCGGACCTCATTTTACACGACATAGTCAGAACTCTTGGTGAAATGGTGAAAACCTAATGGAAGTTTTCAACCATAATTCACATTATATTATAAATGTAGCAAAATTACTTAGAGACTAATGTAAACAATTTCAACAAATGAAAAGTGGTGTACTACTGCATAAAATGTGTAATAATGTTTAACTCACCTGTTAAACAGTTATTTTTACAATGAAATAAAACCATATATGTATGTATTTTAATAATTGCATAAGATAATGTACGCACAAATGCAGGGGTATCGGTGGCCTTTCAACGACGTGTTAATATTGCATACTCGGATTCCGAGTGTTCTCTGTACGGCTATAAAAGGCGATATTCGCCTCTCCGGCGGCTGAGCAAGAATCCGACCTACTGTGAAACAGTCTCTATAGCGGCGAGTGCAATAAAACCGTGAAAAAAGCCGGCTATACAAGGCGTATCTGTTTATTTTCTATGCCACGTATTCGCACCTTCCACGACTCGTGTGGGCGCAGCCAAATTCGAATAGCGAATCGGCACGCGGATTTATTTGCCCCAATCGGCCAACGACTATTTTTCGAAATGTTTACTCATCCCGTTTCTCCGCTCATTCCCCCTTTCACTCCATTCGGTGGCGCGACGATGAATTTTTCCCAACGGTACGATAGAGAATCGCCGCGCGTGTATCGCCGGCGATTCCCACGCACGCGAGTGATGCAGTGATATGCGAAAACCTCATTGAAGGCAATTGAGGTATCGAGTGTCCGGGAGATTGCCCGATCGGAGTACACACTCGACTTTCGCGCGAACCTATGCGCATCGGGGGAAGTATGCATCGAGGTCATACATATGTTTAATTTCCACCGGTTAATAAAAAAAAAAGTGGGACTGAGAGAGATTGTTTCATTGCGATCGAT
Organism: Ectemnius cavifrons; assembly: GCA_964023945.1. Classification (NCBI taxonomy): domain Eukaryota; kingdom Metazoa; phylum Arthropoda; class Insecta; order Hymenoptera; family Crabronidae; genus Ectemnius; species Ectemnius cavifrons. The sequence continues at coordinate 8,802,856 of OZ030384.1, read as the reverse complement.
CCTGACGGATGAGTCTTGGAACGCGCGGTGAATTTTAATGGAGTAGAATGAAATTGAATACATAAATGCAAGTACACTACTTTCCTTGATATTCTTTTTCAATCTTTCGTACTTGTAAATTAAAAGGTTAGGATACACATTCGAAAGATTCATTTATTCCGTGAGTATATTGTGTTCACATTACCTAGACTGCCGGTGTTCCTGTAATCCCGTGATTGCCGCTTTCCCCAATCGCTGACTGCTCAGAATGAGGATCCAAGTAGTAGGAATCCGGCGTCGCAAGCACGCACACAGTTCGCCGCAATCGCGTGCGAAGCGTGCTCCGAGTCTCACCAAGCACCACGGGAGAGAGATGACACACACGCTCAACCAGTCACGTCAACAACATCAACAACAATAACAGGAACAACAGGTGCACGAGTCATGAGAGCGACGGGTCCAATCTGGCAATCCAATGTTCCGACTGTCACACAAACCGTGTGTCTGCACTGCACTTCCTGTTTCACTAAAGCGACCGAGCACGACTCGTGTGCGAGCACAGGTTCACGTCGACTCTAACCAAGAATATACTTGCGATCACGAGAGGAGCTGTGTGTACGCTTGGAAGTTGGAAGAGTTGTGCGTCCGAGTGGCACAGTGGCTCGCGCGATTCTGCCGACTGCACGGTGGCGCGCGCGCCTCTCGTCGACCTTAAACGCCTTCCCCCCTCGCGCCCGAACCGCCACCCAAACTCGACAGAACCCGTCGCCCGACAGCCCTGCTCCACCTGCGTCGCGCGCAACACGCTGCCGACACACTGCGCTATGTTTTTCCTCCCTCTCACTCTTTCTCACTCACCGAATCAACTACCATTCAGACCTCGCGCGAGAATATCCCTCGTACCTACCAACATACTAGGCCCTGCTTTCCCCGCTCACTCCGCACCGCGCCAAATCGAGAAAGCATGCCTGACAACATTGCCACGATGTAATGTTAGTCGGTTATGTTCACCACTCGGTCAAAGCGGTTATTCCAGTGTATCTGAGTTATCAGTTTCTGCCAAAAGTTATTCTCCATAGCAGTTTGTAGTGTGTGATGTGTGCTGGATTGCCATGGAATGTGGAGACTGGTTCATTTTGCATAGATTGCTTGACTTCATTTCCTACCCGGCCAAAGCAACTATGCGTGTGTACCTGAGTTATCAGCTTCAGGTAAGATTTGTTTTATACAACATTTTAGTATATGATGCATTGTTGATACATGTATTATTTAAAAGCGAACCATTTTACTTCGATTTTACTGCTTCGATCTCTAGTTTTGAGATCTGAAATATCACTTCACCATGGAGGTTATGCGGTTCGTTCACCTATGAATGAATAATTCAAATGAATTTTCCACAGTTTTCATATGCAGTCAGCAACTTTGTTGCAATTTTGATTGTATTATGTTACCATTAGAACTTGAGTGAATTGAGATGACAAAGATATGCTAACTAAGGTGTTAATAGTTACTCTCTAGTTTAAGAAGATTATTGAGTGCGCTACGAAGGAACTTTAACATTATAGGTTAATAAGATATAAACAACAAATGATTTGAAACAATCTCGGTGGGTATCGCAATCGGAAGAATTATCATAATTTAGTACGTGTTCTATGAAGATTATTCTCTTCTCTGCAGCGGTGCGGCATACGAGATGCGCTGAAAATGAGATCGAACTCATCGAGTGGCAGGGGGGGAACACTTGCACGCAGACGGCACTTAATGAACTCTGAATCACGGGATCAAGCATACTTGTTCGAGACTGCACTTGGGTCGACACCGGCGAGACAATGCGGTTCTTATTACCGGGAATTGATTCGTGCGATAATAGGCATGCGGTGCACACGCCAGTTCCCGGACGAATTTAAGTCGGCGAGCGCGTTCGTTTGCCAGCATTGTCGTGGCGAATGCGATTGTGCCGCAGCCGATATTGTTTTCGCCCGGAGATCCATAACGGGAACATGGCCGAATTGGCCCGCTCGAGACATGTTAAAAGCCGCAATCAAGAAGACCGCTCGAGTTTTGGTGCAGTCTGCTGGCATTGCCAGTCCCAAATCGCAAGGTAGGGAGCAAATTAGATGCGCTTGGTAACAATGGAGTGCTCGGTGGGCTGCGATTGCCGGAATAAAAGCAGGCGTATCCCCTTGCATTGAATTTCAAGCTTTACGCATGGTATTCCGCTATCTGCACACACATAGGCTTTTGCTCCGTTTTAAATGGTCAATGGGGGAATTAAATGAAATTTCTTTTTATATTCATCCAATTTAATATGGATTGTGCGCACTTCTTCAATTAAAAGTTTCACTTCAACAGAGAACTCTGTATTTTCACCAGTATTTGCAACAGTAGCGGAATAACACTGTTACTTTATCAGAGAGTTATTAGTGCAACTAACGTTTCCACAGGGTTCCTTTTGATTACAAAAGCAATCTCCGCCTGTGTTCAGGCGGAATTTGTTTTCCCATGCAATCAGACAGGTTTTATACCTCCCGCACCGGCTATAATTATACGTAGATATTACTTTTCCTGCCAAGGCAAGCTCGCACAACTACTCGATGAACCTGAGTATAAGTATCGTATCTTGCAATACTCCTCGTGGATTACACTGTGAGAGATGTAGGCGCTGGGATTAAGAACGCTAATATTATAGGTTCTTCTTTAAGAGCGGAGAGAAATTTACGCTGAAAAGAGATTCTTAATCTTAAATATTACACAGCTCATTCATACTCGGTACAAAGTTAAATAAAAGCATACGATCATTATTTTCTCTTTAATTCTATTGACATCATCAGTTTTTTTCACTGTGAAAATACGAAATCCGTTTGAATTCCACGTATGTAATTTCGATGCTGGGAAAGTCGCATAATAGTGAAGTTCAGGAATTCGGGGGATTTGCAGTTTGCATTGCATGTGCCATAGTTCACTGCCTCCGAGATTCCGAAGGGCGAATGCGAATATCACTTTAAGCGGCGATGCGTGCCAAACCAACCACCCGGCGACTGTGGGTATATGGAGGCTCGAACCATAAGTCATCGCGACAGTGTCATGCGATGATGAAGTGATATTGTCCCGCGAATTTATATGACACCGCGCCGGCCATCGGGCAAGTCGTTTAGATAATGAGCCACCGGAATTGAGGAAATGCCGAGCGATGAAGTTCGCAGAACTGTTCCAAGTCTTGCTAAATCCACAATTGGAACTAACCAACATAGCGCTCAGTAATGCAGCCTTTTAGAAATGAATAAAGAAGAACGAGCCGTGAGGAAACATTGTATTTGCCAAGGAAGCGTATAATATTCCCCTATTCTTGTGCGAAATATGAAAAAACGTGTGATTTAGCAGCCTTAAGCAGAGTGACGCGAGCATAGCTCACGACAAATTGTGGCTCACGTATTATGCGATGGAGCGAAATTGCGAGTGACGCGAACATAATTTATCCTCCGCAGGCTCATTTTACCGAGCATTCAATCGTCCTATGCACAAAGTGCAAACAATCATGTGCACAAGCAATAACGATTTCTTTAAATACAAGCATATTTTCATTCAATTATAAGAACAATCTTGCCTTAAGTTCCGCATAAAGCAGCCGGTCAACAATACTCCAAAAGAGATGAAGCAGCAGTTTCATCGTTGGAATGTGAAATGGGGCACGCAAGGACGTTCAAGTAATTCGTGGATTCGATCGGCGATTCGGTCAGACATTTAATTAATTCAATTTCCCGAGGATTTTCCTCTGGTACTCTGGACTCGGTGGTAGATTCTACGATCAGCAGAATTCGCGGACGTCCATTCTCTATCGATTGCGCGGGGGGTCAACGGGAGCGCGCAGGTCAGTTCTCGCGTAAGTTCTGCTTTCCCTAATTGTACTTGTTGCACTTGGGGTCAGGTGCACACGCTCCCTGGATTTGGCGTTTTGCCGAGGCCTTGATAAACGACGCCGTAACACGGAATACGCTTGGCCCCCTTTTTCTGACCCCTGCGCACTCTTTTCCCACTCTGCCGAGTTATAACCTACCCTTTGACCTTAGACTCTCGTGCACCAGATCGCCGATCGTGCGCCGAATTAACGGCCTAACTTTCCGTGGCTGTCGTAACCTCGGCCGACAACTAATTGCGATTTATACTGGCTCTCCTTACCTCCCTTGACAATAATGCTGCAGTAACTGGCAAGTCAGTCTACCTGTTCATTAATCCTCGTGTGAATTACTATGCTTAGATAACTGGGACACTTTTAGCAATGTGCTATTAATTAATCCTTTTTAATCCTGTAAGTTGCAGTTCATTTTTTTATAATTTGACAATATTAATACACCGTCTCTCAAAGGTTAATTTATTGCATCTGAAACTTGTATTTTTCTTGTTGCAAATACTGGTAATTCGTGGTTGGAGGTAGGGAAACATTAATGAAGAATTATGACAAATTAGTTTGCGGAATTTTACGCTTGTTAAAGTGACAGACAGAAACTCATTTACAGTGTAATGAGTTTTTCGTATGGAAAGGATTACATGATATCAAATTTGTTCGCATTGGGAAATACGTGAGCCACGGTACGGTAATAGTGATACATAACTACCAGATTTACGACTGGCTGGGGTGATGTTAATGTGTCCACAAATTTACATTATGTGCTGATTCAATGAAATGGCCAATTGCAATGGCCGATCACGCGATAACGCTTACGATTTCAACGCCGAACGAAATGCAATCGGCTAGTTACCAATACCTATATACACGCACGCCCCAAATCGAATAATTACGACTCCTGATTGGGATAATGAGGGAGAATTAGTGCTAAATGACTTTGATATCCATTATTTCTCGATCCGTTGTGCGGAATGGAAGCAACCAAAAACTCCTGCAGTAAACCCAAGGATTTTATACTCACGGCGAATCCTTTTAATTACTAGAATCAGATTACAACGAGAACCACCTGCTTAATTACTGCTTAATTGTCGCGTACTCCGCTTCTGTTTCCTGATGCGGAGAAAAATCGTAACTAGAAGCGAATATTGCGGAGTGCTGGATCCACCGACACAACACTAATACAAAACACTTTCCGAAATGAATACACGAGAGATTTGACGTTTTGAAATTTTTCTAAAAAGCCCTGACTTTTTATAGTCAGATGAACAGCAGAAGCTATCAAACTATTCAATGAAGTCATCCCTCCGAGTGGAAATTCAATTCTCCACGAAAGTTGCTTCCGTCGAAGTCCAGAGCGTGTTCCACATTCACGACCAGAATTCTGCACTTTTCCTCTGTGTAACGGGAAACCTGGTAGCGAGAATACCTACGGAGAGTAGTGGAAAACAAGTACGAGGGGTGTACAAACTACAAAAGAGCACGGAAATTACGTGTTTCGCTCATCCAACTACGCATTGCTACGTATTTGATAGTAATGATTTCAGAATTTACTTGGAAATATTTATACAGCATTTAAAAAAAAGCGTGGTCCAGCGCAACAACCGCTTTTTTTCTCTCTACATTTTCTCTATTTGTCTACGTTTCATCGAGGTTTTCCGTCAGGCGATTACTCGATTTTTTCAACGCCAACGAGCTCTGCTCTGCTACGTGCTTTCGAAAAGAGAGCGAGTGAGAGAAGAAGAGGGAAAGAGGAGAAAATAAAGTGCAGCAGGGCATTTCAAAAATCTCCATGGTGGAATTGAACAGTCGACCGGTGTGTTGCGATTAATTCCGAGTCGCTTCAACTCCGCGTTTAATTGGCCCCGGATATTTAGTCACGTTTGAGGGTGCGTGCAAATTTCCATTTCATCCGCGCGTCCAGCAGCCACTCGGTGAACTTTTACCTCGCAGCGATTCCGAGGAATTTTGCGTCGACGAAACTAGAGGGTAATGCGTGCCACGGACTCCGTTTCCACGGCAAATAGCGCTGTGTCTGCCAGTGCGGAATGAAAACACTATTTAACTCTGTTTTCCAAGCATTAGTTTATTATACATCGGAAAAGTGATCCGATTGTTTAAAATATCCTGCATACGTGCGAGACAGGCAATCGTTCAGCTTGGAAATAAATGAAATATCAGCTTAGCTGCCGTATTCAACAGGCATATACCAACGGTGCTCCATTAAAATGTCCAATCGCTTAACGTGCCCCATATAACTTCATATTGGCTTCGTTCAAACAAGACCATTCCCGCGATAGAAAATGAAGAATAATTGAATCGCTTTGACCAAATGAAAATCGGCTACGGTATGCCGCCGCATGCATCCTCCCTCACTAAATTGTCGATCGACGGTTGAGTCAATCTACTCCGCGTATATTCACGATCGGTTGCCAAAAAGCGGATGTTTTCCTACGAAAGAAAATCTAAATGAACTAGCATTTCGAAAACTCTGTATTCAAAGGAGCAAGGTATACATTTAAACCTGTATAAACCAGGTAAATAATAATTCAACCTATACAATCCTAGCAGGCAAATCATTGCTTCATCATTGCTAGATGGGATGTTTGAAAGCGGGTTGGTTTTACTCGTTGGCCGAAATCAGGAATTAATGGGTCGAGTTCTGGTTATAGTTAGGGAATTCGTAGGCAAGGAAAAAGCACGGATAGCAAGCGTTTCACTCGGCCGCATGCACGCTCACGATAAACGCTCAATGCGTCGTTTTATGCAAATGTAACAGCTGCGAGTTTCTGGGCTGGATTTATCGATGAATTCTAGGATGTTTCGTGCCGGCCTGCCAGGTGGGTAGGTGTGCACCGGGATATTCCGGATTCCACGGAAAGACTGGAGGTCTCCCTCCGGATTTCCAGCCGGTTCTACTCCCGAATATATTGTTCCGCGGGTAGCGTAAGGTGGCGCCGATTCCCACGGAGCTTCCGCGTTCAGATAAACAGGATAAAATTGCATTCTGCCGAGTGCCTCGAGGTAATCTGCAATTTTTCAGCTGCCCGTGAAACAGAAGGAACTCGCGATTCCACCATTTGTTAAATGAAAAGAGAGCGAAAGCTATCGGTGGACTGGCGCGCTTCCTTTCGAGCGGGAGATTCATTTAATCCAGGTACCAAGAAATATTAGAAAAAGCTAGGAAGAAAGGGAAGTTCTGCATTTGTAAAGATAAAGAAGATAATGCATTTAAGAGATACACACTTTGTACCGAAAACATCTTTCTGACTGATCCATTGTCTACTTTGAGATGCTATTGTGTGCTCGGAGCTACCACTTCCGGCCACGGTAACACCGCACGTTTTGCATCCTCCTGATCGAATAATGTAGCAAGATATACACGAATGTACCAGGATACAGTGGTTTGCCGAAACTAATCAATTCGGGCGAGCACCAACTTTCTCTATTAGTTCAAGCATCCCACATCTAACAAGCTTCCTCAATTCTAAGACAGGCAACAGTAGAACATCAAGATCCAACAACGGAAGAACAAATCAGATAATACTAAGCTTCAAAAATATAGGATCGAAAAAATGAATGACAGATTTCTCCGAGAAAGATTCCGAGATTCCCCGATGGAAGACTTATAGAAGGTTGCAATAAATCTATGCTGACTTATGCCACCCCTCGTATCAAGCCGACATGTATACCCCATCGGGTCTATGGTGCCCATGTGGTGAAGTCTGACGAAATTATAAAAAGGAGGGTGTGACGAGTGGTCGAGGGTGGCAATAGGTCGATTTCGGGAAAGTGCGAAGAATGCGGAAGCATATAGGAGAACGGGAAGAAAGTAGGAAGGAAGGAAGGACGGAAGGAAGGAAGGAAATCAAGCCGGCAGAGGGTGGAAAGCGCCATCCCGAGCTATTGATCGTCACCGGCTGCTCAACATGGCGCCGGGGGTGGCGTTCGCGGTCAGCTTGATCCTCGTCGTCGGCCACCTCCAGGAAGGCCGTGCTTCCCACGGCAAGGCCTTCACCTTCCCTGAGTATCCATACAAGGAGACTACCAAGAACGTAAGTGGTGTCCATCGCGTATTCTGATCCTCATCCTCACCGGCATCCCGGCTACCACTGCGCCTATCTCAGCAAAGGTTATGGCGTATCGTGTCAGCCCCGATTTTACGAGCAGGGGTGTTCGCTACCCCTCCGGCGAGGGCCGCTTTGCAACTCGCTTACTTCCACAACCCCAAACCAGATTAACGTCCAGATTTTTTTTCTGGCACCCATCATCCACCCTCCCCTCTTTCTCGAGTGTGTTCCTTAAGATTGTGCCAATTCTCCTCGACTCGTTTGTTCTTCGCCTCGACCTCGTTATGCTTGAACCGTTTCATGTGTTGTATATCGCGTGTTTACTTTGTGTCATTCACGCTATTATCGCCGCTCGGACGTATTGGCTTGAGTTTTGATGCAGTGGCCTCTGATGCCTGCTTTCATCCTGCCTGCCTGTCACTGAAAGATGTTTTTGTTTGCGCTTGCTGATGGGCGCCCGATGCCGTTGTTTGGCCTTTCCTTCCCTTTTACCAACGTGTTTCTTTCGCGCGCAATGCTCTGCTGCTTTGTGAAGTGTGGACAGTGACGGCGTAATCAAGATTTTTTTTATGAAAATGCCTTTATTTTTATTAAATGTTGGAATATTGTTACATGAAGAACTTATTGGTGTATTTTGGAAAAGCGTGATTAGATTCTTTATAGTTCTGTTGCAGTTTCGAATTTCTGCAAATATTAGGTTTCAAATTTGTCAAGATATAATCAGAATTAGTGATATTGTAAGGTTTAATTGCACGCATAGAAGCTAAAGCCGGGAAAGCATGCCGTAGTTATTTCACGCTTGAAATACCATCTATTACAATTACCCCACCCGAGGCAAATTAAACGTGATCGCGATTCCACTGATAGAAGTCGTTCAGCCACTGTAATGGGGGTTAATCTTTAAGCGCAATCGAACCGATTGTTGCGCTTTGTTTTATCGGTGACTACTGTTCCTGCGAGCCTTTCTATTTCAAATAATCCAACGCTCGCTTGCAATTTTGTTTCATTTTATACTCTACTTTTCTCTCCTCGATTCCTTGTTGCTTGAAAATCATACTAAAGGGCGCTCGAAAAGTCCAAGCACCCTCTTGGTTTAATTTAGTGTAAGAAAGTGCGTCTGTAAAAGGGAGAATGTTAAAGGGGGCTTCTTCAACACAGGAGCTTCTCTTTCGACAATTCGAGCAAGCTTGTGAGGAAAGTGGTGCCTGCAAAATGCTGCCGCAGCAGGAGAACAGCGTCTCGAAGATCCGATGTATTCGAGAGTGCGTATCGCCCTCTTGTTACAAGGAGATCTACTTGTTCGACCAGGTACTTGAACCACTCTCTCTCATCGCCACTAAACTTGAAACCTGAAACTTAGCTGCAATTATGAGGAATAGAGAGTTGTATAATGAAGGAAGATTTAATTTATTTCAGCTGGAGGAAGGAGAGATCGATGTACGATTAAACTCGTTCAAGGGCTGTTTTATGCAACGCAACGGTCGTCCCCGGAAATAGCAGGAGAGAAAAGCCACCGGCCGTCCGGATCACTGAGCGGGAAGCCGTCTGGCCGATACGCAAGTGATACCTTTCCTCACTCACGCAACAGAACTCGCTAAGCTAAGCTCCGACCACTTTCGCAAGCGAACCTTACGACTAGTTAAACTAAGCTGCAAGCGCACTCGCGACATTGCGGAATAAAAGAAGCTAGGGCAGAGTAAGCGAGAGGCGACTGCAAGCACTAGGCTAATCGCACTTACTGAGCGCGCCTGCCTCGCATGCACGCGTATAATCACGAACACGCGTACATACACAATGAGAAACGAGCGAACGAATGCAATTCGTTGATTAGATAAATCTTTTTCTACTTTTTGTACGCACTTATTGACATGTTGGTATAACGAACTGTTACGAATAAAGTTGCACTGATAAGGAACTGTTGTTCGACGTGCCCGTTGTATCACCTGGGAGGGAAGTTCGTCAAGCTCCTGCGAGTTTACTGTCTCGCCAAGGTGACAGTCGATACACAAACTACGGTAACAAGTTCGCACGAGCGAAGAAGTATTGTTAGAGAACCTCACTTAGAGCACAACGAAGTTTATAGTGAGCGGTGTCCAATCTGCCGTTATCCAGCTTCTCCATGTATTCCTTGATGCGATCGACCGTCTCTTCGAATGGTGTCTTGCATAGTGATGTTGGATTCCAACGACCCTCGGTTCTGCAGTACCTAGCACGATAGCTAAGCCAACAGGAAACGAAGTCCAGGAAGTCACTGGTCACTGTGCCCATCTCCAAGATACAGTCAATGACACGACAAGTCGTTAGAACTGTACACAGATGATGCATGAGGCTCTTCGTCCTTCGATGACAGAAGTCGAATAGTGCTAGCAAGCAACGATAAACCAGGCCTTCCTGTTCAAGATCAACCTACGATGAAGACTTCTCTTTAAGACCGATTCAACACAGTCGAAATCCTTCCTTGACTGGTATACTCACCTTTCCAGTGGCAATAAAGAGGACTTCGAGAAGATCGAAAATTACATTTGCGTCCTCGCCTTCATGATTGATCTTCGCCAATCTGATTGCTAATTCATCGTCCTTTTCCTTCAAAAACTCCAACAAAAGTAATAAGCCACTGGTGCGCACTTGTGCGATGTTACGAGCACGGAACAATAGATTAGTCACGTTCTTGATCTCAACTTCTACCGGTTGTTCGCACTAAATCAGAATTATTTCAAAAGTTTGAACGAAATCTAACGTTGGAACTAACCCGACATACCAAGGCAATCGCTCTCTGTTGATACTGGACAATCAGTACTGACAGTTTAAGGCAAACTACTGTTAGTTCCATGTCTTTCATGGGAAAGGCATCGTTCCTTAATGTCACGAGGAAATCGTGTGTTCCGAGATACATCTCCAATACTGTCAACAAGTAATTAAAATTATTAATTCCAGCGAGTAGCTGGGTGTCAATAAATTTAATTCTTGTAGTAGGAACCTTCAATTGCATTGCGCGTTATGGATTCATCCAATAAAACACGGGCCTGTGCAATTAGTAACGTTCGCAACTTGATATCCGCTGGCTTTCTTAATACAATGTTGATAATCATATCGGCAGAATGTTGCACAGTGCTCATTGGAAGAGTATTGGTCCTCGAGACAATCGTTAATTCTAACACCAGCTTTAAGCACTCGTCTGAAAATCGTAGAGTGGGAGAGTTCTGTTGTACCTATCATTACATATGCTTATCATTAAATTTGTCTGACATACTCTTTTCCGGATTATAATTAGAGAGTAACTCCGGCAGAATATCCCACGTGATTTCCGTTACTTCGACGGTATGATTTTCGTTTAATAACTCTCGAATGACTTTTACGGGTGATATTAATCTGCTATTGTTATGATCGGCGTGCAGAGCGATCTGCGAATCGACGTATGTTACTATTACTGTTCCGTCCAACTTCAACTTCTTTAACGTCCATATTACGAAAATATAGAATTCACGAAATCAATCAGTTTATTAATGATTACTCACGAACAAACAATGCTGAAGAACTTTGTCAGTATTGAACTGAAGCAGTGGTTTTACATCTCCGTTAGATTGGAGCAGCCAGAGCCGCAGGACAGCGTGTTGCAAATCAATGGGAAATTCAGAGCACCCCAAGCAGAATCGTATTAAATCAATGTGATGGGTATAGCAATCGCTCAAATTCGATTGCTTGAGTGCCGACGTTAATCTCTTTATCGCCAAGCTGAAATAGGGTTCTGATCTCGGCATCTTTTGTTCCGTATACACCACTGCGAGAAGGAACCACAGCACTCTCAAAACTTGCTTTGAAAGTTGTGCGTGCTGCTGTACAACCGCGAATTTTCGTGCAAAATACTCGTAGGGAATCATTTCCGCTCTAAAAACACGTATGCGTTTATGAAAACCCTGACAATTCTGTCCTCTAATCGGGTATTACAATCCCTTCTCTTACTCATGTGTTCCATGATAATGATGGTAAATTAATGTCAATAAAGCGATCCCAGAACTCATTCCTCTTGGCATCGGAAGGAACCAGTCATTTGGATTCGGTGGTAGCGATAGGAATTCATGAATTACGTCTGAAACTTGAATGAACGCTTCGGTACTTCCACCGGAAGAGACAGTTATCTTCTCGAGATTCATCAGGATTTGCGATAGTAGCGTACAAATATTCTGTCGCAAATTTATCCTAGTTATGAGATAATTAATCTCAGTGAGAGATTGAAAGTACAGATTCACAAGCGTAATAAATATGAAAGTATGCAAAAAATGCGATAAGTTTAAACTAGATTCCTGTTCTGAAACGAGAATTTAACTCACGAACAATCCACCGACAATAGAAGAAAGTATTTCAAGTATCCATTGCCGGTTAAATGTGTTGATAAGTTCTCCTGATTGCAATATTCCAGATTGTAAAGTGCACTCAGACTGGCCACTAAATTGCTTTGGAATTCAGCTCTGTTTTCACTATCGAGATCCAATTTCTATTCATAATACACATCAAAGCTCTCGTTAGCAGTGACAGATTAAATATCAATGAATGAGTAATAGGATCACTGGGTGTTGCAATCACTCTGTTACGACTCGACATCGCATTTGTCGTAATGGACTCACCAAAGCTTGAGGAATGATTGTGTTAATAATTGCACAGTAAATAGCCTTTCCAAGAGACTCTTTACGCAGTTGGATTTCCGTGGAGTTTGCACTATCCTGAATCTTCTTCAAAGTACAATACCTAGAATTTGTCTGAATTTTCAGAAAGGTTCTTAGAAATATTTGTGTCAGAATGTAGATTTAAACCAATTATAATCAACTTAATGTTGAGTTGAAACAAACCTAGAACCAAAGGCACAAGTGCTACACAGCGTTCTCAGTCCACGTACAACTGAAACGTTGTCATCCTTGTACGCGATTATTTCCTTTGCGAATTCTAGAGCCTCGAGAGAACGATCAAGTATCTCAATGCTAATGTCTTCCTGAATAAAAGCTTTTGCAAGAATGACGTTTAATAATTCAGTGGCCAAGAGTCCCAAATTTTTCTCGTTTTTGCTGTCATACATAACTTTCACGAGAGACAATACTTGTCTACATATGCTTTTCAGGCTTATATCAAACGCAAGTTTACTGGAAAATCGGGAATTACGATGCAATTGATAATAGTGGCTATTGTGGACTTGATGTAATAAAATTCTTGAAATAATAGTCTGTTCAAAAATCGAGTATGATAAAGACGTGTTGCATACTTTTGTAAAATAGCAGATATCGTTGAAATGCATTGTTTTAATATAGGCACTGCCTCAAACGTCGATTTTGCCAAGAAAAAGGACACGGTTATTAGCTTCTTAACCGCCAACAGTGCAGTTCCGTCCATGTAAAATGAACTGTGGTCCATTGCTAGTATCAGGAAATCTAGTATACACCTGTTAATCATATATTTCCACGTCACGTTAACAATAATTTCATTGAGCCCGAAGTGGAACTTATTTCGGAAACATACGGCAGCAGGTGACTGTCCAATGAGTATAAACTATTTAGTAACAGAGGCATCACTCCAAATTTGTTCAATTTTACTAGAAGAGTCTCCCGACCCTCATATTCCTCACTCACGAAGCATTGGAGAATGCTTTTAATATTCCTCAACTACAAAAATACATTGATCTTCAGCGAACTTCATTTTAATTTTCCAAATAGAGACTCTTAATGGTATTATAGTTTAACCTGAATGTTTTCGTCTTGAGACTGAAGATTCTTCTTGATCGACGGCAAGAAGACATCGATCTCAATGGGATTCAGCTTGAAAATAGACTCCATTATCACACAGCCACTGTCAACTAGTCTAACACGAATATCTAACTAACAGGAAACAAGCGTTTCTACCCAGAAGGCTTTCATAAGCTCTTTCCCCGTTGGCTCGTTAGCGATGCCAATGTACTTCATCCACCATTCCAAATAATTCTTACATCCAATCAGAAAGCTACATGTAGGCATCAATGGTTACTATATTTTATTTCAAACGTGTTATAAATTATAATACAAATACAATAATTGTAATCGTAATATATTATAAATGTTAAACAATCCTGAGTAATACTCTACATAAGAGATAATGAAAAGATGTTTTTTTAATATCGTTACCGTCTTAATATCGGGCGAATCACCGGAACGAGTCGCAATAATACACATATATATACGAATGTAGAATACAGTCGAGAATATATTTATATATAAACAATCCACTTAATTAATTGAAGAGATAGATGGACAAAGAGGCGTCGGGCTGAAGAAGGGTAGGGATGGAAGGGGAGGTTGGGAGGTTGGGAGGGGGGGTGGGTTAACTCTAGACTATTTATACTTTATTCTCCTTAATGAAACATCATAAACTATACAGTATTAACATGAAAAAATGATCGCAACCGGAAGAAACATTTACACGATGAGAGGATGCGCTAAATACACGGGTGCAACGTGACGCAATAACGTCCGGCTAGTGGTGTATGTGCAGAATCTATACATAACAAGAGCGAAACAATCGTAAAAATATTTTCGATCCAAGAGTCAACGAAATAGAAGAGAGGAGGATGATGAATGAATGAACATGAGGAAGATGCGTTGCGTTCCCTCTCGCCTGCTTCTCCCGCTGGTTCGTCGATTCGAAAGACCAAGAAATTTCGAGGGAAAACAGTAACAGATCGAACCGAGCGCCCGTAACAATGGAATTGCAAGTTAAGGGATCGAATGATCCCCGTGATTGCACGATGACGTTGGCACCTCTTGTAATTCTGAGAACTCGCTGAAAAACAACCGGGTGAAGGGGAAACACGTGAAGCGAATGACTTCTACGATGTCCTAGCATCACGTGTTTCATATCGACATACATGTAAACGTCTCTGTTATTATACTGCGACGACGAAGACGACCCTACTACGACACTTGGATACATATGACTCTTAGTTACTCGTTACTCTCTCTTTCTCCTGCATCGACGATCGTTTCCCAATGCATAACGTCCAAGAAAGCACTGTCAGTGCTTGGGGGATCAGGAAAATCCTACGGGTTCCCATGACTCACGTGTCCACCCTGTTACTGCCTATCGAGAACACTGTGCTCTGGTGCTAGGAGAAGATCGACGCTGCTAATTGCTTGTCAGTTGTGAGGAAAGTTGCGCGGGTAGACCGTAAAAAAGGAAGACGAGATTGAACGGAGTTGTTGATCGCGATACAAGGTGATCACGGAAGCAGGAACGCCGGGGATATATCTTTCTCCCTTGGTATAGGAAGCGATCGTCAATGACTTGGCTCTGTGAATGAAATAATGCCCGAAAATACACGATCGAAAAAGTCAGTGCACGCGCAAGTCAGCGGCAGCAGGCGGATGCACCCAAGGCTGTTGCACCTGTACGGAAAAACTCGTCTATGAAAGTCTAAATGCACGTATCAAATGCTCCTGTAAACGGTTTGGTAGCAAAATTTCTCGTGCGACAAAAAAGTCCTCTCGAAAAGCACACTCAGCCCTCTCAGCGAGTGCTGGCGACATTGCTCCTCTAGCGACATCGGCGTCGGTCGAAGCAAAAGTCTTTTTTGGTATGAGAGCAGCCTAGTCTTGCACGGACGGGCACACGCCGCGGCTATTGAGTCGTGTTTACTTGATAAACACGCTCAATATCGCAAACGTCGCTTCGAGAACGATACTCCGCAAGATCGCAGTTCGTCGCCGCTCTCCGAGTCGAGTCCTGCTCCGCTAAGAAGCTCCATACGATGACATATTCGACTTCGGTTTCTGGAAGCTAAGGAATAGCACGAGGGTCGGCGGATTGGAAGGGCACCCTGATCGATCATCCGGAGAACGAGCGCTTTTTTAATCTTAGGAAGACTCAAGTATTTAAGGAATAAGAGACCAAAGTAGCACCAAGAGAAGTACTGTGTTTTAGTACACCAACGACGTTTCTTTCCAGTACCGTTTTCTCCGTAGTAACCTTAACCAGCCACGTTTTTCGGATGATCGTACGCATGGAACTCGAGTGCCTAAGTGGAAATAAGTGAGAGAATGATCATTATTATCTAGAGCTCGAAACGCTTTTTCCTCTCGGCGACCATGCCCACCGCAGGCAGTGGGGGGTGGAGCGGGTGATAATTCGGCGTCGGTGTAGGAGGCAGGCTCCGACAGCTTCTGCTGGACCACCTCACAGCTGGAGACCGCATCAGCTCTGCAAACAGAATTCGAAACATGTCTACTACTACTTCGCCTAGCCGCCCTCAGCACTTGCAATCGCGATCGATACATTCGTGCTTCTGACAGGGAAAAATGTTACAGCCAATGAAAAAGAAGAACCCTGTAAGTGAAGTGCAAATACGTGCTGAGAACATTTTCGATCTGAGTATGTCGATTGTTAAATCCAAACTCTATCAACAGAGTAGAAAATAAACATCAAGATTCTGTCACAGTCACAGTACCCCAAGCAAAATAAAGGTTCTTGAGACAAAACATAGAAGCGGTGAGCATCCAATTAGTGAATGATCGTCGAATGACAATAAAAGTAGAATGCCATTGGAAATGAGGATAAACTTTGACGGACCTGCAACGGAGAGAGCTGGGGGTTCCGGGGTGAGGCGGGGTGTGTGGCGAGTGTCGGCATAGAGGGTGTATGCCTCCGTGGATTGTTGCTTTTCACTTTGCTTGCTCTCCTGCCACCGGGTGCCAGTGCTGCCGACTCGCATCTCTGTTGTGCCACCTTTCGTTTCAAATGATTTTTCCAATGTACAATACAATCATCCTCTCCTCCTTTACACGCTCCACTTTCGTGGTCGTTCTCCCCTTCCTCGCGCGCGCTTTTTAAGCTCGATTTTCGAATTGCTTCAACGTATCATAGCAACGTGTAACACGAGAAGGAAGGATGTAACTTTGAGATGGATTACCCTTCACAAGTAAGATTTGCTCTTTCTCGTATGTTACATGTTGCTACGGATGTCGCAGTGATATCACTATATGATATGACAGATAGTATGACAGATAGGCATTCGTAGTTTCCTTATAGGATTACTGTTCCCAATATTCAAGCGATTTTTCTCTAGATATATGTGCTTCTTCCAACGCTAGTTAGATGAGAGTCACCGAGAATTTGCACCCATGCGTAATCCTGTTACAGGTCCTATTAATATCATGTTTGAAAAATAGGCTTTCGTAGAAAAGTGGAAAAGATCATTGGGATTCCTGTATTGCTGAAGAAATGATTTGTATACGGATAAAAAATTAAAGGTGTGTGGATGCAATTTTCGTGGACTCTCGCGCACGGTATATCAGTTACGTATCAAAGTTACAAGTCACACATCTAAAGAGTACAGAATCACATTGACGGTAAGGCATGGTTATTGTTGTGTTATCGCATATTGTTAATAAATATCGTTCGTGTTAGCTTGAAGTCGAGTTAGAAATCCCTAGCGCATTACACTTAGGCATATCGAATGAGTAGGTAGGCAAGAATCATCATAATTGATGATCGCAGCAGTCCTGTTAGTGTTAATATGCCGCTCGAACTCAAGCTACATTTCGTCAGGCTCACGGAAGAAACAAACGTACCAGACATCTCTCGAAATACAGTCCCGAACAATCGCGATCATCTTCGTGAAGAAAACATTTATTGCACGCAAATAGAAATACGCAACGATGTCGTAATAATACGCGACGTTCTCCGCCAATAGGCGTTAGCTGCTAGCAACAATTAATCTCACCGAAGCGGTGTTAATATTCTATGAAAGCACCGGTTAGTCTTACGTTTCTCGTTTACACACATAGTCACAAGGCATGGCAAAGGCCTCGTCCAAGTAACGTGTCATCCGTGGATGTCTTTCGTCATTGTCAAGCTTCGAAGGTGACGATTCAAGACAGCATGCTGATAGAGATTGGACGACGAAAAAGTCGTCCGGGGATGCCAATTTCGAGAAATAAGCAGCTGGAATCTTGCACATGAATGCAGAATATCGCGACGAGCACGAGACAGTAGTACATCGAAAGCGGATTGATTAGCGTTCGAAAAGAGTGCTCGAACGCGCAGAGTCCCCACCACCAGCGAGGAGGATTCAGAGGCGTTCGATTCGATTGATTCATTCTTCTGTACCTTGATACTGATGGGGCAGTCCACTCCTGGGCCTTAAGCTGTCCCAAAGTGGCGAGGCCAGCCCGTTACGCTCTTGACTCTTTTGCCCTAAGCTCACCTCTTTCCTATCGTGCGACGGAACGCCAGAACTACTTCCCGGCCTAATCAAGCTACTCGTGTACGGCAATGAAACCGACTTTATGCGCTCGAGCTTGTACGAGAATGTGCTACTCGGCTTATCAGCCGAGAAGGACTTTTGCAGCGTCGATTGGGAGCTTTTCGGGCGTTCGGTCGTTACTCTCTGCTCCTCGCTACTCGAGCGGATCAACGGCTCGTGACTACTTCGGACGCGCTGCGGTGAATACGCCGGCGAGTAGCTTAGCGACGGAGATTTCGATGACACACCGGACGCATCACGAACGCTGTCCCCATGCTGTTAGTAAAATATCGAAAATATGCGTCAGTGCGGCTGCGATGTGGGTTAACCAGAGTTACACTGAGGTGCTTCGCAATTGGTAGCACCTACAATTACACCTTATGGCGCTCGTGACGGCCAAGGCTCTTACTACGAACGTCACGATCAATTACAGTTAACACGGCCTTATTTACAAATGCAAAGTGTCAGCGCGCATTGAATTACTGTCCAAGCGTATCTGCGTTTACTTGTCAGATCACGACAAGTCCTGCGATTAAAAGCAGTCCAAGGGGGAACACCATAATATGTAATTGCGGCGGAGTTAATTATTCATTAATGTACACTGTTAACCACATCTACTGTGTGAATGAAAGTCGAATGCGAACGGGATGACGATCTTTTACCTTCAGTTGTTGTTGCAGTCGGTGTATCTCCTCTCTCGACTCGGCGATCTCGCACTCCCTGCTCCTCAGCATCTGTATGGAATCGTTGAGAGCACTGTCGTTCGTTTCCAGGACTAAGTGGGCCCTTAATTGTTTGTTTCTGGCGTCTAGCTGCATTATGTGCTGTTGTGCCTGCGCGAGCTGCTTATTTAGAGAACCAACTTTCTCCTCCAAAGCTGCAGACTCCACGCACTTCGAGGAGTACTTTGCAGATAATGATAGAATCTCCTGCTTTATCTCCTCCATTTCCTCCCTGCAATCACCAAATCAATGGGCATTTCCTACATTAGCTTTCAGAGTATGTATTGAGTGAAGTTAGGGGCAAAGGGATCAAGAAACTTACTCGTGCTCTTTATGAAGTACCCCGATATCCTCTCGCGCTTGCACCTGCTTGAGAAACTCCTGTTTGAACTTGGCGATTTCTTTCTGCACCTCGTGTTCATGCGCCTTCCTCATTGCGTCGAGAGCGGCCAATGTAGCCTGTGTTTCTTCGGATAAGGCCTGCTCCTTCTCCACTCTGAGATTCTCGAGTTCTTGTCGGTGCTTTTCTTCCATCTCAGAGATAATACGCCTATGGGAGTTCTCCATAGCAAGCAGTCCTTTCTCACAAAGAGCTCGCAGCTGTTTAATTTCTTCCTTGTATCTCTTTCGTGTCTCCGCGTCAGTATCCAATTCAGCACTCATCGACCTTTGATATGCAGCTCTCAGTTCGTTTACGTGAGCCGAGTGTTCGGAATCCATAGCGTTTAATCTGTGTTCTAATTTTCGGGCTCTTTCTCGCAGACTAGCTGCTTCATGCTCATATTGAGATGTTAAGGACTGCCTTTGATTATCAAGTTCTCCTTTGATATCCATTAAATCTCTCTCTTGATTGCGCCTCATCATCTCCAATTTATCATTATGATCAGCAGTCATTCTTTGAATGGTCCCTTGTAATTGATCGCATTGCTTACATGTAGCACTCTCTATGTAATCATTGAGCTTTTTAATTTGCTCGCGTAATTGCAAACATTTTTCGCAGACGCTGGACCAATCGGTAATGTTGTATGTCGATTTTGGCCAGCCAATATTCTCAGTACCATCACCAGCCTTATTTCGGATGCATTTATTCAAGCCGGCTAGGTCCTCTTCCAATAAGAACAGGCTTTGTCCGACGTTCTTTAGTTGGTCTTTTGATCCCCGTTTCCCAGATATCCTGTCCTCGCACTCCTTGGTAAATTGTTGATAAAGGTAACTGTATTCCGCGTCGAGGATCGGATTACTTTGGAATTCGTAATCGCTGTCTAACAAGCACGACAATATGTCCTCGTTTCGGATAAGACTAGATATAAAAGTCTCCCCAGGGAAATTCACCACTTGTCTCGTGTTCTCTTGAAGAAGAGCGATCCTGGCGTCTATTAAAGCTTTGTGCGCGATTACATCCGCATAATCCACCAGTAATTGTCGGGACTCGCATTTAGAGTCGTGCAGTGATCTGTTCTTCTTCATCAGACGAAGACATTCTTCATAAGTTTCCGAGAGTTCCCGTATGGAGACTTCCATTTCTTGTCGCAGCCTTGTCTGCGCAGCGTCTGACCAGGATTCTAATGTAATGCTCTCAGAGTTTTCAAAATTAAGGCACGTATCGGTTACGCTTGTGATATTTTGCTCGTACTCCTGCCCACAACGCATGATAACATGAGAGACTTCGGCCTGCACGAGCTCTTTGCTCACAGTCTCCTGCGCCAAAGCCCATGCTTCCCGAATGCGGCGATCTTCTAAGAGCTTCTTGCTCGATATGTTAATATGCTTGGCGCGCTCTTCTTGTTCGGACAAACTGAGCGTTTCAGCGGCCAAAGCTTCCGCGAGTTGTTTCAACTTTGTGTCTTTATATTTCCGCATGATCTCTTTAACCTCACGTTGCTTCTCCAATAAGAAGTTCAAGCTCTCGTTGCGAGCAGCTGAAATTTCTTTCGATGCTTCGATCGTGGAAACGCCACCTACCAGTACTAACTTATTCGCTAACACTTTAGTAAGATACTGAATGTAACTCGTGTTTTGGTACGTTTTGGGCTTAGTTCCGTGAATCTTACGCTTTAAGCTTGAGGCAAGCTGACTAGTTTCGACCAATTCACTAAGAACGGCACTTCGATCGAGTGTCTTGCCGATCGCGCACTTAATCTGTCTCAGAATTACGAACTCGAAAGCCACCCTCTCGGCAATTAATTTCATCTTCTCTTTATCGTCCAGCTGACCGTTCTGCGCGAGCATCTGCCGTCTTTTCGTGAGTTCGCTCAATTTATCCTTAAGTATAGTTTCTAGTCTACATACCACTACTCCTACTGACTCGGTGACTTGAGCGCTAGCCTGATTTTTCTTACAATCTAAGCACGAGTCCAGTATGTCGTTCACTTCACGCAAACACTTCTCCGCTTTATCTTCCGCCTGTGTCGAGCCTAGACACTTTTCCAACCGTCGTTTTGACTTTGAGATCACTCTCTCCAATTTCCTTAGCCTCGCAATCACTTCTAACGAAACTTCGCTCGTAGAGGAAGCACTGACTTCGCTGCACTCACTTGAGTCCTTTTCCGCATCGCTTGCCATGTTCTCAGCGACGTTAGCGACTTTTGTTTCCAAAGTGCTCAACCTGATTAACACCTTCATGGGTTCGGAACTCGTAGCACTGTCTAGCGACTTTCGTCGTAATCTAACTCGGTCCAAAGTTTTCACTTCCTTCCGTTTCTCCTTCTTTGGATTGGGGCTCGATTCCTTCGAGCTACTGCCAGCTGACAGGGGTGCACTGATACTCTTACCACGCTCTATCGCGCAGATCTTATTCTCCAAATCCAGCAGCTTATCCTCCATTTCTTGGGAAATGGAGAAGGACTCACGGCCCTTCAGAGAAAGCGATCGCCTCTTATCCCTGGCTTCTGCCTTCGTCAATTTTTGCTTCAGAGTTCTTACTTGTTTCTCACTCGCAGCAAGTTTATTCGTCAGGTCTTGTATCCTTGCCGCCATCAGTTGCACGTGAGACTGATTCGTTTCATTCACACTGGAAGCATCCTGCTTATGCGCGAAAATCTCCAGCTCCAGAGCATCTTGCACGGCATGAGCCTCCCGAAGCTCCTTACGCATCACTCGTATCTCCAAAATGGCTTTTTCGAAGCGACTTCGGAGTTCGTCGTATTCCTCCATCACTCTGTATCATAAAGAACATATTTCATAAATATATATGTATAATTTATAAGACTTGGGGAGGCATAATATAACACAAAAGGACAATGTACCTTTCTTTATCAAGTGTATTCAGATCCAGGTCAAGCTCGATGTTCGTCAAATCGCTGAGAGAATCGTAACTTCTCCCACGTTCTCTCGAAGCAGACAGTCCATTCTTTTCTTCTAGATCTCGCACTTTACTGTAGAGACGCTCGTTCTCCTCAATACCTGAAATAAATGAATACAAAATAACTAATCTATGTTTATTATCTTCAAGGTAAGAGTATATTTTCAAGATGCATACCTTGGGATAGTCTGTCACTCAATGTAGCGACTTCGGTCTGCAGGTGTTCGACTGTTCTATGACTTGACGTGAGCTCATTGGTCAGCATCTCGCATCTCTCAGTGGTCTCCCTGAGAATTGCTTCGGTTTCCAAGAGTTTGCACTCCAAAACTTCCTTGTCCCTGTTGTAAACCTTCTTCATCTTCTCCAAATCCTCCAGATCCTTGTTTCTCTGCTGTTCTGTTCTCTGTATCGTATTGAGCAATTCCTCCACCTGTTTCTCCCTGATCGAAGCTTCCACCTTCTGTTGCCTCAACCTAGACAGTTCTTTCTCTGCATTCACCACGTCCGTTCGCGCCGCGTTTAGCTGGGATTTCAAGCTCTCGATCTCGTTCTCCTGACGCTCGACAATGACTAGTAGCGTATTGGGGTGGTGGGACTGATTCTGGTCCAGCTGATCACGTAAAAGCGAGACTTGATTCTCTAGAAGCTCAACGATTAAAGGACTGTCGTTGGCACTGGAGAGGCAACTGTTACTCTGCAGGTGACCATTTGTCTGATCCTCATCCTCGCCGAGTTCGCAGCAAGCCATCATGAGATCTTCGGATCTCACACTATCCAGAGTACTTCTTCTAGAGCTCGGTGGTGAACTTCGACTTCTCTTATACACCCTTGATCTTGAGCTCGATCTCGACCTTGCTTTCACTCTTGATAAGGCCGTCCTGGTAAGTGGAGGTGATGGAGGTAATTCGGACCATTCATGATTTCCTGAATCCGACCAACTGGAACCTTTGAGTGTCACCGGCCAATCTCCGTTCCTTATTAATGGTGGCGATACGGGTACTTCCGACCAGTCACCTGATTCTCTCCTACCACCCTCGGAGGCTGTCCTGTATTCTTCGTCGGAAGATAACAGTACGGATCTCGGTGTGATTGAAGTCGATGGAACAACAGAGTCCCTTTCTCGATCCGTAATAGATCTAAACATACAACCAAGCACGTGCAAAATATTTTGCAACTAACGGTGTAGATCGTACTATATAAATATTGATAAGAAACTCACGTTGTTGGAGATTGTGGGTTGGTATCTTGTTGACTGTCTTGACAAACTGTCAGTGAATCGACGTTACTATCAGGATCAGGTAAATTCGCTGCTCTACGTATCGCCGACATCCAGCTTGATCGAATTCCCGCAGTTACTGCTGAGAGAACTGTGGTCCCTCGGTCGTCCCAAGTCTAAAAGATTCAAAGTTCGTGTATGATTAACAATTAAAGCATTAGTTTATAATGATAAACCATCCACATCATCATTAAAAGACTAGTCTTCCGTAATGACTAGATCAATGACACGAATCCCAGTGGCTGTCTCGTGAAATTGAATTACACGGAGTTCCAAGCGGTTGTAGCCTAAGCCCGGAAGTTAATACCGGCAATCCAATTGCAGTCCACGACCCCGAGCGCAGTCTAAGCAAAGTTGTTCGCGATATTTGCCAACATGGCAACACGTTCCGCCGAGTTCTCGCCCGTTTTCTTAAGCCGGTCGCTCGGGCGCTCGCTCGCTCGTCCCAGAACACTTCCGCGACAGCGCGAAAACGTTGTAACTCGACTAATTTATACTTGGCTCTGCGGCAACGGCGAGCTAGCTCGGCCGACGGGGTAATCAAGTCCTCGTCCACGCTGGAATGATAATCGCGGCAAACCACCGAACGCGCGGATTCCGCGTAGGGTCATACTTACAACGGTCTGGAATCCATAATTCCTGGCGACCTGCAGCGGAGTGACGGCGGTAACGGTATTCAGATCTATAACTCCGTCCATGATGCCCTTATCCTCCGCGCAGGGATCCCTGTAATACATGAGGCCGCAACCCCGCAGCACGAACCAGTGCTTGTTCCATTCCTAATGAGAAAATAACGCGTCAGAAGTCGAGTCGGCATCGGAGCAGGAGGAGAAACCGCCAGGAAGAAATCTTAGAGATACCTTGTTCAGGCCTTGCTTCATTAACCAGCCTTTCTTGATGTTCAGTAGATCTTCCGCTGGAAGATCCACCCTCAGCTCCGAAGTCGGCGAATATCTCACACCGGACACGTCCAACCCGCAACCGTCCGGATCCCCTCGAATCTGTACCATCCAAGAAATAATAGAATCCATTTAAAAAAATCATCCCTATTTTAATAGGGTGATACATAAGTGAGATATGTTTATTTGACTCACAAGTTTGTCTTGATGGGCAGCATTAACCGCATCGACGACGTCTCTGGTTGGCTCAGAAGTTCGGGGCTTGATCCTTCGTACTCTCGGTTGCGTCAAGGAGGCAGCGATGTCTCGCAACTTCCCCTCTCTCTCTCGCTCGTGCTCCAATAGTATCCTCCGACAGGCATCGTCATCTGCAACAATACTCGATTGTTCCTCAATCTGGCACTCGCCCCACCAGCGGCCAATCTTCCCGCAAGGAATTACGCTTTTTACAGGCCGCAAATTGAACGGGCGAGCAAGGCACCGTGAAGAAGTGATACACTTTCCTCGAGGGGTATCATCAAAAGTCGATTTGACAGGCACTTTGCAACACGAAGCCCGCTGTGATTAAAGCCGAGGCCCATTAGCCGCGGCTCTTAAGGAAATTACTGAAAAATGGATATTGCGGAGGCTACGACGCTACGACGACGCTGCATTATAATTATAGTAGTTAGAAGTGCCACGGATGTTTGCTGGTCCATGTTAGGAACGCGCGCGAGTTCGGCGCCGTTAATAAACAGCGTCCTGTTATACAAGCGCGGGGTGAGCTACCTTCGTTGTTATCAAATATTCGTCTCGGTACGTCGGCGAGTTAACCAATTAATTTCTTTCCTCGGCGATGCTCGCACCAGCGATGCCAATGGCGAGTCAGTGAGGGAGAGAAGAGTGCGGCCACTTCGTGTTAATTGACTGCCGACTAATTAATAACCGAGGCCCCTCGCCGTGGCTCGCGTCCTCCAAGATGCGAACGGCGCAACTTATCTCCCTCGTTTATCCGCCTTTTTATCGTTTGCCCATCGAAATCTAATCGCCATTAGTATGCTAATGGAGCACGTTACCCACGATAAATCGGACGCTCGCCCTTCCCACTAGGCTGATTGACGTTACTGAAAAACTACCAGTTCATGAATAGAAACCAAGCAGAGTATGTCCGAGAAGCAAACACTTCCTGTCGGATAAGTCCTTCTGACAACTTCTCTAACAGCACTCTATCTGTCGAGTGAACCCTGACACAGCTACCGGTCTGCGTACAAGAAAGACTTCTTCTTCCCAAGAAAGAGGGAAGTTACAAGAAAAGCGAATCACCCGAGGTTCGTTGTTCCCTGAGTAGAAAAGTATGTATCGTCCGATGATCTGCGCTACTCCGTGCTTGCGGAGAAAGATCTCTTACACGCGCGCAAACCGTCTGTGCGAGGAAGGCATTCCCAGCGAGATCCCGTGGTTCGTTTAGCGCCAATCTAAATGAAATCTGCGAATCACTCGCTGAAGAGATAAAGCAGCAGCCGAGGAGGATTCGAGGTGCGAGCTGCGAGGCCGTTGATTTTCCAGGAGATTCCCAGCACGCAATTACGCAACCATGTGGATATCGCGCGCTGGCAGGGTGGTGCTGGCAACTCGCAATCAGCGTGCCGTTAAAAGCCGGGAATTCTATGGATTCCAAATAATCGGCCAGTTCTCCAATCACTCAGGTATGCGCCAGAGGGCAGCGAGCAACTGCGAATCCAGGAAACTCACTTGCTTTTCTCGGAATGAATATCTTTTCCTGTTGTCAGCCAACTTTTGTACCGTTAGCGCGTAATACGCGGTGTGAGATCCCTTCTCTAATTGTCGGCTTGGCCGGCTCGCTCTGATTAGTTCTCGTTTTTGAAGAGTACGTCTAAACGCAACTTGCAAAGCTATAACTTGCCACGATTCCATCGGTTCCTTTCGGTTAGGCGGCGGCGCTTCCCTCTTGCTTCCTGACTCGCTCGCTTTGCAAGAGAGCGTTACGAATCGCGCGCATAACTCCTCGCCATTTCCTCTCCGCGCATACTAACATAAACACGCGTACAAACGCCAATCCTCCACTTCGTCGTGAAATACCAACGCATCCCTGATTATCTATTGAAGTTCATATCTTGGAAAAAGAATCCAATATTTCATCAGTTAGAGATAATTAACACCGACTCACTACGCTCCTAGAAAAAGTAACGAATGTCGAAAATGTTAAGTACGTGTAAAAATAAATCGATTTACATTGAACGCTCCAAAAATTAAATCAGAAACGTGACCCTGCCTTATAAATTCTTCCTGCAACTCCAAGACTATTTATACCCAGACCCGATAGTCGTCAATAGTTTCTAGTAAGTGTGAGTGATTGCAAATGATTCTATTAAAGGTGCGTGAACGCGCGAGTCGCATTTGCATCGTGGCGAAGGTGCAAATAACTCAGGGGACTATGTCCATCGGCTTGTATCTATTTGCGAGTGCAAATAGGCAATTTTCCTTGGCTGGTTGAAAACAGTATGGCAATATCGCGACGGGGGAATGGCAAACATGGTCTGTCCCGGTCGCCTCGGTCGCAATCGAAGGCCGAGATCCTCTTAGAAGAAGGGAACTCCCTCGCAGTAAGGGAAGGCCAGAGAGCAGAGAGAATCCTGGCAGGCTCGGAGGAGAGCGAGGCGTTCGTGAGCGCACGAAAGCGAATCATATCGCGATTAAAGGCTCGTACCTCACGGGAAACGACAAGCTGACTTATCGCCGATTGGAAAGCACGCACAAGATACCCACAACACACCACTCCCGCAGTGGGAGCGTCGCAGGAAAGCCCCTTTGAATTTAATTGGAATCCCCTATCTCGCTGGACCGAGGGAAGGATGCTGCTATTACTCTGCTGGTCGCCGCTGTACCAGCTAGCCCGGCCACAGAAGGAAGACAGAAAGAGAGAGGAGAGAGAGAAAGAGAGAGTACGCTGATTAATTTCAGCCGCAGAGAGCCGCTCTTCTCGCTCGCTCCCCTCGCTCGTAATAACACGACTATGGAGACACTTTGCTTAGGATCCGGCGGCACCACCGCAAGATAAACCTTCGCCTCTCTCGTTATTAAATTATATCGGCGGCCAATCGACGTCGCTACCGATCATCCTTTGAACTCACCGAGATAAAGCCCACCAGCGATCGGAGAACCACTCGTCAGAGACGCCGCAATAACAGCCTCAGTGAGAAATTAAACAACATTCATCGGCAGTTCTTTTTTTTTATCGCTCTTGTGTCAGCGGCGATGATTAAAGAACAGTATCAGCGCGTGAGAAAATGCCGGAAAGAAGAGTTGGAAATGGGACGCGGTCATTGACTCGAGTTGATGATTTCAGGGAAGCGTGAATACATATGCGTATTGAACGAGTTGACGCAACAGGCTCGGCGACCAACGCTAACTACTTTGTTGATTCTGCCAATTGTCAAGAAGAAAAATCAGGTCGGCCGCCCGCTTACACGCCGTGCGCAAATCATCGTCGCGCCGTACGCAACGAATAGTCATTGTCACGTCGACCTAGTTTTCTCTCTTCTTACTTCCCGGTACGACGAAGCGAATGCTCGCGAAGTTAACCTCGATATTATCCGCACGAACTGATCGACCATCATAATTTCAAGCAATTATTCTTGAATTGAAAGGCAGTGATTATATGTTTTAACAATTGGCTGTGCGTTGAAAGCAGCGTGGCCGCACGTGCGCCTTTTATCCTATTTTACGCGCATTCGTCGTAGACCTACATATGCATCTCTAACACGAAATCATATCGAATCGAATAAGTCAAAGCGGCAATAAGTGTCATTCATTACCCGAGCGGAAACGAGGGTAATTACCTGTTTTTTTTTGTTTTTTTTCATTCTACCATGATTACATGTTACACCATGCGAGATTTTAACGAGTAAATCCGAAGGATTTGCATAATTACTGTAACACAAATGCATCCGTGCCGACTGTGTAACCCGAGTGGCAGTCGCACGGGACTCGTTTCTAAATCTCGTTTGCCTCCTTGATATTCCTATCACCGTGTAAAGAGAGTCCGCATAATTATACTCCGCACTCGACGTCAAGACTTCCTAGTCGAGCGATCTAACGGTTCGCGGTGGAACAGCACCGCCAAGAAATTATAGATTAGGATCGAGTCTAATCTTGGTAGCACTTGGTGCACCAGCTACCTCTTTCCAAGTCAACTCAGCTCCCTACTACTATTAAACTCTATCAAGAATATCAACTAATCTACAAAAAGTCACAACTTTTCTCTCCCAACATATTCACTCTCACAACGAACTTTATACATTTACAGAAACAATTTATTTAATTGTTAACTTAATTAACTATTGATTGCAATGTAACGAAAGAGAAAGTTCAGTCTTCGAAGGAAAGAAGAACAAAGACTAGAAATAGTAAAATAGTACGAACCTAGTTTTTCATTGGACGCAGACTTCCCGGCGCCGATGTTGCTCACCCTTTCCACTTGCTGATTCATTCTACGCCTGGCCTTGTCCTCGGCCCTGAGTTTGTCCCTCGTTGGCGGCGAAGCACTACTAGCAGGCTGATCCCGATAACTGCTTCTACCCTCGCTGGGTACCATCGGTGGTTTATCCATCAACGAATTTCCACCAGAAGTCATCGTCGATGACACCGACGTGCTCGTCGAATAAACAGCATTCCCATTCATCGAAGTAGAGTTCGTCGAAGTTGCTACCAAGTAACCACTGCTGTTTCCATTCTCGAGCGGAGCACCGCTTCGAAGTGGCGACAAGTTGTTCTTGTGTTGTTCGTTGTTAACTTCACCGTTTCCGTTGCTCAGAACATTGTTGCTGTTAGTTGTAACGACGCTGCTCGTTACCAGCGACGGCGTCGACGAGAATGCCGAGGAGCAGAGTTCCGTCGGCACGCTCGTCTCCGGAATCCAACCGCTGGCATTTCGTGGCTCCGAACGACAACTGTTGAAACGTGGTCGTGGCGGATTCGGGGTGTTACCTGTTCATCAGGATGTTAATGTTATATATTAATTACTTTTTTCCAATCGTTTATGTTGAGTTAATACGATATTTGCATTTCAAGGATTCACTTGTTAATCTTTCCGTTTCTATTTTTTCCTTCACATAGGTGGAAGAATCATTTAATATATCGGACTGATCAAAGCATTCGTTGTAATGAAATCGTACGCGATATTCCTCGAAGAAACGGAAAACGGATAAAGCTTCATTAACGACTCTAATCAATAGAACTAACGATGTATCGAATTTAAAGAGAATTCCTACATGAATGACACTTACTTCGAATGGTCGGCGTAACTTGAAGAATGGTAGTCTGGCCGCCAGGAAACGTAGCGTTCCGCTTGTGCCTTCCCTGGAAGCAGTGGCAGTAATTTGCTCAGTTTGATCGACGACATAATAATTACGGGCTGTATTTACAAAGTGAGAAGAGGCCGTGGGTCGGCGATCGTGCTTGGAAGTTTGAACGAACGAACAAACCCGCGCGCGCGCTATTCAGCGTCGAGTTATGAGGACAGTAATCGCGCTCGCGCGCTGGTAGGTGGCAAGAGATCTAATTGAATAAAAAAGATTATCCATTATCTTGGCGTGAATCGACGGTACGACATCGGTGGGGAGCTGCATGTGGACGGAATGCCGTAGAATTTCTACGTAGGCGAGCGATATACCCACGTACCACCGGCAGACCGTACCGATCGCGCTAGCCGTACACACTCCCTAACGGTAGATACCAACTAACGCCGATAATGTTCCCTGCACTCTTCCTCGTGCGCATAATTCACCCGAGCACACGCAATAAAGGCGCGCCACACTACGCTCGACAGCCTGTCAAAGTGCACAACCGAATCCTCCTGCGCTCCACACTACCAAGAAGCAACATACACCGCTGCCTATTGGTACTTCGATCGGTGAAACGCGGAAGATCTGTAATGAATAGATTCGACTTCCTATTCCAGGACGAAATTAACGTATATACTTTAAACATTCCTCTTGGAGTCCAAAGCATTGGCATCTACGATGCAATCAGTGTTTAAGAGTTAACGAGCAGCGGACACACGTGTCCGAAGCATAAGCTTCCTCTTTGGCTTCTCTAGTATTAATCTCGCAATAGTTACTCCGCGTGTTGTCTAATACAGCAAGCCTAAATGCTAAACTTGCGTGTGGCTAATCGAAAGTCACTTAAAGTGCTCGCATAATTAACGGATAATTTGGCCGATATAAGTAAGCGGCCAGTCGCGCCCCGCCTTTACGCGGTAGCAATATTCTTCCGAGTTGTTGGACTACCGTCGACACTAGCTAGTAGCTCTGGTACCATTTAATCATGTAACTCTGACCGCCCGGAGCTCACTGCCCTGAGCGTGCTAGTAGTTCGCCAAGACTTTTTCTAGCCTCGGCGTAGACACTAAACAGTAATGGGACACCATACGCGATCAAGGAACTCTACCAAACTGGTTCGCCGGGTAATTTTACGACATGCGGCGAGGGTTGCTTAATTTTATGGATCGTTAATCGACCGGTTCCTCTCGTGAAAACGGGTGGGGGTGGGAGAGGGAAATAAAATTGACGGGTGTTGGTTTAAAGTGATACTGTTTGCTTTGGTGTTCTTTAGTCTCGGGGATAATTCATTTGGCGTGGAAAGGAGTGTTATTGATGATAAGTAAACAACAGGTGGAGTAAGTTAAAATGATATAAAGCAATGGAGTAATAACTAATAGCTTCTCGTACTGAAATGTCAAAGGCGTTTGACAGGATTGAATTACTCAAGAGCCAACGCATGTTTCAAAATGCAAGCGCGACACAAATGCGAAATGTAGTTGTAGAGGAGAGGAAGGTGGTTCATAGGAGATAAGAAAAAAAAAGGTGTGCGTTCTTGGGTCGATTGAGTGCGTGTGCGTATGCATCGCCTTGGCCTGGTAACGCAATCGTACGTTTACACCGGGGGCAGCTTCTCGGCGACGATGCTGTTTCCATTTGCCGATCGATCATTCCTTGCGTAACGGAATCGATAGATAGCGAGTGCCTCGTGGTTGCTCGTAAGCCTTCGGTCAGGCTGCATAACGAACTGACAGAGGTCCCAGCCGATTGGAACGCCACCATCGATTGATCGATCTACTACATACCGTGCGGCACATAACCGAAGATCATAACGAATCGTTTCAATAAATTCATTACGTTTGCCAGGAATGCCACCATCAATTGCATAAACTTGACAGAGTAAGTTCGACCAACAAGTACTACGATTTTGCGGTCTCGAATGCTACCGCAGCGGGTGGCAAACGTTACGAAAGAGAGCGCGCGCGCGAGAGAGGATACATGCACCCAGCAATTATGTTTTACCCGCGTTTTTCCCGATGGCGTGATGCACTTTTTGCCAGGGAGCGCCTAGGTAAAGTAATTTCCGTCGCTGAGACAAGCCGCCGCAATTGGAATAATTACACGTATAACGAGCATGACGCCGGTGAGGATGCACTTAAGATTATGCGACTGGCGTAATCAAGCGAATAGTTGGCTTCTACTGGCTCCGCCGACTTCTGTCCCCGATGTGGCTTTAAGACCGCGAACCTTTTTAAGTATTGGGTTACTCATCATTTCCTGGCAAATTAAGTATATAACGTGGCGACCCAAGTGATCCTTAAACGAATTAAAAGCACTGTACGCTCCTTAAATAGACGCTGCTCGTGATTTCCTGAGGAATGAAGCTAGCAAACTGAGGAGCCAAGGTGATCCTCGACAATTAGCGCATACCTAAAGTCTCGGGACTTTTGTAGAGATAAGTCTAATGCAACATTCCTAACTAAGAGACTTAATCCTAAAGTGGCGGAGAAGGAAGAACTTGATAAATGGATTAGTTTGACAGATTTAATTCGGTAACGAACCTTGTTCCTCGAATAGACTTGGAGAACGTCGGCCCACCATCTAGTTTCCTCTCTGCACGTGCCCTTCACGAAGGTCACTCCTTCGGGAGAGGTGACTGCAAGGCTGTAAGGATGTCCAGTGACATCTTCGGCAGCCGCTACTTCGAGGACGCGGGTCATATCGATCCTCGCTTGTGGAACCGTCTCCGGCTGTAAGCAAAATTGACAATAATCTTATTAAGATGTGAACGTTATAAAAAATTAGAAATCCCCTCATAAAATAAACAGGTGTTACATAATTGATTTTTTATTCACTGTGAAAGATGTCCATCAAATCTCTGCGTTAGTTTCTGTGCCAAAGAGAAAGGATTGCGTATCGCGTTGCTAGGAATTGTCGCTAAACTTTCGAGAGCGCCTTTGAGCAGCTGGCCTTTGCAGGCAGTCTGGCTGGCTTTACCGGAAGCGTATCATTTTCAGTGCAATGAGTTGCCGAGAGTTGCTCGCCGGTGCACTATCCATTCCGCCCGTTCTCGTAAAAGTGGTACTTGGGAGTGAAATAACGCCTTATTACTATTCCAACCAACAGTTCTCTCCTCGTAAAATGAAAGTGAGTCTCTCGCCGTCTCTTTTGGGTTCGGTGTGAGCGAGGAGATCCCGCAATAGGCCGCCAATTTCAACCACGACAGAAAGACAGACGGGAAGTGGGCCGCGCGAGACGAAGAGAACAAGAATCCTCGGTACACTGAACCGTCCATTGTCTAAGAATTCTTCGGATGTTACCTGTCGCTCATTACAAGCAATCCTAATCGTCAGCCAATTTAAGAGGCACTCCTCGAACCTGCATCATTCCATAAGAAGGATACTTCTTACCATAGAATTGCCACGCGAAGAGAGATAAGATAGGAAAGTATCGAGACTCGAGTTCAATTACAAAGGAGAATCCTGCGATAAATCGCCTTTCCAATCGATCGTCGCCGTCATGCTCTCGGTGACCGGTTACCAACGCGCAGCCCACGGGGAAAAAGAAAACCTCTGCCTTATTCGTCGTAGAAAGTTGAAACGGGGAAACGAGGGGTTCGCGAAAAGGTGGTACGCTGTCGCGGCGACACGTGAAATCCCCTTCGAACACGAAAGAGCTTCGTTCGATCGACGGCTTTCCTCCTGGACGACCATAAAAGAGCAATGACAACGGCGGCGGCACAACCTGGTGCGTACTCTCACTACCAGCAGCAGCAGCAGAAAAACCTCGGGTCAGAGGTCCGCTTTCAATACTGGACTGCTTTCAATTGGCAGCTGGTTTCCCGTGAAATAGTACAGGTGCGGTAATTTATAACTATGACTGTGCTGCTGTCTCAGTAGCAAAGAAGCTGCCAGGAACTTTGCTACTTGGTTTACTTAGATAATGCAGCAGAACTGAGAGACGGAGTTCCATCGTCTGTTTCTACTGTCGCGGTAGATTGAGTAGAACGTTCAGTAGCTCTCTCGCCTCATTGACAGTAGTCTTCAACTAACAGCAGCTTGAGAACAGTCTATTACTGTTTGAGAATAAGCGCACAGTAGGAAATTGCCATCACTAACTTGGACTTTGGGACGAAACTCTAAACGAGCTCTGCTCTGTTTCTCCCTTTGATCTAGGAATGTCCAATTTCCAACTAACTCGGCTATATAAATAAGTAGAGAGGAAAGAGGGTGGTAATGGAATGAGTGAATGAAACCAGTTGCTTGGTAATTATTAGTAGTAGAAAGGAGTGGCGAGGTGGAAAGTGAGGGGGGAGGAGAAAAAGGACGAAGGATCGTGACTGCTGCGACAAAGCCATACCGGGAATGCCAATTAACCTTTCAATCGCGATTGGCGTGCCCAGTAATATTAAATTTACGCGACAGGTTGCTGGCGAGCGAACTTGGGCGAGCTAGAGAGTGCTTGAAGTGCTTTGTCAATAAAAGGAATCGTGGACTTTAAATGAGCGGTTGCGATCGCTCGATTATTCGCGGGATAAGGAATAAGTCAAAGGTGTAGCTCTGCAACAAGACGGCTGAACTTTACCTTTACCTCTCAGGTGTGTAACAACCCCAACGATTCTCTCCAACAATGCCATTCACAATCATGGAAAATTCCATTAGTCGATCCTGCATGGATTCCTCATGGTATTCGATAAATTCAGGACATTACCATTAAGGACAATCATCTTTCTTAATGCATTAAACTCGGACTATGCGAGTCCTGTAAAACTTACTGCATTTCATGCTGAGTAACCCAGTTTCCCATACATGCAAGGGGTCGATTTATTGTCGGTCGAGGGCTGGATCGTCGCAGTAATCTACGATGCCGCTGGTAACAGCACTTCACCGGCGGCAGCAGGGCGGCGGCACACGTGTGCTCCTCGAGAGAACGTTCACGCACCGCAAGGCAAAGCTCGCATAATTCAAAGCACTGTGACTGCCGGAACGGGTGTGCGCGTCTGAGAGAGAGAGAGAGAGAAAGGAAGGAAGGGAGAGGGTGTGTGCAATTTTTCTCGCGTTCAAGCAGCGACATTATTCTTGAAACGCGACGAGGTTCATTTGCGCGTGCATCTTTTCTGCGCTCGCGCGAGTGCGCGCCTATATTTCTTCCCTGGTGAACTCAACCGAGCGCATTCACGCCCCTCTCTCCTCTTCTGGCTAGCTGGCTAGTGGCTTGAAAAACTCTCCCTCGAAGGATCTTCACTGTTGGCGATCTCAACGCTCTTCAACTTCACATATATTATGCTTTTTCCCCTTTGGTGTACCGTGCACTTATTCCCCCGGATAAGCTGCAATGTTGTCGGTAGCTTATTACCCGCTGTTTCTGCTCGCTCGAACGCTCAAGTAGAATGGGACCGTCTGAGCAGCACGCGCTATTAGCTCCTCTAAGACTTTCCAAAGAGTTTCGCAGAATATTCGCACATTGCTGCCGGCTTACACTCTGATCTGTCATATTCTTCATGTTACTTTAGTAATTCCCTCGTAATTTTTACTGTTTATTATATCCCTGAAAATCTTTGCAACTATCTTCTGTAATTGACGATATAAAAATTTCAAACTGTTAAGCACGTGTCGATTCCTAACCAAATGATAGTATATTTCATCTTTCTTAATTATACTTCGACATGCAAAAGGATTGTTCGAAGTAATTTCAAGCTTGGTAAATACGATAGCCAACCGGCTCAGGTGGAACGAGTAGAGGACGCTAATAGAAGTCCAGCATCCATCAGTAAATTTCATTATCACATTTCTGTCGGGATTGTTGCATGTCTAATTATATCTGGCGCGCAATCTAGTTCGAGGCGTACGCGCCGTATCGTCGAGATTGTTAGCCTTGACACGGAGATTCAAGGCGGTAGATGTGTGCGCGCCGGCGAGGCACGCGATACGCGCCGCCGGTGCATTAAAGCATGAACCTGGATACGCTCCGGGGCGGTGCATGCTCAGATCAAAGATAATAACAATTATGCGCTTTCTCCATGGCGGCGACTGGAGTTCGATGCTTTTCCTTCATCGCGAATTAGATGAAACTTACACCGATGAAGATTTCATCGTCTCGGATTACATGGACCACCCTTGCCATCTCTTTCTCTCTCTCTCGCTCTTCTTGCATATGAGTCGGTTTTAATATCGCGGACAGTTGATAGATAATGAAAATCTACTAATTTAGAAAAGCTCGTGGAAAATGACTATGCGTGCGAGAAGGAAAGAGAGCCTGTAAACATCAGAAGGGTCGCAGCCGGTGTCTGCTCGACTTTCTCTTATCCGCCAGGTTCCCGCCACGGCTCAATGGAGACCGCACAATTAAGTACACCTGACGTTTCTGCACAACGATCCATGAACGTCCACCAGCCTGTCTCGGCGTGCCTGCTTTGTTGCTCGGCCAGCGCAATTTGTTATTTGTTTATGTGTATTCCCCCGCACGACAACAGCCCGCTCGGCTTACGTGGTGGGCGCATTCGAGCGAACTCATGCGATCCACTACACACACCGCTCTCGCACGTGACAGGTCGTTGCGTAACAGCGGCTGGAACTTCGTTGGAATTGACTCGTAAAGCTACGATAGCCTATCAATGATTTCCTGTGATTACATTGCTCGATTGGCAAAGGTCTGACTCGCGCGGCAATGCAACGATGAGAGATCTATTTAGTATTAAATTAATTCCTTCGTCGACCTCGTGACTCGAATACTTCGATATTTGTCGCGTTATGATTTAATGTGCGATTACTACTTTTTGTAATATTTCTACCGAACTACCGGCATTGTTGTTATACGGCGGATGGAAGGGGGGGATGAGTTTAATAAAATCGGGAGATATATATTGGGTGGAGAGAGCGGCGGGGGGGCTGGTACGGCGTCGACTGTAGCCGAGGCAAGTGCTCCAGATAGTTGTATTACGGCGGGGCAAAACATGGGGAGAGACGTGGTCGGCGTAGCGATACATCATGGCCCGTGTCCGCCGTTATGTACACGAGAGACCGCCCTGACTCGCATTTTTAGAGACGCGCCCCGCCAGAGTGACTTATGGAGGCGCAATTTAAATTCGCCCGTAATGAATCGCTCGAAATGAGATTTATACGTGTTCGCCGCTTGCTAAATGTCGGGATTGGGATATCTATTGCTGTCACTGCGCCAGAGAACCACCGAGAGTATCCTGCGAGATGTTTCTGCGCGTCTTACTAGTTGTAATAACTCGGGTGGTATGCCAGTGGAAGACCGGACTTCGTAGCACGCTCATTTCCCGAGTGCAATCTTTACAGCATCCATCCACTTCTCTCGACATAGAAATCCTTGTTGCGCGATACAATGTATGAAGATCTGACGATTACAGATGCAAGTTTGTTGAAACTTTAAAGAAGACTTCAAGAGCGACAAGATTTAACAAGCCAAAGTCATAAGCAAAAGTCGTAAAAGTGATAGAAGGGTTGGTGAAGGTTAATCCTTGTAAGAAGGGAAGGAGAGGATCTCTGTCAAAAATAAAACAGGTGGTCCAGATGGGGCGTTGTTGGGCTTGGTGCGATCCTCCAGCGAAGCCTACCGCTTCGTGACCCGGTTGCGGTGTCCGCGCGATAAGATCCGTGCTGCTTATGTAAAACACGAGTTGTCGCGCCCCGTGGCGGTCCCTTCATCTTCCTCCACATCTCCGGAGCACTCGCTCGCGCGCGCGCGCGCGCGTACTCTTCCTCCTCCAGAGCAATCTTCGTCGCCGATCTTCGCCGTGGTATCCGCGATCTTTCGCGGCGCTCCGGACGTGCCCCGGCAACCCGACACCCTGGCACCGCTGACACTTCTTCGCCCTTGCCAGCTAGCGGTGACTGGATGCCCTCTTCTCGAGCAAGGTCCTTTGCCAACTGTGCTCGCCTCCTTGCCTGACTGCCTTCCATCGTCTCAAGGACTCTCTGCTCGCGCTTACCTGCCAGCACGGCAACTCCTAATTAATTGCCGCAATTAAAACGTAACGCATCGAGTCGGGGCCGCCAGCGGATTTGTGGAAATTAGCGACGCTTATCGAACCATGCTTTAATCTCGCCCCGGATAAATGGATTATACCGCTACGAGTACGCGGCATCGCACTCATCTCGATTCACCACTTCGACTCATTAATCCAATATTTTTCTGGTTATTTAAACTTCAAGTTCCTGCCCCCCTCGGAGTAATTATGGCAAGTGAAAAAAGTTTAAGTATAGGAGACGAAATGTACAAGTAATTATATTTATGACATAAAAAGGGGTGGTTTGGTAATAAATGCGTTGTAGAGTAAATGGTAGGTGCATGTCGATGCCGATGAAAGGGGTGATTATAACTTCCGTTATGGGAGTTGTAAGATAAGTGAAAGTCGAGGAAAAATTCTTGTGGAATTCTTTATGCTTGTAATCCTTGGGGGGAATGAAATAGAACTGTCGTCTATTGAGTGCGAGGCCGTGTGGAACTTCGTCGCGCGTACCGTCGAGAATCCAGTAACTTTTCATCGATGGAAACAGGTCCCACCGGTGTGTCGGTGAGCCTTCTCGCCGGAGGAAAGATCGATTGAACTGGAATCGATGGGGCTGCCCGGTGCGATCGCGCGCCGAACACTTAAAGCGACCAGTTGACAAATGCGCGTTTACCCAGACGATATTCGCCAAGCAGGCCAGAGTCAATAATAAAATAATACAATCATTTACTCGCAGCATTCTCGATTGCGCGAGTATCGAGTCTCTCAATGGAAAGATCTCCCTTTTGAAAATCTCTTCTCTCATTGCCATTCCACACGGTCATTCCAGCTACGTGTTTATTAATGACGATCACGAACTGACGAGGCTACCGATTCGATCGGTTTCCCCGAACCCGCCGTGTGGCTTCGATCACCGGCAAAGGGCAGTAGCTATCTACTACTGATTAGTATCCAACCGATTTCCTTACGGCACGAGGGGCTCCTCCCTGCTAACGTGACGGTATGCAATGCGCGAGCATTCATCCACACGTACCAACATTTCTCCAACCATTCTTACATACACGCACACGACACACACGTGTTTCTCTCTTCAGATTCCCAACGATCAGCAATCGCGCAAGAAGCCACCATTCTCTCAATGGATTCGGCGAAATCTTACCGCGAAGATGATGCGCCGATATCCGATCGATTCCCCCCGATATTACCAGAAACTCATAAATATTCTCGCGAGAAGCTCGTAACTTTTCCAGCAAGGGGTTCGGCTTTCTTGGAAAATAGCATCGAGCTTTCGCAATGATCACGTGAAGCGTGCGAGAGCCGATCTCGCAATCAGCAGAGTTTATCTCGAGGCACGAAAGATCCGTCGATAATTTTCGTCTACCTTCACCTCAGAAGACCTTTATCGCAAACGATGGAAAAAGGTTGATTTCATAATTAATAGTAGCCGGGGCAAAGGGGGAAACGCTAGGGTGGAGAGTGGCACACGGGCAATTATATTAATGGCTTGATGTCTCTATTAATTGACTTCGCTCCAGTTACAAATTACCGGCATTACGGCCGGTCGGTGGAGACGCCCGGTGGCTGCCTTCATTACTCCCTGGAGAAGGTCAACTTTAACTACCGCGGCGATTAAAGCAGCCTCCTCGCAATAATCCGAGAACTAACCGTGCAGAAAGAACTGGAACAACCTGGACGTATACCGTAGACCCTGCGCGCTACCGATAGTAAACTGTGCATCCATGAAAATCATTGCAATTTACTTTCAGCGCCATTGGAAGACGCGGGCGAGCACGCTACGATTGCTGCTGCTGCTGGTACTGCTGGTGGTACTGCTGCTGCGCCCATGGTGTTCCTCGAATAATGCCAAGATCGTTCGAGCGCATTGCGTTTACTTACTCGCACGCTCGAAGATTAATGGGCTCAGCGCGAGATTACTGGTAATAATAGTCGAGCGCTCGCATTACGAAAGGCCGCTGCCGTACGAAAATGCTGGGGCATCTGGCAATTAGACGCATTGCCGCGTGTACGCTTGCATAGGCGCATTAGTTACCCGACGGTTTCGCGGGATCGCGAAATCCTCGCGAGGATTTATCGCTCTCGCCAGAGCAATGGGATCGCGCGTTTATAATCGTCGAGGGGAAAAAAATTGTAAGATCATACTGGCGAGTCCTATGAATTAAAGCGTGCAATAAACCTGATCAATTAACGAATTCCATGTTCGATCAGTGAGAATACAGAATAGATTCAAGTTCAAAGGGATTTCTTGGAAATAAGTAGAATTTGAAAAAAAGTAGTTTACTGTTCTAGCATTATAAGTGTGGAGAGTTCATTGACGTATAAAGTAGCAGGGATTGAAACCAGCTGGTCGACGAAGGTGCAGTTCGTGATCGATTCACCGGTGGATTTCATGAATGATCACTGAAGAAATGAGGACACTCGACTGCACTCGGCAGCGATCGACTATTCCAAGGAGGCTGCCGATCGAAAGGAATCCATTGCTCGTGCGGTGCATCGTTAACCCTTGAGATCATCTTGCTACGAGCTGACACACGCACCACAAGACACTAGTAGTATCTACTGGTGCAGCATCTTATGGAAACTTGTACGGAGATTTAATCCTGACTCACACTCCTGTGCAACGTGCTTCGGTGCGAGTAGTTCTCCAGCAAACCTCCTTTTTGCCACGGCTCATATGCCAGAGCTGTAAACGAGCCGTCTGTGTAACACGGTAACAATAGTTGCCGTTCGCAGTTGCACGATAGAAAACACTCTGTCGGCATAACGGTATTTTTATTACCGGACTGTGAATATTTATGGATAAACTGGACGCGTGTAGACCATTCTTGAAAAGTAGGTGATACATCATTATTCATGACATAGTTTCTACTTTTATTACATTTCTGTGGAATATTACGCGTAGTCCAGTAATTCATCTAATCGAGAAAAATTACTACTGTTCGCACAAAGAAACTATAGTCTATTAGTTTCTACTCTAGTTCTTATTGAACTATGCGTATGTAATAGCATAGTATTGAGACACTATTCCCAGTCATTTAATAAACAGTTGGACTTACTGATATTTGAAAGGCAGATCATGAATTAAAACCCGGCCACTGAATGACCATTTAAAAGGGCTCACGCGCTGTGTTGCAATCCGCTTATTTATGCTGCAACAGTAAAACGTGGAACTCGGTCGCGAGTGATTCGCCAAAGCAGTGACGGCAAATTTAACTTTCGAAAGAAATGGATTTATGAATTTATAAAAAAGAGATTGAATTTTTTGAATCGAAGAAAGATGTTCTACGCAAAGAAATGGAATTTCTATGAACTTTGATAATAATTATCCTTTTGTTACTGTGAAAATGTAATTGGATGCAAAATATGCGAGAACTAAAGAGGACCAGGATTGCAGCTTGCTGGTTGTATGCATTCCGTGAGGATGACTGCCTCTCCTCGTTGGCGGACAAGCGGAGGAGTAACGGGATCGTGGAATCGATCTCGGCCGAGATCGAAGGTCCTCCGCGATTCGATTCGATCGTGGAATGGCGAAGGTCGCGAGGGAAAGGAATACCGTTCATAAGTTACCGATCGATCCAAACGATCGAGCTTCTTCGTTCTCTAGGCTTGGAAAACAGAAGTCGAGACTGCGCCTCTTGGAATCTTAGGAACACATTACTGAGTGCGAAACAGGATGACGGATGATCGGAACTTCCAAAGCGATGATTTCCTTCCTCGAAGATAATCCTGATGTGAATGAGACACGCCTCACAGGGTTGAAATCATAAACTACATTTGACAGAAATGATTTCTTTTCTTCTTTATCAGAAGGAGAGACGGTTGTAAGATCAGATGGCTGCCGGCGGTATAGTAAATCATTGGAATCCGAGGAAATTGATTCCATTCATTGTAGACTGGGCCGGGCAGCTTTCAGCTCGGGGCCGATCAGCACCGGCAAGCTCTCTATGCTCCAAAGATCAGGCTGTGAGTTATTCCATTATCCGCGATGGCAAAGCGGGTGACCGGGCGGCGGGGCAAGGAAAATGGGTTACGGTGGCCGCAAGATTAATGTGGCACCTGCTCGCAATTACAGCGGACGCACTACCACCGGTGCAAATCCAACCGGCCGCTGCCGCCTTCTCGTAATGCGAATGCATAGCAGCAATCGCGTTCTCTTCCGTGGAAGGCTTGGACCACGCCGGATTCCTCGAGAAGACCGTCGCGGCTCTAACGAGTCCGGCACATTCGATTAACCCGATATCTCTCTTCCTCTCCCTTTCTCCCATTCCCTTTCGTTGCACGACTCCCTCCGATCATACTTCATCCTCCATCTCATCTCTAATCTCTTCGAAACCAACTGATAACAATAATAATTCGTAGAACAAATCGATTGATAATAAATGTCATCAATTCAGAATTCCAATAATTTAAATATCACAATCTTAAAAAATATTAACATAACACAAAGAACGTTCTATATATTGTTATGATTTGCCCGTATTTTATCTAGGTAACCAGGGTATACGTAGTATCTTGATCACCGGAAAATCCACAATTCAGCAGTGTCCCTCTACTCTACTTCCGTAAGTACTCGCTTATATTAATTATATTAATAATAATCATAGAGTCTCAAGATCTCAACTTCTCATCTTCTGAAGAGACGGAGTATTGGCGATGAGTGGTGGTGGTGAATTTGCGGTGGGGCATGTCGGGTTGCAGATTGATGCGACAGCGTCGATGTCTCACAGGAGAGAGACTGCTCTCTCGTTCTTATCATGGAAAACGTCTTGCGAACCACTGGCAACCCACTGCCGATCATATTGCACGCCCGGTGCTTCTCTATTTTCGATCGGATAACGGCGCAAGCCTCGAGTGCACTGGTGTCGACTTACCGCGGCCAGCTTGAGATATTGACCGTTTGCGGTTCAATGTTTCCTAATGAGAACGCAGAGCGCTCGCTTATTCGCTCCCTTATTTCCTGTCGGATTATTATTAGCCCGTCAATCGTCATGTCCGCTCACTTTGGCATCTCCAACATTTCCCAAGAATTGCTAGCGTTTATGGAATTCTAATAGGAATCAGATAGTGAAAAGGATGTTGTATCGCTAACAGTCACGATGTACAGTTTCTCCATTCGAGAGAAAGCATGCGGCACTTTTCCAATGAGTAATTCCTAACTTTCCTCTAATGACATCTGATTTTCAAGGCTCGTTTCCTGCCAACCATGTCGAATAGTGAATTACTCTCGTTTAAATCGAATTCTACATTTTCTTTATTTTACATTAAATATTAAACATTAAAAATTAAAACTATTTCAATCGATATACTTAACATCTATATTCAAAAAAATGACGTTGTGAGAAATATAAGTACAGAGAAATAATAATGGCTCGTAAAATGAGAGTGTTGAAGGGATGGTTAGGGTGGGTAGATTTTCATGGATCTGGGTGCAATAGATCAATGGATCGAGGCAAATGGAATGTCGGTGATGTCGAGCGGGCGGGTTAGCGAAGCTTGTAGAGAGGCTCGTATCCACCGAGGCATGTGGAGGCTCGTTACTCGAGAGCGGTACATACGTTATAGTACTCGGCTACATAAATACCCCGTATGTAGGATAGGTACCGTACGTGTGCCGGTGTACCTGCGCTACGCCCAGCACACCACGTCGTTTCCTGGTTACTCGCGCTGGTTTTACTTGGGTGTGTCGCAATCCCCGACTGACCAAGCTAATATCCGCACACCTATCGATATGAGCCGCTGATTTTGACATTGTTCCAACTACTCTCATGTTTCACCGGGCATATCGCCTACCACCGACGCGTCCACTTCGATATTCAGATCGCGGATAACACCGCGAATAAAAGAGAGCCGAGCGAGCGAGTTCTCGAGTGTCTCCACATGAGAGAAAGAGAGTCTGCCATAGAAGGAAATAGAGCCAGGAGGAGAAAGGAAAAAGCGGAAAGACAACCAATCGCCCCACTGGTGAAAAGCAACGGCAGCGAATAATCCCGCGCTCTTGTTTACCAAGGCACACACAATGCGCCCGCGCTGATTTCTATCGGCTCTTTCCAGTGGATGTACGCTCAGCTTCTAGTGTTTCTTGCGGCGGCGCAAGCCTGACACAGATAGCGCGATATTATTATTGCCGATTGTTTTTACGAAGGTGCGCACAGTTATCTGGAATACGCATCTAGCAATCTCGGTGTGGAGACCTCCTAGAATTACGCCGACTGTGATCAGCAGCGATCCTCGTAAGACCCGTGATTAGAGAACAGGCTTTCCGATCGCAGGGAATTCGAGGAGAATTCTGTTTCTCGATCTTCCTCGCAGCAGGTATACATAAGTATATGCGCGGTAGCAGCGTCGAGTTCAACTAATTAAACGGGAACAAGCGAGAGGCGGGTAAGCCGGCCAATAACAAAGCGAACGGCTCGGTGTCATTAGTGTCTCTTAAAATGATGCACAATCGTCCAATTACATGTCGCGCGGGTCCCGTCGCAAAAATGCCCGAATACGATAAAGACGACTGTTGGCCGTGCTCGAAGGTGGAAACTGGCAAGCGAGACATGTTGGTGGCCGGTTGTCGGTAACTTGGACATTATTATTACAAAGTAGCAGGGAACCTCGCAATCCC
The DNA here is from genome assembly GCA_964023945.1 of Ectemnius cavifrons. Lineage (NCBI taxonomy): Eukaryota > Metazoa > Arthropoda > Insecta > Hymenoptera > Crabronidae > Ectemnius > Ectemnius cavifrons. The sequence goes on along the minus strand of OZ030384.1, from coordinate 8,758,529 downwards.
GGCAGCGGGGCATCGTTAAAGTCTGGTAAAAGGCAGGGCGTGCGTAAATACGTCGCGTGGATATCAGGGTCAATATCGTGCAATTATACGATTCAAAGCGTAAGCCAAGCCGCACATACACACACACAGACACACACACACACACTTGTGTACGTCGCACTTTCTCGTTCCCGGGAATCGTCTGGTTTTTGCCACGATTCTTTCTCTTCTGTCTCTCGTGCTCCGTGACTGGCTGGTAACAAAGAAGGGAGAAGTAGAGCACAGAACGCGCGGCCCTTTCACGAGGGAAAACGGAATCCGTGCAAGCGGGGTAAGTGAGCATTACAATGACAGTTTTTGCCCCCTCTTAACGAACGGCCGCTACCGCGGAACGTGGGAAAAAAGCGCCCTGTAATTGCACGCCTCGATAAATATAGCGCTTATAATTAAAAGCTGGATCTCTCGGCGAAGAAATCGTGAAAAGTGCATCCGGCAACATTAAACTCCACCTACTCCGCCGCGTTCCTTTAAGGCGCCGATTCGATGAAATTTCTTTAACATTCTTCGACCAAGATTATCACAATTCGCGTAATACTTCATTTATTATAGTAAATTGTGTTATTTTTTTTTCTGGCTACAATACACATATCAAGTGAGACAGAATTCTTTAGGTAAGGGTTGACACCCTACTTGTTCAGATTTATCAAGTACTTAAGGGCTGTTAGTATCACGCGTCGCTCTTGCGAAGAGATCGTTCACCCTTCGCCGGGGTAATGCTCGACTACCACTCCTTGGTGAACTTCCCCATCTCCCTAATTGAATCCTATTAAGTACTCTCATCGAGAAAGTCAATGTTTCGTTGCCCTGGCAACGATGTGCTCCAAATACGTCTCCGCTCTGAAGCGTTACCCCTAATACGCTAATGGCTCATTAAAAACTAAATCGTTTATTATAATATCGCAATAAATAAACTGTTAAAACATTTGATTCTTATTTAGATACCAGAAGAGTAATTCGTTCGTTGCGTTGCTATGATTTCTAAATTGTTATCTAGCAAGAAAGAGGCTGCGCACTCGAGTAAGGTGGATGCGCCCGAAAGCACCACTAATTCCAAGTGCACGGCTGTGCTGGTGCGCGCCAGGATAATAAAGCATAGCTTGTTAGACTAATTAGGTGTATCGCATTAGCGCCGCCACGACTTTGTTGGTATGCGTTCTGTAAGGGAGGAACCGAGGTCGTCGACTCCTGAACTATCCGTTACAATGTAAATATCGCACGCAATGCACGCGACGAACGTGCTCGCAAATCCAGCCTTTCTCTTCCAAATCTTTTTTTCTTTCTCTCTCTCTCTTTTTCTCTTTCACGCATCTTCTTTCACATGCGAGAGAATTAATATTAATCGTACGCACGCACGATCAGCCCTCTCCTCGCATTCACATTTGTCTATACTTTCCAATCTCCGACGATTATTGCACACGGCTGTACCAAGCACGTGTCAGTTTCCAATCCCGCCTATTTCGCGTGTAGCAGCGCGCGTGGAAAAACGCCAGCTTTCAAAATCGATGTTTAGTATGCTAGCATTAGAACCGCGTGGGTTTTCACCTGTCCGTGTTTGATGAGAACATTTTGATTGTTAAAGACTTAAATAGCGGTAGATAAATTCCTTTGTCAGCACTTAGCTTGTCACAGGATAGAAATCGATGTTTTTTTAATAAGTATTTTTTAACAAAAATACTCCAATTTCGAACGAGCTAGTCTATGAAAGCTTGTACACAATTAAACCTAAGTTGTGCAAAAGAAAATGGAAAGAGTTATTCCAGGGATTGGTTCTATTCGGCGATCAGTCTTGAGAAAAACTGCTTCGGTGGCGAGTGGCGGTAAGCGGTGATTTATATTTAACTCGGGGACCTGGCTCTTCCACGAAGCCGTTTCGGGAGCCATCAGCTCCAGAGGAATTCAAAACCGACCTAAACCACGTCTCGAATATACATATATTGGCGAGCGACGATCCGCGCTATAGTCAACGCTATTAACAGTAAGGTCAAGCCGACGATCGCGTCCCTGCGCGACCTCTCGCATCGGCTTCTACCTTTTTATTATCGCATACATCGAAATACAACGAGTGGCGCTCTCGCCCTTTTACTCCCTTCCAATGGGATGGCTACGGGAGTTATGCTGAAAAATTGCCGACTGGCTGCTTAGCCGGCCGATGGCAGTATATCATTGGGAGAATAGCAGTAAAGCTTTGTCACTGTCATTAAGGACGGCATAAATTGCAGCATCCCTCTTCGCACGATTTCATGGAATAACAAGCGATTCAAGTATCTAACTGATGTTCCTAGGACAAAAGTTCGCCTCGTCAAGTACAACTGGTTCGATGAAAACTTGTCAATTTGCTCGATTGAAAAAGTAGTCACACTCAAGGTGACGTCGTTCAGGTCCAAGTCCGGACTAAGTAACGATTAAAGTACCGGCTCAAATTTCTACGTAAATGGTGGGGAGTATGCCTATCGCGAGCGACATAAAAGCACTTGAAAACTGACGAGCGTAAACTCATTAATCTTGGAATCTTAACAACCGCGCGAGCGCGATGTGAAAAGCCAATCAACATTTTATACGGCAGTAAAAGCACGAAAGATGCCAAAAGGAAGTGCAGGTAAAGTCGATGCGGTGGTCTGATGAACAGTGCTGCTGGTATTTAAGGGTACCACCGCTGACTCTCACGTACTTTATTCTATCTAAATTACAGACTTGTGCACAAGCCGATCGCTGTGGGCGAGTCGAATCATTTCATGCATGAGCGTACTTGGTAAACGTTGCCAACGATTAGTCCTTCCCATTTCCAATCTATTACTCCAAATTCTACTAGTCAATTTTCTACTTCTCCCATGGTAATCCATCCTTGCGTATTAAGGCTTGACTTGTGCATTCAGAGTTGAGAAAAAGTGCGGGCGGAGGAGCTGGTGCTACGAAGGTTGCAGTAGGAGAAGATCGGCTTGACATGTTAACGACAAGCGGGTTAATTACCTGTCGGCCGCCGCTAATTACATCTGCTTGCGCAGCCGGTGCTGTCAAACGTTTCCGCAAACGACGCGCAATTACGTAAAGGCCGGTTCCCGGTGAGGTAAGCCTGTGATTGGGATGGCGAGGATCGTAAGAGGCGCCGCGCGCGCAAGCTTCGACTTAGCCTCTGTTAGATCGGCATGAATGGTCATGCCGGAACGAGGAAGTAGCTAGTTGCTTTGACGGCAACGCGTACTTCCTTTTGGAATACTCCACACCATCGTGCGTGACGCGATCACTTGTCTAAGAATCCTTTCACTCAAAGACTTCCTTCGAATTCCAAACTAAATATCACTTTATCCTTAATTCTTTATCAAATCTAATATATAATATTAAAGAAAGAGAAAGTAGATGACATGAAAAGAAGGAAGAGAAAAGTTTTAAATTCAAAGGATCGAGAAAATGTAGTACAATTAATCGAATTCGAGTGTATATATAAGGATCGAGTTGACAGTCGAATTACAGAAGCGATATAACCGACACTGTGCTCCTTTTCGAAAATGACATAGGGATCCTGTTGGCGAGGTGTTCATTCTTTCATAGGGGGTATAGGGGGGACATACATCAGAATACAATGGTGGCGAACTTTCCAAAGGTAGACCGGCTGAGAATTGATACGTCGTCGTCGTCGTCGTCCTGTGCTCGCCGCGGCGGACGGCGACGACGACGACGACAACGAACATGTACATGTAACTCACAGGCGCGCACACACCGTTTGCACCATGAGAACTGGCAATAATCTGTTTTCGATGCGAGAGCCATTCCCATGATCTATAACAGAGCAATAGCGTGTCGGCGACAGTATCGTTCACAGTGACTGCCTCCAAGATACGTGCGCTCGGAGAGTGTTCCTTTAAAGAGGACACAAGAACACAAGACACAACGCTCGAAACCAGCTGGTATGCGCGACGTAGTTAGCGTAGGTTGAACACTGTGTTTGCGTGCTGGCGGTGTCATTTCTCAGTCGTTCCTCGATGGAAGAAGAGTAGAAACCAAGACGAGGAAGAAGTAGGCTCACTTCTTACCGCGAAAATCCGATTAACCAAATGCGATTTGCACACAGAATGACACTCTGCCTCGACGTCATCGTTAGGTCGCACATCGACTTCCGCTTTCTTGGTTTTCTATTGTAATTGCGCGTGAAAAACTCTTTTGATTTAAATGATTGAAAAGCTTGATTTTATTTAGTTATAATTATTGATTTTAAGATTTGTCTCTGTCAGGTTTTTAATTCTGTTGATTTATATCACGCATGAGAAGTCCGTAGTTTCCTTCGTGTACTTCCTCGATCCTTCGGGTGTAGAATTTATCCGGCGCACGCCTGTAATTCTCGGCGCGAGTCGCTCGCTCGCCGTAATTCCTTAATGTAATGCTTACGGCAGCCTATCTGAATTGGTAATCGGCCCTCTAACGGTACTGTCTTAATCTTTACGAGGCAGCGATCGCCGAATCATTGCCGGCGCATAATCGCAGCTGAGATGAGAAAAATTCAGCCGTTCTGAGACCTTACCGAGAGTATAAAACTGTGAAGGCAGTGTTTATTTCGTTGCTGGCTGACGAGAACATGCATCCCTGCATACTCTTTCAAGAGAACTATTCCGGCATATCGGACGTTAAGGTGAAAAAGAGGGAATTAATAGAGTAATTAAAGGTGTGTCGTAATCGGCAACGACGAGAAGGTTTGTCGTAAGGGTAGTCGAGCAGAGAGTTACCAACTTGTTCGTAAGACTATCTGCTTCAATTCAAGCCTCGTGTCGCCGCAATTACGCCTACGCCGCCAGTCTAATTCCACGTCGATTGTTTAGACATATTGCTTTCGCCAGGGTATAGTGTCTTAGCTAAATTAGAATTCGCAGACTCGCAATTGAGGGCTTCGAAGCGGTGACGTACACGTGCTTCGCAAATTACCAGTCGAGCCACTCCGGCGTGGGATGCAGGAGCAACGCGCGCGAGCGCATTGTTCAAGCTGACGACGGGTCCCGCGACGATATACACCGGGAATAAAGAGAATACCGCGCTGCTTTGCTCGCTCGCGCTGCTTTTCATGGCTGCTGCCACCATAAAACGCCAGGCACCATTCGCGGATTATAATTTGTGCCTCGATAATGAGGCATAATAAAGCGCCTCGCGCCGCAGGAACTCTCGGCGTGCCGCGCCACGGAGAAAGCGACGCCGATCTTTGACTCCTTTGATACTCGGTGCGTTCTGACGGGAAAGCGTCTGAGTGAGGAATTGAACGAGCCACGTCAACAATTACTCCCGGAACTCTCCTTCTGTATTGTTCGATAGACTTATAATAAAACTTTTGTTAAAAAAAAGATTATCATCGAAAAAATTATGTGAAATATGTGGATCTAAATTCATTCACTTGTCGAATGTTTAAATTTTAGTAATATGATTTCGTAATGCTATTACTACATTTTTTGAGTCCACTGTGTAAAAGATAGAGTATTCAATGCAAGTTTTTGGGGAGATCGACAGAATCGTGGAATTTTCTTAGAGCAAGTTCAGCACGTTGAACAGTAATATTGCAGAGAGTACGTAGCTAGGATAGTCGTGGAGAACTCGTAAAACCGGACGTTCCAGGAGGATATCGTGCGAGAGCCGACCGGTCATTTTCTTGGATTTCGATAAACTAGTACCTAACTGGTACTGATGTAGGGTTAGAGGCGGCCCTCGGCGTAGCTGGCCGAATAATTAGCCGAGGAAGGGAGATTGCGCTGCGTAAATCGGTGGGCGGAATTTACGAGTCGAAGGGATTACTCGAGAGATCTATAAGATCGAGGATAGGCGAAGGTCTGAGTTAGCATTGGGAATATGCGCTGACTGGAGTGGTTGGCGCGATCGTTAACGCCCTGGGTGCATTACGAATGTCGGGTGATAGTAATGACGTGATAATCCGTGATTTGCAACGGCGCGCTAGAGACACCTGGTACAGCAATTAAGAGGTTTTAACGTACATAATAGCAATTAAGGCTAGCTCAACTTATTACATGGGAACGAGGGATTAGGACTCCCGCGCGCCATTGATACAGCTTTATCTAATTATGCGGGAAAATATCTGCCGACCTAAATCACAACTTGGGTGGTTATCGGCGCGTTCCAATCGGCGTTGGTTAGTCAGGGGGAAAAAAAAGAAAAAGAATGGAAATACCGCTGTCTTTAATCTCTCAATCCCAATTACTCTCACCCTCGTAATTGCTTTGGCTGCGAGTCGCCTGAAACTAACGAGCGGGTGGTGCCGATCGTCTCTTGAGAAGTTGCAACATTACATTGTGGGTCAAAGCAAAGATTGCAACATGACGGCGGGGGTTGTGTGAAAATAAAAGAAAGGGGCAGAGAGCGAAGGCTTACGTAAATCGGAATGCGGCAATGATGATGGTGTACAGCTGGTAGAGACGATTCTTCAAGAATACAGCGACAGCACACCATTAGAATTGACGGAGAAATAGCTGGAGAGCTTCGAGAACTACCTCGTCTAATGTACTTTTACATCATCGATTCCTAATGTAAAAATAACTTGGACGAAGAAAGAATTTACGAGGCAAGTTTCAACGTTACCCGACGCACGTAATGCGTCGCACGTTATATAATTACTCGGAACGATTATCGAAATGGTTCCTCTTACAGCCTTTTTATGCACGCTCGAAATTTCGGTACTTCTCACTCTATCTGTCTCGTACAGTTCTTCACGTAACTTCTAACTTTCACTCACGCCGTGCTCAGCCCTTCTGGCGTGCGATGCTTTCCTCTCTGTCAGCTGATCGCTGCTGCTTTCCTGGATGAACCGTTAATCCACCGGTGTTCTGATACTCCTACGTGATTCGTGAATGAAATTTGTTCGAGACTGATGTCTACTTTGAACATGGTACGATAATAAAATTACTTTGTTTAACGAAAGAGAATTATTAATTTGAAGTATTCTCGAACTTGTAATGAAGTATAATTATTGCAGCTGTCAGTATAGAAATTCCATGGGTTTAGAGAAGCGAGAACAATACTGCATCAATTTCAGTCAGAATCGGACAGCCGTTAAGCCAGACATCCAATTGACAGGCCAAGATTTACTAGTACACTACGTGCCAGACATTTTTCCAATAGGCCAATTCAGGTCGCATGCCGATTGCTCCAAGTACTAATGCTAGTTACCTTCGAAATTGTTTCTGGCATGCGATCCGAAAGGCAAACGGGCATATATCCAAAGTCTCGTCAGACTGAAGCCAGGACTGCGAAATCTTTCTTCTCGGAGGATGTCTGGCTTTGCCGTATGGTGATGTTGTCCCATTGCCATGCATAATTATATAGGCAGAGTGCGAGGAGCGTTGTGCAAGTCTTGGGTGAGGCTGACGCATAGAATATTCAAGTCTGTTAAATTTCTTCTAGTAGTAAATATTGTTATGCTAAGTGCAGTTGTTGTCACACCTTTTCCATCTATGCTTAAGACATCTGCTCTTTTTCTGCCTATTCCATCGGCTACCTTTGCTTTTCTCCTTGCCTTCTCTTCATTCATGTTAGACCTGCCTTAGGCTAAATACTCACACTTGCGATTTTCTAGTCGTAGAAATAGAATCTGAAAGTTTTTGTGAAAGTACAGATAGATATGACTCGAAAAAACGCTGATCCGTCGCAGAGTAGTAAATGTGTGTTTAAATTAATATTCTGATTGAGTCATTATTAAATTAATCCTGTTATTATTACTTCCTCGGCAATCAGAGGCTTTCAATTCGAATTGCTTGGAATTCTCATATGAATCTGCTTATCTGTATATGCAAATAACAATCAGTTGCTTCAAGCACTGTCACTTATCGGACGATCTGTATTTCTGTATCTCTATTTTGGACTTGGCATTGGTATTTATTGTATTTAAGTACTCGTGGCTGTGTATGTGGCAGGTACTGCCGCAAGAAAATCGTTGTCAGGCTTGCAATCGGTCCGATCGATGCAGCGGGGCCTTCCTTCCGGGCAATTTCATCCGTTCCGGATGAAGAGCGAGGCGAACGTTTCAATTTGCCAGTCGCAGTGCGAATAACGGTGAATCGCGCGATTCCCTCCCCTTTGGCGACGCCAGTTGCATATCCGATCGCTCTTTTTTAGACCGCGAACGCGGTAATACTAGCGGTGTGCCGATCGACTCTCGCTGCTCGATTTCTGCGTCTCCTTTATACCGGTTCGTCCAGCCTGCAAACCTCTTGCGGCCGTGGGACTCTCTTACTTTGTTGCCAACACCCAGTCCTGTGTATCGCGTGACGCACTCTAGTTTGGATCCACGGTTTCATTACTTTCAATTGATATTCCCAGAAGCATTATCAACTACTCGCAGTTCCTCACTTGTAGGATACCTGCCCCTTGTTTGTACCTAATTTGCTAGCTATAAATAAAAGTCACTAGCTCGTTGAGAAATGATTGATCAACCTGGCTATCGGAAACTTGGATTAGTTTATTGATTAAACGAGATAATAGAATATAGACATTTTTCTTATTTCTCCATGGATCCCTTGCATAGAGATTATTTCCGAGGTTTCGCTAGAACAATAGCAGGATTTCGTCCACGTAATTGCTCATTTACTCACAATCTCCACGATGATCTAATACTACGACCCTGGCACTCCGGCGTGAAATCATGCGCTCGCATTCTACACCTTAGAATGGCATTCATGAGACAGCGTTGCGTCGCCGGAGGCTCCCAACGATTCATGCAAGCGGAATTCAAGAAAAATGTCAAATAATACGTTTGCGAATTAATTCTATTGGAGCTGTCAGTGAACACTTGTACTTCTGAGTATGATGCAACTCGACGACAGAGAGAAAGAGAGAAGGATTGACTTTGCTGAGAGTGGATTCGCACGACATTTGCTTCGAGATGACTGCCTGCAGCTATGTACCATCGCGGCCAGGTCAGCCAGGAAGAGTGGAAGACTACGAGAGAGTACCAAGAACTATCTCCGATTGCATAACAGTGAAAATCACGAATGCAGCGTGTCACGACCCGACGAAGAGTCTTCTTCGCCTCTTGCAGGTGCTGCTGCTCCACTCACGTGCCTGACGAATCGTTCGCTCCCTTCAAAGCTCAACGACACAACGAGTCACCAATTCGTGATCCTTCACAAACGAAGCAGACAAGTGCTTTTATTCTTTGTTCAATCATTTTTAAATAATTTCGATTTTTATAATAATTAATTTCGTATGTTAAAACGTTAAAATTAACTGCAACATTTGTATTTCGTTTTAATACAAATCTACAGTAGTTGCATGGATACTTGCTTGTCCAGATTCTCAATGATTACTGACTCCTTCTGGTAAATGCTCGGTTCATGATACGGAAGAAGGTTGCCTTTACAAAGGCTGTACCTGTTGGTTCGTGCGGAGTCTTGCCCCTTAACTCTTCTGTCTAGCTAGCGATTATCAATGTCACGTTCGAAGCGATCGGTAGAGCGCGTTCTCTAACCAATGAACTCACTTTCGCTGTCTTGCAATGATGATGCGGCGAACATAGTTGATATGGCGTGTCGATAAGGTCTGAACGAGCAATCGACGAGTATTACTGACTCGAAAGATTGATAGATTTTGGAAGGCGCCGTGGGCTACGTGTCACGGCCGTACACTTGGTACACTGGCTGGCGGGGAGTTCTTCCAGTGTACACCTGTCGGCGATTCGACTCCAGGCGAAAACCGCTCGTAAAGATAACGATCGTCCGTTACGACGGTGTCGTTACGACAGCGCGAGAGCTGTCGTTAGCCAAGGCTTTAACACGGTGATCCCTCGTTTTCGATAGGCGCGACCTTCGATCGGCCCCGACAAATTCCAGGCATAAACAACTACAGCTGTTCTCTACGACATCACCAAAGCCTGCATTTTACTTCAACCGCCTATCAGATCATATATGCCTCCCTGAAGGATTTCTTTCTTCCATCGAACACACCTATACAATCGCGTGGAATTACCTGTCGCGGTGTAAACGAGAGTGAGAGGGGCGTGAAGAAAAAAAAAATTCACGTCACTCGAAGCCAGTGAAAAATAGCACTGGCACGCTCGAGCGAATACGACTATCAAGGAATCACGCGCGCGTATGCTGTTGACATGTATCCACGGTGAGAAGCAGTCTATCCGCTCAACCAGAAGAATAGAACCACTCGGGCGCCTATGATGTTTGACGTTTCCGTGACAAAGGATCGCTCAAGGATTTCAGCGAATTGGTCGAAAAAACGCTAATCTTTCAGTGGGCCTAGAAAAACGTGTTTGTACACAGTACAAGATGAGTTCTCTGCACCAAGAAGAGATATTAAATATTGACTTATCATAAAGGATTTCTATTTCGAGGTCCTCGAGGCTGCTCTAGGATAAACTCGAGTATGCAAAGGGTGAGTTGTTCGAAGGTAGAAAGTTGTAGCGACTGAAAGTGGAGCTGGATGAGGTCACGCTTCAAGTGCAGTAAGTAGCAGTGGAAGGCGAACACAACACAGCGAGCCCCAGTCCCGTGCAATAGGCAGGACTAGAGCTTCGCTCCGGGCAAGAAAGACTAGGGGCAATAATAATTTACAGTACTCCCTCTTGCCGCGATTCCTTCTCCAACGTTTGGGCCCAGCATCTTCCGCGAGGGCCTCTCTTTTTCCCCGCCGTTCCTCCTCACTGCTGCCACGGTTGGTGGTTGTTCCAAGCAATTCCATATTAGGAGCCAGCTTGCTCTCGCTCTCTGCCGGGATGTGGAAGCTATTGAGACGTAGTTACCCTTACTTATCCTGTCGGTGGAACAACCACCGGGGCAAATACGACCCCGGCAAGAAGAGTATCCCGCCGACGCCGACGCCACCGCCGCTGCTGTTACGGAAAGAACTCAAGAGACGCCCCTCGTGGTTACTTCTACCTTCTCTATCTAGTAAGCCCTACCTTCCACCGACGATTTTTCTTACCAAAGAAACTTCGCTCTCGGACTGCCAGAGTACATCTATCTCGCGCGATCGTTCCGGGAATTTCATCCTTCAACTCGAGTTTTTGCCCGTCTTCCCCTCCTTTCCTCCCCCCTTTTTTTACCCTTCCCGCCAACCACCCTGTAATGCGCTCGGGCCTTAATGCCTCGCTGTATACATTCAATTTCGAGGAGAGAAGTTTCACTCGAATAGTTTTGCTGCCCAAATACGGAAGCCTCGTACGGTTCGAGCCAACTTTGTAATCTTCCAGTGGAACTCGTGGTAATGAAATTATTCTTGATGATAGATACGCGATGGTATTAATGAATTATAAGAGGGATGTATGTGGGTATTAATTTAATAAGATTTTTAAATATTGTATTCTTAAAATTGACGAGCGTGGCGAAGATGAATTTCGGAGGCGCCAATCTCGACGAGCCGACAAGAATACACTACTCAGATGAATTACAGCATATGCGAGCTTCTTTTATAGCGGCTGCAGACGAATCTTCCGGTTCAATGGGTCCTGTCACTCCGCCCGCTGGGCACACTCTCTCCCCGTTCTCTTTTTTCCGTAGCCGTTAAGTAACTCAATACTGTCAAGAGATGCTACTTTGCCGATTGGCTTGGAAGCATCCTCACTCGAGTGGAAACTCTTCTGCCAACGGACGGCGGATACATCGTCCATCCCTTAATGCATAATGTTCCTCTCGCAGCTCGTAAGCTCTCCTGCCTGCTCTTTGCTCTTTCCTCTCACCACCCAATATGAATATATTCGATATACGGATTGATTGCCAGCGATAAATCGATGCGATCGAGGGAAAAGTCGAGGATGCCGCCGAGGCCTTTCTGTATCAGCGGACAAGCCAATATCTTTAGCGGAGGCTCATTACTTTGCCGTCATTAGTCCGAACTGTCCATTCACCAAGGATATTTCGCTTAGGTTTGCGATCGTCTTGGCGGCGGGACTCGATAGTAAAATCGGATGGGGCGAACGAGAGGAACGATCCACTCTATCGGCGCGTATGGCCGAAGGGACGTAGAAGTGGCTCTCTCTCTCTTTCTCTCTCTCTCTCTCTCGACGATATAAAATGCGACGCGAATCGTTTGTCTATGGCGCCCTTATGTATGCCGTATCGCGTCGTTCCCCCAGAGATGGAGAAAGACGGGGCGGCGGAGGGACAATAAATATCAGGGATCCTGGTATAGCCGATAGCGCGGCGAGTGTGTGCTCGCGCGACGGTGGAAGCACGGCGCGTTAAAGCGTCGTTAAAGTGTCGTTAAAGTATCACCGTCGATTAATGCCGGCACGCGAATCCAAGCCCTTCGGCGGCCAGCCTAGATCGGAAGAGAAGCCTTCGCGCTCTTTCCCAATCTTCCTAGGATATGCATCCTTCAAGCCACAACCCTATTCCTTGCCTCCCATAACTACGCTCCGCCAGGCATACCTGCCAGCCTCCAGGCGTATGAAAATCTTTCTTGTCCAAGGCAATTACGCGCCGCGTTTGCGGCAAGATTCATACGAGGAAACGGCGCCGTTTCGTGCACAGCAGCTTCTACCATCGGCTTAGCCGCCTCCATTTTACGTAAGCCCTTCGTATACACACCCGTTACGAAAGACAGAAAGGCATTATTGTCGAAAGCAAACGTGGAGAAAGTTTCCTTGTCGATTTAATGTTTAACGACTTGAACACCTCGCCGGGGAAACGCATCTTTCTTCTTTGAGCAAGTAATGATTGAAATTGCGAATACACGCCATCTTTGTTTCAGGTCTTTTCATTGCTGTGATCTTTTTAAAGAGCGCAGTCAATTCGTTGAGTTTTTGCGGATGAATCATGTTGATCCGAGCACCTTCAAGTTATTTCCTAGTACACATGTGCAGCCGATTACGAGGAACAAGAGCAAGGTTTCTTGTTTCCACTGGGAGCGAACGAGCGTGTTGCGCTCGCCTCGATTATGATGATCGCCCGTATCAACGGGTAGTCTCACCAGCTCGTCTGCTGTTCTAGAATTCTTTCGGGGACGCTAGGAAAAAGAGGGTTCAAGGAAATTGAAAGATGCAAGAAGAATTCAAATGTCCGTGACGACAAGACTTGTGTTAACCCTTCTCTTTATCCACAGGAAATCTCATTGAGAAACTAGTGTAGAATAAAGGGAATACTGGTAGAATGCAAGAAAGTCCAAGTACATTCAAACATAACAATAAAAGAATGAAGTCTGAACCGACAGTAGAATCGATCTTAACCCAGGAAGAAGAAACAGGAGCGAACGTGTACGACTAGAAAGATGGTGCAACGGAAAATCGTTCTTTCAGAGATGCTTTTTCACTCTATCCAAGTGCAACATGTACATCCGAGTGCTCCAATTGGAAAAATAAAGACATAGGAGGCACAGGTTGATTGGTCTACGACGACCGCAAGCGGACGTGCCGAAAACGATCGGGAACGATGGCTCATTCCGTGTCCGAACGAGGCACACGAAGGGTCTCTCTTTTTCTTCTCCTTCATCCGCGTCGCCGTCGCTCTTCCTCTTCTTCTTCTTCTTCTTCTTCTTCCTCTTCTTCTTCTTCTTCTTGTTCTCCGCTCGGTTTGCCCACCCTTTGAGCACCTTCTCGTGAAGGCGAGCCTTGCAACCCGATACAAAGCGAGTCCCGGGATACCGAGCAAAGCGCGGTGCTTTGTCTCGAAGGAGTATCAAGCCGAAAAGCGACGCCTTTTCGCGTACAGCCCCAGCGAAGAAAGTGCAGTATTGCTTCGTCGACACAATACCTTCCAGGACAAAATACTCCAGCAGACTTTTTCGTAAATGTTACTTCCACAGATCGTTGCCCATTCTAAATTATTCTCAATGAAATAAGAATTCAATTTTACTTTTTTTATTAAGTACAGTTTCAGAAGTCATTAATTATCTTCTAGAAAAGTTAAGAATTCACATAAGTAAAAAAAAATCAGGTATTTTATTGAATGTCTAAATTCAATTGCCGGCGATTTAAGATTACTTCTACAGAAAGCGTGAAGTCGTTTTCAATAAACTGGCAAATAACTCGAGACTGATTTCTCCTTGTTGAAAATTCCACGAGGCCGCTATCACAGCGCTCCGCTTGTCCGCGCATTTGTACGACAAGTCGATATGAGTACGATGATTTTTCGAATACCCGACGCGGTGCGCCTAAGCCATGTGCGGAGGTTGGAGAAATACGTGTGTATAAAGGATAAATCCGGCCGTTTCAGCGTATCGTGTCTGCCGTGCATTTTCGCGACTGGCCCGTAACATGCGCCTGCCCTGTTCACCCATAACTCACCGCCACTTCGATCACATACTAGCAATGTTCCGCGTACACATACACGCTCACGAAATAAGAAGTACAAGAGAAAGAAAAGAGAACACTGATTACCGATCAGTCCTGCTTAAAGCATCGACCACAACTGGCCCGAACCTTACCAACCATTCCTACAAGTCCCACCCAGAATTACAAGGTACTTGAAAGTTATGCAATTAAGTATATCTCGATAAGTTATCATTCTACGGAAGACCAATGATATTTCGGTAATAGGTAAGTCTACGAGTGCAGTCTACAAAAATAGAAACAGCTGGATTTGCTATGTTTAGTCGCTCTGCCAGACATTTCCACTCGCTCTTGTAAACAGCATACAGACTCGGCAACGATGCTGGCTGCTGTTGGTACTACTTGGAAACATAAGAGTGAAGAGCAAAGCTCGAGTTTACTCGAGTTGGGACTGAGAAAACTCAACGCGCCTCTGGCGAGCACTTCTCTATTCAGCCGGCAAGTAGTCTAATTAATATGAGAAGAGAGCTTCGTACGAATGGGCAGTTGCAGTTAATGCGTAGTTCCAAGTCATTCCTGATGCATGTACTCATAAATTTGATACACTTTCACTGTAGCTTGTATGGAAAAATCAATCTCTGTGATCAGCCAATAGCTTCTCTCGGGGCAATTCTTGTTAGCCGATAGCGTGTCAGACAGCAATATTGTTCGAGAATCAAAGAAGCAGGCGGTTGAGGAGATCCGCTCTCGCCAATGCTGATTATCGCAAGGTACTGGAAACCTCGTAGCTAATTGTTCGGCCGACAGTAGTTGATCATACGTTCCCGATGATTTCCTCGTTCCCGATCATCCTTTACACCTCGTCTTTACCCCAGGCTATTTTCTGGGAATTCGAACCCTTTCGAACCTCTTTCTTTTTCATTCGTGAATTACGTGTAATTTTCTTCGTTAAGGAAACAACTCTCTAGTAAAGTGTTTCAATTTCAACTTCGCCATTCGAAAGAAACAGGGAAATATACATTTCTGTTAGCAGTGATTCTCTCACTTAATAAACGATAAAAATACAAAAATTTCACTAAAATTAGCTTTACCATTAACATAGAATGAAAGGAATGCCGCATTACAAATTTGGTTTCTAGTGGGAAGGTACCGATTGTGAGTTTAATACAATACAGAGAAGGGAGTCCGGCGAGGTGCGGTGTGCGGCAGTAAGTACAAATGACCCATAATTTCCAAGGAGGCGAGTCGTCGCTCGTGCTGTGTGCGGGTACGCGCGAATGCAATTATCACAATTCGCGTAACGCGAGCCAATAAAGCGTGCGGCATTTGCTCGCCGGTGTTCATTAGTTTTCACGGTGCTTTCTCCGCGTGGATCCAGTTTATCCGTCAGAGGCTCGAGCGATCTACCGATCTGGCAGTATGCATCGCCAATGGAGAAGCAGCCGCTTGTTATTATAAATTCGCCGTGGAAGCTGTTCCCCGCAAAGAGAGTACGAATTCCGATTCCGGCACGCGGCTGCTGCCAGGATAAATGGTAATGGGCTTGGTCGCTTGAATGCTCGCTACGTCGGATAATGGTCCTTCGGACCTTCCACTTCTGCGTCCTGGCACAGGACTCTTCTCTCCCTGGAAGTTGCCTTGCAGAGTTTCGTGTCCTTTCCAACTTCCCCCGGGTGGAAATGGAAGCGGCGACTCACCTAGTCCTTGCTCCCGTGCCTTTTATCTAGGCGGCGTATTATCCCACAGGCGCGTTTCCTCGCCGATAAATTAAAGCGAACGACGTTGTAAACAAATCCGGAGACAATGCGCCGACCGTACATCCTCAACTCTTGTCTACCATCGCGCCAGAGAGCTGATCGCTTCGCCTCGCCTCGCCGAGCGAAAGGCAATCCGGTGTGTAAAGATACTTTGAGATACAACCGTTCTCACTTGTCAGCCAATAACAGTATCAACGGAATTCTTCGCATCCGTATCCCGCATTGAATTTTACTCCTTTCTATACATTACTCTGTTCTTTCATCGCAATAGTTCTAGTATCGCCGGATGTGTGGTCGTGTTTGCTTGTCGAACCTTGCAGGAATAAGGACGAGATTTTCTATTAGATTCATTAATTCGCCACTTGTATCGGCTGACACTTCTCCCAGTTACTTTTGTATTCAAGTTCGAAAGGAAGAGGGTTCAAATAACTAGTTTGTTGAAAGGGCACCTGGAAGACGATACCTGGACATTTTTTCTTGCTTGAGACTGGAGCGAGTTGGCACGGTTGGCAACGAAAGAAGAAGGCAACCGCGTGTGCAAGGGACAATCCGCAATGCGTGAGCATTGTCTCGACGAGACCGTAAATACTTCAACCCCAGGCTGGTCTCGCCCGTCGTCGTTCTCCAGGAGACCCTGTAACGCGTCCAAGGGAATTTTTCTCAAGGACCCCGAAGAATTCTGACCACCCAGAAACCAGAAACGACACTGCGCCTCTCGATAAAATATCGATGCCCGCTGCTTGAACCTCCCTCGCCTGTTAATGCGCAATTTACGCTCTCGAGCGCGTATTCCTTGGAATTTCATCGAATGATTTTCGTTCCTCATCAAAAATTCGTTCCACGAAAATTGCGCCACTCAACCAACGCGATTCAACTGCATTACACTCGGCGAACATCCAAAGAGTATTATTTAAAAGATCCCTAGTAAAGATAAGGTTAATCGTCGATGGAAAGATAGTACTTTCTTAGATGAAGTATGCGTCGATTAAATTCCACACAAAGGGGAGTTTCACGAAATCCTGTTGAAGGGAGTCGTGGTAGAAGGATTTCCGTAGAACGGGCGCAAAAGCGGATCCTCAACGAAGGAGCCGATACCTCTGGCGCGGAGTGTTTCGATTTATGATAATGCCCGAGATCGTTAACGACTGATGCAGAACAGGCACGGCTGGAGAGATCGCGGCGGGCTTCGGGGGAAGGCTGTAGCCGAGGGAAGGAAGAGGAGAGTGTGCGACAGCTCGAAAAATAAGGTCCAAAGGGGTTCTTCCCTCGTGTGCCGTGGCGGCATTTATAATCGGGGCGGCCTGCGGACGCTCCGAAGTGTTCTTCGGGACGACCTTCTTCGGCGAGAGTGGTATATGACCCTCCTAATGAAGTCCGACAGACAGAGCCGAGCCAGTGCGTACGAAGCCGGTGGAGCATGGTGCGAGGCTCGTCGTGTGGTGATTGTAAGGGACACCAGGCGATCAGGAACACCGTAACCGACTCGTGCTATTCGATATAATGCGAGCAGACCATAGAGCAACGTAAAAACCACGGGGGGATAGGATTTTTGTCGGCGTCAACCCACGGCGAACTTTGAAGTCTCGCGCGCACTCCGATCTAACAGGAGAGAGCAACACGATCACTAGGCCAATCAGAGAATACACATCATTTCGAATATCACCCCCATTCACCCTCGACAAACCGGTTCACCGATAGATTTCGTCATTCTACTCTTAGATATCATTTTTTATATTAGATATTAATAATTCCACTTCCTCCTTGTTGCAAAGAAAGTCGGACGAAGAAATGTGTAGATAATCGAGCACTTAAATTAACTAACGACACGTCATTATCGAGAGAACATCTTCTCAGTCATCTTTAGATTCAGAGAATCCACTTTGGCTTCGATTAGAGGCGCGGCAGCTCGTGCATAATTAAAGATCAGTTGGACCTTTCAATTAACACCACTTCGAAGCGAGGGCTGAATTAAAAGCTTGCTGCATAATCTAATTCACAGGGGGAAGAGAAGAAGGTTTCTGATCGGCAATGGGACTCTATGCTATCCTGATTAACACCATTGGCAGCGGCCAGCGATCTGCCACCGGACAGGACAAGTGCGAGCGAGAGAAAAGCGGACTTCTAATCTAATTAGATCCAATTAGAAGCGAGAGCGACAGCATTGGTAGTTTCTCGTGTTCCTAATGTTGCTGGTTGGCTCGACGGCCACCAACCGTTCTCACCCGATCTAATTCGACGAGATACTAACCCTCCGGTAACGAGTAACTTCGCGTACACCATGCCGCGTGTTTACCATGAACCTGTCGTCCTGAGACTCGTCCTTGTGCACTTAGGCTGCATACTTTGTGACCGAACGAGCGGCTCACATATGAAACTCGAACGAGAGAAACTCGTTACGAGATGTGTACCGCTGGTGGAATGAGCCTTTCAGTAATCGGACAGGGATCTCCGCCGGGCATCGCTTGTTGAAGTGAGTATTAAACAAGTATGATGATAGCCAACGATCTTTGAAGATTGTTGCCACGATTTCATTGACTACGCTCGAAGAATGCAAACTCTTCGAAGATCACATTTGAAGATAAAGCTATCGATCGATCGAATGATTCTTTCAGTATTACTAATTTAGCAATCCGAAGTAGGCAAAAGAGAAACAATGTTGGTATTTTCTTTCACAATGGTAGTGTTGCAAAGGGAGACTGAATAGATTGGAGGAAAGCAATGGAAACGAAATGTTGCATTAAATCAACACTGGCACACAATGGGTTAAGGAAATTTCTGTTTCTTGTACAAAGGGAGTTCTCTGGAGATGTTGTTGAAGCTTCCGAGGAAAAGAAATGCGGGAGCTCCCGATTCAAGCACGAAAGCAACATGTCCTGGCAGCGACGGGGGAAAGAAGGAGATCGGGGAAGGTCAGAAACAGGCTGAACAAAGTGAATTCAGTGACTGGCAGGAGGCGAGTGGCAGCACAAAAGGGCTACTAATTTGGCAAGATGCTTCACGAACGGAGACGCCGATTCTTTTGAACTGGCTATGTGGTAGAAGAGCGCGTGGACCAAAGGGATTCGGTGTAAAGGGTTATTTTCGTGAGGGAGCCGATGAAAAATCCGACCAGTTCGCCGGACAAAGAGCGCCGATTAAACCGCATGCAATCTCTTTCACGCGTTCAAAACAACAATCCGTACTTCAGCCCTCTTCCCTTGACTTTCTTTCCATTCTGTCGGCAGTCGAACATTTACTCGGAAATAAGAAGTATTTAAGAATTATTGCGGCTATTGTCAATCTCGAATTCTACCCTTTTGGCAATCCTCGACCACTCGAAGTCCTTGCGGGTGTAATCGAAAGAGCTCCTGGTACATCCATCACGCACGTACCCATTCACACAAGCATAGTATTCTTGGATCAAGCGAGTGAGCATATCTGATGCGAAGAGAACCTTTTGCCGATGGGTCCCCCCCTTTTAATTCGGTTCGCTGGAGAGGCCTAAAATTATCGCGAGATGTGTGCTCCTCCTTTATCTAGGATGATCTGGACCGTGCTGGATGCGCACTCCAGCCGAGTGCCCCGGCGAGAGGGACGTTCTCCGCTCATCCTCGTCAATCTCGACAGCCAGTAAATTGAATTTTTTCGGCCAATTCTCTCTGTACGATTGGCCGAATCACTCGGGGAGGAGCTCTTCTTCGGGCGTTGCGAGTTCGTTGGATCAGGATGTGCTTACTCAAGCACTTTTGCCAAGCGAGACCGTCTCTCTCATTGGCTATCACAGATCAACCAAGATAGGCTCGAATTGCGGCAGGTCCATTTTCGAGTACTCCTCGGCTCCTTTTTTCGGATAATAAGGCCATGGTCGAAAGAGTAATCGAGGCGTCTCATCAGCCTCAACGACATGGATATTACATCGCCTGTCATATTACCAACCTTTTCAAATCCCACTCTCCAACCCTACCAATATTAATCTTACTCAGCCAATTCCAAATGACGCTTTCAAAAACGACCTCAAAGTATTCCAGTGTTAATTAATACTCATTTATTTTCCAATATATTTGATTGTAACATCTGTTAGTAAATTGATACCTTACGCATTATTGTCAAC
This sequence comes from Ectemnius cavifrons, assembly GCA_964023945.1. Classification (NCBI taxonomy): domain Eukaryota; kingdom Metazoa; phylum Arthropoda; class Insecta; order Hymenoptera; family Crabronidae; genus Ectemnius; species Ectemnius cavifrons. The sequence continues at coordinate 8,738,449 of OZ030384.1, read as the reverse complement.
AAGTGAGCGTTCGATCGAAGGAATTTAATACTGTGCCTTTATACTGCGACACTTAATAGTTCCTGATAGCAATTTCTGCTCGGCATTTATGTATCCTCTGAATAGCGGAGTGTCTGTGAAAGGAATATGACTACTGTATCGATGCAGAGGGGAAGCCTTACGAAGTAGATCCAAAGCCTTGAGCCCAAGCTCGGTTTACACCGTGGTGGAAGAGACTGGTGATCGTAAAAATTGGTCAATGAGACCCACCAGGGGAGCGGAGTTCGGCTTTACGCAAGATCATAACTTAGATTAAGGGGGCTCGTGGCATCGAGCTCGTTGCACTCGACCACCTGTCGCATAATTTCAGACCTAAGTCTCGGTTTGTCCCGGCTGGGACCCTAAAGGGGAGGCCCAAGGGAAACCACGAATTTCGCAGAATCCCATGCGGACGTGGCCCTTCCTTATTTACAAGGAATGAAACGCTCGACGTTGCAAATCCTGAGAGAGCCTCTCGTGTCGTCGTCGAAATTTCGCAAATAAGTTCTGAAGAACTGCCCATTCGACGACTTCTTTTTTCTTTCAAACTTTACTTACTTTAAGCAGTACTACAAAAAGGCTCCAATCTTGATAATTATGATCAGAGAAAAGACAGCAGAGACTTTGTAACTTTAGGGAATCATAGTTGAAAGAAGCAGGGAATTGGAATGATGAAAGTAAGAAAGAAAAGTATGTTCCAAGTCTTGGCGAGTACAAGAATGCCACCATGAACGAATCGGGGGAGCCTTAGAATTGGGCGAGTGGACGGATCAGGTGCGTTTAGTCAGGCCGTTTTGCATCCTCGCGTGTTTTCACATTCAAATGCCGGCCGGGTGCAATTTAAAACTCGTTTGGGCGCCACGCAGCCCTCCTTCCTCTCGTCGGGGCGAGCACTCCCGTGATTTCGTGCAGCATCTGGCCCAGAAAAGAAGAAGAAGAAGAGGACGACGAGGACGAGGCCGGGGAGTAGCAGCAGGAGCAGCGGAAAGAGGAGCCAAGGGGCGCTGAATGCCAGAGAGAGGAAGAGAAAAGGGCAGGACCACCGAGCAAAGAAAGCTAAAAGAGAGCCCTTACAGGCCGGTTTTCAAAAGGAAGACGAGCCGTGCCGGAGAAAGGCGGAATGGGAAAAAGAGGAACCCTAGAGATCAGGGCGTCTTGTTGTCCTAGAAGATACTCGTCCTTGGAAGCGGCAAACGGGCGACGATTCCTGAAACCCATGGAAACTTCGAACCTTCCAAACCACCTTTAACCGTTGAAAACATAACGACCAGGATGTTTTCTATTTTTCTCAAGAAGATCCGGAACATCGAAAGTCGATGTACAATAAATAAAGAAAGAATGATCGAAATACAACAAAAATCCAGTTGGAGGATGATGATGACTATGAGAAGACGAGTGGAAATATGAAAGGGAGGTTGCGTTGAACAGATTCGAAAGACGTTGTTGCGAGTGGGAAGGGTGGAGGTCTTCCTCCGAAGGGTATAGATGGAAGGTAACGATAGCCGAGGGTATATACGTGCAAGGTGGCTCGCAGATACCACCGCCTACCAGAAGATACGTCTGTTTCTCGTAGCAAAGGTCGACTGGCGAGATCGATTTGCATGTCACTGATAGGAATCCGCTCGAGTAACGACGTACGTAGGCAAGGCTGAGTGACGGAAGCGGCAGACACTTCGAGACAAACGATCCGATATCTACCAAGCGCTCTATGCTCCATTGGAATATACTCGCAACTGTGAAAACGTTCTTCCTATTACCAGGAACACAGACAGGAACCACCAGTTCCTATTTACACCCTTTCCAGCTACAAATTCAACCGGCAGGTTCTTCCAGCACATACAAGATGTGTCAGCGTCTGGACGATTGTGCTTAGTGCATTTTATACTGTAGTTAATAACACCATTGATGCTGTTCCTCGTAAAGTAAGTTGCCGCATCGATTGTCCGTCCGCGCATACACGCGGTTATCCTGCTATCACGGCAATCCAATAAAGCATCCCCGTACTTTCTAACGGATAACGTTTCGCCGTGCGGTCCCGAGTCAGGGCCCCCATCGAACCAGCGGTATTAAAACAATGTAACTCACGGTGCTTACCGACCATAACTGATAAAGGAACCTATAATCACAGCGGGCGAATCGTAAATCGCCATCGATTGCCTGGTACCGATACATAGCCGGCATTAACAAGTGGAGTCTCTGGCTGATAGTGTGGACTCTTCGGTATATAACGGAATGTCCGAGATCCCAGCTTGATTCAACGCACCTCTCCATAAAGAGGAGAAGGAGGAACTACTACTCCTGTAGCATCCCTTCCTCGCTATCATTATTAGCTCTCTACGGTATATGTATAGAAACCATTCTGACCCAAAGAAAATCGCGATGATCGTGAGATATTCACTCATGAATTTTCACTTGCCAATTGCAACATGTACTTAGGAACATTGTAAATGTACTAGGAGATTCTGTTGAAAATGGTAGTAGTGTCCTATCATCGTGTTTGAGATGTTCGTAGAGATGCGAAAGAAAAGGAGAAAGAAGCATTTGTAGCCTGAGGTCGACCAGTTCTCCAACCGAGGCTCATAGAAAATTCAACAAAAGCCTTTCGCTAACGAGCTGAAAAATTCCGGACAAAGAATGGCAGACGCTCGAGCTAAACTCCGATTTTATCAAACTACCGCGCCTTCTATCGTTCCCTTTCCAGGCTCTCTTTGGATTGTTTCCTTAAAATAGAATCTTCCAACTGGCAAGACTTATATCGACTGTTCGATAAAAGGATTCCCTGAAGTCTAAATTAGAGCTTTGCCAGTGAAAGCGCATGCCAAGAATAGGGAATAAAAGTGCGTGGCGTGAATAGTATGGTGCATTGATCACAGGATTATCAATGGGTGGGAGAAGTCTGGCCGGATTTCATGGGAATTTGAAGTTTCCAGACTGTTCTGGAATTCAAAGACTTCCATATTGTCTGGAACATCCATTATCCAGAGATTATTACCCTCCTCTCCCTGTGGAGTTGCCGAAATGAGTTTCACAAGTGCAATTTCGTCATGACTCTGCAGAAACGAAACAACTGTCTACTCAGACAATAATGTCGCTTCTTCATGAATATGCATCAATTTCAGTTAACACCTGACATAGTTGAAAAATGAAGTGTCATTTATACAGAAACCAAAGAACTTGAATCTTTATAATATTTTATGCGCCATAAAAGCAACCAGTTTCACTGGCTCGTCTAAACGAATCATGCAAGCGCCGAGAGGCTAACAGCACCGAAGAGCGCGCGGCTTTCTGATCATCGAACAATCCAACTGACGAAAAGAATGCGGCGGTGGCGGCAGGCGCGCGGAATCCGGCAAATTTATGGTCGATCCTGGCCTGGACAGAGCGTTCCAGATCGCGTTTCAGTGAACCGTAAAAGCGAGCTTCCGTGTTCCGGCTACACCGTTAACCGCACGCGGTCTGTGGAAGCCAATGGATCGAGAGAAGGACGAATACGAGGAAAATAGAAAAAGGAGAGCAGCCCGATGGACAGATAGGGAGAATCGATAGCGCGGCTAGTGCCGGCCATTAGACATAGTCGGCTGTCGTTGCTCCAGTTTAGAGCTGTCGTCGTGAACTCTCTCCTCCTCTTTCCTCTATCTCTCTCTTTCTCTTGCACTCGTGCCAGTGTGATTACAGCTTGAACAGGTTGAACCCAGTTGGATAATGGAGGCGCCCACATCCCTTTTGCTAGCGGTACCACCTTCTGTTATCCGGGCTCCTTTAAACGCGACCATGATCGCACGGTCAACCAACACCGGCTCAACTGGACGCACGCTTCCCTCGGGCAACCAACTCTCTCGGATCTATGGCCCATTGTTTTCTCCAGGAGCAGCAGCTTCACCCAGCCGCTCCAGAGGGCCAAGGACTTTCAGCAAATCCCGACTAATCACGTCTGAGTAGCCTCTCTTACCACTCTCTTCCTCCTTCTGGACGATTGTAAAGTAGAAAAATGTCAAGTCCAAAGAAGAGGAAAGATACATTTATCAAGCGAGCTGGAAAATAAGTAAAAAGGCAAAGAGACCTTTACTGCGAAATGGAGTAATCCATCGTGGAAGCACGTCTTTATCGGAGAAGCGGTGAAGGCCAGACTGCACAAAACGCGCAGGACAATGACAGTTGAGGGCGCGGCAGGCAGGACCTGCCTTCTCCTTGCCAGTGGCAGGAGCGACAACAGCAGCAGCTGAACAAGGCCGCCGTGGACCACGTGCTCGATCCTCGAGATACCAACACGCATTTTCATGATCCGGCTTTCGCGCGCGCGCGCGCGCGTGAACGCACTCGCGCCAGCTTGGCTGGCGATGAAGATAGTCTCGCGCAGTGTGTGTAAGGGGTCGCGAGCACCGTTGCAACTTCTAAGAGCCTTCTAAGGCCAGCCAGGATGGCGATCCGGGAATTAGATGCGAGCATACCACCAGGTGCCAGGTGTAAACGCGCCGAGACAGGATCGTTAGTTTCCCGATAGCGTCTCCAACGCGCGAGAGAATCCAACCAACTCTTACTTCTCTCCTTGGAACTTCTATGTCTCGAGTATTCACCTTTCTTACTCTCGGCTTACTTCTTTCTCGTACAGGTGTAAGCCGCGTACGTACATACCGACGAGATAAGTGATCGCACTTCCCAGTGAGATCTATCGCAATATCGAACACACTCTCCGCTCCGACATACCAGTGTCCGAGAGCTTAGCGTCTTGTGCATAGGCTCGCCCTAGAAATCCGATGTACGGAAACGAGAACAACACGATCCGCGCGGCGACCTACGAAATCCTGTCGTGCATTGGAAATAGATTGGATGGGGAGAGGCGCAGGGTTGCTTGCGCTTGTCACGGCGTCGGCGTTCCTTGCCTTGAGAAATGCGAGACTTTCGGAGAAAGTCTACCGTTACACGGCAAGCATTCGTGCGGCTACTTCTGCGCCTTAGAAGGTCAGGCGAAATGCCGATTCCGGAATTAGATGCAAACGGGCGGCGCGCCAGGTGCCAGGTGTAAACACGCCGGCGGACAGGATCGTTAATTTCTAGGCCCGCTGGACCGAGTGACGACGAGCCGTTGACAGGATAGCAGAGCTCCTTGCCGCGAGGTCGCCACGCCGAGGATTTCAATTAACGAGCACACTCTTGATTAAGATCTCGCTCACTTTCGGACCTACCTGCCGCTATGTAGTACTCCAGCTACTCTAACTACTTCTACCTTTCCAAGTATACACTGCTTTCCACAAGAATCGCCATTTCCGAGAGCATATCACTTTAACAATAACTATAAACTCGCAAGATCGGCCATAAGTTTGAAGTAAAATGTACAGATTTCTATCAACTAGGTGTATTTTGTATGTTATTGCAAACAATAGTGAAACATCAGAAAATAGAATAATTTCAGAAATGTGTTTCACATGCAAGACTTACAAAGGAGAGAGTAACTGTACTTGAACTATGATTTAGTTATTAAACGAAATTACACCGGGTGCTTGAATATCGAACGACCTGTTGCAAGAACTGATAAACACAGGCATTATTAGCGATTAAATTGTCCTCTAATTGGTAACAAATGCCAGGACACTGAGGGCTCGTGGGTAGGACAAAGCCAGGTTTTATCAGTTGATTATACTCTCCCCAGTTATTATCGTTAATATTGTTATTATAGCGGTGTTCATTAACATTTAGTAGTGATGCAAGTGTCCCACCACATATTGACCGATGGCCGATGGTTATCGCTTTAATTGGGGTCGTTCGATTAACTAGACTTTAATTGGTAATATACGGCCTAAGTGAAAGAGAGATTACTCAGTGTCGTTTTTCCTTCTATCCCGTTTATAATAAAAATACCTTCTCGATCATTATATCCTCGACGATAGCTATCAGTTGTTCAAACTCAATCTAATAGAAAGTCGATCCTAATCGCTTGACATTAATTCTTTTCCCTCGGCGAACTAAAAGTAACTGCGAGGCTGGTTGTAATGAAAACTTTCATTTGGAGCGTAAAATGGACGGGAGTGCGCAATTACGGCGGTTTAAAAAACTGAAGAGGAGCATCATCGTGTATTCACACGGAAAGCTCGCCGTGAAATTCAAGCCTGAAGATGAGGCAGCGAGGGAAAAGCCGGGCGGAATATTAAGCAGTTAGGGTACAAGTGAGACCGGCGTATAATCAGGTGGATAATAGTGGATGCTCCCAGTTGGCCAGTGGGAACCCTCTATTCATCTCGCAGCCGGTAATTAATTTAAGCGATTCACTTCTTAAAGGACCAAACAGGCCGAAGGGAGTCTAGTCAGAAGTATTCGAAGGAACAGAGGGAGGAAGAATCTTTGAAATGCCTTCAATAAGCCAAACTCACCGGGGGAAGAACAGAACTCACTCGGGGAAGGAAGGCGCCTCTCGTTGGGGGGAGGAAGACACGTGCATATGTCGGTGGAAGCATATCCCGTCGCGAATATTTATCAGCATTATTTAAGCGGGACAAGTGTAATCGCTCGACGCTCCGGCTGCTCGCGCGAGCGTAATAATCGATGGTTAATTGGAAACGCCATTTCTCATGGGAAGCTTCGAGCAGAGCGTCGCTTGGTAGCAAGCAGCCCGCCACACGCCAAATGGCCACCAGTGGCCAATTATGCAAATCCACTTTACAGGAAAGAGAGGAATTCCATCGCCCCATTAATCCGCCACGCTCGGCTCCGACCGAATCGACGTGCTCGCGTGAAAACGTGGCGTGCAACTAGTTTGAAGTTTCAATACCATCTTAGCGCCGACACCCGAGATCTTCCCAACCTATCCGTAAAACGATTTGAACGAGCAAACTTGCAGACAAAGTTGTGGTTCAACTGGATATTATAACTTGTCCCATTCGATTTCTATAGACATATTTTATGGAGGGGAAAAAAAAGGTTCCTTAGAACGCTGTCTCTACAGGAATCCTCTGAGAAAAGCAATCTTTACTTGACGCATTACGCTCGACATCGTCGGTGCACCTTCCAGCATGCTCGTAACTGCCGGAGCACGACGATTACCCCATTAAAACGGCAATTAGGTGAAAAGGCTCATTTGCATAGGCGTGTATAGGACACGTATGAAATTGGAGAGCAGCCGAGGGAACGTGCGCGATCACCTCGAAACTCTCTTTCACTCTCGTGCAGAAAGGGGCGAGGTAAATCAGCCGGTCAAATAATTGGAGAAGCCGATCGCTTCGCCCGATTACGCACGCCCACTTACGCGCACGTAATTAAATGAATTAGTCGGCTGCTCTAGGCGAACCGAGACTCGCATAAATTATACGGCTCGACCCTTTCGACTGTCATATCGAGCACTCGGCTGAGATGCACTCTCCAGAGCTGCCGGCGCTCAAGCACGACGACGACGACGACGACGACAACAAAAAAAAGTTCAGTCTCTGCTTAACTATCGGTGGAAGGAAAGCCTTTCCCCGAAGATATGCGCGAGCGAAATTCGCGTGGAATCGTGTCAGGAGTAATTAATGTCACGAACCGATCCATGTATCTTGCCATGTTAAGTGGAACATGAAGCTCTACTCTACTCCCTGTAATCATATGTAGATCGCTGGTATTAGTCTAATTCTTGCCCTCTTACCAACAGATACCCGCTTAAGCATAATCATTCTCTTTGCTTTGAGAAAAAGGTGCATTAGTCGATAAGCAAGGGGATATGAAGACTTAATGAAGAGTTCTAGTACTATTAAGTACTAAGAACGTATTCCTTTTTATTGCTTTACATCGTTCGAGAAGAGTACTCGTACTTATGTGTGGCCAGCCCGGCTGACATCCAATGCTCTCATTCTACTGTACTCTGATATCGAGATGTTTCGATTCCCCATCAACACCGCAAATGTAAGGGAAATAATACGTCGAAACGTGTTGCTTTCACGGAATCAGTATTAATTCTTTCGAGCGAATCTTATTTTACTTCGATCATCGTGCCAGGAAAGTCTTGACTGTTTTTGCGGTTTACTACAATCTATTCCGTGGGATTGCTTGGTTCGAGAGAAAACGTTGCTGTACTAGAAATGATCTTCTGATGAAGAGACATAAACTGGTGGCGCGGATTTCTTGCGTTCTACCTGAATTATTTCGGCCTGTTAGCCCAATTTCTCATCCCACTTCAAGGACGACCAGAAACACGGCTGGCGCGTCCAGTGCAGCAGACGCGCGCGTCCACCCGTATACTGGTTATTATCTTTTCGCATTTTTCGACCGAGATTACAGTCGAAACGAATGGCCCTCTTAAGCATCGGGACCGGATCATTAATCTGACTTCGAAGATGGCCGCGCACAGAAATGGTCCCGAGTTCGATTCAGACCTCATTATTATTCGTATCGATCGAACTCTTTAACACCTGTCTTCGTGCTTCACCCTTCGATCGAAGAACTCCGATCAAATCTCTATCGTCGATGTTCTCTTACGGAATTACAATTCTCTTCAATGTCTTTGAAATAATCACTCGTATAATTCAATCCTCTCTTCTCAGAAACAAAAGTTATCTTTTTGGGAATCAAAGAAATGTTCGTACGAATTTCGAAACACAACAGGACTTTGCAGAAGAGCGACGAGTCTAGGAAATTTACGATTGTCGGAAGCATTGTCTAGAAAAAATTGGTAGGACGCGAGCGTGTAGCAGTAAACGTCACTCAAAGAAGCGCGACTTTTGTGCGATTACCATCGCGGCCAGAATAAACCTCGCGCTTCTCACTCGACCATCTGTTCGGGCTTAAATCAATGTTGACGCTTGGAAGTATTTCCCGAGCGGTAATCGACGCGAGGTAGTAAGCTTCCGCAAAGATGGACCACCACACGAAGCTGTTAGTGCAAGCCGAGAGTTAGAGTACAATTGACTCGGACCTTTAACCCTCCAGGTGCCCCGAGCGTTCACTTTAAGGGGCAACTTTTGATTCATTGCCTGTCGTAACCTTGGCTACCTGCCGGTACACGACCTCTCCATGGTGTCATAGACATCCACACAGCTTCTTCTCTAGCTTACCTAATTCCCATCGTTGTACAATGTCAATGCTAATGCATTAGATCGTAGTTAGATAAATTCTCTTGCCAAGTAAATTACAGGAAATTTGTCAGAGAAATTCGTATAAATTAATCAGTGACTTTGATCTTTCATAGTGAATCAGAATATTTGAATGAAAGATATTAGCAATATGAAAATGAAAATTTGACTCACATGTTCGTCGACCGAGTACGTCAACTCGCCGTCATCGTAAAGGACGAACCATCTCCTCTGCCATCTCTGTAACACAGAAAAAAGATATTAAACATTACAACTAACTGTGATCCATCAAGTTGCAAGGCTAACTGGAAGTGCGGCTGTGTCCCTGCTTCCATGGGACACGCACCATATTTACTTTCGAGTGCGCGGCGTGTCATTGTCAGAGGAGGGATTTGTCGAGAACGCGAGAAAAAGTAACTGCGACTCAAGGTTGCCTGGTTGCGCCTGTGCGAGAGAGCTTTGCGTTAAGGAATCTCGGTGGTCCGCCGACACGCCAGCTGGACAATTAGCACTCTGCCGCCGTTAATTAGAAACAAAGTCGAAAGAAGAAGCTGCACACTGCTTGGTGAACAGGTCGTCACGATTTCTCTCTCTCTCTCTCTCTTTCTGTCTTCCACCTTCCTTGCCACCTGCTACTACCACCAATTTTCACTAAATGCAACTCTCTGTTTCTCTGTCTTCTTTTTATTTCTCATCTTAAGTCTAACTTCAATCATAATTAAATATAGCAAACCCCTTTGTTTAACGATAACGTCTTCATTAAAATTAACTCGAGCCTTTGAACTTTTTAAATTTACCCTACTTTCTCATTGATAGACGAGGACCAAAGTTATCGCCACGTTTACAGAACGTTTACACCACGATTGTATGCAAATCCAGGAGCGAAGACATTTCTCCTAGAGCTGAAACACGCACGCATTACACACGATTACGCGATCGAGCCAGGGTATCTTGTTAGGAAGTCGAGCCTCGGGAGATGCAATAGGGTCGACGTACCATGAGAAAATCTTATGACACAGCAGACAGTTCTCGGGGGAAGTAGTATTGTAATTGCTAGCGAATCCCACCTAGAGAAAGCCCCGAGAATGTCTTCGCGGAGAAAGGGAGCCGGAGACAGAATGCCCGATTGTCTCAGCGAGCCTTTTTTTCACAGCTACCATTGTTCGACGCTTTTTATTAAATCCGTATCCGCGTTGGCAGCTGCCAAGATGAGCCAGAGAAGTTCTTCGGTGTTCTCTCATGAATTTCATAAAACACACCAAGAATTCCATTTTCGACTATTATATATTCGTTATTATCAGTATTCTCGAAGATTGTTCGTGCAGTTGGCAAATTTCCACTAATAGAACTTGTAGTTCGTGAAAGGTCTGCCCCGTGGCGGGTTTGCACGGATCGCGAAGGAACGTGTCGTCGTGTAGGACGAAGAAACCTGTAGGCAAATGGCTACCATTGCAAAAGGCTGCCAGGAGTAGCAGAGTATGTACTACAAAAGAAAAAAGGGATGGACTGGGAGAGTGAGAGGGTGGAAGTTTTCGAGGCGAAAGCCAATGGATGAACGAAGAAGAAGGAAGAGAAGAAGGGAGAGAGGAGTTGAAGATTTCAGCCTACACGAGGCGGCGGTATCTTCATCTGGTAATTATTCACCAGGCCCGGCGGACCTGTGCACCATGGTCCCGGCGCGTGCGTGGGAAGATCTCCTCGTGGAGGAAGAGGAAGAAGAAGCGCGGACGACGCTCGGCGAACAATGCGAGAGAGGATTGAGACGGTGGAAGAGAAAGCAGAGAGCCTGGAAGCCTCGAGGAACACGTAATCCCTTCCTCGTACAACGCTCGCCTTGCTCCCGGACATCGGCTAGTCTCCCGTTCGAATTAGCCATTTCAGCAAAATACCACTATCAACCTAACTAGCCATCAAGTCCTGATGAAACTATCACTGAAAGCTTCAGTTCGAAAAACATCTCCACACTCATTACCAACTAGTTAAGATTATTCCTCATATTTACGAATTTAACATAACTCAAAGGTTTTGTAAATATTAAGCAGGAGTTTAATGGGAAACGTTAGTAACTCGAGGCATTCAATGATCGCCAACTACGAAGAGAACCGTTCACAGCCCACGGGAATCAGCTTTTTCCCGACAAGTTTACACGGTAATTTCGAAGGGACCCGTATAGTCCTGACCTACCACATCTCCCTACTTTGAACAGTCGGTCGTTAACACCGCCCACCAACATACCCGCTCTTTCTGGTTCAAGCTGTGTCCGCCTCGCTTCGACTATCGACGACTAACATCCTCCAAGCTCAAGCTAGTAATCACACAATTCTCCGATGTTTTTCCCCCCTTCCATGACGGTATGTTGCACCAGCTGTCTCTTGGGATGCCTGTCATGCAGCGGCCGCGAGAGAAATGCGAGCAATCGTCTTCGGGCGTTGGTAAATACTGAGATTTGCCTGCGACTAGTAGAGCGTAAAGCGTTTTTCCTCCAAGGATTGCTGGATCGCGCGGAAATCAGTTTCATGACGATCGAATGTTGTTCGATGAATGGAAGAGCAAAAAATCTTGACCCAGTAAAGTGGAATTCCTAACTCCGGTTGTAAATGGACTGCTTTGATAAAAGTTGGATTATGCGAGAATCAGAGATTTTTACAGTTGCGAATTTGTAAAGGTTAAATATATTTCATAATGAACAATGAAGATCTATGATGGATAATTACGGATACTTTGAAGAATCGAAGGAATAACGAGGTGCAAAAGAGGCCGGTTGTTCGAAGCAGCCTGCTCCGGGACGCTGACCTACCGCACCTTCTTCCGGGTGAAGCGGCGACCATCATTTTGCATCGCCCACGGATGAAGGACTTCTGGTTTCATCGGCGTACGGGCGAGCGTCGCGTCGATCATCCAGGACGAGATGTTTCCTCGACGGCCGACACCGGGCAAAAAGGCAAACCTACCACTTTGTCAATCCCGACGGCCGGAATTTCGCATCCTCGCGCCTTCTCGATCCATCTTTGGCCTGTTCTGTCCAATCCCTATCGATCTTCCCAGTCAACATTTACCCCGAACATGAAATTTATGCCAAACCCTAGCAAGCAAAAACAGACTTCCTCCACAAAAAAAAAAACAGTCGAACCACTGCAATTACTGTTTTTGCCCCCACGGAAACTGTATTAGTAACTGCTCTTAAAAGACCTATTAGTATTGCATATGCCATACACATAAAAGTGAGTGCATTGCTCCGCAAAACGGTGTTCGCCGTGCAAAAACTGTGAATGAGCTTTTAGCTGTGAAGAAGGAGGAAAGAGAGCCGGTAGACGATGCAGGTGTCTGGTAATATCGATTACTCAAACCGATGAAAAATCGGGGACAGCAATGCCGGGTAACGGAAGAGGCGAAATCTGAGAAAGGTGTTCGTGACAGTGGAGTCGGTGCCGAATGTCCTGGCTTCTCTACCGGCCGGGACGACTTCCTGGTCGCCGATCAGGTTGTATCTTCTTCGTGGGGCCAGCGTTCGTGTTTACCTCACGATTCTCACGTGGCGTGGTCATAGCGCATAGCGTGCTACTATCCGCCAACACTCTCTTCGTATTTACTTCTGATCTTACTTACTCTTACTGCCAGTATATGTACGTATGGGACGCTATCATTCCTACACCAAGTGGACGCCTCTCTAACAGCAAGGAATAGACGTTGCCCAGCCAATGGGCGAGGTTCCTCAAGGGACCAATCTGACCTCAACGGTAAAATGAACCCGATGATCCTCACGGCGGCGATTCGACGATCAAACAGCCACGATCCTCCGACTCACCCTACTTACCGCTGATCCCATCATTTTCCGATTAACGCTCAGCCATAATGCGGCTGAGAACGGTTTACCCGGATTCCGAGCGATTTCCTTGTCGACCGCGATTGCGCTTCTGAGCTGACTCAATCGAACATGACGGCTTTCCAACCATTCAATTCCACCGATTAAAGATTTACCACGAAATTGACATTGTTGAATCGTTGCTTTTATAAATACTATTCTTTATATTAATTATTGTTATACAATTAGAACAACTGTTAAATAATATAATATTTGTTAATTCTTCAAGGTGCGATTAAAAAAGGGGGTAGATTTCCAAATAATAAGTGATAGCTTTCTCGGGAACATTTTAAAGATTGATAATTCCGACGGACAGGCCGATACTAGTAGATCTACGATCGCATTGCATGTGCGCTCCAATTTCACTGCTCCTTCCCTCTTATTGATTGCCCGTAGATTACTAAAGCACCCGCGGCGGGATCGACATTTAGTCACGCTGTCTTATCGAGAATGTAGGCTACTACCTTTGCTTTTCCTGTTGCAGGAATATATCAATTTGCCGACTGCATTCTGCCCTATCGCTTCAATATCTCTATCATGAGTGACTGGGAACTTTAGCTTCAATCATTCCGCCCGACAGAAATCGTATGATGAAGTGACCAAGAAATTCTACTATGTCATTACTACAAATCCATTTGATCTTTTCACTATAAAGACACAATTCAATTCGATGTACTCTCATCCCCTATCGATTCGCTTAGAAATCCTCTTGAGGATAAACGATCATTACCGCTTGATTAGTCGGCCGTTACAGGGAATCCCATGTTTATGGGATAAGACAGCGATAAGTGAACTCATTAACGCCAGCACCCAACTACGATCCAGTTTACGAGCGTGATTAACCACTATTCTTGACACCATTACCCGTCAACCGTTGCGAGATCTTGTCTCGGTATACAACTTGTAATCGACTATACATCTTTTCTAGATTTTTCTATTATATTTCAAGAGATATCTGGAATAATTTAATATATCTGGTTGATGCTACTTTTCTGTTGAACGGAGCGAATAAGCAGCAAGTAAGTAGTTAAGCGAGGTTAATTGCCGCAAGGTGGACAGGTGGGTCCAAGGGAAAGTGTGGTGGTCGTCGAGAGTGCTTGGGTGAAAGTCTAATGCCTAATCCTGAAAGGAGCGGGAATGGTGAGGGCGCACGGGACACAACAACACGACGAAGAAGGATCGTTTGTTCGATTGCGGTGTCCGGCTAATTGGCATGCCTCCGGTACGGACTAAGCCGGCTAATGGTCCGCTGGTACGTCGGAGGATATTTTTGCTCGCACACACACACACACATACAGTCCGAGCAAACCTTCTCTCTTTCTTATCCTGGAGAGACTTTTCCTTGTGGAAGATCGACAGGGACAACAGTGGCTCGAAGCTTGGCAGCGGGGAGGAGACTTGTGCGACGAATGTAACGAGAGAAATCAGTCTTGCGACGCGCTGGCGACGATAATCGCGAGAAAAATGAGGATAGCAACGTGTAACGCGGACCAGGGAAGACGTTATCGGGTATTTTCGACGGGAGTTAAAAGAGAAATCAGCGACCTTGATGAAAGCTGCACTCGCCGCGCGGCAAGCTACGCCAGCAGCTAACTAACCGTGCACCGTGCACGCAAAGTATCTCGGTGGCTCATCTGACAACGGTGGACAACCTCGGCGGACAAGCCCAGCGCGTTTTCACCGCGAGAAAATCCCTGCTTCTCTCCCAATTAGAGTGACCAGCCCTCGAAGACCCCTTGCTCTTCATCTGCCCTGCACCAATCAGAGAGTATAACGATTTTACGTTTATGTGTGTGTATGTGTGTGGCCCTGTTTCAGTAAGGCTACTCGATTAGGCGAGGCTAATAACTTCGTGATAGGGAACGGCCGCTTCCTGGTGCGGTTAGGATCAATTCATAAAGCACGAAATGTATGCCACTGATAAGACGGATTATTCACGATTGACCTATACCCGCAGAAAGAAAGGAGGGGCTAAGATAGTGTAGCCTCCCGTCGATCATTACTCCTTATTCAACCAAGCGCGTGTTGCAAATTACTGCTGACCGAGTTTCCAACTGTCTAATCACGGGGTGTGCATACGTCTTGCTGAGAGATAGCATCTAAATACGTAGATGATCGAGCGAGGAACTCCTTTCTAGTGTGGATAGCAAAGTTCGATAATTGATAAATAATTGACAGTTCGATTTAAAAAATGAATAGCTTCTTTTGGAGATTCCAGTTGCAAGTGTCAATTGAAGAGACGCGTGACCGTGGCTGGATTCGAAGTGTAAGTCAGGGAACAAGAGGAACGCAGTGGAAGTGTGTCACCCTGAGGAATGATCAATGTCTCGACATGAGTGGAACGAGGACTTTTCTCGCCACGCTCTGCCAGCTTGGCATACGATAATTCGCCAGTTTATGAACGACCACGCCTTGAGGAAAGGTCGCTCCGATGGTCTGCCGAAGAGTTTCGTTCTCTGCTTTAACTTAGTTCCTAGGCGGTAGAATAATTCTCTGCCTTTTTACTCATTGGACAGTGCCAGGCTTCGGGAGAAGATTTTTCCTCCCCTTCGGGCAACTTAACTTACGAGCGCTGTGTCTGTTCGCACACGCTTTCAGACGTTAGTCCTGCTTGGCGATAAGCGAATACCTGCTTCAAGACTTTCTCCATTATTCTCCGGGCACATGTATATGCCACGCGGTGCATATGTATGCATCAACGGCGAAGTAACACGCATTCTCGATAACTTTCTGTCTACCATTGATTATTCTTTAATTAACGAACTTTAACACTTGAAGGAATGCTGACGAGATCACTTTGACATTTGCTGATAGAATCATTATTGGCAAGTCATTTAACTTGTGATTACTTTAGAGTTGACTCAACACTCTCTCTCTATTTGCATTTAGCACTCTGTCTTACTACATTCGCACGCTGATTTCGGATTCGATAATACAGCAATGTATTACACAGACATTCGCGTCGGTTGCATCCCCGGATTTACGGATTCAGGGCGAAGATAACGACAGGCTGAAAAAAATAACGAGGGGGCCCCTTGCAATTTCTACGGTGTCTCGACGGAACGAAACAGCCTCGAGAACATACCGTTACGGAAGACAGGTTGCAACACGATAAAAAATCGGCATTTACCTTCTCGCTCTGGTACTAGGGCGACTTCGACTTCACGCCGGGCTGGTTTTTAGGTCAAGATCTCTGCGAACTTCACCCACTAGTGTTAGTACCGAGAAGAATATGTGTATGTCGAGCATAATACATTTACAGCCTCCGGTCGACTGGCGTCTTACTTATTAACTTCGAAGACTTTTCAACCAGTTATAAAATCCTTATCGCTCAAGCTTTCAATTGATATAACTATATAAAAAATACCAATTGCAAATTATTCATTGGTAACAATTACTCTTATTAAACGAACATCAACAAGTATAATAGTCGAATGAAATTGGTGCGCGACAAATGACAGGTTATCGATCAGTAGATCGAAAGGGAACGCTAAGGGGAGGACGTGAGTAAAGACATCGAGAAGAAACTTATAGGCGAGATGCGAAAGCGTGGAATAGAAAAGCGGTAATTGGCCAGTGACTTTCTCATCGGCGCGAGACGACGGCCGCCAGAGCACGTGGGCTCCGATCATAATTTGCAATGACAAACCTTTGTCCTCGAGCGGGACCAATAAATCGCACGACACAATGGCGCGGCTCCTTCGTTCGCAGCCCCATTACATTATTCCTCGCGCCGGCTAGCCCGCCAGGACACAATGCCAGTGGCCCTCCTTCCAGACAAGACGAACACACCAGCCAGGACTTGGGACGAAGGACTACCGGGAACGAGGACGAACCACGCCAATGCCGAGTCGCGCCAAACGAATCCTCTTCGAATCTCATATAAATGTCAAAATTTCACTCCAGTTAATTCGAAAGGATACGAAGATATTTGATGATTGTACATTTTCAAGATGTCCCACGAAATAATGAGATATTTGAAAACTAGATTTTTTAATTCATTTACTACTTATTTCCTGCAATGGAAAACAATTCGCCAGGGGAAAATAGGAAAGGGGAAGCCATTGGGTAGTCTCTCTTGTTAGCGTTGGAAATGATGGCTTCCATCGCATAATAGAGTCTAATGATTGAGCCGAGCCAGTGAAATTATATCCGAGCCGTTGCAGCCATCATATTCGTGATTGACTTATTGCACAGTCAAGCATTCACTAAAACAATCGCCTAATAGAAGGAGAAAATAGAAATGACTTTGTCAGACTAAAAAAACAGCGTGATAACTGATTCGTCTCTTTGGTACATCTGCAATTTCCTGACACAATTTTACATCTGCCAGTCGCATGAACGAAATCCATCTCGGATGACCGACGCTTTAGAAACAAGGCCAGAGGATCTTGAGGAGCGCAAATGCGTGCAGGTCGACACATTTATCCCGATTGTGTTACACGGAACGGTCCAACACAACGTGGACGATTTCCTGGTGCTAACTCGCATAATCGCCTCTGCGGATCATGCAGTCTCCATCTGTCTCTCTTGCTCACAAGACAAAGAGGAAGCTGGTGGCGCAAATAGAAGCCGGAGTGCACGCGCGATGCAATATAGCAATTACAGGCACGCGGGCACGCTTAGCATGAGCCAGGACGATAGTTCAAGCGGTAGAGAAGATTAGAAATCGAAGTAACTTATTGCCGAGGCCGAACGATTCGGTTTTCACGGCTGCCCCGTTTTACTGGGCGCGTGCGCGCTTTAACCACTCACAAAGAGAGAAAGAGAAAGAGAGCCGGAGAGTGTGGCGATTTTAATTTCAAATCGTCGCGGACGACAACGAGGACGACTACGGTCAGCCTCGACTACCGATAGCCAACTACGCAGCGCTAATTAATTACCAGGATCCTCGGGGGCGGCCCTGGATGCTGGAGAAAATCGCCGCTTTCCTTCTCAGCGATAAGGACACCTCCGGGCTTAGGCGCATGGAGAAATTAGCTTGTAAACCTTCACGGCCAGTGATCCTAGATTGGCGCTCGTGCGAGAGCGCGCGCGCGCGCTGATCTATCTGGTATTGGTAAGCTACGATAAATCGGCGCACTTTTCTTTAAGATTTATGGCAACAATGCGTTCGTGAGCCTTCTTATGCATTCAAAGGCAGATATCTCGACGATTCGCGCGAGCGTGATACTTCGGAATTAATGTTCCTTGATTGTACATTGCAGAAATAGTCCTCGGGCAGGTCAGTGCAATCGATAATCGTGATCGCACTGTGCTAGTATTGTTGAGTTTCAGAAAAATCGAGTCTAATAAAGAGAATATAGAAAGTGTAACTCAGAATATTTAACTCTGTCATTTGAAACATTTCTTTCTCATTAACAAACATATGGAAAATCCTTGCTCCTTCTTGGCAAATTCTAATTCAGAAATAGAAAGACATAGAAAATCAGTTGGCACATTCTTCGCGTGGGACAGTGAACCTCCGTGGAGATTGCCAGCAGTGAAAAGTGTTATCTGTCCGCCTAGACTGGCCGAGGGCGGTAGCGGGGTATGGAAGAGTCGGAGTTATCGAGCAGGATGTCCTGAAGAAGGACGCGGAGTAAGTAGCAAAGTGTGTAAGGCACGTCGGTGCATCGATTCCGCGACGTATCGGCGACAACGCTCGCTCGATAGGCGGCGGTCGGTGCTATCGGCGACTAGGAAAGCCACCGGGCGCTCTGCCTGCCGAAGTCCAAGATAAAAGGAGGAAATACGTACGGAGTGGGAGGAGGAGAAAAAAAAGCAGAAACGCCAGCATTACACAGCGAGGCACTACCGTTAATTGAAGAGCAAGAGGGAGAGCCTACTTAACGCGCGCGACTCCTTAAGAACCTGTCCTAGCCTTCCAACCTTTCACGAAAGCAGCCTGCCAGCCACTTTATCTGTGTATTGGTAGGAGACTCTCTGCCTATGCTTCGGGTTCCTCTCTTCTTCTCGAAAATACACTCTGCGATGTCTTACTCATAGCAGCATATACGCGCACGCCTCTCCGATTACCAAGAATCGACGAGAATTAAAGTGTCGCCGAGATTCACGGAAAAACGCTCGCGGTGCAATATGCGGTGTACGAGAACGCGCACCGTCAGCGAGATAAGCCTTCTTGACCGCGATGATCTTATCTAGTTGATTAACTGATTTACGTCTCATTACACGTGTGGAACGAGCAAGGGAGCATCCGATCGCGGATGCTGCGCGCCCTCGTTACGTAAAATCACGAGGTGCCTACTGGAGCGCCGGGTTAAAGGACGATCCGTAAGGATCCCGGACGTGGATTTGCGACAGTCGAGAGAACTCGATGCTGCTGCCGCCGCCTTCGCCTCTCGCTTACGCAACGAATTATTGCGGAGAGCCGAGGCATTCGCTAGCTCTTCGAAGCCCTCTAACGAGATGACCTTTTACCGCGAAAATTCGACGCGCACTCGCCGCGTATGTACGTCGTGCCAGGATTCATCAAGTAGAATCGATGTAGCTTCCCTGATTGCTGAAGAGATTTGCGGTTCCATTGGAATTTAAATATTTTATGTTAGATAATCTCTGATTTAGAAATTTAATACGATTTTTGTGTGAAGTGTAATCATTAAATGATTGGTTTTAAAATTGTATATAATTCGTGCGTATTACAGTAGTTTATAAAGAAGGTTAGTGATCCCAAAGGGCGCCCATGGGGATTGGTAAGCATTAAGTACATAGAAGAAAGAGAGACAGAGGGCGGCTCCACCTGAGCGAATTCTCCAGGAATTCGCGACTGAATTCCTTGGCAAGGTGCCCGCGTGGAGCTGAAACTTTCCGAAGAAGGGAGCCTGGAATTCCTGGCGCGCTAAATAAGGTCGCGAACGCCAGCAACCAAGCAACAGGCACCCCGCGGAGACTAGCCGCCCTCTGCACAGCTCGGAAATTGCGAATTTTCCCCATCCTGGAATTTCGTTGCCTCGCTTTTTTTATCACCAATCGACCAAGCAATCGATCTTCCGGATTCCCCGAAGATACCAAACTCAGAGATTCTATTCTTAAGTCGAGGAAGAAATGTGATCTATCGAGCCGACTGTAGTGTAAATAGAAGAGTCAGACGTATAAGAAAAAATTGTTTTGCGAGTCAAGAATGAATTATATTGGATCGAGTATGATTTATAAGGGTATGTTTTGGACAGCTGATCGAAGCTGGTCGTTTCCAGGAAGCCCAGACATTTACGACAGCTCTGTGAATAAATGTCCTTTGTAAAAAACGTTAATTATACTTCGTCGATTAAATCACAGACTGTCCATCGTTTTGTAAGGAAATTCGGGATGCTGTGCTACAGGTGTATTACCCGGTTCGTTAAACACTCCGCTTACTGATCTCCTGTCCGTTATCTTCGCCAATTACCGCTGAAGTGTGAAGTCCTGGAGAGCAAACCGGCTCCGAAGACAAACACGACCGGCAAAAACGACAATGTTCGGAGGTTTCGGCAAATAGTATGAGAGAGAAGTGACACGATGTATGCAAAAAGAGAAAATCCAGTTCTTACCCACCAATCGAATACAAATTGTGAAAGTCGATGAGGGTAGGCAGTTATATTTGCATTGAGATGCGTTTTCGAACTTCACATTCCTTTGACATCGTGAAATTCGCTGTGAACCGAGAAATCGAAGTCATCGAATGCAAACAAAATTCCCTGTGGAAGAAGTTGACTGCTTCAATGGAATTTTTAAGGGCAAACAACACCTGCATTTTAATCTTTAAATTCCATTTGCAACGATTTGTAATTTCTTTTCTACACCTTTGTCGGCAGAAGAACACTAACATTCTTAAAAAGGGGGCCCATGAAAAATATCATACTTTTTTATTACGCTTATTATAAAATAGACGAGCGCACGAAAACAAATGTGGAGGTAGCAACGAAATTAATGACCGGCTGCAAAAAGAAGCGCGTATGTCCTTAATTAATCGTGTACGCGGGCGAGCACAACAATACCGAGGGTAACCAGTTCCTCAACAAGGTCCGCCTAACAGCAAAAACTTGTTAATCGAAATTTATTAACACTGGCGTGAGCAAATCGTTTCTTCCCACTGTGCACCTCACAAGTAAACGAAGTAATCACCTCGTAATTTAATCATTATTCCACTAACGCACTCTTCAACACTCTCCAACACAGCTCATAAAATCTACACGTAATAATAACTGACGATATTCCAATTTCTTAATTAAATGATCTCCTCGAGTAAATATTTCAATTTATGGAAAAATTCTTCATTCAATGAGTAATTTCTATTCAGAATGATCTCAAAGCAATTTCATTCGCATTATACTTGGCCAGTGTAGAAATGAGCTCATTGGACCGAGCCACGTAACAGAGCTCGGCCTATTGTCTGGCATAAGGCAGTGCGCGATCCCATTTATTTCGCAACAGGTTCTCACAACGAGTACGTCCTAGACTTATAATCGAGCGATCCGAGAAAGAGCCAAGCATTCTCACGATTATCATTGTCGCAAAGGGAGCTCTGACTCCTCTTCGTTAACAACTGTTCCGACTCTCTGAGTTAACTTCATTATCCGTGGAATCTTTGCGCCGTTACGGCGAGTGAGCATAAACAGCGTTATGATCGGTTGTCGAAAGGGTGCACTGGCGCAGAGAATCAGCCGAGACTTCGCCAGTCTGCTCGAGTGGGTGGCTTGGCGTAATCAGGATTAATTAAGCACGATGCGCGAATTAAATTAACGGTTTCCCGTGGAGAGAAGCCGGTAGAACGGCAGACGAGAGTACGCGTTGAAAGAGCGCTGTATATTCCAAAGGAAGAATAGATCGCACCTGCGAAGGATGAGGATCGAAGGCTAATCTTCTTCACAGTGAGATTCCCTGACGCTGCTCGCAGAGACGTCGGTGAATGGCTCGCGTCGATATAAAGCCCGTTTTGTTCGCTCACTCTTTCTGGCGTTTGTGGAAATGTTTCGTACGATTAAAATGACACTCTTTCAGCGAGACAGCGAGGAGGGTCGGTTTGTGTGCGGGAACTTGAAAGGACTGTCTGAAATGAAAGACAGTACGAGCGGTGCTCCACACGGGACCATCGTTGGTACCGTAGGAAAGCGACGAAACACACTCTCGGCAATCTCTTTATACAGTGTTTCGCCGCCTCTACGCTTCTCTCGTTCTTCCTTTTGTCGGGCAATGCGCACTATTACACTTCTCCTGGCACAATCCTGCACCGTCCTCGCTTTACTCGCTCGTAATCCCTATCATTCGATATGACCAACCCCGTAATTTTTGTCGCGCTGCAACCGCCAACCCGCAATTTCACCTCGGTTAGTCCTGCCAATCCTCCTGGACCCGTCTCAAAGAAGAGGAGGGAAATAACTAAGTACGACAATAGGGACTCTCGCCGTGTTGCAACCAAGCGAACTTTGGCACTTGCCACGAAATTATTACAAGCACCAGTTGCAGAATGAACATTGCATGAAAGAACAATACTAATTAATTGATAGTTTTCACTATATTTAAACTTTACGAATTTTGAGTTTCTCCAACTCTTTCATAAAAGGAAATGCAGAAAATATTGATTGAATCACATCGTTGCAAGGACAATAATTTTCCTTCATCAAGAACGTCCGAGTCTAATGTACTTGTTTAGAAAAATCATGCTTCAATGGAACTTCGTGATTATAATTACTAAGAATGCAAGTATAATAGTAGAGGATTTTTGCGTGGCACTATTAGCCAGAGGTTTCGCAAAGACGAGAGAAGCAACGCGAGATGGTTCGAGAGATCGCAGTGGCATCGAGCGCGACTGCCTTTCACTGGCGGGGGGCAAAAGCAAGCCTTGCAGCTTCTTCTCCATCGTCTTGGACTTCTCTCTCTCCACCTCCTCCTCTTCTTCTTCGTCTTCTTCTTCTTCTTCTTCTTCTTGCACGAGGCCTCGCGAAAGGTTACATTTACATGCGGCGACGCGTTCGTCGTCGGCATGTCATTGTCTTCGAGGTTACTGCCATCGGCACGTGCGGCCACCCGAAGAGAATGTCGAGTGCTCTTACGGGGGTGCCATTGATTGAAGCCGAGCACGTGCAACAGCCGTATGTATATCTACACACCATTATTATCCTCGTGGGCGCCGAACTGCACCTTCAACTCGTTCACCGAAACTGGCGCGTCATAGAGTGAGAGTTGTTGTCAATGCTCGATGACCAGTTGACAGTAGTTGGCACGCTGCCAGATATAATAGCTCCTGCCAATTTTATACGTCGATTATTTGTTTCTCTATCAAGATAGAATCAGGTAATTATAGGAAATATATATGATTAATAGAATAAGTAGTATTTGTGAGTGACAAACGTACCAAGCAGAGAAACACCAACCCCCGGAGTCAAGTCAATTAATCTCCACCCCACCGAATCATCCCTCGATCTTCACCGGGGATTTTATTAACGCGAGAGTAGAATTGTACGCGTTGGTCATTGCCATCATTATCATCGGCGGATGATAAATAATCGGCGCGCCGACAGGAAGGAGGGAAAGATGGAAAAAGGTGGGAGAGGCGGCAAAGGCGAGAATTTCATCTGGACGATGTGGCCGGCCGCGGCCGCCGTTATTTATCGACCAATAAATTATCGGCCAATAAATAAAAGGCTCGTTACGGAGCGGCGCGCGGCGAGAACAAGCGATAGTAATCAACAGTAATTCGACATCGAGCCAGCCAACCAGCCAGCCAGCACAGAGCGGCTCGATGCGCGCTCACAGCCGGATAAATCGAAACAGCAAATCTCGTCCGGAGCTTTCCTACCGGTGCTTGCGATTCGGCCTTTATCGAGGACGCTCACTCTCGTCGACCTTCCCTCCAATTGCACGATGTCTCGCCGATAAATAACACCCATAAAACAACGTACAAATATAAAAAAAAAAAACAGAAAATTCCACTGATTGCCGAACGTCTTAATAAGAACATATGACACGCAAGATTATATTTTTAGACTCAATAAAACAGTGTGGTCAATTTATTTTATTACTGTCAAGGAAAAAATCGATCCCACCAATACGAAATCCATAGCAGAGTCACGTGGTATACTGCGCTTACAAACTTGGTGCGAAACACGTCTTTTGATAACGAACAGATCGAGGTATGCGCGAGAGAAGATTGGAAGGGAGGGGAACTCGACGATAACAATTGCACAGCACGAAATTAATTACCGAGCCTCGGCTGTGCGGCTGGCTCGCTGTCATTAGATAACCTTTTGTTGAGGCGCCGGGAAAGGGAATGGCATTTCCCTTTATCGTCGCAGTGCGTGGCCCGTCCAATTAATTGGCGAGAAAGCGGGCGGCCGACAAAAGGGCGCAATCGCAGAAGCACCAGTTCTCTCTCTCTCTCTCTCGCTCTCTCTTCAGTTACCTCGAAACCTACAGGTTGGATTCTCTGGCACTCGGCCTTACTTACTTAGAGACGCGACCCGCCTTTCCTCCCGCTCACTGACACACCGCTAATTAAGCTAATTAATAGCAATAATGCCCACGCGATAATTGCTCGGACCCTGTTTCCACCGATGGCGACATCACTTTCCTGAACATTTCTTTCTAATTTTCTGCATTCACACAAGCCTGGTTTATATTTCGTTATTTTAAAGTGACCTTAAATTAATAAATAATCGAGGTTACTAACAAAAGAATCGAAAGCATGTCAGGGAAGAAGAGAGCGAAGGAATTACTGGCTGATTGAGGCGGTTCCCTTGTGAACAGCTGGTCGTGTGAGCTTTATTGCTTGGAACGCATCGCAATAATTGGAAAGAGATTTGCCCGGACGACTACCAACTTTCACCCCACTGGTGGAAGACTCCGGAGGGAATCCTAGCAGGAGACAGGCGTTCCCAGCGGAGTCAGGCGACGAGAAGAACTGCTATGCTCAAGCGGCGCAATACCACTGCGAGGATAATGACACGACGGAGAAGTCTACTCGCTACGGAACGCGGATCCTCTGAAAGCCGCGGCTGCACGCTTCCACCAATTTCTCCGAAGAGTCGCTGGTTTCTTGCGGTTGCCCTGAAATTCCTTGCGCTCCTCGCACCCGTCCACAATTTTTCGGACTCGAAACCAGTCCACTGACTCTTCCTAATTATTCCTATCAACACTCTTTATTATATAGAAAAAAAGAGTCGTAATTACAACCCTAGAAGAAACACGTACGCAATAGAGAATCCTGCATCTACCCTTGATTCACCTTGACCTCATTCTCACGCGGGAGTACAATGCGATCGCCTATCATTCATCCCGAGTGTGTCTACACGCGAGGAACACGTTGCTTTCCCCTTGGAGGGCGCAGTAAGTCATAGTAGAAGCTAGAGTCGAGGAACGCCCTGGTTCAGTGCGAAGTCGGCAAGGGCAAACAGGAGGAGGAAGTGTCTCACGTAGGATAGGAGAAAGAGCAATAGCCAGAGGTCG
The DNA here is from genome assembly GCA_964023945.1 of Ectemnius cavifrons. NCBI lineage: Eukaryota > Metazoa > Arthropoda > Insecta > Hymenoptera > Crabronidae > Ectemnius > Ectemnius cavifrons. Next base: position 8,713,114 of record OZ030384.1, on the reverse strand, counting down.
AGGGAGAGACAACGAGCGGCGATGGAAAGGACAGGGCGAAAAGAAAGGGAAAAGAGAAGGAGTGAAGCGGCGACGGTGGCGGCGACGGCGGCACAAGGGGATGAGAAGAGACGACGATCGAAAGCACAAGCGAAGGGGAACTACTGGCAGTGGCCAGGACCGTATGGAGGAAAGGCAAAGCCGCGGAAAGCTGTGTGTATGTACGTAGTACTCGAGAAGAGACGGCGCGCAACGAAGAAGCCACCGGCGAACCGAAAGGGAAGAGAAGGGAAAGGAAAGGGCAAGGCAGGCTGGCCGACCGGACAGTGGCCAGAAGCGAGCAACGCGCCCGAGCATGCAGGCGTTCGTCTCGGTTCGTCGACCTCCAGTGGAATGCAAGGCATAACCTACCGTAACACCACCACCATTGCCGGCACCACCACGTCACCGCCAGCAGCACCAGCCACGTCCACCACAGAGCTTCCAACGTGTCCCTTTTACCCAACAGAGACATACCCAAACAACCACCTGCCAACCCAACAACCCCACTGTCTTCGTCCTCGCTCAACCCTTCTACAAACTCATCCCCTTCGTCGTCTACTACGTCGCCCCCACTACAAACGCTCTCACTCACTTGGATCGCACGCGCTACTCCCAAACCAGACTCGATTGCCCTCGATACTTTGTCCCGGCAGACCATGATTTAAAGGGACTCGGGTTCTGTTAGTTCTTGGAACTCACCGATGTCAGATATAGTACCAGAAATCTGAATGGGATGTACCTTTGTAGGTTACTGCTTAGATATGTTTGTAGGTATCGCTTTCTCAATCGTTCACTCGGGGATAAGAAGTGATTGTTAATTTGAATGTATTTATTTAAAGTGTTGTTCAATTCTAATAGTTGTATATAAATCTTTTCCTTTTGATGGAATGCTCAAGTTCTTGTTTAGAAGTTAGTTTAACTATCGTGCATAATAATCCTGTAACGAGGCCAAGCCTATGTCTTTATAGTCGAGGTTTAAATGCCTTATTTACTAGAACATGGAATTCAGAAAATGAAGGAAAAACCAAGGGTGGAGTAGAATTTTCTTCAGGTTAACGATAGTCTATAATTATTAAAAGAAAGGTGTACATCGGAAGGAGGCGGTGCAAGGTATACGATAGGTATTTCCTGGCGAGAATTTCACAGGAAATTCTGGAAGAACGGCAGCACGAGCTTGCTGAGTGGGTTAATCGAGCATTAATCGTGAAGATCCTGTGGCGCCCGGCACGTATTTATTTGTCCTAACGGGAGAATCGTTAATAGTCGCGGCGGCTTACTGGCGAAGAACTTTGCTGTGGACAGGTAGGTACAGTTACCCAGATAAGACCACCTCGAAGGATCACGGCCACGTTCCATGGCACGTTCTCCAGCAGCAGTCTGAAATTTCCACGTGAATCCTGTAATTCGATTAAAAGCGCAGCCTCGATCTTACGCCGATCTTAATCCGCCATGGAAATTAGAATCGTGCCGGGAATCCTTCGGCGAAGGGCGACCGGAAAAGGATTCCTGTAGTCTCGAAGGATTCACACGAGAGATTCACTGAATCTCGATCATCCTCGACTGTTACCCATCATTTTAATAATTGATTATTGCAAGAATAATTCCTAGTGATCGTAAAATCGAAGAAAGTACTAAATCGACTGAAAAAAGACCTACTGTAAAGAAAGTGAAAGAGAAAATTTATATAAGTGGAACCTTCTTGGCAGAAGGGGGGAAGGAAAAAAAAATGATGATTCAGTACTGACAGCTTGATGAAATTCAACGACACTTTCACTAGAGTCTGCCGAGCGGCAAAAACATCTACCCATAAGGAAATATATCGCGTTTCGACTACAGGAGACCGGTGCACTTTCTTCGTAAACATTTCACTGAATACTGAACGCGCTTACACACCGGACACGCACCATTCGATTTCGTGGTCGATTTACATATGATTGATCGGCCGTTCAAATTTCAAAGCCAAGGTCTAACCTCGGCGGGTGTGCGCGGTGATTTCGAAATGTAAAACAACCTTCATAAATCTCACAGGGATACTCAAAGGTTCTATCTTCGTCCTCGACGATGAGAAGAAGATCGGTCACGGAAAACGTAGTAATAAACGAAGATCAGGTTTAAAACTGACGATTAAACAGAAGATTTACGCGAATCAGTAATACCAAGCGGTGAAGCTTGAACGAAGTACAGTTAACCAAGCAGATAAGACCACCACAGAGGATCACGATCACAACTTTCGTCGGCACGGTTCACCAGGGCTATATCTGCAGGGAATCTCCCCGAAGCCAGATGACATACACTTCCAAAACCGGCAGCGAAAGAACCTGCTGTCGAAAAGCAATGTGCTCACCAGTGACTCCAGCGATCACCATAAAGTATATCCGAACAGGGAAAAAAAAAAAGCAGACATACCTGAAAAGAGAGTCCAAGAGTATGTTTGCACGATGATAGAGACTTCAAAGATGAGTGAAAGAGAGTGTGGATTGTATGTACACTAGCCGAGCAGGTGGAAATTGAGGCCAGGGAAAAAATGAAGCATGCAATTTGGGTCGGTGTGCATCGAAGAAAGTGGTTGTGACGGGGTTGAAACCAGGGTAACCCTTTTCAAGGCATACTGACGATAAGATCCAGTGCGGCTAACTCGACCGGAAGTGCTTCTCGATCCGCTGGGATATACCACCCGGCAGAAACACGCGAGCGCGCGCTTACACACTTCTGGTGAGGTTCTCGAGGAGGAGAGTATGTACCACGGGAGCATTAATGGGGATTCGCTTTCACCGTTGGCCGAGAGGCGAACAGCGTGGTCGTGTCCCGGTTCCTCCTGGCCTCTTCGTCATTACCGTATACTCTTCTCCGCGATCCTCGCCGCTCTGAGAGAAAGAGAGACCGGTGAAACCAGCGCGACCTTTCCCTGCCACCTCCTCGTGACCTTTCCAAGGCGAGCACTCGCATGCTTCTCTCCTTTTCATTTCAGGAAGGATTCACGCCGACGCAGAATACACAGACATATACATACATATACATACATTTACCCTACTCGCATCGTCCTCTTCCTCGACCTCCCTCTCACTGTTCTCCCCTTTCCCTCGCATGTTTAACACCAGCGATAAGAACAATTACCGACCGCAACTTCCTCGGCATGCCGAGCGCTAATAAAATTGTCCAACGCCGACTTAATGCTTGTTAACGCCGTCTGATAACGACCCTTACATAGACTGCCGGCGACTACCCGATGCGCTGGCATTGTTCTCCTAGACAAGGATTATATCCACTTTACAGACAGAAGAATATTTCGTATCTTGGTCAATTAGTATTCGATGATATTTTGAGAAAAATTGTTATAGTATATCAATAAATATTCAATATGATTTTGTAAGGGTGAATGGGAATAAATCTATGAGAAAGTGTGCTAGGAAACTAGAGCAGTCGATAGTTGTTGGGATTGATTAGCGCTGTTGAAGGGAACGTACTGATTAATTCTTGTCACTCTCATTAAGAGGAGAATGCGAAACTCTCGCGGGAAGAAGGGAGTCCGCAGCGCGTTCTTCTGCTTGAGTAATACCCTTGGAGGAGCCTTCGCAATTGATATTGTAATGGAGAGTATCATGAATTGTGGATGGAATCTGTGGCGCACCGCACGAATGCCATTCCTAGAGCCGTTTTCTCCATGAAATCGCGTGTATATCAGCCTTTGAGGAATGCAGCAAGCGCGATCGTCGAGTGACTCACTCTGTCATCCGAATCACCTTGACAGAGTGATCTGATTGGAGGGAATCGTTTCCGATTCGCTAAGGTTCTAAGTTAACACCGCAATGTGGCGTCGGTTTCATTAGACTCGGATAGAAAGAGAGAGAGAGAGAGAGAGCAAGAAAAAAACTCCATTCTTTATAATCCAACTTATTTTCAATCAACCCTTTAATCAAATTCTTCTTATCGATATAAAAAGAAATCAAAGAGCATTAACAAGTAATGCTATATGAACACATAAAACAGCATTATTTAATACTACATACAAACAAGAAAGAAAGAAAAACCACTCCATGATGCAATCACATTCCAAAAAGGTAACATTCAGTATGAGCTATTCAAATATCCAGCACTTCATCACTGTCTCTTTAATGGACTTTAACCCAGTAACTCCTTAAAGTCGAAAGTTCGCCTTTCATTCGTTACCGAATTCATATACGGCGAAATGTCTCTCTCGTCAGGATCTCAGGTGGAATCCGGAGCAATTGGAGTAAACCCATGGCACGGTGTAATATTGTGGAATAAGGGTATGGCTCCCGCTGGTGTACTCGCTCGCGCGCGCGCGGTTGCTTTGAGAGTGGATACGAACTGAGAGCAGGAAGAGGAGGCAGCAGAGAGCCGCCAGTGAGATCCTATCGGCTGATATTCAATGCGATATAACTCATTCTAGGTATGGACTAACTCGAGCTCCACTGCTCTGAACAGGGGAACGGGCGCGCGCGCGCGCGCGTACGCTAGTTATCCACTCTCTAAAGCTGCTGCAACGCGCAGCGAGCAATTTAATTCAGAATTACAGAAAAGCCGGCCGGTTCTCTAAACGAGCGCGCCAGGGTCCCTCGGATCCTTTTAATTCCAATTGCGACGGAGCGCCGGCTCTAGCAGGCTAAACGCACTCCTCTCGCACATGTAATGATGACGTTCTCAAGTTCTTGCCCTTCTTCCTATCTCTCTCTCTTTCTTTTTTTTATATGACTAGTTCCTTCTTGCATTACGGATCACTGCGTCTCATAGAAGCTAGTCAATGTTAGTCTACGAGGAAGAAACGAAAGCAAAGTCGATACACGGAAATGCTCGACGAACTTCATCAACTTCAAGTCTTCGGGTTCTGATACTTGGGGAATGCTTGGTATAATGAGGAGGCGCCTTTTTTACGGTGCTTTTTACTCTCACGCGCTGATGAGAATGTCGCGCAAGGAGTTTATGCGCCTGGTGGGATTAATCGAGATGGTATCGCGAGAGTCAGCAGGCCACAAATAAAGATGCACCAGCGCCAAGTGTCAGGAGTTAACGGTTCGTAGTCGGTGTTTCCCCGTTGCGAAACTGGCGAAAAGGCGGGCGTGCGAATCGGCAATCCGTTAGCGGGCCACATATATAAATATATCTCGGCGTCAAGCCAATATGAATTAATTACGGCTCGTTAAGGCGGCGCGCGGCCTTACTTGTCTTCAGAGGCCCTCCTGTTAAACAAGCGCACACGCGACACAGACACACTACTGGCTCTCGCATGCCTCTTTCATTCGAGGTATGTGCATTTACGTATGTACCGGGGGCCACCAGTCAGCCGCGTGCTTCTCTTCTTTCTCCTTCTCTCTTCTTCTTCGACTACCTCTGCCTCTGACTTTCCTACCGTTACTCGCCAACCGAATTAATTCCAGACGCGCGCGCTCGCTCGCTTCTCCTGCCTCAATTAGCCGTGGCCCCCGATATATTTCAATTTCCAATCCTTGCTGGGAGAGCATTACAAGAGCGTTCGAGCTAGCCTGACTGTTTGCGGCAGAGAGTAGCAGCAGCTCGTCCTTCTTCGTCCGTTTGGTTCTCGAGATCTCGAGGAGGCTGACCTCGACCTAATAATCCCTCACGAGGAAACCTAATGAAGTCACAATCTCTCCCACCCTGTCTCTCGACGCCCCTCGCGCCCTTCTGCTCCCGCTGAGTTCATTAGCATCCTCGACATTTATAGGCACACCGCTCTATTTTCATGGCAGCCTTGTTGACGAACAGACAGGTGGCCAACCGCGTTGACTTAACAATGAAACTCAATGTCGATTGGCTACCTCTGCCATTGAATTAATCCCCTGCCTTGGATAGAGACGCGTCATTAGACGTGTTCATGCTACATCTATATCTCTCATTAACGAATCCACCAGCTCGATAGAGAAAGCACGTGCCAAACATATACTAGACGCTTCGGTCCAAAGTCAACAAACTTCTCTAGGTCGAGTTGTGTCGAAGCGATTACGAAAGCATTAGGAAGCAGAAACTATGTCTTCGCAATACTACGTGTCTCAAACTGTGTATTATATATCTGAACGCACCAAAGTTAGACTCAGAGTCAACAAACTACTATCGGAGTTCTCTTGGGACGATTACGAAAGCATTAGGAAAGCATTAGGAAGCACAAACTATGTATTATATATATATATATATATATATATATATATATATATCGTAGGAAAGGGAGTTTTTCAAACTATGTATTATATATTTGGATAGAGTGGACCGAAGTCAAGAAACTCTGGTAGGTCGACCTGGTATCTAAGGTCTCCCGGAGTTAGTTACGAAAGCATTAGAAGGCAGAAAAGCAAGCATTTCCAAAGCACGTATTCCTCAACTGTGTATTCTATATTCGGGCGTCCAACACCAAAGTCAACAAACTCTCCTAGGTCGAGTTGTATCAGAAACAGGCTGGAACGATTACGAAAGCATTGACAAGTACAAACTACACGTTGGTTGGTTGGTTGGTTGGGTCGAAATGTCGCTTGGTAGAGGCAGCAATCGACAGCCGCCAAGTGCAGCTATGCCGGCAGATCGGCTTTCTTAACCGCAAGGTATTTCGCGATATCTGATGAAGAGCCGGTGCGAGGCTGCCCAGTGAGAATTCAAGCTTTCTATCGAGCAGCCCAATCACTTACTAGATTGCATGCGGAGACGTCCGACCGTTTAAATAAATCAATTGTGATGTCTTCGCCCGAGGAACATCATGGAAATTAAATCATATTGCTACTCTTAACTATGTATAAAATCATCTAAACACGAATTTATGTATAATACATAAATAATAATTTAATTTGTATACCTGTGTCTAACTATACAAAGTTAACTTTCATCCGAGGAATTTCTTAAGCGATGTTAATGAAAACTGCGAAATCTCAAATTAGCGGGATCAAGATTTCTAGGCGGACAGTTGCTGAAGTAATTATCAGCTACGGATGAGTCTACGATGGCGGATAGTGAAGGCGAGTGTGTGCCGCGGGGCTCGCATTGCACCTGGTACCACCCGAGGGCGAATGTGATGAAAGTGAATTTTAAAATCGAGGTCTTCGAGGCTCGTGCCTCCGCGGACGTCGACCTTAATTCGCCCGGCTAACTACACTCGCGATTGTCTGCCTACCTTATTCTCAGCGCAAATGGCAATCCACCATGCGCGCACACACTAGGAACGCACTTTTTTCCTCGTTCTCACGGCATTCCATGAATCTCTCTCGCACAAGCGTACGCCCGGACTTGCAATCGGCAGGGTCATTGTAAAGCCGGCAAACCAATTCGTGAGGAAACAGGATTTACACAAACTGGGCGAAACCAGTAGAAATCGATGGGATTCAATAGTTGTTTCGTTCCTGACTTTCGCGGATCTTCAGTAATCTTATATATGATCTAGAATTATATAAAGTTATCTAAAAGATGGGTGATTAATTTAATTAAAATTAAATTGACAGTTTGAATAGGTTATATGTTGCAATATAGAATATTCTGTTCTGTGAATGTCTCCTACTTGCATAAGTATCGAAACTAGTTAAGAATATCTGGTGTTTTGCAGACTGGCAGATTACGTGGCTCGATTTTAACCTTTGCGCGCCATTGAGTATTCGCTTTGTGCTTGGAGCACGACTGAAATCGAGCAGCCGGATTAACTGGCCGGGTTCCGGCCGCTGCTTTTCCTCGGCTGTTACCAGTGCCTGGTATGTTCTCGCCCCGAGTCCCTGGCAGGTGGAAATCAAATTAGCATAGTGTTTACTCTGCCAGATCCCTGGCGAGCAAAACCTTCCTGTCTCACGGCTAATAGGACAGCACCGCATCGGCGGCGTCTCCGAGAAACAGTGGGAAATTGTGTGAAGTAATCGACTTCGCTACACCCTTCGATTCCAAACACATGTATATAAAATGAAACACGAGCGAAAAGATGCTGTATAAAAGGAACATTATTTGGAATGTATAAAAAATCAAGGAACTTCATTAATCATCAGAGATTATCAGGATCTCGATAAACGAAATACTCTAATTAGTTTGCCAATTATAAAAATCTACCAAGCACTTTATAATTAAGTGTACGCAATAATAACATTTGTTCAATCTTGAAAGAATAATAATTCATCGATGTAGATTTCAAGGAGCAATAATAAAGTTCGTTTGGTCGTTGGGAAATGATAGATGATCACCGATAGGAGTCATCGCAAGGAGACGGGATAGCGCAAGTGTATCGAGACAGACGTGGTGACAGTATCTCCACAGGATTTGCACATTGCCGAAGGAAATCAGTGGGCAGTCATCCGCTATGAAAATAAGCGGACGCACCATTTTCTATGTATAATACATCATACAAACGTTCGAAGGTGGAACATAAGGCGGCTCTCCTCGCTCACCCGTCTCTCCTCGCAGCTTCATTAATCACATCACAGATGTAATTTCCATAGCCGGTCGAAAGCGTGATTGATTGCGCGCGAAGTTGAAAAATCAGCATTAACCGAGAGAGTTCACTGGCTCATTAGACCGACGGGGAGCGAGTGGAAGGGTGAAAAAAGTCAAACGTTCTAATCCATCATGTAATCCTTGTGACGATGGGACAGCCCTCTCCTCTCGAAGGACTCCTAGCTTCATCCAAGGATGCCTTTGCCTTGCTATATCTCGCTCGCTGCAGAATCAAATGGATACTGTGTATTTCCATCTTGTATTTCTATGCCGTCATAACATCGTTCTTACTTCCATGTAAATCATTAAAATGATCTTATATTCCAATCTACCGGATCTCATCATTTGTTCGAGATATTTCTTCAATATTCTAAGATCCTTCTTTACGATGCGGATAAAAGTTTTTGTACAAGCAAGACACTTACTGCAAGGACCTTTAGTCTATCATTAAAAGTTCAGTTGTGCCAAGGATTTTTTGTATCAACCGATTGGATGCTGTTGGAGCTTCCTCTGGTTCTGATAGGTCGAAGGAGAGATCGATGTGGGACACGCATGATCGCCGTCGCGTGAAATCTTAATGCCAAGAATTTTAATACCCAGCCGTGACAAAACGTCACAGAAAACGATACCTCTGTACCGACACGCTTTTCTGTCTCCCTCTCGGGCACGATCGAATTACCACAGATCAGATTCGATCTTCCTTTCCTCTGGCAGCGCAGCCCTGGCGTAGCCGGGGCTCGCGTGTCGCCCGATATTTTATATGCGCGTATGTTCGCTCGGCGAAGGAAAAAAAGAAAAGAGTTACTTCGCCGTGATAACCGGAGCACAGAAACAACCGGTGACAGAACGGAAAATGTACGACAGAATTCGAGAATGTTTCTACTATCTCGAAAAGAATCACTCAAGTAATATTAACTATTATATGAAATGTATTGCAAAATGAATCCAAGTATATAAAATGAGTAATGATAAAAATAATGATTATACTCCGCAGTTATAAATATCTCATCCCGCTCGGAAATCACTTGATTATCCAACTGTCAGCATCAGAGATTTATTGAAGCAGCGGTGAAGCGGAGTAAGCGGGTGCGGCGAATTCGTCGATTATCGAAAAGGTTTGGCAGTGGTGGTGGTGAAAGGGGCCGAGATTGTCAGTGAGCGAGAATGAGAAGGAGCTAGGCGGGCTCTATTCATAGAACAATAGACAGTACGCCGAGGTACCAGACGATGAAGTCACGACACGCTCGTACTCCCTTTACATTGTGGCCACTTCGCCCTCGCCAAATAGCCGCGGTTTTAACGAGTTTCGCTGAGATTACTCTCGCCGACATAGGCGGTGTCCCGCACGCCGACTGACGAACTCACGCCCCGAGAACTCACGCTCCACGCCGGATCTTGAGAGAGATCCAATTCTCTGGACCAAAGAAAAGGAAAGACAGAGACATTGGAAACTATGTATCGCCAGACGTGAGACTGCGCCCTGTTAAAGATCAGGAAATATATCCAGACCGCCCCGAGTGAAGGACCAATAAAGTGTTTTATCGCTATTCACTGTGCAAGAGAAAAAATCTTTAAAGACCACCTAAATTTTACTTTGACTTAGTCGAGAACAATGCATGTACTTATTCCTGACACGCCTCTCTTGGTGACTGATCGGAAAAATTGATTCTAGACTCACTGACCTTTGCAAACTCTACGATTTCTGAGTATTGATTAGAGTCTTGACAATTTGTTTTATTAAGTCGATGATATTTTAGTTTCATGTGGGATAGAATGAATGAGAGTATAAGAATGTTATTGAAAAAATATGTTATTGATGGATTGAAGCGAAGGTTTTAGGGAGAGTGTGAGTGGACGGAAATACAAAAGAGAGAGTAAGGGATTTCCAAGGATGTTCGAATGTAACTAATGATTCTCGGATGCGGACTGGTGTATCGCGGAATGCTTAATGCAATGGGGGATCGATGGTCTCCGGTGGATCGTTGATACCGGTAATCCCATTGTCCTCGAAGGCACGACTGCGGACTAGCGGGAAGCCATGCAGATGAATAAAGTCCTCATAATTGGCTCGGAACACGTCAGGCATTTTCACTTTCCTGAGATCATTGCTCCGATACATTACCTATCTCGCAACGACTATGAGACTGACGCTTATACTTAAATGTTTACTCGCGTATGATTACGCATCGTTCGATTGATAAGTTGACTATCGAATTAATCCGTGAGAATAAGTTGGTTAATTAATTATAATTTATAAGTTTGGAAAGTAGAATAATTGTTTCCGAAAGAAATGCAAGTTTTACGCAGTCCAAGTATAAGTGAGAGTCCTTGGAGAGCGTTTCCTTGGAAGAGTGATCTAACTGGTGAGTACGAAACGTAAACTACACTCCGGTCTGAACAAATAACTGCAATCAGTACTGCTTTCTCTCGAAGCCGGAGGCTGGCACCGGTGACCCGAGCAGCGCGTTTCAAAGATTGATTGCCTTATCGATAATTAGCCTGGCACGACCCGAACGTGCCGGACCTTTGTTTCACTTTCTGGCTTCACCACGCCTTTCTCGAACTTTCGAACCCGCTCCAATCGTTCCATTTCATATTTCCGATATCCTTAACTTTACAAGCAAAACAGTGAAAGATATAATACTTAATATTAAAAGAATCCTTGAAAGTCAGACACATTTATAACAAATTCGACGAAATAGGACTGATCTATTATTGGGAACGTTGTTAAAAAGCAATGTTACGTTAAACGGGAGGACTAATCCGCGCAACCCACTTTCTACCGTCACATTATTCCTTACATCTCCGTAATCGCGTCACGACGTTGCCTCTTCTGTAAAGAGTAACGAGCTGAATCCAAGACATACTGCGAATCAGTAAACGTTATCTGACGAATAAATATATCCCCAATGAAAGTATTCCTGTATATGTGTATTACATATCGTGTGACACAGAAGCATGCAAGCAAGATAAGGGCGATCAAAGTATATCGGTGTACACTAATTAACGTCAAATCATCGTAGCATTACAAGTGAGTTCGATTTAAACCCACTCAACAATGGAGATCGGCTTGTTACCGAAGCAACGAGAGATCTGTATCAGGTTGGCCAGACTACCGGCGTGTTCCCGTGTCTTCCGATAAAGGAAAGCGAAACGAAGGCGAGGTCGGCGTGGATGAACCCCATCTATCGATCAGGCGAAATTCTCTGCCAGGATTAATTCAGTGAAAGCGAGACCCTGTCAATCCGTCGGAAAATTTCGATCGCCTATCATTGAGCCTGGCAATTAAATGAGAAGAAAAATCGATTCTATTACGTATATCGAGAGAGGCTCGTTTCTTCAAATCTCCAGGCGTTCCAATATACTCTGACAAGAGAGAATAGGAACTTTCATAAAGTTCATTGCTGTTAAACCAAGGAAGAGGAAGTGAAGAAAATCCCATTAAAGTTAGCGACTAGATTAAAGTGAAAGGACCGTGGAAAAGGGCTACGACCCATGAAGTTTCATTAAAAATTCCGCAATTGGAAAAGGCGCGGTGGTACTCGAGAGCGTCTCGGAGGCGTCTACCGGGGAAAGTTAAAAATGTAAGAAAGGGAGCAGAGAGAAGTTAGTTGACGAAGGTAAAAGTAAGATGAAAGGGGGTTGGTAAAAGAGGGTTGAGGGAGACGGGCACGTGGAGTGGGGGGACGCCTTAAGGCTTTAAGAGGCTGCACAAAGCAGCCGGGACCAGGAAAAAGAAGGAGCGACGTGCGTACAGAGCATAACTTGCGAATAATACGTCGTTTTATACGGGCGTACGTGAGCGGGCCGTAAGCAAATGCATTTTGCTGGAGCGCGCAGAGCTCTCTTAAGCCTCTTGCTTGCACGCATCTACGATCCGACGCGAGTGAGTTCCTGACAAGAGGAGTTCCGCTGCTGGTGCTTCTCCAATGCCCTCTTCCTCTTTCTATCTATCTATCTACCTTTCTCTCGTCGTTACGTTAGAAATGCGCTCGTTAAAGCCTCGGCACAAAGGCGAGACTCTCCGCCGAGCCGGCACTGCATGTTTAACAAGAACTCGGCAGAGCAGGAAAACTTGTCTCCATTCAATATCGTTCTATTAAAATCCCATACGACGCACCGTCGACCTCGAAGGGCACTGGGATCCTCGTAATAAAAGGATCGTTCACCACTTCATTCCGCTTTGATACGCTCTGTTTACTAAAGAAACTTGCCTAAAATCGACCATTCCCAGCGAAGTTCCTGCTAAAGTATACTTTTAACTTTAAAGAATTTTAAATATAATATATTTAACATAGAATTCCTTCAAAAAAAAAAAAGTCTGTAATTCCAAAGGAAAATATGTGGTTGGACGAATTCTCTTTAGGCGGCAGCGGCGATTGAGGCCGCTCGGCACGCGATGGGACAAATTAAGGCGGCGCCCCCGTTAATTGGGTAATTAAAGGAGGCCATGAGGCAACGGCGTGCAGGAATTAGCCTCGATCGATTGCGTGCTCACCCTCGAATCCCGCGGTGCTCTCTTCCTCGTATAAGCGTCGATGGAAGAAGAACCATACAGAAAGAGATATGCAGTGATTATGTAATCGAAGGTGAAGCGAGGCAGCCAGCGCGCATCGGCAAACATCGGTGCGAGATGATGCCGATGAGAGTGAGAAAAAATAGAGGCGCAGCTTTCTTCTTTAGATAAGGAATGTTTGTGTGTGTATGTATGTGTGTGTTTTGCCGAGGATTACAAAGCTGTCTTTCTCACTCTATCTCGTTCTCACTGGTTTACCAGTCACAGAGTCACGATGATTGCGCAAGCCGCTGTTTAACTCGATTGTGTAACAAAGTATGCGTGGACAAGCTAGCGCAATGTTTTCGAAGGAAACATCGCCCAATAAATGTACACACACACGTACACTCTGTTGAATTTGTAATCGCCGCCGACATCGTCATCGATCATCATATTCAGCACATATATAATTGAGTTTTAGCAGTAAAATTCGGGCCACTCGCACCCGATTCCAACTAAACTGGATTCGCGTCCGCGATTTTTCATTCTGCACAGCCAAAGCCATTTGCCAAAGGATGACAGTCATTCGCTTTTAGCTGATTCGGCAAGAAAAGGTAGACGCGGCGAGAACGCAGTGTCAAGATTGTGCAAATCATCGCGAGTAATCGGTCAGCGGTGCTGACCGGATTTGGAAAATTAAGCGACGACGTTAATGCCACCTGAGCCCCTGCGCAAAAACCTGTTCACTAGCTTCCCGCAATTTGCTTTCGCACTGTTCCTTCGACCATTTGCGAACGTGACCGTCAGTATTTTTTTCGACGACAGAATTGTCCGGTGCGAGCGCTAATGACTGAATTGGTAAAATAAGGAAATTAGTCGATAAATAGTTAAGCAGACTAGCTTCATCTTGTGAAGAATCACGAATTAAAAATGCCATGCAACAAATATCTCTTTCGGATCTGTCAACTTCTCATTACTAAATTGTCGGGAAAAGTAAAAAGACAAGTTCAGCAAGCAACTGCTAATTACTATGATTCAGAATCCAGCACTGCTTCCCATTTACGCCTCATTGCGCCTATGCGATGACAGCCGTGAAAAAAACCGGCGACTTGCAGCTCGTTATCTGGCAAGTTATTACCTGCTTTCGTCGCTAACTCTACGATAACAGAAACACTAACATCCGCTTAAGTGTACCATCTTTGCGTAGTACAAGTTGCACCGGTCGACTTTACTTTTACAGTCCTCCTATCAATTCGGGGAGCACTAACACTTTAATATTCTGACCTGTATTTCTACTCATTAACGTTGCAGAAAATTTCCAACACTATTCATACATTTACTCCCTTTTATCCGTATGAAACTCCTTCTAATAAATTCTAATACTCGCCAAGACTAAAATCAACCACGATAAAACAAGAAGACGATTCAAGAGAAGTTAGAAGGAGTACTTTCACCGAAAGGTAGGATTAATCAAGCGCGTTGATATTGTTCATAAATTAATAGCTATTATGCGGAGAGGCAAAGGAGAAAAGCAGGGTTATATAGCTGGTAGTGGCGTAAACCGCAAAGTAGAGAGGCGATCGATCGATCCTCCTCGATCTCACGAACCGTGAGAGAGAGGAGATTCGAGGCGATGGATGAGATGCCCCGCGGTGTCCTGCATAAATAGCGGCTATCTCGCTTTGTCCCATGCGGCCCAGTGCGAAATAGAGGTGTCTGCTGCTTTATCACCATGGCTCGTCGAGGCTTTTCTGCTCGCCCGTTCGCTCGCTCTCTGCCACCGTGTAATTCGAAACGTGCGAAATGCGCGACCTGCCGGATTCCTTTCTATCTCGCCGGCACCCGCCACGAGGTGTTAACGCACTCGCTCACGCCCGTCTTTCACCTTTACTTCGCTAAACCCTTCATTGTTCTTCTCTTAGTTCTCACTAATACTCTTCCAATGATATATCACTCGATACGAGAACTTTTCTTAATCGATATTACCATTTCCTAAGCGTTATTCGTCTCTTCTGATTTGTTCGGTTTGTAGTTATTAAATGTTTATTTATAAATGGTATTTTAGATAATATATCACAAGGGTTCGTTAATGGAATGTGTAGAAAAAATGATAATAAAAGTGTTGAAAGAATAAAGTACCTCCCAAATAATATGAGTAATAAAAACATTGGAGAAAGCTTTATATATACATCGCTCTAATTCACAGAATCACGTATCCT
The DNA here is from genome assembly GCA_964023945.1 of Ectemnius cavifrons. Taxonomy (NCBI): domain Eukaryota; kingdom Metazoa; phylum Arthropoda; class Insecta; order Hymenoptera; family Crabronidae; genus Ectemnius; species Ectemnius cavifrons. The sequence goes on along the minus strand of OZ030384.1, from coordinate 8,697,952 downwards.
ACCAGAAGAATGTGTAAACTAGTTTCCTATGCTATCAGGGAAGTGTATATCTAACTCGAGTAGGTCATAAAGTTTACGATCAGCTTGTAAGGGGAAACATCTGTCGGTGGAGTCGATGCGTGCCTCTCACATCCACGAAAAACGGGCAACTAGTAACATGGAATACGGGAAGTCTCGCTCCGATTAACTGGTAAGAGGAGCAAGAAAGGAGAAAATGTCGCGACGAAAGGGCAGTACGCATGAATTAACGCCAGTTCAGTTAATTACAGAGTCGGCAGGGGAGCATTAATGGCCGTTACGCAGCGTTCCTGCTCGTTTAGGCTTTACAAGCCTTCAGGCTTTTGCAGGCGCCTTCTAATTATTCACTTTCTCTGGAGAAGCCTGGGTGAAATGGCCGAGATTTACGTGTTCGCTTCTAACACGCCGTTACGAAGACTAACGATTCTCTATCGAAAGCATTGATATCAGTAAAAATTCTAATATCTCCTCGTGTCATATTCCGATACTTTCGATTCTTTTTTTAAAAAAAAGAAGTATGAAAAAGGATGGTCCGTCGCTTGTAACTGTCATGGGAATTCATGGAGGATCGTGTCGATCCCTGTCAAAGATGATCACGTATGACAACACTACTTTCTATCCTCGTTCGTGTCTCAGTAGCTGGTAGAAGTTTGTTAGCGAATTAATTTGACGCGAGTTTGGCAGATTGTCATTAAATGATAGAGGAATACGTTGAATATAATAATGTTTCTACTAATTATACTGCATATTTAAATAATGTGACAACCAAAAAGATTTCCTGAGAAAAGGAAACTTTTACGGAACTTGTTGTACAACCTTGTAAACTTCTGCACTATGACTAATAGTAAATAACTTGACTCCAATCGAAGAACCGTTGCCCGCGCGACCTTGTCTTACGACCTCAGGTAGCCGGCCGGCTTCTAACACTATCCTGACAATCTCCACCCACACTGTTAAGCGCATGTGTACCAAAGTAATTCTCAAGCAAAAACGACCAAGGCAATTTCTGCCTTCTGTAACACCTTTCCTACCGTAAATGCACCGTAAACAATTCAGGGCAAAGAAGAAGCCACGCGAATTCATGAATCAAATTCAATGTTCAAGGATACATTCATCGATTTTGGAAGAATAGTACCAAAAAAAAAAAAAAAAAAAAAACGGGTGCAAAAGTCATTGGTAGAAGGAATCGCAAGTGAAAGTTTAGAAAGGAATAAAGTTCGCCTTGGAAAAAAGGTTCCCTGCTGTTTCGAAGATATATCCGGAAGATACTGCGAACGCCTATCCTCACTTTCTCGATAATGAGAAAATTGCGCGCGGCCCGATCGATCTTGTAACACGATCTTCCGAACACCGAGCGAGTATATAACGTGACCCGAGGCATCGAAATGGAAGTGATCGATCGGATGCAGCGTCCATTTCCGACGCGGCGCCGTCAGCTTTTTCGCCGACTGTTTGCTCACTCGAGTGAAATCGACGAGATAAAAGCGGCGACCAAGTAAAACCAAATAAAAGTCTCAAGTTGTACGAAGAGTGTTGCTTGACTTTTTCGAATGAATTGGGTAACTGGAAGCTGATAGTTTTAAACGGGAAAGGCAACTGTAAAAACAATGATTCTTTGTCGCGGAGAGAAATTCTTCTCCTACCTTGGTCCGATTCAGAGGATTCGAGAAGTCCCAACCGGGTGCGACGAACAGGTATCCACATTTCGAAATCTTCCTGGTAGCCTGCAACAAGAGAGAAGGTGAATTAAAACATCCGTGCAATTGCTGCCGCGGTAGCACTCACAAATCACAAGTACCCCTTCGTAATAGAAACAGATGACAATACGAAACATTAGATTATTACAGCAGTAGTTTCATAATACCGAGAGATCATCAAGTGGCGCAGTTCTATCACTATTCTCGACAATATTCAACACAGACTATTCCATACTTTCAAACTCCAATACTACAACCAGTCGAACATTCAAAGGTTGCTACAATGAGTCATTTTCAGAGCTAGCAATAATAAATCATAAGAATTTCTTAAGTAGAAAAAGAATGATCGAGACAGAAAGAACCTGCTTAAACTTAGCAAGGATGGTTATAAAGCCTAGGCAGAGCGGGTATTCGGATAGAAAGTAAAGTCACGCGAGCAAGGAAGAAGGTATCTTCGAAGAATCTCAAAGTAGCCATTCATCAGATGTATCGAGGATTCTTCAGTCGATCGAGCCGTGCTGGCAAGACTTCTTCTTCCTCTCTTTCCCCCTCAAGTTCTAACCGCATCCACATATTTTCTCGCCGTTCTCCACACACTTAGACACTCGCACACACATATACTGGCATAGGGGAAGCGGAACAGTGAGGGAGAAAAAATAAATTTATCCAGGAACATGACTTCGATGTCGTACGCTTTATACCCGTGCGGGATTTTTAGTCAGGACGAGTCGAGTGCCTTTCTCCGTATAGGACTGCCGTAGGACAGCGCGGCACATTGTTTTCCTCGCAAATATGTTAATGGAGATCGCGCGCCGCTTCCCTCGTAAAACAGTACTCTCCTCTATGCATACGGAAACAGCTTCCACGAAGCTCGAACCGCCTCTGCCTTCCTTGCCTACCCGCTAACATCTCCAATGAGAAATCCTAGAGAAAATGTTTAAGAGCTTTGCCGCTTCCGCCCGCTGAAATTCCTTGTGTAAATATTATACTCTTATTTCAGATACACTCAATGTGAATCGATTCAGTATTTAATACTGGTGATTGTAAAGACAGCACGATTGTATATCTTCGATAAAACTATCCGTACGACCCGATACCTTTAAAGGTCTACTAGAAAACACGACACATCTGTGATTAACTAATTATATATTATGAAGTATTACCATAACGAATTTTTCTACCTCGATAATAATCCATCGACAAACACTCTGTGCAATAGATGGCCTTTCGAAGGAACAATATCCAGCTTGATATTTCCTACGGTAATACAAAGTCTCATTTCGAATAAGAGCCGGCACACGTTGTAAAGGCTTATGTAATTTCACAGGCCGGGTCGCCGAGAGTACATTCACCGTCAGATTACCCTTTCGTTATTCGCCTGCGATATGATGAATTTCTGACACGCCACAATCACCGAGTGACGGTTAGATACGTGAGTATGTACTCGGATGGAAGAAGCTGGCGCACGTCTATCTCGGGAAACAAGATGAACGTACCAAGACATAGGAACATACACACTCGTCACTTTCCCTCGTTACGAAAGGCAGCATCAACAGCCGTCCGAAGAAGCCAATGCACTTTTTCTCTCGGCATTGCTCTCCCGATTGACGGCTGAGAGAGTCAGAAGGCCTGAAATTACGTGTTCCAGGATGATTCCGTACCTCCTCCCGTCGCCTCAGGAGATGTAGCATGATTTCACGGAGAACAATGCTTGTCGACCCAGATTTCGCGCGGCTAATATCATCACATCCGAGGCTCGACTTCCTAACGAGCCGCACTGAATTGCAATTAGCACGTGCGACGTGAATCTCGCCTGTGCTTCGGGCTCGATTACCTACCGCGCGAGTCAAGAGTCAGAATATCGAGATGACTATAGCTCGTTGCAATTAGACACGAGATTTATAGATAGCGATTTTGCAAGAGTGATTTATCCTTCTTGCAAAGAGGAATTAGTTTTTTCTCCCCCCGCAAGATAAATCGATCGGAATGGACGCACGCTCTGTTTAACTGCTTTCCGTCCGGCGACTAGCATTGACTTCCTGTCGCCAGTCGGCACATTCACAATTGACTTCCGGCGCGCCGAGTGGTCACGTATGCTTGCATGTACCTTCGAACACTCGCTCTTACTGGACCATAAAGTATTCTCCCCTGAAAAGGGGTACTGGCGAATAAAAGCTTATCGACGCGTGTCATCTCTCATTGGCATTGAGCGTTGGTAGACCGATCGAGCCAGAACAATGCCAACTTCCGACTTCCACTGAAAAGTGTTACCACTCTTTGACTTCCTGGCATCCACACGATAATCAAACCCGTTGAATCCGCAACACCCAATACCACCTATGCAAATGTACTTTCTAGACTCGTAGTGATTGCCTTTTCACACTACGCTCGAGAACGGCAATTGCAATCGAGGATCAATCGAAAGACAGAAGTGCACAGAGAGTTATCGAGTGCGATAAACCTCAATCGCATCGAGTCAATCTTCGATCTACTCGATTAACGTCTGGTATTACGAAACTATCATACATATTCGGTAACTTTCGCCAATCGAACTCGATGTACTATGTAACACCTATTAGTTCGATCTCGGGAGTCAGTAAAAAATCGACTTAATCACCTAGTTGATCCACGCATAAACGATTGGCAGGATTCACCTCTTTTTTTTTCTATGATAGCCGATCGACCTGTCCGCTCTTATGAAATGTTTCGTCTCGCAATCCAGAAGCGGACAAGGACAGGATCGGCGTGTAATGAGTGCTAATTTACAAGTCGAAAGCTCAATGAAAGAGCGGGATTGGTGGTAGTGGAATGGTGGCGACGAGAGGGCAGAGACACAGAGCGTTACACAAGAGCGAAGGCACTTGTCTTACAATTGGCAATAATTGGACAGCACGTCGATCACCGTGGTGGTCGCAGGCCAGCTTCCTCGCGTTCGTCCTTGACACGCTTTGGTCGAGTCCTTGCCAATCCTTAAGCTTCAAACGCGACCCAGATCGAGGCCCACTCGTTTCTAATCTCTAATAAGGCTGATATCAACGCCACTGCCCCCGCGTCAAGCGTGGGTGAGACTACTTCGGTTCTATATACATCTATACACACACCTTCCAACCGGACGCCAGCTAATGTGCTTGATTAGCGAAATTAAAGCTTCAATAAAACTCTCTTCTCCCTCATTGAGACATCGCCTGGGGAGTGGTCGAGAGTCAACGAATCAACCTTACATCCAAACTGTCCAACAAAACTGTATATAAATATATAAATATTTATCTATAAGAAAAAGATGAAAATACCAACATCCAATCCTAGATTATCCCATTGGTAGTCACTCTTCGAAGAGAGATTGCAATAGGAATAAGTTATGGGCTTGCATCGGATGCATGGCTGTCTAAATGGTAGCTGCCAGTGGGATCAGCGATTTGTCGTAAGGGGAGTGGGATTTCTTACAGCAAGTGTACAGAACGCGAGGAGGAGAGCATGCTCTCGAATGAAGAGAGACAGAGAAAGAGAGCTGAACTGAGATGGGGCTCTGCGCTCGCGTGCATCACAGAGGAATCCCACGCGTCTCGTCGTCTGCATATCCCACATCCGGTGCAGCCAGGCCACTGCAAGCCAAGCGAGCGAGCGAGCGAGTGAGCAACCAGCTCGCTCGCAGAGTCGCTTGTGGAAACCTGTCCCCACCTCGGCGACTGGACGTTATCGCCCTATGAAATCGATCGACGAAAGGATTAGACAGAGTCCCTCGGTTGCCGGAGGACACCCATACAGATGCAACGCGTGTATACCAATACACGAAGCGCGTGCACACGCATCATTCTCTCATACCGGCACGCCCGGACCGATTTTTTCCCCGAGGAAAATTGCACTCCGCTCTTACTCCCTGCTCGCCTCGTTATGCAGCCGCACATATATACATACATAGATAGATAGACGAACGCACGCACGTCACTATGTTGCACCGCTTCGGACCAATAACGCGATCGATCTTCCTACGACGCACCAGCGAGTGCTCTGCACTCATTTACAGCCGTCGCCCGGACGACACCGCCTCCAAGAAATCTAATCGAATTTCTGAAACGTGTCTACTACTGGATCGTCCACATGTTGCTGATACCAGACTTGCTTCACTTGACACGCACTACTTCGATATATCGATATTACCTAGTGCAATGATAATTGACTTGACTAACTGCCTTGAGTTTGCATGTTTACCAGTGCTCTCCGGAAGCGAATGTATTAATGAAAAGAAGAGAACCTGTTGAGAATTGCTTTCTCGGTGTAATATCGATATTACTGATTGCTATGTATATTTTCTCAAACATTATTCGTTCGCTTGGGAATGACGAATCGGGTCTCGGCAGATCTTTGAAACGATGGGAAGGGCTTATTAGATATAAGAAAGAGAGAGATTCTCAGCTACCCTTTCCCACGAACACGCCGATATTACTTCGTTTCCGCGCGACGTGCAATTAACGAGGCGTACGCGCCCGCGCCCGATGCCAGCCCTACAATTAAGTGGTCGTTAAACCGCTGGGGAAAGGGAAGGAGCCTGCTCAGCTTCACTAAACGTGCTAGCGGACTGAGTTCAGTTGACGAATGCCCCGTTGAATACTCGACTGTATTTTGCCGGATGATTGACTACTGGGATCAACAGTAAAGCAGTATGTTGCTCTCCTCGAAAATCATAGTCGCACGTATATGCATTATTAATTTTATGTTTAATTAATAATATATTATACAAACACATCTTCCTATAAATATTACAAGAAATATCGAGCGATAATGATTGACGAAATTTAACGAGCGTATTATCTTGAACATGACGCGAGAAGAAAGCGAGCGTGGAATTGACAGGTGATCGAACCCGACCAAATTCTCTCTTCTCGATTGTCGATTACCATATGCTGCCGTTCGAAACAGCGAAATCACAGAGAGATGAAGGAACAGGCAGCGAATGGTGATAGAGAAACTAGCAGGGAAGAGGAATGAAGAAGAATGAAGAGAAGAGGCAAGGGCGAACGTTGAGGTATCATTATCATCACGGGCACTGGCCGATGCGAGTCGCCATCGATCGGCGGCGAGACGCAAGAAATCGAAAAGCAGCATCTCTTGCCTCGATCCTCGTTGCGCCGAGGATCATTACGTTACGCAAGATTAAGTCTCTACCGTGCTTCTTCTCTCTCCTCCCCGCGAACCCTCCTCTCCTCCAGCTCCTCTTGGTCGAAGTGCTTCCTCCTCGCAGGGAATTCTAACGCGCTGTTAAGTCGATTACCGGACGCTCGGTGCGCGCCTCTATTTTGCAACAACAATAAGACGGCGCATGCAAATGCCTAGGAAGAACAGGAGCCAACAGGCCACCGAAGAATTGACCGAGCAAAGGAAGCCTGGTGCATGCAGCCGGAGAAAGGCCGAGAACCATACTGAAACACCTTACTATCAGAGTCTCGTGTGCAAGTGAGAAGAACGCGCGAGGGGAAGCACGTGTGTATGTGTGTGTGTGTGTGTATGGAATAATTACCGGGAGCACCGACGGCCATTGTTGTTCGCGTGCAAATCACTAACAAGCTACTTGCTAGCCAGGTGAGAACATCGAGGGAAAAAGGAGTCCGCTACCAAGGTCGCTTGTCAATGAGATATATTGTCATTCGAGGAATTCTGTCAGTTTGATCTATGATACAGAATCATTGTACTATCGAGTATTTATTACAGATAAAGTAATTAATGTAATTAGAAGAGATTGATTTATCTTTGGAATAAGACTCCATTTAATTCTTGTAATGCCTAGCAAGGAATGATATATCTTTAATGTCCGAATGTTTGGAAGTTATGACCCCGAAACCGATTAAAGGGAGAGTTCGAAAGCTTAGGTGACCCATAGCGAAGAAGGTGGAGTACGTAGGAGGCCTGCGAACGTGGGTGGATGTAAGGTAGAACGATGTCGTGATGCGCACTTGTCCAGAATGACTTGGCGTGCCTCCCGCTCGTGGCTGCCTCGGGCAATGACAGGTATAACGTGCAACTGCTGCACCATCTCGCGTGTGGGTATACCGTGTTTCTACTTCTCCTACCTACCGATCAACTCTTCTACGCCGATTACACGAATACTCTTGTGTCAGCCGCGCCAACCAACACTCGAGTTAACCTCCGTTCAGAATGACGAGCCCACTTTCTTTACCCTTCGCTTAACCGATCCACATGTGTGGGAGGCGAATAAGTAATAGTCTACGGAAAATTTTAAATTATTCTTTAGAGAATTGTATAAGATTTGGAAGATCGAGTAATTTGTAATAATGATAATGGGAGTTTTATGTTAATAATGTTAGAATTATAAAGACTAGGTTTACTTAGTTTTTGACGATCTTTTCTTGATAAGAATGTATCCTTAAAAGGAGTATGTATAATGTTATTATTTTACATAAGTTATATTCGTAAGAGAAGTTCTCTGTGCAAAGGGCAACGCAAGGAAGCTATTTAAAATGGTAGCGCGAACCTGGCATTACAAGGGAGATCGTGAAAGCATGCCAGGACGTCAGACGTACGTGTCTCGACTTTGATTCCAAAAAGCGTGGAGAGACAAAAATCGAGAGTATCGTTGCACGCTCATGGGAGAGTAGCTCGCCTGTTGCTTTCCTTGCGAACGAGCAGCGAATAGCAATGTTCTCACGGCTCCGGAGTTTGCCCGGTGAAAACAATCCTCATTGACTGCCAATTCCACAAGTCGACGCCACTTTCCTTGACTCTCGGCCAGCCGGCTTCGATTTCACGGCCAACCAACCCGAAGAATTCTAATCAGAACTTAATCGCCGTCGAAACTGTATCAATTCAGCCTTTCCACACTTTCTAACCCCGAATCATTTTTCTATCTCAAAGTTAACGCTTTATTTATTCTATTATAAGAAACTTTGCTTTTCCTTTGCACTGTTAATGATGTTCTTGCGGAAGTAACAATAACTGCGTACACCGCAGGAGTGCTCGGTGAGAAATGGAAATCAATACGGAAACAATCGGGCCGGTAGCCGGCGCAACGGGTATGTACGATATGCGTGAACCACTATACCGTTACCAGCATTACAAGCGCGCCTGACCTTAACTCGACTTGTTTGAATTCGTTAGTAAGCGGCATTACGAGTAATCTGACAGCTGGTGCACTCGCTCTTCCAGCAGAGAACACGACGCCACCGAACTAACAACGAGATTGATCGACGCAATACTCTTCTTATCATTTCAAGATGTATAATCAATTCAACGAAGGTTTTAATCATATTTCTTAATCCATCGTACCAGATGTTAGAAAGATAGAAATAACAAGAGTATTTCCTATGTCGAAATTATAATGAATTAGAAAGATATATTTCTTAATTATCACAGAGGAAATGTCGAAGGTAGTATTACATTTGTGTCCGACCATCGGCGACCTATTCCACTTAACTCGTACATCTACCACCGACGGAGCTAATCAGGGGTAATTTAAAATGCAGACAATGGCCGGAGGCTCCGCTCTTCCCTCTTTCTCACACTACCTCGAGCGATTGCAGCTAGCGTGTATAGATATAGTCGTCATTAAGTATGCCGAACGTTCGATAGCTATCGATATCGTAAGCACGATAATAACGCTCGCACCGATCGCCTTCTTCAACAGAGGAGGCCTTTATGCGAGGAACAAAGCATCGATTGGCACCGTTACTCGTAATTAATATCGATCTTTATTCGATCGACGCTTAGAATCGCAAACTGAGAAGCACGTCTACTGTCGCTCAGCACGAATCGCCCAGTCAGTGACGGAAAAGATACGTGGGCGTCGAAACGGGTCCGAAAAGAAAGCCGCCGATACGAACGACTGACCCGCCAACCGATACCAACTTGCCGACGAGACAGAAATAGTAATTAGGTAGATGTCAAATTGGGTTAACCTTGAAAGGAAGCGGGTACACCAGACGTCCTCCCAGATATCCTTCTGCCAACCAAAAATGGCCTTGCTGGTAATTTGGATTATATGTCGCTGTTACACCTGTCAACTCTTTTACGAAACTTGATGTATTAGAGAAGCAGAAACACATGAATTCAACTGTCGTAAAAGACTCAAAGAATTCGTGAATACTGAGATTATCCTAAATCTTCCTAATCGTAAACAATATTTTCCACTCCTGTCGATATTTCTATAAAATCAAAGCCAAGATTCAATAATAGAAATATTCTATCTAGAAACTAATTGATTAATCGTATCACAGAGTAAACGTCTCCGTGAATACATAGTCAGTTCAGTGCTATTTGTAATCCAGTGCGAGAATCTGCCGGTCCGTGCTCCGGTGCACCGAACAGGAATAGAATCGTTTAAACTTTGATTCCACGTAGTTAGCGACGACAGTTAACCGGTTAACGGTGTCGCGACGGGTCGCGACGGGTCAATGAATCGGGGCGAATTCAATTTTCTAGAGTAGGCGCGGCGACACATACGTCGCCCAAGTTAGAAGATAGAAAATAGTGATATCCGTGTGAGTTTGATGGAGAGTCACAAATCAATCGATGCGAATGTATACACACTCTTGCACCAAGGAATTCTTGGATTGGTGGAGCCGATATAGCTTTGACATGGGAGAGTCATTGAATCTCCAAGTTTTCAGAGGAATCGAGCCTTTCACCTGTGAGATCGCCGGACTTCGAAGTGGCGAGCGTTGGATTCCTGTCTAATACGGTATCCCAGTTTCGTCACTAAATGCACCTACCGTTCAAGATGGTGGACGGCGTGCAATATACACTTGCAACTTATAGAGTGCCGGTGCCAAGGCAGGGGGAAAGAAAAAGTCATCGACTCCAACCGGCACTAGCAACAGTCCACCGCTTGTGAGAAACGCGTGGCTGGTGGAAACGCGATTCCAAGATAATTGACACATTTCAATGCGCCGCCTCGCTGAAAATCCAACGGCGATACAACGCCAGATAAGATCACCAACAGGACTGTTAACCCGAAATTTCGAAAGCCATGGAATTCGCAAGGCGAACACTCACCGAGCCAGTTTAAGCTGCTATGCATATTCTGAAAGTGGTTACTGAATCGTAGATATATTATCTCGAAAATGTAGAAAATTAATGGCAATTTATTATCTTGATCTATTTCTTACAGAGATTCATCTTCTGAATACAAATGATATCGAAATACTTGTTCACTTCCATACTTTCATACAAAGATTATAAACTAGATAATAAAATTGCAACTTGATTCAATTTCTCATTGAAGATAAAAAGGATTGTTACTTCTTGACCTAGACTATCCAAAGTAGGAAGTTGTTCAAAGGGCATAATGACTAGCTCCGAGTTAGAGAATAGAGATCGACAAAGCAAGTCCGTCACGAAATGATTGTGCGGCGAAAGGAGATTGGTCGGTAACGGGGGTTCGCCTTATTAGAGCGAGCGAGTCAGGACAGGCGATAGCAAACAGGGCAGGTGCTTTTGGAAACAATTTAAGCCTCGTTACGTGTTAAGGGGTATCACGTACGAGGGTCGCGGCTCCTGACCTCCAAGAGGCCGAGCCTCTCTTTTACGAGGAGTACTGTTACTGACACAGTGGCACGCTTAAGCCAACTACGGCAACACAGATATCCACGGGCCCGTTTCCTTCTATCCTTTTACGCCACTCTCGAAAGCACCTGCATCGCAGTCTGCATATCCTTGAATACGAACACCACGCCCGTCGCAGGAAATCATTAAGAATTGCCCCATTGACTACTAATACTAATGTGTCACCTTCATATAACCGATTATAAAGAAGTAGTTATACAGGAATTATTATTTATTACTTTAAAACTCCTCAGATATTAACCCTTCAGACTCTCTCGAAAGCCCTCACTAGTTTCAAACTTGCTAACTGCAAGTTTGGTACTTACTAGTCTCTACAGAGAACGTACTAACTCGTACGTTCTGTCTGACATCAGTGACGCGTAGAAATTGGAATTGTCATTGGTACGAAGAGGCTTTACGAGTTGCGTGATTGTGCAGAGTAACGATCATCATCCCTCGTTACCGGCGTGACACTCGGTAGGCAGACAGCTAACAATGTTTCCCGTCGGATCATTAAGACTTTGATGAGGACGTATCCTCGGCCAAGGTTGTAGATTAATTGTGGCTACGTTGGGACCTCCTACCATGGGATGAATCGTCATCCATCACGACACTAAATGGGAAATGCGTAAGGTCGAGAACTGCGATATTCCTATCATACACGATGCGTATCGCATCACATGAGAATGAAGTAACAAGCATCCGTAAGGATCTCTTGCACAGCCGGTGCATGTCAAGTTAGCGTAAGAAGATCGAGAAAGGCAAATGATAACCTATAACCCATCTTCCGGCAGTGTACGGTGAATCGTTTATAAATGGACTTTCAAGGGAATTGACGTGGAAGCACCGATTCATGAAGGTCAGAAAAGGACTAAAGACTTGGAAAGATGGTACATCAAGGCATATGCCATTTCTACTTGCCGATACTGTCAAGACAACAAAGAGAATCGGCAATCATCCTACGGCTGATACAGCAATCCTCTATTATCCTTACTCAAAGCTTTCCCCTCTTTACTCTTCAACTCCCCGCCACGCGTTTCTACCTATTCACTTAACAATACAAACATATCGGCGCCGCTTAATTAGAGGCGCGCGCCGACTCATTCCACTCACACGCGCTCTCCGCGACAATGATCCAAGGCTAATCACTTCGGCGAAGAGACTTTCCATGAGAAAGAAAGAGGGAGAGAGAGAGAGAACTGCGTCGTTCTGGTAGTCTGGTTAAAGGGTCGTTTGCAAAATTACCGGGTGGCATGGACGGTAAATGGATTGGTGTTGCGGAGTCATCGTACGATCTGACGTAACGCAACGCCTGGTGAAGCATGCCAGCTGCAGTTGTAAGGTCCAGCATATGAACCAGCGCAATTTAGCATCGCCTCAATGACGAAACTAACTATAAACTCGAAAGGGACAGAACGAAAAGGAGAGAAAGAGAGAAAGAGAAAGAGGGGGAAGGAGAGAATACGAGAAACGCCCACGTGCGTGCAGGGGGAAGCTTGACACGCTGGTTTTCCCCGATCCAAGTATTCTTGGAGAGGCGACAGGGAATAAAAAAGAATTCTGTACCGATTCTGCGAAAGCTCGTCTCGCCAAGATGCCCTCGCACTAATGGCTTGCAATCTTGATCGTGAAAGAACCTAACTCAAAGTGATTCGAAAATCAACAACTCCGGAGGAATCTCAGATTCGTGATGCATGAAGCAAGACAGTAATTAGAAATCGAAAGTAAATGTATAAAGTGTAGAAATCCAGTCTCGATAATATCTTCAAATCCCAAGTCATTCACCCCATCATTTTGCAGCTGGCATTCTAATTCTCGTGTACGCATCCGTTACTTCCACAGACGTTGCACACACGCACGGCACAGATTATTTCTACGAGTTTCAATGCAGAAGAAGAATGATTAGCGTGTGAGATACGATCTAATAATGTGTGCAGTCTCCAAAGAGGAGAGAAAAGTCTGAGATGCGAATCGAGGCGGCACGCGAGGGAAAACGCGGACTTGAAGCGGAAGTTTGCCGACATTTCTACGGACTGATAATGATGTTGTTCAAGTGCAGGTGGAATGACTGCACTGCTTGTTTCTCAGTGGTGGATGATGAATCCTAGTTTTCGAGAGCGGCACAGCCACCCCTTTTTAGAAGGGAGCGGCAGCGGCCTTCGTTGGACGGCGCTCGTTTCGGGATTGATTAAATTAGCGACGCTCGTAGCACGTACACGCAAGAGACGTAAAGGCGCACCTGCACGCGCAAAGCCAGTCGGGATAGGGACGAGTGTCATTGCCCTGTGCTGCACCGTCTAGTATAGACGACGACGGTACAGGAATAGCAGGCTTGGCCATCGGCTTAGACGTTGCACCGCTTCGTCGCCATTGCTGTCGCATCTCTCCACCATCCAAGACCAACTCGCTTCGACTACCTTTTTCCATTTCATCCTCCCTTTTCACCGATCCAGTCCAATCACTAGATTCCGCTAGAATCTATGCTCATCCTGTTTTACTGATAATTTGCAAACCCATCACGAATCGGCAAAACACCTGTCGGCTAAGATATTGCCATTGGAAATATAATGATCGCAAGGTAGAACTAGTTTCAGGTGATTTCGTGGAAAATTATGGATATTGAAATCCATTTGGTATTACAATATTTCATTCAATCGCGCGATTTAAGTGGATTTTGTATTAAAGATCGACTATGTATTACTTGAGAGCATCCATTTTATTATCACTGGATTGCCTTGCATTGAGATAAAAATGAATCTCTCGGACAACTATGTATCTTCTCCCTCTCTTCGAGCAAGTACTTCGCAGCTTCTGCTTTCCTTGGAGATCAGGGTATGATTTAATTTTGAGTCACCACGATTTTTTAACACTGCTTCCATCGCCGCTTAATTACGCGTCATCGGAAGGCATAAATCGTCCGGGGGTAGATCGAAAAACCGAAGAGAACGAGAGAATGAAGCGGAGAGATTTACATCGATAAGTAATCTTAGTCTCACGCTATCGATACTTGTTTCCCCGCGCGTTGCTAATTACACCAGCGGCGAGGTCGACTTTTCAATCGGGAAAAGTTGCAACGCTCGTCACAAACCCTGTAATTAAATCTCCCTCAAAGAACCGCCGAGATTGTTCATCACTGACGATGGCAAGCATAAAGTAGACACATTTATAAAATACGTATTATGTGCCACTAACTTGGAACGGATTTAACAACATCGGACAGACGTCGTCGCCGAAATGAATCACAAGCAATTCATAGCGATGCGCTATGATTCTCCGCGAGGAAATGTTTCGTTAGCGTTGGGACGACGCGCGAACCGATTTGCTCGCTCTGCGGGACGTGCGATCGAATAGCAGTTGACAGGAGTGGGAGAGCGAAGGGACAGGCAGACACAAGTGTCGCAAAGAGCATGGTAGAATCGGAGAGTACGACGCACCCGGCATTTACGAGTTCCGATTAAATAACGACAGTGAGAGTAACCGAGACACAATACGCAACATGAAAATCTTGCTTTTGTACGCTGGCATTGCACAGTAAACACTTGCTAATCCATCGCACCACAAAAGATTATGTTAGAATGATTTCTAATAGTTGGCAGGAAATTGCTGCGCTACGCGTGTCGTTGGAACGCCTTCTTAAACAAGGATAATGTAATACTACAAGGACTGAAAGGTACCGTGGAAATATGCGGCGAGCAAATGACGTACGAGTTGAAGAAGGATAAGAAGAGAGGTGGAAGATGAAGAAGACGATGCGGATGGAGAAAGGGTCCAGTCGCTCTTGCTTTCGCTCGGTGGACTCGACTGATTGCGATTGATGGCGGGATTAAAGCGAGGGTACAATACGAGCCCCAGTGGCGGCCGATTGGAAATCCGGTGGAGACATTCCAGTCCCTCCTCCCGATTATCTCCGAGCTTTTAGGTGCGGGAAGTTCCATCCCGGTTGATTCTCATTCTCCAATTGCTCGAGCTTTAACTCTACCCAGTCAGGAAAGATGATTTCAAGAAGTCTCAATGCGAGCACTGATAGTCAAGGTTTAATACTCTCCGGAGTTCACGTGTCATCGGTATGAAAGTTAATTGCGGGCAAAGGGATTCCTGCAAGAACCGGCGTATTCTTATGCAAATTATCGTTGGCAACAGAGAGAGTACAACAAGCATAGCTAAAGGTGGCTTGGCCGCTCAGAAACGGCTGCGGGTCAACTCAGGCCTCGATATAAGACTCTTTGATCGATCTTCTTGCCAAGGCAGAGGCGCTTAAGGGCCTGTGTACTGCTTCTCCGCAGTAATCTCGTTTAAGAGGTTGTAACCGTACGACCTCCTTCTAATCTCCTGGAAGACGTGGCGATCGATAGGACGATGCATGAGCCCGATAACAACTCCGGAGCAGACACCGACCGGAAAAAACTCTCACGACAATGCCACCTTTTCAAGCTACCAACCATCGCCACTACTAACTGCGTCTTATCCATCGTACAGGCTTTGTTCTTCCTATACTTACTCCTTTCTCAACTGTTTATTACAGATGCCAGAAGAGAGGGCATTCTCAGTGTAAACATCTTGAAATGGTACGTTTTATAGGTCAAACATTAACTCCACCAGTTGTTTATGTGATAATAGACTCCCAGCTTTATACTTTCCGTAAAGAACTCAAGGAACACGAATCCCACGGTTGTCCCCGTGCCAAGCACTCCAATTTTAAGTCTGTAAAGCCACTTTCGGCAACGATAAACGGCAAAATCGGCTGAGAGAGAATTTCGCAGAAAGAGCCTTCCCGCTCAAGTTAAGTATCGCGTTACCACGAAATTCACTGAAGACACATAAACTGCTGGTATACAACGACTGGTCGCGGCTTCCTGGAGAAGCTCTCGCATTGAGATAAATTCCAAGGTATAGGAAAGTTACGGATTCCTGTATTGGCCGATGAGAATGATTGGGATTCTGAAGTATCGATTCCAAGAAATCCAATATCCTTCAAAATACTCCACGTACTTTATATTTAATCCAAGCACTGGCGAAATCCCAATAGAAAAGCTATCTAAGCGAGTGAGATATATCGAGGATTGCTTTCGCAGACAATATTGGATATATTGCTTTTATGGAAGTTCAATATATCTCGATGCTCAGAAGTTTAAGGATTTTCTTCCAAGTTCTATTCTTCGACGGTGATGGTCCTTGGTCGAGGATAACGAATACAGTGGCGAGGACCGATATTAAAGTGATCTGTGCTACCAAGAGCCAAGCGATCTATCGATCTCTGAGATCTACGAGGCAAGCGAGAAGTCTGGGGCGACTGGCTGACTGCTTTCTTGGCTAGCTCGATGCCTGGCTAGCTGCCGATCCACGGGATTCCGTGGATCCGTAGCCAAGCAAAACTGAGAGGGCAGCCAGCAATGGAATAACCATAGGCCTTTGCCAGCTGCGAACAGCCGAGTGACATGCTTCCACCGAGCGAGGCTCGAATTGCATGCTGAAATAGTCGTCTACCCAAAACAGAGAAATTATCATCGCAACCATGTTGGTACTCGATTAAATTGCACAACTGCCATTAATATCAGTTGAAACGATAAATATGACAGAATATCGAAAGATTATTAAACTACTACTTAACCAGAAGTTCCACGTGATCGATATTTATCCATAACGTGTAATACGTGTAATACGAAATTCGTAAGACAGTGGCCAGAATACATGAGCTAATTTATTGCCTACTCGTACCTTTCCATTGGACTCGAGTAGAACCGGCCTGTAGTAGACAGACAGTCGTGTAGAAAGTAATAAAGATAACGCGGAACGTTGCCAGGGACTTTTCATTTGGCATGAAATCCTTTGGCAAAGAGATATGCGGAGATAATGGAATATGGTATTGTCTTGGTTGGTTGATTGACGGGCGGTGTAATGCACTTCTTCTTTGGATGGATTTTTGTGGGGATTGGAGCGTTAGAGGTGCAAAGAGAGTATCGCGACGGTATCTTAGTCGGAAATACCTAACAAGGAAGAAGCAAGACTAGCGGTAACATTTCCGTGTTCCGTGGCACACCCACTTAGCCGCGGCTTCGCTCGCGTTATTGATACGCGCTCGTGGCTCGCAAAAACGAAAAAGAAAAGAAAAGAAGAAGAAAGAAAGAATCGGCAAGATCTGAAATCGCCGACGGGTACCGAGATTGCTCGAATGCACGCCATGCGACCGATCGATCGAGCATCGAGCCAGTTACGATCGTCGGTCAGAGATTACAGGTGATTCTCCGGTTCGACCGGCGCTGCTTTGCATGCCACTTTTGCGACAATCCTTCCAAGCCCCGACATCATGTCGACAATTTCGAATCTGGTAATCGGGAATTACTATCAGATCGCAGCACTGGCATTACTGTTGGCATCTCTGGACGCTCGGTCCTCTGGCCAAGCTGTGCAAAAGCAACTTTGTATCTTTTGGAATTGATGAAGATTATAGCTCATTAAAGGTATCGGCTGACAAGGATGCAAACACGAGTCGCGTCTATGTAAGAGAAGTGGATGCTGCCTCTTCGCTTGGCAGGAGCACTTTCAACCAACAGATAGAGCCGATCATTGCGATCGTAGCTGTGGGCGTGCCTGATAAAACTTCATTATTCCGAGGTGCCAGACAAGCACGGGATTCGCTCCCGATGTATTATGTACCACTGAGATTTCTCCGCTCGTAACGTGACTCGTAACATTAATAACTGTAAAAACGTCACAAGTAACTCCTGTTTGCCGAGCTAAGTCGAGTTACATACATAAGAACGACTTGCTAGGAATAGCTGGACAAGTCAGAGGGTATCCTAAAGTCTGTACACTTTGAGCAGGCTTCTTATGTAAAGGATAGCGGACAGGATATATTTCGAGGCCGACGAAAAACGGGAAATAGTGATCCTAGAAAACTGTAAACTCTGCCGAATACCACGAAATAAATAGATGGTAGAATCGACTCGTCTTCTGGTCTGGTCAACTGTATGTCTGTCATTCGAAATTACAGAAGAACCGATGACACTAGACTGACAGTGACACGTAAGGACTAATCGAAATGGAGCGGCATGAGAAGTGGCTGGGAATAGTTTGGTGTCGGTGTTGGTTGGAGAGATTTGAGTCGGAGGGCTCGGTGCCTGGGATGCGCGCGATGGGTGCAAATCGTTGCCCGACACCCAGTGCGATGGGCCCGAATGAGATGAGAGAGAAGATTATACAGTATGAAGCAGCAGGCAGGGGCATCCTGTCCATCAAGGACGCCTTCTATCTCGCTGGTTCCTCCTCGCCTCTTGCGATCCTCCAGCTTCTCCTTGCTCTTTCTCTTCCTCCCTTCACCTCTTTCCCATCCCTCGTCTTCTTTACCATCTTCTCACATCTTCCTCTCCTTCCGCTCTCTTTCTCTTCCTTTGCACTCACTGCGCTTTTACTTACACTCCCCGCACACACTTTACAAACCCACACACAATCCTGCCAGCCACTTCTACTCCCTTTTTCTCTTTCCATCTTTTCCTCGGTGCCTCCTTTCCTCTGTCGCTCGGCTCTCCGTCATCTTTCCTGTTCACCGCACGGACGCGTCGCATCACCAACCTACCAATGCTCCTATAACTCAAAGGTTGTTTCTCACAGCCACTCCTGTTGCCTCTCTTACTTAATTCCTTGCGATAAAACAACGAGGTACTAAGGAATCATCGACGATCCCATAATTCTTAACCAACAGGGGGAAAGAGTAAAGGGTGGCCAATTAAAGTTTCGCCCGATTAACGCGCCAATATTTAATAGTTACTCGGTAATGCGAGAGCCCTGCTCAACTGCGCTAAATTCGCTTCGTCCCTTGCTTCTCCATGCGCGTTGGTTTCGTTCTTCTTCATATAATTATATAGGTGCGAGCCTGGTTATCGTCGAGTCGTAAAGTATCCCAGCAAGATAACAACACCGAGTTTTTTGTCGCCTTGCTAAGGATCGAGACTTATCGGAAAGGGCATTATGTCTAGAATCGAACGATCACTGAGAGTTAATAAATCCTTCCATAACATTCCAAGTTATA
Organism: Ectemnius cavifrons; assembly: GCA_964023945.1. Lineage (NCBI taxonomy): Eukaryota > Metazoa > Arthropoda > Insecta > Hymenoptera > Crabronidae > Ectemnius > Ectemnius cavifrons. The sequence continues at coordinate 8,678,659 of OZ030384.1, read as the reverse complement.
TTGATGTTCCAATAAAATCTTCATGCTTTTCAAAAGTCCTGAATTATGATTATTTTTACTTGGTACAATAATTTTGTGAAAGAAGTCGACAATTATTATTCCTTACTTGAATAGCCTCGATTAACTTTCAATGCTTTTCCAGCGATGATCGAGCAAGGATAAATTGTGAATGATATGTGTCGAACACTGTCAATTACATTAATGTAAAAAGATGAAGATTATTGAGTTCATAGAAGAAGGCGAAAGCCTTGCTCCAGAATGAAGTGAGAACTCAGACTTTGACATATGTTTGCAATAGAGAAAATGAATCTCGGCTGTGTATGCCTTGGAGGCAAAGAGTTTCTAGACAGTCGGGAACTGTCACCGCTCTCGCCGTGACACGTTCAGTCTCAGGCATTCGTTTTGAAGTCTTTCGACTGCCATCTTGGCAGCGGAAGACTTATTTATAGATGCCGGGGGAGATTCCGTATTCCGTCGACGGCGATTGTCGACGATGCGCTCTCAAGTCACGACTCGAAAATTCTACCCCTGCCTGACACATTCTGCGCGGCGAGCAGCGAACTCTGAATCACCGGATCAATCTCTCTCTCTGAGAAAGAGAGAAAAAGGAAGAGCGAGAGTGTCCGTTGCCACCGGAGGTATTATTGAGCGGTGACAATCGAAAGAGTGAGCCACCGGTAGAATGAGGGGAGAAACAGACGCTAAAACCCTCGGCAATCTCATTAAAAACAACCCAGACAGAATCACTGAGATCACTCTCGCAGAGTGGATCGCTGAATTCACTGGATAAAAGCACTCTGAAAAAGTGATGGAGTTATATTAAATTTAAAAATATAAAGAAAATTATTTCTCTACCAAATTGTAATATTTACACTGCTTGTATTAATTAAATTTCTTCCATAGAATTAACGGGAGAGAATGCTTCTGTTCATTTGAATTCCAGCCATAATCCCTGGTAAGATCCAACTCCAAGGAGATCACGAGCAAGACTCGTTGCTTTGCATTCAACTCGCGTGAGCCTGCACTCTCTTTTTACCGAGAGTACTCGTCTCTACTTACGAATTACTTAAGCACTATTACTATTCCAATTGTCCCGTTGCCGAGGCCAACAGTGCGACGCCTGCTATCTTTGTCGAGACGAATCAGCGATCGAGGGGAAAGTGATCTATTTCAGGAACTTCGAAAGGACAATAAAGATACTTGAGAAGCAGCAAAGGAACGAGTGGCGGGCTACATTACCGGAGAGGCTGCGCGTTCACTTTTATATTCGCCGTGGGTTGAAGGCTGCCATTCTCGAAGGAGACGCGACGCGACGCGACGCTCCACATTCGTGTGGAATAAATTCACTAAGAATTTATCGAGGCTCGAGGATTTTAGCGGTACTGCTTCTGTCGAGGGCAACCGAGAGCAATAATACCAGTGAGCAAATAGCAAAGAAAAGGAGAACGAGATCAAACAGGAGCCGATCTGACGATGGAAGGGTTGTAAATATTTCATTAATTTTCGCGTGGCGATATTACATCCGGGCAAGCAGCCTGGCGTGGATAATGCTGGCAATAATGGTGATAGAGGTACGATAATGACTACTATAAAAAGCCTCGGCAGCGCCAGCGATTTTGCTCGAAAATAAGTCAAATCTTAGCTGGCAGGCAACGAACGCGCGAAAGTCCGCTCGATTTTGCGATTGGTTCTGCCTGAATTATCACGCTCGCTAGAGCGAACGGGAGCAAGGCAACTCTAAAGCGAAGGAAAGAGAAAGAGGGGGGGCACAAGGTAGAGTTGGTTGTTGCAGGAAGTGAAACGCCGGGAGCACGCTCTACGCTCGTAATTACGGTGAACTACAATTAGGCTACTGTCCAAACGGGGAAACTGTCGCGGCATTGAAATCGCCGGGGCGCAAGAAGCGAACGACGGCGAACGGCGACGCCAGGCTGCCGCCGCGCCACTTGATAATCGCCAGTGATTTTATTGAGCAGTAATTTCCGTGGAACGCCGCCTGAACATGCTATCATTATTGTATCAACAGAAAATTCGAAAATTCCTGACCTAAAGATACAATGCCAATCGTTACAAAGATAACTTGTCATTAAATTTAATACTGTCGTCGGACAACCACGGAATTATTCTACTTCTTTATTGATTTCATATTCCTGTGTTTCTGGTAATAACTTATTCTCAAGTAGCACCGCAATAAGCGTCATTGAAGAAACTGCAATCGTCATGCAATGACAACTCGCATTATGTCGATGACATTTCAAGTTCGACTTGTCACTGTTCGGCAGAATAGAAGATGAAATGATAAAATTATTCTGAATAAATCTGATAGAATAAATAACTCGTCGAATAAAGAGTAATGTGCAGTCATCTAATATTATTAGCTTCGTCCCTATTGAAAGTGCAGCCAATAGGGAAACTCGTTCGTCTGTTTGGAAAGGAAATCTTGGTCCGAGTAAAAAAAAAAGAAAAGGGACAAATGCAAAAGTGTTCGTTCATCTTTAGTATGTGCTGTCACCCCGTCACGAACATTAATACGAGAATAATGCTCGTTGTATGACAATAACTGCATAATACCGCATTGAATCCCACGCTCGATTGACTCTTTTTAACTATTTATCCAATCACCTACTCGCTGTGTTTTCTTAAACCCCTTTTCCAGCTTTCATCCAATGAAGCAACAGAAATAGAAGTACAAAATGCAAAAATTGTTACCCGTTTGATTTTATATACATTATTTATAACTACGTGTGTTTTTATCCAGAAAACTACCAGTTAAGTGAGAAAACACGGATTTTCACACACTTTCTATAACACAAGTACAACCGGAGAACACTCGATACGACTGATCGGAAGTCGTTCGATTCGAGGGATAAGTAGATGTGTCACATCCGATCGTCTCGCGGTTTTATCTGGATCCTAATAATTTCCGCGGGAACCTCCACGCCTTTCTCTTGTCTCCATTTACGCGCTACCAGCGATAAACTGGAGCAGGAAGTTCTCTCTGCCAAGGAGAGCCTGAGAACTGTTCGCCCGGAGATTTCCTGCGCTTCGCAACACTTCCAGTCATTTCTCGATCACTCCTGATCCACTTGTCCGAACGAGATGCGTGAGGGAACACGTAGCTCATTCATTATTGACTGATTTGCATCATTCGAGTCATGAGATTCAAACCATAGGACTGGAAGCATCGTTTTACTGTTTTACTGATATGAAAAGAGACAAGTTTTAAAATCAAAGGGTTGAATTAATGATGACATTCAATTCTTTCCTTCTAATAACCAACTCGTCGCGCTGGCTATTGTTGACTAATCACAATGTGTTAGGGTTCATTTAACCCACTGTTACTTCTACAATAGAACAGAATTATTGTGGTCGAAGGGAATAGATTTTCTCTTTTTTTAAACTTCACGTTTCTCAAGTCCCACCTTGAATGACACGCAACTAATTCAACCTTTTACACAAACAACGCGATAAGATCAATAAATTGTTAAAAAGTGTGAGACCAATCCGATCGATTATAAATACTAGAACGAAAGCTTCGGGCGTTGCGCATGCATCTTCCTACGAACTATTGTGCAAACGGGGCTTGTAACGAGCAACGACACGCAGAGCTCGAGAGGAATTAGACTGGTATCCGTGTTACGCAATGTGCGTGTGCGTCGGGAATCACGTGGGAATACGTAACGTAGGCGAGCAGCGGGAGCGTGCCTACCATAGTAAAAGGAAGGCTCGTGCTCACAGATCACACGTCAATTGACAAAATAATACTGAACTAGGTCAAACATATAACATTAATTACCTACGAAGTGTAAAATCATCAAAAGCAGAAAATATAAAATAAACAGCAAAATGATGAAAATCATGAAATATTTCTGCAATGCATAACTTTCTTGATTCTGACACTGAAAAGGAGCTGCCGATTAACGAGTACTACTCGGAAGCAAAGAAGCCTGGAGCTCAAAACAAAGGAGGAAAGGAGAAGAAGACATCGTCATCATCATCGTTGCAAAGACGAGGCAAGGCAATGTTTCCTCGAAGCGTAATCTCCTTATGCTTCCTTTTATCATCGCGACGTGCTTCGAACGAACCAAGCGAGCTCAACCTGGTCGACCCGTTCGAGGGCCGCTCACTTTCTCCAATTTGTCATTGGCGTACAGCGAAGGATATTGCGATATTAATTGATCTTAGCCTGGTAGACACGCGCACTCATACTAAAGAAATTCTCGCGCAGGTGAACGCGGCGGAAGACGCACACTAACAATCCTCCATTCACACTGGTTGAGGATGGGCCGTGATTGCTGCTGGGCTCGCTCGTCCACACGTGCGCCGCTCACGTTTCATCCTCGCGCGATAAGATTCCCTTGCGAACAGGTGGAGAGTCACGGCGACACCGTGGCCGCATTGTCACGAGCCACGCACGCACCGAATATCGGCCACTTGCCGAGAACACACACCTGATCATCGATAAAACCGAATGTTGGCTGGGGTTCGTTGACCCTCTTTCGTCAATTAGTCTACAAGATCAAGCTGCGCCATTGAGTTTGAGAAATGGGTACTTCGTCCTTCGAGTTGATGTACGACGTCAAAATATTGGAATGGAATTCTTGTGAGTTGGATCAATAGTAGAATCGTGTCAGCTAGGTTTAGGATTTGGTAGATTCGAGGGGAATTATATAATTAATATTAGAATGATAATTGAATTTTTGTGAGTTTATATCTTGTATATCCTTTTGCTAGGATTGAGAATGAAAGTGTGAGAAGCGACGATTGAAACTGACATCACCAGAATTGCCTTTCATTTTCAACGGGTATATTTCAATCGAGTTAAAGTCTCTCTCGATGTTTACGTGGGTAGAGCATTTTAACACTTTGCCGTCCCTCAAGTCGTAGTCGTTCTTATTCCTGAGAGTTAAAGAGTGTAACATATCACGCCTGGTGAGTTCCATTCGAGATGAGAGGCGGCTTCCAAAAACGATAGACAGTATCCAGCAGAGAGTGACGCACACCAGTAACACCATCAATGAGAGAACGATGCACGTGCAGCAACGATTCAGACATGTGTATGTATGCGAGCTGCATGCAGCGGAGCTCACCGAAGGAAGATAAGATCGAGGACAGGTGGAAAGTTCTCAGCTCCCACGCGACTCCGTCTTTGACTGACTTGGCTCGCGCTGAGAGACACGGTCAGACGCGACAGACGCGAGGTCGATTCGACAGCCCAGAAGATTAGAATTAGGAATCGTTACACCCGCCGGGAGGATTAGAGATCGTTCGAAAGAGGAACGTGGGAATGATCAAGCGCAGCTAAACAACGGAACTAGGTCTTCGAGAACGTCAAACACTCTTCGAACTCCATCTCCGCCCGGAAGAATGAACGCCCGTTAGAGTCTGATTTTTTGCGCCCTTCTAAAAGAAAAGCGCCGCTTAAGTCGGCAAAGAATGAGGGCCATTCGTAGCGTCGGCCACTTCTCTTAAGCCCCATCGATTTATCAGTGTCCGCAGCTCATCAATCCGCATTATCCTTCGCCGATCGTTAGAACTCCCATTAGATCGGTAGGTGTTAGCGAGCGGCAATTACAGATCGCACAATGGCATACAGGTATTATTAGCGGAGTAATCCCCTGGCTATATCGGTCTGGCACACCGGTACGGCAATGAACAACGAAATTATCCCGAGGTAATCATGAACGCGCCGCTATGAACTTTTCTCCAGTAGATGCCGCTGGATAATTAGCCTGCAGCGCGATCAAAATAGAGCCCTTTCTCGAGCGAACCATCGAATTTCGTGCGGGAGAACTCGTTCAATTATTTGCCAGCAATTTGCGTGTGTTCTTTTTGAATCCTTCTAATGAGTGAGTGAGTGAATGGCTGAGTGAAAGAGAGCGAGAAAGAGAACTTGTCCTCGCTGGAATCACATTATCACGCTACTCTCTTCTCACTCTTTCTCTCTTTCTCTTTTGATCTTGCCTCCTCTAACGCAGCTTCCTGCGTGGTATTACAGGAGCAGGACCGGGTCAAACCGATCCCATCGAAGCTCATTGATGATTTCGGTCGTGTTCGCCATGGCGAGGCCCTCCCGTACAAAATCGAGTCTGTCCTTTCTTGCGTGCATTACGGTACACAGGAAAGCCGACTGGCCCGGCTGGCTGGCTGGCTGGCTGACTGGATCGTCGCCGTCTGGATCGTGCCTTGTCCCAGCAGCCGGGGGAATCAACTTTTCGCTGACAGGATGAGTCATTATGGCGGGGGGAGGCTTATATTAAACCGCAAATGACGCGAAGAACTCGCTGGATGGGAAGAAAGAGCCAGTTTTCGGCTCTGGGCCCAAGATCGAACGCGTCCGTGCCGCAAAAATTCTCAACCGACCATCGCCTCCGGTGCATTGACCGTTGGAATCGAGACTGTCACGCTTTTCGCTTTGATTCCCTGCTCGGCAATGCTCTTCCTCGCGAGACATCGAGTCGGTGATTGCTCGCATATCCACTCAGACTTTATCACATGGCAGTCAAAGTTACCGCTTGGTCTCTGCCAGTAAGTTTAAAAGCTGGGACCGATCGAGTGGAGTCCGACAAAGCAGAGGAAAGACGGTGTCGCGTGCTCTAATTGGCATGGGGAAAGGTAAGAGAGGCTATTTTCGGCGAGTTTACCAGTTGACCCGTTAAAGGGGGGAGCACGCCAGCAACTTCTGAATGAATCACGCTCACCCGAAACAAATACGACCGGCAATCGGTTCGACCCTTCTCCTTGATTCTACCTTTCCCTTCTCACTCGCCCCTTCTTCCCTCTTCCATCATCGGCCTCTTTCTCTCTTATTACCGTGTACCTCGTTCGAGCTCGCGGAAGACTGCTTGTGCGTGCCCGTACGTATAAATAAACGTTCCATACATTATTTATAATATGCTTATTCGCCGGCGGCAAGGTCAAGGAAGATCGCTAGCGCGCGGGAAACAAGAATGCCCGGAGGAATTCGACGATGATTGCTAAGTGAACCCTCGACAGGAAAGCCTTTCACCGGTAGTCATCCTGAATACCTACCATCGCCAAATGAGAATGAATCGAGTGACGTAGACAGAAGGAATTCTAAAGGGAAAGGACGAAGAAACGTAGACTGAGAAAGAAACTATTGTAGACGGAAGGTGAAAAGGCAAGATATAGGAAGAAAGTAATACGCAGCTGGAGCGTACGACGCTCGATCTTACGACATAGCATAAACATGGCTACGTGAGTATTATTGGCGCAGCGCGAAGTGGCAAAGAGGTGGCCAACCAGCTTGGAACTCTCGGTGTATAAGTATCGAGGGAGAAGGAGATCTGGCAGTACGTTATGCCCGCTCGATTACAGATAATCACCCGGCGCGCTCGGATCGAACTTCATCGACCTATAAATCGAAGCGGCGGTGGTGGCAGCGGCGGCGGCGGCGGCGGCGGCAGCGATCGAGCTGCTGCCAGCCAACGAGAGCGGCAGTGCCGCTTGTGGTAGCGGTGATTTCTACCTGATGAGTTATCCAATCGTGCAAGGCATAAATGTACGATTATTCCTCCGGGCGCACGTGTACACCAGGGTGATCGCATGGGGCCGTTGCCGCCGCCACCACCGCTGACTTCGACGCCGACGCCGACGCCGATCGAGCCCATAAAGCATATTTTAATCGCCCGATACATCGCCATGCAAAACCGAGGCGAATTCGATTACTCGCTCCTCGAACGAGACGCTAATTGTAGAAAAAAGTATCGGCTTGCTCGCTCGCTCTGGCCGCGCGTCGTGCTATCGGAGAGTCTCGAGAGTTTGCTTGAAGTATCGTGTTATATATGGCCGTGTTAAATCGTCCCTTGTAAGGAGATGACGCCCGACGGGGCTCGGCCAGGGTTTGTTCTTAAAGCGTTGTCGCGTGATTTCGCACGATCCAACAGGCGACGAAAGAGTCGATCGTCCGAACGATCACAAATTATCCATCCGCCACGAAGCACCATAGCCGCTCTTCTCATCCCCGGCCAATATCTCACAGAGTTCCCGACCTGTGTTTAGCCTATCATGGAGTGGATGTCCTTGCGCCGTGACCGTGAAGCTAATTGCCGCCGGTCCGCGGGGAGGAGAAACTCTCCAGCGAAGGATAAATAGCGACGCGACAGGATCGAACCACGAAGACACACCACCGTCCTCTTAGAACCAATGGCGAAATGATGCACGTCTTGCTTCTTCTTACTCAGGACGATCTTCGCGCCGCACGAACCAGCCCGAATCCCTTCGATCTCCTTTATCTCCACTCCCAGCCTCTTCTCCACCGTCATCCATCATCACTGATCCTCCGGAAGGATTCATCGCTCTCGCCTACTCTACCTCTACACTTGGAACGGATTTCTCCAGTGACTGCGGTCAGGGATGATCGCAGAGAATATTTACGCGACCTTCCCGGAGATCTTCAATCTAAATCCACTTATAAGTAAATTACAAGGGAAAACTTTAAGAATGAAGAATGCAATTTTGCAAAGTGTAAAATAGTTAGGAGTTTAACTGGTATTAGTTGGACGGTATCCGGAATCCATAATAAGAGGTGCAGGAAAAATTGCAGGTAACAAGGGGCGGATAGAAAAAAAAACGTGTGGGGTGGGAGAACTGGCTCTAAGTACTCATAGAGCGATCCTCTCGCTCGAAGACGTAACTACGCGGAAATCGGGCTCCCAAGAACGAGAGTTTCTCGTTAGCAGGAACTCCGTAAAAGTCAAGCAAACCGGCGGTGATCGGTCATTGATGCCGGACCATTTGGATTTTTCTACGAACGATAGAGAAACTCCAGATGCTGCCAGTTAGTCGAACAATTCGACTAATCTCACTTAAATCAAAACATCTAAACAACAAAATTAATTAAAAATATACCTAACATAAAAATCCTCGATTTAACCGAGAACTAAAATCATATACTCTTCTCTTTTGTGAAACGATACGACTTCCAATCAAATAGAAACGAGGAACGCGGCAGGCAGAACTTACCTGATATTGAAATTAATCTGAGATTATACATACAGATTACACAACAGATTATACCACTACCCAGATCAATCACGACTACTAGATTATACTAGCATGCTCGCACCCTACGCTCGAGCGAAATCGAGCCTAGTGAAAGAGGGGACGCCTAATCCATCGCGACAGTGGAAGTGATCGTAATTTCTCATTGACTATATCCGATGCCTCCGGCTATCAAGAAATCAGAAGGCGGTCGATCTCGATGCTTTGCGATCTGGTCTCGGAGCAAGGAAGGCGTACGCGATGCGCGGCTTACACCAGCAGTAGCAAGCACCAGCAACATTTTCAATGAAGTCCTTATAAAGGTGCGCAGGATGCACTGTGCTCTCCATTGGCGACGAGGTGACTCGGCAAGGAAAAAGCTGGGTTTCGAAGGAAAGGAGGAGAGCAGAACGAGTGGTGTGGTGAAGGAGCGCACGATGGGATATAGCAAGAGTTCGGCCCGCTCGATTAATCGCCACTGGGGTACTATCGATCCAGGATGAATGCAAGGGAAAGAGCACGAGCTAGGCCATCGTGGCTCCCATTCACTAGGATCGACCTACACGTTGTTTCATTTAAACCTGGTCGCCTTGCACACCTTCTTTCTATCCCTTCTACCAAAGGCTTCCTCGACGATACGGTATACCGTTACAACTGGATGCCCGCCTTTGAGATTTTCTGCCTTTTTGTAACGGCACGTCTCTCGGCACCGCGGCCGCGGCCAGTTATTGCTTGCCAATCAAGATTACCGATCACGATATAGCCCGGGACCTCTCCCCGTACCAAGCAGGTGAAGCCAAGACAAGACAAGCCGCCACGTTCACCGCACAGCCTAGAGTCCTACCGACACCGATCCCGGAATCCCATCGCCACCCTTTTTACTTTACTTTGTAATGTTGTATCTTTCATCTTTCAAGATAACTTAAAGTTGATATTGATTTTTGATTTCGAACACGCATGAACGACCCACGAATCTAGATGTGATTGTCGATATTAAAGTCTTCAAAAGTTAAAGTGAAAAGAAGTCTTTTTTCGAAGGTGTTTGGGAAATGTGATAGGAGGAGTATTGTAATGCCGGGTGCATACTTTCGGAAGCGAGAAAGAACAACGACGGGATGAGATCTCAGGATGGAAGGTGTGTTTATGCGTGTACAAGGCGCACTACCGGACATAACAGTACTTCGCCCTGCGACGTAGGCTTGCAGCTACGTCGAGCAGGGTAAATACGTCGCCTGACAATGGATCGCTTATACATACGTGATGTAAATGCACGCATACAGATAAAGAGATGTGTGCTGTTCTTACGACAGAGCGTGGAAATTTCGAGCGCCAGTCACGGAGCCACGAAGCGGAAGCGACAAAAGTTGCTCGCGCGTGCACGGCCGGCCCCAAAATTCCTGCCGCCACGGCCTTCTGCATACTGATGCTCTTTAAAGTGATGTCGTATCGCCTTAAGCGCCTATATGAATTTCCGTGTACGAAGCCTGCCTTCGCCGATGTTCGTGCACGCGAGTAAACCAGCGTGAGGACAGTCGACTCTCAAAAACGACCCCTGCGGATGGCGAAATATTGTCGAGAGACAAACCAAATTTATTATATATTATAATAAGCATCGTTGAATAAGTTGCTATTATTTTTCCAAGACAAAGAACTGACATAAGGTCAAATGAATCCCATGGTAGCAAGTACCAATTGTCTAGCATTTTCTCGGATAGACAGCGGATTCTAACCGAGAAGCATCTGGCTTGGACGATACGGGACGGCGAGTGACTAGGGAGGCGGTCTTAAAAAGCTGTAGATTTTCTTTGGCAGGGCTGAAAGGCGAACAGGTATCCGGCGGCTTTTTGTAGTGTCGCGTAGCACGGCACGACCTTTCTGTGAAGCGAGCTAGTACGCGCGATAAGGATCTCCATCGACTGTCCATTAGGCCATCAATAATTTGTCGTGACCACCGCGAGAACGGCCGAGCTTTTTAACGCGAAATTTATACCCGCCGATAGCGCGCCGATCTTTGCGCGCCATCGGTGTCATGAGCCGCCGCTGCTGCGCGCATACATACAAACGCGATGGAGGAACACAAGCGCACACTACTGTTCAGAAGATATTCATCGATTTATAAATTCCTGGCCGCGGATACCGGCGTCAGCGTGTCCCGGCGATTTTAAGCGCTCCGAGCGTGCGTGTAAGACTTTGAGGTAGCGCGCGTCGTCCCGTCTTTCCTTCCGGCGAACCAACGATAGCATCGAGTGTGATTAAGTGATAAGCTCTCATTGCTTGGGATAGTCTTCCATCGCGATAAAAAGCACTCGAACGACTGTTGGCGTTGTTGTTCGTCGTCGAGAATCCACCAAGATGCACCAAGAGACGGCGCCCGCTTCGTGAATGCAAACAGCCAGCAATTAACATTCTTCTTCCCCCCCCCCCTTCCTCCCCCCACGCGCTATTAAGCACCGAGCACCACTTTGGTTTGCGAGCTACCAGCTCTTTCGACAATTTCCACTGGAATAAGTGTGACTGCATCATTTTGCAATCTGCTATCTTTCGTCGCGGTTTATTCTAGATAAATAGCTTCCTCTGTCTAGCAATCGAAATGCAAGTGATTCTTATTTTCAACGTGATTAATATCTTCGTGTTTAATTATAAAATGTGATACTTTACTGGAGAAAGGTAATTCGGAGGCACGCGTGCCAATAACAGTAAATTGTGGAACTCGGTGTATTTTTGGCCGGTCAAGTTCGCGGGTCAGCGGTGATTGTCCGAGGGTGAGGACGGTAAATCAATTTCCCGGATCTTCAGATGATAGCAGTTATCCGCGGGGATCGACGCACGCACATAACCGCCGCGGTCGTTTTCGCCGTTAAACCGTTACCGCGATTCTCGTGTATGTACATATGTACGGCACATACGTGCGTACACACCAAGAAGCACACATGAACGTCCTTCCTCTTAACAGGCAATCGCGCTCTTTTGGCCCTCGCTCACTGCAACGAGTTTTACCGTTTCCTGCAACTACTGACGCGCATATGCGTGTATGTTCCCGCAAAAGAGCATATCTTCTGAGCTCACGTTCGTCCGATGACAGTGGCGCGATGGATCGTACGATGGAATCGTTACCACTCGTTGGATCGTGCCCGGTGATTTACTCGTCTTGGTTTATTTCGCAAATTTGAATAATAGAGTAATAAAGGACGAGGAAAGAACAGGATCCTTACATCCTGTTGAAGTCCTAATTAACAAATCGAATCTCGTAAAATCTTGGATGAGATGGTTGGATATAGTCATGTAGTGATGAATATAATCAGAAATCATTGAGAGTTCTCGAATACAGGTATAAGTACATACACTTGGATATACTCGAGAAGGCTCGATCGTACTCGAATCTCCAAGGAAATCGTTGTGGCGAGCTCTTTTTTCCAAGAGTCAACGGGTTAACGTTGACTTTGACGAAGTGTAAGTACTTGGATTCGTGCATGGGTTACATCGGCAACAAGTTGTACTAGTGAGCGGAGTACACGGCTCTCTATTGTTCGATTATTCGGATTTCACCTGGAACGGAACACGGAATGCCCTATTAATGCTTGCGCAACCGGTGCGGGTTAATTGCCGTCGGTCGAGTCGGGAATCGCCAGGCGCTCGTGAACACCGTTAATTAATTGAACGCACACGAGCGAACGCGAGGCTAGTCTGAACGGTGCCGATGATACGGCAAGCACAAGAGAGTGTGCCGGCACTTCTAATTTCTGTTCTCAGACTCATATTGGGGCCTGCTTTGCATCCAAGCGGAGAGACTGTAACGAGCGAGCGCTCTACTCGCTAACCTTAGGATCGAGGCCCGAGTGTCCTGTACTTTTGACCCTATGCAATCGAGCGACCCACTTCGTACGAATCGCTGAACACGAAACTCGCCACCACTGATTAAAGCTCCATGTATTTACACATATCCATAACCTATCGGTGCTGACTCAATGCTCGCCCGATAACGTGCCAATATCACGATTTCTTACAACAGGAGCATTATTTTCATTAAACACTGCGATATGACTTGTCCACTGACATCTGCCAATGTATTCTAAAGGGTTAGAGTTCAAAGTAGTGAGAACTCGAGCATAGCGGAAGCAGAGCACCGCTGAGGAAACTAGTATACGTGAGAAAGACTCGGGCGTATGAACGATACTGAAACAAGAATCCCCTTAATTGTAGCGTACGTGAGAAAATGCACCAAAGGCGGGATCGTCAGCGTGTATATGAAATTGATAGCGAAAATCGTGCACGCAACATGTTACTGCGGCTGGCGCGGTGCGCATGCTGGAAAGGTGAAGCCCGCGTAGCTCAAAGTACCGTAAGGCATCTCAGAATCGTTTCGCCGGATCAAAATTTAAGGCCCTGCGGCGGCGTCGAAACCTTCTCACCCCAGGAAATTATTTCTCCGTGAACACACTTACACTGCGCGCCAGTACACACGCGCGCGCACGCGCGCGCGCGCTTGCGGACGAATAATCGGACTCCGCAAAGTACGGACTCCCAGACCGATAATAGCCGGTCACGAGCACAGTCGGCCCAAGGCCCTCTTGCCAGCCTTGCAACAAGGGCCTTCGTAATCAGATGTCTTTTGCTAATCCTTTTTTTTTTCCTTCCACAAACCCTCCCTCTCCTGTCTCCGATCACTTTCCCCTGCCCTGGTAAACCGGACACATACCTAAACTGCGTTCACTCTTCAACTCTAAGTAACTACTTTTGCCATTGTTAAAATTAAATAAGTATCATACGATTGATGCAATTAAAGCATCTACTTATAGTTATAATTCTCTTTTAATAAAAAAAGGGATAAAAATTCATCCTCTTCATTTGAAAATTGTCTGGTTCAAGAAGTGCAATACACAGGGCACTGAATTTAGATATCCGTAAGAGCGTAGTGCAGAGAGGCCGACGGTGAAGGGTTAAGCAGGCGGTCGTGCAGTTTCCGCAATGGATATAATGATATTGTTGGTCGGGTGTAGCAGCTGTATCGGCTGACTATCGGCTCGGAGTCAGGGGAGTGCATCTTGCCAAGGGGATTCTGAGCGGCTGGTACTAATGAGCCGGCACTCGGCGCGCGTCTTTATCCACCGTTGCTTCCGCGAGTCTGTTAGCTGGATGCTGCGGTCCATCCATCTCGAATGCGCCTGTCAATCCAGACTTTCATCCTCGAATTACGACGTGCGACGGCGGCGCTCGGTTGAATTGCGCGCATGCATTCGTCATTTGCGGTTTTGCACGGAGAAACTCGGAGAGCGACGCGACGCCCGCTCTGCCACGGTGAGAGAAAACGAGAGGCGTCCGAGGAAAGGATAAAGCGGAGCGAAGCGGGGCGGGGAGGAAGCGGGCGCGTCCAGGGGAAAGCCGGCAGGCCAACAACTCTCGGAGGTGCACCTCTTGTAAGGGTGCTGCAACCAAGACGGCTGGAATGCACGGAGAACAGGTCGCACAGCAGCCGACACATTCCGAAATCTCGAGTGGCGCGGCCGCGGCAGCGGGGGAAAGAAAGTGACGGGCAAGAACAATTGCAAGAAGTTGCAAAAACTCTGTCTCTAGTCCCTCGATTCGTCACTGTGCTCTTGCAATATAATCACTAGTTCTAGTGAGTCTTGTTTCTCATTTTATTTTCATCTTATTTTAAAGACAGACTTTGTTTATGTTAAATTGACGCCGACTAATTGCACGATACGCGCTTTCTAGGAAGCGAAAAACAAAGTTCTTCTTGTAAAGCCATTTCAGAATGAATAATCGAGTACACGCGCTCTTTGAACTCAAGATTGGGTTCCGAAATAATGGTATGGGGAAGCTGGGGGAAGCGTGGATAATAACCGCATCGTATCAAACGAATCCCGTATCTCAAGTAATGCGAGGTGAGGAAGTAATTTCGTACGCTCGCTACTCAAATTGGTGAGCCGCGTTCCGCGTGTATTAACATATTTCGTTTGGATGCCTCTCTTTCTCTCAGCGGTACCGTACGGTTTGCACAGCATGTATTGATTTTTAACGTTTTTATTTTCGCCCCTCGTCGTTTACGAGGCCGTTTGCTCATCGACGTGCTCGCCCGGACATCGTAAATAAAAAGCGTCGTGGAGGAAAGAGAACTGTACCATAAAGATCTCCCCCCCACCTTCTTCTCGTCCCTTAATATCCATCGATTTATAGCACGGCTGTATTTACACCCGCAATGATAGCGATGTTAACTCGTCTGTTTCGATTCGCGAACCAAACGCTTCATCCTCAATTACAATCCCAGTTGTCCACGCTGCTTAAAACCGAAATCACCCGAAAGCCACTGAGTTCAAACGTAAACTTGAATATCACAGTCAGCCAGACCGGCAAACGCTAAATAAACGAGAGCAAATCATTAGGAAACAGTTGGAATTCAGCTTAATCGCACGTGTACACAACTACAAAGGGGCGTACTATAAAGAACGAATTCACTGCGATTAGTCAGAGCAATGTAAAACAGAGCACGGTGTACTCCAACTCACGGATATACGTCGATAAGGCAACAGAAGGTACACAGGTGAGCTCACGCTGATTAAACATTTGCCTTAACAAATCAGGTGTGCACCTTACCACCTAGCTAATGCCGGAGGTTCAATCGGCTCGACTAGATGTAATGTAACTGCTACCAAGTACGTTCAGACGCCCGTGAATCTAAACGTACTTGTTCCCAGTTCAATATATATCGATATCCCTAATTCAGTACTGTCCCGTGTGTGTCATCCAGGGCAAACAGTCACGCAATCGAGGTGGCGAACACGCACGACCAATTGATCGAGTTTCGTGCGAGTTGGAGTATAAGTAGGATTAAAATCCGCTGGACATATGCATGCATGTACGTTTAGCCAGCGTGACCTCACCCTTCGCAGCATCGCATCGCCTCGTAACCGTTCGAGGACGCTTGCAAGCGGAGATCTGGCTCGCTCGCTCATCTTACATAATAGCGACGGGTGCCGGGCAGAGCCTCCTCCTTGGTTCGGGGCAGCCTGGAATTCGGGGGCGAGCAAGAAGGAGAAAATGCCCCGGTATACGCCGAGTCCCCGCCGTAGGTACACCAATACATATAGGCGAGGCAAGGCGGAGAAGAGCGAGCGAGAGAGCGAGGGGCGAAAGGGAGAGCGAGACGTAGGAACGCACGGAAAAGGAAGGGCCAGAGGGAAAGATACGAGAATCGGAGGCCTTACGAGACACGGCAAGGAGCGAGTGAGTAAGCCGGTACGGATCTGCGCGATGGGGAAAGAGAAGGATTGAAAGGTGGAGCGGAGAAAGAGGCAGAAAGGCGAAAGAGAGAAAGGGAGAGAGAGAGATGAAAGAGTCCATCAAGCAAAACTCACCCTGTTGCATTCCAGAGCCTCCGCGCTGTGCTCCTCCTTCTGCTTGAAGCAGCTGCTGCACTTGCTCTTGTTAAATATGTTCGGCGCGAACTTCCTGCACTCGGCGCCGGTGCCACGTACGGCTGCTGTGCCGCCCGACATCCTGCGACACGTGCGAATTAACCGCGGTCACTGGACAGCATCCTTCGCCTCTGCCAGACTTCCCCGAAGGACGCACTCCTCTCGATTCTATATACCGGTCCACCTTTTTTCCAGTGCCGCTCTCTCTTTCTCGCTGGCTAGCTCTTTTCAACCACACTCGGCTCGTCTTTCTCGGTGAACGCTGCCTCTCTTGACAGGAGCGACACGCCGCACTACCGGCTCGATTGACACCGACACTCGGCAGGATGCGTGCGGTGATTTTCGCAGCGAGTGCTTCGGCTGTCAACACGCGCGCCCGACACGCCGAGGAAGTTCTACAAGTGCGGAAGAGATTTGAGAGCACCGGGGGTACCGATGCCCGATATATGCCGGTGCCGAGCTAATCGGATTTCGGAGTGAACGCGCTACGAGCTTCCTCGACGATTGATTTTTCTCTTCCGGTAGCGTGTTAGCCACACGCGGAGAACCGGTCAATATGAAGGCCGTTTCATATGTTACAAGCACTCCTCTTATTCCCAGTGATGAGCAGTGTGTTAGGGAACTTCTCGAGTTTATGTGGAACTGGCAGTGACAGAACAGCTCCGATCGTACTGTGCACCAACTCGCACTGTTTACATGTACGAGTTCGCTGCCACGAATCCCAGTAGTGTTTACTCTCGCCGCAGTGAATGTTGTATCGAGTGTGCGGCAATGTTTACGCTGCACTTGTCTCGAGTGTCCGGAGCTCCAGATTACTGGTCGAGCGTGGGACCGGAATCCCCGGGAGTCCCGTGTAGCACAGGTGGTTGGTTGGAACTTTTTCGCGCGGCAGTGGCGCCCGGCTGATCCCTTTGCCTTCTGCACCCTTCCTACCAGAGAGCACGTGGATTTAATCGAGCCAACCCACCCAACTCTCGAGCACCAACGATTTCGCCTTTGACAACTATCGTTTCCCTCTGCCACACTCACTGGCACGCATGGACCCCGCACGAAAACATGTCACAGCACCCTTCACCGATCCCTCTCTCGTTCCCGCTCTCTATCTTTCTCTGTCTGAACGGCCGGTTAGCCGGAAACGCACGTGCGTGCGCGATTGGTTGATCGGCAATGACGATGTCTGTCCGCCTGTCGATCTGTTGTCACCTCCGAAATGTTCTTCCTGTTACGAGACGCACCGTCCCGTAACAACTAGCTGGCAATCCTCGAGCACTGCGTGCAACTCGAGTGTACGTGGCCCCGATGTGTAATTATCGGTGAGGCTAGCACTCGCTCTCGGTATCGATAGTAGCACCAGCGGTACCCGTGGTACCATACGAGGCGCGCTCTCCACGGACTGTCACTGCGATAACAGGAGCGCCCGGGCCCCGGAACAGTAGCACACGCGAGTACGACAACGACGACGAACACGGCGACGATACTCGGCCACACTTACCACACGTCGCGTTCCGCTCTCCATGACAGAACGCTCACGCGGACGTCCATCTGCGATCTGGCCCGTTTAACTCCGACCTCCACGCCGTTCCCAGCGCTCCCCCGTCGCTGCGGCGACGGTAGCACGCAACTCCCCCATCTAACCAGACTACGCTAATCAAAACTAGCATTCACTCACTCCTCTCTATCTTAGATTCATGAAATAGAAATGTTTTGTAAAATGATCTCGTATACAGATGTGTTCTTTGGCAAAAGTATGGCAGATTGAGGATAATTAGAAGAATAGTTTCTCTCTTGTTGAGAGTTCGCTTTTAGTTCACTCCCCGTGTCGTCTTGATTGGCGCCTATTTTGAATTCAAATATTGTTTGTTTCGAAGGATCACTGGTTAGAAATGGTATAAATGGAATAATGATGGGATGTTATCTGGGTATTAATGTTAATCATGTGAATAGGTATTTTGTATGTTTATATTGTTTGTATGTTTAAATAAATTGCGATCGGTAAAAGCTGTATCAATGAAACTTGTGTCTAACCCAATGTTGTCATTCCTTGATGGTTTTGCATATACTGAATAATGAGCTTATAAGATTAAAGCAATGTGTAAAACCATTTTTAATTTTGTCGGATAAAAAACTAAATGATATGCTGCGATTTTGATAAAATCTTTCTACAGAAGCTTTACGAAAGGTAATTACTTTTATAGAAAGATATTAAGTGAAATTGTAAATGTGAGAGTTTGAAACCTTGTCTGGACTGGTTCGGACCTTTAGTTATGAAGTTTAAAATCTGAATGAATAAAGAATGCAGTACAACTTGAGTCAGGCAAAAGTACGATCAGGATCAGCTGTTTTATACTTCCGGTTAGGCGTTTGGGTTTTTCCTTCCGGTTCATCGGAACCATCGTTCCAGTATTCAGGAGACTGACTGTAAAGATGGTAGATGAAGCTGGTGACAGGTTCGTAAGCCAAATTATTTTCGGCTTTGTACACGAGTCTTAATGCTTTTAACTAGCAGCGATCCTCACCATGCAGTTTCTTGTGACGACAGGTCTTGATGCTAAAAATAAAAGAATGACCAAGCCTACTCCATCAAATTCAATACATTAATTTTAATCCGCGTTACATCTTCATGATCATGAATATTTTACCAACTCATAAATTCACATCGCGGTGCTACCCTGATAATGATCTCATATTAGAGATCAACTGTACTTGCTCGCTACACAAGCTGACCGCATACTATCGCATCTCTCCTGTCAATTTGTTGTCGATATATCGCATGATTTGAAAATATTTTTATCATCCGCACTATACAGAAGTATTTCGAAGGAGCTTTCCCAAAAGATCGGAACGAAAGAGATCGCAGGGTACTCTAGAACATCGAGAAGTTTGTATTCAAACAAATCATCATACCAATTGGCCGTAATCAGTGTCTTACATAACACACAAAAGAAGTGAATTCTGATAAAGATCATCAATCTCAAGCTGTTCCACAGGAATAGTATGCAGACTTAAGACATACGCTGCTGAATTTCTCTCTTGTTCCTAAGCAATTATAGCTGTCTCGAATATCAATATCGAAAGGAGAGAAATGTAATTTGTGTCGTTAATAGAATTAATCAATATTTCTCGAGTGCATGGTTTAACAACAGTGTTCTGATTTCTTGCAGGGATGATTCCAGTAATGTTGCCATCATCAAGGAGGTGTATGACAATGAGAATGCTCATGAGACATTTGAGTATGAGTTAGAAAGGGCACTTGAATCCGAGTATACCTTAATCATTATTGAACCAGCTAAATTAGGAGATGAAACCTCCAGATGGATAGCTGTAGGGAACTGTCTCCACAAGACTGCATCACTAGCAGGTCTTGCTGCCATCAGCACAGGTTTAGACATACAATTATACTAGAATAGAAATGTGTAGAAATATATTGTGTTAGCGCACATTTAACAGAGAGATATTTTTTCAGGATTGATATGGGGTGACAGGCCGTATATCTGTGGTCCACTAGGCTTTGCATCTGTTATTTCTTGTGGATTATACACTGTCTCATGGCAATTTGATCCCTGTTGCCAATATCAGGTAGAAACAGATACTAGCAAGCTGCCATACCCAGAACTGCTAGCTGATCTAGGTCCATCTTCTCCTACGTTTCTTGTAAGAAAGGATGATAGAAGAAGAAGGATCTTGCACACAACCATTACACTGTTAGCTCTGAGCATCAGTGCTTGGAGAGTTTACCAGGCATTTAAGTGAAGAAAGTGTTGCTGATAGAGAAAACTAAGTCATAAAGCAAGAGTGAGGTAGGCCATACAATATGTCATGTATAATTGTAAAAAAAGGCCTAGCATGGGATTCTGTGAATTAGGAGAAGTACAGATGTATTTTTCGCTTACATAATGGAGATTATTGAGCCACATAAGGGATCGAATTTCATGTATTTGTTTATTTACACTTCATGTTCTGACACTACCTCACAGGTGGATGCTGATTTTATTGTACAAGATACCTAAATCTGACACATAAAAAGCAGCCAATATTATCGCAACATTTTTAGTATGAAACGTGTGACGACATTTCGGGGCTCGCCTTAGTTAAAGCGCGAAGTCCACTTTGTTGGTTATAACATCACAAATTAATTTAAATGCGAGGAAGACACTGTCATGTTCATATAACAATATCAGTCAAACTATTACTGGTTTAAGTGTTCTTAGCATTGCGCAAAATGGCAACCGTACACTGGGAAGTTGGATTTAACATTATATATTTTTAGATTGTAAATAAAATAGATAGAATACATTACATATGGTGTACTAAAAAATGTTGCTTAGATTTTCTCACCCAACAGTTTAATTCGTACCGGTGGAGCAATGTTAGTGTGGAATGTTCGTAGGCCATGTTATCCTGCACATTACTTTTCATGACATGTAGTTGTGTAACAAAGACCCAGTGAAATACACAAAAGCCTTTACCAGTCAAATATGATTCACATAATATGAATTTAAGTGTCACTAACATTCCTGTAAATGAAAAGAGGTAATAAACAATATTCAACTCAGCACATAAATCCATTCGAGAGAGTCCACAGTTTCTTCCAAGATGGAATATTTCTGTGTATTAACAATATAATACAGAAGCATGTACATAATGCATTTCAAATACTTCCTTGTGACAATTGCGTGTGAGTGTTTAAAAGAGCACAAAAATTCAATACATGAAATTATGAAGATTCGTGCATGTCTATGAAATGTGACATTTAATGCATTTATGATTACACAAGGCAAATGTGATTTATTCTTTCGGGATATATATATATAGTGGACTAACATATATAAATTTGGAAATGAGTTTATTGTGCTTTGTCATGATAAATCAATGAATGAGTTGATGAGGAGAGGTAGCTAAAATTCACGATCTTGAAAGCCGACACGATCGTTACGTGGGGTTTGCTTAGGAGTAATGCCAAGATTCAATTTGTATGAGTGTTGTCTGTTGACTTATGTACAGCACAGGCATACATTTTATGATGGACAAGAAAGTGTATGCCTGTTTTGAATTCACTCTGGTAGTTATTATAGTAATAACAACACAGTTTCTATTATTCATTATGTTTTTACATAACTTCATCCAATGAATGCTGATCTGCACACCTCCGGTTCATGGATCAATATAATATTACCATGATGTACAGAAATTTTTCTAGTAAATATCAAGCATATATCTGAAAACTTAAAAACGCTGCTGAATATATTGTACTGTCTAATAGCTATTGTCAAGCCTGCCATGACGAGAAATTCATAATGAATCTATATATTGAATACAATACATTGACGATCATACTCCTCAACTAAATATTTTACATAATCTAACAAAACTAGATAAAAATGCGAAGATATATTAACAAATACTGTTAATTGTCAATAAATCTATATTTTCCGTGAAGTTTGTATTCTGTAAGAATATAACAACATGTATCATTTGTTACTTGAAGAGGGTTGCGCAGTTGCAGGACATTTAAAGAGCATTTATATTACACAACAAAGCTAATACAGTTTTTTTAATACAAATAAATGTGACATGTGTTCATTGAATATCAATAAGTTGAGTTCCAAAGGATATTTCCTTTAATAAAAAATCACATTATCTTAAGTTTAGTTTTAGATCCTCTTCAATATATGAATGAATCATGTATCTGGAAAGTGCTTCTCTCAATTCCATCGAACTGTTTGTAGTATTAAAATGTATATAATGTAAACATAAACCACTGGTTCGTGGCAATCGTAATAAAGTATAGTTTCAAGTAATATGTATAGTTATTTTCATCTACTATGTGCTTTCTCTATCCCTCTGTGTCTTTTGGAAATTATCGGTTGAAAGCATAGGGAATATTCTCTACTCACGCCCACTGCTAACATAGTACAACAAACCTGATTCCTTTTACCTTTTAATCACTTATATATTCATTCATACTACCAGCTCTATATTTGGATAAAGTATGGATTAAATTCATAAAAAACTGTAATTTTAATCTGTGTTTAACTTGCAGTGTATACACATATATGTACACAGAATGCTATGATCATAAAAATCAACAATGCTATTTGTACAGAAGATACAAGTATAATTAGAATATATAAGTACCATTATAAGGATTGTTCCTATGGCATTTTATACCATTTTTTCATGTCTATATTAATTTACTCTTCTTTTTCGGTCGTTCTAGCGCGCCTCTCCATAATCCAAAAATATAGCGATGGGCACAGAGTTCTTAAAAGAATTGCAGCCTTTGGAGCAATTGGAGCAATTGTCACATCTTTCTCTTCTTTAAGTACAGCCTTTAAAATACGTTGCGCGACGTATTCCGGCGAGTACCCGGTTTCTATTGTCTTATCCATCACTATATAAACAAAGAAAAATATGATAAGCAGATGCAAGGGGTGACAAAATATTGCATCCATAATTTGAACTGACCCCCATGAAACTGTCCATCGCCCTTTACTGCATTTAGGGAGAGGGCAGTTTTGATGTAACCAGGACTGATAACAGTTACTTTTATATTGTGTTCTGCTAATTCTGCCCTTGAACTATCACACCATGCTTGCAATGCATGTTTTGATGCAGCATATGCTGTTCTGAAATTGATTATTCAATTAATTCAGTATGAATTGAAAGATTAATAAAAACTGGAAATAACGCAAGACCAACCTGTATGGAATACCAATTTTACCCTGGACACTGCTCACACAAACAATATTTCCAGACCGCTGTTTAAGCATATATGGAAGAACACCTATGTAAAATTCATTGTACATTAATCATTTATGATGGATATATGCAAATTTATAGTATATATCCTTGCTTACATTTTGCAAGTGCTATTTGTGCAAAGTAATTTATAAGCATCAACTTGATATCGACACTTAATTGTGTATCGATGGTTTTGCCTCTATACGATATGCCTGCATTGTTTATTAAAATATCTATGTTCCCATGAATGTCCAGGACTTTTGCTACCTCTTCCGACATTGTATTAACATTACTTAAGTCCAGTGGCAATACTATTGGTGGATATGTAGGCGTTGTCTACAAATTTTTCCTAATATTAAGGGATTTCTGGAATATTTAAAATGAGAATAGACAGATTGATGCATACATGATGAGTATCCATCAAGGCCTTTTTAACTCTTTCCAATTCTTCCTGCCTTCTTGAAACCAAAATAATTCTGCATCCATAGTTGTAAAAAACGTGTGCGATTGCTTCTCCTAATCCGGAGCTGGCACCGGTTATCATTACAACCTGCTCAAGATCATAAGGGCATAGTCAGAGCTTGACGCAATTGAGAAAGGCGAAATTTAATTCTCGAGAATAATTAACGCCACGCAATAAGTTAACACAAGGACAAAACAGGTGTACCTTGCCACGTAACGCAGCCTTCTTTCGTTTTTGATTCATAATATCAAAAAAGTGATATATTAACCAAGGTATACTGATTGGAAAACCAAACAATTTGAACAGCCACCAAATAAGTGTCCATCCCTTTAAAGCTTCTTGTTTCATTGTTCTTTCCGTATGCTTCGGTATTACGAGAAGTACACGAGTGGTATTATTTTAACAACAATGTTACGACACATACATTTTGCCCCACAACCCGGTTAGGTGTGTACTCGTTCTCACTCCACTCCACTTTGCCTGTACTTTGTTATGATCGTGTATACACAATTTACGATTCATATGAAAATCTATTATTACTTGTAAGCTATACTACTATGATTATGAAACTTTGACAGCAGTAAAGAGATTAATCAATAGAAAACAGGTTTCTTTTTTTAAATAAAAAATTGGAATATTTCCACAGTAGGTTTTTAATAACGTTTAAGAAAACTTCCTATGATTTACATCGACAGATAAGCTGCGTGTATTACCAATGGAGAAGTTTGCGACAGCCTATTTATGATATAAATTTATCATGTCCGTGAATGTTGGAAGGGGTATGACCTTCGGAACACGTTCGATTTGCTGAATGTATTAAAAAATACGTAAAATACCTGAGATGACTTGCGTATATACGGGTGTGCATCTTTTTATTTAAAATACACAAAATATATACAGCATATATACATCAAGATAACGACATGATTCCTGCTGTAATCCATAGCATAAAATACGAACTTCCTTTACCCAAAGTGCCATTGTATTTTAACCTGAATAAATGACATAATTGACAATTCTCGCTATGGAATTAAAACTTAGACAGTTATTGCTTGAGTGTGGTATAATACATCGCAAAGCTCCAGGGTTCCGATAATGAATTTATTTTATAAAAACATATAAACTACATGGTGAATATAGTCAAGTTAAATTTAGGCTATTACTCCAAACCGGAGTATGCTTCAGTTTGGAGTTTGGATGCTGTGTATGGCTCGGCTCTAAATCATTTCATTCCCGTAATTACACTCATACAAAGATTTGCATCGACATATACACACTTTTGTACACTTTCACTCCCGTCGCTGTCTTTCTTTCTCACGTGCAAGTTCTATGCTGTAGTCATAGGGCGACCCTCTCCTAAAAAGAAATAATAGGGTAAAGCAATGTCAGGAAAAGTGTTGAAATATCACAATGAATTTTACCTATCCCGATGACGATCTTTATCGTGGTGACGGTCCCTACTTCGATCTCGATGAGATCGATCTCTACTACGACTTCTGTATTCACGTTGTCTCCGAGTTCGATCTCGACTGGTTGAGCGTTTATAATGTTTATTATCCCTATCCCGTTCCCGTTCACGACCTCTGTCTCGCTCTCGTTCTCGTTCTCGCAAACGATCTCGTTCACGATCGCGATCCCTGTATTTCTCCTTGCGCTCCTCAGACCTAGAAAACAGACACATCAAACAGAAATACCACTGAAAATGGAACATTGGAGTAACTGTGATAAAACTAAGATCTCCTATTCCTTTTAACTAGGTTCTTAAGAATATAGTGGTGCACGTTGAATGTGTGTGTGTGTGTTATACATTAATTGGAAAGGCATAAATGTACAATTTATGATAACTGTTTATTAATACTGGTATACTTCTGATATATACTAATATGAGAGTAATAAAGGCAAGTTTGTAATCATACCACTGAGACGCACCTGGCACGCCAGTGGCTTGTTCTCTCAGCCTCGCCCCACTGAGCTTCGCTATCAGGGATGTGCCTTGGTTGTTGGTTTCTAGCAGCAAAATTTCCATTGTCCTTTCTGCTACTAGTACTACTATTGTAACTATATTTTCCATGATTGTTTAAGGTAATGGGGGGTTTCGCATTACGCGCGTTCATGGTTTGCTGTGGAAATCGTTCTGCTAATCGCTGTTCTAATTCTTTTTGTATAGGCACTGGTATTCTTGGGAAGAGCGTCGAAAACCATTCGAGCTTAGTGAGAAATTGTTTTAATATATCACCCATCTTCATAACCTGTCCACCACCAGCTTTTACATCTAATTGTTCCTCATCCTCTAAATAATCACTATACCAACTGAAGAGATCTGCTGGTGGTTGTGTGTATCTAGCAATTAAATTGTTTGATTATTATACAACTTCATACTGTATATCTTTAGCATGAATTATTTATGTAAAAATAATGATCCCATACCTTATATACATAAAACCTAGGGCACGAATATATGGAGAATCCGGATGATTTATAAGACCATTCAATTGTTTTCTCGTGAGCCTCAGTGTAAATAGTTTATACAACAGACAATATGCTGTCGATACAATTCCACCAGCTCCAACGCCACGGACCTGCATGAACCGCTAAATTTACACCCCCTATGTCAGTTACTCACACTTGTATTATAATATAATGTATTGACCAAGAACATGCTACTCTGTAACGAGTAACTGTAGTATTAAAGGACTTGATATCTCCAATGCTTGAATTCAATGGCTTCGAGGTCAATACTTTAACACCAATGTCTGACACTGCATTAGTACTTAAATATTTTAGAGGAATACATGTTATAAAAAGCACAGGTACAAAACATTTGTTCCTCTACCTATATTAATGAGTGGTAATTGTGCCCAGGTCCTTTAAAGTGCTATATGATCGGAGCCTTATCTGTGTATATAAATCTGTGATGGCTTTGGCTTCATGGTAATACATATTATTAATTAGCGTTAAAGAATTTATATTAAAAACATACTCACGCCTCCACACATGCCTGTTTGACCGGCTGTTTTTCTACTGCCTTTTTCCCAAGGTTCTAAGTGAGATACTTTGTAGTAAATTTCATCAATGACCTCATGGTAGGTCTTCAGTTCGTACAAGTTCACTTTGAAGTAATGTGACGACTGTATGTTTGTTAATATGAGGGGGTTTAGATTCATCGTCCTTTCATTACCCCAAAGAGGTAATATATTGGACTTTTTGCCCTCTTTCTGGGCTGGCCTTCGTTCTTCATCGCAGCCGCTTGAATTATTCCACGGTGAGCCTATGCCGGGAGAATGGAATGAAAAGTTCCAAAACTTATAGCAATTTCAAGTATCAATGAATGAAAAACTTCTCCAGCATGCATAGGTTACGACAAAGTTTAGAGTCGAACGCATGTACCGCGCGGTTAGTAAAACATGGTGTTACTTTTAAATAAGCATTAGTGACTAAAATCTCGTAACGAATCTAATTCTTGTGTATGTTTACCCACCATCCGTTGCTTCCGTTTCCTGCACTTGCATGTTTAGATTGCAAGGCTAGTAGCCTGGCAAAGGGTAACTCACTGAATTGATCAGACTATAAAACACAATCTAACACGTTGCTTAGATCCATAAGCTCCAAACAAGGTAACAAGAGACAAGTGTAGAATCACAAGATCCAAATGAATTAAGTGTAAGCAGGAGAATTTTGCCAAGAAGCTCTCTTGTGTGTACATCGATGTAACATGGAAAACTGTAGAAATGTGACGTCAACGGTAAAAGTAAGACGTAAGTTAAAATGAAACAGTATGCACGCACGGTATAATCATGCTACAGGATGTATACATCCGGTTTCATTCATATCCACTGGTTGCGTTCAGCAAGATCGAGGTGCTTGGAAACAAGCATAATAAAGGTACCTTTTCATTGACAGTATTTCATCGAATGATGTATGAAAAGATACCTTAAAGTATATAGCGTTCACTGTCTATATATACGTCTTATGGTGCCACGTAGGCGGTGTTGAACAGTGTTGAACGTGTTGAAGTTGAATGGTGTTGGAGGAACGGAAGGGGCAAAAGCCAGAGTCAGGCAGAGCACGGGCAGAGTATAGCACAGTGGCAGAGTGTGGAAGTAGAAGAAGAGCATAGCCAAGCATTGCAGTGCACAACACCTTAGCAATTACAGTACAATACACATATTACCGTACACCGTGTGGTTTAAGAAATATTTGAAACATAATTTTATGGTTTGCAATAATTTACTCTTAGACAAAGTAGACAATAACCACAAATAGCCGGAGTGATTAGTTCCGAAAGTATACGGCAATATTCAGCCGCTCATAGAACGCTGACAGAAAGCTCTTGAGCAACTTTTGCCAGTTAAAACAATTATTAAACCCGAGAAATGGCTGCGGAGGAGAATTCCTGGCGAACGCCAAGTTTTCGCCAAAGTGTCGTTGTGAAAATGTAAGTTAATTATTTTTTGCAAAAAAGAAACAATTTTCTTGAATCTTTAATTTACAACTTTCTTTGATCAATTATTTATTATTGCAGAGACGAGGCTGTTCAAATGTCTGGTATACCCACAGCCAAAAATAGTGTTGATATGGAGAATCATGTTTATCAGAAGGCAAAGACAAAGGTATTACACTGGTATATTCCTGAGCAGTTCATCAATTCATCTATATGTACTCAAAATCCATCCCTTTACACGAATAAGAATTCCTATTGCTCATGCTTATATTATGTTCATAGGAGGAGTACTTGGGTTTTGTTGCAAGGCTAATTCTTCATGTCAGAGAAATGAGTAATAAAAATCTGTCTTTCAATGTGTACCTTTACACAAAGCATTGAGATCTAACTAATGAATTTTTTTAGATTCCAAGAAGGGTGGTGGTGGTGCTGCACCTGGTACAGCGGGAACAGCAAATCAAGGTATGCCAGATCCTATAGGAGCGCTTCAAACATTAGCAAGACAAGGGACGGGAAACAATCAGATAATGGGGATGGGAGGACCTGGGCCAAATCCACAAGGCATTCTTCCTCAACCTCCTAACAATACAGCTACCAACCGTAAATATATAGCATGATTTCCCATTCTATTAGTATAAGCAGAATTTTCAATAAAATCAATTCAACTTGTCAACTTCTGCTCTATCTTGTCAACTTTACAACTATCTTATGCGTAGATCCCAAGCATAGATGTGAACTTCGTTCATGGCAGGAGCATAATCTTTTTAGTTATTATAATGAAATTGAGAGGCATCGGGATGTGTCCTTAAATGTTCAGAGAGACTGAGTAAACATGAATGCTGCTCACTGTCAGTGTTAGGGCGTGGGAAAAACGATACAATGAATAGCAGACGACAGATGGGTAAGTGGTAGGGCGAGCGGCGCAGATCGGACGAAAACCGGTCCGATTTCATCGCAGGTATACTTTTACCATGGATGAAGAGCAGTATTAAAGTTTTTGCGCAATTCGTAAATGACGTTCACCGTGATTCTGATTCACGCGTTATATATGCGCGATAGTTCAGTTAACCTGCAGTCGAACTAGAACGAAATTTTGCTGAGATAGATTTTGTTAATTTAGAATGGTGAAATTAACGAATTTGTATTATTCGCACTATAATGAAATGACAGATAGTGAGCCTTACTACGATTCCGATAATAGCGAGACTAGAAGAAAGGTAGAACAATCGCCGTCATACGCGGAATTTCGTAAATATCTTCAGCACAGGGCTGACGAAGAATTGCGTCACGAGAAGTGGATACACACGATATGTGATAATTCGCTTCTTGCGTTCTCTATAAAACGACATTGTGGCATGGAAGTTAAACTTGGGAAAAATCATGTTTCTTATGTCTATAAACGACGGACAACCGTTTCAACAATTCCAAGTGTTCGGTTTAAAGTAACACTTGTATATTCAAAACTGCTGCGCAAATGGTATCTTAGTATGGGGCACACTCATGTTCCAGAAGTGATAAAACTTCAAGATGCATTCCCAAAGGAATATCTTTATGATCCCATTCACACAAGAGTGCTCAATATTATTTTCAGAGTAAAAAATGTACTAGATTTTTATATGGAAAGATTTGAGCATTTGTTTTCCTTTGTTGATAAAATGAAAGTGATATATAAGGATAGTGAGTTTCATATGAATGAAAAGTTGAATCAATTGAAAATAATTCTCACTGACAAATCATGGCCAGTGGGAGTAAGTCAAACAAGATGCGATGATACCATTATTATAAAATTGGAAATAAATAAGAAGTATGAAGCAGAAAATATCAATTTTGAATTGACATGCAATAAATCAATAGAACGAGTGAAAAATATGAAAGCACTTCAGGAGAAATTGAAAATATTTTACCAACTTCCTCTTCAAGAGGCTTTTGAAAGCTTCATGGAAATGTGAACTATAATGATTATTGAAAGCATTCAATTAAATATATATATAAATATTTATATGCATATACATATATATTTTTATATTATTGCTTATAAGCAAGTTGCTGGAATTATCAGTATTTATTTAAATCATGCTTAAATATATAGATTTGTTTACACCATAGCTACACAATTCTTCAAATGATTTTGTAAATATAATTAATATCATTAAATGCATAATTATTTTATAATTACCGATAAGAGATACCTGACAAAGGAATACCTTACCTTTTCCAGTTTTGCAAAGTTTGAATCAACGTCCTGGGCAGCCAATGACTATGCAAGGAATGCAAAACAAAATGCCTGGAATGGGTATGATGCCAACTCAAGGCGGTGGCCCCATGAATCATATGAATCAGTTACAGACAATGCAAAATAATTCAATGTTAACCCAGATTAACCAAATGGGACAAGCGAACATTCCTCAGCAAATGAATCAAATGGTTACTAATCAAATGAATCAAATTGCTGCAGGGCAGATGCAACAAAATATGCAAGTATGTACTTAAGATTATTTACTTACGTATAAAGCATTAAGGAGACTTACTCTAATTAGAGAAATTTTAAGACACAAATGCAAAACCAATTAACTAATCAAATGGGGAACCAAATTGGTGGATCAATAAGTGGTATTCAAGCTAGTATGCCGCAACAGATTAATCAGATTGGTCCTGGACAACTTGGTCCTAGTCAAATGCAACAACAATTAGGCCACATGCAAAGAAAGGTATGTGAACTTTATTTCTTGGTTCATAATGATAGTTGAATTATATCGTCGATTGTTTTAGCCAGCAGAAATGATCAACACCGGTTTTCCGGGGCCTCGAAATGTTACACCAAACCAATTTCTAAGACAAAGTCCATCGCCTTCAGCCCCTAGTCCAGCTGGCTTGGGAGCACCATCAAGGTACACCATTCTTCAATTGAATTTTGCCTCGCCTCATTTCTTCTTGCCATACTTTTATTACTACTTATTTCAGTAATCAAATGGTAGCATCTCCCGCATTGGTACCATCACCGAGCCCGCAACATCCTATGATGACAGGGGCGCAACGATCAGTCGGTCAGTTATTACTCACTTGTCGAACAATTTCAATAATTAAAGTTGTAAAGGTAAATCTAATAAAAACAAGGCCCATAAATCATACTTTCTAGGCATGGCACCATCCCCCAGTAGTTCATTAAATACCCCCGGTGGAGTAGGTGCTACGCCTAGCCCACAACAGGAAGATCAAGCATACAGAGATAAAGTTAGACAGCTTAGTAAATACGTGGAACCGCTGCGAAGAATGATTTCGAGAATGGGGAGTGATGGAAGTAAGAAATTACCGTGAGGAATCAATTGTCAATTTTTGAATGATTCTCAAATGCCTTTTATTTTTTCAGATGTTGATAAATTAAGCAAAATGAAAAAATTACTAGAAATCCTATCAAATCCTAGTAAACGTATGCCATTGGAAACTTTATTGAAATGCGAAGTTGTTCTTGAGAAAATAGATTTCAAACGGACTGACGGAAGTGTCGGGCCACCGGTAACTACTTTGAAGGAACATCATTTTTTCAGCCCATTGTTGGAGGCAGTGAACACACACCTTCAAAGTCCCGTTGTAAATCATACGTTGCAGCGTACGTTTGGACCATGCCTAGAAGCTTTGTTCGGTCCCGAGATAAAGTATGCACTCAACCAGTTTCCCACAAGTAGGCTTAGATTGCTGAATACTGCACATTGATTTAATTGAAATACATATTTTCTGACAGGAATTTACCACCACCACTAAAGAGGCAAAAGATAGAAGATTCGCCGAATGAAATACCAGATGTATTACAAGGAGAAATCGCTCGCTTGGACCAACGTTTTAAGGTAATTATAATATTTTAAAGAACTTACAAATTGGGGCTATATCACAGTGTGTTATTTGTGCTTTGGTTGCACTTATAAATTTCGATTGACATTATTTTGCACTATGCATGTAGGTTAGTCTTGATCCGGCACAACAAAGTGGCTCCAAATGTATTCAATTAATTTGCTGGCTGGATGACCGCCACCTTCCCTGTGTTCCCCCAGTGTCAGTTACTGTACCTGCCGACTATCCATTAACACCACCGCGATGTGTGATGGCTCCACACGAATACGCGACAACATTTCTTTGTGCCGTTCAGAAAGCTTTAAATGCGCGTATAACTAAACTACCACGACGTTTTTCGGTATCTCAATTATTGGACACTTGGGAAATGAGTGTAAGACAAGCCAGTGCGCCAACACAAACTCCGGTTACCGCAAGTACAGTATTGATGGGTTTATAAAATGTTTTCATACACAATATACTTTTCTACCCAGGAGCAATAGGTATATGAGAATTTGTTGTAGTCCAAAGACATTGACGACAAAGTAACAACAATATAAGTAATAAGTGTGAAAGGTGTACTTGATGTATATTATACTTAAAATAATTTCTAAGTACTTGTTATTTACGTATTTCGCAATTTATTCTCTATAATTTGTGTTCAGTGTATAGTCTGACATTAATTACTATTTTGTACCATGATCTTTGTCTTATTGTTAAAAATAGACGCGGGATTACAAACTCGAGGAACAAAAAATCCTAAGTGTCATAAAATAGGCGGGAAACTAATTCATTAAACGACTCAAAGAGACTGGAAAAAAACTAACAAGCCAATATATTGTCAATAAAAACTATAGTTTATTATGTGAGAATGGAATCTTGTCAAATTGTGTACAAATACTCCCCTCCTCGTTAGCGTTGGGAGCTGTTACCCGATGATCAACGCTCCGCTGAAATTTTGGAATAATAATTTCTTTGCACATATCATTCAAGTCAGATGCATAGTCCAATAGACGCAAGGGCAATTATTCAGGAAGAATGAGACGATTTTTGTTCTTGGAAATTGACACTACAGTCGGAAAACGGCAAAAAAAGTGTAAACATTCAAAAGGAAGGGCGAAATGTCGTGGAACCAATACATTGGTGGGCTGGTTCTCTTACTAGCTGTAGCCTTGCTTACCAACTCGCAGACATTAAGTGGCTTTTATGTCGACAATGGACTTGATCAAACTGTCGCACACGAAGTAACATCCGAGAAACAGAAGCGTGAGGTAGAATACGAGCTCCGAAATCTTTTCGGCTTGCCAGAGAGACCACGAAGAATTACTCGTAGAAGCCTGTTAGTGAGAAGATCGGCACCCAAGTTCTTGCTAAATGTTTACAGAAAAGTCATTTCATTTGAAACGAGTGAATCAGCGGCTCCAGTCGAGTATGATTCTAATGATGATTTCTATCTTACTGGACAAGACATTGATGTTATTGGACAGAGTGATTTAATCATGACATTCGGTGCCCACAATCCACACTCAGGAAACGCATCAGCAACTAATCGAGGAAAGCGAATTTGGTTTGATGTGTCAGAAGTGCCACGCGAGGAGCACATTATTGCTGCCGAAATTTGGCTCTATCAAAGCTTGCACTTCAAAGACTTCGAACCAAATCAAGTGTTCTCAATCTCAATATACCGAGTCAGTAAAACGAAGGATGGAGGACGTATAAAACACTATGTTAACTCTACAAATACAACATTAGGACGTGAAGGTTGGATAACGATAAATGTTACTGAAGCATTGCAATACTGGCTAGCTCACCCAAGAGAAAATAGAGGCTTGTTTCTTGCCGTGCATTATGTCAATTTTAACGGGCATATCATGAGACCAGATGACATTGGAATCATCGGTGTTCTCGGAGCCCTCGATAAGCAACCATTTATGGTGGGGTTTTTTAAAAGCACAGACAATCGACAAGCAAAGATCAGAATCAAGAGAGCTACAGACAAAAAAGTACTAAAAATACCGCGCCCAGATAAGAATCAGTCATACACAAAATATCCAATACGGCAGAAAACGAAGCCGTGCAGCTTGCAGACGCTTTATATTAGCTTTAAGGATCTTCAATGGCAAGACTGGATAATCGCACCACAAGGATACAACGCCTTTTACTGCAGCGGTCAATGTAACTTCCCACTAAATACTCACATGAATGCGACCAATCATGCGATAGTACAAACTTTGGTGCACTTGATGAAACCTGGAAAAGTGCCGAAGCCGTGTTGTGCGCCCACAAAACTCTCCCCGATATCAGTATTATACTTTTTGGACGATAGCAACGTTGTATTAAAGAAATATAAAAATATGGTTGTCAGCAGCTGTGGGTGCCAGTAGAATATCTTGGAAATCGTAGAAAGCGAATCTCGTACTTTCGTTAAGTTTTCATTATTTAACATAAACTCGAATTTGTAACAAAAAATCTTTAATAGTCATGCAAAATATATAAAATACAGGAGTTCTACCGACTTACAAAGCTGAAAACTATGAATATTATTATTTAGTGTTTCTATTACTATTTGAATATAACTTTGGAATATTTACTATTGCTCAAAATAGACAGAAAAATGAAATATATTTCATCAAACCTGTGTATAAAACTCTGCTATTAAGTATTTAATAACAATATGCCATCAATATTTAAAGCTTGGAACTTCTTGTTTGTGCTTGTTTAACAGCACCATTTGATATTAAATCATTAATTTCTTCAGGCTTGAAACTTAGTTCTTGCAAGATTTCTGTTGTGTGTTCGCCAATTAGCGGATTTTTTTCTAATCCCATGGTTTTACCAGGGGTACGGGACATATGAGGTGAAGGTTTCGGTATTACTATCCCATCGTTGTCAGTTACAAAACTATGACGTTCCTTGTTATGTACATGATTTGCAACCTCCTTGATACTCAAGACAGGTGTAACACAAGCGTCTGTGTTATCAAAAATAGCACACCATTCTGCTCGAGTCTTTTCCTTAAAGATTTTTTCCAGTTTCGCATGACTTTCATGGAATTTTCCATAGTGTGGGATTTCCTTGTCCGAAACACCAAGTTTCTTCAAGAACTCAGTATAAAACTGGGGTTCGATTGCACCAACACACATGTATTGATCATCCTTTGTTTGATAAGTATTATAAAAATGGGCACCAGTATCCAATCTAAAGTACAAAGTATAATATAATGGAGAATTTAACTATCAGAGTACTAGATTGCAATCTGTGACAATCAAAACGTACACATTATTCCCTCTAGGATTCCCCCATAAGCCGGTTGCAATTTGTGATCTAAACAGCCAACTACCTAAATAAGCAGATCCTTCTACCATCGTGGCATCTATCACTTGGCCCACATTACTTTTTGTGCGCTCGTATAAAGCTAAGACTATTCCAAGAGCACACATTAATCCACCACCACCAAAATCAGCAGCAAGATTGACAGGTGGTGTTGGTTTTTCATGATTACGTCCAAAAAGGGACAGCAATCCTATAAGTAAATGAAATCAGATGGCAGTGCAACGCTATTGAATACACAGTTGCCTAATATTTAGCAAACTGTTTACGCCAATTACCAGATAATCCTAAATAATTAATATCATGCCCAGCCATATTTGCAAATGGTCCTTTCTGACCATATCCTGTTAACCGAGCATATATAAGTTTCCGATTCAAGGCCGTAAGATCGTTCGGACCTAAGCCCATCTTTTCCATGACACCTATTTACTCAAAATATGCTGAATTTGATTAAAGGAAAAAGGATATCGGTATGTATTTGGTACGATTTAGAAAATATATACCACTTCTGAATGGATCGATAATTACATCGCTACGTGTGCTTAATTCCTTAAATATATCAATGCCGCTTTTGGTTTTCAAATTCAGTGCAATAGAACGCTTTCCATTGCCAAGAAAATCGGGAATACCATGACTTGCAATAACCTGAAGAAAGTGGGCATAGGGTTAAGAGGGAAATCTTCATTATATCTCACTATAGCACCTGTCAGATAGATTTAAATTGATATGTCGATAAAATCAATATATGATAAGATCGGTTACACTATAAATGCAAAAGTTCTATTTCGCATATGATCAAGTTTTTAATGGGGCATAGGTAAGAAATCGTAAAAGTCTTACTCTATCGACTCTTATAACGGATGCTCCATAGTCTGCCAGTAACATCCCGCAAAACGGGGCCGGAGCGAGTCCCGCTAGCTCCAAAACTCTTATTCCTTTTAGAGGCATGGCCAGTAAAAAACAAGAGCGAGTAACAATGGAATCAGGTCTAATTGCTAGTTATACCCAAACTGAATCTTTATGCAGAATGCAGGCAATGCTTTTTTACGACTATCTGTAAGTAGATGTATCTATGCAAATATTTTCGAACTGCGACATTCGGAATTTGAACTTTGCGTAATGGTGTCGCAAAAAGTAAGCGCAGAACATCGGTCGTATCGATGCATATCCTGTGTAATTGCAACATGCATGTTCACAAAAAAAAAACTGTGATGTTTATAGACACTTACTTATATGAAATACTTATATGAAAAATACACACGGCACCGCTGAGAAAACCGAAAATAGAATTAGTAGTGAACAATATTATTTATTATCTCAAAGTGCCGAAGGATATTCGAAGTAATCAATTTTGATATATTATTGATATAAAAAGCGCAGTATGATGAATGTAGAAAATAGTCTAAAAATTCGATTTTTTCAGAAGGATCACTAATATGGAGAATACAAAAGTTGTTCATTGCACATCTTTATTAAAGAGCACTCACTATTTCATAAGTCAAATCGACGAATACGTTTTTACAAAATCGAAGGTATACATTAAACTTGCGTTCAATTCAGACAAGACAAATATGGGTCGCGTGTAAGGCAAAGCCTAATACAGTTATAAAAATATGAATTAAAATATACATCTTGACAATTGTCCAGATTTTCTTTGACGAAACTAGATACGAACGTCATCGGAAAATCAAAGTTTGTCGGGTCACAATTAAGTGTACAGTTACAGAATTCTACGTGACCTGATTAGCTAATTCAACAGTAAAAGTGCAACCTGTTGCTCTCGATGTTGTTAAAAAAAAAGAACACCACAATGTTACATTATTCCCATGCGATACCGAACACATTATAATATACTATGTAGTACAATGCTTTCGGAGCTTTAGGTGGCCGGTATGGGCATCATTCTCATACACATTACTAATTCAAATGTTGAATTACTGGCATAAACACCTTCCAAAATGATCGATATATCGTCCGATCAGTTCTGGTTGGGGTAACTATTATACTTTACAAGGATGTTGTGGTACACGGCATACGTTCAATTTTCTGTGACACGGATTTTCTTGGACAATTATAGTTAATGTAATTGGGAAGCTAACTGAAATCAACGAATTACTACATTTCAACGTTCCATATAAGGGCGTAGTTCCGATTGCAATAAATACACGACTTATCATAGCTGACGTTAAATGGCAATAATGCAGTAGTGATAAGAAAATGACAGTTACATTTATGACATTGACTATGCATGTTCGATTGAATCTTAAATAGTATTTATGTAATATATATAGATACAATAGACTCGCAATGGTCCACCATTTGAAGGTTTATTTATAATATTTACAGAATTCGATAATACTCAGTTTTCGGAAATTCGAGCAGTTTCTAGACGCGCGTCCAGGAAAATGTTCAACAGAAGATTCAGTTGGAAAGTTCTAAAGTAAAAAAAGGATATATGGTCAATTACGCGAGCGCAGTGTATTCTCAAAGATATTCTTCGAAATTACTCAAACTTTCGAAAACTATTCATTCGCCATTTAGCAAGTGCACGATATCAAAACTAGAATAAGTAAAATTACTTCTGTTTTATAAACTTCACACATGAGTACATTATAAAAGTTCTCACAATATAAGTGGTACAACCGAAATCAGTCACACTGTAATCTCAAAAATGCACGAATAATGCAATGTGGGAGTATTAGTGTAGTACTTTTATTGACAAAATATAAAATTTTCGCGTAGAAGTTCGAGTGCTATAATCATTAAAAAAAAAAGCAAATACGTAAGGGTATAAAGAGTAAACCGTCATGTATATACTGATAAGCCCCACAAAGGGGTAGGAGAGATTAGACAGGTAATAATCGATTTACAAAACTTCTATATTGAATTCAGGAAATCTGGTCTTTATTTCCAAAAATATCTCCCCCACTTCAGGACCTCCAAAAACTGCCTGGAAATACAAATAAATCACTGTGAGAACTTTTCTGCTCATACAGTATAGGTCGCAGAACTTTTCCCTGACGCGGTCTTGCCAATACAGTAAGGCTGTCGCACTAATTTCATAGAGAATATGATTTGCCCATTCGACAGGGATCTAACGACCGACCTGGATTAACTAATACGTGATCTAGTAGAAATACAATAAAAGATTGCAATAACAAAGACCACAAGTAAAAGGTCAAACACTTTATTTCAAATGGATGAATGCACCTGGGATTTAGGATAATACAAAAAATTCGTATCGTCTAGATCCTGAATATAGATCTCCTCCGGCAACGCTTGTGATTGAAATACCCCTTCCAATACCCAACTAAACCTCTGCCTAGACAAACGAGTTGTAACCGCGGCGGTAGAAGCATCGAAGAAAGACCACTGAACATCGAGCGGATCATCCAGTTGGAAATATCTTGAGGAAAAAGTTGCGGGAGCAAGTGTTTCAGGATAAACGATTCAAAAGTTCCTAAAAACAAGGTGGGACCCAAAACGAGATAATCTGTGTGTTGTGGATACATCTGGGGGACCGAACTTTTCCCCTCCTAGAATAAGAACTAGGATTGAATTGAGACGAAACGTCCAATTCACTTTTCCGTTATCTGTTACTACCTCACGAGAGTAAGTATATTCGTCTTGTCTCGGGATAATGGAAACGAGTAAGAACGATTTTGCAACACTTGTAATAGTAAGTTTTAACTGTGATATTAGGAGCAGCAGTAGTAGTAATAATGATTGTTGTAGATGTAGTATGTATTATGTAACAGACAATAGTGGTGGTAAACTGTTGTATATGAAAAATGAGAAGTGAAAGTAGATGGTGGAGGACGAGAAGACAGAAGTGTGATAGTACTAGTTATAGCAGCAATAGCAGTAATACCACTATCAGTAACCGGCTACAGTAAAGGTAACTGCAGTATTATAATATTGTAGTACCTAAGTTCCGAAATGTAACGGACAAGTATCTTTGTTAACTGCTACGTTAAGATGAAATTAAGACAGAACCCCGGAATCTTTCGGTATATCGCGCTTACATAAGCGATTATAGTTCACCAACTCACTCGGTATATACTCACACACCATGAGAGATCAGCTGAGAGCTCCTTATTTCACTTACTTTTATTATTTTTTTATTATAATGAATTATAGCCAATAGCCGGACTTAGATCAAATCAGCGACATTCATTGGCATTTCATCAATGTGGGTGTTGTAGAATTGTTCAATATCTTTCAATGTTCGTTTGTCCTCCTCTGTCACAAAGTTAATAGCAACTCCCTTGCGACCGAAACGACCACCACGACCGATTCTGCAACATAAACATTCGAGCCGTTACTCCACCGCTCAACGTTTCATGTAAGAAATCATTTAATACGCTGTCACTCTTCCGGTAGTTTCTGCTCTAGTAACCATAGACAGGGCCGCACTTCCTCAACTCCTTTATTTCAAATTGTACGTATTAGTTACCGATAATAATAAATGAAAATGAAACTTACCTATGGATGTAATTTTCTCGGTTGGATGGTAAGTCGTAGTTGATAACGAGTGAAACCTGTTGCACATCAATACCACGCGCTAAGAGGTCAGTGGTAATCAGGACACGTGAAGATCCAGTTCTGAATTGCCTCATAATGAGGTCTCGCTCTCTTTGCTCCATATCTCCGTGCATTGCGGATACTGTGAAGTCACGTCTGCGCATGTTTTCTGTGAGCCAGTCGACCTTGCGTCGCGTGTTACAGAAGATGACAGCCTGCGTGATACTCAACGTATCGTACAAATCGCAAAGAGTATCTAATTTCCAGTCTTCGCGCTCAACGTAAACGAAGAATTGCTTGATACCCTCAAGGGTCAATTCTTCCTTCTTTACCAAGATGTTAATTGGGCTGCGCATAAAGCACTTGGATACGTCTAACACGTCCGCTGGCATGGTAGCAGACAGTAATATAACCTGTAACAGAATTTAATACATATAACATATGACTAGTGTGAAGCTCTCACACAGGTTCATTTATGAAAAGTATCTAGCAACAGATATGCAACAAACATACCTGCACTTCATGGGGTAGAAGTTTGAAGACATCGTGAATCTGATCTTTGAAACCTCGAGAAAGCATCTCATCAGCTTCATCCAATACGAATAGTTTGATATTGGTAGCTCGTAGCGCCCGTCGATTAATCATGTCGTACACTCTACCAGGTGTACCGACTACTACATGAACACCTTGATCCAACCTTCTTATATCTTCGCGAACATTAGTACCACCAATACATGCGTGGCATTCCGCTTGCATAAAGTCGCCCAAAGCAATGACGACTTTCTGGATCTAAATATGAAAGAAACAAAACATACACCATCAATTTTACTGCTATATTAATACGAAAAATAAAGTGCAATGCAGGAATTATACTTACTTGTTGAGCAAGCTCACGAGTTGGTGCTAAAATCAAGGCCTGGCATTCCTTAAGAGCAGTATCAATTTGTTGGAGAATAGAGATGGAAAATGTAGCAGTCTTGCCAGTTCCTATATTGGAGGAGATTAATCAAGTATTGCTTTGTGTTTTAGCACGATACAGTCATATCAATCTATTTGAATTTTCACAATGGTGAGGCACCCTACGTGAAAAGAAAAGTATAAAGTTTTCTTACCTGACTGTGCCTGAGCAATGACATCGTGTCCCCGTATACATGGAAGGATGGCACGTTGTTGAATTGCCGATGGTTTTTCAAAACCATAAGCGTAAATACCTCGAAGGAGCTCCTCTTTCAAGTTCATTTCATCGAAGTTATCCACCACCTAATAAAAATAAAAAAAATAGAATATGTGCCAGAATTAGGAATTATTATGTTTTATATATAAATA
Organism: Ectemnius cavifrons; assembly: GCA_964023945.1. NCBI lineage: Eukaryota > Metazoa > Arthropoda > Insecta > Hymenoptera > Crabronidae > Ectemnius > Ectemnius cavifrons. Next base: position 8,637,591 of record OZ030384.1, on the reverse strand, counting down.
TACATCTTTTGTTGTATACACAAACTATTCTTCAAATGGATTTAATTCAATAAATATAGGATAATATCTGCTAAATAACAAGAGGAACAATTTGTAAATATATATTAGTGTGAACATGGCTCAATAACTTACGAGATCCCAGTTGGACTCGATGATTCCATCGGGGTCCATGCCTGGAGGGCCATCGTATGTCGGCAGCTCACCTTCGCTAGGACCATTTTTTGAATCCCCTTCCCAATCAACTTCATTTCTGTAAATATTCAAAAGTCCAGTCAATTACTTGATTATTCATAATGTAGCATTGAGTAGGTAAAAGGCACGGGATTGATATTAGCATTAAAAATGTAATCAGTGTATCAAGGTGAAATAGATAAGAGCACTATAAGTTAACAAGTGTTAGAACACTCAAGATTCTTTAGGAAAGAGAGTAGCGTGTGAATAAACATCATACGAAAATTAGCAGCATGATAACTACTTCTTCAAACATTCATAAATTACTGTAATATTTTGCTTACGATTAAAGCATCAGTATATTGATATTGTAATGAAACCACTTCAAAGTGTGCATACTAGTTAGATCAGTAAGAACGACTACTGGATGGCAAAACGCTGCAAATTCGAACGACCTTGAAAAATGAAATGTAATACTGACATCACGAGATTGGCATTTAATACATACTTCCTGCACAATAACCTAAAAGTTTTTGTGCAACGTGCGAATTGAACTATGAAAATTGGACTAATCGGTCGAAATAGAGAAGTGAATCAGGCTCTATCGATGGCTTGATAGATCCGTTGACAGTGACTCACGCGAAAGCGTGCCCGAGGTGGCAAGCCATGACGCTCCAATTTCGGCAAACGGACAAAATCCAGGGAAGCTTGGGGACTCATATTCTCAGGATTTTCGCGGTACATCGAATTTTCCGGCGATTCCAGGGGGAAAGTCACACTTTATTACGTAATTTCCATAAGAAAGCGAAACGTCTTTGCACGTTGAGAGTGGTGTGTGCAAAAAAGGGTTGGCCCATAGGAAATTGAACGATATATGACAGATTTGCTGCCGGCGTTGACATAGTTGGCTGATGAGGAAATGAAAGAGTGAAGCCGACAAGCAGGCAACAGGAGGCCGGCCGCCCGAAAGTCGACATGAATTTCGCGAACAATGTGACAAAAACGAATGCACGCCATGTTGTCAGTCTCGTGTCCATGCATTCGTCGATTGCGGCACTATTTTTCAGAAATATATCCAGTGCCGTTGGCGTTCAGTCGCGCACCTCACGAGATCCGCGGGAGCGCAAGGGAGCCGGAAAATTTGCGAGACGCGAGAAAGCGGGCACGTTTCGCGATTACGCGTGAAAAACCGAACTTACCTTCGCTCGGACGTATGCGACATGTTCCACTCACGGTAGGTCGACGGAAAGGACGAGTTCCTATTGCGTCACAAGGAATATTCTTACAAGTGCCGCACAATGGCGCTGCAGACGGTGCGAAAATTTTCACGAAACTCTCAACGGCTTCCTCGAGAGCGGACCGATTTTTTCAACAAACCTACGTATTCACCGGATAAAACTACACGGACGCGACGCAATTTCTTTTATGAATTTCGCTTTTACGACTGATTTTTCATCGCTAATCCGCACTGCGCATCAGGGGAAGTTGCGTCAATTACCCGAAATGCCGTGCGCGCTCTCACTGGGCTATTGTGAGGCAAATGTGAATTTTCCATAGGGCTGCTCGCGCCAGTTTCCCTTTCATTTTCAAACTATCCACCTTCTCGCCTTTTTACTTGTACGTTCTCGTGCCTTCCCGATAAACGTTACACGCTATTCTACTGTTTTCACGTGTCCCCCACTGCTTCACGCGCATACTTCCTTTGCTATCTCTTAGTTCGTAATTTTAGATTTGGTGCTGCAATGCCGAAAGGTACCACGCACGATCTAACAAGTGAGTATTCTTATATACATTGATTTCCTCGCAAACCGAAAACTATTCTTGCCTTTGAAGTACCAGATTGGACGTATTCCTTCGTTTTTCATACGACTGATGCTTGATGTAAGTAATTAGTAATATCCTAACAAATTTCGGATCACACAATTTGATTTGGGAAATCAGGCTGGTAAATGTAAATGAACATTAAATGAATAAATTGCAACAAAACTTACAGAACTTGTAAGGTTCATTAGAATTTTCAGATGAAGAATATTAATGATACAACTTCAAGTCATTGCCACTTGTTTATTAAAATCTCCCAGAAAAATATAAGTCTCTTTGTGAATCAAATATGCATATATTCATATTTACAGAAATTTGTACACAGGTATGATAATCGTCATTACATTCCTAATATTTTATTAGGAATCTTATATCTAGATCTTTATGTACAGAATTAGTAGCTTAAGAAATACTACACCAGAGGTGTAGTATCTCAGAGGTGTTAAGCGAAGGATATTAGTTCAATTTCAGAGCAGCAAAATAAGGAATGTAAATCTTGTGTCAGCCATGAGTTGTTTGTACTACATAAACGCACAGCTAATAATAAAGAACAGTAGTGCAATAGGGAAAATCGCATACATTCCCATACGTGGGTGACAAATAGAAACAAGTTGTGCAGTATCATCTACATCATGTTCAATCCCGTTTCGTGTCGGTATTTCTACGATCACTCTGTCAGCAGATAATAATGATAACGAGAAAGAACATTCAGTTTGATTTATACAAGATTTGGTAACATTTTCATACTGGAAGGTTGGTTTGTAAATATCAAACAATGCATGAATGTCATTTGATACAATGTCATTGTCACTGTAGAATATGTAATAGTAGTAGCCATTCTCAGCTACATTATGTCTTGTCTGCATATGTTTTCCAGTTAGTAAGTATGTGACGTTGGTGCAGTGATCCGATGGAGCAAATTCTTCGGCTATTAAAATTGAACCACCATAACAATTAAAAAGCCCATTCTCAAAACTAGACACTGATGATTCATCTTCTCCGCTTGTTATGTTTCTACCAGCATTTCCCCCATGAAGAATGCCTTGATCAAGTAGTGATGGTGGTTTTATTAGCTCCTGACTTCTCTTCGCTCTATAATTAATGGCATGCTTGTTCAAAGCTGTTTCGTGCGCATTAACTACTTTTCTATTTTCTGTATCTTCAGAATTCAGTTCCTTTTTTAATTGCAGTAAACGTTCATTGCGTCTTTTTCTAGCATATGTATCAGGTTGCATGCTGTGTAGCGTGTTTCCTTTAACTTTCTTTTTTGTATGATCTAATTGTTTTGATTTCTGTACTGGTTTTATGTTGCTTTGCAACTTATGCCCCCTCTTCTTAATGTGTCTTATTCGCCTGGAATTTTTTTCGGATTGTTCCATTTTACCATGAAGATGTTTCTGCACATACTCTTCTGCAGTATGAAAGAGTTCTTCTAATGTCTCATTATTTTCTTGGCTATTTGGAACAACCGTTGAGGTGCTAAAATTTCTATCAGCCACATACAGATTTGTTTCATTTTGGTTTGCCAAATGTGGATTATGTTTGCTTTTTTCATTAGAAAGATGTTCTGCCGAATTGATCTCTTGAGCATTTGACTCAAACGTTACTTTCACCTGTCTATTAGCTCCAGGTATAAAAATTCCTTGCGTCAGTTGCTTATGGTAGTTGTGTTCAAGCATTCCACAGGTGCGTAAGTTACGTTCACCCTTAACTACTAGTATAGAAGCACCCTGAAATCTGTGCAGGGGAATCATTATATTTGTTCTATAATTGGTTTGTCACACTAATTCTGTCCTCATTTACCTTGAGCAAACGGAAAGTGCAACAGTTGCACCTTTCAAGAGGTAAAAGCCCCAGTACTCCAGAGTATCATCTGGCAAACTCATACTCTTTTTTAATCTAATATGCTTTCTGTATGATGTAATTTCTGGTTTTTGGGACATTTGGAATGCATTAAATGTACCATTCATCTGTAAACTGTGCTTCTGCAATAAATAATGTTTTCTCATTATGTACAACATTCAAAGCTACTCATTAATAGAAAGGTAAATGGATCTATCTTGCAGTAAGCATTAGAATAAGCATAAAAAGGAGATGTTCAATGGTATCTAGATACAAAATCAATTCTCACAGAACAAAAAATGGTGGATACTCCATCGGTGATTTCCAAAATATCAGACTCTGTTACACCATATGCTACATTTGCATAGAAACTATGACGCAAATACAGGGGAATCACTAGAAGCATAGTCGGGAGGATGGTCGTCAATGTGCAGAAAACTATTACCCTTCGAATACCGTGCATTTTCACTAGGCCTAATAGGATCATTTAATACACATCAATATAAATGGATGTATGCTTCATGCATTCATTGGCACAAGCCATGAATCCACAAAATAAAAATAAAAGTATAAGAATGGTATCTACAGCATAATATTATGTTTTTATATTGCAACATTTTGGATTAATAGGATAGTTCTATTTATTCTAGAACATGACATCATTTATATGTTTAGACTATACAAATAATATTTAGAACAAGCTACATTTGACTTTATCAACACACAGATGGAAAGGCATTTAAAATTAGGTGTGTGACATGTCAAATGTACTCACACTTGTCAATTAAGGTTATACATTGTCAACAATCATTAATTTTGTCATTATGCTTGCATGTCCAAAAGTTACAATGGAATAAAGACATTGGTAACAGTATGCGTAAAATAGCAGCAACTGAAAAGCCTACAACAAGTAAACTATGTTCATAAAAAAATAGTATGCAACTGCAGTTTTGAGAGTTCACAATCTAACATCTAGTAGACACAGCAGACTTTTATCGTTGATAAACGACCCGCAGTTACTATGAACTAACTCATTATATTTATTGAAAAATGAATACATTGCACAAATCGATTGGTAGTAAATGAGTAGGTTATTCTTCCGTGGTATTAGCGTCGACTGAAACTGATGAAATCTCGTATCTATGCCCAAGCCTGATAAAGAAAACTTATATGTCTGTGATTGATGTGTTATCTACCCGTCGAAATGCGTCGAGTTCATTACGATTGTTCAGTGCGCATGTGCTCTCGATCATACACGCCCGCGCACCCGTCACTTCCGGATATCAAACAAATATACTCAGCCTACAGTCACATATTAAATTCTTTATGAGCTAATCATACAATATGTATATCTCATTAAAATTTCTAATACAAGTATTCATACCACTCATCAATCCATTGTGGTATCGATTTTTGCAGTTGCCTGATAGTATCCATTAGTGCTGATTGTGTGACGCTGCGATATGTGAATTTGCTTTAGTTGTACCTCTCCAAAGAATGTTTCTTCGTGTGCCTGAAGCATTGTTCATCCAATTTTTTATGTTTATTGCGCCATTGAGATCAACAATTGCAGTAACTAGGTACAATAAATAAGATTAATAAATAAATACCTCTAATATAGCTCGAGCATCGAACGTATCAAATTTCACAGATCGGACCAATTCCTCATCATATTTGAACTTTGTATTTATTAATGTTGCATGGAGCATGACCTTTTGCGGATTTGAGCGAGACTCGCTAAGCAGACCTATAAAATTCATTAAGCCTGTCTAAAGAATAGGCTCTACAACATCTAGTTGTAGCATAATTTGGTAGAAGAAGACATTCACCTATACTGGCAAAATATTGTGCTATTTTATCTCCAAGTTCTTGCAACCCATCTCCTCCATTTGTAACTTGAGCATATAATATACTAGCTTCATTGGGCTCGCCATTCATTATTGCAACTCCCTTTAAGTGTAGATTTATGGATCCATACTTTTTCACTATGGGCCTATAGCATTAAAAACATTACTAAGTGACAACATTATCAATGCATGTTTCTCTATCATGCATATAATGAATATCATACTTAACAATAGTTTCCTTGCAATGACTTAAAGCTTCAATAGCTTTCTGTCTGTCTGTTTCATCGAGCAGCAAGAGCATACCAATGGTTAAATGCAGCTTGCTTGGTGTTTGGAATATTGATTCATCTATTCCTCTGCTCAATTTACCAGAATTGTTCAGCACGTCGTTTTTAAAATCATTGAACTTCATAATAACATGACCATCATTCAATGGTATAGATAGAAAATGAGTGGGGCGTACTTTCTTTTTGGATGCCTCTATTAATAAATCAATTCTGCGCCTGGCAGATGCAACTCCCTTTTGATGATAGCCGATAATAACTGTAAATTTACATTTTACATGGAATAACAAGTTACGCAGTTAGTCTATTGCATTAGAGCACTGTCAAAATCCATTGCATTTACCAATGTCACCGTCCTGGCCGACTTTCGGTATTTGAATAGCTGTACTAGTTTCAGTTTCCAATCTTTTACGGGTTGCATGCTTCGGCCCAATAATGAATGGAAAGAAAGCCCTTAAATATGATGAACATTAGACACAGTTTTTCCCAAAGGGGTATGTCTGAGTTTGTGTGAATTTCGGTATTCTTCTTACTTGGCAACGTGAAACGTGTGTTTGAATCTCGACGTGCCATACGGCACAATCTCAATATCGGGAGCGCAACATTCTTCATCCTCATACTCTGCTTCACAGTCATCTTCGACATAAGTAGACAAATCGCGATCATTTGCCCAAGTACTACTTTCAAAAACTCTGTAGCACCGACCTCCTACCCATACGAGTTGCGGTTTTAGCACATCCATTGATAACCGGTGTATGCACAATACCAATTGACGTACATATGTGCGTTACACAGAGCATTTAGCGCGTAAGACTAATGATAATGATAAACATTTGGGCGCCATATATGCTACTGATCATATCTATATGTCGACTTGAGACAATTTTACCAGGCAATGGATATCAGCATATAATTTGCTATCGATCTCCATGAAGAATTGAAAAAATGTTAAATATGTATGGAATCTCGTTCATCTGTAGTAATAAATACCTTTAATTCAGAAAGATATTTTTCTTTTAGCTATTATTATATACCTTGTCTACTATTGATACAATGCGATTCATATTTTAACTCGTCGCCTCCATCGCACTTTTGCATTCAGAGATCACTTCAGATAAGTACACTGAAAACGATGTATCGAATATCGAACATGAAATTCATATCGATATTACCATGATCTTGACACGCTGCTACAAAATTTAAAGAGATCTTTTCATTACATCAAAATTGTACATATTAAAGAAAGAATAAAAAAGTGTCAGTGCAGTATTGTATATTAGCATAGATATGACTGACACACACATTAGAAATGTAAGTATTGCTGGTAATACTAACGTTTTATTATATTAAATCAAGATCGGTCTAACCTACCCGATACCAATGTATTGTACACACAAATTATAATGTTTCTTTATAGTTTAAAGACTTCTTGCTCCTGTACAATCAAATATCGGAAACATGCTTTCGAAGATGTGCTAATACATTTATGAGTCGTGAAACCACCAGAGATGAGGTATGATTTTTCCAAACATTTTTTAACACAGTTTGTTGATGGGCGTTACAATACTTCATTATTTTAGGAGGAATGCATAAAGAATTGCGCGGAGAAACATATTCATGCTAATCACAAGATAATGGAAATATACATGGAAGTACAACCAATTTTAGTGAAAAAGAGAATAGAGGAAATGGAAGCTCAGGCACAACAAGCACAAGCCCAAGCAGAAGCCCAAGCAGAATCCCAAGCAGGAGCCCAAGTAGAGGCCCAAGGAGAAGCCCAAGTACAAGTATCAGATCAAGTACCAGTAGAGGTGCAAATTCCAGAAAATATTGAGCAGGCTGTACAGTGAAGAATACTATACTTGTATTTTACGGGAAACATTACTTGACACTACTCTAGAGACGTACTGCATGTACTTTATTTTGCATCCAGTATAAATCATTGTTGTGAATAGTTCCTTTTACTTCTGTACATATTCTACTGAAATAAATAAGGTCGAGATGTATAAGCATTAATTTATTATTAGGAATTTGTATACACATAATATACACACATTAACATCATGATTAGGAACATAATATATCAGCTACATTAGACTTTGTAAATTAAAGAGTGCTTGGATTGCATATTTTAGCAATGCGAGTTATTTAATGTTAATCTTCAATCTTAAGGCTAATGTATAAAGATAAGATTCTTCTTCTTTTTCATTTGATACAGCGGATTTCTTTGGTCTAGTCTTACTAAGAAAATGATTAGATTATGCATTTGAATTTATCTATTACAATCTGCTGATCAAGTTTTTAAAATTCCTATTATGCAAACACAAGTCATGTAAAACTTCAAGCATTCGTAGTACACACAATGACACGATAAAGTACAACTCTTATTGTTCTATTATTGTTCTGAAGATAGTGACGCATATTTGCGTACCGAATGTTCAGAGAGTTTTCAAACTGTTCCAATTTCAACTCTTTCCCGTACAGTACCTTCTTCTAGATACACATTTAAAACTGTGTAACAAAATATTTACCACTGCATTGATACATGGTGAAGCAAACTTACAAAATTATTTTGCAATACATTTTCAATCACGCACTCTTTGTGAATCAATATATCTTTAATATAATGTTTAAACTGCAAGTGCAAGCAAAAGACAACAGCGATAATTTCATCTAGTGGACACATTAATTTGTCTTGTATCATTGGAAACCTTTTCTAGTTCTGAAGCGTAACTTTCGATAATATCTTACGACTAAGAATATTACATTATTCTTATAAAATAAAGTATAACTTATACAAATATATAAAAGTAAATACTGAAATATAACTTTCCCTTAAATGTAGGAATTTACTTAATGGATATGACTAGTTTGTTTCATGTTACAAGTACAATACAGAGCAGAGGTAAGCACATGGAACAAAGTGAGCCTTCCAAGAAAGGTCAGTGAATCAGGTGCATATTTCTCAGTTCTGCAAGGTACTTGATCCATATTGATCAATTTTACATCAAAATGCAAGAGCCCTAAATGGTCAATAAATATTGACTGGAAAAATCCAGTTATGGCATTAAACAATTCTTACATGAATGAGATAAACTATCTGCTCTTTTAAAGCTATCAAAGACTAAACACTTAGTGTTTGAAACCACATCTTTTAAAATTTATATTGCCATATGTCTCGTAAATATAAAGTAGTAAGAAGAGTTTTACGGTTTCACGCACCAAGTTAGGAATGGAGGTCTTTTTAAATGCAATTCAATAAGTCGTAAAAGTAATTATTTCATAGAATCGTCCGAAATAGAAATTCTCATCTAGCAGACCACATTAATCTAAGTGCAGCAGAGTCGGCTAATCCCTAAAATACTTGGCAATAAATGAAATGATTGAGTTAATTAAATAATACAATTTTTTTACTAATAAATAATTTCTGACTAACACTTAAAAAATTTGAATTAAGTGTAAGATATTTACGTCTCATTAACATTCGTTAAACTGCTAAATTGTTAGATAATCACATCAAGGGCTGCACGTATGTACAATGTATACTATGATCAACCAATTAGTAGTGTATTGTAGACTGTAGAATTCAAAGCTCGACTTGTTGTGATCTCTTATGTATTTACATCGCAACTTTTCTAAGAAGTTGAATATAAAAATTAAACCTCTATTGCCTTATGGATTTGTAAGCACTGCTAATAGAGCGTGGGTCTTCCTTGGGAAATCTTCAATAGCAGATTATTCCTTCATTAGATAAGTGTTTCACCGAACATGCTAACCGTATGCTTATGATAGTAGATAGGGCCGAGCACGGTGAATACCGGCCACTACATATAGATAAATCATAATACCGAAAAAATCAGTCTGTTACTGTGTTGCAATCTGTTTCCTTCTGATATTGGTAACCTCACAATTTACTTGGCAGCTTTCGAGCCCTCTGCTCAGTTATGAAGAGTCTGTCCCAGATCTTCATTTGACTGCAGTTGTTGTCTAAAAAAATGTATGTGGACGAATACACTCCCCTCTTCAAGCCTGTCAATGGAATTGTCGTTTGATCTTGACATGACTACTGTTCCAACCATGATGGTAAGGATGAATTTGGCGACTTTACTTTGATATTAAATTGTTTTAGAGTTGCCTCCAGTGCTGTTTGATTCCCAGAAAAGTAAGCTGATATAGCATTATGGAACAGCAACAGCTGTTTATGCATTACTTTAATCTGTCATGAGAAGAAGGGATCATTAATTAAATATGCTTTAGTTGATGCTTGAATGTGTTGGAAAAATGGTAGGAGCATACCCTGTTCTCATCCAAGAATTTAAGTTTGATGGATACATCAGAGCGTAACTTTTCAAAATGCTGTTTATGCTCTTCATAATTAGTTTGTGCTTCTTCTAATCTTGTTGCATTCGTACTATCTGACTTTGTAGCTTGAGCAAGTGCTTCAAGATCTGTCCTATATGCATCGTACTCTATCCTGCATTAATAAACAGTATTCAAAACTTGCTTCAATATGTGTTGCATATATATCTGTTATATGCTGCATGAATGAGAATTTAACGAAACACTAACCTGGCTGTTTCATATTGCCGAACTGTTAGCAGAGTATCCTCAATTGTTTTGTTACACAGAGTGTTTACAGAAGAAACAAAGAAATTTAAGGCCCCTAATAATGTTTCCCCATTCTTTGTCAAGTTTCTCTGTGTCTCAGCATTGTATAAGAATTCTTCTTGCAACTCTGGAGACTTCTGAGCTAATTCAGAAAATGCTTCCCCAAGAGCATGCTGCGTTTGGACCACATGGTGAAAATGAGAAGCTAATGCACGAGATAATCGTAACACATTGCAGTACTTTTTTTGTGTATCCCTTAATAATTCAATCTGTGTTTCCAGTTCTGAAATTACCAAAATGTGCAGGCTTAATCCACATCTGTCTTTCATCCGCACATTTTAAATATTCATTTAATAAACTCACCAGAATCTACAGTGCGCGAAGTTTTTCCAAGTTTCTCGTACATTAATTGTTTGGTACATTTGTATGTAGAGATACTCCAATTTTTTATACTTTCAATCTTACTCTGGGTAGTACGCATTGTTTGCATATCACCATTTTGCATAGGTGTACTTGGAGATACTATAACAGCTAGAAATTGGTTATTAGTGTTAGGAGCTTATGTTACGATTGTGCCAAGGGTAATGACATACTTTAATAATATACATACATGTCTGAGAAGTTGGACTACCGACAGATAGATTTATTGTTGCTGGTCGAGGCTGACTATCTGCATTACAGTTATTTGGCACATGGGGTGGAGGAGTGCCCGTGTGAACCGCGCTGTCACTTTCGTTTAAGGAAGGAGCATCTTTCAACATCTCATGAATACTCCGCTCCATTGCACTTGATGTAACTGCATAGGATAATTTTCTTAACAGCTGTAGGCACTACTTTCAGTAAGACAACATAAATGTAAATTAAGCTAAGTATAAAATATTTAATCCTTTTTGCTTAAAATACGGATAAAGATAGAAAAATTACGATTGAAAAATTTGTAGGCTGTGGGATTTCAATCTCAATTAGCACTCCGTAAATCAATAAAAAATGTTGATAATTTTCGAAAGAACTTCGCAATCATCTATTTACAGGTAACCGCCATTTTTCGCAACAATCGACTTAATTAAGTAGTGGTTAAAAAAGCAAGCCTGTTACTGTTAAAGACGCTGTATACAAAACACCAAGTCAAATAAACAAAAGTTCAGATTGTCGTGGATTTGCTATTCAACTGGGCTAGCTGTCACTTGACACCTGTTTTAATGAAATATGGTTAGTTTGAGAACTACAATTGTACAAACGATCACTATGGAGAGCTACTCCTATTCAGTAGAATTCGGGAGGAATCGAGTCCAAACGAAAGATTGCTCAAATCGATACTTACAATAAAATTATGGTTCGCACGAAATTTCTGTTATCATAGGCTCGAAAACTTCAATGAATTTCGGTATGCTATTTCATGAGCGATGCAATTTGCTCAACTAGGTGGCGTGTAGCATGTAGCAGTACGACCTAGCATATATAGGTAGCAAGCAAACTTTAAACATATACAAACGTGTGGGAGGCACTGGCATCATTGAAGTGTATAAAATTGAATAACAAATATATTACAAGTTATTACTTAAAATATGTATCTAGAAAACGGTGCAAGGAAGTTTTGTGGATTCTTCTGGCAAGGATATTCTTAATAATTTTTTAACGAAACAATTATAGTCTTAGTCATATTGTTTATTAGAAACATATACATAATCGCTCTTCGATACCGCTCGCTCTTCTTTCCTGCTGCGATAAACTTAAAACGATTGTTTGATTTTTTCCGACTTTAAACATCATACAGTGATAATACCTGTATAAATGCCAATTCTGAGATATGGAAAAAAATTGCGCGTTCTTAATTCGTAGCATTGTTTTTTTTACGTATTTTGACATTTACTAAAGTGATTCATTAAACGCATTAATTATCTCTAGTCTCTGGTTCTTCGTCGTATGCGGCCATAACTTTCTCCATTATCTCCCACAATTTGTCGCGTGTTAAGTCTTTACTGAAAACCTGAAAAATCATACATTGTACAGTTTTAGTGGCACATTTTTTATAGTTATATGTCTGTTGAATCAATCATACATTAAACCAAGGCTGTTGGTCACATTCATCCATTAATGGTACAACCACTCCATAAGTTTGAAGTGCTAAGTTGATACAGGCAATGGCTATCAAATTTGGTGGATAATCAAGGATGGCAGGGGAATGATGAAAGTCTTGTAAAAGTGCCATGCTAGTTTTAGCCACAGGATACTTAAACCATTCTTCCTCTCCAAACCATTCCTCCAGAGATCTCAAATAATGCAGCAAGTACTGAAATTAAAGTAAATTTATCCAAGCTTACTCTTTTAGAATGCGTAAGTACGCGAATACTCACTTTATGAGGATGCACAGTGGTTACTTGGAACTTAAGCATTCTCATAATTAAAAGTTCAGCTTGGACAATGGCATCCCTCATGCTCCAATATTGATCGCCTAATTCTAATGGCTGGGATCCTCTATGAAGAGTGCTATATGATACATTCATTACATCTCTAATTTTTAAGTTGTCATCTTTGGCTTTACCAGCCAGATAAAGGCAGGTTGCAGCAATCAACTAAAAAGATAATAAACTTCAATTATTGAAAGGCATAGTCTATAAGATTTGTGATAAAAAAAAAGAAACAAGATTCACATAATTATCATATCCTCCAGGGGTAGCTTCCTTAATAAATCGGTGGTACAAGGTGGCAGCAGTAGCTATAGTAAGCGGATGAGCTTCCAATTTCAAGCCTACGGTGATAAACATTATGTTTCATGGCTATACAACTCTGGCGACTACATAGAGCGCTCAGTAAGATGAAGGATCACAATCATGTCTTAACGTACCACACTCAAATACAAATCGCGAGACTGTGAAAGTGTCACTAGACTTTGTATAGTCAATAGTAATACTCTTCTGTAGTATGTTCCTTTTTTCTCGCTGCATCGCCAAAACATCTATGACGTCCTTCATTTTCGAGCTGCAAAGAAGACTCGAGCATTAATTGTGATACTAAAATAATCTTTGTATAAATATATATAAGAGTACCACCGTACTCTTTCATAGTAAAATTTGTATGCACTCGCCGCGTCGATCTGATGATTTGTTTTCACTCTTAGCCGGTACCCCGTGGTACGAGTATCTACTATTACTCTTTGAATACTGTTTAGTGACTAAATCGTTTATTACCTTAAAGTTTCAGTGGTAGTCGGTTCCGTTGGATTCATAGTACTAATATTTGTTATCTGCGCCGCATGAACACAACAGGGATGCTCTATTGCAGGTTACAAAACAGTCATTTCATGCACGCCACCGGGAACGCCATAAGCCACCATTGATCACCCTCGTCAACCTGTTGTATACATGCGCCATACATAGACTTTGGCGCTGCCTGTATTATCCGGAATAATCGCCGAACATCCGAGTGGAGCAAAGTGGATGCCATTTAATCAGTTTGAATGTTTTATTAGACTAGAGCAACATGTAAAAATTAAACGGATTATTTCTCTTTTTACATTTTGGCTATGCACAATTGGGATTTGGGTAAATGTGACTTCAAACTAATATAAATGTCCTCCCCTCCTTTTAGGGGAGAACATATATATGCAAGAGAGATGTCACCAGTTTCCATGTACCATGTGCTTCAGCAATTGAATGAGCTATCGCCAGATGACAGCAATGATTATTTGATTTGCGAGGGGGTGAAGAGCCGGAGGGTTTGATATAAAAGCCGTACTCATTATTGTACGGCGCGGCGTTTCGCGTTGCCGAGGAATCACACACATTTGTTTTACCAGGTTATGCCGCGGTTTCTGTTTCACACTATCAAGGCCGCCAGTACATAACTCAGCTGGAGTACGTGCGAACTTCCCGAGAACCAAGCACACGCTAAAGAAAATTAGGTCGCACGCTTCTGCGAACTTTCGGATAGCAATCGACAGTGAATTTGTTTAATTTCGCTGGTGATATCTAGCGCGGTGACTCCAAGTTTTTCGTGAATTACGCAGCAGCCTCCCGTTATCGGAACTAACAGTGAAGATCACCGACAGACCTTGCCTGTGTATTGGATCAGGCGGTCGTGTGTTGCATTGCACAGAAGTTACCCGATTGAAAGAGACACTACTGAGAAGATCGAGAATGTCGGCATCACCCATCGCAAGGCAGGCTACTCAAAGCCAGAGTATACCAGCGAAAAGGGTCGTAATTCATGATCCCAATCAGTTACCAAACGACTATTCATCTACCCCTGGAGGGACCCTTTACTCTACAACACCGGGAGGTCAGTGCTGTATTTTGTTGTCCCCTCTTATATATTCTTTTCTTTGTCAAGAACTTTGTCAAGTTCATTCATCACAGAAACATTTCTGTTAGCAACAGTAGCCCCTTTAAATTAAATATAATGATTTCAACTCGTTAATTGGTATCGGACATTGGACTCGCGAGAGATTATGCCTGCACGTGGTTTACGTTTCAGTCGGTAAAGGGCATTGTGCATGGACCCTTATTGTTAGTGTTCAAGGGTATCATCTAATACCAAGCGCATATATGAATACAAATCGATGCTTGAAAAGGATTACATAAGTAATGCTCAGTTCAAGAGTTTATCAGGGAATTTCAGTGAAAGTGGCAATTCGAACTGCTGTTAAAAAGATGCTCACGTAATCCGCGCGTTGCGGACACTAAAGCTTATCCAAATATTTAAAATTCATGAGAGGATCCGAGCTGCGTGGAACTGTGTAATTAATGCGCCTGTATCCACGAGAGGCAGAGGAAAGCATGTATTTACTCCGATTTAGGACATCTTCTCGCCCAGGTGCACAGGATTCAGATAAGCCTTGGAATACATATAGAAGATTGCGAGAAATTAATTTTGCGTAACTGCATGTTACAGCATGATGTTATCATTCACTATGCATCGTAGATGGTAATAGCTTAAGTGAATAATACTAAATGCCGATCTGTTTACCGCGTGCACGCTGGCACGTAATATTTATCGTGCCAGTAACCGCGCCGCGCGTCCCTAATAGTTGCGGCTCTGAAAACAAGCGCATTATATCGGCCACGAGCGGCGAGACCTTCGAGATAAGTTTAGTAATAGGATTGTTTTTACGCACCTTCCACCAGTAGAACGTGCACGCATAATCTTTACATCTAATTTTCATCGCATCGAAACGTAAACAATGAGAGGCCTCAGATTTCTTTCCGTAAACGGGGCTACACGTGATAGCGAAATGTTTGACTTTCATAGTGATAATTGATAGCACCCACCCTGTATCTTTGTGTGCATGTACACTACAATCCAATACTTTTGCTGACCGACGTGTTATCGCTCCTTTACGAAAACTGAAAGCGGCAGTCGAATTTATATATGTACACATAAAGCTTATCTACACACGGTAGCTCGGTGAATTCTGCGTTCTGTTATCTAGCAGGCATGCGAGCAAATATATAAAACGTGTATGAATATCAATGTGAAAGTAACTATATATGGAAAAAACCTCTCATAAAAATTGCCGTCGAACATGTGCACTTCGGCCGGCCGACGATTTCCTTTGTGCGAAACATGTAACACTTCGAGATACAAATCGTTTTGCTTCATTCTAGTAAGAGCACGAACCCTTCCATCCCGCGCTGTTAAGTATTCGCACAGAAATATCTTTACATAAATAGATCCAGCACGTTTCTGCCTATGAAGTGGTAGCGCTACTTTTTTGATTGCTGAAATCTATATCTCTAATCTATCTATTTTCAGTAATGGATTCTTGTCTGTTTGCTAATGCACTTGTAAAGTCGTTTGCCTCACGTAAGGCAGGGCTCTTTGTTCTCTACATGCTATACTCTTTGCACCGTATCTACCTATGAGTCACATTAGAAGTGCGTAAAATATTTGTTGCGGGGTTTCAATTGTTTTTTTAATCATTGAATTTCCGATTCATGCCTATTATAGCACAAGTAGATTTATGTTATTTAAATTATAATATATATATATCTACCGAAATATTAACTACAAAATGGAAAAAGAAAAAAACTATAATACATATGTTATGTAAGAAGGCCGTATTGATAATGAATGATTACACTCAATTCTGCAGTAAACTCGAGCGGAATTTAAAGTAAACTTATGTTTTACATGCAGGTACCCGCATTGTGTACGAACGTGCCTTCCTGATGAACTTACGGAATTCTCCCATATCGCGAACTCCTCCGCGTAATATGCCGTCTATACCAGCGGAATTGTTAAAGAGTTCGCCACCGACTACAGCAGTACCTACAAAGACTCATACTGGTAAAGGTCAGTATTTACTTTACTAGGTATCGCTTTGCCCGACTTTGTCTATTCATTGGCTCTGTTCTCGGCCCTAATTGGAATTGAATGGAAAAAACTATTATCTCAAATATTTTTATTTCAGATAATCCAGTCATTGATGAAACCACAGAACAATTTGAAATGGACATGTGAATATTGAAACCGAAATATTCTCTGAATTTCACTGTGTTCATATCAAGCGTCAATTATCCTTGGCAATATACCTCTCTATAGTTTAATGACAGAAAGCGTGTGACCAATTTTGTATTTGTTGGCTGTCAGTGCCATCATCTTGCTAATGACCTTATAGACGAAGGTTGATAGGCTAATCGTGTTCAGGATCTCTGAACAAAGTTGCACATAACATTATAATTTTGATATATTTTCTGAATAGTTTTGAAGCAAGTTGTCAAAGCAGTAACTGTTATCAAAGATGTCATAGATTGCTTCCTGTACTATCCACCATTGAGTAAATCGATTCGTCACAGTTGGCGGTATCAGATAAACGATGTTATTCTACTCATACATGAAAAAGTCTTCCTTGTATCAATGATCAAATCATGTTGCACAATGAAATTTTGTGGAGCAAATGATACAGCTCTCAACTATTATCCACACAACAAAGTTGTGAAAGGATCTCAAATGTAAATAAACACGCGAATCCAATTCTTAACGAGTGTGAACTATTTTTGTATGACTTGAATATGCCATGTTTAACGGATGTAGTTGTGGTAAGACACAAATAAATCGTAATATTTTCTACTGAAAGCAATGTTTCTTTCCAAAAATATACTTTACAATGCAGCCAGAAACACAGGCCTTACTATTATTACGCTTTACAAACTTCATTCAATATAGAAAATCGTACATTTTTCTCAAAAGGTAAGTACCTACAAAGTACATATACATTAGGCATTCCCTTATATAGGAACGAATCATCTTTTGATAAAGCCATCAGCAATTGGTTAATATTTTAACCAATATTTAAAGTAATAATCAGTTACTCAGGTACACAATAAATATATAAAAACTATAATATTTAGCTTTCATATCTGTATGATGTGTTTTTTATATTGGATATCCTTTGCAGTATTATTTCAGCCACATTGACTGTTCCTTCATTAGTATAATCATTATAATATATTAACTCACATACGTCTCTACATTCTGGATCCTTATCTATTAAGTCTTTCAACTTCTTATAAAAATTCTCTAGTAATTGTTGCTTGTGCTTTTTATAAACCTGTGATTCAGGGTGGGCGTGTTTTTGCATTTCGTAGAACGTTAATAAAGGAGTAGCACCTTCTGCAACTACGTACACAGGCTCAAAGCCAGATCCTCTACCACCAGGGTAGATTCTATAAACAGTATTTGCATATGACCTCCCTTTTGTACCAGCCCTATTACGTTTCTCTTCTTCAAGATTAATTGCACTTTCCATCCACTCGTGCGAAACTTCTTTCAAGTTCGGTGGAATGTATGACGATGATGGAATCAGTATTAACATCTTGTGGATGGCAAATTTTATGTTATGGGCATCTTCTAAATTCTCAAGTTTTTCAAGAAAACCTTTCACAGATGTGCCTGTGGATGGCAGAATGATACGCAGGTATCCATAGTAATAACTGAATGCCATTCCTGTTCCATAATCTAGACCTTCTGTCTGACTAGAAGACACTAGATCTAATGGTAAAGATCTACTTTTTCTACCACAAATTGATCTAAACAAATGCCATGCAAGCGATATGGCTATTAGACCAGATTGTGGATTAAAATTCCATAGATGTTGTAAGACAGCACCACGATGCAGCGCAATTAAAATTAGACACAATACGATGCACACAATCCCATAAATGAGCACACTTACATTCATTTCAAACACTTTGCAAGCAATGTATCGAGAAATGATGTTTGTCCGACCTAAATCTGTGTAATGACACACCAGGTCTATCAACGTGTGTAGCAAATCCAGACTCAAAAAGATTATGCTAAAAAATGCGGTAATAAAACACGTATCCACTACTGAAGTAATAACATCTACTTTGCCAATGGATTGAACGCAAAATGCGAACAATGCGATTCCTATTATGGTTTCGATCAAAACGATTTTGACTTTGGCGTCGAAGTATATGGTATCCATAGTCGGCCGATGTAGATCCTTGATAATATAAAGTTATATCGTTGATTAAATGCACTTGTAATAGATATTATACATATTGAATTGAAATGTGTTACCTACTAGTGGTTGGGGCCTTCAAATAAACTGAACTTGTTTTAACTAATCATAATTATAGGATAATAAAGCATGATGCTGTGATATCAAATTACGACATCAAATAACGACAAGTAGAAAAGTAGTAGACACCATTGCACACTGAATTCAAGTGGATTGCAACGCAGAGTGATAGCAGACAGCATGGACAGCATCGAATAGTCGCATGCGCTTTTTAGTTTGGCGCCAAATAAACCATGTGTTTAAAAAATGCCATTACCGGTGATTCTTTGTCAAAGGCAGCCGAGAGATTAATGCAACATTTAAATTTGAACTGCCTGGAGGAAGCGCCTTACGATTTCGGGAGTATATGTTTACTGATCTAGCAGAAGAATTTTTGGTAAAGTAGGAGTAACAGCGGGAAAATAGTAGAGGATAGCAACAGGAAATATATATATAAACAGGGCAAAGGATATAAATAAGCGAATTAAATCGAGAAATCACTCATTGCAATTGCAGTGAAAAGAAAAAGGTGTAGAAACAGTAAACGTAAATCTGCGTGCATGCATGCCGTGAAAACAGAAAGAAGAGGTTAGTGTTGTAGAAAAGAAAGAGACAGATAGCAAATACGGATGTGAGAGGGTAATAGGAAGAGAGGAGGTGGAAGCGAGAAAGATGATTACATGTTGCCAGGTCAGAACGAGGCGCTGCATGTAATGTAAGTGAAACGAGCTGATGGACCCATGGCACGGTCGGGAGACATCTACGATCGATAAAGGCTTCAACCCGAAATTCTTACTGGCGAAAAGCATCCTCGCACCTGGTCAAGACTGATCTCGCTCGGCGTAATAAGTGCATGCCGTTGCTGTGGCTCCTTTTCGCCAAGTATCCGACGATTGAGGAGGATCGAAGCAGGTGATTTTTCAAGCGCTGATTAGCGCCATGCACCACAATGGACCAATCAGCTGCTTGGTAAACCGCCGTGAGACCTCGAATCTGTCCACAGGCGAATGACAACAAAAGAGACTGATAGAAGTCGCGCGCGCGAGAGAGTGAATTTTTTCACGGGTTCGCGAAGGGTTTGCGGTTTTTTCCGTTGCACGCCGCGAATAACGTCGCCTTGGTAGTGGTGAAAGTGCCGAGGAATATGAAGAGAAGAAATGTCGAGTGCGGTAAGCTTCGGAGGCCCTTGAAACGCAACAAGCTCACCGAGGGAATCTACGGAAGGTAAATTTTGGCCGCCATATGCGTCCCTATTGGGTACGGCCGATTTTAAAAATAACTAAACACCCCTCGGCTTTATTGCGGCCGCATGCCACCGGGTCCTGCTCCCGTTTGCCAGTGTTCCGGTTGCACGATCTGCAAGCTTCCGCGACGCGCAATGTCGCCGCGGGTTCGCGGCCCGCCTTCCAGAACTTGCGTGACATAACTTGACACTTGCCAAAACCTTGACCATGCGTGCCTATTTTCGTCAAAATCTTCGTTAGATCACGTTACCGCGATGCCCTTTTCGTCAACCCCCAACATCGCCAACTTGAGCGATCTATACCTCTGTTGACGAGCATCCGGCGTTTTCTCTGCTATTTCGAAATGCTTTATCATGTAGACAATTTCCCTCTGCATCAAGAGCGTCCCTTTCTATTTTATCATTCATTTCTATACAATATTGTACACATTTCTAATAAAATCTGAATACTCAGCCCCTGCTGTTTGAAAGGCCTAAGATAAGCCATATACTGTATGCGCCGACTAGGAGATTACGCTCCTATTGAAATATCATTATGATTTTATTGCCAAAGTCAACATTCCTCTATAGCCTTCGTATAAGTAGTATTACTAAACTGGTCAATGGGTTTAAAGACCAAACTACAATGCAGATGATTGCTATATATTATGTAATTCTACACCGCTATAAGTATACCTTGTTTTCATGTATCATCTATAGACTAGCGTAGAACGCTCAACACAGAAAATGATATTGGACAATGTAATAGTATTGGAGTTATACAAGTGGATTCATAGGGCTATAATATTCGCTAATACCTACATATGGAATATACTCAGGTGTTATCGTTTCTGTTTACAGTACCTTACTTTATCTAAAGTTTCTTCTACTATGGGCCATGGTGATTTTGGCAGACTTCATTTTAGAATTCCGTTTTGAATTTCTGTGGCCATTTTGGTTACTGCTCCGAAGTGTTTACGATTCATTCAAATACCAAGGCTTGGTAAGTTTATTATTCAAGGGCAGTATTTAATAAGATAGTTTGTATGGATATAGTAATAATATCTTGTCTTTCTTCCAGGCCTTCTCCGTATTTTTTATTTGTATCGCACTAACATCCGATATGATTTGCTTTTTCTTCATCCCAGTACATTGGCTTTTCTTTGCTGCCAGCACTTATGTTTGGGTGCAGTATGTCTGGCATACAGGTACGAATGATATTTATAAATCTACGATCATCCTATGTAAGAACTATTTCCATAGATACAATGATACGTCTTCTTCGAACAGATAAAGGAGTATGCTTACCAACTGTGATGCTCTGGCTTTTATTTCTATACATAGAAGCAGCAGTTAGATTGAGAGATTTGAGACATATGCCATTTCACTTGGATCTCTGTAGGCCATTCGCAGCACATTGGTATGTACCAGACTCTTTTTGCTATTATACCAGCTTATCACACCTCTTGAACTATTCTATTTGTTTCAGCATTGGCTATCCAGTAGTTACATTAGGTTTTGTTTTTAAAAGTTATGTTGGATATAGAATGAGGCAGGTGAGACTGAATGTATTCACAATAGTATGATTTAATAAAAGTTGTTGCAACTTTTTAACACGTGTCTTTTATCGGCAGAGGAAACAAAAGGATGTGGCAAAAGAGAATGAGTTCTATTTGCAACTTTTGCAGCAAGCACTGCCTCTAGAGCAACAAGCTCCATCAATGCAACAAATACAACAGCAAGTGCAGCCACAAACACATGTTTCCACCTCTTTGGAACAACACAATAAAACACAATCTCACAAAATAAGTCCACAGTATAATCCCAGTCCTGAAAAGAGCAGAGGTAGTTTGTATTTATTTTCAAATTTTCAAAAATGACTGCCATATTGAGTATAACCATTTTTATTCAAACTTATGAACAAATGATATCTTACAGGAGGTAATAATAATACTGTGGATGCAAGTATGCAAAATGGTGGTTTGCATAATGGTATGCAAGTCTCGCCGCATTCTCAGAATACAGCCACAAAAAGTAATCATAGGAAGTCTTTAGATAAGGGGGAAAAGCAGGAAGAGCCGCATAATAAACATAATGTAACAAATCTATCACAATCAGAAAAAAGTGATAAGAAATTTATACACACTAATGGAAATACAGTAACACACAATGATGTACAATTCATTGAGCGGATTGGGTGGGTATTCAACCATATAACTAACATTTGAATCAGTTATGGAGATCTGGGATTCAGATGTACAGGACAGGCAACTTAAAGTTTATTAACGAATTAAGTACAAAATATAGGTCCATCAATGATTTTGATGCGAATGAGCTGGAGAAAGACAAATCGTCTAAAGGTGGAAGTTGTGGGCACACAGCAATGAAATCACAGTCAAATGGCTCTGTGACAGGAAAGTGGAGTAACGTCAAAGAAAATAGGGACTCGTCCTCTAACGTTAATGCTCAGCGTGAGCGTAAGGCACGGCAAGTTAAGAGTCCAGTAGATAATACTGCAGAACAACAAAAGCATCAAGATGATTATTGTCAAAGGTATATAGATTTACAGAAATGTACATTTGTGTACAAATCTGCACCAAAATGAACGGGCACTCCCGCATGTCTGCCGATAATGACAGCATAAGAACGTCATGCGTTTGAAGGATTCGTTCAACTTTTTAGTATAATCTAATGTCGTTGAAATAGGTTACTGGTGTGTCGCAGGCTCGAGGCGGACATTAAGCGTCTAAAATCAGATCTGCAATCAAGCCGGCAACTGGAACAAGAGCTTCGTTCACAAGTTAATACGTTACTAAGTGGGGAGCGGCAAGCTAAAGGTGATATTCAACAATTACAACACGACAATGACCAGTTACAAAGCAAGTTAGTAGAATGCCATGAGATGTTAGTGATAAGTTAAGGTAATTACAAGTACAATTCAACACTTTCATATCTGCTGTTCACAGATTACATGGTTTAGTCACAGCCCGACAATTAGACAAGCAAACAATGTCATCATTGGAAAAAAGAATTGCGGAGGAGAGGAAGCAACGCACCGCTTGCGAGGCATCCCTTGTTTCAGAAAGGCGAGCCCGCCGGGCAGCGGAAGAAGCGCGATCTGCGATTCCTCCACCACCACCTCCACTTATTAGGCAAGAGTGTACAGATGCCTGCAAAACTCGAAGAGCCCAAATGGAGCAGGATCTTAAGAGTCTTCGTAGAGAGCTCAAATCAAAGGAGGAAAGGTAATTATTCATTTAAAACTGACGAAGACATTCTACATCATATGTTCATTGCTAAGTTAAATATGCATTAGATGTAATTGGTAAATCAAAAATGTGGTTGTATTTTAGGTCCAATGTCTTGGAAAAGGACGCGGCGCGATGCAAAGAAAATCACAAAGAGTCCGAAATTTTATTGGGTGCTTTAAGCGCCCTGCAAGACAAAACCGCTCACTTAGAAGACAGCTTAAGTGCAGAAACACGAATAAAGCTCGACCTCTTTTCCGCACTCGGTGAAGTTAAACGACAATTGGAAATCAAGGAGGGTAAGTCATACTATGTCGTTTAATACGTGTTTACAGTAGTAGTGGGTGGTTAGATAAGAATTTATAAGTCATTGGCATTATGAATATTGAAGAGTGATGGTTTCAATTGTATTTTAATTCTGTCACCCGTTTGACATTGCATAATCAGTATGGAATAGTAACAACACGAGAAGGGTCGTAGGACTTTATAGTATATGATAAACTTTATGTTAAATCAGGTTTAATTAGATCTCAAGAAAAAGAAATTGAGATGCTGAAAGCAAAAATAGCCCAAGATTTAGCTGTGATGCCTCAAGACACATTTGGTCCTACACCAACCTGTGCAACGTCCAAACTTCGATTGAATAGTGAAGTGCGAGTCGCAGGAACAAAAATACGTTCAAATGAGAGTCCCCGTCCCGGGTGTACTGTGTCGAACTTGGATCCAAATGCGACTGCATATACGCCTAAAGGCTCTTTGGTAGCGTCAACCGAAGCATAAGAACTCCCACTTTCGCCACTTTAAGGCCTTATGAAAATAGGGTATAAATTACAGAAGCATGTTTCAAGACCGTTTCTCCTTGGAAGTTGCGATGCACGAAGTTTGTTTTACAAGCAGCTTCATTGTATTCTGAACCGAATTTATGTGAATAAGTAAACGTGCATCATAAGCTAAGTCCTATTAATTATTCTTCGTATTCTTCAGAACATTATTTTTCAATTCTTCGTTTACGTTATACTTTTGTTATATTGGACAATAAATCTTAATTTTCATAGTATCTTCCATGAGAAACTTAAAGAAACATGTTTTGTATGGAATTCGTCGTTGAAATTATGATGACGATGGGGAAAATATGACATTATTGGCATTAATTATGATGTAATTAATGCTGGATGAATGGATATATAAAATCCAGTGGCGTCTTAACTGTAATGCATATGCTGTAGGTTGATCTTGTAGGCAGATGCGGAATGAATGTGTTACAGACAACTGTATAATTCAAAGGTAGTTGAAATATTTGCACAGATTTGTATAATTGTGGATTGATGACTATCAGTGGTGCTGTATAATGGCACTGCGCTCTAAAAATAGATGTATTCCTTTAAATTTTATGTAGACTCGCGCTATACATAATGTGGAATTCTGATGTGAAAAGAACTTCTAATGTCTGTTACTGATCAGCCTATAGCATATGCTTAAATCCACGGCGGCTTGTTGGGGTCAAGCCGTAATCCGAAGCTAGTCCACCATACAAACTGTATTTAATGTCATTGGTAAAGAAAGCCACTTTAAGTCATGTGATCATCATTCTAAAAGAACCATTCAAACACAAGAAGAGACCTACTGTATGTCATCCAAGAGGATCAAGGTAAATGTCAGGACGCCAAATGCACTTTAGATAATCATCTTTATATTAATATTGTCATTTACGTACGTTTTTTTATATTTTTAAATTCTTGTAAATTTTTTAGTTTAGTAATATGTATGTGTATTGGCTTTCGAACGGTACAACATAGGTATTTAATTTTTTTCCTAGCAAGATGCAAAATGAGTGTAGCATTCAATGTGATAAATGAACGATACACAGGGAGTTTAAATTAAATGGGCGCACGGATTCGTTAGCAATTGAAAGACAAATTTATCGTGATTTGAAAATCCTAGCACGCATCAAATGGGTACTGGGACGTGAGACTGTAAAATACCACATACGGATGTTTGCGCGCCGGAGGTCTGAATTCTTATAAAGGCTCAGGGACTTGAGTTCTTTTCTTCGATTAGTAATGTGTCACAGATATTAGGATTCTTTGACTTCGTTAATTGTTTTGTTGGGCGTTAACTAGATGATTGTTAAGTAGTTTGAACCAGACGAAATTCATGTTTAAAACGCATTGACTCTACGTGTGTTCTTCCATTGAGTTAGCTCTGTTTCGGTATAATGCGTACGTCTATAGACTATAACCGAATATTCCGGCACTTCCGAACACGATAAAAATCGTGTTACTCTTTTGGTATGTGGTACATAATGCTTACGCGATTAATCGGTATTTTCATAATATAATTCAATTATCTATTATATAATATATGTCGCTGACTTTGCAAGGATAAAAAGTGTCGCGATTTCTGTAAATAACAAAGATAATTAACATAGAAATCATGCATAAGATTGACACGAATAGAATAATGTCGCGTGCGAGAAATTGCAGTTAGGCAGAATTCGACTTTTGCAAACGCTTTCGATCCGCAAGAAAGCCAGTACCTGCTTCGTTCTACGAATCATTAACAACTCGTTAACTATCATACAAATCATTCTTCCATAATTGTACATATAAGGCACTGTCATGACAATTTATTAATAGTAGTAGTGGATCATGACCAACTAGTCAGATGAAGTTCTATAAGCACAAATATTTATTACATATCTAACATTCATTTGATAATTTTGCTTTTACGCGATAAAGCAATGTGAACTGATCCGTTTGTGTTTTATTGGATTTGGAGAGTTTCTCATTATCCACTGAATTACCATATGTCCATCTTTCTTGGATGATCCACTTACAAGGCCCGACTATAGATCATTAATGCACGACCCATATTACACATGTGTATTTCTTGATGTGTCATCTAATTCTGTGTATGAACTATTATTATGATTTATTTATTTGTGAGAGTATAGTTCAGTCGTTGCATTACAGAAACTATTTGTTTAACTATGAAGGTAC
The DNA here is from genome assembly GCA_964023945.1 of Ectemnius cavifrons. Lineage (NCBI taxonomy): Eukaryota > Metazoa > Arthropoda > Insecta > Hymenoptera > Crabronidae > Ectemnius > Ectemnius cavifrons. The sequence goes on along the minus strand of OZ030384.1, from coordinate 8,611,028 downwards.
ATGTTTTTACTCTATCTTTCATAGTGAGCACTATTATTTCGTACATATGAATAAGTACACCTCAAGAAGTACGCCGTACGTTGCAATAAACCTTCTAACAGAGTAGAGTTGATTCTTCATTGTTTAGTAACCGTACAAATATCTTCCAAACTCTGATGACACATTTGCACTAGTGAGTACAAAGTGTCGAGAAACTGACGTGCCGAGTTTAACGTGTCGTAAAACCGTGTTTGTTTCCCGAAAGAATCCGAAACAGTTTTGAACTTGCATTTGAGAATACCAACGTCCTGTACAAGGTCCATTTTTGAACAAGTTAAATGATTTACGTGCCAAGCAAGTAATTCAAAAGGAAAATTGTGTACCCGTACACATGCAGAGTCACGTTTGCTTTAGTTGTAGTAAAACAATCATATCTTACAATTAGTACATAAAAAGGAAAAAGAATGATACTTGACAATACCTGGCATACTACGCGCGTTTGACGAAGCACGGGTACTTAAATTTTTTCATTTTCATTTACTATTAAGTTTGTATAAGAAATTCGACAAACAATGCACGAGTGCAGTAGATATAGATGTTGCTACCCTATTATTCACTTATACAGAACTGAAAAGGATGTGCCTGGGTCGTTGAGCTTTCTACGGGTTCCAGGCGTTTCCTTTCCACTTCTGAACATAGTGTGAGCTCGAATAATTCCTTTATAATGTCTGCAAGACTGTAAAATTTGGTCTCTTTTTGTTACTGAAATTCAGCCTATTTCTTCGAAAATGCTTAACACACTGAATAAAATGCTGCAAAGGTTTCTCCCGAGCGATATCTTTAGATATGCGAATTCGATGAGCAATAGTCATCCATTATTGACACATGATTAATACAGCAGATGATTGCTATTGTTTCTTAAAAATAAGAAAGCAATGATATAGTCCTCGTTCCTCATTTAAGTATTTAGCATAAGTTTTTGATAAAGTTTTTTAATTTATTGTCCTCTGCGAACTCGGAGCACGCATCTTTGCTTTACAAATGTACTTGCTTTGGGAGTTTTTCCGATTTCTAAAAGGACATTGTAAAGCAAAGTCTTATTCGTTTTATAACATTTCTTTCTTAAAGGGCGAACAAAGTAATCTCTGATTGTTTTATATTTATAACTTCAGTAATTTGGATCAGATGCTATTAAAAATCATCCCTCGAATAATGTTGATGAGCGCGCTTCGTGGCAGAATATTCGATGCGCTTCCAACTCAACTGTGTACTTACGTCTGCTTTTTTATTTAGCATTAAGTTTTTGAGTATGAATAGAGCGTATTTCGGTAAAGGCCCAGCTTACTGATCTCATGACGTGATCTGACAGCGTCCTCAAATACTCTTAGCGTGACAGTTCAGTCTAACATCGCTAAACAGGTTGTAATCATATCTACAGGGTATAATTGTACCCTGATGTAACAGCGATAACAACTATGATAAAAACATGTAACATTAGCTATCTGGAAACATGATTTCAAGGTAGTTTTATCGCGGAGCTGCTTAGGTATACTAGATTAGCTACATTTTTTTTAGTTCATGCTGTATGGTTCTTAATTTCTCAATATTCCTTTAAAGATGTGCTCGAACGTGAAAAATATTGATCCTAACACGATTAAACTTCTATGAATGTCGAGAACCTATGCGCTCCGTATCACGGCACGAGGCAATGGACGAAATGACTCTTTGTACGTTTGAAAAGTCTTTCATAACCGAATATATCATATACTACTTGCAACGCGACCTCTCCGAAAGCGAACTTGGATTTATGCAATTGCCATATATATGTACCCACACAGACATATATATGCATTTCTACCGTTACTTTATAACTTATACTGAACTTGAAAATTTATCATACTGGTACATACACTAAAACGAAGCTGCAGACAGACAGATACACACATACACGGATATAACTTTACATGCATTGCAGGCAGATAGTGGTATCTGCATAGAACTGAACTGAAGCTATAGAACTGAAGTCTATACACACATCGTAGCACTTTTATTCGGTGCATAAAGTACTTTGTATTTATGAGGTGTTTTTTTTACACTTTTTTGTCTTTTGATCAATGAAATAGAATATATTTATCGTTTGTTTTCTTATTAAAAAGAAATACCCAAACTGTAAATTCACCTTCGACCCCTCTTATTGAAAAACCGTACAAGGATTTCCACTTACTAAGAAGTTACACCTTTCTTCTCCCTATCATCAACAATTTTGGCTTTCTTCATAATTTATCTGCACTCTACTTTTCGTGTAGCATTTTCTATGAGACCATATGGATATGCACAAGGCCTTTTTCGTTCTTCGTGTTCTGCAGTGCTGGGCTTGACCGTGATTTTCTTTACAAAAATGAATCAAACTGTAACGAATTGCAAAAACAGAACATACTCTGCAATATTCATTTGATCACTTTCATATCCCATAGGTGTAATACCTTAGCATACTTACATACTATTCGACTCCTGTTACATTTTTCATAAACAGTTCTGTAGTTTCGTTTATCCTGTAAGACTTTAGTAACAATGGTTGATATTAATTAGCGACGAATAACTTTTCATTGTGTACCATGTACCACCGTCTATGCGATAGAAATATTTATTAAAATAAATATTGCAAAACAACTCATGTGCATACTGATTACATCAATCTTTGTCTCAGTTTGTTTATGCCAACAATAATAAACACGAATCAACACGCGATTGGATTTTACTTTCTCTCAGAGAAAAAAAAACAGTATGATGTACAAATGTTTCTTTATTTCTTAGTGACAAAGAGTTACAGTGGATGCCGTGGTTTTTTGATTTTTCGTCAATAAACTTTTCCGTGTTAGGTAAGTGTCAATCGTCGAAAATCAATTAATTGCCGAAAATAATTTAAGTCTTAAGAGACCCGCTTTTTACATCATCGAATACACCTTCCTTTTGGAGCTCATGGTAAAGAGGATCATCTTCTGCAACTACGTAGGAGAGGACGGCTTTTTTGTAATAATCGGACATTAATTCTATGTTCGAAATTACATTGGACAAAAGGTGTGCCTTTTCCACACGAACTCCTGTAAGCAAATGTCTTTAACTACCGCTCTACACACAACAAACATTGGCAGATAGTGAAAGTGTTACCTGGCGCGTCAAACATCAGGTACGAGAAATGTACATGAAGGTAATAGTACGAGGGTTGATAATGAAAATATATCCTAAGTCTGGATTTCGATAGATTATATTTTTCTGTTATTGCTGCACTACCAGCTTTCATTATATTTTTTAGTAATGGCAGGTGAGATGCATTTAACTCCCTAATACTCTTGATATTTTGAAAGGGAAGGGCTACGAGTTTCAAAGTCTCTATTTCCCGGTCCCACTTCAAATCTTTAACTAATACAAATCCAATTTCCTTGTCCCTATCTTCAAATACAATGTTCTCAACTTCTGCCTTATGTTCCAAGATATTATATATCCACTATCAATGAAAGAAAATAAATTTATTATACTTTGACAAATTTAGAATATGTAATAATATGTATATGCTTACATCCAAAGTAAAGCTATGCGATTCTATATATGGTAGCGTAATCTTTTCATATAATTCATAAGTTTCATCTACAATGTACATTTCCTTCTTGCTAAATTTTTGTATGTGTTTAGGTGTTGCAGGATGTATCACAGTGATGTTTAAACCTTAAAAGATATTAATGCTATTTTATATATTTGGAATTAGAGAAATATAAAGGGGTTGTAAAGTAGAATGAATTAAGCTTATATATAGAATGGATCACTAATAGTATTCATTAATTTTCTTTCTTTTTTGCTTTTGAGGGATGCGCTCCTACCATTTTCATATGGTCCTCTTTTATTTTGCTTAAAAATGCAAAATTATGGCAGTGTAAGCCAGCTAAGGAAAGTTACAGTCGTCTAAACATTTGGGAAAGGAATAACAAGGGCAATTATCAGGTGTTCTTCTACAAGGTTAAATACGCTCTGCCATACCGTTGTGCTCTGCAATCGGGAAACATACATAATTCCCATAAATATCATTAGAGAAGAGTTTCTGAAGGGAAACTTTCTCGTTGAAAATGGCATTTTTCAAAAATGCCTCGTCCATCGGAAAGGTCTTTTTTTCAATTAACACAACCGCCGGGTCGTCGCGGTCTTTGAAAGTTCCTTCGACATATATCTGCTTCCGCACACAATTATTCTGCAATATGCGTGTCACCTCGAATTTCGAGAGGGAATATTCTGGATCCTCCTTGGCAACATCATTCTCAATTTGGATTTTAATCTTTTTCGCTGGGACGCACTCGGAATTATCCCGGTCCACACAGGTTTCCGCCATTTTCGACAATGTTACACAATTGTAAACAAAGATACACTTAGAATGTAATATTACTTAAATAAAATACAATATCTTGTGTCAAGTAATGTTGAAGTTAAAAGAGTTTATAATAAATTTGTGATGCTAAATAACAGCGAGGACTCTAGGAGCACTAAGAACAACACTTATGTTGCAACGGCGGAAGTATACATGTGTCTCGTGCGACTTGGTGCCACTTGGTGCGACTCACACTTTCTAAAATCTCACTGAAACGTTTATTAATTGCAAGTACTATGGGGTACTATGGGGCAGAAGAAATCAGAATTGTACTTTTAAAAGTACAGAAAAACCGAGCATTGTCATTATACAATCATGTATTGAAATGACTTCATAGATGAAACACAAACTATTTCAAAAGTCGGTGGTTGTTGGTGTCACTGAACACTTGACAGTGCACTTATCCAAATAGATACGCAGACCTACGTTTGTAAACACAATTTGTTTGTCCGGTAGACGACGATTAAGAATATAAAAATCATGTGCTAAATTTTAATAACTGGCGAATTAATTTGCTTGTAGTACAGTGCTTATTGGTTGTTATTGATGCCATGTTCGAAATGTAAAGTATCTCGAGAGTTTTTGGGAAATTATTGTCACCGAATGGAGATAGTCTTTCAGTGAATAGGATTATTATTTACAATTTGCAAAAAATGACTACGCTGAAGGGTATTTTTCCGGATCCAAGTAAGTTATTGCATCATTTTTCATGCACTTACTGATGAATGCATCGTGCTTTCTGATGCATGTACATTGACACTTTTTACTAATCATTTAGAACCAGTTGGAAGAAAAAATTTTATTCATGAAAATGTGAGGAATCTTCGGCGCATGGAACACTGTTTTCATATGACTAGAGATCTTGATGAATTCCAAAAATTGCAGTTACACAAGCAACATAAGGTTGTGGACAAATACCAGAATGTTACATCAAGAATAAGTACAAGTATTCGTGATAAGAAATATAGTGACAATGGTACTGCAATAGATACAACCAATCAAAAAGAGGATCATGAAAAGATCAATCGGAAGTGCAGTGCACCCAGTTTGAGTAAGAACAACGCACCTTTCAAAAAGAGCTATCAATCCTGTAGAAATGAAAATTTGCAAGTTAAGCAAAAGCGAAGAGACAAGCGGCCTGTGAAACAGGCTACACAAAAATTGAAGGGCAAAGTACTATCGGATCCTAATTTGTCTCACGAGCCTCATAATAATATTGAGGGCAATTCAAATTCACCGGCCAGATTTAGGAGTCAAGCTATTCAGACCTTAGACTTCAAAGAGATAGATGACATATATTCAGAGGGTTCAATAAGATATGCCTCGGAGAAAGCTGTGTGTAAAAGTGAGGATGTGACCAGGTTGAAAGGACAAGAACAAATAGACTCTAATATACCACAGATGGTATCTCCAATTTCTGCCAGAGGAGATGAGAAGGGTCCTGAATGTTTTCATCAAGAAACCGATTCTAAACAAGTAGAACCAGTAACACAGAAAAGTGATATTGACTTTATCAAATTGAATAAAGAACGAGCATCAGTGGCTAGTAAAATGGCAGCGCATTTAAACAGTAATGGAGTTTTACCAAATACCTACAAAAAGGGAATTGTACCTAAGTACGATGTCGAAAGTAACTTTTGGTGGCTACTCTTGCATGTGCTGTAACCTAAGAAAGTTAATAATCCTTGATTATTATTGAATACATTTTATTTTTATAGATATATCAGAGATAGAAAAGAAGTTCAGGAAAAAGAACAAAAGGAAAGGGCAGACGCGCTAGATCCAGATTGTCCAGAAGGTCACATTGCTTTGCCTGATAGCGAACGCAAAGAAACATTAAGAATGTTAAAGAAAAGTAAGTCTCTTCATTGTAGGTGTAGTAAGTCACAAGCTAAAAAGTTAAAGCTGGTTCTGTTATAGATTACCAGGATTATGTGTGTGAATTGAATAAAATGCCGATAAAATCAGATACTTTACGAGCACAAAGGAGGAAGATGGAAATTGAGAAGCAACTGACAAAATTGGAAGAGGGTATAAAAGTCTTTTCAAGGCCTAAAGTATATGTGAAAGTGAATGCATAATTTGTGTTGCATTATATGACAAAAAAAACTATATCGTGCCGTCCATATTTATCTACTGACAGTCTGTTCTGTTTGTACAAACCATAAAATGTGCCTTTGTCATGTTGTTGAAAGAGTTGCTGTACTATTCTGTATATATGCAATTCTGCAGTAAAAAATTATCTAGTCTATTTTTTCGTTGTGCCCAATATTATGGGCGCGACTGTACGAATAAACAAAGGAATAATGAAAGAAAATATACAATGTATTTTTTTATAAGACTGTATGGTGCATCATCATCTACTTGAGTAACTTATCCCTGTCTCCAGCAGGTTTTCATAAAGAATGTAATAGGAAGCGCCATCTTATGCTTTACTACCAGCATTATTCATACATGTACACATAGATATGATCAATAAATATTGGTTCTAATTTATACATATTAGTTTGGTGTATTAATCTCAATCATATTTTGCATAGTAGTTGCTTCTACTTATTGCCTTCTATGCTGAATGTGCCGTATGACTTGTGTCAACTGTGTGGAGAAATGCAATTGGATCGAAATTAAGCCGTCCTGAGTTATAATATTTCTCTTCTTCCGCATACCACTTCTTTACACTGAAGTCTTTGAAGAGAATTGCAATTTCCCTTTCAGCAGACTCCACAGAATCTGTGGTAAATTTATCAGCTAGAGATGCATGTCGCGCAAAATAAAATATAGCAATGCAGTATATAATGATGATGGTTTGGTACCAGATCCATGAGCTGCATTTCTTGTATCGGATAAGCCATACATTGCTCTAATTGTATCAGGTGCTGTAAATTGAGCCTGATAAACTTTTGTGGGTCCCATCAGTTGTCTCCATTTACTAATAGCATTTTCCCCTGCTAGAATATAGACGTCCGATGGACCACTATACATGAACGTCAGAAGACGATTGTAAAAGAATTTGCCTTTATGTTCTCCATAGAATAATTCGGCTTCTTCTTTGGCAATGATTCCTCTACGCGACCTTACAACTTTGAAATTATTGTCTATGATTATGTCTCGAATTTTCTGAAATATAAAATGCGCCCATGTCAGTGGTCTAACAGTTAATGTGTCACCGTTCGTCTAAAGGTTCTTCGTACAATAATCTAATTATTTGTATGGGGATTAAGAGAAACCGCTCATATGCGTCTGTGTGTTACCACTACATAGTAACGCAGTTGTATGTGTAAAACTGGAGGAATTAACAAGAGGTTATACAATCACCTGAAGTGCAAAGGGAGATTTGACTACGTGCGGCTTGAGCATCGCCAACGTTAGCTGCAGGCGATTGGCCAATTGCATTTCAACATTTTTTAATTACTTGCCAATTCGTAAATGTTCAGTTAAAATCATGTTGACTGATCGTCTGATAGAAAGAATGCGGAGCGCTGCTGTGGGTATCACATGCTCAATGAATTCACTTTCAATGTGACATCGCAGATTTCAAAAAATACATAGACAGCAAAGCGCTTGTCTATTTTTATATGTGTATATAATGAGGAAAAATATAGTAAGTTGAGAAATTTCGAAACAAAGATATTCTCCTCTGATGACTATTAGGATATTATTTTGGAAGGGATTGAGAAATAAAAAGCCATGGCAAGAATTACTCAATACTGCATGCTTCCACTATTTATATGATATTTTGTTAACCAAATACAAAAATATCTCTCCGATATAGTGAGATCGAAAGATTAGAGCTACGGTTATTATAGACAGATCTATTTATTCGCCTAATTGCCCTTTCACGTTTCCTGTTGGCTCAGAGAAAAACTGTTTCTTTAGAGACTAGACGAAAGGTTGATTCCAGGGGCGATAATCCTGGTTGTCTTTGTGGAGGCTGCTGCTGCAGCCTCCGCGTTCGCGGCAGGTATGCGGTGGCCGACCGCACCCCAAGCACCCGCGAACATACCTCCAACCCCTTCTTCGGCATCGGTATTCTTCTTGAAATTGTGCACCGAATAACGGTTGTAGAGGCCCCAAATGCTATTCATCAGCTTACTGTTATACTTTAATGGGGTCAACTCCCACCCTGAAGAATATCAATATGTTTACTGCCATAGATCTATTCTAGCCCATGAATAGGTTTGCAGAATCAAAGAAATATCTACCCTCCAAAAGTGGTCTGGGATTATAAGCATTTTCTTTCACGGGACGCTCCTTCTTATCCATGTCCGATATCGGAATGCCGCGTTGAAGATTATCACGGACTTTGCACGCGGCGAAGGCCCCCTGTGGAATGGCAGACATCCTTGCACAATCTAAAATAGTGAACATCAAAGTCAAACCGGTTGAAAGATATAAGTGTTGGCTTCCGAATGCACGTATATCCTATATGTTTTCCGGGATACCGAAATGTATTCGATGAAAGATGCAAACACGACTGGTGACACCGAATTATAATGGGATCGAATATTCTCGAGCTAATGCGTGAGATGAAATTGTATTAAATGTCTCATCATTACATTCTTCTTTATCTGCCGCTGAGATAAAGATGTGCGATCGCCGAATGCAGTCATATCTACTTTGTCCTAAATACTCGCTAGTATAGAGTCCAACTAACCGATGCAACTTTCGAAGAGCCACTCCGAGATCTGCGTGTTCCCCTGAATCTTTGTAATGTTCTTCGTTCTTGCAGAAAGTCCAACGATATGGGACTTTCTTTGTCTTCGAGTTTCGTATTTCTTGATCGTCCGATGCTTCATGCAGCTACGATCTATGCACTTTAAATCAGTCATCAACCAGTATGGATATTCTTTTAAGGACGACACTGTGCACTCAAATCTAGCTGTAATAAAAATGCTCTTGCTACGTAATAGAACAAGGATTCTGGGATCGATCCTCTTGTCGTTCCGTTACCAATGTAATGCAGCGTTAAACTAGTGATGCGTGCGAATTCCCGGCTTCGATTTATAGACTTTTGTTCGCGACTGGTGGGGCACACGAGATTGGACAAAAGTGAAGAGTATACGAGCGACGAGGATTATACGAGTACGTGTTGTCGAGCGTTATAGCGAATTAACGAGAGTGGCATATCAGCGGCCTTCGAGATCTTTGCTGACGCTCGTCTCTTGACCACGACGTCTTTGTGTTATCGCGTTTGTTCCCACGAACCGGAGACGCTGCAACTTTATCTCCCTGACCGTCCTGCACTCGCGGGTGCAGCCTCCAATTCCACGACTATGTATAGCATACTTCCTCATTCGGTTCAGTGTCCAAAAGAATGCCGATCAAGTGTCCTTATTCATGCTGAAAATGCATGAAAATAGATGAGACCAGAAACTTTAATTAAAATACGTTTGTTAGTGCTGTCTGGTACATGCAGATAAGGGGATGTACCGCGAGGACTTAATCTGTCGTCTTCTTTTTTCCATCCGCTGGAGTCACTAAGAAAATTTATTTTTGGGGAATCGTCGGTAAGTTTCCTATATTGAATGACGTACAAATATTATATATATTTACGATAGCATATTACGTATATGTTTTGGTTTCAACATGTGTTATATGATGCGTATACGGTGTCCTAAATTGATAGCCTACCAAAAGTCGTATATGGATCTGGCGGTAAGCACGTCAGCCCCGATAGATTTCAGCACTTGATATCACGATGTTACTTTCTTTCTACAAATTTATATTCTTCTTCTTTTTTGTCGCGCATCTTTCCTTGTTTACGATCTACTGTGATGTTGTACTCTTCTCTTTTATCTGCATTGAAGTTACTCGGCGCGGTGACCTATTAATAAATTTAGCTTTGTTGCTTTACATAGAACTTGCGTCTTCTGTAGATCACTGGCGCTTCACATCGCATTGCTGGTAGAATGAATGCAAGTGTTTGTTTTTCCGTTTTTTGCATTTTTTTGCTTGACGTTCATCGGGACCATAAATGTGTTTTTTATCCGTAAGGTTATCGCGTCGGCAGTTCACAGAAAAGTTTTGGGCAATGGGAACACGTAGGTTTCTTCCCGATGATAAGGTCTGTATTCCGTGAGTTATATAAGAACAAACCCTCAGGTAAATTAAGATATCGAAATGCCCGCGAATATTCCAGAAGATACAGAACATTATATGGGTGAAGAAATTCGAATGCTGATAAGTTTATAATAAAAACAAGGTATGAAAATTTATTGAGTTATGATAACAGTGTCAACAGGCATTAATTTTCTCCCTCATTTTTCAGGTATGTATGACTCCATTCAGGTTTCTTTTTCTCAAGGAAACTTTTTATTCCTTCTTTCGCGTCATCCATCTTTAAATTCTCGACCATTATTTTACTACCCAGCGTGTACGCTGTGTCAATATCGAGATCAATTTGTTCGTACAAAAATTGTTTCCCAATATGTGTAACAGATCGACTTTTCATATTAATTGACTCTGTGATTAAATCAATTTCCATCTCTGAAATAATAATGTAATAAGAAATTCATCGTATCAAGTATGACTTTTAAACGTACTCAGCATATCATTGGGCACTACTTTGCTCACAAGACCTGCTTGCAAGGCTTGTGCAGCAGTAATAGGTAAGCCACTGAATAGCATGTACATTGCAGTTTTGCGAGGTACATTTCGAACTAAAGGAATGCCCGGTGTTGAGCAGAATATTCCAACGTTTGCACTAAAAGTGAAATATACTTATTGCTTCTGTTTGGGATATTCATTTTCTTTAATATATTACCCTGGTGTAGAGAACTTAGTTCTCTCAGTGCAAATAGCTATGTCGCATGCTGCAACTAACTGGCAGCCAGCTGCTGCAGCTAAGCCATCCACGGCTGCTATTACAGGTACATGACAATGACTGATCGTTCTCATCAATTCTGAACATTTATCGAAGATCTCTTTGTGCAAATCTGAATCCTCTGTCATCTGAACCAAACGTATTTACCATCCATCTTGAAATTATAGCAAACTGTGAACCTTTGTATTAAATACCTTCATACTAATGCAATAAGAATTACATTCATTTACAAACCAGTTCGTTTAAATCGTGTCCTGCAGAAAATACTTTTCCTTGGAGTACTGAAGAAATTACAATTGATCTAAGATTCACACTATCCTCATTCATTTTGATGTTATGGATCAATGAATTTATCATGTTCAAGGAAAGTGAGTTTAGGGAAGCTTGATGGTTCATTCTTATTGTTCTCACCTACCAGAAAACAGTTTGACTATTTATATAAGATTAATATTTCCCCATTACAGTTCTCAGCAATTAATAGAATGTTACCCCACGTTTCTCCCTCACTGATATTAACTTCTCCGGCTCAGCCTGCTTTGGTATTGTGCAAAAACTCCTCGTAATGCATCGTCCTATCTGAAATAATTGTAATTACAATACTTCGATATGTTGAGCCTGTTTATACGAATTTACATCTCGACGACATCGATGGCTCATGCAATACTGAACATCAGTTACATCGAGCCGATGAAATATCAAACCATTATCGTTGAAAATATGATTTCGAAACGAATATCTAATTTCGTGGCAGCACTTTATCAGGAAACACAGAATAATACAGCTCATAGCTTTCATTCTAGGTTATATAACCGTGCAATATCGGAATGTTAAAACATATTGAACAAGTACCTGAAAAGCAACCGGGATATTTCTACTCGTCATTCTGACAATGTAATAACAACTGCTCGTATGAAGAACTTTGGTTAGATCTGTTCTTCTCTTATCAAACAGTCACGGAGAAAACGTCACACACAGACAGAGACACTGTATAATAAGAAATTATCAGTGGCGAACAGCAGCGGAGCAACGGAACTCTACACTCGAGAAGCAGAGCACTTTTGTGCTCGCCGATAAGGGCGAGAGGGACTTGCGAACAGGGACAAGCATTATCCAATAAATTCATGTTATTAATAATTGTATTATCTCAGAAAATCACATTAAGAGTTTTATTCGGACGACCCCAAAATAGACACGAATAATTTTATTTCAACCCGAAATGGGCGCTAATACAGGTAACATTATACGGCTAACAAAACAACTACACAAACGTCGGTATTACTGATAATTCAATGGTAAAAAGTCACCCTAACATCTTGTAAATTCTTTATGAAGTATTAAATGAAATGTATAAGTTTCGTCTCTAATGGATCTCAACTATAATTTTGTTAAAAAAAACCCTGCGTATTACCAAATAAAAAATGAGAATTCTCATATCTAAACTCCTACATCATTTGATATTTACATCCAAGTTAATTGAAACTTGATACTTCTATGACTCAAAGTTCCAGTCTCTCAGGTAGCTACGAGTAAATAAGGACCATTTGATCGAACCTTCGAACTCCGTGCACCTGGTGCACCGGTTCATTGCTATGACAACTATTGTTTCCCTTGGTGACTAACATGGCCGACGTCGAGGGTAAGTTTGCATATGTCAAATTCTCTCTGCTCCTATTTCTAAGTCGATCTGTCAGATTCAATTACAGTATCAACCGCGCGGAGAGTTTTCCACGGACAGTTTTCGCGCTCCTGTTCTAAGTGTACTTCCATCCGGTGGCATTTTCGTGGTCACTCGTCTTTTTTCAGTGATACATGTTCACACGATAAAATACATGGTACGATAACCACACACACGGTTCGCTTATACAAAAAGTTAGAGCAGCTGGCGATGGTACCAAGTGGCAGTCTCACGTTGCTTAATGCTTTTGAGTGTGAACCACTTTACTAAACGTGGCTGAGTAAATCAAAGGTAAGATTAATGATCGAGAGAATAAGAGCTATTGGATGATGGGGATCGTAAAGTATCCCTGTTACTGATAGTGACAGACCAGTATTTAACAGTGATACCAAATCTACCCGAAATCCGTGCTCTTTTAATTCCTATAAATAGTGGCGCAAGTGATGAATGAGATGTTCCGATTTTACATTGGGGTAGTTCGGAAGAGAGATTGCGGGGTTGGATGTCGTAACGATGGGAATGTGTAGAGTGTGTAAGTAAGATGTTGGTTTCTATGGAGGAAGGAAAGAGGTCGAGTCCAGACTGGCTATGCTCGACTTGGTACCGAAAATAAATCCCTTTTATAAGCGAGGCGAGTGCGAACGTTACGAACTGTGTGTAGAAGAGGAGCCGCATGGTCCTGGAGCGGCTCAGTCGACGTTTCAATGTGCCTCGATGCTGTGCTGCCTTTCAAAGAGAGCAATCGCAGGGGATACGGGCGCCTCCTACGAGGAGGGCCCGTTCGAAATCGAAACTGAACTTGTTCGATATTCTCCCATTGAAAAAGTAGTGTTCGATCCACATCCCGAAGGTGAGCCGCATGGAAGTGCACTGGCAGATATCCTTAATTTCGTACTAATTCTTACTAACATCAACAAAGAAATCTTTGTAACAACCTGATCGATGAATGTGCGAGCAACGAATGGAAAATGGGAGGATTAGTTAAGCTTGTAACAAGCATTGCGTGCAATTCCGTAATCCTTGTGTGCCAGATGTTTCACACCTTCTTGTCGATTGCGTTATTCGCCGGCTGATGTTTACGCGACCTCAGGTGCAAGGCGATCATGGGCGTAATTGAATAATTTCATCGACGCTTCGGAGTATGCTCTCCTCAAAACTTCATCTTCTTTCTTGATGTATTGCGTCGGGTTCATCGCTTAATCTTTCACTTTCCCTGATTAATTTTTATCCAACTGCGAGTCAACGTTCGCTTCTCAAGTCTTTTTAATATCGAATGCAAACGGGCCAAAATTCATTTATACACCTACGTTAAAGTTGCATTGGGGCTTTCGGGGTGATAAAAAAAAAAAGTGGTGGCTGTAGGAAGTTGCGGGTAAGAACGGAAGAATCATTGGGATAGAGAGTACGTTTGAGACGATATAAAGACTCGGGCGACACTGGGGTAACAGCCGTAATACCAAAAAAGGAAGCTTGTTCCTTCGTAGGCGAGCGACTCTCGCGGGGGCGAGTCCATGGCTTCGTGGTCCTCGTTGTCCTGGATGTTGCTTGGTACATACGCGTGAGAGCCAACCTCGCAGGTGGCCGCGATCCGCACGCGCGCTCTTTTACGCCAACCTGCAATTATCAATGCTCGCCATTGCCAAACGACGACCGTCCGTCGTACTTCTCTCTAAGTGATCCGATCAGTGAAGCATTGATTTTCCAATCCAGTGTAACACCGTGAACGCGTTAAGTGGATCCCTGCTTTCTTTTTCTACGCTCCCAAGTGAATTAAAGCCGAGCGAATCTCGCGCACTGTGAGATACATCGGAATTAATCCGAAGCTCTATCATCACTGGCTGAGTTTGCAAGTTACCCAGTAATTCAAGTCCGATATTAATATCATCCGTTGGAATTGCTCCCGTTATAACGAAGAACTAACTCCCAAGGGTGAGTCGGATTAATTAAAGTCGAGCTAGAACTATATCTACTGGTCAGTAGCATTCCTCGACTGTCGAGCGCAACTTCTCAGCTTCAGCTGGAGCTCTGCGATCGTGATTAACGTCTGTGAGGCGAAAGCGATCGTGTCGATCGACGAGCGAGGGAGATGCCGAACGGATCGATCTTGTTCTCCTCGAAATCGCAGAGCGCCGCTCCGTGACACGCGATTCAGTCTGAGTCATCGGCTCGCTTAATACGCGGACGTGTGAGAGCCGAGCGCGGCCCGATAAGGAAGAACGGAGCCAGCAGGAGGCTAATTCTCGGTAAATGGACACAGATGTGCCGCCCGTTCTTCAGCCGTGCGCGATCTGCGCGCGGACCTTTATGCCGCAGTCGTTGGAGAAGCACATCAGGGTTTGCGAGAAACAAGCCGCTAAGAAACGGAAACCCTTTGACTCAGCGAAGCAGAGGATCCAAGGCACCGAACTCGCTGTTTTCCTTCCGAAGCAGGAGAAAAAGCGACACTACCCGGATGAACGTACCACCAAACCCAAAACCTCCTGGAAGCAAACTCACGATGAGTTCCTTCAGGCGATCAGAGCTGCACGAGAGGAAGTCGTAAGTTTCCCAACCCGGTAGGATAAACTACCAGTGTTCAACTGGCCCCCCTCATTCTACGAAGTAGTGAAATAAAGAAAACTCGGTGGGAAGGCGAAGTCAACTGCGATGTAACTTTGCAAAGGCGACATTTGCAAGCGGGTGCAACGCACGGGAATTACGATCGTGTTAACCCAGATGCATCTCGAATACTGGAAGGGCAGTGGCGCGTGAGATGAATGCTTTCCGTCTCGTCCACTACCACGCGTGATAAATAATCATTGCCACACCATACTACTAAACTCTTCCACTGGCGCGATACCGATTTTTCTAAAGAATCTTAGCTATCAAATATGCTACTATTTAAAGAAACCCCAGCGAAGATATTCAAATCAGTAAAATGGAAGAGAAATTTATTATAAGGAAGATCCATTATGATTAGGTGGAAACGACGAGTCAAAAGCCATCCGGTTCCTTGGTTACATCCGGTGCTCCAACTCGTTCGAACGAGCAAGGATTATGTCCAACCTGCAATCGACACTTTGGGATCAAAGCTTACGAGAGACACGTGGCCTGGTGCAAGGATCGTTTGACCAGGGTGGTAATGAATTCAGCGACGAATGTCGCTAAAGAACGATTGGAAGCACGAATGAGCTATCGGGCGCCTGTTTTGAAGTCACGCCGGGCGATTACCCGGGAAAAATACTCACCGAGCTCGGCGATCGCTCACAACACAAAGTCCTCGCCGATGTCCTCGGCTAAGGCCAAGGAAAGTAGCTCTGGACCGAACTGCAGTAAGAGCGCTGACAACACCACTAAACAAAAAGCAGCACTTGTGTAAGTAACCCTTTGGAACATTGCCAATTAGTTTACAATTTTTCGGGAAACTTCCCCTTTTAACCGAGGAGAGCATGTTCCCTCCGCAAAACTATCTTATCAGTCTCCTTCTTCTCTTTCCGGTAGTTTGTCGTGTCATTGTGTAGAGCGGTGTTAAATATAGAGTAGTAATTATGGGGACGATTGCTCCATTGCTTTGGGAGTCTGAGACTGTTGGCTAAGAGCCAAGAAACGAAGGGCCTCTACTCTCGTTTCCGCGGGATTTCCTGTCAACCCAAAAGACAACTTTCTGTCGGTTCCTCGTTGTATATTTCTGTAACCGCTTGAGGTTTCAAAAAGATCTGAATGAGCGGAACTAGCTCAGACCATACAGAAAGACACGCGTGCTTGTTGGTTCGATGAGAGTTGTTCGCATCTTTGATTTCTGTAGCAGGCGTCCTGTCCAAGCGAAGGAGAGCCAGAGTGCGAGTGGTCCGATGAAGTCTCGACAAGTTGATCGTATGGACAGGTAAGTTGCATCGATGATACATAGTGATCGCGTGTGGAAAGTAGAGTTAGCTTAGTGATATCCGGATATGGTGTGCATGAGGAGAAGGAAAAGGAACAAGGTTGTGTCGTTGGTAGTAGATAAATCTAAAGATTTCCATGAATACTTGTGCATCAAGTATATCAAACATATAAAAGCCTGATGATGACCTTCTCCTGATGACCATCAGGAATCCATCCTTGATCCTCTTTCCTTATCCTCAGGCTGCGTGAAGACGACATCCTTCCCATATCACCCCGAAATTCCCAACCGATCAAACGAATCTCCTATCTCCCTGTGCCGCCTCTCAAACCCAGAAAAGATGTGTTCGAAGACCGGAAGAACTTGATACTGCCGTCAAAATACATTAGACAACAGTACGAGAGAATCGACGAAGTGTCCGAGTGTAGCGAGATTTCTAGCTATCGCAGCAGGTGCGAAGAAACTAACAAGGTGTCTGCGAGATCTCAGACACATAGGATGAATATCGTTTCGTCGAGAAGTCTGGGCCATCCGAAATTAAATGACGTCACAGTCAATGCGGATATCATGAGTATGGTAGTACAACCGTGCACCATATATCCCGAGGATCAACTTGTTACGTGGAAACAACTTAGTCGAGGAAAGCGTTTGCAAGCTCAAGGAAATCGGAAGGATATCTATGCTCGTTCGATCGACGTACATTTTACGGATGTACATAAACAGAGCAAGGTGGATTATTACGCCTGCAAAGGAAACGTAGAAAGTGACCCCACAAGTATTCGGAATACAAGACAGGAAGAACTTTCATCGGCCGATAAATTGTGCGAGGAGAAATCCAGTGAGAATAGCAGTGATCCAAGTTGGTCGGAGGACGACAAATTGAATGAAACTTATTTGATACCTGAGATTGAAAAGTGCCGGAAATCGAAGCCTGTTAAACATAGTCCGCGAATAGAATTTTGTTTAAAAGATATTGAAACTTATAATGTGAGAGATTCTTTATGCGAGTTGCCTATTTTGTCAAATGCAAATACCATCGCGAACACTCCCGAAAACGTCGCACCATCTACTTGTAAGGACACCTACGTAGAATCCTGCTGTGAAGGTCCCAATATGGAAGAGGTGTATAATAAAAACCATATCGAAGATGATTCAAATGGTAATTGCATAGAATGTAAAGATGAAATATTTGAAAAGTGTGATGAAGTTTATCAGGTGCATGTTCTTGAACCAAATCAGGAATATGAAGGATCTACTTTGGTAAATACTGTCATGCTCGATGACCCAGCAGGTCCGACAAGTGATGGTACTGAACGCCTAGAGTTACAACATGAAGCTGAGACTGAAAGTGACACCAATTTAGACAGCAATTTGCTGAGTACCAATCTGTTAAATTGTCCAGACAGAACGAGCACTCCGATTGAAGATTCAACAGAGTTACATAACAAAAACAATCTCACCAATTATTCACTTCAACATTCCATTCAAAGTGCGCAAATTAATCCTATGATTTCTGAATGTTCGACCAATGCGAATTCCGAAAGCGCGAATGTCCTTTTAAGCGAAATGAGTCGAGCAAGGACTAAAACGGAACAGACGGAAATAGCTGTCCAGGCTAACATATGCGGCTGCTTCCTTAAGTCTCCGCGAGCCGGACAACTTTCTTGCAGAAAGGAGTGCGAAAATTGTGTTACTAAAAATAGTTCGAACCCGGAAATAAATGATAACGCAATGGAAATATCAACAACTAGTATCGAGCAAACAGATGAAATAACAATGAACGAAACTCTTAAGGAAGACAGTCTGAATTTAAATATTGATTCCGAAAGTATGAATGACTTAGACGATACCATAAGAAATCAAGAAAAACCGTCCGAAGTTTCAGTGGATGATCCAAGTATAGAAATGAATCATGAAATACAAATGAACTATATAAATGGCAACTTTGACTACGACAGTGATCACACGGAAGAGCAAGACTCACAAACTTTTCGGGTTGGTCTGTCAGAAATTCTTCCTGATGATTGTCACTCGATGAGTTCCGGGCACTTACCGGTTCTTCCGATTCTCAGTTCCAACACTAAATTAAATCGACGACTAAAAAGTTCAGACTCACCAAAGCTTAAGCTAAGAAACAATGAAATGGACGTGCCCGAAAATATTTCTTGCAATCTCTATCCATTATCAAGCAGTACCGATAATTTGATAGCATCTTTGGAAACAATGGATATTGTAAATACAAAAGAAGTCGGCTACAATGAGATGGAAACAATTGAAGAGATTCGAATGTTTGACACTCCAACAAAACCAATGACGTTACGCGAAATCAAACGCACATTCTCAGAGGCAAAGGATAGATACGATGGAAAGCAAAAGCTTAATCTTCAGAATTATTGGGATCGAACCTCGCAAGTAGTAAAAAGTCAACTGATCAATTTGGATCTACGAAGTGACGGTGAATTGAAGCTATTTACAAGGAACTCAACTGTTTGTAGCCTTCCTCCCGTTCTCCATAGTCCTTCCTTGCCAAGAGTGAGGTAGTGTCTGCTGTTGTCAAAGCTTAATTTGCTAGTAAGGTAGTGCGTGTATATTATAGGACTTTCCAACTACCCTTGCGTCCCGTGTGGAGCAATTACGTGCGCAGACGTCCGGATTTTAGTCTGGTACTTAGCGGTAGAACGTAAGTCATAGGATCGCGAAATTTCGTGAATCTCATTCGATTTTAGAGAAACGTCTGATCCATTTCAAAGGACCATCAGTGTATTTTTCATCGCATGTCTTCGTTCATGCTTACACGCGCGTCGTATTCTGTCACATATCTTAAAGATTTATTTTATATTCTGAACGAAGAGCTTTGCCTGTGTTCCCGAAAAACGATTATTAATTCTTCACAGGGATCACACTACCATACCATAATTTATTCCAAGCATTATTCATTCTCTGTTCATCTTCAAGATGATACAGATTTATTTCAGATTTATTTTTAATACCAACACCTGATGCACATTAGCACGCTCGATGATTTCAAACAGGATTTCTCTAGAGTGAATTGCATTGAATTATCATTGCAGTGGAGCGTTCAAGGATTACGATCCCTTCCTGCTGGCGGAGCAACAGATGAACGAGCTGCTGTCAGACACCAGTGAACAATCCGTTATTGACGCTCCATCCACTGCACAAAATCATGACACACTCTTTCCTTTATCACCCTCCTCGGCTTTTGTAAAATATCCTTATCAGAATCATTCGGCCGGCCCAGGAAAGCGATCCTCTTTAATAGCGCCTCCGACAGAATTCGACGACCTTACCTCCGACTTTTCGAGCGATTCGACTGAGACAAATTCTATTTCCCGTGAAATCTTTCTAAAGGATCTGAAGGAAAGTAAAGAATTGAAACAGACCCTTGCTAAATCTCCGGAGCAGAAATCGCCAACGCGAGAATTAGGGAGACGCGTTATTATTGATAAGTCAAAGGCACTTGGTGGAGAGATAGTCGAAGAGTACGCGGCTCGGAGTAATAAAAACTTCGTTAGTAATACTGAAAGAGCACGGAAAATCCTTGGAAAAGTGTCTCCTAAGGTCGTAAAGCCAACAGTGAACCGTTCTCTTTCGATTCGTGCTTCGTCGGCTCCAAAGCCAGCGACTGAAAGAAAGAATCCTAGTCCTGGCAGTGCTAGGAAAGTGTTGCAGACTAAGGATGAAGTAGAAAGAGCGTCAAATACGAATATGAATAACAGAAATAATAATTATATGGGCTTGTCAGGGAGCAATTTAAGTTTGAGTTCGATCGTATCCTCCGAGGTAGATATGAAGCGCTCGAATTCAGTGTTCGAGGAGCTCATGACTTCCTTCGAGGATGATAATGGCTCTTTTCCTTCCTTGCGGTCACTTCTTAAGAGCGATTCCTTATCCCTATCCAGCCCTGTTCACGACAGTAGACAACGAAATGGCCAACTCAGCGACGATGATTTCTCATCGCCAGAGAATTACAAGAGACCGGATCACAGCAAGCACAGTGCGGATTCCGCTTACAGCAGGTTGGCAAACAATTCCAATTCTTTTCAATAGTTTCTTTCGCTAAGGTGTACTTAAATCTGTTTTAAAATTCTCCTTGCCAGTTTAAATCGCAAATATTCGCAACACGGGCGCACCACCAACGAAATGGGTGAACGTTTGGACGAAGAGCTGCCAAGGAATCATCGTCGCGACAGTGGAAGCTCTATGACCAAATGTAAGCTGTCGAAATTCTGTCATCGCTGTGGTACCAAGTTCTTCAAGGACGCCAAATTCTGCTGCGAGTGTGGCTTGGAAAGACTCACACTCTGATGATCCCTGAAACGATGTTCATCATGGCACGATGCCTAATCTACTTTCTTTCTCGCGTTAAGTCGTTCGAACAAATAAAGGAAACATTGCGAACTAATGTCTTTACTAAGAAAAAGGGATGTAACTGTAATGAAAGTTTAATAGTGCAAACCTGAATGTCGACTATAATAAACTAGCTTTATGTAATTAGGAGAAATTTATATTTGCAATACGAGCGTTCGTTTTTAAGATTAGAGGATAAAGGTGTGCTCTCTATTTAGATCGTTGTATGTGAAATAAACGCCCATGTCAATTGTAACTGCAGAATCACTTTGATCGTAATTACCAAGCGGTATTTCATAAGCGAGTTGTGCACGCGATAATCAATGTGTGAATGGTGATTGTTAAACTAGTAGTCGAGCGCACTAAACGACGACAATGTCACTGTACAATCTACGCGACCTACCACTAACGACTAACTAGTGCTGCGTGGGTTCTCTGATGTGCAAGAGATACCAAAGAGAAGAATTGCAATAAATCGAATGCTCCTGATTCCGCCCCAAAGACGAAGTGATCGTGTACTCATACTAAGTGATACAAACCGAAACTAATATCTATAATAAATTGTCTACGAACTGTATTTTTGCAAGTGCAATAAAGATATGCTTGTACAAAATCTGTCTTTTCACTCGATCTCCTGAAAATAGTCGCACACTCGTTTCTTCGAAAAAAATAAATAAATAAATGACTAAAGGTACCGTGTATGATAGTTCGCGAGATTTCTAGCCTAGAACCGGGCTGTCCTCAGTAAAGGAGAAAGAATGTTGGCTAGATTAGCGACTAGAATATCGCGTAATCAAGGATTTCATCTAAAACACCGAAGCCCGCTAATATTCTTCCAAGGGAACCATTCGAATCTATCAAACTTTCTTGTTAACACTTCGAGTCGTATGCTACTTTCTCAACCTCAACACATCGGCAATTCAAAGTGTAATTTCCACGTGAACCTTAGCCCAGCGGAGAAGGCAAAGTGTGGCAAACAAGAGGGTGAAAATGTTAGGCAATGCCTTAAACTTTACCATTGAAACCAATCAATACCTCTGTTAATATGTACTAACAATAAGTACATTAATTACAGAGTTACCCTTTGATTGATCACTGTTACGATGTTGTAATCATAGGAGCAGGGGGTGCTGGTTTAAGAGCAGCCTTCGGCCTAGGTATTCCAATTTCGATTACTATTACAACCTACTTCAACTACAATCATACAAAGCAATCTTCGATAGGTAGTAAAGGGTATCGCGTAGCAGTGGTGACAAAGCTTTTCCCAACAAGATCGCATACCGTCGCTGCCCAGGGTGGTATGAACGCTGCCCTTGACTCCACGCATGATGACAATTGGCTCTACCACATGTACGACACAGTGAAAGGATCGGATTGGCTAGGTGATCAAGATGCGATACACTATTTAACAAGGGAAGCACCGCGAGCGGTCTACGAACTCGAGAACTACGGTAAAGATAACTAATTCTGACGAGGGTAAGTTGGCTCGATGAAATCATCAGTGATAGTATGAATTCAACAGGCTGCCCATTCAGTCGTACCGTGGATGGCAAGATTTATCAACGTTCTTTTGGAGGTCAGTCATTAAAGTTTGGCAAAGGAGGCATAGCTCGTCGGACATGTGCTGCGGCTGACAGAAGTGGTCATGCTATTCTACACACTCTATATGGACAAAGTTTACGATACGAAGTTCATTACTTCGTCGAGTACGTTGCACTTGACCTTCTCATGCATGGTCGTTGCTGCAGGGGTGTGATGGCTTGGGAATTGGAGACAGGACTTTTACATCGATTTCGAGCACATCATACGGTAAGTGAAAAGGACTTGCTTACTGGGAAATTATTGCTCCATGAAAGTAGATGGCATACCAACTTTTTTACTAGGTAATAGCTACAGGTGGAGCAGGAAGGTGTTATTTATCATGTACCGCCGCCCATGCTTGCACGGGCGATGGTATGGCAATGGCCTCTCGGGCAGGATTACCTCTTCAAGATATGGAATTCATCCAGTTTCATCCAACCGGTATTCTAATCGATATAGATGATAAGTTTCTCCTTAGATGATTTTTGTATGATGATGATACTCTGTTATTTTATTAGGTATGTATGGTAGCGGTGTTCTTATTACCGAGGGCAGCAGAGGCGAAGGAGGTAGACTGGTGAATTCCGATGGTGATTTTTTTATGGAAAAATATGCACCCAATGCGAAGGATCTCGCATCACGGGATGTAGTATCAAGAGCTATCACTTTGGAGATACTTGAGGGAAGGTAAACTTCTTTTGTATTAAATCCCAACGATCGATAATTATTTTGTTATTAATGACAGAGGAGTTGGTGTCATGAAGGATCACATGTTTTTGCAACTGCATCATTTACCGGCCGAGACACTTCGAACGAAATTGCCAGGTATTTCGCATTTGGCTTGGGTCTTCGCCGGAGTAAATATAAACAAAGATCCAATTCCTATCATCCCAACTGTGCATTACAACATGGGCGGTGTTCCTACGAATTGGCGGACGCAAGTAAATTAATTGTTGTTGAAGAGAGAACTAGAACACTCTTCGCGATAACCAGGGTAATGAACTCTTTAATTGTTCCGGGCAAGGTTCTGACCCGGGAGGATGAAGAAGATAGAATGGTCGATTGTCTGTGGGCATGCGGGGAGGCAGCCTGTTCATCTGTGCATGGCGCCAATCGATTGGGCGCCAATAGTTTATTAGAGATCGTTGTCTTCGGTAAAGCAGTCGCTGAACAGATCGATTGTCTGATGAGGCCCGGAGAAAGACATGATGATCTTCCAACGGTATCATTAAGCATTTAATATAATTTGCAATACACAAAGCTACTTGTTATACTATTTTAAATTACAGAGTATTGGTGAAGAAATCATCTGTCGATTCGACGCGACGCGCTATGCGAAAGGCTGCGTCCCTGTCGCCGAACTACGAGAGGAAATGCAGAGGACGATGCAAAAATACTGCTCGGTATTCAGGACTTGCGATATACTGCAACAAGGTTGTCGGGAAATGACGAGACTCTACACTTGCGATTTGCCTGACCTTTGTGTAGGTGAATTCATTTGTCGGTTCGATGATCGCTCTAACCGAATACTACCGGACTGATATTTCTACTGACTCTGTTACAAAGGTTCAAGACCAGTCTCTGATATGGAATACCGAGCTAGTCGAAGCCCTTGAGCTGCAGAACATGATGCTGCTTTGCATGCACATCGTATTCGCCGCGGAGAACAGAAAGGAATCACGTGGCTCGCATGCGAGGGAGGACTATAAAGTACTTCAATAACAAGCACTCCCTTCTTAACACACAGTTAACTGCACTCCTTGGTAGAACGCAACTTTTTCGCCCGTAGGAACGAATGGACGAGTACGACTACTCGAAGCCGTTGAGAGGCCAGCAAAAACGCCCTTACACCGACCACTGGCGCAAGCATACGCTCACTTGGGCACAGGATGACGGAACCGTGAGTAATCGAGTTCTTGCGGCTCCTATTACCACAGGACCAGTGTCAGGTTTCTTGCGCACTGATCTTGTGGCAATCGGCTGGCCACTAGTTCCGATAAGTGGCGCGTTTCCTATCACAACGCGTGCGTAGCTCGCGTACGCCCTAAAAATGACTTGGGATCACGGCATTGAATATATTACAGATCGCTATTTCTTATCGACCCGTGATTGACACCACTCTCGACGAGGCGGAAGCCAAGCATGTGCCCCCAACGGTCCGAGCATACTGATAGGGTTTACGAAATGACGCACTTATCGAAAGCTCTGATAAAATTTAGTCATCTTTTCGATTTTTCGTGAAAGATCGTACCATTGTTTCCACGTCTTATGACGCCGTCTCTCCGCTGCTCCAATTCTCATCGCTATTGTTATTCAATCGGTTAAGAGCAGTGGCCGTTTCAGTATCGTCTGGCGCGCCGCTGATAATTAGTATTCTGTAATTAAGAGTGACGAGATGTCTGGCTCGAAGAAAGCGAAATTGTACGGTCCGATCGATTGATCGTTGCACTGTCGAAGGACGACGAATTAGGGGGGGGGGGGGGGGGGGGAGCTGTCATGAAGCTTCTTATTGATGTATGCATTTTAGCTTTTACGGACTGACAAAATAGATAAAGGTGCAGTGCCGAAACTAGTGTTTTCGAAGTCAAGTTGACTGTTGATATAAAATGACACCAGCGATAACAGTATCTAAATCTGAAACCTGCGTGAATTGTTGGAGCTCATATTTACATATAGATGGCGAGCCCACCAAGAAATGTACAAGGGCAGTGTTGGAATTGCAAAACCGGTTGCTCGACAGTGATAACCGATGTGCCCTTCATGCAAATTCAACGTCGACACTATCACTGAATTCTTGTCTATAATTTTCTAGCACACTTAACAAGTACTCGTCTGCAAGTTCTACTTTAGTCAGAAAGTATTTCGGACGATTTTACTGTATCCCTCTGAAATATTCTCTAATCAGGCGAACGGGAATCCCAGCCGGTTGCCACCCACGCAACCACGTTAATACATATATATATAGCTGCACAAACCGCAAGAATTCCACGTTCACGAAATGAGAACCGCTTGGAGATTTATCTTTTCGCGGTAGCTTTCAAGTTTCCCGCGCGCGAGCTACCGCTCTCTGCGTGAATGATGCGTTAAAGTGATATTTGGGTAGTAAATCGTAAGCTTATGATCCTGGGGATATTGGGTATGTCGGGGAACTCTGTAGAGAGCTGGTGGTCGACGCAGAGCCAATTAAAATTAGCAAAGGGCATCATCGCCAAGGCGAAACGAACGGCGTAGGTTGGTGTTGGCAGCAGTGCTCGCCGCCCGGTGGCTTCCACCGGTACTCGGTACTCAACCGACTGCGTGCGACTGACTGACTCGAACGCTTCACGTCGCCGTGCGAGAAGTGCGCGAGTGAAGTTGACAAAAATCGGGGTTAGTTGCACGGCGCCGCGGAAACCGTGCTCGAGCAACCGGCTGCCGCCGTGCGAATCCCTCCTGCGAGATTACCCTGACTAGAGTAGAGACTGAGCAGAGAGAGTGTGCCTTGCGAGTCTCAGTAGTTCGAAGCCTCACGATGAGCGGGATGTTGAAACTGTCGGCGTTACTGGCCAGGAGTGCGTCCACCACGACCACGACGTTGGTAAGTCGTACTTTTCGTTAACGTTATATAATTTTTTTATCCCGGTCGAGATGCATCCTCGGCCGTGCCGCCCGCCCGTCGATCAATTACGTAAGTCTCCGCGGGCCCTGAGACCTTCTCTCCGGCGCAGCTGGCGACCTACCTGAAAAAGCCTCCACCAGTAGATGCACTCGCGCACAGTGCAAGTGCAGTTTTTCCCGAGGAAAAACAATAAGAGAGAAATGAAAGAGAACTTGCTATTCTCGCTTCGAAGCGAACCCTGAGGAATCCCGAGCCGACCTACCAGGCGATCCTGCTTTATTCGACTTTCGTACGCGCCACCCTACCCCCCGCCGGCACACACCGGAACTGCAATTTTCCTATGAACTGCAGGGAGAAAAAATACCTGCTCGTCTGGTATGATAATCTCTCCGAATGAACAGCCCCCTTGTTAAGTCAATAGCTTCCCGATTAGCGAAGTGCGGCTTACACACTGGCATGATCTCGCCGCCTACCACATCTTTCGAATGCTAACTCAACCGGCTAACTGACCAGCAAGACGTGGCATAATTCGAATTTAATAGTAAGCTGACACTCAGCAGAATTTTATTAATTGCGAGAGTAATGAAATGGCTCATTTGGCCATTGTAACAAAAAGATAAGTGTAGGCGAGTGCTTGCCAAACAGGACTATTTTGACGCGATTGAGCTATACGTGTATAGTTTAATATTTCACTATACCTACTCAAAGGCATTGCGTACAGTTACGAAACTTTCACATGATTGCTTATTGCAACCCGAAAGGCAAACTAATGCCGCACTAATCGGGGAGACACGCGCCAGGTTTCCGACTGCAAATTGCGTTTTCTACCAACCATATGGCGAACACGCAATGTTCCCCGGATTATCTGTTGTGAATGATAGCTGACTTATTATTTCGTTACCTGCAATTACCTTTTATGTAGCGTTTTTACGTACTCATTAAATGACATCCTGTATCATTTGTTTATATATTTTTGTCTATACGCTAGCAGTATTCTACAATACGACCTTGATCTTAGTTTCATTAACCTTTCTTTCACTTGCCATGTTATTATGTAATTAATTATAGTAATAGAAGCTATTTTATACGAGTCGGATTTATATCTTTGTTTTTTGTTTCCGGTATCTCCTAACGGCATTTCTATTCAGTGGCGTCCCGATAGGATAGTTATCTGTATTGACCAGGAAATAATTAAATTACAATTTGGAGTGTAGTAATACGTGGGGTCAAGGTCAAGTATAGATTTGTGTTAAAATTAACAGAAGCGATGGTAAAAGTCGCAAATATAAATCAAATGGGTGTTCCTGACCATGAGACGACTTCCAAGTGATCGTATTTCGTAATCGCTATAGGACATTCCGCACGCAATGACGATTTCCTCGTTGATCGGATTCTTTTCAATGCGTGTGTGTGTCGCGTGGATGATATCTTGAGTAGATGAGTAAGACTGTATATTATATTCAACTGAATGTAATAATTGAAAATAAAAGCTGGAAAAACATTCTGAAAGACGTCTATGTTGCTTCTGGTATTGCCTGTTATAGAACAAAGTGGGTCTCCCTGCTATTGTCAACCGTAAACTGCACTACACTCCTAATGCCAACAATGCGAAAGTGACTGACAGCATATCGAAAGACTATCCAGTGGTACACCACAAATATGATGCTGTCGTTGTGGGAGCCGGTGGTGCAGGATTACGTGCTGCCTATGGCTTGGTCGCTGAGGGCTTCAAGACAGCAGTTATCACAAAGCTCTTCCCCACAAGGTCGCACACTGTTGCTGCCCAAGGTGGTATCAATGCTGCCTTGGGTAACATGGAAGAAGACAACTGGCAATGGCATATGTATGACACTGTTAAGGGATCAGATTGGCTCGGTGATCAGGATGCTATTCATTATATGACCCGTGAAGCGCCAAAGGCTGTCATTGAACTAGAAAACTGTGGAATGCCATTCAGTAGAACAACCGAGGGTAATTACTAAGGACTTTATATTGAACAAAACACGTTTCTTTAATGTGTGAGACAAATCCACGACATAAAAGTGAATGTAACAGTCACTGACACAACAGGAATAATAATGTGAATTTTTATAGTCTTCACTCTGTTCCGTTGTCAGTTGTTGCTGTGTCTGCTGTTCCTGATGAAACTGACGTACTGTCTGAATCAGTTTCCCTTCTATTCCTTCTTTTCTGTCATAAAAATACAGCTGTACAATCATGTACATTTTGTACGATCAAGTGTATCCGATGGAAACAAACTTTTTTGCCCTTGGAGTATGATTTTTTAGATTCAATGCTTATGTTAGACTCATGGGATGAATTCTTTCGTTTTTCCTCACTATTGCGTTGTCTACTCTTTTTTGCCGAGTCTATGTACGGAAGTTTCTGTTCTTGGGTCATTTGTCTCCAACGTTCACCGGCTAATTTCGCGATTTCTTTACTTCGCATCCCAGCATGATTCTGTGAACGACGTGCAAGGCTGTGCAGAATTTTACCGTGTTCACTTTATCTCAAAGTGCTTACTTGTCTGAATTCTTGCAAGAAAAGCAGGAACGGATTGGTGCTCGCTCTACCCCTAAATGGAGTTTGCTTTCTTGTTGATCGTATTTGGGATCGCGATGCTGACCGTGAGCGTGACCGTGTCCGTGATCGTATCTGTATCGTTTCATTTGACGTAGCTTTCGAACTAGAACTGTATAATTCAACATCGAACTATGAAAACGTACAACTCAATTGATTCAAAAAAGTAGATTGATTACGTTTTTGCTTTAGATTTATGGTTGGGATCTGTATTCATAGATTTGTTATTCTGATTAGTATTTTCCACGGGATTATCATTATTCACAGTACTTTCCGTTTTAATCCTTGAGTCACCACCTTCCTCACTTTTAATTTGTATCCTTTCATTATCTTCATTCTTTTCCATACTTTCACCTAAGCCTGCAGACATTGCTGCTTCTTACTTTAAGCTGGAATAGTTGGGGTTACATTCTTATTCACATGCATTATTCCTGTTTTGGATTCGCCAGAATTTGTGGTATTGGGGAAAAAGATGAAATAATTCTGTTTTGACATTTGCAAATAACAATTCGTACTGTGCGGTTGCTATGTCTCAGTGCACTGAAGTACTGGGAACATCTTCAAAAATATCGAAATAATTCCCGTATTATTAAATTCGAATGACGTGAGCGTTGAATATAATATGTTATAGGTAAGATTTATCAACGTGCTTTCGGTGGTCAATCTCTGAAATTCGGAAAGGGTGGTCAGGCGCACAGATGTTGCTGTGTGGCCGACAGAACAGGACATTCGTTACTCCACACGCTTTATGGACAATCATTGAGTTATGACTGCAATTACTTCGTCGAATACTTCGCCCTTGATTTACTGATGGAAGATGGAGAATGTAGAGGTGTAATTGCACTCAACTTGGAGGATGGAACTCTCCATCGTTTCCACGCGAAGAATACAGTACTAGCCACCGGAGGATATGGTCGTGCTTATTTCTCTTGTACATCTGCTCACACCTGTACCGGAGATGGTACCGCTATGGTCTCGAGGGCAAACTTACCTAACCAGGACTTGGAGTTTGTGCAGTTCCATCCAACAGGTGGAAAAATCAAAATACTCTTACTCCTAAATTCTATCGAAAAGCATACCCTACAAAAACTCAATATGAAACCGTAGGTATTTACGGTGCTGGTTGTCTTATCACGGAGGGTAGTCGCGGAGAGGGTGGTTACCTCGTTAATAGCGAAGGTGAAAGATTCATGGAACGATATGCACCCGTTGCAAAAGATCTCGCATCCAGGGATGTAGTATCAAGGTCGATGACTATCGAAATCCGAGAAGGAAGGTAATTATTATAGTTTCAATCGGCTAAATCGCAATATCTTGTGATTTTATACGACGAGTATACTTGAATCTGTTTAGAGGTGTTGGTCCGGAGAAGGATCATATTTATCTTCAACTGCATCATTTACCGCCTGAACAACTGGCAGCTAGATTACCAGGTATCTCTGAAACGGCAATGATCTTCGCGGGTGTTGATGTCACACGAGAACCTATTCCTGTCATACCGACGGTACATTATAACATGGGTACGCCTATTAAAGAATGAATGCGTAATACGACAGAAAAAAGTGTGCTATGCCGTTCAATTTGTTAATTTTATACAGGTGGAGTACCGACAAACTTTAAGGGACAGGTGCTCACAACAAAGAATGATAGCGACGTAGTAGTGCCTGGACTTTACGCTTGTGGCGAGGCTGCTTGTGCTTCAGTACACGGAGCTAACAGACTCGGTGCAAATTCTTTGTTAGATTTGGTTGTCTTTGGTCGTGCTTGCGCTAAGACTATTGCCGCAGAAAATAAACCGGGTGAAGCTGCCGGTCCTCTCACACAGGTGAGATTTCTAAGTAAATTTGTACTACATAAATTGTAATTTGGAGAACTAGCAGTTTAACTCGGGTTTACATCATAGAATGCTGGAGAAGCAAGCGTCGCTAATTTGGATCGCGTGAGGCATGCCAATGGCAATGTGTCTACTGCTGAACTGAGGTTGACTATGCAAAAGACCATGCAAACGCATGCGGCTGTGTTTAGAACGGCAGAAACATTGCAAGAAGGTATCCAATTGTTAAAGAATAATCCAAGTTCACAGAGATATCTGCATAGATGATTGGACGTTATATATCTGAATTATTCTTAGGCTGTACGAAAATGGCTGGCCTATACAAAAAGATGAGTGACTTGAAGGTATCCGATAAGTCTATGATTTGGAACTCGGATTTAGTTGAGACCCTAGAATTACAGAATCTAATGATCAATGCTATGCAAACGATCGTGGCAGCTGAGAATAGAAAGGAGAGTCGCGGAGCACATGCCCGCGAGGACTTCAAACTGAGAATGGATGAGTATGATTACAGTAAACCTACTAAAGATCAGCAACCAAAGCCAATGGAGCAACATTGGAGAAAGCATACGCTGACAAAGATCGATCCTAATACTGGGAAGGTATGCATACATCAACGTTAAACACATTTTGCAAAATGTTAATTTTTTCAACAAATGCAAATTATCTTGAATATTTTTTTCAGGTATCAATCACTTTTAGACCGGTAATAGATGCAACACTAAACGAAACAGAGTGCGCAACTGTGCCACCTGCGATTCGTTCCTACTAAGCTAATCACCCAACGGCAATTGAATTTCTTGTTCAATTAGTCTGCCATAAAAATGAGTCTTAGTCGCGTTACGTTTGAATTGGCGATACTCAACTTCGAAATACGAACCACTGATCGCGGCAAAGAACACTAATTTATCACTACCAAGCAGCAAAACTTTCTAATTTATTATAAACGAAATGCGTCATGCACCAAAGTTGATTCTTGTCAATAGACTTGCAAGCTTTGCGAGCAAGATTAGTTGTCCTTGTAGGATAATGGTGCTGAGATTATCTACTTCAAAGATGAACCCAAGCGATCTCTTAGAAACCCAGTGCTTTATTTGAGAACTCACAATCGAAGATTTAGTGAGGCAACGCGTATGATTCCACGCACAGATCTTTTGAGAGGGCACGTTCTTTACCTTCAGACAATTTGTTTTTAGATAGCTTTACACAAGTATTGCAGTTTTCTTGAAAAGTTACCACCATGCATCCAATACTCACTGATAAGAATTATGTTTAAAGTATTAGGAAAGGCATAATCGTTTCATAATACACAGTATAACAAGTACTCCTTAGAGGGCTGTGCCACAAGAGTATGCCACTTTCATTGCGGCTGAATACTTAACCGCGGCATCAATGTAGAAACAGGTTTAACTGTTTACAACCCCTAGTAAAGCTTTTTTGTATTGTAAGGTAAGGTAACAATGCTGGAACACTGTCCATTTCCGACTGAACAGAGGTGCCTATAAAAAAACCACGATAGTCTCGATAGTTTTTCTTAACGGGTAGAACTCGTTGAATGGTGAAGCTGTTTCTACGTTGTGTGTTGTGCTCGTATTACTAACTTTTACTATGTTATATATTTCCTAAGATGTGGAAATGAGTAAAAAGTATAAAGCTGAAAACTATGGCACAAGGAAGGAACTTTTGTGTACCCCCCTCATCACCTGGTGAATACGCTGCGTAGCAGCGTCGTGAAAGTGTACATAAATTTACGATTGTCAATAAAGAAGCGTTCGTACACATGTTCAATCAGTAATCAGTTCTGTACTCCTGCATTCCTAAGATTGCATTCAGACGGGCTAAGGACAACAGAGGTTCTCTTTCGACAAATATCGTTTATTAAACCCATACTTTAATATTATGGTCATAAATAAGAATTTTACAGATTAAATAAAAATTACTACCGAAGGTATTTTCTAAAGCATTAAACTAAATCTCGGGAGCGAGCTAATACTTCAGAAAATTTTACGAGTTATAGTTTAAATGAGCGTGAATTTGATGAGCATGTTCTCACATTCAAAACAATAATATACTGCCACGAAATATTGGTACATTCAAACGCATTGTGCACACATCGCACAACCGTGTAAAAAAGTTTATGCGAACCGCTTGGTTAAAATAAAAAACGCGATGCAACGTTTAAATAGTCATTGGCACCAACTTAAATGCTTCTTTTTCATTTATCCTGTTTGCAAACTACGTATATGCTCCTCAGTAGAGCCGAGTCGCGAAGTATATCGTAACAGAAAATAGTAGAAGTATTTAAAAATACAGTCTGCCTGGCTTCTCTCCAAAGTGTCTAATCTGTGTACCAACCACCATCGGTTTCAAACATTTGAAAGATCATTCAATACCATTATTGTTTTACACATAATGAACGTGTTTTCGTTACTATTTTCCATTCCACTTCGTATCTTCTTAACTCTGCTCTTAATCTAAGTATCGTGCTATCGAATACCGTTTCACGCGTATCAAGTGGCACGAGCACCAATTTTTGCCAGAACCGATGTGGCAAGCAAGACGTATCAATTTTGACTATGTGGAAAAGCAGGCCGGCTCTGAAGCTCGTTTCTCATGCGAATAATTACCGATCACCCCATTTCTGACAGTCATGTGTGTTGTTGAAACTTACGATTAGAATTCATGGCTAATTGAAACTTCAGACGAGTGCTGTATTCCACTAATGGGGGGTCGATACGTCTTGCACTTTTTATGAGAAAACCCTTAAGTTTTCAGTTGTGTCTAAATTTCGCCTAATTATTAGTCTAATATCCACAGGTGCATAAACGCAATACTTATGACGAAGAAACCAATGCGGCATTCATTTAATACAGATGCAAGTGAATTTTTTTCGCGATTCAAATTTGCGAATGGTCGAGAGCTTTATCGACTAACTTTTGGTCACAGGAAACTATGCACTTCGTTACATCGTGGGAGGCAAACCTCTCAAATGGTAACCTAGCTGTTCATGCTTCGGTGTAGGCAAGTTTAAATATCTAAAGTTCATCTGTTCTGTTCAAGCAAATATGCATTAAGACAGCTTTAAATGCACGACACTATATTCAAAATATGTAATTTTCTGGAGAAATGCAATTCCTTTGATGAAAGTTTGATTGAAATACAACCTTTTTAAGATTTGCGTAATCTGGCAACGCACGTACTGTTATACAAAATGACACGTCACTTCGAACGCTCCCAAAACCGAATATTCTAAGATGAATGATTTCCAACGAAAATTATTGTCCTATCAATCCACAGATACGCTCGAACAATATTACCAAAACCAATTGATTCTAGCACGAGGCATACTACCCTGGACTATAATTCTCTATCTCTTTCATACCTGCACGTTATTAATTAATTTACCCGAATCCAATCGTGAAATCAGCTTTATATGTCTGCTCTACATTGAAATCTAGCATACGAAGTTTTCGCCAGTTGCCTACGTTCCCGATTAAACGCTGTTTGAGATTTTTCCGAAGTACAGGCGTTTCAGATCAACATTCTTACAATAGAGATTGTATTATACCAACGGTCGAGACACAACTGACTGTCTCGAGTCCACGTTGCTCTTTTCGCTTTCTTTCGAATGGCAATGATAACGAGAGGTTGAACGTCGATCATAAATCTTTAGACCGATGTCCACCTCTTGGCTTCCAATGGGATGTTTTCAGCCAATGGACCGTATAGCGCGGCGATATATCGTCAGGGAGGAAGCACCAGGCAAGGAACGTATGGTCTCCCTGTTAGGGTCGTGACCATCTTCTTGCCGTCTCTTCCCCTCAGGAACATAATGTGTGTATCGTCTTCTCAGCATCCAGAATCCACATTCATACGTTCTCAGACTCGCACGATGATGGTGGGTGACATTATATGGATGGTGATGGATTAAGTCTTGTGCATGGTCGACGGTACACAACGGCGTCGAGTATGATGGCGTCGTCGTGTGCCATTCACGAGGTGGCTCGTAGCTTTTCCAACGCCGGCACCAACGATTCTTCGAGGGATGGCCCACAACTCAGGCCACACTCGCCGATCCATCGGGCCTTGCCACTTGCGTGCGACTAAAACCAAACAAATACCAGCTGTTCAACCACCTGCGAATGCATTGTCCAACAAATATACATTCAGTATCATTTAAATCCCAACTTTCTTCCCCGAATCTACTGAAAAGCGGATTTTCAACGCGCATTTGTATTAAAAATTGTCTTATCGAAGAGTGGTCAATCGCGCGTCACATTGAACCTTATCAGGAGCGAGCCAGTTGTCAGCATGACCTTCGCAATAACGCGGGGCCATTGTAAAGTGTCGTTAGCGAATCGATAATCGCGACGGCCCGCACACCTTATGGTCGCCTATCCATGTTAAAGCCAATGTATTCCATCTAGCTTTAATAATTCAATGCGGAGCAGAACGTTCCAGCAATACCTTTATTATTTGTGAATATATACGAGCAAACAAAAAGGGAAACTCCACCCAACCGTGACTAGAACTGAGCGTAATAAAGTTCAAATATAGACTTGAAAACTCGACGCTTAGGGAAGAGCGGGATTGTTTATCGAGGACAAGTGCTGGTCTGCGCGAAATTATTGAAGCCTCGTGAGATTTAATATTCCGGCGCATGGTGGCGAAGCTTTGTACGAGAAAGTAGGCCAGCTTGTGACCGAGATAGACAGTCCTCCGCTACCTTTACCTCCGCGAATGTCAGATCGATCGAGCTCTCCTCCATGATTCCGCGACTGCTGCTCCCGACGCGATATCAGTACCAATCAAAATAAATATTTACCATGGTGAGGTCGCGCTTCCACGCTGTACGGCAACGTCCGTCGCAAAGCGGGCACGGTCGTTGGAGAGAATAGCCACCGCACTCGCTACAATCGAGGGATACGTGCTCCTCACTCCACGAGACTCCGCATCTGTAATTATAAAGGAAATTACATGCTAGAGACACATTATCTTCCAATTTTTCAGTCCTTCGCGAACACAATTAACTAATTTTTCCTTCTTGCCTTGTAAACAACGCCGAATAAAGATACTTCGTGCGCAATTCTTTTTATGGTTTAGATGATCTTGTCTAGCATGCAAATACAAGTAATGACGAGTGACCGAAAGGACAAAGTACGGAGGAAAGTTCCCCTAAGTCTAGCCTATCATTGTGCCCCTGCCTACATCGTGAAGTCATCCGGCGGAATTAATATTAAACCGATAGGTTACGGAAATGCCGCGAGGTCAGCTGCTATATGTATTGCATTACTGCATGCAAGCCTTCTCCATTCCACCACCCACGGGATAGGTTTGGCTTTCATGTATAATAGAAGGAACTAGAACAACGTACATGTAGATCCTCGGTGACGATCATCTAAGGAGTTTACCTCGCAGATGTATACAATCCTACCTAGCTTGCAACGTAACCTTATAAAAACGTAAATTGCATCGGCTTTATATAACTTGACCGATCTGCATCTCTCTGAATCGAACGACATCGTATGGAACTCGCGATCAATCATGAAATAGAGTCTCGCGTGCCAGATTGCCATTGAATTAATAATTTGAGGCCGCAGCGCAACTCGTTACATGCCGGATAAGTACTACGTCAATTTTTAATTGCGCTTTACTGGTCACTCAGACTTTCATGATACTGTGCGATTTAACTGTCACTTCCAATCACTTTATCGATACTACCTTTCATCATGGTCATAATTTCTTTGCGTATGTATTTGTTAATATCATTAATCTCTTTCACGCTAAAAGACTCGACAGGACTTCATCACTTCAATGACTTTTTCTGCCCTTCAGAGTGAATGTATATCAATTCAATGACTTACATTCGGAGATTGCTAGGTCGACGGGAGAACAAGGATTTTGGTGCACGTGCCTTCGCGTCGCTGGCAATCTAACGTGATCATAATACCGTCTCTACTCTGGATCGTACCGGATTCTATTGTCGGGACGACCGACGCCGACGTCTGGCCGCGGGCTTCGGTTTGCGCAATGTGCGACGGACAGGCATTCTCACGCTCCGCGTCGCCTCTTGAAACAAAGCTGTCGCGAGTGAGCAAGTAAGCAGGCGAGCATGCCAGTTGTTGGCGAAGTACGTACGTTGTGCGTACGATCAATTGGGACAATCGGAAATCACCGGGCATGACGGCCGGTGAGAAGTCAATAGCACAAGGAGAGAGAGAGTTATAATTATATCGGCCTCTTAGAACGTTGCGCAACAACTCTGCGACATTTGACTCGCTCGTCGCGCTCTATCCTGCTCGCTTCTCAACCGTCCGCACGTGTGCGATGATCTACGACATTTCTTGAATATTTATCTAGCGCCGCTAGCCGACCGGCTCGCTCTATCTTCCTGATGATGACTGCGGAAAGATGAGGTTTCTCGTGAAGGAATGTCAAGTGTGTTTCGTCGAAGAATACGGTAGTCTGGCACGATACTTACGTGAAGCAGGAGTTCAGTTGAGCACGGAGTTCCTCAATGGTAAGGATCGTGTCCTGGTATTGAGGATGCGAGCCTTGCAGGCCGTCGTCGACGCTACCACAAAGACTATGGCACGACAGGGAAATGTTGCTCCTGCAGGCAAATGTATAAATGTTAATAATGGAAATTATAGTTCACCGAGATTAAATTTTATTGAGGAATTTACTCTTTTCTCTCGTTGCTCGTGCCAGGATACATTTAGCATTTTGTTAGTGCGATGCCAATGTCAGTCGACTTATTTCCGTTATACGAGTGAGCATTGAAGCAATTGACGTACTACTTTTTCCACGTCTTTTTCGTAGTCTCAGACGTAATTCGCCGAGTACGTGGCTCTTACGTAAGACAAGTAAGGCCAAGAATGTTTGCATAAAGAAAGGCTTCGTACTTGCGAGACGAGTATAATCATTATATGTGCCGTGTGGAATTTCGGGTGGCCATGAAATTAAAATCCCATGGCTGCGCGATGATTCCCGTTAAGGAACGAATTTCCTCAGGCGCCGCAATTGAACCATGTGACGTAATCAAGTTGGCACACCCAGAAGTGGCCACAGGTGCTTCCCGCTCGGATGCATTCGTAAAGCTACCTTCTCAATTTCATGGTCGCCTATATTTGAGGGTAAAAAAAGCAGCCACAAAGCTTGTCCGGCGCCAGAGATTTCTAGAGAATAGTTGGGTCTTGAAAAAATGGCCTTAAGTAACATGAAAAACTGTAGCACCTAGCGCAAGAAACGTTGTTACCTAACCAGTGCCGTTCTAGCATTTGATAACCAGTGTTCGAAGGCAGAATTTTAGCGGAATTTTACTGGACTAGCGCGTGCCCGTTTTATGTAAGAGATAAGTTCCATTGAAGCAAAGGACCGTAACGAAGGTCAAGCCGAACGACGTCGACCTTGATGCCGATCTACCGAGCATTAAACCCGGAAGAATTCCGTGATGGCTGATCCCTTTTCCCATTGATAGTTTCTGATACAAAAGCATCGGAGAGAAAGGTCTTTGCCCTATAAAGTGGCAAGATTACTCAGCATCTATCTCCATTTATCTTGCATTCCTATAAGAAACTCGAACTAAATAAAACTATTTTACCGTTCTTCGTACTTTTCACCGGTGAAATCAATGAACGAGAAAGATTCTGACCCGAGACATAGCATATGGAATGATCGAGATAGAGAGGTCGGAAATGTAATGGAAAATTGTCTGGATTTATCGAACTCGAGTATGCAGATATTGGAATTAGGAGGAAAAATGCCGCTCTCACGTGATGATAGCGTGGACGCCACGTAACAACTGACTCCTGCTGTGGCTGATGCGGAAGCACGCGCCACAGCTCTGAGAACGGGGATCTTTAGAATGCACAAGCATACTTGACCGTTTCCAATGCGAATTCCTCTTCTACCGGCGTGGGATTCCCTCGAGATTCATAACAAATTAGTCACAACTCCCGGCGAACCATTATTCAAATGCAATCGAATTACGCAGATTAGCTGGAGGAAGTGCGTCTGGAAAGCTACTGTTCTCGTAGCTATCGTAACTTGGATATTTTCGAATGCATGAATTCAATATTGAAGAAAGTAAGTCATCAATAATTCCCGCGTTGAATGAGTTTACCTTTCCAATTAATAGGCGGAGGGAAAAACTTTACTATCGGCAATGATTTCCCATGCGGACATTATTACGCGACACGTGTCGGGGCATGAATGTGTCCAAAGTTGAGTCGACCTTACATACACGAGTTGTTCGCGCATATAATTAAACGGGAAACGATGTTGGCCGCGCACACGAGGACCAAAGTACAAAAGCCTCGGGCCCTCTCATTCTGCTGCGACCGTTGCCTTTGTACAGCAATTCCGAGACATCCTGTGGACTGCCTTCACTGTCAATTACACGCCTGCGATATTAGAGACCCAGCGAAATTAGAAAACAAAAAGGAAGACGAAATTCAAATTTATTAAACCGGATGAATTTATCATTTTACGTTAAGAGATTTAGAAATCTTTGTTCGTTATACTTTTCTTTATCCCATTCCCATTTTTTTACTAGTATTCATTAGATAACCAATGATTTCTAGGTAAGCGACGCTTCGCTCGGCAATAATGTACGACGAAGTTGTTAATCACAAGGGTACCGAGAGGGTACTTCTCAACTTTACGACACCGTTTCTCTAATCGTTAAAAAGCGTAGCGGCACGTGGATGATGCATTGCGATAACGAATTATCAGCGGTTCACCGCTTTCCAACGTCTGCGCAGGCTGTCACGCGCGTCGAGGCTGCTCTTACATAAAGCTCTGCCGAGAGTAATTTCGGTGAACGGTGCAAGCTCGTTTCGTTCTTTCGAGCACACTCGTACTGGCGCCAAGGGTTTTCTCGGGCGCGTGTCCGAATTGCGCTCACCCTCGCTTGCTGGTAGAGACCATTTCGTAACGAGTCCACCACGCGCACTTGCATTATGCCAAGACAACGTGACTGCCACAAATAATACTGGGACTAATAATAATTCTGCAAGTCTGGCGCCGGTGTAAGACACCGTTTATAGAAGCTTGTAATTGAGGGTGCACCCTCTAGCATCCACATGAATAAATTAAGTGCACTGAATCATTCGTAGACCAATCATAGCTAGTTCCGCAAGATGAGTTGTCATTGTATCAAGAAATGCTATGGCATCTTGAAAATCAAACAGGTTGAAAATCATCGTGTAACTATGAAAACTAATTAGTCAATATTCAGTTTTAAATAATGATTCTAAGCCGTCTTCCATTCGTCCATCAATGGGTGCTAATGCAAATCTCTAAAGGAACGCACGATAACTTAAGTAGACATACGTTTTCCGCGAAGAATAATTAAGACGACTTTGCGGAACTCGAAGGTGTTGGCCGAGCGACCTTATTAATGCAGAACTGCATATTTCCAGCAATGGGAATGACGACAATTGTCCGCTTACTGGGAATTTCACTGGATCCTCTTACGCGAGGGAAGCAGGTATAAACAAGTGAGACTTATTAACTGCTTTAGGTGTTGGAGCAACGAGAGAAAGGGCAAATCAATGTTAAATGGAGCACCTTTGCCGGACGTCTCAAGAGCTTTTTCGCCTGAGAGTCGAGCGTGTTATTATGCACAAAAAAAAACTCACCCGTGGCGAGAGAGGCTCTCAGTGGCAGGTTGCACAGTAGTAGTGACCGACATGTTGCTCGGATGAGTTATGACTGAAACAGAGAAACGAAAAGCTATTAGTAACGCTGCTGATAGAATAAAACTGAAGGTGTAATGTCAGAGAACGAGTTACGAAATCCATGTTCTCCAAAATATTTCCTTCACACAATTGGCGCATGGCGGGAAAGACAAGGTTGGCCAAAGAAACCGACCAATTTCTGTTTACAAATGGCTACTTAAAACATTGTTGACCGGCTGCATCATGCAAAAACTTGAATAGCTGAATAAAAGGAATGTTGAGATCTAAATAAATGCTAATAACTTAGTGCGTTGCAGTGGAACTTCAATTTAATATCTACATGAATTTGAAGTATTTGTGCTCGATCATAAAAAATCGTTTCATTGGACTAATTTGTATCACAAGCTAAATAGTTATATGGCGCTTCTGTTATAAGGTCAGGAGTGTCCGGCGTGCGAAACAGCAGCAAACAGATATCGCCTGGAAATCCCCAGGTCGATATTTCATCGAAATTGTTCCTAGAAACCCAATTACTGCCAGCAGCAGACTTGGGGAGCCGAAGGACACCGTTCGACATAAGTTTCACCATGCGGCCTCTGCTACTTCTTCACCTCACCTTGGCACACACACATACACACAGTTCTCTGAACGGCAGACGAGCACTTTTACTTTCCCTGGAATGGAAAGCGTGCACTTCGCGCTCTGAATCTCTTAGTCCCGGCTATAAATCCTGTCCTTTGTTATACAAAGCTTTACGTAACCGGAACGAATGAAAAGTTGAAAGTGAGCTTGGAAGATGGTAGAGTTCGAGCGAGTGATAAGTTCGTTTTTTAATATTTGGAACGAAAGATAGACTGCTGGTTTGTCAGACAGAAGGAAATTAGAAAACCTCATTGCCGCAGGTCAACTGTCCATGTAAATTGATCGTTTCGTGGCATAGAGCTTGGGAAAAAGTCAACCGCAAGGTTTAGTGTGTCCCAGTTGGACTCGTTCGATTACCAGTATTATGTTAATTAATAGTTCACTATCTCTGCAATGACGTTACGTTTACAATTCTCGAGGAATATTCCCAAGGCATTCATTTGACTATATTTTCTGCGCCAAGAACATTAGTTTTCAATGCTTGTGTAATGTGGGAGTGTGTGTGAAAACGCATTGTTTCTTTGCTTCTACACGATGACAATGGGAAGAATTTGCGTGAGTTTGAAAAGAGAGAGGTCGCCTATCAACTCGATCCCCTAAGATTGGCGAATATTAATGCTATTAATTTCATGCATGCTGTCCTTGTTTGGGTTCATCAATGGAACCTTCTACTTATTGACGTCAATTATATCCAGCGGTAACTGCTGCTTCGTGTCTCAAGTCCAAAACAACGAGCTCCGTCAAGGAATCGCACTGACGTAGTAGTTAATCGGATTTTCACACGTTTCCAATACACAAGATGCTAATCAAACTATATTGTCCGAGATTGAAAGTTAAAACACAGTCCATTACTGTCCTTTCCACTTAAAGCATGAATCGCTGACCTTGCCAAGCTTTTACCAATACTTTAGTTTCGTATCGAGAAAGTTCTTCGATATCGCGAAGATAAAAATTCAAACAGTGGAAACAGTAGAGGGCTTTCTCGAATTTCCGGGGCTAAGTGTAGACGGAAAAAAATGGCTGGGTTGAAAATAGAGACGAATTGGAAGGATAACTCGAAGCTAGGATCGAAGGCTGGCGCAGTTGTTATAGCTTCGTCTCGAACGTCTGCCTCAACGCTCTCGGCTTTGCGGCATTAGTAATGCAATCGTAAAAATAGTATCGCGCGGTGGATAAAAATAAGCCTGCATTATTTTCACTTGATCTAGAGAGAGCACGAGGGAGCGCGTTCACGCGCCACTTTTCTATCT
Source organism: Ectemnius cavifrons (assembly GCA_964023945.1). Classification (NCBI taxonomy): domain Eukaryota; kingdom Metazoa; phylum Arthropoda; class Insecta; order Hymenoptera; family Crabronidae; genus Ectemnius; species Ectemnius cavifrons. Next base: position 8,568,739 of record OZ030384.1, on the reverse strand, counting down.
TGGCTCTTACCGAAATACAAATACGCCACCCACCCCTTGAATGACACTGACACCGGTTACGCGTGTCACACGCAAGGGCCGTCAATCTGCGTCAGAGTTAATTCACAGCCGGTCCGACAGAGCGTGCGCATTTTCTGAAAAAGCATGAATGGTTGCTCGACAAAGCAGGTGTTAAACTAAAAGAGGGATGCCGTAAGGAGAAGGACCGTGAAAGAAGTAGTCTTGAATGACGGCTTTCGTCATCAATCCAATATCGAGAGCATCATGATGTATCTTTATCTTTTACGTTACGTCGCGAAAGGGGTGACGTACGAGTAAGCAATTCCTTGCTGGAAATAGGTACCCTTTGCCAGCTTGAGCAAAAGATATTAATAATCCTAGACGTGAAAGACTCCTTTGCTCGCTATGTGACAGCGGCACATGCTTTATTGCTCTTATTACGTGTTAATGGGATACTTCATGCTTGCTTGACTCTCTAATCCTACTATAATTCTGTCTTGTTAATAAACCATTAAAAGTCTGGTACGATTGAAAGATCTGGATTATCTAATTATAATTAGGGGATATTAAAAAGAAATAGTTTAATGGAATGGGTGAGATAGCTTGTGCGGGGTACTTCAAGTACTGATATACACCGAGAAAATACTCAGTGACATTTACCTCCGCTTCACCTCTTGCTACCTGAGAATCCCATTTTACAATATCGCTATTTTCCTCTTAGTATTACTTTTAACCGTCTCGTTTGCTTATTTAAAATAGACGCGGTTGAATAAAGTATTTCTAGATATGCGACAACTTGCCTAAACGAAACGTTTTCGAAGCTGATTTGCCTATCTATAGCAACTTGCAATCGATACTTTTTTATTCCTCAAGAACTTCTGAATGCGCAGTTTCCATTGGTTGAAAGTAGACTCATTAGAGAATGCAAAACAATCAGGACTGGATTCCTTGTTCTTGAAATGTCCTCTTCTTATTGGTGGCTGGTTCGCAAGTTCACGGAGGCGAATACGTATGTTTCCATTAGGCGGAACTTCCTGGAAGGCCAACAATAGAAAGTGCAGTGCCATGGTAGGCGCCCGATACTTCCTGCGTGTCTCTATCGTGTTACTTCTGAGTGCCCAGTTTCGCGGCTTCCTTTTGCAACGATTCTAAATATACGCCCAGCCCGCCGGAAAATAGACTACAAGTCGAACTCGTTTCACCGCGGCTGGCCCATCGTGTACAGATTACAGGTAGACCGAGACTGGAGCTCCGACTGGTTCCGAGTCAAAAGGTAAATATTGTCTCTCTGTCTACCAATGCGTGAGATAGAAAATAATAACAAAAATCTAGTCATTCAATTAAAAAAATAGAATTCTATTAATCGTAATAGATTGATTGAATTTATATATCAATTTAATTAAATTAATGATAACTCTTTTATTTTACATAGCCATTCAAATGAACTCTCCGCATCACCCGCATAGGATTCCTCTCGCCGCAGGGGTTGAATTGGGGCCAACAACCCCCGAGGCTGTTCGGGTAGTCCTGCCGCTTCCCTGATAAGCGGGGGCGAATTCGAAATATCGATCCTGCCGCGAATCCCACGCGGATGCGTGTTACACGACGCGATGAAATCAGGTCGCCGAATACCCGGAAAGACTGGCAGCGTAGTTCCGCATACGAACGAACTGCTCGTTCCCTTCTAACCAGAGACACATCCAACTTTTCAACTTTTTGGTTCTTTCAGTCTCGCCGCTTTTTAAATTCCTAAGGATTAACTTCAACCTGACACACACTCAATTTAAAAATGTGTGTAATATTTTACATCTCTCAGCTTTTCTCATTTTCGTTCGAAGAACTATTTTTTCTGTGGAACGTTATTAAAGTTCGTATAGAAATGAAACTTCTACGAAGATTGAAAGAATTAAAGAGCGGAAGCCAGTTTACTCATCATTACAGGAAAAGGGCAGTTCTAGTCTCGCATAAACGGGTCGCTCTTTAAAGTGTTAGCCGCGCGAGGAATTAGGCGCGCCGAATTAGAAGATGTTATACCATAAGTCTCCTTTCATTGCGCGCTTACAAAAGATGACCGAGAAGTTGCACGGCCGGCTTTCAAGCGGGTTTATGTAATTGTACCACACTCGCCCGATTCATCATGGCACGACGACATTGCTGGGACCTTCGATTGTGTAATAACTGAGTAATGCGTTGAACCGCGCACCGCTCGTAACGATTTCCTTTTTGAATTATCGTTCCAACTAGCGCCGCGCCGTTGCTTCCAACATGAACGTTCAAGATTAGCTCCTGCAATAGGAAGACTTGTGTGATAAGAAACATTCCATGTAAAATGTAAGAGAAGTCTCAGACAGATGTAATACGAATTACAAATCAGCTTGAAGAAAGACTGGTCCGTCAACTTTAATTGAGATCCGTGCTCCCCTTTTAACAGATGTGCTTTCCTAGGCGATATTGTTGCGCCACGTGACGATACTTCACCCTGTGTTTGTTTCTCGGGCACAACTTTCTTTCTCATTCTCTCCGTTAGTACGAGGGAAATGTTTGTAAGCTCGAACGCAGGAGTAAAGCGAGGAATGCAGTGGAGCGTCAACAGGATTGAGAAATTAAAATTCCGTCTTTGGAATTCGCAGTGGCACGACTACTGGCGTAACGGGTTCCCGGGCACTCGTTACACCAACAGATATGCTCGAACGCCGACGAGGCCTGACCTCGTTGCAAACTATGCTCGCTTCTACAACACAGTGCCAGCCACTCGCCGTGCTTCTTTTACCAAATCAAAACAGTGTGGATTCCAAAGCCGATGACTCGTGCTGCGCGAGCACTGCCTGACTACCTTGCCTCGCTCGATTACTTTCACGAATGAAAAAAGATTTGATAATCCTGGGGAATCCTGGCCTCCCAGCATTCCATGCGAGCGCTATGAATATTCTGTTTTAAAAATACAGCAGGCAATTGAAATTCTTCCGGTTAGTATTCTCGAAATTGCCAGTTGATAGTTGGTGAATAAAGAATAAAGAGAAAGTGATATACGAGAAATGTAGTAACTTTAAGAATAAGGAAAACATTGAAGATAAGGTTCATTGTTATAGGAATAGGAGTTTGGTATGGTTGTGTATGTCGGACATAAAGGTGCCTGAAGTTGGCCGCGCACCTCGCCGCCGAGGGTATTGATTCTCACGCTCGGCTTCCTTCCTCTGCGCGCTTTCGTTGCGGAGCCTTCGACCTCCACGAAAATCATCGCGCCTATTACTTCTACTTAACTACTACAAACTTTCTTTACCCTGATTCTACTCATAATTCTCATACAAATAGTACCAACACTCTTCTTTGAAATAGGACAAGTATGACTTTGTCTACAGTGAAAGCACAAGCAGACGTCGCAGCGCTCTGGTACGCAAAGACGCGCTCTCCAGCGCACCTTGCAGGGCGTCGCCTTTCAAAACATACATTCAACATGTCGCCCCACACGAGGGCGCATTCCTCTCGCACGAAAATGCGTCTCCCGCCTTCGCACAACCGCACACACCCCACGCACATTCGCACGCCGAGTGTTCAGCTTTCATCACTGCCAGAAGGAAAAGTAGTGGCGAGCGATGCTCGGCAAGCTGGCACACACAGACACACACTCGCTCCGAGAAAGCTATCATTGAAGCATCACAGAAACTTACATTTGCCGATGCTAGTAGCAGTAAGTAGTCCCCACGAGAGGTGATTGTAGATGGCAAACAAACGCTGCAGGTTAACTCGCCAGTTCACTCGCTTCGAGAATCTCTCTGCTGTAATAGTTGTATGTGACACGGGGAACGTTCAGCTCTGCACGAACGATCTGCTCTAACTGGATAGCAAGTAGAGGATGATTGCGTGCACGAGGAAGAGGAACTCTCGTTGGAAGAGAGGATCGATACTGTTGGCCGAGGAGGCAACGGATTCGAACTCGAGTGAGCGGAAAAAGGTTGCGAAGCACGAACTAACGCCACGGAGTCACGATTCTCACTGAAGCGACTGGCCGTCGTGTGGGGTACTTTTATAACTGCGGTCTGCTTTCCTGTCAGACTTGGTGGGGATGAGATGTAGGCGTAGCGGGGTGGGAGGGAGTGGAGGGCTTGGAGGGGCGCTGCTAAAGGCCCATCTGTGTACGACGCGACGTCGGGTTCAATGATGCGCCGTAGTGGTGGTACTCAGCCGACGGACGTGTGGCTTTCTGTTTGTGTGCGCGCCTGGATCCTGCGCTAGTGTGCACCACAGTGTGTACTGTGTATTGCTGTGTACTAGGGCAGGGATTCTCCGCGCGTGGCGCCGGCATGACAGACATGCCGGACGATAAGTAATGAGCAGCTCTACCTCCGATAAGAAACCTTATCGGCTTCTACCTACACAGACACATCTATGTAGATCTCATCGGTATTCGAGCACTAGGTTTTTTGACTCTGTTTTTTTGTATTACTAGGAAAATTGACCTCAGAGAAGTCGTTTCTTTTTGGGGCAACGATCACTTGGGACCAAGTGCAAATGGTCACAACTTGTTGATGTTTACGGGCAAAAGCGAATATCGGTGTATGATATTCTCAGTCGACTTTCTTTTATGTTTTAAAACGGAGGATATTGGTTTGAAAAGAGATAAATGTATTTTGAAGGAGTCTTGTTTCGATCATTTTTGTTCACTGCGCTTGGTCCTCGGCTTGTGTGGGGATTTAGTTGAGAGATGCGCCGAGCGCAGCGCTACTGGCGTTCGAACTCTGGTCCAGCATCGGTTCCCACGGGTTCGTTCAGGAATTCACAAAGGCAACTTTGAAAGCCGCTTTAGAATGGGCTGGAGTTCTTGGAAAAGATCAACTGGCTGCTTGTCGGCTTCCGAAAGATGTAAGCGCCGAGTGAGACTACGGACGAAAGCTCGTAGAATCTCGCTTCTGTCCTCCATGATTTTTACCTTGACTCGTCATTGCCCGATATCCGTGAATACCCAGGCCACTCTGTTCAATGCAACCGAGTGTTCTTGTGGCGCAGCGAGCACTGGCTCGTTCACAAAAGTCACATTCCACAATGATAAATCTCTTTCCAAGTGGCGATAAAATTTCTACGGAGATCGATATCACCCTTGTCCTTTCTCGGCCGCCGAGCTTATCGATTATGTTTGCCAAAGATTTCATTCGATCTCGCGTTTCATAAATTGCTCGCGTACTGCCCGGATGAGAAAGTATATATACACATACGCACGCGGCTAAACTGCGTTGTTACTCTCAATATCAAACACACTGTCCGTCACAATTATTCACACAACACAATAGTCCAAAAGTGACCACTTAGCCAAAGGAAAATTGGATGAAACGCCGGCTTAAAAATAAGTAAACCCAACACCCACAGTATATTGCAAAGATCCGAGTCACCGAGATCCAAAAATAGTTATGCATGTCATTACTGCAACTTACGACTTTTCTTTGTAATTCGATCATTACTCTCTTCTGATATACTATAACTTATCAAGGCCATTCATGAAGAATATATAACTTTCTTCTCTCTTTTCTGAATCAAGTCGAAGAGAGATTAAGTCCATCATATATGTGGTTAGTTAAAAATATCTCTCGACAGTCGGATCGAAGTCAGTCTCTCTCACTCATTAAAGACATCCAGGCTAGGATGCATGCGACAGAGAGAAGGGTTAGGGGGCGCCTCTTGATTATTTCCAACGAGTTTTCCACGTGTCGGAGATAGGTGGCGAGGGGGTAGGTGGACCAAGAACGAGTGGGTGGTCTTCGTGAATCATGAGAGTACGTGGGTAGCTGGGTAAGCCAGAAGGGAGACTCTGGTAGCGCACGTGCACTGACGGTAATTTGCAACGTGTCCCTAAGAATTTTCTCTAACTCGGCGAACTCAGGGAAACCAACTCCGACATACTGGACACACGTGTGTTGGCGGGAAATGACGCGTGATTTCACACGTGGTTACGTATTTCGGTCTCACAGGCACGCGTATCGAGAGAATCATCGACCGTCATCGCTGGCATATTGTTCATCGAGTGGTACATGTATCGATATGCTTGCTTAAAGTAGCACATACGAGTACCGGAAAGTAGGATATATAAGTGGGAAGAATTCTATCTAGGCGAGCGATAATGTTACGTGCGAAAAACAGTCGGATTTCGTTATCTGGTTTCGTGTCGGTTGGCATCGAGTGCTTTCGCTGTTCCTCTTGATGATAATTTTGGCGTGACGTATAACTTTTTTGAAATGGTTGTACGAACTTCTACAATGACTCGATGACACACCCACGCAGGATCTTTTGCACTCCTTTCCGCATAGTTGAGTCCAATGAATCTATCCTGGAAGTATTCGTCTTCCCACGATCGGTGAATATTTGCAATGATTTGCAGTGAGTGTTGGAGGAGAACGAATGATACAAAGGTCGTTTCTAATCATTGACTGACAGACACCGAGCTTCTAAATTAATCGATATACGTATCGAGTGTACACTTGAGAAATTAATGGATATGAGGAACTGTTGATATTCCTTTAACTAGCTAGAACTCGTATTCTACTTTATTTGATCATTAAAAACTGCTCTCATCATTATTCACGAATGACAGTCTATCAGGTGCGAAGTGCACTCATATCACCACTGCTACTTTATAAAGATAAGCCAACCCATTAGATCTTACACTTTTCGAATTCGAACTTGACTGATTGCTTGATGAATGAATGCAAATGACGTCGTTCGAAGAAACGCTTAGCGCAAGGAAGGACTACTATTTTACTTGGTCGTCATTGGGGGACACGTTCAAAGATAGGTGCCTGTCGACTTGGAGTGCACGTGCCGGAAGTCGGCACGGGTGTACTGTATTTTGTCCTTCGCTTCCATTACCTCCATTAGCTTATATTATATGGTTAAGTACTTGCAAAATGCAAATTACAGTGCTCGAGACAGGTCAGACAGGTCTCTCGGCAATTTTCAGATGATCCCTGGATGATTCCATCGTAATTTCCTCAGAATCCTGGGACTACGCGTGGCGCGTTGCTGGCGTAATTAACGAGCAATCAAGTGGCCCGTTGTTTGCTTTGTTACGAGTTCTACCCAGCTGAGATTTTAGCCCATAACCCACTCACACGCACAGACAGAAAAAAAAGCTAAAGCCTAGTGTACATAATATGTTTTCGGGCGAAACGTATTTTTCTCTCACTCGCCGTTCGATAATAAGCTCGAACAGTTCTGCCAGACCCACTTTCGCGATTTCTATTTCGAAAGCCAAATACCGAAAGCGAATCGTCATCCAATCGTTGATTTACTTGCCTGTAAATCATCGGCTAATTAGCCAGTATCGAACAAAGCAATTCGATATCATGAATGGTTCTTTATTCCACGAATCGGATGACACTGGAAAAGGCAAGTTTGCCAGAATAATGTGCTATTCGACTTAACGAGGATTCATATGAACAACTGTCGAGAATTCGATGGGAAATCTATGTCGATTCGATCTGTCGACATGTGTTTTGTCGACGCGATGAACATTGGACCGCATTGATCGCAGTAATATTTTGAATTATGCGACGAACATGATCGATCGACCGAATGTCAAGATTACACCAGGGATCTTTTGCGTTCAAGGTTCGCTCGTTGCTTGTCTGCGGATAAACTTAACACGTCGATACAATTCAAGAATTTCTCAATTTCACTATTTTATAAAGTTATTTTATAAAATACAGTACTAAAAAAACTTCTCAATCAAATATTCTCTCATTTGGAAAGTTATCATAAAAATCAGTAGATTAGTACATCGATCACTTATATCGATTCGACTCTTTTACTAATTTCTGTGACAAGTCTGAGTCTATAAATGATTGGCGATGCATACGTGTGTGTATAGGATACAATTTAGTGATGTAGTGCGTAGTACCAGCAAAGAGAGCAGCAGCCGTGCCCGTGATCCTGTTGAGTCGGACAAGAGATAACGGCTCTTGAAGCAATTATTCATGCTTTCTTGTGTGCCCGCCGCGTGATAATGTCACGTGAATACTGACAGTCTCGTGACAAGAGGATTAATGTGTATTTTTGCACGGCATTCCTTAATGCCCTGCAACAATCCCCTCAGGTACAATATCCTCGTTTCTACTCACGACTAATGAGTATTGAGTTAATTTAATGAGAGCCAACCAATCAATTTAATCTTTTATCTACCCATAAAATTATTATTGCATAATAAATTTGATTAAATTTCAAGATAATAGTCGAAGAAGTTGCAATAAGAATTTTAAGGTAAAAAGTACTAAGGTAGACCCAACAGATCAACTGGAGATCATTCGAGATGAAGTCTGGCGCAGCTGTATTATCTTTGGAAATTGGCAAGATCAAATATAATCGGAGTGGTGAGCGTTACCAAGCACGTGTTAGCGAGTCGAAATGTCGAGCAGCTCTTCTCGTAGTGATGCTTAAGTGAAACCAGTTCAAGCCGGTCGTAAGGAGTCACAGCATATCGCGGTGATAATCGCACGTGGCAGGTTTCGCAGAGTGCGTTATTGGTAAGTGTGAATCGTGCGATGATCACACAGATTCGTAGTGTAGTACAAGTAAACCAGTAGTATTTACTTAAAATTCAGTTGGCAAAAGGACCGCCTCGTAAATTATCCGCCGACGCAAACAGACTAAACAGAGAAATTTTGGAGAACCGCTGCCGTGTTTTTACCGAAAGCAGTAGTAAATAAAAACTTTTAGAATGCGTTGAATGCAGAGAAAACCTTGAGAGGTAGACTCGATCGACGTCCTTCGATATTCCATCTGACGCGTTAGTGAAGTCTTGCAATTACAGGTAATCCAGAACCCTTCGGACACCCCGGAAACGCCCAGCATCCGTTGAGAATTATATTCGAACCTGTCATTAAATCGAAGGTTTACGCATCGAAATCACGTAATTACGTTACCAGGCGAAAGTACCGATCACCCTAAAATGCAGCGGGCAATTTTATGAGCTGCAAATTGATATCAGTCGGACATTTCTCGACGATGCTCTTTATTCACGCCCGGAACTCACCCAGCTTGAACTTCCAAACGTGCCTTCATTTGCACTGCGCTCGTAAACCTCGCACACCTCGAGAATATCGAGGTTTCACAGTTCTGACCCCGCAATTTATTACTCCCTCTCGACGTCTCTTCAAGGATATCTTTCATTATCAACATTTACGACTGCCAATGCGCATATTTTAAATAAGCGATTTTTTTTTTCGAAGAATTTCGAGAGCTCCTGAATCGGCGGAAGTCTGGGTCTGAGAAAATCCGAGTAGGAAGATGCACTGCTAGTACGACGATTGAATATTAAAGAGAAGGTCGAGCTCGAAAGGCAAGGAATAATATTAAGTATAGAAATAAGAAAATATATTTATTAATAGAAAGAAAACATTCCAATGATTTTAAATAAAGCATTTCCCATAGAAATCTATCGTTCTTTAGAATATCTCATGCGATATATGACTATCATACGATTTTTATAATAATTATTATAATTACAAGAAAAATATTCAATCTTATTTATCGACCTTCGTTTCAAGATGCATCGAAGAAGAGTTCGATGTCAATGTTAATCTAAGCAACAAGGAAGTTATGCGTTGTTTAAGGAATTCTGTGATTCTTGAAGGTCTGCTATTTACTCTTTCATATACGTATGTGCCCCAGACAAATACAAGCTTGAAAATACATCACTTCTACGAGTCCATGTTCATTGCCATGCAGATAGAATATCCTCAAAAACTATCGAACAAAAAGTTGATTACCGCGTACTCTAATGAGCGCGTAAATATACGCGCCTCCGAAATTCGATAGCCGCAATCACTTCCGCCTGACGTAACTTGGAAAGTATGTTGACTAGGAGGCGTGCGGTAAGTACAGTGATAAAGTCAGTGAGTTCGCTGGGAGAACTTGCGCAATCTCGCACGAGTCGCATCAGATTTTTACTCTTCGAACCAAACACAACTACCAAGTTCCCCGGAAGAACATGCATAGAGTTACATGCTTCTAAGAATGATGAAAGCGACATGTAACTTAAGATAAAAGAGACACACACACGATTGAAAAATATATCGATGCAAGCTGAAACATATGGAAATTGAAAGTAGTACATAAAACAGGATTTTAAATGAGTGAAATCTTAAAAACATTGGTAAAATCTTTTTGCATCGATCTAACAATACTTAATGCATGAGAATAAATAAGACAATGGTCATTAATGTTGATGCACCGCGTCATTAAGTAGGCATCGTAAACAGAGGAAGTTGATTCGGCATCAAGAAATTCAAATTAAGTGGTATTTCCAGTGTAAGAACTAATCGGTGGTTTGTTGTGCGCTTCGAGGACAGTGCGTGCGCTTATTCCCTCGCTTTTTCAGCTCACTTCTTCGTGATTCCTCGTTCGAGAACAATGCCAATTCGAATGCGAAGGACGTGCGTCACTATCTGCCGTGGAATCACTTGAACCATACTGCGTACTTCCGTAGAAGTTGATCGAACATAGAGACTTGACCAAAAATCAAGGCGGTAGTGATTCGATCTGACTTCAGTGACACTTGATATTCTTCTAGACTAGAACACGTGGGTGTAGAGCGCTCGAAAGATAAGATGTGATTAATACTAATTAGAATTCGAATTTACGTATACGTAGGCGTATTTCCGGTCGATTTATTACATGACTATAACTAAGCACAATGACCTTGTAACTATTTTTGATCATTATAGACAGACTCAATAAAAGTAGTGTAAATAAAAATATCAATATCCTAGAATGGACTACTCGAAAGAATCTAAGGGAAGCAAGTCTAAACTGAAGGTAAGTAACAAGAGCAAAGTGGAACTCGAGCCACGGAAGCAAGGCAAATACACGATAATGACGTTCATGACATACATAAAGCGGCAACGCACGAGAGCACACAAGCGGGTGATATGATTCTTGCTGGCAGGCGTCGCGACGCTTTTCCCTAGATTTTCGATCCTAAAGCACGTGTGGCAAGGACGCAATGGTTAGCGAGCAGGACTCGTTCTTGGCCGCGTGCACTTGCGAATGCGCCAAGGTCGTTATTGCGAGCTCTTTAAAGGTCAGTGCGTGTTCCATTCGTCCTGGCTTCGATCTTGGAAGCTTTAATGGCCGGTTCATCGACTCGGCTGCGGTGGCTTCAAGGCCACTTCTCTTACGATCGGCCGAGAACCCCAGCAGAAGAGGGCACCGCCAGACTAAAGCGATTTAGCCTTGGGAAAGGAGAAACGCTCACTGACGTATTATACGTGTCTATCTCACTGGCAGATATTGTCAGAGTGTGCGAGCCAGTTGACGGAATCCGGATTAACCCATTGCCATATAACAATGAAATCACGAGATGCAACTAGCAATACGAAAAATCTGATTGATTTATGGGAGATTGATTCATTCTGAGACCCATAATGTCTGATAACGGTGAACGAAGTCATAAGATGTCCTTAAGAAATTCTGAGGTTATATATTAAAGAAATACTGAATATTCTTATTACAGATTTGAATGTGTTTTAGACTAATGAATATTGTTATACGTCTACAAATTCTATGACAATAAGATAGTCTTACTGTATGGAAAAATCGTGTCCGACCTTCCGATGATAATTAATACACGATTGGAAGTGAGGGATAACCAGGGATACCGTTAACGAAGGACACTTTATACCTTCGGTGGTCGCTCGATCCTTGGAAAAATCTTACTGTACTGTTAGATATTCTGTTACGCGTATACGGAATTTTTTCCTTGCCCGTCAAGGTGAACAGTGACATCGCTTTATTGCCATGGAAAAGGGGCAGTAAGGACGGGAACCACCGCTAATATTACCATTCTGAAATTGATCTCGCAGATCGCACGTCTGAGCCAATAAAATTCTCATCCATAAAAATTAACCCTCCGTCGACCTATCGCGACGTGACACTCACTCGCATCTTGTCATATCGATTCTCCTCTGTGATGCGATCTATGTGCGATGAGTTTAATCGTATATTGCAATGAAGCTGAAATCTTACGATTTGCTAGGATGCAAAAATATTCAAATTAAAGGATTGAGTAAACATTTATCATCTTTCAGCTTATATTTAAACTCATTATTCTGACAAACTTTATTATAATCATTATTCTATGAGCCAGAAAACTTTGATGTTTATTTCGACTTTCGCAAAAAGGATTTTTGATTCTCGATCGACGCATTAAAGCCGTCACAACGGATATCTTTAATCCAACTGAGCGAATTATCGGAGTGATAAACAGAAGGATTCGACGATCCTCGACGTATCAAAGTGATCGGATGACCAAAGCTTGTGGACCGTTTAAAATCCTCCCTTCTTCCTTGTTCTCTCTTTCGACTGAGAAGATTGCGAGCACCTTGCGGAGTGCACGCGTGTGGTCGGAATGGAAAGATGAGAATGTTGATGAAACGTCGGCCACGCCGGCGATTATGCACGAGCTTCTGACGTATTAATCGCGTCGACACTTCGCAACTCTTCTGTCTCACTTATATGTGTGCCACACACGATGAGAGATATGCATTGAAAACGACATGAAGAACACCTGCCGAGCAGGAACTTTCCTCTTCGGCTTAGCATCGCGCGTCAGTTACGTGACGGCCAACGTCGTCGACGACGAAATTCTAATCCTATGTGGAAACATCCAATGATTTACAAGGGCTGTCGTTGATTCAACATTAAACACACAACGACCAATCTCTCTTTCACTGTGCCAAGTTGGAATTGTGACGTTTGTCAGTCATGACGTTACAATTGAAAAATTCAGTTTGAGAGAAGTTTAGTGGTAGCAAAATTTCCGCAGCCTCCTCTTCAATTCTGGCCAGCTCTGACTGGTTGGATATCGGTGATAAAAGATCGTTATCGGGGGCGCGTCGACTGGCTGCTCGAAAGAAAGAGTCCCCGTCGCAACGCGTCGAGTGCTCTGTCACTCTCTTATCTGACTCGTAGCGTTCGAGGAAATTAATCAAGGCACAATTAGTCGTCGAGCGTGACAGCATCGAATGTTATCGCTTCCCACTTCTGTCAGGAAGTTTTGTTTCAAGGAAAGTAGTCCTTTGTCAGGATTTCTTATAAGAATTTACTAAAAAATTACTTTATTTTATTCGTGTATTAGACTTTATTCTTTAAAGGATATCAAAATATCCTTTTGAGTAGCTTTGAAAGAATGACAACAGAATATGCTTCTAAATGGAGCTTTGGGAGCAAAGCTTTCTCCAACTGAAGTGCAAGGGGTGTTGAATATAGTCTCACTCGGAAATAGTCGCACAGAAACAGAGTGAGAGTGAGGGAGAGAAAGACAGCGGTATGAAAGGACTCTTGCGGTTAAAAAGGGTGAAATGGAAGGAAAGGGAAGCAAAGGGCGAGGAAGGGGGAAGAGCAAGATATAGGAAGGCAGTGGTTTTTGCCGCTCGCCCCGTCTGCATTCCAAGATCTGCAGCCAACAACCTCAGAAGTGCATTCGCACGCGCGCACCGCCGAGGACGCCCGGACGCAGAACAAGACAGAGGAACTTCCGAACGAGGGGATCCGAAAGAGAAAGAGAAACGGAGAAGATTTATCGAGCATCTCAGGTCTTTTCGCCTTTCCTTATACGTTTATTCTTGTTTCCGTTGGACTACGAATTTTCCAGGGAAATGGAAGGATTTTTCAGTGTGTCAATGCCCTTTCATTTCTCCAAATTTGAACTTCGAGGAAGACGACTTTCAAGAAATTTATTATAATTTCATGATAAGTCGACTTAAGTTGGATCAAATAATCGTAGGAAGCTTTTTATTGTTAATAAAACAGTCCTTGATAAATATTCGTTCTTTGGAATCTTATAAAGGAAGTTTAAGGGTTTGGAATGAGAAACTGGCGAGCGTAAAGATGTGTAAAAGAAGAATGGCTCCCGATCGAGGGAACTTTCCACGGGGTCCGATTGCAAAATGAGCAAAGGGCTCGGAGCGCAATAAGAAATAAATAAACGAAGAGTGGTTAGACGTCGACAGAGAGAGACTAGATGCCACCCCTCGTCGAAACTCTAAGAGAAGATCTGTACTGCGCAGGAAGAAAAAGGATCGAGAAGTTTCTTGGAAAGGTTCGCTGGACTAGAACCAGTTCCTTGCAGTTCAAAGGAAGTGCGACTAAAAATTCAACTAAATACGATCATTACCTATGTAATCATTCATTCAAATACCAAAATATCTCCTCAAATTTAATACGATCATCTGGCTCTACTCGTCAAAAGGAATTCACAGAATTCAAAAGAATAAAGAACAGGCGAAACACGATTCTCAGATCGCCTCGCGAAACCTGGACAAATGATTTCTCCGAGAAAAGTTGAGATCATCTGCTTTGCACTCACCGAGATGCACTGGAAACTGTATTCTTCGGATGGTGCGCGCCGAAATAGTCGTAGACTTGCTCGGCGAACATTCCCTGACTCAGCCGGTATTTTCGGGTGCGGTGGAATAGTTCCCGCTGAAAATAGAACTCCGAGTGCCCCGTAGAGGAACTACAAACCCGTTTCTAGCTTGCATTGAGTGCGAGAACTGAGTACACGTCGAAGGCCAGCATTCAAGAGCTCCCCTTGCTAGAATCCTTCCGCAGTCGTTCTCCTGCAAAGGAGGATCTCGATTGAAGGACTCATTAATTTTACAATGGATGCATTACATCCATCTGATCCTTGGAGAGCACTGACTTCGAATACAACATACGCCAACTACAAAGAAACATTCTACAAATACTCGGCGAACGGTGCCAACGAGTCCGTGGCTCTCGGAAGTGGATCAGGGCACTTGGAAACGAAAGAAATCGACAAAACACCTAAAATGCATCGGCTAAGTAAGGCGAAGCTTATTTCACAACAAGAAAGCATCAGGAATTATCAACGTACAAAGCGGACAGATCTCATTCGTCCGAAGAACAAATACCTCGCAAAATTCACCGTGTAAACCGATGTGTTTTTAGCCGAAACTCGTTGTTTCTTCTCCATGACAAGGAGAGACAAATAAATGACGATGCAAAAATCGTCATTGATAAGCGTGCAAATCTGTTTAGATCGTGCGTTTCTGGTAAACTTGACAGTCCATCGACAGGTGTCTGCTAATTTCAAGATACTTCTTGTAATCCACAAATGTTATTAAGTTCGACAGAACTATTGACTGATCATTTGTGAGAAATAGTTTATTATGGCAATGACTAGAATCATATAAGGTAAAACATTTCTTCAGCATAGGAGTTTCTACGAATAGGACGAGTCTTGTTTCGATGATGAGAAGTAACTGATCATCGCAAAGCGATCTCCAACTATCGTATAATTCTATCGCCAAGTTTACCAAGTATCATCTTGTGCGCTTCACACAAGTTCCCAACAATGTCGCACTTTCCAGGACAATCGTCGCGATGAAAACGAACGCAGGACACCCGATACGCGATCATCTCGAGGAAGAAGGAACAATCGAACTCTTTGCATATATACTACGCTCCCGAGGATTCCAGGAAGCATCGTCGATCGCTTTACCCTTATTTACTTCGACATTGCAATCCGTAACATCCAAGAATGCGACAGACGGTACACTTGACATACTTGGTAGCACTCAGGATTTATGCTTTCGTTTGAATCAGGAAAAGCGTGCCTTTCTATATGCAATAATTTATATCCCACACAACGCTAATTCGTACTTTCTCCTATAACAATTTCTATTTTGGCGATGTTAATAATTCTCAAGTGAATGAACAATCATTTGACTGTAAAAAAAAGATTTAATTCTGATTAGAAAGAACTATTCACACACGCTTTTGAAGTACTCTTTAAAAAGACAGATTTTCTTGTATATTTCTTAGTGTGTGCATTTAGACTAAGCTATTATTTACATGTCTTATAGTTAGCAAGAAGTATAACTCGGATACGTGTGGGAGAGAGTGTGTCACGGCTGCATCGCACGGGCGCCTGCTGCAGTTATATCACTTTCGCCCGCGATCCGGCCAGCCAATGTGAGCTGGCAGACCTTGGGACGATTTTCCTGTTCAGCCAGAACTCGGTTAACGCGATTAGTCTTATTGGATTAATAGCGAGCGAACGACAAACTCCGCAGGAATAAGAGGAGCGCAGAAAAGCGAGCGTCTTCTTGGTGCAATGACGCTGCGAAGACCAAGCCCGGTATCGACGATGTCGATGCACTTTTTCCGCTTGTTTACCAGACACTCGGCGAGCTGGTTCAACAAACCTTTCGTTGCGATCTGCCAGACCACCACGAGACACAACTACTATCAGGAAACTTGAGAGAGAAATTCGGAAAGGAACTTTGGAAATTGATAATCGTAAATATTGATGTGATATGATAGATTTTCAGACTTTTAAATCTTAAACGTTTACTATTGCTCGAAGTGAAGAAGTTTCGTCATGAAGTTATTCTGTTAAGCTTGTGCTAGGAATAGCCATTCACATTAATGACTAAACGGTCTTCCGATGACTGTTAATGCCAGAGACACGCGAGTCGGTGGCTTGGTAATTGCATACCGAGAGTGCCATCGGTCACCGTGGCAAATGTGTAAAGGCGTTTCTAAAGCCTTTACGAGCCTCTATTTTATTAAGGGCTGGTGGGCGACTACGCATTACCCTCTGAGATAAGTATTCGACCTCGCACCCAGCATTCTTCGAATTTCCCTGTCTGGCCTTTCGCATGAACCTCCGACAGAAAATAATCTGCCTTTACCAGTAGAATCAGTATTAATACTTCATACGGATTAATACTACTATAATGTTCTTCCAATGGTAACATAATACATTCATAATAATTTATTAAGAAAACAGTCAAGCGTCGATTATACGAATTTCTATGTTTCAATCATCCAATGAAACTCCTTAATAATTTACGGAGCATGCACGTTTCCGGAAAGCCCTTGAGAGCACAAGAATACATAGTTTCCCTGTCTTCCGGATTAACGTTATTGGAAAAATATATCGTAGCACGGAACACCGTCGATGACGTTGGCCTTGAATTTGTAATCCGGTGAATTTCCCTTCGGCCTCGCGTGCGCTGCAAGCTCGATTCTCCGGTGACATAACGTCGCTCGAGACACGTCCGAGACATATTGCGCCGTTAGTTTATTCTCACACAACGCTTTTCATACTTCAATTTGCTATGAAAAAAAAAATAAATTGTCTCTTAGATATACGAGACATTGTCATCCTGACTGAATCTCGAGCAGTCATTTTTTCGTCTCGTCAAGTGTCAAGTTGACACTGTCAACAGACTGACAGTCGAAAGCGTCAATGCCCGCTCACATCGTCGAGCATTACCGGAAGACCGAGAAGTGTCGTCGGCGCATCTGAAATCGCCTTATTTCTGCGGTCAAGCATAGGAAGGTCAAAAGGTCCTATGCTTCGCGGTGGTCGAAGCCACTGGAAATTTTACACTTCACAAGCTGTCTAGCCTGGCTGACCCTTGCGTGCAAAAAATCTCTATTAGTCTGCCGATACTGACGAGGTCGAATCAGAACTATAACCAGGGGCAGCTAACGTATCGTAATACTTGCTTCGTTAAGACTTTTTTTCATTCTTAACCAATTATTTTTGTTATTTGTGTGTATATATATTCTCCCTTCCACAGGAACTCATCACTTTGTACATTGCACATTACATAACGATCTTATTTCAACTACACTATAAATACAAAAAGAAATCCTTTAAAGGTCCTTCCGCACGATGCGAGTCAAAATGCACATATACAACTACAATTCTGCTCACTGGAAGTACCTTTACTCGCAACGTGTATAAACCCCTTAACAGGACCGAAAGTGTTAAAAAACAACGGATTCTCTCCTTCCGCATTAGGTATGAAAGCACGGTGACTGAGAGTTCCTAGTACGGTGTCAAATGGATGGGCGTTGTGTCTGAAATTGATGACTGCATCTGACCGATATCCTCGTTACTGCGTGTATTGCGGCGAGCTAGATAAAAACTGGAATGGCTCTCCTTTCGCCTGTTGTGCCACATAGTGCCAGCCAGTAATCGATCAATCGGATCGAACAAGTGGATCAAGCTTAAATCGTTTGAAACTCATCGAATTCTTTCTCGCGCGCTGATTTCCCAGCACACAGACACTTTTCTCTTGAAACGGAAGTTGTTTGCCTATCAGTGTTCGATACGAGAATCGACACGAGGTGAGCTCGATGCGAATGCGTGGGCGTGAAAGCATACACGCCTTCTTATCGCTGATAAGTCAAAAAAACTCGAGGCATATAATTCAAAGAGTTGGTTGGTCGATAGAGGGGATGTGCATGCGAGGCTCGAGTGACCGGAATTTGCCTGTTAAATGGACGAAGCCTGATGGATTACAAGCTCGAAAGGTTTATCTAATTTAAACTCTCCAAAACTAGATTCTCGTAAGGACTACTTATAGGATGATTCATTGATCTTTTAGTTAGCAATGTCACATTCACTTTTTATCAAAAGATTAAGTATAGAATATATTATTGAATATAATATATAATATAATAACATAATATTATACATTTATATTATGTTACATAAATAATACACAGAATATAATATTAAATATAATATAATCTAACAGGCTTTGCTAGTGAATGTCGCGACTGGAGGAATTACGATGACAGAACTCCGACACAGAAGGCCGCTGCAAATCTGACTATCTAATAGCGAGTGATTGCGATCTTTCGAATGCATGCGAGGCCAGAGAGAGCACGCATGCCATCGGATGCATGACATGCATCTTTCCTGATTAAACACTCCGCTTCGCTGGTTTTTCTCGCGTTCCTCGCACTGTCTCTTGATAAGAAAACGAGCGGCGCATAAAATCCCAGCCTATTACACTCTCGCATCAGCGAATGATGCAAAGTTCCCAGCCGCTTGGCAAACTATCGATCGTACGACGCACTGAGAATGATGTGTGAATGAAAAAATTGCATTTGATAAAAATAGCACTCAATAAAGAACTCTTGCGAGAAAGAATTATTGCTCGAGCAAAAAATCGTGATGATAGAATGAATAATTGTAATATTCTGTTGGTAATGTTAATCATTAAATACGACGCAGAATATGAACTCGAAGGAAGCATTAAGAATTTGTACGATAAATAAGTGTAAAATGTAAATTAATGCATGGAAAGCTCCAAATTATTCATCTTATTAGTTATTATCATTTAATGATCGAATGGAATTAGAGTTACATGCACGAGCGCGTAATCGGGCCATTCCTAGTCCATGCACAATGCATTCCGACGCATTCCATGTGGCCGGTGATCTCATTAACACTCTACCTGGCACGCGCGTGCTCCACATAAAGGCGAATATGAGATTTCCACATTCCTCGAGGTTTAATGGCGAATCCAATTACTGGGAAAAATCTAGAATCACGCCGAAAGTAGCTTCTGACCTCTTCTTGATGGCGTTGCCGGTATTACAGAGATGTTAGCTCGAGTTTCTCGAAAGTCGACTGTCGGTTGGTTAATTGGAGGGTTCGGTGTACCAAGCGCAGCGCAAAAGTCAGAGCAATTACGGCCACAAAATTCTTGTAAGGAGCAAGGAACACGGAAAGAAGGTAATGATCATGGATTCTCTTCACTCTAATGAAGATGCCACACGAACGATTCCATGGCAGAGCGAAGTAGGTCAATAAGGTGCACCTTTCATGTCTTTCTCCATAGTATGTTCGCATTGGTAGCCACATAGCCAGTGGAACGTCGGCTCGTTAGTCGGCAAAAGCCAGGAAACAAAGGTGTGTGGCGC
This sequence comes from Ectemnius cavifrons, assembly GCA_964023945.1. NCBI lineage: Eukaryota > Metazoa > Arthropoda > Insecta > Hymenoptera > Crabronidae > Ectemnius > Ectemnius cavifrons. The sequence continues at coordinate 8,548,999 of OZ030384.1, read as the reverse complement.
TCCTTTCCAGCAAAACGACTTTCTTCGATGGCAAAGGTCGCCAGTATGTATTGGCATAAATCAGCTCGGTGAGCTGCGCAATTATTAAGCAGTCACGCTGCCATCACGCGCTCCTCCGATTGAACATTGCTCACAAGGTGACAGTGGTTTTCCTCGAAAGTCCAAACTGTTTAGTGGACTTGATTGTGACACTTTGGTGTTAAGTTTACTGGCAATCTCACCTTCTTTTTTTTTTTCCACCGGCGAGACACTTTACCGGAGCAAACGATTATCCGTTAAATGAATTCTAGCTGAGAGACGATGAGAGCAATTATGATATATAAAGTGGCGCTTGCTACACTGTTATCTCGCCGCGCCTCCAATTAATTGAACGGAGGCGGAGAGATTTATGGACGAACCACTGGACTCACTCGCAAAGTCCTCCGATTTGTATACGCGGTAATTAACCGGCTCGTGTGGAAGCTTCTCTCTCTGTGATAGTGTCTAAATTCCAATTAATTCACCGGGAAATCACTAACTATATATTTCCCATGCTCGCTAAATGTCAGGTAATTGCGACTATTAATTAATTCGTCATTCATATGGTACATCTTTTTACGAGGTAATTATTTAAGACTTAATTTCGAAAGTTGAAAGTCAACCTTTTCCGGAATCGGTTCTTCACCTTCAGTTGCGAGGAATCAAGAGTCAAAAGAGTGTCTATCAGCGGAATTGTAATAATAGCTTTGGTAAACTTTCGCCATGAGTCGCACTTGGAGTCATTAATCACGCAGTGTGAGAAGACTGACAGGTTGAATGCCAGGGTGGCGGTATTGTTAACCGGTTCTTCATATTTTTCGCATCAGCAAAATATATTTTTGTGATAAGACGATCCTTATAGCGATAGCTTTGTCGCCGTCCTACTTTCACCCATTGCTCGCCGAGAGTACTAAGAACTTCGCCTCAGATTGGCGTATCAAGAACTATTTTCAGCACAGCTCCTTTTCTCCCATTGATCACATTTCATACAACTCTCATTACCGGGCTCGAGACAGATACAGTATTTATTTTAAGCAAGACGACGAGTTCGTATCGCGCGGTGAGTGACTCTCGAAATCTCTGGTAAAGATAGAACTTTCCATGCGGCAAAATATAATACAGACATTGTATTGATCGTGTCATTGACGAACGAGAGAATTGCAGGGTTGTGTCAGGATTCACTTTTTGTTTCATTAAAATTCTCATCAATTGGAAGATACATTTTCGAAGTACTTATATTGTATTATAAGTAATGAGTGTGAAATAATTCTTAATATTTCTTGGAATTCATCATTTTACAGACAGACATCCGGAATAAAGTCAATTGCCGATGACATTTTCTCTGCATTCCTCAGAAAGATGTCAATGCACACAGATTATCAATGGTATTTCGCAAATATTGCGTCTCGCTTTCATTTAATGACTTTGCGATTGCTATCATTATCACTGCAAGATAGAAAGAGACTATCAAAGAGCGATCGTGCAGGATGATACTCGTATTATCATAAAAAGAGCAAAGTATTCTCCCACCACATTCACTCGATGTCTTCTAGGAGGTCGTCGATAATTAAAGGGTAATTAGAAACTCTCTGTAATTGGAACTCGAAGCTTGGCAGGTCACGCGTTCCTTCCACCGTGATCTTATCACCGGAGGTTGCTGAATTGGAGCACCGGCTCTCGACATACACCGTGCTCTTCTTATCATGGGAAGACGATTAGGGGAATACCGCGCAGGGTTTCCGTACGGAAGTCCTTAATCTAGTTTCGCTGTTTTCGAAAACACATACGCAGACACTCAAGTTTGTGTGTGCCACCTGTTGCTGACGATGATGGCGGATTCCAGATAAGTCTGCCATGGTCAAGCTCGGAGCGACGAATAGCATGTGTTCATACTTAAAAACAAGAGTTGCTAGAGAACATGGTAAGTTGTTATGTAATTTCGCCTCTGATGCAACGGAAGACTTATACACACACATGCAAAGTGTTTGATGAGATTTGCATGTCCCGAGTGGATAAGTCGATCGGGGAATGATCGAGAAAATGAAACGAACGTTCTATCGATGGAGGAACTTGGTGACTGGTTTGTAGAGTTTGCAAATGCTTGAATGAATTATGAAAGTGACTGTTAACAGGAAAATTGTTGTGTAAGGTAATTTTGGGTAAGATAAGAGTGTAAATAAATATTGTAGATTCGTGAGAATATTTTTTATCGTTAAGCTTTCATGAATTCATTGATATGTGTTGGAAATATCTGAAAGTGCTAATGATAATTTGACTATTGTCCTTAAATAACATCACTCTCGAATGGCGACGAGTTGAATGACACTAGAGAAGTTCATCATACCAAGGCTGTTTATTTTTACGAGCTCTTGTGCTTGGTGGATTTTCACGATCGCAAGCGTCACCGTCTGCGTCAAAGCTAATTAGATGCTGCGAAGAATTCGCTCTTGGATTTTTCGAACTAGAACTCAGACTTTGGACTCCGAACGACGAAGACTTTGGATATCAAAGTAGATTATTCGCTATGTTTCGTTGACGGTTAGCGAAAGCTATCTGGCGACATAATCGAATTGTGACACGAATATAAAGATCATTAGTCATGAAATTACGAAATTCAGAGAGTTCACTCTCGCAATGCGTCCCTCAGATATGATGTTATTGGGTCCAGTTGCCAGGGCCACTGATCTATTTTCAGGGCACCGCACTGGATCTTTTCAATGGATGACGTCTCAACGGTATGTCAAGTTTGAAGTGTAACAAAGTCGAAGGTGAAGTGCGCACACAAAGTTGGCCCTGAATAATCATTTATACGTCGCACACGTGGAGCTCTACTACGTCGCAATTTACCACAATGGTCGCACTTCCATTATTCTGATAGTCAGTTCAAAAGTAAAATTAAGGTCATTAATATTAAAAATTCATTTGCACTCCAAGTCGATATTAATGACGTGAAACTTTTTTAAAATTCATTATTTCACTGATTGAATTCGGAAAAAATTCAGGTTTGATAATCAAATACATTCGAAACTAAAAAGCGATCGGAAATAAATATAGTTCAGCGAACTATAAACTTGAATGATCTTTGACGTCAAACGATTGTCAATGATAATCTGTGGAAGGATATTATTAAGTCGTCGCTCTAAATAAAAGCCAAGAGAACTGAAACTAAAAATTGACACACTCTCGACCGCTATCCGATGAAGTAAATGTATTTGTGGGGAAAAATAGACACCTGGCATGCTGTTCTAGGTTGAAGCCAGCTGTTCTAGGGCAAAGTATGTTCATTAGAAATTAGAACAGTGATACGAAGTAGATGGCACACAGATCTATCTTCTTACAGACTATCTACGTAAATGACACCTTCGCCATAAAGGATCACGCGCTGGATGGCACATGTTCCAAGAGAACATCTTTTATATTTTGCATCATCTTAGGATATTTCTCTAAATTGCAAATATCTACTATTCTAGTATCCTTTAATCTCCAAGGCTTCCCATTGTACCAGGAATCCAATTATAAACATATCGATTATAAATCTTCCCGATTTAATACTTGCTTGTTCTCTGCGATTGGATGCAATCATCCAATTGTCCTCCGAGTTTAAATATAAACGTATCAATTATAAATCGTCCGATTTATTTATTCCATACACGTAACACTGATGTATTCATTGAAGAAAGACATCTGAAACGAGATCGTACGGTGCATGGAATAAATAAAGATTTCCCCTGGGAACTGCGTATCGTGATTAAGAAAAGTTGAATGGGAAAAGGAAGAAGTTGCTCAATTAGCTTCGCAAACGTGTTTACATCGGCAATGCCAAACACGATGACTCGCGTGTATGGTGAAACTGTGATTTTACCTTTGGATGTTCTCTATGATGTATCATTTCTCACATCATTTCAAGATTCTCCTATGCGAATCTATCGTTTCTCGTTTCAATCTATTGCGAGCTTCGCCATCTTTCTCTTTCATCTTCAACGGACGAGTACAGATTAAATTATACAGCTAGCTCCACGCCAATGAATAGTCTCGAAGATATATATATATATATATACGGATTGCTCTTCAATAAAGCGATAAATTAAGAAGAACTCGTACCGATCTTGAAAAAGCGAATCCAAGATTACACGTCGCGCTCGTGGCAGACTTAGCTTTACCTTGGCGATAACCATTTGTAAACTTTCTAATCCTATTGGATCCTGTGCTCCAACATCCACGTAACCACGACGATTCTCACATTTTTAATGCTGTCTCTACCAAGAATTCGTGAAATCGCCTCTTTTCATCCTTCTCGGGAGATCTCGACTTATTTTTACCAACCAATCCAATAAAAGTTCATCGGAAATGAGATTCTCATAAAACGAGCAATTACTGACTATTCTGGTGCGGAATTTTGTGGACTGGAATAATTGAAAGATTTCGATTAAAAAAGTTGAGTGTGCCTCGTCCAATCCGGATATAGGAATTCGTGTTGATTCCACTCTTGCGCGAGTAAAAGTCGAATAAGTAATAGGAACGATGAGAGGAGACGATGTATGCGTGAGTGCGCGTCGACGCGACGGCATAATTAGTTCGGCAAACTGAAAATAAGTGGCGCGAGCCGGTTATTTTTAGCTGGTTGCCGTACTCTAGTGTCTAAATATAAGCTTTGATTTATTAGTGAATCTCAAAGACACAGCGCGTGCACACTCGGATTCAGGGATGGATCTGCACTTCAAACAAAGAGTAGCATAGTACGTGCCGATAAAAGGAACGGTCTAGTTCGACGCCACAACTAGTTTTGTTATTAAGTTTCGCTATCATGTGGACTGTGGCTAAGCACTAATGACTACTAAACGAATGTATGCAATAATGCTTGACCTTCCAGTAAATTGGACTTTGGTCAAGATATTCTTTGTAAAATTGGTGCTTCATTATTGATTATCAGATGACTCAAGAATGTGTAAATTTCGTAATAATCAGTGTCACGAGAGACACGTTTTGCAGCATTCCAACCCACTATCAATAGAATGACCTGGGCGTTCTATGCATTCCATGGTCGCTGGGAAAATATAAACTAAACTAGAGATCGAAGCACCCGATGATCAATTACGATTTGCATCTTGCGAGATAGATAATACTCGACAGTGATAAATATGGGTATCAATATTATTATTTACCTTTGAATTACAACGTTTCATATTATCATTGGCACTTCGATCGACGTCCACTCGAGAGTTCAAGCTTTTCAACTGCAATTTCTTTGCAAATGGAAGGTGACGTTGATTATAAAATCAAATAACTTTTATATCATTCTTTTATAATTCGAAGTCTACAAATTGCAGTAACACTTCGTGCGTCATCGATATATTTCATTCGTGACATAGAAGTGTGATACGAAGAATAGTGAAGTAGAGAGTTTCATTACAAATGAATCGGTATTTGAAGTACGTTCATCATCATCATCATCATCATCAACTACAGTGAGAAGTACATGGGCACACGTGTCGATCACGTGAGTGAGTCCAAGCGAAGCCCACTGGGATACCCATTCAGGTTGTGACCCCTCGCAGGGGGAAGGTTAGGCACTTGGCCGCTTCCTTCGTTCAAGGAAATGGCCTATGCTCCCGCGTGTTGCACGAGTCCCTCTCTCTTTCTCTCTCTCTGTGTGTGTGCTAATTTCAATTAAAATACAAGAGGGAACGCTGCCCGCCTGAAATAGACGGGAGAGCACGATGCACAACCGTGCAGCGCACCCTGCCGTATAAATATGCGCTTGGATAAATATTCATCGAGGCTTCGGGCTCGGCTACCACTTGACTTTAATACCAGGCCGCAATATTCATCGGCAGCCAATTATTCGATCGCCACTCGCTCGCTCAAAGAGCCACAAATGGAATCTGCTTCGAATTCGCCCACCAGAAACTCCACACTCTATACTGAAAAAGCAAACCTTTCTATCGACCGGATGAAATGTTCGATGCTAATGATTACGAAACATTGAAATCCATTGACGTAAATCCTTCGTTGGATGAATTTGGAGTCCAGTGTAGTTTGAACTCGAAAGGGACAAAGAGGAACTAATTAAGATTTACTTGACTCACAAGATCGTTGAATAATTAATCGTCTTTCATTCCCTGTTTTTATTCCTCCTAAGAAATACGAAATTCTATTGTCACGTGTATGTTTGGTATTGGAAAACTTTAGTAATTGGAATTTAATGGAAAAGAAATACTATCGAAGTCAATAAATGTGATACTTCCAATCGAGGTCGCGTAATGTGTTGACGAGTTTCGACTAAATCTGGAAACTGGAGAGCAGTGTCCGCCTATCACTAATTTCTGCGATTAAGGAGGGAAGTTTTCGGCAACGTATTTTCTCCCTCTCCTCAGCTATAAGAAGATTGCAGTGCGATAACAAATCATTCGAATTCATTCGATCGAAAGAAACTGCATTACACAATTTTTGGGTGCAATCAGAACCGATCACGCCACTGTCGGTTCGAGTCCATGAAAGAGAAGATAGGAAGCAAACAGAGATGCTGAAAACAATATAAACGGTGGCAATAAAAGGAAGAGAAGTAAGAAAGAAGTGGAAGTGTCAGCGAGGTTATCAGACCCCCCAATGACAGAGGCGTATGTGTTTTCATTGGAGCTTATCTGGTACTGCTGATGATACGACTAGCAGTCATTGTGTCTTTCCTTCTTCTACATCTCGGCTTTTCGGGGATCAGGTGTATCAGTGACGAACGTACAAATTTAATACCCGCCAGTTTTAACGTCACGCGTCATCAACGCGTGTATGTTCAACTATAAACTAGAAGGAATGATTTCAGCTAAGCCAGACACTAGAAATTCGATCTTCCAATGGAAACATTCACGAAAATTCCCGTGGCGATTGGTTTCGTTCGAATGCCAGTGTATACACGCATTATTACGCGTTTGCTCCAGAATCAAACAGGCATGCGCGTCATTAAATCCCACGGGAAAAGGATGTAAGTGAGCTTGAAACGCACAACAACGCATGTACAAAACACTTGGGAAGCAAATATTTTACCACTACTTTTCGAGCTTCTGCCATTGGTAAACAGCATTAGCATGGAACCCGACGAACAATAAGAACATTAAATACCCAACACTCGACGCCCCATGAAGTCGAGTAGGATTAACATTAAACATTGATAAATCGAGTATCTTTGGTACTAAATTGAGATACCATCGAAGGATGTGTTAGATTCAATTAACAACTTATATCCACATATGTTTTCCCATTAAATTTCTTTCAGTCTCATTTTTTCATGGACCAGCGACCAATATTTGGAGTCTTTCTTACTCTCTTCTCCCTGAAGTCGAATCCGGCCAATTCCAGAATATTCTTGCGCCAGAAAGGAGAGGAAAAAACATATGTTTCGATGTCCAAACGTTGCTTGCACTTTGGCACGCTGGGATCGCCATGCGACAACGAGCTCAGGTTGAAAGTGCAAGCGGTCGGCGTAGTTGGATATATTTAAACGACTTCTTTACTTGGAAGATCAAGAGAAGGATAGAGAAACGGGTCGAAAGTAAATTTGGCGCGGGCGCCCGTTTAGCCTGATAAACAGTCTGCGCGTATCGTGCAAGTTATTAGCGAAACGAGGAATCACCGTTATCGCTATTGACACCAAACTGGCGAGTAACTGACGTGCAATTGGTTCAAAGGTCCTGCTATCAGTGTACGCAGGGGGTCTGTGATAAACTCGACGACCTGTTTCCGCAGAAAGTTTAGTTTTGCCATGCCCCCAACCCGCCCACTATTGATAAAAAGCTGTGGAAAAGCTGGCAGTAGAAAAAGAAAGAGTATTTAGATACCCCGAGATTTTCCGTTAACCCCTTTGGCCCCTGAGTAATGAACTTTCGCGCAAATCAATAAGGTGGTAAATCCAATCGATCCTCTTTATCAAGGCTTCGATATTTACTTGGGCAACACCGATCGATCGATTCGAGACCATAATAAGAATCAGTTGTGTATTGTTGACTGTTCCGATTGCATTTGCCTGAAAATAAACTAGCGTCGATTCGTTTTCCTGGGAGAATTTTTGAAACTTTGTTAACAACAAATAACACTGTTATGATACTGAAATCCTCAATTGTTTCGTTTACGAAATTCGATGTAAAACACTTTAATTTTCTCAAGATTTATCCTTGCAATAGAAATTTGTATTAAATGTTAATACAATAATTACCAAATATTCTTGCAACTTGGAAACGTTTTAAGGAAGTAGTTCCACAACTCCATCTACGAAATTCTTGAGTAACAAAGTGGCTGGTAATGAAGAACACTGCCATATGAATGCTGGATAACTCCGAAAGCAAAGAATACCGCGAACTTTGAGGGAACCAAGTGGAAGATTACACACGAATATATCAAAGCATTATTATACTTTTTCACTTAAACCTGTCACTTTAATCTAATTGTCACTGAAAAGTTACTAATCCAATTCGAGGATTTCACTTCATTGTCTTCGATCGAAGAACAAAAGGAAGACTAAAAGCTTAGTCAGGAAGTTCCACGTGCTCGCAAGTGAATCTGCGAAGCTTCTCCGAGCGATTAGTGCACGCGCCAGACGAGGAATATACTGGACGCATCACGAACGGCCGGCTCGTCGCTCGGTTTCTCAGGAAGAAAGCTGATACCGACGTGGATCCAATTTTGTCTGTAGATCGGGTTGCTGCTTTGCCGGGCGTGTGTGCTCCGCGTGTTAGGGAGAATAATAGGGTGTCCCCTGATAATCAGAGAGGGCCGAGGATTCGGCCTGCGTTGCCAAATAAAGCAAAAACTCATGATTTTTCGTCAGCTGCTCGTGTTTGGGCGTTCGCCCACGATCGTTGTGTGAAATCGAAGGATTAGAGACAGTGTTCGGATTAGAAGGCTATGGTTTCTCTAATTCCAATTAATCTAACTTTCACCTAAGTGTAGGTTGCAGTCTATAATATCGAAGTATTGCAAATAGAAGTATTGAAAGATGTAGAAGATAAAGCTTAAGTATTACAGAAACATATATCTTTAATATTCAGTTATTACCACAGATTCCGATTGAATCCCCTCGAAAAGGGTCCACAACTAAAGTAACCCTCCGTTAAACTCGACACCCAGAATTCTGACATTGGGCGCTTTGTTGAATGTAATTAAAGCACCAGCGACTGCACGTTGTGACGTCAACGCAGTATCATCGAGATGTGTGGTCATCTAAGGTAATAAGATCGTATCAGGCGTGATAAAATATCAGTCGCCAGTGGGAAATGCGATAGGGCTTTCCTACGGGGATTCGTGTAGTTCATTTTTCGCATGCGACCGTCGCGTTCAAGGCTTGCCGTTCGCTTTCACGGCTCTTCCGTATTCGAGGCTGCATCCTCCCCTTGCCAATTGTAAGCCACGACACGCGCTTATTGCTGATGAACCACTCCTGATGAGGCTGCGTCTGGTAAATCAATTTGCCACGCTCATCAATCCCGGAAACCTCTACACAAACTCGATGGCCAAAAGCAGAACCAAACTTCCGATGGAGATAAATGTGTGCTATGATTGTGTAAGCAGTATTTCAAGCAGAAAAATCGTAGGTGACAAACGTGTGGAAAAAAGTATCAGTTGTCTGGTGTTTCTAAGTTGCGTCAGCGCGTGTCATGAATTGCAGGGCGTCCAAGTGTATCTAAAATTATACACAGCCAGTGTGCACAATGTTCTTTCACGAAAGAGAGAGAAGGATTTCTCCATTCACGATTCGCTGGTAGGCGGAGGTCGCCAATAATATGACTCTCGATTTGCCAGTGGATACCGATACGCTATTGATATCTCCGCCTTATTAGCGAGGGGAGCTTGTACTCCGACTAAACCGCAATTCGATACTATTGTCCGCACACGTACCGCTAGCTATTGTTAGCCAGCAGAGATACAGTCGTTTAATGAACTTCAGTGGAAAATTCGATATCCCCCATGCAGAAGCAATAAGGGAATCTTCAATGACTCCTCGTAACTTGGCGTGCAAATAAAGTTGATGAAGTTTATGGTAGATTACGACTCGTAAAAATTCGTGCGGGGCATAAAGAAAGTAGAGAAGGAATAAATAGAAGATGAAAGCAGGCAAACGAATGCAACAAAACATACATGGTATATTTCAGGATTCTACTTCCTCCCAATGCCCTAATAAAAGGCAAAGTGCCTCGTAGTTACGTCGCGGAGTCGTAAAAAGTGGCGATGTTCTATTTATTCGACTTTATCTTTCCAATATGTTGAATGCATATTGCGTACTCTGATTATGCAAATTTCCAGACGCCACAGCCTTGTACGAACGTCATGTCGAAATCACTCTAATTAAATCCTTCTTGTGTCGCGCTGGGTGTGTTCGATTATCGCACTGATCAAACCTTCCAGCTAATCTTGGCAAAACTTTCACTCTGCCGAGAAACAAGCGTATATGTCGAAGTGTGCGAAATTGCAGCATTCTAAAGTGCGATATCCTTTTGGGAAAACGTGACGAAAACAGAGTGCGCGTAACGGTGGCTGTTGATTGTGCGATTAGAAGTGAAGGTACTCACGTTGATTAACGTCGAATGCAATATCGTTAAACTGTACGGTACGAAGGACATTGCGACCGGGAAGACGGGGGGCTACAGGTGCAAAGTCCGGATCGTCGATGTCGAAGGACACGCTTTCTTCGAACTCAGTTAGCGTACCCTCCATCCTTCATAGATAAACTTGATGCTCTCGGCTTCGGACACCAGAGACCTTCGTGAACTTGAAACAACCATTAAAAGTGGTAAGAATAATTATCGAGAGCATATTCGTTCGATAAACGTATGCACTAATGTGTATTAAACATTATTCTAATGCGATACCCAATTAGCTAACGAGTTTCTTATAATATATTATTATCGCAATCATACATGCGTCGTTCATGGAAAAAAAACAGTACTTATCTCATTTAACGCGAATTTTCTGCTAAATATCGTTGACATAATTCCTAAGTAGAAAGTCTTACGTCGGACGACCGCTATGGAAAATAATTGATAAGATCCGATGATGTGTCAGTGGGTAAATTGCGCGAAGATTAAGACGATTTTCCAAGTAGTCATCGTTCGGGAATGGTTCGGATAGGTATTAATAAGAGTATTATTCTATCCCTCGCGAGGAAGCGATAAGCCTTTCATTTCAGTAGTTCAACAATAAGTTCTGCCACCCAAATTAAACTCAGACCCTTCTTCAATTACGAGGAGCCAATTAAATATTTCCGGTTAAAGACAACAGTCACTGCTACCAATTCCAAACTGAACTGGTCGAAAGCCGAGCTATCAATCGCGAAGTGTTATTTCATAATAATCAAAAGAGCGTCTTCATTCTGACCGGTTCTATGCCACTCGTGCACAGAGGCAGTAACGTAATACCCAAAGTTTATTTGATGGCGTTGCGAGAAAGGAATGGACGTCGATTAAAATGTCCAAGGGGTCACAGGTATAGCGCACGCAGCTACTACGCATCCGATTCGCAGGAACTTTCCTGCTGGCTAATCGGAGTGGCACGTAAGCGTGCACGCGTGGGGAAGAGCCTGAGGTTAAAGACATCGCTCGATCCCGATCTTCTGTCAACTCATCGCTCGCTTACATATATTTCCTTCACACAGCTTAGTGGCGTCGACAGTGTGAGAAAACAGGGTTGCGACGATAACGAGGAACGTGTTTGCGAAATGTCGCTGAAAAGTCGGTACCGCGTGTGACTCGACGAAGCGTTGAGTCAGGATAAATTTATTGGGATGAGAGCTAGCACGCGTGCAGCGAGCAGCCAAGGGAATAGGCTGTAAGGAATGTACGTTCTTCAGACGAAAGGCTGCATCCACACGAATTATCTGTTGTACTTTTCAAAACGACACGGCAAGTTATCGAAACTCCATCAGCCACATGCACTGACATTGCCGAATAGAATTTTTCGATTCATGAATAAAGAAATGTATGGACAACTAATATAATGTTAATTGATGTTGATGCTGGGCTTCGTTATAGAACGGTGATAAAGAATTAAGAGAATATTTTGGAAGGACTTTGATCGCAAATGGTACAATCAGAGGGGAGCAGTGAGAGTAGACAAAAATAGCGTCTATCTCAGGAGCGGCTACTGAAAGATCATTGCACCGCCGTTTGTATCTCTAATCTCAGTTAATTCCGCAATAACTTATGACAAAGCTAACACTCACCAGCCAATGCTAATGAAGCCTGGTAGAATCCGGAGAGGTCAGATCGTCTCTAGTGGTGAACTTTTTGAATGTTTCCGCGATAAAAGGAGACAACGCATACCTCCGTAACCCGCACGTGCCGGTGGCCGCCGCTTGACTGACACCTAGGCGCACTACTGCGCGGGAAATTTGTCCCGAACGCCCGTCTTTGCCATGCACGGTGATCGAACCTGCTGGTATCAGCTACGAGCAGTTCGCCTCGACCGCCTAGCGTGAATATGCATGACATATTTTCATAGGTCAACGAAGAAAGTGTGCCGGTTGTGTTATTTAAATGAATTTTGCATAATTTCTGCGGGGTTCAATAGTTCGAATACTGACGCGCCAAGTATCACTGGTGGCGCCCTCCTCTCTGTAAACTGTATTGGTTCTTTTGTTGTTATATATTTCTATTTGTAGTAGGGCACAGGGGAGTTACGGTACAGTACGATTTAATTCAAAAGATTTTATTAGAAAGAAGTGATAGAGCAGAGCATTATCGTATTATAAAATATTACGCATGCACAAACGGTATGTACTACTCGAAGTGTATGAGATCTTATTCGGATCAACATTATTTGGTATATATTCTGAGAATAGACATTTTAATTAGATTCTTAAGAACAATCAGTAAAAATAGAATTCAGTTAAGATACAAGCAATTACCTACATGATTAAATAAGTTTATATACACGAGCTTAGCGCCTGGATAAAATTCGACAATAAAATCGAATTTAAAAGTACGACTTCGCATTTCTACTAAAATAATAATAAGAATGTTAGATTGAGCAGATATAAATTAGCTACCATAAATACATGTACAAAGTTCCGATTACTTTTGTCGTCTATCTATACAACAGCCATTGCGGTTCTTATAAATATATTTATCACAGTTGTATTAAAACATTCGCCCAAATCCTATAATTGAGAAACGAGGAATTAGTATACGATCATATAGATTGTATTTGTTGGTGTGAGTGAGAATAAGTATTGAGCACTTACTGGGATGAGCCATTCCTAATCGATATAAATCAGGTGGAGGTTGAAACCGTGGTGGAAAAGGCCTTACAGGTGCTAATACAGCTGGATGCCTGGGTCTATAAACAGGAATTTGCCCACGGAACGGAAGTAGAGGCCCTACCATAATAGGTCTGGGAGGGAAATTCTGGAAGAAAATCCAAAAGTTCTTGATTACATAAATCCTCGACATAGTTTTCTACAAAAAAAAATCTAAAAAATGAATACAAACCCCATAGTATACAGGAACAGGAACAGTTTCGATATATTGCGATGTCATAGGAAGTCTTCGATCTCTTGATCTATCCCTTTCTCTGTCTCGTCGCTCACGCGAACGTTCTCTCAATCTGTCTTCTTTATCTGATCTGCAATTCATACGGGTATTTCTCATCTTTTTTGCTTACCGAATTGGCAATGAGAATGACATTTCTTGTGCCTGCGTACACACCTGCGGTAATGATCACGATCCCGTCCTCGACCTTCTCTTTCACGTGATTTTTCACGTGAACGATCGCGATGTTCTCTTCGATGATGTGAACGTTCTACATCGTGTTCTTCTCGTCGTCTGTCATGATGATCCCTATGGCGTTCCCTGCGCTCCAAACTTCTGTCTCTGCTACGTGGCCGTCTCTCGTGCTCCTTACTTCTTCCCCTACTTCGTGAACTTCTATCATTATCCGTAGCACGAGAAGACTCTTTTCGCCTGTCGCTTGAGAGCCCGTGTCTTTCCTTTTGTTCTCGGCTTTTATCCCTACTAGAGAAAAAATATGAAATCCTCAGCTCAAGATGTTTCAATATGCATCAGGTACCACAAAAATTATTACTATACCTATCACTCTTATGTTCATCTCGGTGACTGGCTTTATCACTCTGGTGATTAGAATTTTCCCGCCTGAAATGACATTACTAAATTACACATTGGAAAGTCTCTCTCTCAATGTTAATAAACTATATACTGAAAATTTGTAAGTCACTCAAGACTGTTATCAATTTGTATAATGCAACATGATAATGTGCAAAATATCTGCAAGGTATTTTCAGTATACAATTGGTATTACATACTAAACTTAATTCTAGAGACTTATATTTAGATAGCAATACTCTGATTAAACTCCATAATTTCATATCCATATTATTTTTCCATATTATATCTCAATGATTGTTCATTGAGCTGAGTCATTAGACTCTACAGTCGGTACTAGACCGAACTGTTTTTTTGCAATACTGTAGCATACCGTTTTAACGGGATAGCTTTGGTTAACATTATGTAATGTTAACAAAAAAAAGTACGTGTAAAGCATTAGCTGATTATAATTAGCGCAATTACTACAATAACATAAACAAGGAACTAAATTCCAGCATAAAGCTGAAGCAGATACACTCACCTCGATTGCAGTTTAATATTATTACAATATAACCGACTTACATGAAGATGCGCACTTGCAAGGGGAATTCGCTAATGAAATCTCAAAGACAATCTAAGAATTGCGGGACATAAAAAAAAACCAGCGAGATCGATTGATCGATATGAAGCAAGCGTGCAAAAATGAATTCACATCGTCAATATATTGATCCCTTGTATGAAATCAGCAAGCAGATAAAATGAAGCTAAAGCACAAGTATTAATGAAAAGCAAGCAAATGCATACAATCAAATAAGTCGCAAACTGTGTTGGTGTCCCATGTCAGTGTCCGTCCAAAGTTTCCTGGTGAAGCATTAGCATAGCTAGAACAAAACAGACTGTAATAACATAAAACAAGCCATGCCTAAATGAAAACCAGTAAGCAGCCACAAACTCTGGTGTATATGTACAAGTGTAGTCATTCTTATCAGACTTTTCTTTCCATAAGATAAAAAACCCATGTTTCTAAAATGTCCCATATGCCTAACAGCAATACTCACTGTTGTATAGAACACCTAAGTTATGAGATATGAGAACACAATGATGTAAAGAACATACATATATCTCCAAATTGAAATGCTCATAACTTAGCTGTGTATTGTTTATATCCATATTATTTTTCAGTCTACCACCATTGGCGGTAGTTAAGTGCTTAGCAGACTATCTTATTACTAAAGCTAAATACAAACGCTTCGCTTTTTCGCAAATAATTGCCGTAAGTTCAGCGACAAACCTCGAGTGACGAGAAGGACCGCGATGTGGACTGTTAATAGTACGTTTATTTGCGGGACTCATTGATGCAGACCGTCTTTTTGATCGTTGTGTGCTATTTGCTAGAAGTTTCATTGCAAAACATTATAGAGGAAATATTTAATCACTCTCCAAAATTGTATAAAACTTGTATATACCTGTTGAATTTTCATCTACAGCCATTACTGTCCGATGTTCTTCAACTTCATCCTCTTTGTCTACTCCTTTCTTTATTTCCTCTCTTTCGAATATTGGCTTTGCTCCTTCACCTACAGTTTATAAATACTGTTAATAAGAAGCTCAAAACAAACTTTCAGGAAACAAGCAAATAAGCGACAGTCATCACAGATCTTACTAACTGTTATCATCAAATTATTTTGAGCTAAGATTCAACTAGCTCTAAATAATTGTAAGCCACACCTTGGTTTAAATAATTCTTATAATGGTTCATGTCGTATGCAGTACTCACCAATGAAAAACGTGAGTTTATGTTCATATTAGGAAAATACCCGCTCATCAATAATGTATCCATAATGAACGAAATGTGTATTTCACAACGAAATCAAGTTCTATAGAGATAGAAAATCTGATGGCTTACAATTTCTATAGTTGTTATAAATAGAATTACTATGTCTATTCTGAGCAAATTATTCCCAAATTTTAACGACTTTAGAACGAACAAGATGATTTCTGTAGTGACTTTAGTAATCTTCCAAGATGATATGCAAAATCTTCCAATGAAGTTGAGTAATTATTCAGTCTATTACTATGAGCTCATCAAATAAAGAATTGAGGCTTGTAAAACATCGACACAAACTTTATACACAAAATGTTGGATAATATGATATATCAAAAATAATAATAAATCTTCCAGGCGCTGAGTATCTTCCAAAGTGTCTTCGGCCTTGTTGTAAATACATGAGCATCTTAAATTTCACACCATGCAAGTTTGTATGGCACAGTAAGTAGAAAATAAATGTTAAAAAAACTGTGCAAGGCAATATTTAACAGTTCCGATATACCCCAGGACAAATTAAAACCAACATTAGTAAACCTGTATGACCCCGATTGCAAAATAAAGCCAAAGCATTATATCACAAAGCAACATGCACTAAACATGTTATGCAGGTCAAAATTAAAATGGCAAAAGCGGACAAAAACACACACTGTAAATAGAATATTGCTTACGCATTGCCTAATATCTGATCAATATGTTGATCCAACGTTGTAATTGAGGAAATCTAAATCCTGTGTAAATTAACAGTGAAGTGTTAGCTGTATGATCTACATTGAGCATCCCTTCATTATCTTCATAGCTGGTAAAAATTCAATTTCTTGAAGCACCCCAATATCTTCATCGTTGAACAGATGTATATTCTTCATTGTTCCCATTGCGAGTTTAGTAAAATGTCTCTCCAATTTCAAAAGAATGTTCTCATTACTTATATAACATAATTGAAATATGAACAAGGACTAAATATCTTAAATTCCTTTTGGCTTTTTGATTAGAGAGCTTACGTAATGCATCAATTCCCATGTATCCTTATAAATTTGTTGCCTCAGACTTCTATATTTCCTCTAAAGAGAGCTATCTTCAGTGCAGTCTCTTCTCTTCATTGAACTAGTATATATCTTTGTACGTTTATGAAGGAGAACAACATATTACCCTCTCTTCTTTTGAGCACCACGTCCTCGGGATTGACAATATCCCTTTGCAGGTCACCCTTCATAGCTGCTTTCAGAGGAATATTTCTATGAATATCTATTTTGATTTTACGAAGTTCTGAGGCACTAATTCTTGTTCCTTCAGGTCCTTTGAACAATTGCTGCTTCATCCCACTTAAAGCCTCCACCCTGTAATAATAAACCACAAAGTTAAAATTAACAAATTTGCAAGCATTTTCAAAATTCTGACCAATAATTAACATACTTCTGAGACATGATTGGTTGCTTAGGCGACTTCGAGCGTGATGGTGTTCTATGTCGACTTTCAATCGATGCACTCCTACTCTTACTTAGACTACATTCTGACGATGATCTTCTCTCGGGCGGCGGGAGGCCTTTTTCTTTGGCACGGCGAATTTCGTATTCCAAAATCATCTTCTGCTTAAGCTTCTCGTGTTCCCGCTCACGCTGCAGTTGAATCTTCCATTCGCGTCTGCGTCTCAGCCTTTCATCTTCGTTTCTTGGACGGAGGTGACCCTTATCATCTTCCTGTCGAGAGGTACCCGGTTTCTCATCGCGATGCAAAGATTTTGACTCCGACCGCTTCATTTCTGAGACACGAAACATAAGCACTATTAAAGCTTTTCGGTTTCAAAGCTACAATACCATGAAAGCCTTGAGCAGGTTATGAGCAAACCCCGCATTCGTGTAGGCTTAAAGTAGAGAAGATAATATGAGAAACATTTACCTTGTAGCTCTTTTGCTATATCACAATGCCGCCGAATTTAATATACATTTAAAACACCTAACTAGAGTACACTATCACCGTAGTAAAGCTGAAACTGCGTGGTTACACATTCACGCGACGAGGACGCCGGATGGAGTAAGTGAAGCAAGCTCCTGACTGTAGAGTTTGAACGGCACAACGGAAGGACAGAATGGAACAGAACGCTAGTTCGAGAGTTTAGGGGTTGAATGGGGGAAAACAGGGGTGGGATCGTCGAAGCTACCAGTGAAATCGCGGCATTCGAAATAAAGATAGAGAGAGTCTCGACATAGCGGGATTTCGGCAGACATCCCTCTAAAACCGGTTTTTGACCTGCTGCGTGCTTCGCCGAACCCAAGCAGGTATGGGTTTTCCCTCCCAACTTTACTCAATACCCTACGAACCTAAACCCCATGGCTACGGCTTATTCTAGCTGACAATAAGGCTCAAGTGACCTGGCTGAACTTTCTACGAAACATTTGGGGGACGACTCGGCTGCATTTGAAGAAGAGGGTGAAGATTTACGGTTGAGTTTTGTATGTTTCAAGAATCGCATCCTACGGGAAAGGGATCGAGTTCTGGAAGAATTCGTATGAATGCTTTGGTTTTCCTTGGAAATAGATAATTTTATTTCAACACAATAACGAATTGAATAAGAAAAGCAATATCAACATTAAACTATAATAGAATTCCAACAGCAGCGTGAGAAGAGGTCATCTTTGGCTAAATAGCAATGGTCCATCTTCGTAAATGTCGGCATCTGTAACATACAATTTTTAAAGCAGAACTATGTGTGCTGGGTAAAATATTTCTAAATCGAAAATCGTAATTTGTAATACTAGTATATCCATATTATACTTTGCAATACTCGGTAATATATCCATATTATACTTTGCAATACTCAGTAGTATATCCATATTATACTTTGCAATACTTAGTAGTATATCCATATTATACTTTGCAATACTTAGTAGTATATCCATATTATACTTTGCAATATTCAACACCATATCCATATTTTTCGCAGCAATACTCGAGAATATATCCATTCTTATTATACCTCGCAATACTCAAAACCATATCCATATTTCTCGCAGCAATACTCGAGAATATATCCATTATTAAACCTCGCAATACTCAGTAGTATATCCATATTATACTTTGCAATACTCAATACCATATCCATATTTCTCGCAGCAATACTTGAGAATATATCCATATTATACCTTGCAATACTCAAGACCATATCCATATTATACTTTGCAATACTCAATACTATATCCATATTTCTCGCAGCAATACTCGAGAATATATCCATATTATACCTTGCAATACTCAAGACCATATCCATATTATACTTTGCAATACTCAATACCATATCCATATTTCTCGCAGCAATACTCGAGAATATATCCATATTATACCTTGCAATACTCAAGACCATATATCCATATATTATACTTTGCAATATTCAATACCATATCCACATTAAATTTGCAATACCCAAATTATATCCTTTGCAATTAACATTCATATCAATATTTATGTGCACAGCATCACTCAACAACATATCCATATTACATTTTGCAATTCTCAATATTATATCCATATATATTTTTCTTATCCTAATAGAAATTATTCCGAAAGATTATGAAAATATTACCTTTTGCACTGTTTTCTTGTTCAAGGTCCGAAGAAGTGTGTTTCATTGTCCTAAGCCAGTAATGTGCCTTCGAAAGCCTGAAGCCATCTGGAGGTCCTCGTCCCTCGACGGTCGCCGACGAAATGGCCTGAAAAAAGAAACCCTTCTCAAATATCGTCGTGTACTGCAGCGACACCAAACCTGAGTACCGAAATTACTAAGCGAGCGAAGAAATTGAGTCAGCTGCAATTCCTCACAGGCTTTTATAAATCAAGAACGAAGTCTA
The DNA here is from genome assembly GCA_964023945.1 of Ectemnius cavifrons. Classification (NCBI taxonomy): domain Eukaryota; kingdom Metazoa; phylum Arthropoda; class Insecta; order Hymenoptera; family Crabronidae; genus Ectemnius; species Ectemnius cavifrons. Next base: position 8,529,233 of record OZ030384.1, on the reverse strand, counting down.
ACAAATAGTTACAACATTGTGGATTAAATTTTTATATTAAAGTCATTTAAATGCATCTTTCCGGCGGAAATCGACTAGCACGCTGTGCGAAGCATCGCACCGGACATCTCGTGAACTGTATCCGGTAATAGGCAGCAGCACAATAGCAGCTTTATGTCATGGCCACAACAGGCCACAATTGACAGAACCCGCATCGTGCACAACAGTGTCCGGATGGATCGTTGGGAAGTCCGCTGGATTATCCGGGATTAGAACGCGCTGCATCAAGAATGTTGATGCGGAGGTGTCGTGCAACCGTAGCACACTTCCTTATCGCCTGGTGGAGCCCGGTTTTTTTCTGTTGAGTGAAAAAAGGCAGCGTACACTCACATCCCGGGGAGTAGTAAGCACAGTGTAGTGTGTATACAGTGCGGGAGCAGTCGGGAAGAAAAAGGCTACGACGAGCGTGTCACGCAGATAAAGGAGGGAATCAGAGGTTAGCCTATTGAATTGAAGACACAACTACCCTAGCCAGTTAAGAGGAGGCTCGTTAAGGCTCGACGTACTAGTGTGGGTGGTGTCGTCCACGTCAAATTGCTCTCACTCGAGTAAAAGGAGCATCCGTAGGCTCTCCAGTATTCTGTCAGCAAGTGCATTAGTAGTGTGTTATCTTATCGCAGTTCTATGTTTTGAAATTGCCCCGTATGAACTCTGTTTCCCTAATTCCTCTAACAGTCATCCTATTAATTCCTCTGCGTTTCATTCTATCGCGCTTGAGGCTGAAGCCTTTAGCTCGCCTCCCGCTGCTCTCTACCTCCCGTACTATCGTAGCTCTGTCCTTATTTCAGGCTGATGTTCTCCTTCTTCAATCATTCGGTCATTCTGCCTCTCACATTGACCGCGAGCCTCTCGTGCGGGCTTTCCCGTTTATTCAGGTGCATCGGAATGCCCCAAGTCCGTCACGGATGATTCCTTGGGCGGGCCGTGGGCAAGTGTTCTCCCGAGTGAAAGACGTTGTCCGTGCTGGTTTTGCTGGATACTGACGTGTTCCCTGGCTGCGGTTAATTGACCGGCTAATTAGAGGCCTCGTGATAAGCAGCGGCTAATGTGCGCTCCTTCCGCGTGAGAGATTCCCGTGGGTGAGTACCTGAAGTATGCGGGTGCTGTAGAGTATTAATAGAAAATAGGATTTCGAGATGCAAGTGGACGCTCCCAAAGAAAGACAGCGTGCCAGACGTCACGGGAGTAAACAACACACCCTTTGAATCGGATCACTGGACAGCTCTCAGTTTAGCTACACTCTATCGGGAGATTCTTCCTTCGCGCTTCATTCGCTCATCATCTACTGCATACGCTTTTTTATTATCGATCGGAAATAGGTCATCTCCGATACTTTATTGAGGTCTATCACATCCCTCCTGTCTTTGACGTCCAGCTTCGAGATGCGCCAGATATTTAGACACGATTAGTGACTCGGCGGGATAACGGAGATGTTCGATAATATTTTTTGGACTTTCGCGTATTTCGACGATATAGATAAGCAATCAGAGTACAAAGTGATGTGCTATTTCTACCTATCATTGGGACAATATTGTCCTAATGGCTAGTATCTAATCTCGAAAGTTAATAGACGCTAATATTCCCACTGTGCCAGGAGCTACTGTAGATTCTTGGACTTATATTGGGTGACGTGTTCTTGGCTTCATTTCAGCAATGTCAAAGAAGAACAGTTGCAAAATATTCGTGCAGCACCTGTCATCCGTGCTGCCTGATGACAGACCAATCACTGCCATAAGTGTTGTGGAAGATATTGATAAGTGTCCTCCAAATTTTACAGTGGTAAGTGATTATAAATATCTTAATTTGACTTTGTTATTTGCTTCCTAGTAATATGTAATAAAGGAATTTTGTTGTGCAATACTTAGGTATCTAGAACTTATGATCAAGATACCGATGCAGACTTATGGAGAGAAACAGGATTGTTTATCAAGAAGAAAGGCAGATATATCTGCTTTTCAAAAACAGAAGGATTACCTCATTGTGTGGTGGAAGACCTAGCAGTGATCAATGAAAGGGAATCGCCTCCAGAAGGATACAGTATGATTGCATACACAGTAGATACAAGTGAGTAGTCAAGTGGGGTTAATATTTTAAACCCGATGTTTTGTCTAATTCTAATTTTTTATTTCATAAATTTCAGTGCAAAAGGCATGGAGAAAAAAGCAGCTGTGTTATAAAGTTAGAAATAAGGATTTGTGTTCTAAGGCAGTTACAGATATTATTATATGTAGTAGGATTATGCATAGAGCATCACATATGGCACCAAGTGGTTTTGTTGCTGCTGGGTATGATATCATTGCCTTCACTTTCCTCAAAGATACATATCGTTGTATAAAACTGATTGGACAATTGTTTTTCAGCATGATAAATGGTGTGTGCGTTTGCTACAAGACAGTGGATATTGTAAATGAGAATTCTAACTCCCAGTCGTACGTTAATATAGAGTGAGTGCTATCAAGGATTCAAGTTCACTTCAATCTTGCACTACTACTGCAATCCTAATGTGCGTTTATATTTTGATTTTAGTTCACTCCAAAATTCCTCTCCAAATCCGTCAAATGGAACGCGACAGAGACCGCCACCACCCGAGAGACCTCCAAAACCAAAGTTTTCACCAAAACCAGCGAATGGAATTTACCCGCAAATCGCTGCCAATGTCGCAAAAGATGCGGATGAATCTAATGACCGAGATTATGAGGTATTGAGTCCTACAGCGAGAATAAAGCCAACGCGACCTGCACCCCAACCACCTACAGCCTCTTCAGCTGGATCCATGCCTATTTATGGTACACTGCCAGGATCGTCCGACTTAGACGGAGTTCCATTTGTCCTGAATTCGAGACTCAGGGTTCAGTCTTCGGATAGCGCCATAGTAAATGAGATTTCAATTTGATTTTTTATTTGAATCTCGCATTTACATTATATTAATTGTTCAATGTGTTTACAGAGCAAGCTTCCTGTGATCAAAGTCTGGACACAAAAGGACTTGGATAAAGAGGTAACTGGTTGCTTTGAATATTGTAATACACATGGATCTTTAACATACGGTATTTTAAAGCGGGCTATATTCTTTTCCAGTTCTTTTATGATTTTCGTGCAGAAAGGGAAACTTAAAGAAACCACCGTGCCAAACAAAGTTGCGTGATTTTTTCCGCAATGTTTCAGCTATATCTATACATTTGTATTGATAATATAGCTCTAGCCAAGTGTAATAGAGTGCCTGAACGAGTGATTTCTACTAACCTGCGAAAATGGAATCCTTTAACATTTAATGGTGAAATGTTCGAATTTAACAATACGCACTTCCCTTTGCTACAGGATATATGTTCTTCTTCTATGTCCTATTTAGATTTTGATACCAGTGACAGCTAGCATTGTATTTTTATAGAGTTGCGTTGTATTTTTATAGATAGTAGAAGTTATATATAATTGTATCATATGTTCTAGTTGTTTATAAAACATCACAGAATATTTAACATTGTACTGTGTACTCCGATTTCTCGATCAAGCGCAAGATGCTCTCAATAAAGTCATCTCTAATTTTTATTTGCAATAGTCAGTGATTCATTCTGTTGTCCTTCCTCTAATTTTGAATTTTCTTGGGGAGATTACGTATAAATCGTGTACAAGGGAATAAGTAGATTTATTTATGAGTCCATTGTCTCGATCACGATATTTTGCGTCACATTGTCCTAAGTACAAAAAATACTATAAAATTACATTTTAACATTTACACAATCACATATACTGAAATCGAAGCTGCTACAGTAGAATAAATTAATTGCAATACATTTTATACTTCCAGTAAGAAGGAAGCGATAAAGTGAGCGTCCTAGTGTTGTAAGAACTATAATTTACAATATTATATTTTACATTAAAAGCGTATTGAACATATAACATGCACTGACGGCACAACATCGTTTATACAAGTATCTTCTCATAATAGTGCTTGTGGATCAGCGGACGTACTTTCCCGAAGGAAGTTTACCGGGAAGACATTAGCCAATCGTCAAACGAATGGTCCTGTCCAGTGTCGGACGTGAGTCGTATTCGTAGCTGGGCCGTGTTTTTCCATCACGGCAGTGGCTTTGATTTTATTTTTATACTTTATATCCTTCGGTTTCAACATGCTCTTATGATTGCTCAACAGTCTCGAGGGAGTAAGTATAGACTTGTTGCTAAGACCGGTTGCCTCCAGGAAATGATCATACCCACTGCTCGCATGTGTCGTAGTAAGAGGAACATTGTTATCGTCTTTGGTTACTGTCCTTTTCTCATTTTGATTGACGGCGGCTATTAGATTACCAAGCCTTTCAGAACCATCTCCTTCTGGACGATCTGGATCATCTGAGAGATCGCACTCATCTAAATTGAACTCCTCAAAATTTTGCCGGATATCAAATTCCTGTTCAAATTCCGCGTGTTTCTCTTTTGGCTTTGTACGTTCCTTTGGCTGATCCTCCGTATCACCGCCTATTTTAAATTCCTCAAAGTGCCGTACGATATTCGTCACTCTTGGCACCTTTCTACTTTGCTCGCCATTGGAATCATGATTCTGGCGGGCTTGAAACGAGGAACGTACATTGTTGAATCTATGTTTCCAGAAGCCACCTTCCTCATTATTTGTAGCAGTCTTATTCGGAGTGTCATCAAAGTTCAAACTTCTTACTGTCGATACTCCACTTGTTGTGGATTTAAGAGGGGAAGATATGAAGCCAAAGATTTTTTTATTATGTTCGTTATTCGAATCAAGCAAAGGCTGCTTCTTTCGTGTCTCGTCAATGAGAAATGACGGACTAGGGATCTTCTTGAGAATTAAAGTATTATTCCTGAACTGAGGTTTGGGAGGTAGGGCAGGCGGAGTTTTAGGCGGAGGTGACACTACTTCTGGAAGAGACTCTATATCTTCGTAATCAAGATTCTTTGCAATAGTTAAGCCCTTTGCAGACATTTGTATGCACGTTTTCTCTTCGATCCGCTCAAGTTTCAACGGAGGAGTGGTTTCATTAACTGGCTTTGTTTTAATTAAAGGGTTTGCCGCAAAACTATGTCTTGTGTCTTCTACTTCAACTTTCGGCTCTATTATTACGATTGGTATAGCTTTTGATTCATCTCCTTCTTCCACGAGGCTGGGTTCTGTATTAATAACTTTAGTCACAGTGGCAGTTGGTTGAACGATGCTCATACCGTATTCGTCTTCCACTACATTAGACTCGAAATTATTCTGTGGAACTTCCGCACTCTCTGCACTTGCCGATTCTTTATCGATAATACTGTCTTCCGAATTTTTCCGCTCCATTTCGGAGCCCACTGATTCAATATCCGATAACTTGGCTGGCTGAAACCGTACTATTCTACCGCGGTGCTTGAACCTTCTAGGCATCGAAATAATGCTCTCCTCTTCCTCCATATCTCTTAATAGGATCTGATTGACACACTCAAGAACAGAATTATGATTACTATTTGGTCGGTATGTGCTGTGCCTGAACACATCGTCGTTCATTTTATCTTCATCCGGATCGCTGTACCAATTTCCGCTAGTGTCTTCCGCAGGTTGCGCCTCCATGTCGACATTATTATTACTATAATCTTCATTGGTCTTTGTTATTGTTGAAATACTAGTATTCTCCGCTTGCTGTACGTTTCTTGAGTTTGTCTCATTACAGGCATTTACATAAATCGGTTCTTGTTCCTTTCCCTCTTCGTCTGAAGCATAATTGCAATCCATGCCATCGTCCTTACTATTGGACCTCACGATTGCAGCCCCGATTACTTCAGTACTCAGGCATCCTTTTTGAGTCTTTGATCTACCAATAGTTGCCTTCTTTTTCGGTAACTTGGGTTCGTTATCCGCAATCATAGTATGCTCATCCTCGTCATCATCGAAAATCATTGTCGTTTCATTCTCGCTATCTGTGACCGTGGTCGGAGTGCATCTGCTCGATTTGTTGAGTGTCGAGCCCGGCGATATGTCGGTGCTTTCACCTTCGCAGAAGCCCTCGGTGCTGAGTAATGAAGGGCTGCCCTCAGTGGTGGTCGTTATAATAGAGGCATCTGTATTCTCGCTGCTAGTCAAACTTGTTTTCGAGATATCGCTCCCGGCAAAGCTGTGTGTCTTCTTGACCCCTCTGTCAATATCATCCAGGACGAGTGGTCCTTCGGAGGAATTGAGCTTCGTGATAATCTCACATTTCAAGCTACGAATATCTGTACTGATGCTGCTATCCTGCCTCGATTCGACGTCCTCCTGAAACCAAATAAAAATACTTTTACTGACTCAGATTTCTAATTGCAAATCAAATCTGTCCAGGATCCAAGGAATACATACCTCAAGGCAGGTCGGTTTCAAGTCACCGCTGTCGATGTCTGCAATTTCGGCATTCACCTGATCCCGCTTGCTTTTAATATAATTCTTCGTATATCGCCTGAGCCTGGCGATTTCCAGCTGTTGGTTCCTTATGACATTGTCCTTTTCGCAGAGCAACTGCCTGATAGACTTTTGCTCCTGTTTCAGCCGCGCCTCGAGGACCAGCAAGGCGCGCAGTATTCGCGAGAGCTGCTGATCACGAAGCGCTTTCTCGGACTCGTGACCGGCGATGCGATTGTCCAGCTCCCGTACCAGATCACGGCATCTCTTTGTGGCTGCCTTCAAGGCCTCCTGGGTGCGCGCCAGCTCCTGCTTCAGGTTCCGCACCTCCGTTTCCATCTGAAAATCAAGCCACTCTCTTAGAAAGGAATTCGCATTCAACTAAAATTCGCATTGTCTCAGAGAATTACATAGCTCTCCTCGTACACCCGCCGCCCCGTCCCGTCCCGTCGCTCGCAAATATACCCCTCTGATTAAGTCGTGTTACATGTCGGCGTCGGCTAGTGACTAAAGGGGCAAGTAAGTACAAGATGCTAAATGGACACACGTTGTCCAGGCAGCTATCTCACAGTCAGCATGCTCTACGCCAAAGGAGCACAAGGCACGTTTATGCATAGACATGAGAGGGAGAAAAGTTAGTGCCAGCCGGCATGGCCCTCGGCCTCACCGTGTACAGGTAGGAACAATGCGGAGCCCCCAGCCTTCACTTTGTCCTGCCTCTAGAAAAGCACTGAACGCTCCTGACTCCGCAACGGCCCTGGGATCCCCCCAGGTGTAGACAGCCTCAGGACCGGAAGGACCTGACCTGCAGGCCCGAGCGGAGCCAGGCCGACCGAAAAAGCAGGATCGAATCGGGCATAAAAGAACGCCTTTATTCTTTGCCAGCCAGAGCCAGCAAACTCGGACTCCTCCCGCCCTTGTTTTCGCACCCAGGGGGCATATAAAGGCGACAAACAGCCCCCTCGCATATCAATTTTCCCGATCATCTTGAAGCCTTAATACGTGGTGCAAACCGAGGCGACTGCCATTCATTTCACCCGAGACGGAACTAGCGCACATGATACTCGTATGCTCGACGCATGCCACACGATTTCTGCGCCACAAGTTACCGGGCTACGTGGCTGCTATTAACCCGGCGATCGTGCGTCATGGTAATCTTTATACGGACGCTCCATAATTAAATGCGGCTTTATTTGTAATTATGCACGCATCGCCGCATCCTTCGCGGGCTGGCGATATGTATCGATTTATTGATAGAAAGGAGCGCGCGACACTGCCAATAAATAATTGGTTGCCGCACGCTCGTTTGCCGGCGACTAAAACTGATAAGTTCGAAAGCCGCGGCAATTAAATCGACGGTGCAGACCGCCGTCGCTTGTGGAACGATTACGCGCCTTTTCAATTAAGCGACATTTCACGCTAACGGGACCGCAGCCGTGTAATTTCATGCGAGAGATCTCTTGTAATGTTCCACACTTGTTTCCGTGAACTCGGCGAACCTGAACTGATTTATATTCGGTAGGAGTACCAAGTTTCATTCGTGTCTTTTGCGAGCATTCTATTGCTCCGCCCTGCTGGATGACCAACGAATGTGTTAAATGAGTGAGGAATTCGAAGATTTTCACACTTTCGTTAGCGAGACTCTAACGATCACAGTTCAGCCAACGAGAGATGACCATCACATACAGCAGTATTTTATAGGATCCGAAATAAGTCAGAGTTAAATACAGCAATGTTGAAATCGTCCTGAGGAATATAGCACCCGTGATGACGGAATCGACCGCCCCTGAAGATGGGTCCGTCATTCTTCGGCAGTAAAATCTGTCGCAAGAACCTCGTCGAAGCTAGCGTAACCAGTGCCATCTTTCTGCCTTCTGCCGATGGCAGGAAGCCGCAAATTTTCACGGCTGTAACTTGTAACTCGTCTGCAATTACAACCTCGTTGCCGAGAGAAGCACTGAGAAGTGCGAGTGTCTGCCTAGCATGGTGCACCTTGCGATTCTTCGGCATTCCAGAGCTTGATATGCCAGCACTCAGGCTCATCGAGCCAAATTTTCATTCGCCTCGCATTCCACTCTATCCATAACGAAACAAAGCCGACCTGCGCGCTGACACATCTTAATTCCACTCGGTTCCAACCAAGTCATCGACTATCGAAGCAATGCGCCAATTGTACGCTATTCTCAAGAAGCCCTTGCGCAGAAGCGAGCAACTTTGCTGCGCAACAAGATGCCCCTCTCGTTTCTTCCCAAACTCGATTGCGATGACATCTGGTCTGCCATGTGTGCTTATGTCGCTACGTGGTTATGTGACTGTTTTATCTGCACTCTCAAATTATAATAACACTGATGCGCGATGCTTACAGGGAGCACATAGAGCTTTATATGCTCTAGATTCGAGATAAATCGTATGAGTTAGAGTGGCCACTCGCTGTCAATGCAAATGAATCGCAGTGAATGCGAACACCTCGCTTCATTCCAGGGATGTCTATGCTTGAAAGCGAGTTGGCGCCGCTCTCCGCTAATTACACGCGTGCCCCTTAAGCACAGTAATTGCCGGGAGGCAGTTTTAAGGAGCGCGAGCGGCTTTCCTCGATTTCCTTAGAGCGTATCTCGAGTGCCGTAAAAGAGCAGGCTTTCAGAGAAGCCGGATAAGATTGCGGATAGCCATTTCTCGGCGGTGGGAAACATCAACAGGTGGAATTGCGTGTGGAATATTTAAGGTCAGGAGATGACCGACTCGAAGTAATACGGGTTTAAGCCAAGCAATGATAATGGGAAACTCTTGACCCTTACAACTAATATGCAAACTGCCATCGACACATTATTAATGCATAATTTATCATAAATTAACGCCTATTACCAATTATAATAATCGTAAAAACAGTCAAATCTAAATAAATTCCAATAAATCTACATTACGACTTCAGTCATTTCCCCTTCCTCGTCGTCAGCTAACGTCACACCTGACGCACGCCCCAGTCGGACCACTCGGGTTTGTATAGATGCGTTGGCTATCGTGACGTTAACGACGTAACGACAGCCGGATTTATATACGAAAGTTACCTGGCTTGCTTAATATACATGTGTACATATACGAATGCAGGCGCTGGAAGTGCAATGCGTAGACATCATCGGCTTTCCCCGAGGCCTATGGATGACCGCAATCCGGTCGATGGGTTTTTCAATGTCATCGGCTCGCGTTATAAAGTTCAACGGGCGCGCGTACACGCGTGTACAGGTATGTACATGTATGTTCACGCGTGTATATCGGAAGGTTGGCCGCCCACGTGAGCGAAGGTCCAGCCGAGCGCACAAAGTAGCGCGCAGTGCGGAGGAAAAAGTGTGCTGCGACTTTCTCCGCTCTTGACCAACGGTTTTTCGGTCCATCGAGGTGTGCGAGAGGTACAGGATAGGAGGCCAAACGAATCCGCTCGTCATTACGCACCGAGACACTTTGCGCGCGATGATACAGTTAACCGAGCCTTTGTGCTCCCAGTAGAGGCCCGGATTGCCGAATTCTTTAACGGTAGAAGACACGGCACGCCTTGTCCCGGAAATTCTCATTGGTATTGGGTAGTCGATTTGTTTGATTGAATGGTTGACCAATTACGAAACTAGGTAATTGGTGAATCGATGCAATGAATTGTATTAGTGCGATTAGGAAGAACGGATATTACACACGCGCCTACGATTTTCGACGCCCTTGTCTCCCACATCCTCGGCGCCTAGAGTGCAACGGGGTGACCCACTTGGAAGGATCGAGCCGGTCGATCGTAGCCTCAAGTCAAATATCCATCGTTCCATCGGATCAGCAGCCAAGGATAAGTGGCAACAAAAAGTCCATTGCGTCAGCACTTCCGCTAGATCTGATTTATACGAGGATGCAGCCGGATTCTCTCTTGCTACTGCTAATTTATCGCTCCGCACGGACTCTCGATTTTTTTCCTTACTCCTCACATGGAGTCTTGGCACTTTCTAAACGCGTGAATGCCAGGAATTCTTAACGACTAGTTGACAGGCCGTAACTCCGGTAATACGGGATGACCGCAAATGACGTGCAGATGGTGTCATCGCTATCTATCCCCGAGTAACCCAAGAGCACACTTTCTCTGGTGTTACGGTGTGCGAAGCTAGACACGAATAGTAGGTAATTGTCTCAAGGAATTCCATAAAACGTCGTCTCTACTATAGAAAGCACTAGACGCGAAACTGTTGTTCCTAAACGGGAAGGTATGTCGACCTCACACGACGACTTAAACCCCAAGACCTCCCAAACCGCTCGCCTACCCTACAAGGTCCCTAATCCACCGCAGTATACAGAATTTGTTCCAGCAATTAACTGCCAGCGGTAAACAAACATTTGCTGATATAATCAGTAATCTATCAAAGAACCTGTCTACTTATCCCCGGATCGTTCTACAACGGTAAAGCAGAGCTGACCGTTGACGCAATCTACGAAAACCACATTTTTTACCTTAGCAGAGAGGTTGTGGAAGGAAAGTGATTCTTCGGCGCAAAGTTCACAAAGGCCTCTGCGGCCTCGTGCGCATCCAGTTCACTCTATCGCACTTCACCATACGCGGACGAATCCCGTGTCTCACCTCACAAGCGCACTGTCACCATCGAAGTCTCATTTCGCCGAGGACAAGTCAGAGTGCAGTCAAGTAGGCAGCGAATGTCCGCTGTTCTAGAAAGGGGTGTTTCAACTCTCAACCAGCATCGAAGGAGTTGGCGAGCAGACTGGGCATAGTAGAAACGGCGAAGGAGCCGAGTGCTGTCGGTAGTCGTTCGGCCGAATTTCAGTCGGTCTCGTTGCTGCTGCTGCTGCATGACATTCTCCGTGCGGACGATTCCGGGCGATCCAGGTGATTCTCTGTCACTGCTCCAGAGGCACTGTTCGCTCGTGTGTTGGCTGGCCCATTCCCCGTGGACAGGGGCCCCATGGATGCCGGTTACGATCGGCGTCGAGCACAGCCGAAGTACGGCGAAGGACATCGGGCCGCCACAACCAACTGAACGAAGCGGAGCGCGCACGGCGGCCGAGCGACGGGCATATTGCACTTCCAATTCCCCCTGAATCACGATGTTGCTGCCTTTTTCGCGCGCTCTTCGTTCACCAACTTTACCACCGCTCGAGCCACTGATTGAGTCCGTAAACCTCGAGCCTTTTCAAATTATCCCGGAGGGCAGCGCACACCGGCTGCGAAAGACGCAAGCTATCTTCATGAGGAAGTGAAATGCGGGCGAGACGAACTTTGGCTGCGAACTGGCCGGCAGCTCGGCCACTGCTCGCTTGGCTCAGCCGACAGGCACTAGAGAGGGAGCGAGTTCAAGCAGACTCGGATTTTGAGGGCGACCTGCTTACACACCTTTCGCACTTCTTTCATTCCACTTACACACATCTTTCTTTATTTATATATTCAAACAAAAACCGGAGAATAATATCTCCCTTTCTTTGTGTCGCTATATAACTTGAGATAGGATGTTCTTGGTACTAGTTTTTATTGATTGAGGTAGTCGTATCTTAAGTTTCTTTGAACAGCGACCCTTGAACGGTTCAGGTGCATCAGTAACTTTGGGATAGAGGAGAAAGGCAAGGCGTCTTCCAGGCCAAGTTCTGCATACCGAGAGTTTCCCTGTTAATGGTGACTCGCAGCATGCCATGGCATTATTCGCGCTGGGATCACAGCAGGGTTTATGAGCCAGGTAATTTCTAAGTCCAGCCCTGGGTCAAAGGAGGCGAACGGGGCAGAACGGGGCGAAGGAAGAAAGTAAGAAAAGCAGGTAGAGAGAAAGAGGAGGAAGGGTGCGTGGAGGAGAGCGGTGGAGGAACGTTTAAGGCCTGAAACAGGCTTGTGTGAGTGTTGGTCGGTATTCTCCGAACGGAAACAGGTAGGACCACTGACGGACCCATGCGTAATGTGAACGGGAGCGAAGAGCGCTTGTCTCTTCTCTCTTCGCTCGCACCGTAAAACTCGTATGCTCACTGCTTCCACCCACATGATCACCAACTCGACCAGTGAACAGCTGATTCTCTCTTGAATCGAGTGTTCTCTAGCGGAGAAACAACAAAGGCACACTTCTCTTTTTCCCACCTCAGAGAACAAGTATTAAATGAAACACCTACTATAAAATCTTCTCTATAACGGTATCAGGAGTTACGCTAAGATACACTGAGAGTAACAAGTGAATTAATGAATTAAATGAAATAAAATGAGAGCGTGTGAAAGCTCCTTGGCCTTGATAAACAGAACCTTCTTCATATCTTTCCTATTATATGAGAATTTCCGGTGCGTCCAAGTCGTGCCGAGATTCAATCGTGTTCAACAGTCATCGAGGCTACAACCACGAAAGCAAGAAGTTAGTAATTTTGCCGCGGGTAAACCAGAAACTCCAGTCGTTTATAATATCGTGTTCCACATGACACCGAACCGATCAGAGAGCAGGATCTACTTTGTCAGGAGGGTTTCGTGCTAGTAGAACGATACTTGTTATCGATGTCGTTGGAATTTTATCGACACGGTTAGTTGCTCTTGATCTTGTCTAAGCGCGATCGCTCTCAGCTACCTCGGGAATGGCGATTGTCCTAGAAAACGAGATTCTACCGGTCGGCGCCTGCTTGTGCAATTGCCTGACGACGACTTTGTCGGCGGTCTTCTTGCCAGCAACGACAGGCATCAACCGCATCCCCCGCTTTTTGCCAGGTGTACCAACTGCCGACAGTCACATTTGATGACCGTCTATACCTTAATTGCGAATTGAAAAGGAAGGTACATCGACAGACGTCCAGACCAGATAAGACTGGCTCTTGAACAACACTGTTTTTCCATCATTTATCAGCACGCGAAACTATCCCGACATATAATTAAGTCGAGACTGATATTTATGTATCATTAAGTCTGGAATATCATACGATTATTTCTACTAATTAAAATCAGAGCATTAGCATTATTATATAATTAAAAATGGAATATTTGAAATTGTATAATATCGTCTTGTACATGCATTGCTACCGAACACAGTGATACTCCTGATACGTCGGTACTCGGTGTAGAAGAAGATATGACACGAGATAGAGAAAATGATTAAATCCCCTTAATCTACACTCATTGTTATCCACACAACAGAAGAGTTTCGGTCTTGGCATCGTATCGGATATAAGCATTCGCAATGGTGGTTCTATTGGAGGCTCTCCAAAAAATCCAAGAGAACACTTTGCCCAGCTTGGAAGAGCGAATGCAGTCCAGCACGATAAGGTCCCATCGATTTATTAACACGGTTACCTTAGAAACCTTCGGCTTGTGTGTTGGAATACTAGCGGTTATCACGATGCACGAGTCAAATCGATTCTTACCGTCTGCGCGTACTCCAGCCAGAGCTTCGAATCGATCTTCTTCCTGCATGACATTCTCCCGATGATTAGGTCCTCGCACTTTACCGATTATATCCACCGATTATTATATATCCTTGACTGCGATGGTTGCGCCGATTGCTGAGAATACTTTAGCAGCGACGAAAAAAGTGTGGTGAATGTTTGCCGCTTGATTCACCAGCTAATTATTTGCATTCCTCGACGTTGATGCAATGTTGCCGATACCGGCGGTGTCTTCTTCTCCGGCAGTTGTTTTATGTGCTTTCGAGGAAAGCTTCATTGTCAATTGGCCCCCCTGTCAGGTGCACTGCACATAATCGTCTGTCAACAGATTCCACAGACCACGTGAGTTTGCTCGGAAAACACGTGTTTTAGTGGTCCGTTATCTATCTTTGAGAGCTCGCTCATTCTTCTCTCGTTTCGAGGTTTGGTTAACACGTTACAGGCTCATCTAACTTTTTCGCTTGCAGAAGAAGTGTAGAAAAAGCTGATCGTGTTGGCCGCTCCTTGAGCTATTTTTCTAATGCAAATTGCGATGCTATCTCATCCACCGAACACCAAGCACCATTACGTGCCCGAGGGCGACACGATTTCCTCGGGCCACGTGTGCCCTAAGCATGCATGTACACTTCTCTCGAAGGAATCATCGACCGATAGGGCAACGAGTACCCAAAAAAATAAAGTCCTCTCTTTCCTCTTCTATTCGCACTGGTTCACTTGGTCCTGGGCGTAGGAGGTAAGTGGCGACGCCTCTATCAGTTCGTGGCAGGAATGACTTTCGCTTTGGTGAAATAGTCATCCGGTACGAGCTCACTGACACTCCTTATCGGCTCATCAAGAACTTGGAGTTGTGTACGTGTTGGATCGCCGGAACACAAGTAAACCAGGTGTGCTGGAATCTTTAATAGCAATCGGCGTTAATAACTAACAAATTGGCACTATCACTCTAGGAAACGACGTGTCAAGCATAGTGTTGATCGTGCAAGGGGAGCCGTAGGACTAAGCTACATCGAGCAACGCGTTTCTTATCTTCGTTGTCACCAGCAGGACGATGATAACAGCGATGATAATGACGTTGGCTCTCGCAAAGATACACGATACCGGGCGCTACAGATTCGGACATGCGTTCTTCGCATTGCCACTGGCATTCGCTCGGTGACAAAGTTCGACACGTTCCACATTTGTGAAAGTACAAAGTCGATGATTATCTTTGCCGCTTATCGGACCGCGAACAACGGGTTGATGATTAATAATTAGCAGGATGCATCGGGCCAAGGCTTCTTCATTACTTCCTACTTGAATATACATATTTTTCAGGATGAAAAAGTAGGAATTTATAGACAATAATAAAGAATTTATCTTCGTGGTATTTGTAACAAGTTAAAAGATGTGTACCACTTTGATAAAGCGGATTCGCCTATTCAATGGTGCTATTGGTGTCGATGATAAACACGTGAAGCGAATGACAGCTATTAGAGCAACGAAGTGCAAGTGGCACAGGAGAGCCGAGACCGATCTTAGCCGGAACTGTTTTCCCACCATAGAGATAGGGATCCCGTGAAATCCGAAGCCGATGAGCCTCGTTACCATTTATCGCTCTCGACGAACCTTTACGATTCGCAAACGAGGCGCCGATTGAGCAATGGGATACCCTCAGCATCGAGGGACACGTTCCCAGGCATCATTGCTTCGTTTGATTTCCGAGAGAAGTACTCTTATTTCCGTCACAGTTCTTCATTCCACATGGCAGTCGACTAATTAATAACCGGCTTGTTCCGCTTTCTTAGACACTCGCATCTTTCTTGACAGGAGGAATAGATATTGTATGTGTGTGCGTGTGTAAGATCGAAGAATTGCAATGTGGAGCAGGTAATAAGGGAAGAAAAAGATGAAGAAAAGACTATCTTGGAAAAGCGTTTGAATAGAGTTTCACATGGCTTGGAATTCGTAGAACTCAGACTATCATTCGGCAACGTTATCAAAAAGTACTTGGTAAATCTGGGTTAAATACACTTCTCAGCTTCATACCAGAATTGTCGCATACCTTTCGGTACTACTTTGAAATTAATAAAACTGCTATCACTATGAACCGGATCTCTCTCAGCGATTGTCCTTATCGAAAGCAGTTTCACTTTAATGCATTCCTGCCACCGGGTACTCTGCTGAGAAAGCTAAAGATTTAACTACGCTCTTCGCCAGCACTCTCACTTTTCCAGATGGAAATCGACGAAATTAGAATGGAATGCAACTTGAATAGGAAATTTCGCCAATTGAATTTCACGTTCATTACTGCCAGAATCCAACACGATTGCGAAGTCATATAATGCATGTGGCACACATTGCATGACTTGTAATAAGAACGCCAGAGTGGTTCACTTTTCGTCGCCTAACTAATATGGAGCGAAAGTATTGCACTTTCGGCAACGTGACCCTCGAATACTGTCCACTTGCACAACAATCTCGGTACAATCAATATTGTTATGCATTGAATGTATAAGAAATCGCGGTGCCAATCGGACTTCTTTTTAATACAAATAATTGATTACAGGTATTAAATATTTTATAGAAAAATAGTACAAATATCGATTCTTTAGAGAAATTCCTTTTTCATGAATCTCATGGGTTTTGATATCGGAAGACAATACTAGCCAGTACAGAGAAAGTTTCATTAAGACAACTATCGTGGGACAGCTTTTTCGTCCAAGCTTACCGGACTTCCAGTGGTCTAACATGCGAGCTAACGAGGTGATCGTAATAAAAACTTCTCGGAAATGAGAGTATCGTTTACCAAGCTCACCGAGAGCGAAGTGGACGTACCAAGCATAGTAATAATCATTTTGCAAGAACAGTTACTACTTCTAGAAGCCGGCCGGCTTAATTATCACACATGGAAGAACCGCTTCTCGGATATTACACACATTCGTTTCATAAGCGACCGAGCCAAGATGGCATTGCACAAGAGAAATCGGCACTAATTAACACGAAGGCATCGGATTATAATTCAATATGGGATAATGAAATATGTGACAGAAATACTACTAACATTTTCTTAGATTTATTCTAATTATACCAAGAACAGTTCTTAACCAAGGCGAGTGCTTCTTCTCTGCGGTGGAGAATCCACTGTTATTGGTGATAGGGAACCAAGAACGAAGTCACGTGTTCGCTATCTGCTTCATCGATTCGGAGAGTCCGCGCGGTCCAGTTAAAATACCTTTGATGCAAATCAAGCTTAATGATCAAACCTCCTCACGTTGCTTCCTTCTCATCGAAGCCCACTCCGCCCGAGAACTAACAGATGCGAGAACGAGCTAACACCGCTAACACGTACATATATATCCTGCAAAGTTCTTGAAGGGTGTCAGGAGCTTACCTACATGAGTTTGCCATTCACGCTCCGGATCCCACGTAAATAACCGACTATCTTGACTATTTTAGAATCGATACCCTCTGGCTTACTGCCTTTATTCTCTCAGGAAAGCCAGCGACATTGCAAACCCCTGTATACTTACATCCCACTCTTCTTCAGTATCTCTCTCAAGCTTGACTCGCATTGCAGGTGCACTCACATCAGAGAAGAGTTATTGCATTGACTTAAAGTGTGGTAGATCGAAAGAGATTATTTTCATTATAATAAATAGATATAAAAAAGAAAGAAATATCATCATATATTCAACATATTGCTTCGAAGACTTTTTCCTACCTTTTTAAATCCTATCTTTTATATCACTCTCGAGACAACAATGACTAATCTTTGATAATAGGATAAATAGTTTCGAACAATCGATGCTGAATGATCCCTACTAATAATATCGACATACCAAAGGGATTAGTTGCTCTCAATAATAAGATTTGTCCGATTGATTCGATAGGAATCGAAGAGAGCGTTCAAAAGTGTGGGAGCGCTAACAGAGGCTGCTAGGAATTCGAGATAAGGATCATTGGCGCGCGCTTACGCAAGCTTTTCCTCTGTCAGGTGGAACCAGGAAGTACATAGGTGTACTATGCTCATCGGTAATGTAATCGTAATAACGCGGCGCTGCCCGGCTGACTCTCGACAAGCAACAGCACAGCAGCCTTCGGATGGACGAACACGAAGGAAGTTTCGCGAAATCCTTTGATACCAAACCGAAGAAGAAGCAAGAAGGAATTTCTTGGCGGCCGATTACTCGCTTGTTTCTAATGACCGCTGAATAAAGCGGATAACTCCGGATCGTGCACGGGTATCTGACTTTTTAATGACTTTATTAGCTCATAACTTCCCATCCAGCTAATACAATCCTCGGACATCCACTCGACTATTTTCCTGTTACTCATTTCGAGCGAGGAAGTGCGTGATTTCATCTTTATCGTACTATGACTCGTTAGTGAATAATTATGATTGTATATGAAATAAAATAACTTGAGATTTTATTTATATTATAAGATTTCATTTACTACGATCATTATTTATCCCATGAGAAAACTCTAGTCGATGACAGGTGTTAGTGTTAAAGGGGAATCATGAGGAATGTGTTAAGCGATGGTGTTACGATCGAAAGTGCCGGTGGCGCCGGATGATTCAACGATGTTAAATAGAGCTTAAAATTCCAGCGACAAATCACCGCATCTTGGCGGACACGTGTAGTAGTTGGGATGCTCGTCGGCGTGCTGCGGTACACGAGAGAGCTACCAGTAAAACACTCTGCCTTTTCTTATCGGCGTTATTAGTCCCGAGTTACCGGCATCTTTATCGGCGATTGCCGGTGCGATTATCTTCTCGCGTGATTCCCCCTTTGCGATTAGGGGGAGGGAGTAGGAACGAACGATGGGCCCCCGTCATTCCTAGCGAAGAAGGAATATCACGAGTGTATGGTGGAATGTTGGACTCGTAAGAGAGCACGAAACAAGGGAGAAACGATAGGGCAGAAAGAGCCGCCGGCACTTCCGGCTCGAATTGGAGGTAGATGCGCGCGAGAGGCGAAGGGCATAAATCAAAGAGCACCATTACATTCAAAGAGTTATGATAACGCGCCGTTGCAAGACTATTTTTCCGATGCAGATACTTGTACCGCAAGCGCCCTGCCATTGTTGGCCAACTCCAAGACAATGGAGAGATACTACTACGCCTTGGCCGAGGGACGACTGCGAGCGCCAAGACAGGAACAAGACTTGCCTACCCTTGTACCATGAGTATCCAGCCCAATGGACCGCTTCTCGCCATAGCCTCAGGCTCCCCATTAGATCGAATGTGTGCGATAGGCACCGCTTCGATTGTTGCACTTATCCTCATCGGAAAAATCACCACCGCCGCCGACTGCTCCAACGCCCGAAAGCAACTCCGCTGCAAATAGCCGTGAAATCCGCTCTCGTACTCCTCACCCTAATCACTACCGTCTAAGAAATAATGTGTTCCTCGTAACACTTTTAGATCCATGCCACCCATGTTGCAAGCGTCTATGTTACGTTTTAGGTATAGTTACAGTTTCGTGTAAATAAATTATGTATGATATAACAAGTCAATAATATCTCAAGTAGAGTAATTCATTCGTAACATGTTCGATTATTGAATGCATTGTATTAAACGGTATTAATTAAGACTAATGCGTCTAGCAGTAATTATCATTGCGCCAGACATCCGCGTAATATCAGTAATTGGTCCATTGGGATGCTGATGCCGTGGGACGAATAGAGTTACGCAAGCGGAGTAGCATTCGGTAATTTCTGCTATATTGAAGGGGTTCAAAGGTACTCTAATTAAAAAAGTAAGACTTATTGCTTTTCTCTTCTTCGACTGCAATTAAGCGAATTGAATTAAAAGTCTGTGGAATTATGAGGAAACTGATCTGTAAAAAGGGATAGGAACAATGTTAGTTCAGTGGGCGAGGAAAAGTGTGCGATTGCTGATGGATGTTCAATGCTGGGCTGCCGGTGAAAAGGAGCGCTCGTAAATCAGGCTGTCACGCAGCAGTTGCGCTGATATTAATTAAGCAATTTGTTGAATGAGCAAGCTGCCCTTTCGACGAGGGTACGTGCGCGAGCGCGTTAACGGCCTGATTGATGACTGTTCGAGCCAGCCTCACCTTCGCCTCCAGGTTCAAGGTCGCGTGATTGCACATTTTCTCAAGAAAGATACTATAATGAACTATTTCCACCAGTGTACTGTCTTCGAGATAATTTTTGGTGTTTGAACGACTGATATTCTATCCTTACATTGGGTGTACCATTTCTTGACAGCGTTCAAGATCACACGCTGCGTTTGAAAAGTACCGTTTCGTAGGGGAATCCTTGTATCCGAGATTGAAGAATGTTGCAAGTCAGTAGGATGTTATAGTATTCGAGTTTTACAACCGGAAATTGATGGAATATTCAACTTTTAGTTTTAAAATTTGATAGAACTTGATATTTCCCATTATTCTTATTAACTTTAAATATGAAACATCGTACTTTATACTTTCGGAACTTGAACTTTACAAATTGGTAGTGCATTCAACTGGTAACACCAATATTCACCCAACTGGCACTACTCCGGTTCGTTGGAATAGTTTACTTCGAGCGGCGTCAGGTGATTGGTTAGTAGTGCGATTCTTTCGGAGCATGCCGGATGGCGCATGCCGCGAAAGTCGCGATACTTTGCGCGCGTGCCCCGCGTACGTAGATTCTGTTCTCCGGATACACGCGTGGCATTACGTCTGCGCCAGAGACCTGTCGTGCAGCTGATGTCCTTCCGATGCACCTTTCCTCCTGCTGTCCTCCTCTCGGCCTCCGCTTCTAGAGTCTTGTGCGCCGGGGCCGCGCACACCGCGTCGCGACGCCCCGGCAGTCGCGACATGCGTCGTTTCACTGATTCCCCTCGCTTCGAATTCATCGGCGGCATTGCGCGTAAAAGCATGCTCTTCGCTCTTCACCACGTGGACGTATCAAGACTAATTTTTATATTTAATGCTTTAAGATTAAATTATTTCAATTAACTAAGTTATTATGATAAATATATTTTTATAATGAAGCAATGATTAAAGATTTCTTTATCGCTTAACTTAATTTCTGTCAAATTATAGTCAAGTATACAATTGATAATATTCAATATTATAGTATCAGAGGTCGAAGGTCAAAGGGCATCAGCATCCTGAGATATTTTCCGACACAAAGCGGTCTTTCCTTGGAGAAGGAGTGTTGTTCCTCGTGGGGATGAGGTTCGGCGAATCGTCGACGTTAATCAGCGAGCGGGTACATGGGAGCCGGACACTCGATCTCCAGCAAAAGCGGCGCGAAGCGACGTGACGCGACATAGTAGGAAGTTTCTACGGAACCAGAGAGGAACGGCAATCACGGCGTGCGCATGCAACATTCCACAATAGAGGAGGAGAAAAATCCGAGGGTTTCAATTACTCCGCGCTTGTTCACTGCGGCGGCGCTGAATTCCAACTGTGAATGGTAGATCCGCACTGGGAAAGGTGGAAAGGCGTCGTTGGGACTGCGAGAAGAGCTGCTCGACAGGCTGGCCAAAGACCCGTGCAAATGCGACGAGCAATACTTCATGGAATTTCTCCTGCATCGCGTTCCTCGTAGTTCACCGATTAGCATCGACCAGCGCAGGAACACACGGCCGAACGGTTTCTATCCGCAGGAACGCACGCTGTTTGGCATCTTCGCATTATCATCTCGGCCTATGGCGCTTATACTCGATGTTGGTTAGTGTGCTAATGATTTATCCGGTACCGTTAACTCCACGCGTTTTCCTACTCGCGTGATCGCTCGGCCTGCATTCTCCATTTCCACGTCTGTCCTTTTCAATGGTCGCGACACTGGATATCCTTCCAATGAACTATTATTCTCACAATCAAGTATCTTCTACGAAGTATCTTCTTTTTTAGTTTCAAAGGAAAAATTAAATCATATAAACTTGGGTAATTAATTTGACGAATACTAATTAAGCATGCGGATTAACCGGACGAGCAAAGGCGTGTGCGTTTCACCATGGCAAAGAATGAAAAGTGAGACGCTCTTCTCTCTTCCTCGAAGTTTTAATTATCCCAGTGGGATACTTCCTGTAAAGCGAACATTTGCGAGACTAATTACTAAAGGCGTACGTGCCTTTTACTTTCAAGGAGTCTCTGCGCAATGTCAGTTCTCGAATCTGGAGTGACAGTAGTTGAAGATGCGCGATTAAATAGAATGCAGAGTCACCTAGCGACAGAACTGTCGAGATGATCAGCGTGAAGAGTCGACTTTCCTAGTAAGCCAATGTGCTAGCTTAATAGGCTAATGGCTCGATTTAAAGCGAGTCAGGCAGTGTACGGATTCGAGCAGTCCCCTGTAATCGGAGCTCCGGCTGCCCTCGTTCGCTGGGAACAACACTACTTTCAGATGTAACGTGAGCACCAACCGAACAGGGCTGCTGGATCCTTTCCTCGAGAAAGAAACACATATGAGAGATCGATGAGTCATTGCGATCCTCATCAAACAGTTCAAGGTCCGTCCTTGTGTATAAACAAAAATCCACCAATCTTTTTTACAGGCAAAATCTAAGAAAGAAGATTATATTTATTCCAACAAAGATTCGAGGTTTTTGGATCAAGGAATTCCATGGTAAAGTCTACAAGGTGAATGGTTGTTTCTTCCATGGCTTTTTTCGTCACCCATCTATATCCTTGGCAGTGCAACAAGTTAAGCATCTTGTGCTGTCCCACAGGTAGCCAGAGATACCCGCAGGCATCCAGTGTGGCCGGAGACCGCACTTACTGCTCGCACAGGAGATAGAATGTACGCGCGCGACAAGAGGAGAATTGCAACGGCAGAGTGACACGGAATTGTGTTCGGTTGACCGCAGTGCCATACGAAACCAATCCTTGGGAAGCAAGCTGAGAGTCGCACTCGAGCGTACACTCACCACGCATACCGTGTAAACTGCATACGTGTAACATAAGAATGACAACGATGGACGTCTAAGAACACTCTGTGAAATTAGAATTTCATATCATGGAATTTGTATGGTCTCCATCAGCGAAGCATGGATTATGGTTTCGCTCTGGTAAGAATCTCTTGGTGACCGATAATTTTTGTCTATGTTATTCTTTGAACATTAACTGTGAAGAATTGATCGACTGTAATCGGATCAATGGGTCAATGATTCACAATGGGAAATAAAGAATGGAAAATCGTGGGAGTGTCGATTAACTTTGCGGGAAGGCGTTGGAGTAGTTTGTTTCCAACTGATTGAAGTTGGAAATTACAGTGGTTTCTAAGCTTCCCGAAGTTGCATATGTGACGTAACTAAACGGGAAGTTGTGATGGTGAAAGGGAACAGTTTGGAATATATTATGACGTTAGAATTGTCAGTTCTACTGTTTGAAAAATTCAACAAATTACCAAGTGGTCCAATGAAATTATTAATTCCATTGACAAATCATTTCCCAGGATCGAATTGCTACCGATTGCATATTATGCCACGCCTGTAAATCCACAATTGATTGCGCCATAAAAACATTTATGCCACTCAGCCTCTTTGCGCTCTGGTTACCGCTCAATTTCTCCTTATCGCGCGAATCGAATTCAACTGCGCGCAATACGCGACCGGGCATTACAGGCTTTCGTCTTTTGATGATGGGGTACTTCACTGCCACTGGCAGAATCGTAGAAAGTGGAACGGTGCAATGATTGCTGCTCCGGATTTCATATAACTACGTTCGCGTCAATTTTGCCATAAAGTGTATAAGTTATTAAAATCATTTTCTCTTGATCGTAGATATATAGAGGTAATAATTATCCGAAATTCAACGCACTGCTAACTCGTTATTTCTTACAAAACCGCGTCGATTAATATAAAACAAACTCACATAAAATCTTGGACAATGTTAGGCGTTATTTATATAAGTAACATTTGTCATACCTACAATAAAACATATTTATCACATCTAACCACTCGATTATGATAAATTCTTTTAACAACTATCTTGTGACTATCATCGATAAATAAAGAACAATAATCATCACAAAGCGGGTGACGCGAAGAAGGGTTGCATGGGATGGTCAGAGAAATGGCAGCTCGACTTCCAGGCGTAAAGGAGAGGAAAGCAGTGCACGTGTGCGCGGCGCCGGTAAGCGATTTGCGCAAACGTCTTGATCGCTCGTCTACCAGGAGAACATAAAGGCGCGAGAGGCGTGCACTTGCCGATTGCAGCGGGCGTGCGTGTGTCCGACCACGAGGGCCACGTGACTCTTGGCCGACACACGCGTGCGTGACCGGACACGTGCTCCGCTCTGGTCGGCGTGTCACGCCGGCGGTTCCGCGCCGATTCCGGCTGCTCACGCACCAAGTGCGCGCTCCCTTTGGTTCCTGCTGCCAGCAGACCGACGCCCCTGTCGTTCATTTAAAGCACCCCGATGCCTATTGGACGCCAAGTTAAATGATAAATATCGCAGACGTTGGCGGGAATGAAGAACTTTATAGCTACAATCATTTTATTCTTTGTTACTTTATTAAAAAATGATGAGTTTTAATATCGTAGTAAAATAAAGAAAATTATAGTTGACGCACATGTGCAGCCCATCAATATACTTCTAGTCAGTGAAGAATGAGTTAAGAGTACACTGGAAAGCCTTCTAGTTCGAAAAGCATTGAAAGTTGAATTATTCCGAGGGACGACAGGGTTCCCTGTTCCAGCAAGAACGACAAGACTTCAAAGCAACTGGTGAGAGCAAGGAGCGCGACCAGCGCTCTGAAACGTGAAGAGAGGAGAGAAGCACGACACGCCGGCCTGTGTCCCTGAACCCGATACTTTCGCCGCCAACGTGAACACCCATTGCAAAGGGCTTTTTGCGTGCGGGTGTTTAGTTTTCAAGCGAGCAGCAAGCGCTTTAAAGCGAGCTAGTAATTTCACATTATCAGGGAAGCAGAGTGTTGGTTCGCTAGCAAAAAGACCACTCATCAGGATGCCTTCCTGTTAAATATGCAGTAAAAGCTTGAACAAAGGCTCCCGCACTGTTTTGCAACACTTTTGTCGAGTCAGTGCTAACGCGCTTTATGAGCCCATAGTTACTATTGATCCTGGCTGGTAAGCCAGCCAGACTTAATTTGAATACACACACTTTTAACGCTCTAACATGCGGGCTTATTCCCAGCAGCTGCGTGATACGAGTGAACGAGGAGTGACACGCGCAACTACATGGAGAGACAAAAGTAAGAAGTAAAAGTCACAATCATTATTATTAAATCACCATGTATTATATATATTTGATGTATTAGTAGTAATTATTAAGTTTTAATCGTAATCATTCATTAGCATTTTCGTAGGTGAATTAAATCTAATATCAATAGTACAAAAGTACAACTGTTTTTTCTTCTGTACTAATATTTCTGTTCCCCACTGTATATCAGTTTGTACAATAGTACCAGCAGATATTCTCCTACCTATATCGCAACACTGATAAAAAGAACCCTTTGAAAAGAATGGCTTATCTATCGCTCCATTCTCCTAGATTCTCGCAACGCCCGCAGGAAGCAATCGCGCGCACGTGGACGTTGAAACAGCGAATGCGGCGACAGCGTTAAAAGTGTGTGCAGCTGCAACGGCTGCTCTAATTTGAGTCACCCTTCGGCGCGTGCTGGCAGAAATACCGATCGGAATTCCAGCGATGTAAGTACAACAGAGGCTTTTCCTCTCGCCCTCGAAAGTATAAAGAGTGCGCGAGCGCGTTCATAAATAAAGCATAAGCGGGCGTAGGCGAGAGAACCTCTTTGTGCTGTGCGCGAGCGCGCTTGCACACCATGTATTCTCGATTTGTTCTGATCCGAGGATAGAAGAGGGCGCGCGGGCGAGCGAGCACCTGGTCGGAGAAAGAGCTCTTGCTTTTTACGAATAGACACATTGAAATTTCCGCCTGCAAATACCACTCACAATTCAGATTTTCATTGTATATTTCTGTCATATTTTATTAGATACTCTTAGGAATAATCCAAACGATTATAACGATTCCGCTTGATCTAACAATCTTGATTCTGAGATACTAAGATGAACGGACGCGATTAAAGAGTGTAAACAAAGGTAATCGAAATAAATCCTGAATTATATTGTCAATCAACTAATTAATAAAGCTTTTAATAAAGATTTTAATTTTAGAATGGAATCACTGGTGATTCTATGTTTATCCTAATACTTGAACCTTACTACTTCAGCTTCTTAGTTCGTAGAGATGCACCGTGCAGGCGCTCGAGAAGGGAATAACTCGTTCGAGGGACACTTATCGTTATCTAGTATTTCTTGGCCGTTCGGAGAGTATTTATACCCGTTACAGCCGGAATAGCCGATGAGTATCGCGTGTACGTAAGAGCTGGCTTCTTAAGCGGGACATTGTTGCAACGGGTTTCGTGTGCACTCGTATTAAAGATGCAGCGGAGAGCTTTTATCTTCGCATCTTCCCCGCTGTCGCATTAGCATTGCTACCCACGCGCTTATTTTAGGCAGGACACGCTTGCTTACTTGCTTGTTTACACGCGTTAGAGCGAAACAGTTAGTGGAAGTTTAATGTGTGAAGGTATACGAGAATTTTCCAGGTGGTATTAGAATTGTAGGAGAAAGGGTTAGTCGAAGATGCTGAGGGAAATGAGATTGAGAATCGTGACTGGTTAATATTGATAATCGTGCCTCACGACGCCCAAGGATTTTCGATAGCTTATGTATCCGGGTTAACACGTATTTATCCTTTTTCCTCAGGTATTGATATTTGTAAGGATATCTATAAATTTGTTAGATTGGTCTTCGTACGTGACTTCTTTCCTTATATTTATCCTTTTTATATTTATAAAACAGTATCATTAAAGATTAAAATTAAATAACAGCCGAGTTACAAGTAAAACAACTAGAACTCTAATACTACGATGGTAAAACTATTCTAAGTTGAAAACGTGACTTTAATACGCGAACTTGAAAGATACATCGAACAATTTCACAGCTCGGAGATAGGTCGGCCTTCTTGAGAATGAGGCTTTGCGATCTATCGGGAGCATAGCTGCTCGCGATAGATGCTTGGTTGCTCGTGAAACGTGAGCGCCTAATCGGAACGATCACACGGCAACCTTCTTGCCCGGTTATTAACAGGGCCTAGAAGAGATTGTGGTATGAGCACGTTCTCAAAAAAGTCCCTAGCGCATCCCAGGGAATAAATGAACTCGCTTCTATACATAGAAGATGAAAAGTGAATATGAAAGACAGTAAATACAACAAAGTGTGAGGGAACAATGATATGTATAAATTATAAAAATATTAATCGAGTAGCAGTGATTGAAAATGTTCTATGTAACCAAAGATCATTAGAAAATAATGAGAAATGAAAGTGTTGTGTAATCATATACTTAATCAATATATATTATCTTCGTACAACATTCGCGTGTCTTAATCACTTCAACATTCCCATACTTGTGAACGACGTTGCATTGTCAGGCTGTTGCAGTGTTCGATGCATTCGCCAGCTGCACAATGCAACCCCGGCTCGTCTTCTCCTCACGCTTGTCAACGCGCCGAGATCTCCACTGAAGAGAACTCGCTGGAGATTCTCCGTCGACGCATCCGGTCGCGCGGGGCACAATATTTGCGCATTTGCATAACACGCCCTCATTACTGGAAGCGCCCCTTTTACATTCGCCGTACTTTGCGGAAACCGCGCGCGAACGTAAAGTAACCGCTGCTAAGGAGGACCTGCTTTGAAAGAGAACGATCCGTGGGAAATCATCGAATCGCCCTGAAAGCTAGGTAATGGTTCCCCTCTTTTGCCAGTGTTTATTGTCAGTTTTGACGAAATCCGTAAAAGTACAAAGGCTTATAGAAAGTCCCTTTGTATCGCACGAAGTTCTCGACAAGTTCGTTAACGTCTTGTTAACCGGTTGAAGTACGCGCTAATCGTGAGGAATTGTTAAAGTTATTATATGATTACGTTAAAATGATTATTGCAATAAGAGTTGCTAAACAGAGTGTAACAGTAAAAGTCACGGCAAGTGCATCAATGATTGATCAATTTTTCCAACTGTCCGCATATGCACCGCTCGATGTAATTCTGTTTATGTGCACTCTTATTAGACACGTAGATACTTTTAATTTCTATAGGACCAAGGAGAGGGAGCGCTTACTTGCCGGAGGCAATTAAGGCAGGCTCGTTTCGTCTGTTGCTTTTAATTGTTCTTAACCAGGCTAAACGTGGTCCGGCGTCACGGCGCATAACAATGGATAACGGTTCGAGTAAAGAGCGCCCGGCGTCGACTGGGTTTCTCATTGAAACGAAGCCGATGACAATGAGCGTCATTACGGTTCACCCTTCAATGAAAGGATCCAAAGTGAAGAAGACGAAAGTAAAGTCTCCCCACTACCAACAACTATCGAGTTCACTTCCGTTTTCCAAGTTGCGACTAATTAATTCAATCAAGAACAGTCTCAACATTCGCTTTAAATTAATTAGCGGTTTATATGACCGAAATTCTCAGGGCAACTTTCAACTCTTGTTGAAAATCAATCCGTTCACCACGACTACCAACAACACCTCACCTGACCAGCCGATTCCACCAGGACTATAATTACAGCAAGTAATGCGAGCGAGCGCGCGCGCGCGCGATAACGTTAAAGCGTTTCCGCGTGTACAAATTACTGCGCATAAACGTGCACTTTCCATGGCAGGGTCAGTGTTAATTAACGCCGAGGAAGTTCCATTTCAATGCGTCCTGTATGAGCGATCTTTTTTTACCTCGTTCAATCAGGATTGATTAAAAATTAAGGAAACTAATTTACTACAATAATTCGAATTACTATAAAAAATTCTACATGGAGGAAATCTTTAATCAATGATCAATCAAGCAGAAGTCTGTCAAAGAATATTGAATCGAAGTATTCATCGGAACACCAAACAAGTCAAACATCCAATTAAAAATTATCGCTGACTTCGTTTGAAAATTCAAATGAAAAACTTCGAACAACATACAATAACAGACTGAAAATCTCCTGATGATTCATGGGAGCCTGATAATGAGTAGAAGAGCGCAAGGTGTAAGTTCTTACCGTCAGCTCAGCATTGCGGCTGGCGTCGCTCGAGAGTCGCCGATGGAAGCCCGTAACGCTCGAGAGTATCGTCGACACGATCATGCGGGTGCGATGTTTCACTGATCACGTTTTAGTATCGGATGTCCTGATGCGAGGAAACCATAAGTGTATTGATTGCTCAAACAGATCTGACTACGTTTGTTTATCGACACTGTTTGATTATTGGCTTGGTATTAATTGGGTCCTTAATTTCCCATCCACGAGTGCTGTCACGATTAAGCACTCGATGATGATTGTTCGGCGAAAGTCACGCTCTCTGCCACGAAACACACCTGACCGAGTGCTAAGCTGCACTGAGCCAATGCTCGGTTCCTCGTGGCTTCCCCACTGCGAACGGCATCCCTCCTTCCTATACGATACGGAAACCGGCACCCTACTCTTCACGCCCGATCATTCTGCTACCCTTTCGATAGACAAACCCCTTTCACAAGTTTTGTGTATACTTTATTATTATTCAAAGAGATTATGGAAAAGTTCAAATAAATATTAAGTTCAAGCACAGTACATGTTTTATTAGATAAATGTTGATTATAGGATGAATAAAGTATTCCTGATTTATTTGCATTATGCAAGCAACTTATATTAAATGTATTTCAACTAAGTTGGTAATCAAGTTTGCACGCTCTATACTCAGGAAGCATAGATATCTTTCGCGTGTGTTTGCTTCGTATTAATCGTATTTCGGATGAACATGACTGCAGAATAGAACTTTCTTGTTACAGCATGTTGGAATCCAGCAGTGCAGATTGGTCTAGCACTTGCAACGGGCTACCAAGTCGACGTTTCACTTAATCTCAAGAAGGCTGATAATAACGCGACCGGTGGATGGGATCCCATGGAAGGCGATTTCCAAGGAGCCATGGATTATGATACTCTTGGCAGTATAAACTCCTCGGAATGGGCGCTGGAGTCACGCTCGCCTTGTATAAGGAAGCGTCCAGCGTGCGGTATGGATGTTAATATCGCCTGTTCATTATAAGCCCCGAGGCAAGCAGACCTTCTATCGAATTACCACCACAAGCTGCCTCCGCGCACGCTAAAACTTCTCCCAATTTACAACGCGACTTCAGGATTAACTTCCTGCTGGCATCTTCCGAGCTGTGCAGGGTGGATAGATTTTTTCACAAGACTGTTTTCCAACAAGCCATACATTGGATTCAGTGTCTATGGTGTCTCGTAGCTCGCATGCCGATTAATGCAACAGGCACAATACGATTCACTCGTAGGCGGAAGATGATATCGTCCGTTGCAAATGTCAGCACCCACGATCCTCCGGTCTTCCCTTCTTTCTCTCTCCTCCATTCTCGTGATCTCGTTGTCCTATGCGCTCTCTCGACTCTCCCACATTCGGTCCGCTAACGTGACCGCATTCCACCAGGAATCAGTCTCCTGCACTATCACAGTTGCCCCTTTCGACCGCTTCTTCTTCGAGCCATTCTCCCATGCACGATTGCACTTGCTGATTAGCTCGGAGTTTCCCAAAATAAATAGCGAGGAGAGTTAATTGCGAGCGATGGAAAATTGGTCGATTAATTATCGAGTACTCAGGAATTATAAACGTCAGTTGTAAAGTCTGGATTGTGATAAGTTATTTTCTGTATATCGACTTGGCTAATTTACGTGGAGAGAAGTATGTGATTATTATGTGGCCTAGTGTAATTAGATAGCAAGGATCAAAGTCCGATGTAGTTTTATCATTTAGCTTTAGCTTTTATCTTTTATTTAAATCGACATGCAAGATTGCAAAGCGGTTTGCACCCACTTCTCGAGGAAGTCCCTGACAAGGAGACTGCGGTCATCAAGAGAACGCGAGAAAACCGCAAACCGAGAGCGATCGTCCTTGATACTACGCTCTAGTACCGATTTTCAGTGAAGCACTTTCCATTACTACATCTTTCTCATCGAGAAGAATAATCGTCTCATTTCCATGAAAGAATCAATTTCATTGACAATAAGACTTACTTCAATCTATTAATACCTCTTCCAAATAACTGTACTATCAATAATTTAAATGTAAATACTTCTCTCTTCCCACCACTCAACTTTCTGTTTAGTTACACCACAAAAGAAATCATATTCGAAGCGCGCGTGGCTCATTATGCCAGTCGAATGACTCATTCGAGTCATCCAGTCTTTCCACTTTAGAATCGCGTTCTTTTTCATTCTGTGGTCGTATCGCCAACTTATATGAGACTCTCGACGCTAATAGCATTCTAATCGATAGAACGACAACGGCTGAAGGGATCGCTCTTTTTTCTCCAAAGTACACGTTCGCGTGCACCCTTTGTGCGCCTTCCTGGACGCGCGTCGCTTGCGCAAAGGTAGACGCTGACTCACGCGGTTGCTTGCATCGTTCCTTCGTAATCAGGGAGTCCAGTCGTTAGCGTACTCTCTTTCTCTCTCGTTTCCATCGTAGTTCTTCTCCCCAATGGCCTAGGTGTAAATCGTGCTCATCGACGCACGACACGAACCGTGTATATTCCCGGTTGCGGCTCGTGCCCCTTGGCAAACAATGACAGAGTCTGCGTGTGTTGGATGATGCCGCTCACGAAGATCACGCGGACACGTACCAACACGCACTTCTCACTTCACGCACGCGTCCATCCTTCAAGGCTCACCCGTGGCTAGTGACCCTCTGATCATTGTTATTAGTACCTAAGTGTGAAAAATCTACTTTGTGCTAGTTTAATTAATTCTAAACGTGATGGTGAAAAATTGATTTAATTTATAGGCTTGAGTATCTTTGCGGATAATAGACAAATGTTGTCTAAGAGAATATTTTTATATGATAGACTTTTCTATAGTTTCCATAGAAGTGAAGACAGGTAACATCCCAGGCATACGAAAGAATTATGCAGGCAGTTGCCAATATCAACACAGCTGACTCACGTATCAGCGAGGACAGTTGGCAAGTCGGAGGTGTCAATGAAAAGGAAAAGCGCACAAACTACAAATAGATCAGGGTATACAATTTATGTGGGATTTTATCTATTACGTGGGCCTCTTGAAGATCTAATGGGAGTTGCGTGAGTGAAGTTAGAGTCGCAGTATACCGGAGCGAATGAGCGGAGAGTTAAGAGAAGGAAGAAGAGGATGGCAACGAAGCCAAAGGGCAAAGTAACACGCGCGCATGATTTACGTAGGGGACGAGGGTTCCGACTGCATAATTTATCGATCGATCGGTCCAGGCGAATACCCTGTGCTCTCGTCGGCCGTGATTATGCATGTATATACATACGGCGCACCGAGAGAGCACCGGGGATCCGTGCAATCGATCACTGTCCACCTCGCTCGATGACGTTAATGAGGACGATCGGCACTTAACCGAGAGAAGGCTTTTGGCGCACTGCTCCGCATTCGCCGGAAAATCATCTACCTGTCACTGATAGGACACAACCGACTTGTTCCAAGGCTTGGGAACCAACAGTCCTTTTAAAAGCTTTAAATGGAACCAGAGCATTCAAGTTCGCAGTGGAGTCAGTAACACTTATTGCGATTATCGATTATCAGAGATATATCAATTTTTTGTATTTGATGCTTCTTGTCGAGAATCGTCTGTCATTGATAAGGAATCGTTTACACGAAGCTTGTCAACAATTAGTGCAAATAATATGTCTCGGCATTCTCAAGTTTGCAAGAATGACTTTCAGTCAATCGTTTGAGTTGATAAAATGGGGGAGTGTTTTAATTCGTTTATTGTGATATGTTAAAGTTGACCGACAGGACGAAGCTCCCATTAATTTCGCTTGAGTTCCGAATTTACTCACCGGTCGAAAGGAAGCTACCGTTTGATACGTACAGTCTGCTATCAAAAACATCGAGGGGAGTCGTCGATCGATCAATGTCAGCCCGGTTGTTTGTGTTAATGAGCACGAACGATTCTATGCAGAAGCTTGCAGAAGGATTTCCAGCCCTTACAAGGAAGAATTAATCCTGACACAGGAATTCAATAATTGAATAATTAAACTGTAATACAAACGGAAGTACATTTTTACAAACTATCGTAAATTGATTTTAAAATTCAAATGACAAATTGTTTAATATTTTATTTGAGGTCATTAATGCTTTGATTAATATAACGACAGTATTCTAATGATCCCATCGACTCTATTCTCATGCACGGGGACAAGTACGTGGAATATCATTAGGGTTTAACGCCTGCTAGCCGAAAGCATTGGCATTCACGGAAACGCTGCCTAGATAAACTTCCAAGAATCTGCGCATTGTGCTATTACACGCTCTTCCCCGTTGCAATCAGGCGCTTTCTATTCATTGCGGGCAATGACTGAGTCTGCTTGAAGATGAAACGCATAGTAAAAGAGGAAGTAAAGGGATAATTCGTGTCGAGGCGTAAATGAAGTTCAAAAGGCAGGCTTTACGCGTATATGCATATCTCCGGAATATAAAACCATACCAGTCCAACCTACGAGAACGGTAACGAGCCGGGCGATAATAAAGCTTCCGGTCGTGCAAGCCGCGGGGACACACAACAGAACATTGGGGGACGAGAAAAATATTGTTATTCCTGCACCACACTCGCTCAATGCGCGTAGTACATATACATAAAGACACGAGGCCTGCAGGCACCGGATGCGACTGGCTTGATTTACTTCGTGTGCACCTGGACGCGGTGCGGCTATAAGTGCTCTTAATTGTCGCCTAATGAATCGTTGCTCCCGAGATTCCTTTGGCCTCGGGAGACCCATCAATACATACTCAAAGCTTTACAGACTGATTTTTCTATCGTAAGCCGTCCCATCAGTTTTCCTGCTAACGATGAAAGTACCTGATACTCCAGTTGGTTTCTTTCGAAGTTTCTACGCCGGCGAAGGCTACACCCGCTTTATCCACGAATAGCTAATGAATTGATTTTCCCTCGTCGACCTAGCAGCCAAAGAGGACGATTGCGAAAGTTTCACGAGAGATATGAAAATGCGGGTGATTCGACGTACCTAGCCTCTTCCCCATTATGCGAGCAGTGAAACACAGTGGACTCTCGTATAATCCACGCACCGTTAACTGCTACCTCTTAAAGGTTTCACTTTTTCCTCTGTGCATTGTACCATTGTGGCGTCTTCCTCCCTCTCTCTCTCTCTCTCAACATTATATTCCGCAGGTGGAATTTCCTCGAGGGCGTACTTCCTTCCCATCGGATTTCTCCTTCCCCTTGCTATGCCAATGCAAATGTAATTAGCGCCGATAATCCACTCGGCAACTTTTACCGATCTGCGCGTGCATCGTAAATGGAGGGAGAGAGGAAGTCTGCTACCCGAGAGAGATAAACTTTCCAATACTGATAATCGTTAGGGCGTAAAAATAACTTATCGCTGTAATCACGGGCTGGCGGAGCGAAGGGTAGAAGAGTATTATTAGCAGTGCAGTGGAGTGTTCGATCGTCGAAGCATAGGGCACGATAGGATTTGCAATTAATTTCCAGGATAGGAACTGCTACAGTTGGAGAGAACAGGAAGGAAAGTACTTACGATCTCATTCTTGGTAAGGCTCAGGGACTTCGTCTCGCTTTCAACGTAGAAGATCGAGTTCATTTCTCGATGGTACCACATCTTTCGGCTCACAATTACCCACTCTCGACTCTTCTACGCACTTTCAGTCAATTCACTAGTTTTTGTTGGTTACCCGGCTTATTTGCTGCCGGTCGAACTTAGTCGTTTCACTTTGGAAGCACTCAACGGCATTACGAAATATATTTGACGCGTAGTTCTCATGCTATACAGCAAGCTTTCAGTTATGATTTCGTGAAGAACAATAAACGGATTCGGACAACAGATCGCTGGACTGCCGACGACGCGGTAGCAGCGTGAAAAGTGGAAAGCGAAACGTTAATCGCGTACACACACCTCGTTCGCTTCCACGCATCGTATACTTCTCCCTACCTCCACTCTGATTCAGCAGTCCTTCCCCCCCAACTCCCACAAAGTACCAATGGGTTCTCTGGGACCACGTGCATCCAGTGGCTGATTCATCTCTCGATCATTTTCGATTAAATTATTGATGGTACTCTCCCGAAAATCCCATGACTATCGATATCTCGCGTTTGAATCGTATTATAGCACCACTTTCATTGGCTCTCTCTCCTTAATCGGAGGCATGCAATTAATGAGAAAACGTATCGATGTTTTTCCTGAATCCTGCTTTACATAATGCGACCTGATTTTCCTCGTAATTGTAGAAAATCGTTGACGATCAATTTGCAACATAAAACAAAAGCGAGTATAACAGATTTCTCTTTAGTATTAAATCTGAAGTTCCTCTGGCGTGCTTCGTACCATTTCGAAACATAATGAGAAATTAAAGTTTAGGGATAATATTTAAAATTCTGACTTTGTCATTTGCAGTATTTGTTTATTTTCGTTGCGATCATGGCTGCGGGTGTGCAATTACTGTCAACGCCTGAACCCCACTTTATTCCAGGGTAATTAATTAGGCTAAGACTTAATTCGAGTTTAGAAATTGCTTATCGAAGTGAATACGATGATCCCGTTAATAGGTATGTTGGCTTTTTACCCCAATATCGATTTCGGTGTGGAGGAACTTATGGTATTTTATCCCACGAACTTCTTGTCGACCCTACTGTCGATCGCTCCCCAATTTCGGTCGTTTCTTCTCGGACTCCCGATCGTAACAACGTACAGTGATTCGATGTTTAATTGCTGGCCACTTTATGATAATATGTTCAAATCTATTAGGCATTCCTACCATCCGAACGTGATATAAACATAGTTAACAATCGTCACAAGAGAACCGACCCAGTGTATGTCCATCACATGTTACCCGGATACGAAGGTATATAAAAAATTTAATTAACTTGCAAGTTGCGGTAAATGCATTTGATTAAACAAATATTGGTATCGTTTGTAGGCTTTGTACCTCGATTAGATACAATGTCTGGTCAAAGGTTTGGTGTTATGGCCACAGAGGCTGTTGCTGAATTTGAGAGACTGCAGGTCAAACAGAGACATGATCGCAATGAATTTAAAAATAAATTATTCCTCGAGAATGAACAGAGAGAGTTGAAACATGTTACAGTAATACTTTGATATCCATATCAGACCTTTATGCAAAACTTGTCTATAGTTCTCATACAAATATTTATAATCGTTCTTAGAAAAAGTATGTAGAAGATGACTCAGAGTGTCGCTGTTTTGAAGTATCAAAGAATCCAATTAAGGTCAGTGCGGAATGTGACTTAAAAGCATTTCGGAAAATGCAAGAGAGTACTGGCTGGCCCTCGGAGGGACAGTCACGACCCGAGCCCCCGGTAGCTATTCAACCAACTGGCATTTATCCAAAGCACTCAGGGATAATACCGAATTACCTTGGACATGTCCCTGGGGCTGCGTTTCGGTAAGCTTGTGAAATCAATAATCAATTTGAACTATCTGGGAATCGACCTGAAGATAATAATAATACTTGATAGAATCGGTAAGACTTTCGGAGTCGCGACTAAGAATGCGAGACAATGGCTCAAGTAGGCAGAGCAGGGTTTAAAGAAACAGGACCTAGAAACATTTGTAAATCTTTGTATATAATATAGAAATCCAGTTCCAGTGTACACGGTGCTTTTGTATAATTCTAATAAATACTCATGTATATGCATATGCAAATCTCTCTTGTTACAAATGACATTATTTCACATTGTACATATTGTATCCCATGTAAGACCCCATTGGAGGTAATATAGATTCCGAGTATAAAGTCTTTGTACAAAAATTATCTTTATCATTGTTGAGATTTCCATTTTTTGAGAATGTCTGCAGCTTTCTGTAGGTTTTCATCTTTCTGCAAGAAAAAGTATGATCCCAATCCATTTTCATCCAAGCAATATTATCCAATAGAATACCTTACCTTGATAAAACAGTATCGCACGTTTTCCTCTCCCAAGTTTCTATGTTCATGACTGTAAAAAGCTGATGGCGGGATTCCCTGAACACCAACATTTTTCGTCATCCACTTGGTGAATCGATAGTCCTTGTTTGCATCAGTCTCTTCTTCTAATTTCACTTTCTTTTCTAATGCCGTCCAATTCGCAATCATGAAGTAACCTCCTTCGGGTATAGTTGGCGACATTCCAACATCAGTGAGGAATTTGGCCATGAAGTCCCTCTTTGGCATTAACTCTCTAGCCAAACTAAAGAAGTAACAGTCCGGATCGTCGAATCTTGCTAGTTCTTGTTCGAATCCAATAGCAACTGCTTCCTAAAATTTTGCAATTTATCAGACTCCAACAATCAGTGAAGGAATGAAGAATTATGGTAACACAAATCAATCAGTACCTGAATCGGCGTTGTACAAGTGTATACAGTATTCTGGTGAACAACTTGCAAGTTACGCAGTAGATTTTCAGGGCCATATGCCCAGCCAATCTTCCATCCAGTCACACTGAATGTTTTGCCTGCTGATCCTATCGTTATGGTACGATCATACATGCCTGGTAGTGTAGCTAAAAAGACATAGAATTTAGAATAATAATGAAATCACCTTTAATATACATATTCCACACAATTTTACCAATTCGAATGTGTTCGTATGGCTCGTAAACCATCCATTCATACACTTCGTCCGAGACAACAAGAACGTCCCATTTCTTTGCCAGATCAGCTATAAATTGTAATTCATCGAGGGTGAAGACTTTTCCTACAGGATTGTGTGGTGTATTTATAATAATTCCCTTTGTTTTCTTATTGAAGAGACTTTCCATTTCCTTCCTATCGAATTGCCAATCTGCGGATGTGAGGATGCCATTTGTGGCTATCTACGAATAGCGGAAAAACATTGGGTTACTTTAAGTTATATGCATGTGATACATACAAAATGATAGAGCAACTCTTTAATACCGGTTTCAAAGGGATAAATCTAGGAGTACCACCAGCAGTTTTAACCATAGGCACATAGCAATCAAAGAATGGCTCAATAATTATCCATTCATCACCGGGATTGGTATGACCTTGTATAGTTGCGTATAATGCTTCATATGCACCAGCTGTGACAATCACTTCCTTATTTGGATCTAAGTCACGCTTAAGCAACTTGGAATAAAGTTTGGCAATGGCATTCACCAACCTTGGATGACCCTAGCATAAAAACAATAAGATATCGTATAACAGTTGAGCTAGCATAATCAGAGTGCCAATAGCAATGATTACATCAGAGTGAAGCAATGACTAACGTTTAGAAAAACATGTTTACAATAGACACAAGAAGCAACATCATAAAAACTCCTAGTATTGCAAAATAACTTACAAATCCCCTAGTGTATTGATTGAGAAGAGGATTCTCACTAGTCGTAGCAGCAGCCAAAGCCTTTGTAACGTTCTCCGGAGCATGAAAATCTGGGAATCCTTGTCCCAAATTCAAAGGTTTGTATTGCAAAGCGAGTTGGATGTACTCAACCCTACAAAATCGAATTTGTCATTAACAGTCATTGATAAGTACACTACCATTAGGAAGTTAAAATGAATTTTAGTTACCAGACGGATTTCTCACTGCCGTGAAAGCGATCGGGAAGTTGAAATTTCGACATCGCTGGTGCTTGATGGTAAATATTCCTATGTAGAGTTGCCGAGAGTACTTCTTTCGATGTGCTTGCGAGGAGACTGGATTTAGCTAGCATCTGTGCAGAAATATAACGAGAATTTAGATAGTCTATCGTCTCCCATTTTCGCAATATGGTTCACCGTTAGTAAAGGAAAGTGAAGGAATTACAAAAGGTAGCACGCACATCAACCAAATACCTATGCCTTGCCATTGTTGTTATGACACTTATCACGAAAGATTTAAAAAAGTCATTGCACGATGTGTACAAAATTATGATAAGGCATATCCACTTACATAATTACAGCGGCAATGAAGTTTTATTGCGGCGGGAAAATCAAGCTGAATGAGAGATGTAACGTAAAATTCTATCCGATATATTCAACTACTTCGATATCAAGTTTGCCGATTTGTGATTTTTCCACATGGGACACCATGCGAAACATATGTGATCTGTACTCACGCTGTATTTACAGGACAAAATGATCCTTTCTAAATTGATTTGTAGATTTAACCAGATCACGTCTTTTTAAGTGCGAGACAATTATCCACTTATAGTACTTACACGACTATGTAGCGAGCAGAATCAACTGCTTTATGTTCGTGTCTCAGGCTGATTGTAAGCTCCTAGAGTTATCATATAGCTATTGTACGATAAATCAGTGACGTATGCATGTGTACGTTCTCTTGATAACAAGCTTTCTACTACTAGTCTAGTAACTTTAATAGATGAAATTGGTAGAATAAACACGTTTTGATCGGTAAATGGCACACTTTCACTAAGAATTAATTATCATATATAGTACTCCATTATTTGATGTCCTTACTTTATATTATTGTATTATATATTGCCATATATTTTTAATGTAAGTGAAGTATATTGTATTTAACATAGAATTTCAACTAAATACACCTATTTTCGGGTTCAAAATATTAAAGACAGATTCCAGGGTCAATAACTGAGAATAATTTTCATCGAATGATGTAGCAGAGAGTACTTACCCAAAGTAGGCAAATACTGAGCAGTTTCCTCATTATGTCCAGGCTTTCTGGACAACTGTGCTCTACTTGATGGTACGGACGATGTGTTATAAAGACTAATAGATCACTTTCACATTCCGTAACAGGCACAGTGCTATTATATAGCTACCAAAACGAAGGTTTTTGTCTCCGATCTCTCAAGGCAATTCAAATTTTTCTCCGTGAAAGGACCCCACCTGGGAATTATATACTTCGTACGACATCTCTCGTCATTCAATGATAGTAAACGACACAGAATTTGTCCCGGAAACAGTATTATTGTTTCAACTCATAAAAACAAGACTAATCCATTGATTTACAAAAGTGTTGAGAAGTATGTCATCCCAGCATTTGCCCGGGGAACTTTCCGAATCTTTCGTAAAAACCGCAGCGAACGTCATCTCGTATTACGGCAAGTATCGACGAGTAAGGTTATTGATAGATTTGGAAGGATTCATATAAATTTGCTTTTGATCAACAGACGATGATGAGCGAAAGGCAAAACTGGATCAATTGCATGAAATCGTAAAAAACAACTGCATTCAGATGAAGAAGCTGAGGGATGCGAAGGATTTGAAAGAGAGACTACCTGACATGTATGATGACAACCCGGATAATAACACCAACGACATCATAGAGGTGGCCAATTCAAGTCCTAAATATTCATACCATAAATTGTATGAAATTCTAAACATCTGTTTAGGAATATAAAATTGCGATATCCAGTTTGAAGAAAGATGTCTCAAAGTCAGAAACACTCGTGGAGTTTGAGAGGCAAGTCGCAGCTCTATTACATGGTTTGTATAAATCCAAAGATTCAATAAGGTAGACAAGGGTAAAATACACACTATTGAATAATATAAACTTCAGGGAAAGGAGACAGCGAACGTGATAATGATGATGACGATTTACAATTGTCCGGAGGATACGTGAATGTGATTGATCCCATTTCTAAGAAAAGAATTGTAGATCCTGTGAAGAACAGCATTTGTGGCCACACGTATGACAGGGTGACCGTCACAGAACTGCTAAAGATCAATAAGAATACCAGGTTGATATTACACTTTGCACTTATAATCACAGATCAGTCAATAGAATTATCAATAGAATTTTAATAATATGTTACCATTATGTTACAGGTGTCCAGTGGTAGGCTGCCGATCAAAGGAGTATGTGAGCATAGCCAACCTCAAGGCAGACATTGTTACCCAAACATATTTGGATCAAAATCCTGAGTGATTTATCATTGATCATTTTCCCAATCAGTATTATATAACCATTGAGATATATTTTTTTACTGTGATAATAATACAACGAAAATGTTGTTCATGTAATGACAAATCCAATTTTACAGGGAAATAAATGTATGACATTTAATATATTCATGAATGTACTTTCTTTTGTGGTAACAGTTAAACAGATGTTTTAGCTACATGTGTAGGCAATTTCATGCTATTATACTTTCGATTATCTTCAATTTTATCATCAATCGTCAATGATGTCAAACCCCAGGCTATGTTTATATTTATATCATTCCTAACTCTTGTAATTCTCGGACACACATTATCCCAATACGATGTCAGTGGGCGTATCAGCCAATTTCATGATCTGAATTCACCCTTTGACGGTGCAGCATATAACAAAACATCCGATTATGATATTACTAAATGGGTTGAGCAATTGCACTTGCAGCAGTGCGCTATTGTAGAAATCG
Source organism: Ectemnius cavifrons (assembly GCA_964023945.1). Lineage (NCBI taxonomy): Eukaryota > Metazoa > Arthropoda > Insecta > Hymenoptera > Crabronidae > Ectemnius > Ectemnius cavifrons. The sequence goes on along the minus strand of OZ030384.1, from coordinate 8,488,105 downwards.
GAGAAGGTTTCTGTGCCGTAAGCCATTCTTCAAAGATATTCAAATATAATTAATTTATTCTTGTAAAGAGAAAGAGAAGTCATGATATATTTGATCATTGCCAGATATTCGTAGAATTGCGCGACATATCTTCCACCTTCAGTGACACTTACAAGAGCGAAGTGAGAGAATTCTTTCTTGGACTCTGTTCGTGTGCCACTATTAGAACGTGGAGTTTATGCCCTGACGAGTTGACGAAGCAAAGGGAATCCGACTGCATCTTTACCGAAGCCAATCCATACTCAATCACGAGTGCTCGCGTGCACAGACGACTTTGCGACGTGAGACTTCTACAGCGAAATGCACCCCCTTGCAATTGCGACGATTCGATAGCGGGTGAAAGATTATTTGCCACGCAAGGTGCTTAGACGTGTTTCTAATGTCGACCATTTACAATGTGTATTACGAGAATCTGATTCTTAGGATTTCCTACGTGTTTCATGAACCCTCTACCAGAATCACTGTGTTATCCTCGAGGTGTGTGCGGAGTAGCACAGTGCTTCGCTGTAACAGTCAATGGGATACACAGTCCGAAATGTGATCCAAATTGCCATCTGAGACAACCGGTATTCAGTCGAATAAAATCGATAAAAAAGAAAATTCGACAGACTAATTAAGTCCTACATTTCATTTACGACATAGTTCTGTGAAGAAATGGACTCGCACTCATCGGTGCCACCAAAGATTAATTCCGCTTGGACCAATTGGTCGGCAGCCCAGTGTAATGCTATATGCGTAGCGGTATCAACATGCCACGATCAAGTAACGTAAATAGAAATCATCAGTTTTCCATTCCATAAGCGCTTGCGACAATTAGCAAGACCGAGAGAAAGTTGAGAGTACTGAAAACCAGTTCTACTGTATTCAGAGGAGAGCCAGCTATAGACTGCATAGGACCAGGATCATTTTGGTGAGCAAGCATCCTTTGAAGCTTCGTCGTTCAATATTCGATAGAATACACCTGACGAATGATGTGAACTTTTGCAGTTGCCCCGAAAGTCTAAGTAAATGTTACTGCGAGGTGAGCATCCTCGATGGAATTATGAGAGCGTCTAGGTTCACAGAAGCCTGCGCCTCCGCCGAGGGCTGTAGACTCACCGACCCCAGGACGTTCACTTTCGAAGGCGTGCTCCTGCCGTCGAATGGCATTGACTCCAACGAACTTTACGACAGCGGTGATCGTGAAAGGTTTGAAGGTGCTTATCCCCTGCAACTGCCAACTTTACGACTGCCCCGATCCAAGCACTCATCACCCTGAAACGCCGCAGTAATCGCAAACTCTAAGTCGATAGTTCCGGCAGTTCTACATAAACCTGTCCTTGATTCCATACACACACACACATATTCAACACATATTTCACTAGAATATCACAATAATTTTGATACGACTTGGGAGTGTAGAATCAATCGGACCGACTCGTCGTCTACTTCGATCTTGGTATCCTCAAATGGGGCGAAGTTTACCTGAAAGACATCGACTGACGAGGAACACCGCTGTCAGGGATTTTTATCGTAATCAACGAGAGAACGACGAAGATGATGACGAAGTCGAAGAAGAAGAGGATGAGGATGAGAATTTAAATGACGATAGCGACGTCGATGAAATAGAGGATGAACCCTCACAAGGTGATGATTCACAGGATGCTGAGGGTGAACCAGAGGTAGCCGAAGAGGATGGGAAAGAGGAGACGGTGAACGATGAGGATCCAGCCGCACTTTATTACGATTACGGTTAGTAATCGGCGCAGTGAATCCTTTCCTGGCTTTTGTAGATCGGCCGTTCCATGAGGGCTCGTCGGAGCCCCAGGAAGCATAGGCGAATGGCGAGGTACGATTACGAGGCTTCGTTCGAGGGTAAGCGGGAGGTTGACGAACCCGATGAGAAGAAGGGCTCCGTCGAGGGCGAGGAGTGCGAGGACGGGAGTACGGAACCACCGCCGCAATATTACGATTACGGTGAGGCCACGTCGCCGCTCGAAGACTAATGCCCCGAATTCCATTCCTTCGGCTTCCCTTCCGCATAGGCGCACCCTTCCTCCATGTGTCTTTCGGATGACTATTACTACTTAAATGTCTTACATCGATCTCCCTTGATTATCTTATTTATCTAAAAGACCTACCGCGCCCTAAACCTTAGGACATTGAAGATAAATTGTCTTCATAGCATACTTTCAATTACTTGTATTTGATTGAGTTATCATTATTCCAGATACCAGTGCAAGTACTACATCATCTCCGTCATGCTTTAGTACACAAGTAACGTTGATGGCGACTGTGAATCTGCTAATTACGTTCTTTAGATGATAGTTAACATGTGACACGAGAGAGAGAGAGAGAGTAGCGAGTTGCTACGAGTGCATTGAACTTGAATAAACTGAGAGATTAACATTTAAAGTAGATTCTGTTTTAGGGAGCCATTTGAAAAGTCGTATCTCCATTTTCATGTTCTCCATATTCATTCATGACGGTGCGAAGTAACTACTATTGTGATTCAGTCTAAATCACGGCCGGCGGTGAGATAGTCATGGTTTCTGGCCACTTTCGCTAATAACAGGCCACCGTGTTGCTTTGAAATACGAGTGTAATGGTATCTCCTATCCACGGAGAGAAAAAGCACGTTGAACAAATACTGCGATAGAGTCGGGAAAAATGTCTCGATGAGCGACGGGCAATTGCGATACTGTTATCAGGTAGATCAGACTGACAGAAAAGTCAATCTGCAGTATTATGCAACCGGCGCATTCCATTCCTGTTGTTGATCTGTGCCAGATAGCGATCTTGTAGCGAACCACTGTTATAATAAATGGAGCATCGAGTAATTAAGACTCGACCATGAAATAAAGTCATCCGACGTGAACAAAGGATAACGTAGAAGTGGAGGAAAGGCACCTGCGCGTAGTTGCATGAAGAAAGTCTGTCACAAGTGGTCCTCTAGCGTGAGCAAAGATGTGACTCTTAATCGGTTTTAATTGGCCTAATTAAGACCACTCACTTGCTCCATTAGTAACAGACTCCGCTCTAAAGACAGAGCGCTTCATTTCTTCCAGGAACTCTTACAAAGCTTGAAATAAATTCTGTTCGAATATACCTGTAACTTGCTATCAGCGATTAGCATTGTTTGCACAGTATTATGCAACATACCTTTCGTGCAAGCGTCACTAGGCGAATCCCCAAACAAACGATAGAACGTCAGACAAGTGTCTTCAATATAGAAGCACGAAGGTGTTGTCTTGCATGACAATGTCGTGTACGACACCTTCCCGCCGGCAAGGAGAAGACCTTGCAGTTCGGCATACCATTAAGGATACGTGCCCAGCGAGACTTATCAGCCGGACAATGGAAAGTCAATCTGCAAGGCCCTGTAACCTGAATGACTCCGAAAGAAAGGGAGCAGCCGGTCATACCGCAAGCAGGAGCAGCAGTCGCCACGGGATACGAGAGTTACTGTTAATCAGAAATCCGAGCCGACCACGCGGTTCCCTCGTAGAGAGTGTGGAGAAGAGACTCCTCTTCTTGGCGCTTATTATCCTCGCGGTTAACGGTAACGTAATATTTAGCGCGTTCGAGCTGAAATCTCGGCTGAATGGCGCTTGTTTGTGGAGGTAAGGTCTCCTTCCCGATGAACAGTACCGGTTACCTGCGGGATCGTGTGCGGAGGTGGCTCGAGTGCGTTTTCTTCGCCCGAGTTCTCTTCGTACCTTTCGCAACGATTTACGGCTGGCGTTCTACGCGGCGGAGGTGTAACAAGGGGCGAAGAGGAAAGAAGACGATTGATCGCGGTGGCGAGCGGGTAACGCGATATCCCGCAAGGAATGCACGCCGATACCTTTAAACGCGCCCGCTCGCCAGGCAAGCACGGCTGCGTCCACAGCAGCGCACGTAGAGCGTAGAACTTGACCCCGCAGAGAGAACGCGCGCGCGCGCGCGAGCGCGTCAATCCATTGGCGTTCGGTGTCAGTGACCTGCCTCAAAAAAAGAAACTAATTCCAGTGGCCTGCCTGCTTCCCAGCCTGGTGGGCCCGTTACACACAATCTCCCGTGTCCCGAGCGCGTAAAGCCTCGCTCCTCTCTTCCCACAAGGATCCTACGCTCGCCTTACACTCGAATTCGAAGCCCAACTCTACATTGGTGTATGTGTACACACATTCGTACTTTCGGCAGCCACTTACCACGAGGTCATGAGTACTCGACAGGCTCCGGTGAACGACCTACCGCTTCGATATCTCGATAGTGATCTACGTATTATTAGTGGAATGCACTGTTACGAATTCTACGTGACCAGCGGACCGACCCGTCACCCTTGTAATTCCCATGCCAAGTGTCATCGTACACGTATAAAGAGACTATGGAAGGTCGGAGTGTCAATAACTCGGGTCAGCTAACCGCCCGCTCGATTCGGCGATCGTATTACGCAAGCCTGATCCAGGAACATAACACTATCACGGAGAAATCAGCCGTGTAAAATCATTCTAGCAGATAATGCGTTGCGAACACCTCCCGATGATCGCCGAACGCACCTCGCTTTTGTCCGGGCAGATAGTCGACTGAGAAAAAGCATTGATGTGTTTCTCTATCAGTATCTCAAAGTAATAATGAAAAGAATGGGCTGGTATCATATTTCTGTTGAATTAATCATTGCACTTCCTGCTTCACGATTGGCTAAGCGCAGCCCGGTACTCATGGAATTCCTCCTTCGAGTAATCCTGACACTCGACTGTTACTAGTCGAAGTGGTTCGAGTGCGAGCGGGGAACTTTCCTGGCTTCTCAAGGTTCCCGCTTGATAGTAGTCATTCTGGAATAAGAGTTTGGTCTGTTAGAAAATGACTAGGGCGACTGCTGTCTATAGCGTGCACTGTTGGAAATTGAAGTCGGAGCTAGGCATGCTTCGCAATTGTCTCGCTACCATTCCTGTTGCTTTACGAAGCAGCGCAGTTGCATAATGGAGCCGACTAATGTATCCCAGTGACTGTGTTCACCCGGGACGACTCACCAGTGTCAATTAAAGACGATTGTAGCCGTCATCACATACAATACTTGTCACGAGACTCTCTTGATGCTCAAGAACCGATCACATGAGCGAGAATGACACGATGCGACTTGCACTAGCGATGCCTCGTTAGAAATAGACCGAACTTCGCCAGCTACGAGTGGCACGCAATGCGGGAGGCCACTGCAAAAGAAAGAATTGCATCCTCGAATTAACTAAGACACACTGAGCCACTCTTTGAACCAGTCTCTTTACGATAAATATAGAGCTCTCAATCGTCATTGATCCCAAAATATTTATGGGGACCGATACCATAGTCATTCACTGGTACGAAATACGAATATGAGGATGTTAAAAGAACTACTTTTTCCTCTACAGTCTGAACTATATACTTATGGGTTAGCCAGGCAAAAACTATACTATCATTGTAAGTCTCTTAGGTAACGATTTACAAAAAAAACTGACACTGTTGAACCTGGTGAATCTGAGAAGAAGACTAGATCGCAGGATGCTCTATTAGGCGGGGGCGTGGAGGGCAGGGTGCGGACGCCGAGGGGTCTGAAAGCCGGCAGAGTTGTACCGAACGCACAGGCAGAAGGGGCCCGTGTAACCACCTCGTGATTGGTTGTTCCCGGTACCACGTGGCGGCGGTGACCGGGTGGGGATTGGCCAGCAGCGCGGCCACACTCCGCGGGCGAAAGCGGCGAGTTTCGTTCTAGCATTTTACCCCGCGGTGTAAAGACTCGGCAATCCTCCGGTGAGCTCTGCTCGTCGCCGCACACCTTTAAGCTTCGTTTCAACGTGTACCTTAATTTGGGCCCGGCTTCGGGGCCCGGGATCCAGTGGAGAAGTGTGCCGAAGGTATCGGGAGTTAGTGTTCACTGGCCAGAATCTCTCCAGCGCCATGTTCGAGGTGCACGCGATCGAGAGACCGGCTGGCAAAGGGGATACGTGCGTGCGTGCTTAAAGAGCGATCTTCGCAGTGGCTGTGAGTGTGTGAGAGAGAGTGCGTGCGTGAGCGTTTAAATACCATTGGTGGTGGCGTGGCGAGTCTCTAGGAGTGCGGAGTGGAGAAAAGGGATCTCGCATGGTGTTGTAGGGTAGCAGGAGTGCGGGCAAAGAGCACGCTGTGGGATCGTGGAATGCGCGCTGACAGGTATCCGCCGCCGCGCCGTCGCACTCGGAATTCTCTCTGCGGTTCTAACCTTCTTTTTCTACCTTTCTCCCTCGCTCGCTAGCCCGCCCGGCTCTCTCTCTCCTTATTCCCCCGACTTCATGACTCCGTGCGCGCGCGAGCTGGCCCTTGTCTTGCCTTGCCCCTCGCTCGTCCCACACCTCTTTCTCCCTTTCCGGCGAGCTGAGCCCGGCCGAGCACAGACTCTCGGCCTCTGTTTACGCGCTCTCCTCTCTCCTCGCTGGCTCGCATCCGCTCGCCTTTTTCGCCGGCCTCCTCTCAATCATTCCGATGATTCGCCCCGCACCTTCCCAGCCTGTCCCGAGACTTTTGACAGCTGTCACGCTCCGACTCGAGCGGCATCGCTCGCTCGCTCCTCGTCCCTTTCGATCAGTTACTATTTACTGGCGTGCGTGAACCTGTGTATATTCTTGGCTAGAATCGCTCGCGTGATTCGCATCCTGCTGGAAAGACTGGGATCATCGTCGCTTATCGTCATGATAACCCGGTAAATTATCTTTTCGCAGTAGCTAGCGTAGTTTCTCTCTCTCTTGCGTAGTAGTAGTAGTAGTAGTAGTAGTTGTGGAGTGGCGGGTGACTCCTCGAGCGTCGCTGTCACTGGATACTCCGGCCGATTGTTGTGGCTTTGCCGTGAAGGAGCGTGGGACACGCGTGAGCCCGGAGTGCCTTCGCGCAGTCCCTCGCTTCGAAGCGGAACGCCAGATAAACGCGCAGATAAATCGAGGATCGGGCTCGCGCGCGCGCGCCTGCGAGCATGGAGAAAGTGCGATTTTGCATTGAAGGTTCGCAAGAGGACTGTGGGATTTTTGAGGTTCTAGAATGAAGTGTATGAAGTGTGAACTGATCTATCGTTGAAAAGTGCATTATGCAAAGTGAAAGCTCGGCACATTGCAGGAACCCGAGTATTATCAGCAGTCAGTGATGCGTGCGAAGCAGTTTATCTCGTCGCGCTGACTGATTCCTTGAATTCTGCCCATTCGTATACACTGGCGAGCGTTAAGCCGGATTCACATTAAAATTAAAGGTGAACACTCACGCTAGCGTGGAGATTCGTATTGAGTAAACCCGAATGTTCACACTGGAGACGCTCGGCTCTCGTTCGACTGACATATTCCAAGGGAGAGTTGTGGATCGGGCTTTAGATCGGCGAGCGGACCGAAACGTGATTTCTTATTACTCGGGATTCCGGGGGAAGGCGTTTACGCCGCTCTGTCGCTTAAACACGTACACGTACGGTACTAGTTGGCGTGGAAAAAACTCGCCGGTTACTCACGGCGATGTAATGCGTGGCATTGAATTTAAACGAAGGCGCGCACGCCCGTTTACGATATTTCCTCCATCGTCGACTTGTTTCACAGGCGCAGACGCAATGTAGTATTTAAAGTGCACCCTTAGTGGTGCTTGTGGGAAGAAAGCCACGTTGAAAGGATCACTTTCAGACGAAATTACTCTATTTTTGTCTTCGCTCATTACGTAAAAACGTGCAAAAACTCAGGATAGAGTGTCTGACAATGCAATTCCATTTGTCTCTGCATTGATACAACGCAGGTATTTGTGAAACAATCATAAAACTATCGTCTGATAATTATAGTTCGTGACGTTGCAGCATTAGCAAACTATCACTTCCTGTTTAAATTATCTTAGATCGCTCCCTGCAAAAGTAAACTTCCTAATGCCGCTCTCTAAAGAGGTGACGCCAGTCATCCGGTAGAGTAGGAGAACGTCAGAGACAAGCAGTAGTAACAGCCGAGAAACAGCTGATTACGTTGCGTTCGAGTTACGACCGATTGTTGCATTACGCAATCGAGTGAGTAGGGACGTTGCAGTTGACACGGTTACCTCGCGAGAGAGATACACAGAGAACACTTATCTCAGTCATATCATCGAGCAATTTACCGCGTCATAATTCCGCGTCGACTTTCTTATCAAATCTCAATTATTAAAACCAATTCGATTTCTATTATAGATATTCATCCCAATTAAGATCCAGAAAAATGAATTGCATTCATTTAAGATTTATTGTACACTTTACAGAGTATGATAAAATATACTCGAGTGTGAGAATCACATGTGAATCAGGCTTTAACAGGTTCGCTTCGAACTTTCACACTACCATCATTGCGTCCATTGGCCGAGTATCCAAGGATGCACGCCGAGATGTAATTACCCGCTCAAGTACTTTTCGATCGGTGGGACGATTAAAAGCTGAGAGTCCGTTAGCTTGGCGCAATAAAGCGCTCGTCGAGAATTCCGTATCAGCTGTGTACACCCGGCAGTAGAATCGAAGGTGTTTCGAGAGGTCGCCGAAATTACGAGCACTCGCCCGTTACCCTGTCTTCTTTGCGCGCACGCTCCAAGAAATACGCTTGGTAGTAAAAATGCGTGTCGAGTCGAGGCAGAGACATTTCAGGAAGGCGGAGAAGTACTCTCGAGCGGTGCGATAGCCTCGATCCTTATCCAATTACACAGGCGTAACTCGTGGCAAGGATTCCGTCGGACTTGTCCTTTAAATTCACCGGACTCCAACGATATTTAACTCGCCAGAAGGCATCTGCCTTCGTTAAGCTTCCATCTTTTCTCTCTTCTTCTCACGGACTCAAATTCTCCCGCGTATCTCTCATCTGCACGCTATGTACTTTCGGAATGAACCAAGTGTTCTCTCAGTGAGTTTCCTACCGCACTCGAAATCGACTTAAGTTCAGATTCTCTCTGTGTATATATATCTGCTGTTCTCGGGTCAACCAAGAAAAAGTAAGCGAGTGCAGCATTGCTTTTGCCAGTGTCGGTCGTCGCGAGTGCACTCGAGCGAGAGCACCAACCACTATCGTAAAATCCCACGCGATCCAACCGACAGTCACGTGCTTTGTGTCCACGTGTGTATGTACACACTGGCGCGTACATACACAGGTATGCTTACCAGGACGGGCAAATGATGTTCGTTGCAAAAAGGGCCATCTCGAATCAACGTTCGGAAAATACGGCGAGTGCCCCGTAAAAATCGAACGGTACGATCTTACAGGTGTGTTGTATGTATGTATATGTGTATGTGTGTGTGTGTGCGAGGCCTTTCCGCGCGCCGAGCATCACGGCAGCGTGCTTCATCGTAGCGCTTGCACCGTTAGACGTGCCAGTATGAATAAACGATTTCTCCTTACGCACGGATCCATTATTTAGCGTGAAACGCTGCCAGGTTGCGTCACGAAAACTTGTATTATGAGGGACTCGGTGAAGGAGCCGCCTTAAAATTCGTGGCGTTCCAACTGAAGCGTCGTTCACTGCCACGTTTCTCTGAGTAACATTTACCTAGGCTTTTTGATAGTCATCTATTCTATAACCGAGTTCCCGTTGACCTCTCGAGTGGCGCATCGTACGACAAAAGGTTCCTGTATTCCCGTCGTCCTCTGAAACCCTCGGGCGAAATGCTGACTACCAACTTTCTCTCCTGTATCTTTGCTATCATCCTTCGTGGAACCGCAGTGATTCTTGACATATTGTTGGTCAGCTATTTTAAGTAAAACGTAACACTAACTCACATAAATATTTTCAACATTATATAAAGAAATAGTTAAATTTCAGTAATATTATTGTCACAGAATTTAATCGTATAGCATTGCAACTTTGTATTTGAATAATTCCGATAAATCGATAATTGTACAAACGAGACATGTAGTCGATCAACAATGTGTTAATATCCGGATAATTAGTGTAACAGTTGAGTCATTGAGTTTCTGGAATGACTGTAGAGCACTGAGAGGAGGAATTACGATCGATCGACTTTTGTCACCGTGAGGCGAAGCGAGACAGTGGTCACCGGAAGAGAGCTCGGGGTTAGAGCATGAGGGCTGCCGAGGAAAGGCGGAAAGGGGCTTCACAGTTCGACGGAGCGATTAATGGTCGAGAGTGGTCGAAGTCGAAGAGACTCGCGCACGTTGCCGCGAGTTCCACGTGGAGAAGATGAGTGGGAAGGAGTTAAACCCGACGGTGACGGCGACGACAATGACAGCAACATTGAGTCCTGGTTCGCCGATGGTCTCTGGCGGAGCAACCGATGATGATGAAGAGACTACAACCTGCCTGGGATCCGGTGACATGGACCTAGTGAACGGACCAAACCCATGGCTTCCGGCCTATGGCTTTCAACTCCAACATCATGCACACTTTCAACCCACCCACGAGGATCTACGGACTAATGGTTCGTTACTCTTGTACACTAACACATCTACCACAAGTCATTTTTACTCTCGCTGACCGCAGAGTCATTAGCGTTTCTAGCAGGCTTGGGCGAACTGCTCTTGCTCCACTTTACACACTGGAGCAGAAGCCTAGAAGCCAGTGGAAAAAGTAGAGTGAGAGATTTATCTCTCGCTCTTTTTACCGATGGAGATAAATGCGAAGATGTAGAGCAAGGAAAGATTTAGCGAGACCAGTAAATCTTGGGGCCGTGAATTATGTTAGGCCACAAGTTTCTACTTGTTAGACTGTATGGCATTCCTTGGCATGCTATTTGCTCCATTGGATATCAGGTGTTTCCTTGGGTCAGAAGTAATCTGCTTGAAATGATTTTCCTTGCCGATCGTAATGCGCTTCTGAAACCGGTCGGCGCGGATTCTCTGAGAGTCGGATGGGTATATAGAAAAATTCGAGCGGAAGTTTTATTATATATGATGCGATTGAAAGGCTCAGTCCTTCTCTCGTACGCTCTAGATATCCATCACGAGCGTAATTTCCATCGGCTAGAAAATTACTGGGCTTTGCATATACAACGCTTGTTAATTGGCAGTCCTTAAGAGCGCACTACTTTCCAGAACGGTGGGCTAACATGGGAAATCAACGAAAAAGTCTGAGTCATTCGTGCGAAAAGAAATTCTGCTTGTACAGAATCATCCATGGACCAACAGCATCCCGAATTAGATCGCAAGGAATCCTCTGGGAAATCAGACGAAACGTTTTCAGAGATTGCTTGAAATCTAATCCAACGAACGGAATCATTTGCTTGCAAGTCACGCGAAGAATTGATCGTTGCGATGAACAGTCGCACGCGTTACTCATTTGTTATTATGGGAATTAGCTTCCAACAGCGGTGATTGCGATTTACATGATAGATGAAGCGGCTTCGGCAATGCTCTTCTGACATTACTCATAGGTATGAGTATTGCCTGGGAGACAGGCAAAGAAGGCTGCAGTGAATATATCCGCAAGCTTCGTGCCTTACTCTAAATACGTGAGCGTTGGCGGATTCTTCTCTTATACGACCTCGTTGATGCAATGCTTTGCATCTTGCTGCAATAAGCAAATCTCCCACTCTTCATCAATTACATAGTTAATTTTGTCTGTTGATAGAAGATCTTCTCTCGAATTATTTTTAATCATCCTATTCTTTCATATATATTTTTAATATATATTCTTTATATTCGCCCACTCAGTGCTCCATTTAATGGAACAGAGGATTATTTTCAATCAGCATTACTTTTTAATTCAATAGGATTTGTTGAATGAGTTTGGAAGGGAAGTGGCAATAAGGAGTGGCGAAAAATGTTCGGTTATAGCAATCGCTATTTCTGGGCAGGTCGATGGGTTATTCTCGTCCGTTAGTCACGGCAGGAACGGGCAACAGGCGTCCGCAACAGGTGGTTCGCTCCTCCATGATGTTGCATAGCAGTGCTGGCTGCGCGCCTTAACACTTCGCTCCAGGACAAATTACATTTCTGGAGGACTAACTCTCTCGAACAACCGTGATTGGCTTCGTCCTTCATCCAAAGCGATAGTGTCATCCGTTTCCGCTCAACACATCTATTTCTCTTCATTGAATCGTTCACAGTTCGATAAGAGCAGTGCAAATGAGTGCATCATCGAGTTAGGACTAATGACTTATAGGTAGAACGAAATGACGCCTGGCAATGATCGAAGTTGACTGGTTAATTGCCAGTCTCGTTGAAATTATAAAGTGATTGCAACGCCGAGTAATTGGAAGGATCGATTATACCGGTTAAACGGCTGTCGATTGATTTATTGAAGAATTTAGCAACGAATCATTCTCACCGATATCCCATTCAAATTCCGGAACTCCATTGCTAGTCTTATCTTTCTCTTAAAGTTCAACTAGCATTCCACTGATACTAGAATTTTCCTCGACATGTACTTGCAGTACTTTCACGCTCACAGAACTGCGGCTTATCGAGTGGAACCAAGTAGACTTTAGTTTTATTGTCATGGCATTCAGTTCGATGACTGGCAGGCTCGTTCTACCTTCACACGAGTCTCGATTAATCGTTCGCGTTGATTCTTTGCCTGCCACTTTGCTTATATACAGTTCTAATCGATTGCCTTATCATCTCGTCATCGGCGAAGCTTGGAGACTTCGAACATGTGCTTATACTTGGAGAAGTGGAAGACCCGCTTTCCCATCACCGGACCGTAAACTCTTCTACAAGTTCGATCGCTTTTTCTCACCAGGTTCAGTGGTCTGTTGCGAGAAATGATTTCTCGCGCGAAAGCCATTACAACTCGTTATCATTATGCAACTCTCTCAATGCGATGAAAGTATACTTAGCCACATATATAGATGGTACGAGTCCGTTCCAACTCAAGAGTGACTCGAGAATTAACGGTTCCATTCTATCATGGTTGCCAGCCATGGGCCGTGCAACATTTACTAAGTAACCATAGACAGTGTGTTATCCGCTCGAGCATCATTTTAATTTACATCGAATTCCGTATCTAATTCTCCATGGCAGTAGAATACACTCACACATCGAATATTTAATATTACTAGCTCCTAGATTAATCGGAACCTGATTAATCTATGAATCAATCAATGGCGCATAAGATTTCTTCTGTCAGTAGGCGGTAATGTTGGATGATCGTGGAAGAAGTCATTAAATTAATCGAGTGCAAGATCGCACGATCGCTGCAACATTGGCTTTCAATTTCGCATGACAGCCACGTGCACACAGGAGCGCAAGATATCACTGCCGCCAGAGGCGGCCTCGCTCCTCTTCTTCTTCTGACTTTCAGTCCCGACTAGTTATTACCTTACTCCGCTTCTCTAGAAATTGATGATTTCCGGCGAGCTCCTCCGCAAGAAGAAGAAGCAACCGCGTGCTACGAATTATTATGGGATCCGTGCGGTGTATTGACGAGGAATCGAGATAGAGAGAAAGAGAGATGAAAGAAAAAGCAATGAGCCGTTGGAGAGACACAGAGAGAAGCGTGTCTAGTCCTTGTATCTTCGATATTGAAGAAATGTTACTGACCATCGGTGCTTGTTATCATCATTCGAGACGACTCGACGAAGAACTGGCTTCGTCTTGTGCCTCGCCACTTTCCGTCCGATTGCACGCATCCTACTGATTTTAAGTGACGCCTTACTACTTCCTTCCCGTTCTTCTGGACCAGTCTTATCTGTTCGAGTATTGTTCCTCTGCTACTACTTTTTCTAGTGTATCCAATAGTTCCTTGATGATCTCTGCTTCCTCTGTTTGATCAGCTGCCTTTTAAATTATCGTCTCTTTCTGTCTGCTTCCATTCAATGAATGTCAGATGTCGGATGATTAATTCTTCGTGAATTTAACGTGAATAATTAATACGTCCTCCTTTGGAGGCGAACGACCGAGGCTGGAATTCGCACCAGCTGTGTTATCTTCAGACGTAATAATTGCGAGGTTCTCTCGGCGTGGGAGGCTGCGATCCATGAGAAGAACATGCTCCGGATGAGTCACGAAACGACGAGCCTCCCATTAACGATGTTACTGGTACCGCACGCTAGGCATCTGCCACACTTTCCCCGAGAAAATGAAAGAACAGCCGTTCGTTTATCATGATTGTGATTTCACCGCTGATTCTCCTCTCTGCAAATTAAAACAGAACACTTTCATCACTCAGATATTTCCCAGTTTCAATCCAATCTCTAATATCTTTATTGGCTGAACGAAGAAAGTCTCTAAGTTTATTAAATTGAATTCTAATACATATTCAGTCGAATTCATCAAGTTTATTATCTAATAAAATCTTTATTGGTCAATTAAAGAAGATATCTATGTTTATTAAGTTACAGTACGAATCAATATGTGTTATTTAATATTTCTTAGATGCAGTACTGGTACAGCAAGGCGACTTCCTCGAGACGATAGTCGAGGAGACTTCGGACGACCTCCAGAGTGACTCCGATCGCAGTGGCACCACGTACTGGATGGGCTCGGACTCCGAGACCGAGAGCGTCATACACATCCGACAGAAGCAAAGATCAGCAGGTAATGACGATGACAAGTAGTCTATCTTCATTTCGAAGTATCATGTGTCAGTGTATCATTGCTTGCACTTGAAATAGCCAGACAATCGCTGTGAAAATAGCCGTGATGTGGTAGACGAAATCGTTCAAGCTGAATTTGGCATGATTGCAAAATACAAGGCATTCAGTCACGTGTCTCGTCTGGTGATAGAAAAAAAATGGCAAAATGATTCGTCTTGGTTGGAGAGAGGGAGAGAGATGAAAAGTCGGCTGCTTGCCGAAAGGATTATCATCGTCGCTCCGAGTATAAATAGAGCAGAGATTCGAGCAAGCCAGAGTGAGACTAGCGGCCCTGATATTCAATTCAGATTTGTTATGTCTCTGCCCTGGTTCCTGCCACCGGATACGTCGAATGATATCAGATTAGTATAATTCGTATAATTCGTTGCCCCCTCGATATTAGCCGAGTCCGCCCACCAACATTCCCCTTGAACGCGATGGTAAACACGAAATATTAGAACTCGATAGATGAATATTTTCTTCCGAGATTGATTGATGAAAAAATTTACTCAATTTTTTCAAGAATGTATGAAATAGTTTAAATTAAGTAATTATATTTTATAAAGCCATATTCCCACCCACGAGTTAACTTACCGTAACGCATTGTTCACTGATCCACTTTCTCTCTGAGTTCATCCTCGGATCCATTGTATTTCGTGGAATGCACTTTATGCACTTGCGTCTTCCTTGAAACGTGAATTGTGAAATCTCGGGTTCCAAATGCCAGAGTTGTTGACTATAAATTCTTTGTGATGGACCATGTGTTACTTTCTCTATTTAATAGTTAGTCGAGGTAAAGAAAAGGTAGTAGTATTTAACGATCGTAGGTGTTCGGATGCCCCTGAGTGTACGATTACCGAGTAGTACGCGCAAGCATGCACGGTTGCAGCGCTTCAGGCAAAGCACCGTCCTAATGCGCTTTCTCTTTTTGCTGCGGTGATTCGTTAAGACTCGGCCGATTCCTCTTGGAACTTTACAACAGTCGGTACAAGTCGCACCTCTCCAAGCTTAACCAGTATAACAGGATTTAAAACTTCCTCTCCTAGAAATTCATGAGCGTCAACCGCATACCGCAATTTCCAAGCTCGTATTCACTTCACTTTTTCAGTCGCCTCTCGATTTTAAACTCTTTTCCATCTTCCACCTATTGAAAGAACTAATCATCGCCCACTTAGCATTACATTCAATCCATTGAGAATGAAAATGCTTGGTTCGAAATGACTTAAACGGTAAGAACCATCTTGATTCTTATCCTTCCATTAGCCAAGCAAACTCCATCGCGCGTGACTCTTTCGATGGCGCAATCTCTTTGTTTACTTCTAATATTAGATCTACGGACGCGTGTCGTCTAGGATTACCCCGGTGAATTCCAAGCACCGTCGAGACTACTGTACACACTGAAAGAAACTGTGTACGAAGGATCACTTCTGTTTGCATTCCACTACCTAATTCCCTACTTTAACTCGTAACAGTTCTAGAGAATCAGTTTAAATTAAAAATCAAATGAAATCATTATAAAGTACTCGAGAAATTCTATACACTGTACATATAAATTCAACATCTCTGGAAAAAGAATCACTATGAATAAAAAATCAAATAAAATCATTATAAAGTACTAGACAAAATCTATAGATTGTACATATACATTCAACGACTCTGGCAAAAGATGGTCGTGCCAGTTCCGTCTCTCATTACTGGAATGCCTCGAATTTTCTCACGGCTCAGGGTCTCTTGAAGGAAAAGCGTCGACAGAAAGAGATAAGTATATACTCGGGAGTACTCAGAATATGAGACCTTGAGGAAAAGTACGTCTTGCTAGCATAATGATCTCGTAGGAGTTAGTGTGCGACGGGATAGCCTTTAGAAACTTAGTGAAAAGGTTGGTTCATCCAGTGAGGATTCGCCTGGCTTCGGCCCAGTTTGTACAGTCGAGTCACGGAAGTGGGTCTCCCTTGGCGCGAGGGGAAGAAGGGGTTCGACTGTCTTGGCATGTATGATGAAGGTGTATCGAGATAATAAATAATAAGCATAGACTGGTGCGTAACACACCCTCGGTGTCCCAGTGACGAGCGTGTGCGAGGGGAATGAGAGGCCACGGGCCACCATCAGGAAGCCGTGGTTCATTCAACCGGAAGCAACGCTTACGGCGCTCCCGCCGTTCCTCGACACTCCGTGACCATCGCCGAGCATGCTCGATCGACTCAATCATTCCTACTCGCATTGATCGATCGTACCTCACGATTTTCGTGGTGTCATTCGACATTATCACTTTTCTTTTAAATCTTCGAGGAATAATATTTAAGAAAAGATTTGAATTATCGAAAGTTAAGGGTTAATTTCTCCATTTGTACTTAATTCATTTGTTGGATTAATTTATAATACTCTTCGCTAATAAGAAAAAATAGACACAGGTGATATCATAGCCAGGCGAGAAGTTATGCGAGCACATGGTAATAACGACATAGCTAACTCATATGTATTCGCAGCACTCTGTACACACAAGAGTGTGCTTTGTCCCATTTATATCAGGGAGTCCGTTCTACCTTGGGAGTAGCGATAGCGATAGGTTTATTCCGAGAGAAGGATATGGTACAGTTATACCAGTGCATTTCGAAGTTCCTCGCCTGTTGCTCTGGTTTAATCTATGCTTTCTACGTTATCGCTACTGATTGCAAGGGCCCGTTCGTTCTCCTCTCGTTGACTCTCAATGATTAGAGTCCGCCCTGTTGGAATGCCGTGAAAATTCACTACTGCTGGTATGATCGCTTAACGTCAAGGTAGCTCCGTGCAATAATAGATACTTATTGACGATATATCTTCGGTGAGCTGTGCTCTTGAACGGTGAGCTAGACAAGCGAGGAAATTTACTAGTATTAAGAGCCGAAGCGATTTGGAAAGGTTTAGGTCGTTTAACCGAGGGAGAAGCAAAGAGACAGAGCTTAGCCAGCGACGATTTAAATGATGCTTGATATATTTCAACACTGACCTTAACAGCTGCGCTGCATGCTATACCGTTACCGTTTATTTCGATTCCGCATGGCACGACCATCGCTCTGGCAGCCAGTGGACACGGCTCGCGTGTATAATTAGGTGGTCACGCCGGTGGATCCTCTTGTCACCGACCCTCGGATATTGTCTCCAATGCGAACGTATCTATTCTCTGAATGTTCTTCTCCTTCAAATAAATACGATCAGCGTGCAAAATTGATTTGTGTCAGCAAAGATAGAAGAGTAACCGATGTGTCATTTGATAATTCAATTGAGAAAGTAGATTTGCGAGATAACTTAGGAATGGTTTGTCGAGATTGAGATGGATTGATATAGATGTGTTTGGCTTTGGTTGGTCGACGAGTCTGAAGTGAGATTTTCCGCTGATTTCCGGTGGCCCAGAGGAAAGGTTGGATGGCAGCGGGAGCGAGTGCAATTCGGTTGTGCCGAAGAAGAGGCGCCGCCGCAATAATGGCACGAGCGATATGGATCGGATTGCTTTCGAGGAGTATCCTGGCTCGCCTCGGTCCTCGAGGTCCACAGCCTCCTCCAGATCGAGCTCACTGCTGCAGTTCGAGTCGCTGGAGCGAACTTGCGCCACCCTCTCGCCCTCCGGCTACAGCTTCGACTCGCTCGAGTACTCGAATCGATCGAACGCCTCGCATCCCGAGAACACGTCGCCCGACAGCCTCGAGCAGGACGAGTACGAGAGAGTTCTGCCAAACGGTTTCCCGGTCAGCTTGCCTGATCACTTCCCAAGGATCAGACCGTACCGAAGCTTCGAAAGCCTGGATACCTGTCAAAAGGACAACGATTTCACTCAACCAGGACTTACCAATGGCTTCGCACCTTTGTACCTGAAACGAAACGACCTCTCCGCCACAAGCAGAAGCCCTCGCTCACCAAGGTAAGATCATCACATCCTGCATCCGCATGATCTGCTCTCAACGCCTAGAACGCATCATCTGCTGAGAGTCGGCACGCTTCCCTAGTGCACCAGTGTCCTCGCGCGGCATGCGCTGCTGACCTTGCGCACTGTCGCACTGCGACACCTGTCATACTCCTAATTTTTGGCAGAGCCACCGATTTCCCAGCTTCCTTCCATTCTTCTCAGATGTTGTTGCGTACTAGTTCTATCAGCTGACAGTGATTTAGCTTGTAAAGATTTAGAGATTCGTTGCAGTCGTTCCTATGCTTTTGGAACCTACTTTTTACAGTTTGGTAGCAATCGACTGTCAGTGGCGGAGCGATGCTCCTGCAGCGGGAATATTATACATTAGACAAACGTCGAGGATAGATCTCTTTAAATTCCTTTTGGCAACGAGACTCGGAATTAAATTTTTCCACATGACCCTCGCTTTTTGGCTAAGTTTACTGCAATCGTGACCCTGAATTAGTCGCCTTGTCTTTTCATTTGCCGAGGACTCAAAGCTCGTATCACTTTGTCTCGGCTGTATGTTCGTACGCGCGTTTAAAGTAACCACGTGGTCTGCGCGCTTAGTGTGATTCTGTTTCGGAGAGAGTCTTGTAAAGGGGTGTTGGAATGCGAAACAGAGATTTCTGGCACGAGGACGAGGAATACGAGGACGACGAGGATGATGAAGACCTCGAGGATGAAGATCGAATATTAAACGAAGGCCGAGGGGACACAGGATTCGAGGACAGGTTGATGGTCTTCGGGGATCCAGCGGCCAACTACGCGACCTCCCTCGACTACAGGAACACGATCGACCTCAGAGAGATCGGTATCGAAACGAAGAGAGACACCCTGTTGGATCTGAAGTCCGGCCAAGCAGCCGTGTCGAGTTCCTTGCGTCTACTGCAGGCTCGGTTAAATATAGCCGGCGGTATGGCGCACGCTCGAGCCGGCATGGTCCCGGATCATCATCATCATCATCAGCAACAGCAGCAGCATCAACAGCAGCAACACCAGCCACAGCACCAGCAGCAGCAGCACGAGCAGCTCGACTACGACGAGCCACGGCAGCACCAGCAGCAGCGCCGAGGGTGGAGCAAGGAGGAGTGCTTTAATTTTAGATTCACGGATAAATCCCAAAGCGCGCCCAGTCTGCCCAGCAGCGTCGACCAGTCCGCACATAGTCCACGCTCGTTGGCGGCACGCTGTTACTCAAGGGCGACGTCCTTTGTCTCCACGTCGAACCTCTTCGAGAATTATACCAGGGTCGCCAGTCTACCGGTCGACCTCAACCTCTTCGGCGGCTCCGTGGATTCCCAGGATGAGCCAAGTTATCATCAACTGAGTAACAGCGATCACGAAATGGCCGAAGTCACGAGTGTCCGAGAGAAGAAATTGATGGAGGGTCTTTCTGATGAGCGTCTGCAAAATGGTGCTGAAGAGAGTGATGCCAGTCAAGGAAAAAGTCCTTCTTCAACTGGATCTGTTAGGACGCAGGGTCCACAAGGATCTTTGGATGGACGAAATGATATTGAAGACATCGATGCTGATGCTGAAGATGAAGATGAAGACGAAGAAGAGGAATGCTCGGATGATGGACATTGCGAACGACAGGAGAAGAAACAGATCACATCGACGGTGAAGACTCAAGATCGTGGTAATTGCGTGCTGGGCATGGCGATCGCTATGGAAAATGATATCGACGCCGTGGTCGACGAAGCGATCAAGCAGTTCAAGCGTGAGGTCGAAGAGGCCGGCACCGAGGGCATCCAGAGGACTCTCTCGGGTAGACAGCGAGTCCGGAAGGTCAAAAATAATGCTAGCTACGAACTCGCTCAACAATTCGAAGTCGACGAAAGGAACTTCCGCTCTGGTAGATTTCGTACTCGCCGTGAAATTAGTGGCGATAATGAAAAGAGTGTCGAAAAACCAAGAACCACTTCTACTGGACGAAAACGAGTAGTGAACAATGCTAGTTACGAACTGGCTCAACAATACGATTACATCAAAGCCTTGCAATCATCAAGAGGAACCTTCCACAGAATGGATGCCTGCGACGAGGTCGAAGAACCGATCTCTCAACGATCTTCTAGACTTCAAATCGCCGAGATGGTGCAACAATTAAATGGAGGATCTGCTACTAATTTAAGCAACAATTACGAACCTGCTCTGGAAACCAGACGATATTCCAAGTCAACCGAAAACATATCAAATCCATTTCCAGAGGGATATTTCACGAGGGTACCATTGCGTCAAACTCGTATCGACAAACCCGAGGACGAATCACTCTTCGGGCAGATAAAAAAAAACTCGGATCGATTTTCAGTCTATGGCGAAGGTGGTAGTAGACGTCCTCCGCTAGACGACGAGGTAGACTTCCCCTGCTTGGAAACCAAACCCATAGGAAACTCCCGCGCCGAGGGGCACGTGCTGCGCGAAGATAGCCGGAAGTCGCAGGGTACCAGTGAACTTTTCGAGAGCTTGCTACAGGAGGCGCTTAATCGAGGTCCCAATTCGCAAATTACCATAAAGACGAGTCAATCGAATCTCGACGATGATGAATCGTCAAGGTGGGTTTACACCGAGGAGGTTTATCCCGACAAGAGGGTGGGTGTGCCTAACGAAGAAATAGAAGGGTGTTCTGCGGAAGACAGTGGAATCGAAAGGGGTCCTTCGCTCAAGTGCAACGTTCTCCAGAGCTTTTCTGGAGAAGGTTTGCCAGGGGTGGTAGCGTTGGAGGAAGAGGAGGTGGTTGCAAGGGGGAAGAGCGTAAAGAACGAGGCCGATTATGAAGAAGCGGTAAGCGAAGCTCGGGATTGCAATGTCGCGGAGGAGGAGGAGGAGGAGGAGGTGGTTGGTGGAGCCGAGGGTAGGAACGAGCCGTTGAAGGAGAAAGAGCTGGAGGAGCCAAACTCGGTGGAAGAGAAGGAGTCGTTGAGCGTGGCAGCGGTGGCGGCGACGGCGGAAGCAGCGAGGGGACACAGTGTCCACAGTGTTCGCCACTCCCCACTCGGCTCTAGCGGCAATAGCGGCCGACTGGAGCCCAGTCATCGGAGTGGGAATCCAGCGGTGGCCGTGGCAGTTGATACGAATCATCGCGGCGTAAGCGACAAACGTCACGAAGAGAACGCGCCGGCAACAACTGCCAGGAGCAGCGCCGACAGCTCGACGATGTCGACGATGTCGACGACGAAACGACCCTTCGTCACCGCGTCCACGAAGAATGCGAGCGCCACCGGTACCAACAGCCCTATTGTCTCACCGGTCAAGGAAGAACGGAAGAAGGGTGGCCTAGGCGGCTTCCTCCAAAGGTTCTCCAGGCTGAGGTTCAGTGGTAGGTCGAAAGTGCCGCGATCAGAGGTGCAGAAAAAGAGTGACACGCATGCTCAAGTGAACCGCGCGAAGGTGAGCGACGAGCAGAGCAAGAAGAAGGAGCCGGATTACATAATAATTCCGCTGCATCCCCCTGACGATGAAAGACGAAAGGACGAGCAGTTGGAGGATCGGTCAGATGCTATCCATAAAAATCATGCCGATGTACAAAGAAGCGCATCCAGCATTAGGTGAGCCCTATAAAACTCTCTGTATTTTTATTTTTGCCACCCAAACCACCAGCCACACCACCGCCCTCTTTTTCTATATCTGCTTTTCCTCCCGCTGATGAACTTGGCGGCCGAGATTCACGCGCCATTTTGGCCTCGTTGCTTGTTTACATAGCTTTCGGTATTACACCGGCACCGCTGAATCACCGCTTATTATTACTGAGCGTGTGTACAGATATCCCAGACACCTTTAAACGATTCCGAGAGATATCGTGTTATCTCTCAATTCGAATTGGCAACCCCCTTACTTTATAACTTTCTCGAATTCCCACCAATTTTGATTCCCGTCAAATTTATATAAGCGTGTTCGAAGTCGAAATATTCGAAAGTGGGACCTGTCGAATTTATTAGCTACCCGGTCGAATTAGGTCTTACATAATTAAGAGAATCTAGTGAAACTCTTGTAGGTAGCTGAGCTAAGTATGTATGCGAAGGTGTGCTCGTTCGAAGCGCTGGTGGGTTATCCACTTGAAGAACGAGGTTGTTCCTGACGATCTTAAGGGAAGATTAAAATTATTAGGTTAATAACTATGAAGATGATGATGTTATTGAATGAGATTGATAAAGAAGGAAGACTTCTTGGATACACACAGTGGTTGAATTTTGCGAATTGCGTGTGTTACTTCCTCCCGCAGTGGGTCTGGAAGCAACGGGGTCAGTGATACCGAGGGCTTTCGTAATGGCCGCCGGACTCGACGAACAGCTGCCAGAGGCTCGCATACACCCACTCCTCTCGATCATCCATTCGGCGCTTATTTAGTAGCCGTTTAACGATATAGTACATATATCTACACACAGATATACATACATAGCAACGACCCACGCGAGGTCCACGTTGAGAGAGATTGGCCCGTTCGCGGAGAACGCGTGCGCTTTTCCTTCTGGCCTGGTAAGCTCGCGTGTGCCATGCCTGTCTAATTCCTCTCTAATCTGGCTTCGCACTCATCCGATCGATCCGATTTCACT
The DNA here is from genome assembly GCA_964023945.1 of Ectemnius cavifrons. NCBI lineage: Eukaryota > Metazoa > Arthropoda > Insecta > Hymenoptera > Crabronidae > Ectemnius > Ectemnius cavifrons. The sequence goes on along the minus strand of OZ030384.1, from coordinate 8,465,124 downwards.
CTCGTTCGACGACGTTCCACAACGAAACCGTCATTTCACTGGCGATGCCACCCCCTTTTAACCAGTTCAGTTGCCCTAATTGAATTTCACTCCCTCATTCCTTCGCCTCGTTTTCACCTAATTCGACCTAATTGCAAGTGAATGTTGGCTTTACCAACGAATCGTGTCACTCTTTTATTCCCGGCATCGTAAAATCGGCCGATTCTCTTGTTTACTCGTCGAGCAAGCTTTTCTCAACGATGAGCATCTCTTAGTCACGCTTTATCGCTCTCGCCCCTTCGCACAACTAACTCTGCGCAGTTACCAGTCTCGCGGAGTTCGAGCGTATACGATTTTCCCTGGGAAACCGGCGCATTTTCCGGAATTGCTTTCTGCCCTATTTTTAACTACCAAGCAATCCACAGCACAGTGAACACTACCGACGATCTTTCTGGAGGTAGCAAGAGAGAGAGAATTAACATTGCTTTCGTCCCTCGTGACCAAGCATCCAGCCGCTTCTCGGAATAGAAAGAGCGTATATCTGATTCCCTCGAGCACAGCTGGTTTTTACAAACATTCGCTTTATCGCACTTAAGGTTCGCCGAAACAACCCGCTCTGTTCTTCGAGCTGTTCGAGTGGCTTTCAACTCTGCAAGAGGAAGCCGCGTTCTTCTTTCGATCTTTCTCTCCAAGCTGTTTTGAATAACTCTTCGGATCGTTTAACAGAACTCTTTTAATATTCCTTATGACGATTCTATAGGAATGTTTTTCTCAATTGATCTTGAAGAGATTATCTCAACTTATATCTCGAAATTATTATGACTCTCTCCTTGAACCTTTCTCTCTATTTAGATACTAAAAATCACTCGGTTATCAAAGAGTCACGCTGTGTCTGTTTGGACCCCTGTTAGTTTGTTTGACGGAATTCGTGACGATTCTGATAGTCCACGCCTGTTTACCAGGGGAAAGAGGGGGGCAACTCGCGAACTCTGGGAGGGATTCCGAGTGTGAATCATCATGGGCTGCGAAGTGTAATTTAAGAAGCGCGTGTACTCCCATTCGACTATGGTAACCAACCTCGATCATTGCTAACTTCCACCGGTGAAACTCTTTGCTCCGAAAGAATTTCGAGATGGGCTGCGTTCCAGCAATAATACACGACTGCCTCCTGTTTTCCCTGCCTTCTTCTTCATCTGGTGTAACTGCTCTGGTGGGAACGTGATCTCGTATATTTAGAAGCGTGACTTCAACGCTGGATTTTATTCGGTGTTAAGTAATCCCGACGAGTCAGACTCGCCTCTTGGATAACATGGAAGTGTCACTAGGAAACTGCGAGAACGAGCCGAGGATAGCTAGTTAGCTGCCAATTCCACATCATCCAACATTGCTACCTGTCCTACGAGTTGGCAGAACTTGCTTCGACTCATCGTCTTGAATGATTAACTTCTTTGAGAACGCGCAGATATGCCTGTGCTATCATAGATTCAAATAGTTTTTCCACTTTTTTAATACGATCGATTTGAAATAGTTATATTTAATTATTTATGAAATTTAATTCAAGCTTCCATATCAGCAAGTTTTGTAAGATTTATTATCATTATTCTGAGAATATCGCAATGAGTTGTTTCGAGAATCTATCCACGTTGATCAAGCGTGTATTCCATAATGAAATCATCGCCAGGTCGAATTCCAAACGGGTGTGCATTACGACAGAGTAAAGTCATCTCAGTGAGGCTATTGGGAGTTGAACGGTACCGCTTTGTAGGACTCTCGTTAAGTTCTCCCATATGAACTTAATTGGTCGCCGGTCATTAGGGCGACCGGTAAATGGAACGTTCGTTGGATTCTCGCATTAATATAGGAATAATCGAACAAGTTCGATCGTGCGAAATAGGATTTCTTAAGATTGATAGAAAGATTTCTCAAGCGAGAGAAAACTGTCGATCTCATTGGAACGACGAAACAAGCAAAAAGTCATCTCGACGAAGAATTCCACGGCGACGATCTCAGTCGGCGCGCGCCTGAACTGCTTGAAACGACTTCCGGGCTCTCCTCTTGGAATGGAATAAGATTAACAAGTTGCACGGTGGCCAGCTACTACACCTACATGTTCTCTCTCGTACAGTGTATATTTAACCATTGGCTCTTGGTTCATGCGCGCATACCGCCGGGGTTCACGTCGAAGTTCTCTGAGGCGCAAATATCGGTGCGAGCCTCTTCTCGTGATCGCCACTGGAATATCAAGCAGCCCTGCTTCTTAGACCTGTAATCGTACCGACATGAAACTCCCACCAATCTAATTCTTATACAGCATTTCCGGTCTTCCCCTTCTAGATCGAATTGCTAACGTGAATTATGATAAGACGGATTGGATACTCGACGATGATATTCTATAAATGTAAGAAATACTTTTGTTGATCTATTTTATCTTGATTATGAGAATTAATTTTTCCCAGGCATAGTGCAAAGAGGTTTGTTTAAGAATTATTATGAATTTCTCATAGTTCATACAGTGACTTAATCATAAAGCTGGTTACCCATTATCGATAGCTATTGTTTCGTGTTCCGTTTATTAATATGATCTCACCGACTGGTGAGAAGAAAACCTCGCACAACAGAGGCTGTGTTATGTGCGTTTCCGCATCGTAATCCGATTTATTTCACACTCGCCTCTCCTCGAGTTGCGTTTCACCTTGCTTCATTTCAAGGAGTATCCGCACTCCCTTTCGCTGCCCTGTTCTTTCGATCCGCTCCTCCTAGATTCCCACAGTCCAGTTGATTCTGGTTCTCTAGCCAGTGTGAAGGACACATGAAATTTTTGCTCCTACATTGACACTATGGTGGTAATGACGTCGAGAGCCAATCGGATCGACTTCTAAATAAGATCCAGCAGATGCGAATACACGCGGTTTCCATTTGGCATGGGTATTCCGCGCGAGTTGTTTAATTAACAGATAAGGCTTATCTGTTAGTTCGGGAGCGAAGCTTGAAACAGTTATGAAGAAGTACTTAAAGTCAGAGATTATCAAGTCATCGTACATCCTATCTTTTTCTCCCTTTTCTTCTCTTTCTTCCTTTCACGATTGCAGAAAACTCATTTCTAGTGTAATAAGATCTCACTGCCGAGATGAGCCTACCCTTCCGGTATTAATGAAGGCGTTGCTTGTCTCGAGGATCAGTCGATAGAAAGTGTCTCATTAATGACTGTCCATTTCGATTTATGGTAATACTCCATTTACAGCTGGTTAAGAAGACCAGCTTTATTTCGTGCTTCTAAGAAATGGGATTAGACTTCGGCGAGTCGATCGATTTATCAAAGGGGTAATTGTATCGACTATCGACTCTAGGAAACGATTACTGACCTCGGGTCAGTGTCCACCTGAATAATTCTAACGTTTCTCGTATGATCACTGACATCTACCTTGCAATTGCCAGACAGAACAAAGTCGATCCGAGCGATTGGCAACAATTGAGACGATCGATTCGACTCCTCTTGATTGTAACCGGCCACTCTCATCGACGGTGTGACCATTAGCTCGTCGACTTAAGTGTGCACTTAAAGTATTTGAACAGTCTGTCTGTAAAAATCATGCCGTCATCGACTCACTACTTCGAGAGGCACTTCCCATGAGTAAAGTAGTAGAGAATTGCATCTTGGATTAGTTTTTATACCTCGCCGCATAATTGCACCATTAATGTCTGGTTAATACTGTCTTAGTGTCATTAACGAATCATGTGGTTGCAACAGTATTGGTGTACTAGAGTTTCATAGAAAATTGAAGCGTAAGTTACCCTGGCGAATCTGATAGGGCGAAAAAGGAAAGGCACTCGGTAATCTGCTTACAACTGTTGCGTTACTTAATTGGGGTGTTTCATTACTCTGTCGTAATCTTCTAATCTTTCGTGAGTCACGCAAGAGATGGTCAAACACGGAACTACAAATGTAAACTACTGGAACAACAACTTTCCCTTCCAAGATTCTTTTCCTTTTCCTATTGGAATTATTCTTGTTCCATGTCTGTTAGGCGAGGTTTGGCAAAAAGGGTGTCTGAGAGATTTAGTTCAGGTCAAATTGACCTGGACATGCAAGAGCGCGGAGTCTCTTCTTGCTTACTTTTCCAAGTAACGGGAGGTCTATGATTGACGCGATGACGGCGTGAAAGGCACCTTGAAAGTCTCTGTAGACAGTGCCAATCGTTTGTATCCATCAGTCGAGGGAGTTCTGGCGAAGCACGGTGAAGTTCAAAGCCGATCGCTCGAGCGAGAAAGTGTTATAGACTGATACCGGTCAAACGATGCACAGATATACAGCTGGATAATTTATGATCGGTTCAACATAGCAAATACCAAAGGAAATGTTAACACAGTAATATCCAGGCCGATCATGTTCCCTCTCTCTCGTTTTTTCTTGGGTAAAATCGACCTCGGTTGGTGTCATTGCCGATGGAGATCGATGACTGCCGCGAATCGCGGCCGATCGCCGCTATTGGATTAATAAAATCGAATTAAACTCTGGTAATATTGACTCGCGTAAATCGGATTTACTTACGCGCGCCGCTTTCCTCGAGAGATGCCGCGCGTATCTACAGCTAGTCGCCCTTTAGTGCGCTCCGGTCTCTCGTCGACGTCGGTTTGCCCGCCGGCGTCGGTGTCCCTTGAAACTTTAAAGTTCAGCTTTCATCAAAGTGTGAACCCTTTAAATTAGAAGATGCTCTCGGACACCGCTAGTCCACGCTCGCAACTGCGACGCGCGGCGCGATGGTATTTCGACGCCGTTAGACGCTACTCCGAGGGTTCGATTCGCGACGCCGTCAAGAGAGAAACGTCAGTGTTATGTGTAACACGCTCGAAAATAATTAGAAATCCGCTCGAAACCGTCCCCCGTCAAATAGCATTTAACATATTGTTGACCGGCACCCGTCAATTCGAACGTATATTGAACTACAAGATTGCGTAAGTTGCCATCTATATCGAATTATGTACAAAGGGATTTCATAAACTTCATTAGTTGGGAGCATTTTTTTTTCCTCATATCGAATTATAAAGATAGCCGGTGAGCAATGTGTTAAAAGATCGACATGCGTGTATCCAAGGAGTCTCGATATCGACTTAAAGAAAACACTGATTCATTATCGACAGTCTTACATTGGAGAAAGGAACGATATTAATTATCCATATTAAGCAAGGAGAAATTCATATTTCAGCAAGCTTAGCGAGAGCCATTCATTCCCTAGATCCCCTAGATCCCCGATACTAGAACAGGACGAACGCGCGAGGTTCCCATATTCCACTGCGGTTCACCTAAATTTCTCCGTTAATCCGGGTGGCATGGAGCCGGGCCTAAGAGCCGGCAATTAGTCGTTTTTGTACTTGGAGGCGAACTAACATAGAGGGATGATGATGTCGCACAGCTCGAACGGGAGGGCGCCAGTCTCCAGCAAGCCACCCCTGCCGCCTCAGCCGCCCCGTTTCGGGGCGCTGAGCTCGAGGCCGTCGACGGGCGGCACTTTGGCGTCGGCGTCGGCGTCAACGGCGGTGGTAGCGGCGGCGTCGGCAGCCTCGTCGTCGTCGCGCCGACGCGCGGCCACGGACCTTGGAAATCCGGCGGCCATCGAGATGGCGAAAGCCCGTACGATGCAGGCCGCCCAGGATCGCCCGGTCGGCCTGCTCGAGACCGACCTCGACGAGGCCGTGCCGACCACGACGAGCACCAGCTCGGCGAACGGTCAGGGTAAGAAGACCAGGAGCCTACTCAACCTGAATCACAGCGGGACCGGGCCAGCTGGACCTAGAACCAGACCCGAGAACGCCCTCCACGTACCCCAGTCGCCCGTCACAGCTAGCCACAGGAACCCAAGGGACGACGGCGCACCCTCCACCATTAATCAGCGGCCACACAAATCCATGGAGTTCCTCCTCGACAAGGAGAACCTCCACTTCGTCAAGGTGAGTACTATCATACCAATTGCATTTCCTACCCTTAACGATTCTAGTATACTATCATACTATCTCCCAACGGATTTAATTTCATCTCCATCAAGGACACCCTTTCTACCTCTCTCTCTCTCTCGTTCTCAATAGTCGACCACAGTTTCTAATATACCAAACCATTCCCTATCATTACATTCTACAAAAGGTTACGCCAAAGGTCACGGAATCATTCATACGCGATAGAATTATTACTCTCTCTTGATTGGATTATCCAAAGTTCTCCTATACTTGACTCGCCTTCTTTCTAGAAACAATTTTCACAATGCGTTGCTTGGAGTGTTCGGTCCGGGTGGATTTCCTGATTTCGTCTAGCTAGAATGAGGAACTATGGCAGTAGTAAATTAGGCTTGAGAGAGTTCGTCCGTTGGTAGCGCGGTGGTCTCGTCGCTCGAGCAGAAGCTGCTTCAGCGTTAATTACTCTAGGGCATGAATGGGAAAGGAAGCGAGAGAGAGAGAGGAGCTTTTGGATGTTCTCGCATGTTATGGCTTTGGGTGCACGAAGGTTTGTAGGGGGTGAGCGAGTTAAAAGCTCGAGGGTTTCATTTCGCAGCTCGACTTGGCGCGCGCGATCTGCACGATGCCTCTCGACGACAAAAGGGAGCGAGATTGTTGAGGCCGTCCTCTCTACATACCTTTACCTTCCCACGCATCCACACATACAGACATATACACACATACGCATGCATAAGTAAATGCGGTCCATTGCACGTTATTTCCGCTGGGATGTTAATTGCGCGAGATGGTACGTGTGTGTCGGCTAATGACGACGGCGAGCGCGTGCCCGTCAATTTAATTAACTCCGAAAGAAGAATGAGTTATTAGCGTACCGTTCTGACAGCCATCGCGCGTCATAGTCCTCCGATTGCTCTTGATATATATATATATGTATATAGAGTACCACCGGAATTACAAGCTCATCCCTGAGAATTAAGAGGAATCGCTCGAGGATGTGGATCACGTGTCCCGGAACAATGCTTCGTGATAAACGTAATCGAGGCCGGACGATTGAAGGTCGATCTAAATTGCACGAACTCTACGTCTCTCTCATCTGGTTTGTTCAAGTGAATTGGTGGAAGAGCACTCGAGAGAGATTAAAATACGGAAAAGATTACCGCGGAAAGAGGGGAAAAACGAACTCCGGGGTAGACTGGGAGGGTGGAATGTTCGATCGAACGGGTTGCTTTTCAGGTTTCCTTGGTACACATAGGTTTATAAGGGTTTCTCTTCTTCATTCTCTTAGAAATCATAGTGATTTGAAGATACTAGTTGAACTCCTTTGGTTATTATTAATTCGGATTAAGGAGAACCGCAATGGTGGTTGCTGGTCTTAAGTAGATTATGCTCCCAGCCAAAAGGCAGACCCGAGGACCCTGAGCGAGGTCTTTTATTAAGATTTAATACGGTACTCCTATTTCTCGGTCTCTTTAATCTTTAATCCTTTCTAATGAATTCCTCGTCCAGGTGCACTAATCATTTGGCATACGAAAAAAATTAACGACAACACACAATGAACTTCTCTTCTCCATAGTTTATTTGGATTCGTGGAAACCCCACCTTGGCCACTTCCGGCCGATGACCCGAAGTGTCAACGATTTCCGGCTCAGTTCGCAATATCAAAGGAACACTGAATCCATTAGTCTCACTACTATGCTGTGATTACAGAGTGTAACAAGAATTAAAACACACTCGTTCTACTTTCCATGGAAATTCTATTTCGAAATTTTCACTCGAAATCCAATCCACGGACACTCTAAAAGCTTCTGGCATAGTCGAGGACTTTTCTGTGCCACGAAGGGAAGTGTTTTTATTGGGTTTTGGGAAGTGAATGTTGTGGTAGGAAAGTAGCTTTTCCCAGGGATGCATTAGTTAAGCGATAGTTGGTGGGAAATTGTGTCTGGCAAGTGAATTCCTGGTGTTGAGAGAGCGCGGTGATCGTCGACGATGTCATCTTGTGTCGACACTATTACGAGCGTTCGATATCACCCGATTCTACTTCCTCTCTCGCAGGTTGCCGCCAACATATCTACCTCGGAGATCAATAGGGCGGCCCTTTGCGAGAGGTGCGACTCTCAGCGTGGATCCTCCCTTCCGCATTGATGGAGCTTTTCGTCCCTGGCGTCAGAGCCGTAGGCTTTCTCTCCCTCTTTCACTCTCTCTCTTTCCTGCTCGCTTTAATGCAGCAGCACGAAATCAGCCGACGATTAACTTCCAGACGGCCGCTTACCCTCGGCAAACTTTCTGTTCCGTTAGCCGCTGGCGTTAGAATTCTATTTTCCAACGAGAATTTCACGCAACTCAACCTTTATAATTATCATTTCCATTTTGTGTCATTGGACGAATTAACAGAAGCAAGATTATTTCATTCGAAGCTTGCTATTGTTTTTCTTTCAATATTGAATGATAGTTTATTATGTCAGGATGATTGAGAATCGAGATTACTTTAGTTGATTTAATGAAACGGAATTTTAAAGATAACATTTCAAGATAAAGCAGGATCGGTGGTGTGGATATTTTACTGAAGAGATCTTCTCGAGTGCGATAGAGTTCCTTTCGACAATCGCATCGTAGTCATTGTTCCAATTTCGAATGATATTCAGGCCCAGTTGGGTAATCGGCGTTATGCCTCGATCGTCATACACCAGTAAGGTCACGGACGCAGTTCCCACTGTATAAATAATGATCCAAGTGCTCGAAACTTCTACTGCAATTCGAAGCTAGAGCGGAAGCTCCTCCTATGACAGGCATCGTATTCGCAAGTTTCACGCATCGTCCGCATTTTTAATACATTCGAAGGCAAAGCGGAACACTCTAGGAAGAAGGATACTATATCAATTACTCGACAGTAAAAAGGTAACTTTCACAGTCGGTTTATACCAGTTGGAAACTCTTCACGATTCTAACTTCACTGTAGAAGACTTTTCCCTGTCATTCCAGGCTCTAGTTCATATCGTTACACTCTGTGTTCCATTCTCGTTCGACTTAGAAGCAGTTGATTTAAAGCCGGGTAACGGGAAAGATGTTGTCATCGAGTCAAAGTTTAGGTGATGAAAATATTCGATACATGAATATAAACGTGCACAATCGAACACTGCGTACGGAAACTCGCATCGAAGAGCCCTTGAAGACTTTTCTTCGTGCGACTATCGACGCGAAGGGCGTGAGTGTACAGCATCCGATAAACTCGATGGAGCATTATTTCACAAGTAGAATCTACGAGGGAATGAAGCAGGTAATTGCTTCTCTTATCTCGACGATCATTCCTTCTTCTTCCTATTGGACGATGTCCTCGAAAACAGGAAGAGAGGCCTCCCGGAAAGTGCGGAGTCGAGCATAGAGCGATCTATAAAGTGTCTCTATTATAGTGTCATGGGTGTTCGTATTCCGTGAGTATCAGAGTGGACAGACGAGTTCCCATTACGCGTGTCTCCACGTGAGAGAAGGATGATCTAACGAGTGAGCGAACCTATCGCCGATATAATTATTGTGACGCCAAGCCAACACTCTGCGGTTCATTTCTTTTTTACTCTTATTACCAATGTTAAGCTCTCGAGGAACTTGAGCGAGAACCAACGACGCCGCACTCTATTTTGCCTTTCTAGTTTGCGGCCATCACACGATAAACGTTATTCCCAGCGCGGGAATCTTCTCTCGTTTAATCAATGATGCTACAGCATCCCAATAACTTTTTATAAGCTACTAGTATGAGAATCACAGGAATTACAGAGATCTTTTATTTATCAATCCTGAGAATAATAATTCTGTCATCTTTCCCTTAACATTTTAATATATGTCGATGGAGATAGTTAGTTCGAGGCGCAAGCTAACGAAGCGTAAGAGGGAGTCACCTTTAATGAGGGTCGATAGTTATGGGGTTACGCTTCATGGGACGGTCCGAGAGCGCATACCGTGGGAGCGGGCAGAGCCGATCATTCGATTCACCAATCTCTTCCGATGATGTTGAACCAAGAAACACGAGATCCCACGTTTCCCAAGTGCCCCGTTGTCTTTCAGTAATGCACCTTCATCTTTGCCATCTTTTCCCATGACTTTCTGCCAGACGAATATCAAAATTAGAGCGAGCGTTTTGCTCCCTTCATAGTATGAAGATGACATATCTGTGTGCGCACATGAAACGCGTTAGTCTGTTTGAAGATCGTCGGGGTAGACGCGCATCAAAGTAAGGGCTTTCTTCTATGTTTAAGCGAGAACTCGTCACCCTTGTCATCATCCACCACTGACTTACTCGATGCAATTAAACGTTCGTCACTATAATTGCCATTTAAAACGATAAGAGCTAATAAATGCTCACTTTTTCTGTGAGACGTTGGGGACACGCTTGGCGAAAAGAGATTTGATGCGAGACTATGGAGAAATCGAAGCCGGTGGGTGCGAGCGTGAAATCAGGGAAACAGAAGGATAACACTTTCATTTCGCTCTCATTTCCGAAAGTGTAGTCTCCGAATCCCATTCACTCCGGAGCGAAGTCACCTTGTTCCTCTCGAAGCGTTTCACGCTCACTCGCTTCGCTCGACTCGCCAACAGATTCATATTGTATGCGATAGCAAAGCAGCTTTGATGCATTCTTCAAGACTGTCGGTGGAGCTTTCGATCGTATTGCACGAGAGACGGCTTTGTCGCTTGATCGGGAATAATTAATGCGTCGCCGACGGTTTAGTCGCTTTCCCAGTGGTTTCCTCTCGAAATAGAAGCAGGCGGAGAGTCCTTTGACGCTGGTATAATCCAGACTTTTCCCTTTTCTCTCTTCCACTCCCTTCCTCGTTTATTATTCCTTGCTTGTAAGAAGAAATGACGTAAGAGGTGGTTGAATTTTAGGGAAATCATTCCCTTTTTTCTTCAGTCTGAATAGTAAATGAACATTCCTTCGGGAGAAGCTGGATGCCAGTGCGTTCAGCTTGGCACGCAATTCTTCATCGATCGGTGCACGCCATAAACAGAGCGAGGAAAAACTGTCGGTCCGCCGGCGTAAGGTTTCCCCTTGCGCGCGCGCGCGTGTTCTCGAGGAAAATAAGAGGAGAAGGAGAAGGCGGTGGCGGTCGCATGCTTTAACCACCGCTTATAATTACACCATCCACTGTGTTGGGTTTAATTTCATCGGTGTGATCGATCGTCAGCCTCGATCGAGAGAACCATCACAGCTTCCCTTGGTACACCCACCCTCCTTTTGTTTTATAAAAATAAGTCGCCGACCTTTTCCCGAGGGTCCCCGCTATTTTTGCGTCACCGATTCCAACGACTGGGAGTAGTCCAGTTTCTCTGGCTTTCTTTCATCTCTCCTTCAACTGCCTTTTCTTCTCGCGGTCAGACCAGCGCACAAAGTCCTCTTATGATTTACTATATAGATTCCTGTGAGAGTTAGTCGTATATAAATACAAGCAACGCCTCGAGTCCTCGTTAGAAAGTTCGACGAAGAAAATTCTACGTTTCTGCGGAGCGTGCTCTCTCTCTCTCTTTCTCTGTGCGACGGCACACTTGGCTAAAACCTTCATGAATAAACAATAGGAGATAAAGTGGTTCTACTGTGTACAAGTTGACCCTGGGACTTGGCGGTGCGAGGAGGAAGAACGATAAAGCGAAGGTCCAACAGTGAGAATTTGAAATTGCTGTCTAAAACTTGAAAAAGTACAACTAGCATTCGGTGAATTCTTCCTTCTTCTTTTTTTGTCTTCTTCTTGTGCATTTATACTGCGACAAGAGAGTAAAGGGTTGGGAGAGACAGAAGGGAGGTTCACAGTAGTTCAGAGAGAAGCATTAATTTCTGTTCTATATTTTGTCTCTTTCCTTCTGGGAAGGCAGTTGGGCACCCTGCCAATTTCCCCCGTCCTGCTTTCTCACCCCTTTCGTATCCGCTTCTATCTTTCCGCCCCCATTTGTTAGCTCGCCTCTTCCTTTTTCCTTTCCTGGCGGTACGGAGTTGGTAGCTTCTCTTTGCCACGATGGTGTACCCGGAGTGTCCAGGAACTTCTTCACTCTTAAGTCTCTTGGTTTTGCCGATGCAGGGCGTTGTCTTCGTACTCATTGTCAATTACATAAGGCATCGTCCGACCCATTCGATTTCTTCCCTCTCAGCACTTTCCACCCTAAGTAAATCCACCCTGCACACAAACAATATACGCCCCACTGAAATTGTGGGTTAGTGGACTAAGACGTGCAATGTCGATTCGGATGCTTTTAATCTCGAGGAAACCTCCTCGGAAATTGGAGTACTCGCCAACTACTTCACCGCCCCTAATTAAGAAGCCACTCCTCAGACGCAGCCGGAGAAATATTATACCGACAAGAAGCGACGAAAAAAAGAGTGCGAGTGCTTTGCTACGAAAACATGGCAGTAAGCGAGCATTCGAAATTACAGTGATAAGCGAGCGAAACTCCTTTTCTTTTTTAAAGCTTCCTTTTTGTATTCCCGCCAGTCGTGGAATCTCCGCTTTTCCAACGATTGCATGCCCTCGAACTATCCGTCAGCGGAACAATGCCAGACCACGGCCTTTCGGGGAATGAGCTCCCTCGCCTAACAGATAAACTGTGATTCTTCGTAGTTAAAGCCTGGCAAACCTATTGCGAGTAATGTTTATAAATTCTTCAATCGACCATTATTCTTCTTCTCAGTAATAATTAACACATGACAATATTTATTCTACATAAACTCATAGAATCAACAATTCCCCTTTCTTTTCCTAATACAATATTAATAAAAAATCTCCCTTCAACCTTTTCATGGTAAACCACATTAAAGTACTTTAAAGATTCACCCTTTTTCTTGTGGTTCCCAGTGACTTTAACCATAAGAGTAGCTATTAATCTTAATTCCCAAAGGGTATACATGGTCTAACCACGATTATAAACAAGGTCTGATCCGAATTTAAGTAGATAGTAGAGAAGATCGACTTGTTGTAGAGTCCTCTGAAAGTATTCGTCGTTTAACAATGCTTCTTCCTCCCTGGCGGCAATCTCTCTTGCTCTCCGACGTGCCGTATTGATCGACGAATACCACGAGCTACCCTCGGCTGAACTCGGTGTGTGTTCGTTCTCCTTTATGTGTATGTATTCTACGTATGTACGTGTCCCTACCACTTCTCAGTACCTGGCTGTTCTGTATTAGTGTGCGAGTGGTGCACATATATAGTCGCGAGCATTGCACACCCTCCAACAGTACATGCCAATCTTTAACGTCACTTGGGGTGCATTCCATAGTCATCGAGTGTTCGCCAGGACAGTGAAGTAACGTCACAGCAATACGGAGCTATTCATCCAAGGAGATTAGACCATTATTAGTGGCGAACCGGGAAGGAAAGCCGAGGGAATCCTATCGATTCGACCATAAACCCACTTTTCCTCAATGAAAAGAACTGAGATCCAATTCTTTTTTTATATATTAATCATTTTATATACATATATTTTTTTAATATTCATTTACTAGATTGAAATGATCGGAGCGTGGAAACTTTCGATAACAAATTATTCCAGCGGTCAAGCCTTTGTTTCTGATGATCGACATTGATGATATCAATTACGTCGCATCAATGATCGATCGATCGGTGCTCGATATCTCTCACGCACTTGTGACGTTTATTTCGGGATCATTCCAACAGCCCTTTGCACATTGAATTGATTGAAATGGTCGATTGTCAGTGTCGAGGAGTCCACTCTCACTCTCTCCCCTCTTCCGGGGGAGGAATGCGTGACGATTGGCTGATGTGGGCGCGATGACGCCAGCTTGCTAGCATTCGCATTACGTAAAACGTTAATCTCCGGCTGAGTTTCGAGTTCTCCAGTTGAAATGAAGCTGGATCAGGATCGGTGTGTGGTAGCTTACGAAGTCAGGCGGCCGTGACCCTCGTCCGCTTATTTTCCGGCCACCGACGGCGCTCCTATTCGTTCCAATGAATCTCGCCATCCACGGAAAGCAATTTCACGCTGCCCGGAATGCCAATGAGCAGCAGTGCAAGCACCACGGACTAACTCTAATTCTCTCTGACTAATATCACTGACAGTCATTCCCAGCTAATTCCGGCCTTGCTATTATTCGCGCAATTGCTTCAATCATCCACGAAATTCAAACATTGTCTTTGAGCATATTTTCGGTGAACTGTAATCCTGCAAAGAGGATCGCGTGCGTGAAATTTACTCAGGACGAGTCACGAATAAGGAAGAATCGTGTAAACGTTCTTTCTAAATCTAAATTTCCCTTGTATTATAGTGAAGGATGCTTGGACTCGAGTAAATATATTTTTCCGAGGACAAACCGCAGGCATTTCTCTCGGCATACTTAAACACAGTGATAGACGAAGTACTAAATAGCCAGTTGCCGAGGGATCTGTCCGATCCTTAATACGACGGTGTAAAAGTTAATGCTTGTATCCGAAGCGCATCCGGTGCGTTAGAGCGCCATTAGCATAAAGGAAAGCTGCTAACAGACACAAGTAGACACGTGATCGTTATGGTCTCGCAAAGTTTCCACCTGCATGAATTGAACAGACGATACAAAGATAGTCTCTTCGATATTAGATATAAAAATTTTCTATCTTATTCCATTCTATCTTACTGTCAGCGATCCTCTGTGATTGGGCGAATGGCAGGTCAGCTTTAAAGATTGGAAAACGATATTGCTGAGCATGGCTTTCCTGACCCACCAATGTAGGAAGCGGGTTCTCCCTGTTGAAAGTAGTGAGAATCGCTTCGCTCGCACGAATACTACGAAACATTTGGCTTCCCTCCGAGTCGGTCCTCGTCCTTCGCCAGTGTTACGGAACTCCCGGCGAGCCAGCACTTCCGGCTTATTTACGAAAGCCCCCTAGCAAACTGTGCCAGCGGCCATTTATCACTGGCGTTGCCGAGTAAGCCACAGCGAAATCGTGCCGCTTGTCTAGCCACCTACCTTGCAAATCGATTGGTACTCCTGCACCTGCACTCACAACCGCGTACCGCTGTGAAAGGAATCCGGGGAAAGGTTCTCTTAGTGACTACATGACACGGCATCTAATCCTGCCTTCACTCCACACATTATGCTAGTTTATGTTACAGCAAAACCCGAGGAGAGAACACCCAGCTTCACCAATATTAATCAAGCATATACACACTGAGAAAGTATTGAACTAATGATTACTCGAGTAGACATTCTCAAGATAGTAATAATTTCAAAGTCGGAGAGATTCACGTCCCTCCTGGCGAAATGCACTCTGTTCGATTTCTCTCGTCAAGATTTCACCCTTGTTTGGCAAGTGTATATTACGATGTATCAAGCAGGAAGTTGTCTTTTTTTACGAATTTTCTTGAGATTGAATTATCTTCGTATTGGAAATCGTGTCTCGAATTTCTGTAATCTCATCATCGCCTGGGGTGGTTTGATGGTGGAATAATTCGGGAGTTAAATCGGAAAGGGTGACTTCCTTCTGTCGGGTATTAGTGGGTCGAAATAGGGAAGTAAAGTAGGTCGGTTATAACAGGGAGGGAAAGCAGTAGGTCGACAGAAGAAGGGATAGAGGCAAGTTCGACAAAAGGGTTGCTCGTCTTTTGAACGCTCTTGAGCGTGTGTAGGGACAGGGATAAGGGGACGACGCTGTCGGCGTCGTTATCTCGAGGCTCGCAGCCCTGAGATGCCACATGAGTGTCACCGCGTCCTATCCCACGTGTGAATGCCAGCCATTCTTCATTATCCTTGCGCTAACACAATGCTAAAAGCATCTTGATATAACGGTGCTAACATCGCTATAGAAAATAAGGTCGCTTCGTTCCGCTTGCTCTTGAATCGTCGAACTCAATTCTTATTCGATAGTCGAATTTTCGAATATTTTGAAGTACTCAGTGTTGAATTACATTTTGACGAAAATGGTGTGAAAAGCTTTGGAGTGTACGTGGCAGGTTGATGGAATCGCTCGTGTCAAGAGGAAGCAAGGGATGTTGATGGAGTGACAGGAGTTGTCGCGCGAATGGGTCGAGAGAATCGAAGGCCACATGCGAATCTGTTAAGCGTGGGCACATTTCAACTCTTTCGTGCCCACGTGGAGAATTGCCTCTCCTTCCGAAGCCTCTCTTGTCCTCTCAGTCGCCTCGCATAATCTACTTCGAGCAAGCTCGAATCCGTAATATCTCACACTCACAGCCACCGTGCTACCATATAAATGCCTCTCGAGGTATCTGACGTTCCCTTTGTCAGGACAGTGCCGACTTCGATATCCAATGGGAGCGGAGCGAGGAGGTCAAGAGTTATGTACAAACTGACTCGTGTCTGTCGTAGAAATTCCACTCGTACTGCTTTACTACCTGCAAAATGATTTCGCAGATAGAATAGAAAGAGGATGAAGATAGTCTCAAATAATGATTACATTTTATTATATTATATTTACATATCGCCATGGTAAGAAACGTCAGTCAGAAAGTTAAAGAATCAAGTGCGCACATGGTGAACACGCATCCTTTGAGCAATAAAATGATATAGCGTCATTACTTTTTCCTGGAGGAAACAAGTGTGGCTAAGCGAGCGCACTGACTTTCGCACGATCCCATCGCGCGTCATTCGGCCGCTTCTCCCGTCAAATCTGCATTTCGGCCCTGTTTCCAAGCACGCATAATTCCCACGTTCATTGGACGCAAATGCAATGGAACCGCGTAACTCCTCACTGACACGCGTCCTCCTTTATCGTTGCGTGTTAAGTATCCTGCTTTACATTTTAATCGTCGCATGTGATAGCCGAACTTCAACCGCCTACTCTGCCAGTATTTCGCAATGACATTCCCGTACGTACGTTTCCGATTACATTCACCAAGCATACACTGACGGCAGGCACAATGGAAAAAAAAAAGTAGGTCTCGACCACCGGGTTAAGTTTGAAGTAGTTGGAGACAATGGGTGTGTTTTAGGGAACTGGGACAATCATGATTACACACTGCCAGGCAGGCCTTCCATCGAATAGAACTTCCTTTAATACTATAAATTAAAGCATGCTTTTGTTAAAGTTTCAAATTAAAATATAAATTCTTTTTTACTTTCATAATTTATAAAAGTTATGCATAATAAATGAAAAGATAGAAGTCGAGTTAAGTCGGACAAGCAGGGTGTTCGATACAATCCTGAATCAATCCTTGCAAGACTTTCGTGACCTTATACGGTGCGTGCATGGGATTATCGTACGTCAGTCAAAGACCATAGATACCTCGGACATGTACTCGCATACATACACACACGCTTGTATATAACAGAAACAGCTATTGAAACCTTACAACGACCCAGTGTAAATCAAATATGTAAGTAAATACGAACAAGACAAGTATGCGAGCAGCACGTAACACCTTATGGCGAGTTAACTATATGTTTACATGGATTCTGTATGTCGAATGATTTCTACATTTGTATGATAATCGGGCGAGTAAGGGTGGAGGATTTCCGAACGTTAAAGTGCAAGACCGCAGAGGTGGATCGATGAGCCTGAGAGAGCAGCCAACGAGACCCGGCTGAATTCTGGGCCAAAACAATGGCTCGATTTACACGCCGGCGTCCTTTGGAGTCGACGCGCGCGCGCCGCCGTTCACGCTTCGATTAAGATTCACGCCGGAAATTCGAGCGAGCGCGTGTTCTTCACCGTCATCGCAGTGCCGTAGTCAGTCAGACACGACTTCGTTGCCAATTTGACCTCTAAGCGACCTTTGCGTAATGATCGGATAACCAGGAATCCTGCCTTGCCTTGCTCGCTGTAACTCGTCAATGAAGAGCCGGCATTCGTGGAATGACAAGGTTTATCGCGCCCTTTCTACATGACAGCCCACACCAGTTACAGCCTTCCTTCTATTGGCTAGCAAACTACGTCAGCAATATAGCCTGTGTTTGTACAACGCGCCAGTAAACCGAGAGAAATCTCGGCGACCCACAAAATTAATTGCCAATTCGAACGACTTTCCCGTTAATGACTCCTGACATTTATTATACCCACTGCCAAGCCACACTCTCCCACATAGTTTAACATACTTAGGGACAATCTATTGTTATTCCTTCGCTGTGTCCTATTTAGGATGGACAGTAAATGTTTTCTTTATAATATCTCGATGTTGATAGAGAATTTTATTATCAATAAGCAGCCTTATAGAAAAGAAAGTAAACATTTAGAAATTCAGGAATAATTTATGCAAGACTGATCTATTGTTGAGGGTTGATATAAAGTGGGAATGAAAGAGTGAAGACAGAGTATATGACGTGCAATATCTGTGGGATTATCCCTCGTAGAATGTTGCGAGAGAATGCGAGGGTAGACTAGTGCTGATGTCTCAGCGATATGTACATGCACTTGTGCAGTGAAACCAGCAGTCTCTCTTTCTCTTTTGTTACCCGTCTCTCCCTCGGGGTCTTTGCCCGACTAATGGCGGATGTAGTGTCGTCTTCTAGGGACGACTTTCCCCCAATTTGCGTCAATTGCAGAGCCGAGCATGAAGGGAAACTAGAGATACGGCGATCCCGCGACAACTCCAATTAAACCATCGCAGACTGACCATTTCTTTCACACGTGAATTTCCTCTGACAGTTCTGTGAAACTTCTCTTAATCTTAATCGCTTTCGATACAATTTCTTCTGAGACTACTTCTTAAAAGATAACATCGAACATTATAATTTCGTATTATCTATTAAATTCCATAAGTTGTACGATGCCGACTTTGTGAGAATCGATGAAGCAAAGCATTTTTCGAGAAATGCAGTAGTGGATAGGACAGGAATGTTGCCGCAGTAGGGAAATGTTTTCTTTGCAGACTCGTTGCTCATGAGCGCAGACGCATGGGGAACGACGCTTGTGCTATGCAAGGCAAAGCCGGCGGCGGCGGCGGCGGCAACGGCGGCGGTAACGGCGGGAATATGCGTAGGCCAGGCT
The DNA here is from genome assembly GCA_964023945.1 of Ectemnius cavifrons. Taxonomy (NCBI): domain Eukaryota; kingdom Metazoa; phylum Arthropoda; class Insecta; order Hymenoptera; family Crabronidae; genus Ectemnius; species Ectemnius cavifrons. The sequence goes on along the minus strand of OZ030384.1, from coordinate 8,446,285 downwards.
GTTCTCCACGCTGCGCGCATATCCTCTTTGTTTTTCGATGCCGCGCTCGATCCCGTTAGAAACTTCGTATACGCCATATGGTAATCTCGCAGCCCCGGAGGAGTTATCGTTTGTCCGGCTGCTGCGCCAAGTGGGTGCACCGCCCGAGGAATGTAGAAGCGCCCTACTGAAAAATTGTACACTGCCGGAGGAGATTAAGCGCTCCTGTTGAGCGAAGAGTGCTTTATCGAAGCTTTGAATAGACATTCATCGAGCCAAGCCCATTATCGGTTGAACTGCTATCTCGAACAAGAGAAGAGAAGATGCGAAGCTTTGGCCTTCTACGTCTTTCGATTGGAGAAGCGAGAAGTTCTCGCAGGAGTACTGGCAACTAACGGCAACGATATTTCGAGAGCGATAGTTAGTGTAGAGAAAGGTAGAGTTCGAAGAGAACTTCATTCGATCGACTGACATGGTGGCAAAGGATTCGCGTTCAGTCATGAGGGCGTCGTGCGAAGAGAACAGCGGTCTAATTAGCCAAGGGCGAGCGGAGCCGGGACTATCGGAGCAGCAGCAGGTTCACAATCGCGCGCCCGTCCTAATTAAGGGAAGTGAGCACTCCTCGCCCGGCGAATGCCCCGACTGTTTGCCGATGAAAAGCCTTCCAACCCTGTCTTTCAACGGCATGGCACCGGCGACAATTAATATGTGTCGCTAGACACTTTCACAGTTCCAACAACGGTATAGTCGCATGCGCGGCAAAAGTGTTGAGACTTTCCTCGCTCTTTCTTCTTTTCGAAAAGGAACGTGCGATTGCCCGGATGGAAAAGACTGGCAACACAAAGAGCTTGCTTCCCTTTGCACTCGAGTCTACATGGAAAGAGAAACCAGTCGGGATTACATCTGATCTTGGCTATTTCGTAAAGACGAAGTCTCGTCGTGTTTGAGAAATTGACATTCGCCTTGCAAGAGAAGCTTCGAACAGGCCGAATTGCGCTCAGTTTCCTTCTTGCCAGCGCGCTATGAAAGGAAGCATTTCGCCTGGGAGGAGGCTCTCATTTCTTCATTAGGGAGTGCCCGAGACAAGTAAGGGCTGATAGAAGTCCGGAGAGAAATCGCAAAAGTGGGACAAACTTCTTACGTATAATTGCAGTTCACTGGCCTCGCTTCTCCCGTTTCCTTTCATTTTACTTCGACCTACGCAGTTATCCGGCCGTGTCAGCCGCCTTGTGTTCATTCTGCGACTCCGTTTCTGTCATTTCCACAACAAGGAAGACTGTTCCAATCTTTTTTCTTCCTGCTTCTTCTATTTTCCACTAATCGGATTCGACATTACCCAATATTTGTATCACTCGGTATGATGTGGTTTCCAACCAGTACATAACAATTAGAGACCGGTTATTATTGCTCTTGTTCCAATTGAACGAAGGACTGATCGTTATTAAAATATTGGCGTGCAATGATTAAGTTTGCTCGTCGGGGCAAAGATCGGTTCATCGATAATAGTCGATTAGTGGCCAGGTGGAGCGTCGTTCCGAACGTAATTGCATTACGAGTCGGCCGTTCTCGCTTACATAATCCGAATGGATATACGCCGACAGTGCGATCTGGTGGTATTCTCGTGACTAATGTATGACGTTCGTATATTTAATCGGTGGTCTACCGTGCACGGATCCATCGGAGCCAATTATAAACAGTGCCTAGAATTTCGTACATCCTTTGTAGCAGTGGTTGCCAGGTCGCATGGCGCCAAATTGACGATCATCATTAATCAGGAAGTCTATGAGATCTGAAGGAACAAGTTAAATCAGACAGTGGACGATTCAGAAGATATCAAAAGCTAATAAATAATTATAGTAATCTATCTTTATAATTTGACTAATTGGTTGTTTCTGTATTGTTGCAGCCACCGGAGAACGAATTGCAGAAGGTTGGCGAGCGCACACCGAGTGAGCACGAGCTGAGGGTGCAGAGATCGTTGCAACGTCTGAACGTCCCCGATTGGTACAAGAATTCTCCGGCGGCTCGTGATGGCTTCCGATTAAAGAGGCATTCCGACGCCTCCCAGCACGGTGGCTGGCGTGCCCTCGGCTCGAAAACCACCTCTCTCTCGTCCCTCTCGTCGTCTTCCAATAGGCAGCCGACTACAGGTAATTGCCTTTCTTACATCTCGCCTCTGACTCGCAAGAAACTATCGATTTCTCCATATTTACATAGCTAAACCAATGCCCGCGTAAGCCATTTACTAGCTCGAATATTCTTCCAGCGATAAATGTCTGGAAAATCTGATATAAAAGAGCGAAGAATGAAAGTGCTAGGTTGATCCACCCTTAATTAAGTCGGAGTATTATAGTTCAAGAAGTTCTTGAAGAATTAAAATCATCTTCAAAGAATCGGATTCCGGGAAGTTTCACTTGGCTTTGAGTCTCTGCCTATTTCTCAAAGACGTCGACCTCGAAATGGAACTACCCTGCACTCGAGTTTAAATGGCGCGCTATCTCAAATCCGGAGCGAGAAAGCTCGTATCTCTCGCTCGTAAAAAGACAAGGGAGCGGCGAAATTAGCGCGAGGAACGAGAGAGCTGGCCAATTTCGTTCATGCACATTGGCCCGGGCGTCGTTGCATTCTGAGAGTGGTGGGTAATGGCTAATAGGAAGCGGCTAATAAATTTAGCGAGCCAGGTTAATTCAATTAAGTCTAGCGTGTCCGTCGTCCTCGCCGCAGTAGACTAGGACACTTATAACTCAGACATTTCTCACCCTAGCTAAAAGGAATTTACCACACCTGCAAGGTGTCTACTGTAATGAAAAGGAGAATAATTTATCAGAGATTGAATATAACTTGTAAACAAGACACACAATGATTCAACATATATATATATGTTTCAGGTGCCCTGCTAAGTCCGAGTCCCACCCCGCCCGTATTTTCGAGATGGAGTACCAGCTTGCTGAACAGTGCCGGAAGTTCGCCTGCCAGTTCGGCGAGGTCGTCCTTCAATCATCGGCAGCCATACCTTGGCTGGCGTTCTCAGGAACGTCTGACCAATCCCCGAACACCGGCAGAGCGTCTCGCTCAGGGTATTCTTCCCCAGTTGCATGCAGCAAACAAGGTGAGTACTCGACGGCCAAGCCCAAGCTAGTCGACACAACACACAGAGCACGGCACTCGGGTTTTTGTTTGTTTTTTCTCGTGTGACGAATCTCACCACTATAATCTGACTTTCCTCAGGAACGAACTAAAATCGTACATAGAGCGAGGTGTGAGAGTTCCCTTGGCATGCGTTGTTGAAAACCGGTTGCCACTCGCCAGGATCAAGCGCTAAAACCGTGAAACGATACGATCGTCGGATTTCCGTTTGGTTGACAGGGTGCATCTATAGATTATTGTATTTATAAATTTGGAGAGCGAGATACAACCTCGAGCCAGGCTGATACGCCACTGACCCGCGCCGCCTCGCCCACGTCCCACCACGGTTTCCTCTTTGTGTCATTTATTTTTAATTTGCCCAGACAGTGCGCACATATGTAACTACGCCTCTATATTTAGAGATTTTGGCGGGCGATCCTTGAAAAGACGGCGCCTCGCGCTTCAATTTCTTCGACAAATTCATTGCTATTTGAAAAAAGCTCTCTCTTTGAAGGTGTCTCACACGCGTCAACTCGACTCACGTGATTCTAAGAACTTTAGATTCTTCGGGCACACAGTAGAGCGTAGAGAATTAGTCAAGGTGGTATGATAGCGATCGGGTAAACCTGTTGTCGCAGCAGCAACAGCAGCAGCAACAACAACAACAGCAACAGCAGACAACGAATCAGCAGCTGGAGGTAAGGAACTCGATAAAGGAGGTGACCTCGGCGATCGTGCACTACGTGCAAAGCGGTCAGGAGGTTGGTGGAGGTGAAAGACTGTCGCCTCGACCACGCACCGAAGACACGGACGGCAGGGGCGGAACGAAGTCGACCAGCCCCAAAGGTGAGCACTAAAGAACCCCCGTCAAAAAAAACATCCCACCACCACCACAACCACCGCCACTTTTATTCTCTGCGACAAAGGTAATTTTGAGTTTTCCACCTTGATGTTTTTCAGTCTTCTTTTCGCGCTCTCGCTCTATTGCCCTGTACCTTTCTCTCTCTCTCTCTCTTTCTCCTTCTGTTTCTTTCTATTACTTTCACTTCTTCTCTGTGTCTGCAACTGCGGGATAGTTCATCTAGTTCTCATCTGTCCGGTGGCTGTTTTCCATGCGGCATCTTACCTGAGATATTCTTCCCTCGAGTTCGTCTATTCTCGAATATCTTTTCCCAATGCTGTCCGAGTAGAGGATGATTAGTAACTGGTTAGATCCTTATTTACTAACGATAATTACAAGTAGTAAAGACGAGCAGTCCCATTCATATATAATTGGAAAAGCACACCCTGAACTCTTCGGCTTTCATAGTCCAAGTTCGATCCCATTGAGACTGCCAAAATTCTGGCAGTTACACCTCTCCCCACCAAGTATTCTAGTCTTGTGTCAAGTTTGTTGAAGATCATGATCATTCAGTGAATCATGCAGAAAGTCGACCTAGTTATATTCCACTTCATTCTATCGACCAATCATGCCAGGCGAATCATAGTAGAATCATCGCAGGCATTAGAGGAACTCCTTGAGACTGCATGTTTATTCTGAAAGTGTAATCACCGGCTAACGAGAGAATCGCTGGCGAAAGAAAAAAAAAAAAGGAAATCTTGTAATTAAATGGAATCAGTCTGCACGAGAACAAGCGGAGACCTCCCGCGCGCGCGCGCGCGCGCCCTCGAGAGGGAGAATTTGCAGAGCCACCCAAGTGTGGCAGGCCGAAAATTCCCGAGATACAGCGGGGCGGGCCAGCCTTGACATCAAATCGTATTTCGAGCGCGACTTTCTTTCGGGCGAAGGTCAGAGGGCACTCCGGGCGGGGAGAGAAAAAAAGTGTGTGCCTGCTGCCGCCACGATCGTGGATGGCTCTTGCGTCGAGACGATCACGAGTCTTTCCAAGCTTCGGTCGACGCGCAGCGTCGTTGTCTCGCTCTTTGATCTTTGATTCGAGAGTACCGACGACGACGTCGTCGTCGTCGTCGCTGCCGCCGCCGCCACCGGCGCCGCAAGTATGCAGAGTGTGCGAGGAGGCAGAGAGAGGATTCGCAGAGCTATTTCGATGGCCTCGTGGCACACGGTGGCCATCGCAACGCACCAAAATAGATTACCCTGAAATTCGGCCCGCCTCTCCGTCTCCGGGGTGCTGCTCGCCGAGTGCGAGGGAACTCATCCTCGCCGACGCTGCAGCGTAACCTTAGGACCGAATTAAAACAAACGTCGGGCGACGCATAACGAGTGCCCCTCGTAATTAACGTCACACACATATATATATATACATATATATATATACACACAGAGCCGGAGACGTGCATACCGCGAGGTGTTCGATTCCTCGTGCAGTGCAGCATAGAAGAATTCCCGAGCTCGACAGTAAAGGGACCAACGCTTCGTCTGACTACTAATACGCCTATACTACTAATCACTACATACATCGGGCTCAACTAACGTGCGCTCTACACACGGATGAAATGACCACTCTTTATCGGCTTGACTGTGATTAACTTTCTCCCTTTCGGCTTAATTAATGAAAACTAATGGACTGTATGCTGGAATGGTTTGAGAAAGGAAACTTCTTTAATCGTTGCTTGGGATAGCTGTAAGAATTATGATGCATATATATATATATATCGGTATATGTTTGCCCGAGTACTTTGTTTGGATTTTTGTATACCGCACATATGATGTTTTCTCGAGTAGAGTGTCTCGATGTCTATGTAATAGTTGGTCGATGAGTAAATGTTCGATCCGCAGAAGTGCGGAGGGGCTGAAGCGAGGAAAGCCCGAGGCGGAGGCCAGCCGCCTGAGTCTCTCTAATGAAATGAAACTTTTCCTCGAAGGGAAAGTGAAGCTGTATTGGATCGAGAGCTCGTTCGTCGGTACGAGGCGCGTGGAGTCGCCGGAGACGCCGATGAGTGCGGCTACGGAGACCGAGTGTTGTGCTGGATGCAACGCGACCGGCACCGAGTCCTGCAGCTGCATCGACTCCGCGAACTCCGGTCTTTTCTTGGACCTGACGCCGACGCGCGACGACTCGCAACAACATCATCTCGGCTCGGCCGGTGGCAGTAGCAGCCTTTGCCCGTCGCCTTCCTCCGCCTCGAATTACCATCATCAACATCATCATCGTCAGCAGCAGCAGCAGCAGCAGCAACAACAGCAACGACATCACCGTGGTGAGTTGCTGCTCGCCTAGCGGAACGCCAAAAACTCCTCCCGGGAAACACAAAGAGAGGCCGAACCAGAGATCTTTAGCAGTTCACACGTACAGTCGCGGTCTTCCAGCCGCCGAGAACAGGAACACGAGTTGCACGCGTCTACAACTACTACTACCCGCGCGACTTACTCTCCGACAACCGGACCAAAGCTGACGAAGACGAATCACGAGCCATGCTCTTCCAAGATTACTCCTTTCTCCGCAACGATCTTCCTCTTCGTTCTCTTTAGAGAAATCGGTAGAACTTTCGCCTGTTTTGACTGGGCACTAATGTTAATTAGGCTATAGGGGAATCGATATGATAATTCGAGTGCTAGGGAATCAATAGAATTCTCGATTCTTCTACTATTTGTGATAGGACATATCAAAGAAATCTATTGACCAAGTTTATTCGCTTCTCTTCCGTCCTCTTGTTGAAGCTTTTCGTGTATCGCATTCCTCGGTAGAATCTTTCGACGCGTCTCTAGTCTGGGACTCTCTGGGATCCCGAGACGTTTGCGGATCTTGGCAGGGGAGCACTGAACCGTCTTCTTGGAAGTGTTCCCTCTGACGTAGGCGGCCAAGACGAGTCTAGTCTTAACTGTGGACTTTAATATCACGTATCTTCGTCTCGGGCTTCCTTCCAATTGCTATCTCACCGGCGTTTCATCACGAACTTCACCTCGACGCGCCGTGACCCATCGTCCTCTCGGCTGACCACGCTCGAGGGACCGTTATTCTTATTCTTTCACTCGATTGCCCACCGGAAATCGACGACTCGATATTCATACTTGAAAGACTCCCTCTCTCTCTCTCTCTTCTTCTCTCTTGTTCATCGAGAGTACGATACACGGGAGGAATTTATTTCTGTCTAGCCTGTTGACATATCTACTGAGGTAAGTGTTGACGTTGCAAGTTACTTCACGGATAGAAACTCGCAGTAAGCACTGCTACGAGACGGCTTGTAACTCTCGGTGACGAGACACGCTTGTTACATTTGTATAGAATCGTTGTGAAAGCTCCGCTTTTATTTTTCTACGAGTATTCGTTGCGAAACACCAGGATTAACCGTTGCAATTCTTCCCACGCGTATTAATGATCGCGCGGGGGATTCGTGGCGGATGAAATTTCCGTTAATGTACAAATAACTTTAATGACGTTTGAGATTTGGCGTAAAAGATTAGAGTTAGAATTAGATGTAAGAGGAGTACAATTCATGTAGCACGGATAAAATATTCTAGAATAAGTTGTGCAACAACAACTATCGGAAGTAGGAAACCTCGGCGTTAGGTTGCGTGCCCAGTTACACCAGGGTGGTCCTATTACCTATAATCAATTGAGCGGGCAGCTGTAATTAATTTGGTTCGATGTTGCCAGTCACATGAGACAGAATTCTCGGGTGAAATTCGTCGGGGGTGGTGTTTGCTCGGCATAGGTATTTAGGATACAATCTGCACTACGAATTCCATCGGGAGTTTTATGGCTAGATTGACTGATACCTCGGTTAAACTATATTGGCAGCAGAGGAAAGAGTTGTCAGGGAATTCCTGTTAAATTAGAGAGGGCAGAGATTCATGTAACAATAGAATTCGCATTTCAAAGGACGCAATGCGGATGCTTTCAATTTCAATAGTAATTCGAGCAGATTAAAGTAACACAACCCTTTGCGGTATTAGTGATCGTTTTCGTCAGCTTATCAGACGCAAACACTCGCAGACTATTCCGAACCGCTGGACCAATGCAACTCTGGACCAATTGTCACGACACACAACTCTCTTCTCTCTCTTCGCACACACGCGCGCCTCCAGTTCGGCCGAAACTGAGACGAGCGTACTAAGGATTATTCAGACTGGAATTCAATTACTTTTCTACAGGCTCCTTTTAAAAAAAAAAGAAACAAAGCGCACGCAGCAGCCTTACATTCAGAACGACAAATCCCCGCGTCCTTCATGAAAGATTCAGGAATCAAGAACTTCTGGTGCCAGTGTGCCTTTGCAGGAGATGCGTCTCAAGGAAATATGAGATACTGTCTTCAAGGATCTCTCGCGTTCGTATGCATTTTGCGGGATTTGTCCTTCTGAATCAGTGGTTTCGCGCGCGCGCTCGCGCACACAACAAACAAGAGAGAAGATATAATCTGTCATTCCACGGGCGGCCCTCTCGCCCTCTCTTTGCCCGGTTCTTGCTCCCCGGTAGGTAAGACTTTACCGGAAGCGGAGCGGACCAAGCGGACCTTCTTGCAAGCCTCGTTCGTTTTTACAGCGCGCCCACGCGGCTCCATAGTTTTTAATACGCACTCGGTCAGAGCGTCTCACGCGCATCTATCTACTTTTCTAATACTACTTTCTTACTTTGTTACGATCGCCCCTCGCCGTCGGGAGAGCCCCGTCAGAGAAATACTTCCCGTTGTTTTGCTCTACGAGTACGTGTTCCCCGCTCTCTTCTTCTCTTCACCATCCGGACACTTTTTCCAGCCTCCGAATTTAATGATCGTCGTTCTCCAATTCGTGCGGAAGACGATCCTACCCGCCGCAGAGTCTTAGTCTCTCTGTCTTCCTATTTTCTTCTTTGCTCTATCTATCTGTCTGCCTGTCCGCCTCTTCCCACCTGTAGTTACTCTTTGCGTTCTTCTGTATGTTTACTGTAAAGTTGCCTCTCCCACCTCTCTCTACACGCATACTGTACGGACACGCGCACACCACCAAACACGCAGAAAACCACCCCCCACATACACGCACATATATACAGCAACATACGACACACGAGCACGCGATAGCTGACTCGGTATATATACATATGAGTCGACCTAATTATACATGTATGTATACACACGCTAGAGAAGTTTTCGTATACGTATACGTAGAAGTCGCATACACCGGTTCTCATTATTACTGTGTTGCAAACGCGTTGATATTATTATTATTACTATTATTATTAATTATGTCATTATTATTATTAATTATTATTATTAAATATTATTATTATTATTATTATCATTGTTACTGTTTTATTTACGAGTGCAGTGTTCGCAGAACCGTCGGCGGGTGCAGCATTTTCCTTGTTCGTGCCTTATTGAAAGTGAAAGAAAGGAGAAATGTTCCGTGGTGTTGTGTCCTGTCGTTGGTTGGTGGATCGTGCACCGAGCTCTCTTGTCACTGACGGTTCTGCGCGCCGGTGCTTTTGCCTTTCTTAAGTAATTCCGTACTTATTGTCCGGACATACCAACGATTTATCATTTCTCTGTAGATCGTAATTATCCTTGACAACAATAAATTATTGTCATCGCCCTCGTTTGTGTTCTTTTCCGTTTCCGCACCCATCACCGATCACCCATCACCGCCCTTCTTCACCGCCTCGGCCACTTTTAGTTTTTCCTTTTTTTTTGTCACACTTTACGGCACTTCCTCCAACACGATTAATTATATTACATATATATATATATATATACCCCTTTGAGTTCAATCCTGTTACGAAAGTTATCCAGTTGGGTTTTACGTTGCACTCGCTTGTGCCAGGGTAAGTGTTTCATTTTATTTTCATTCCTTTGCGTTGGCAGCAGCTTGCACATGCTTTTGTGGTACCCGATTCCGACGACTTTTCAGTCGGCTTGCACGTCGAGCGGAGTGTTACTTGTTACTCAAAGAGCGACAGTTACTCTTCTATGACGATGTTTTATTAGATGACTTTGGGTTAAGGCCAATACATAGTTTCCAAGTGGAAGTATATCGGCTTTCACCTACTCTCTTCCCCGCGCTTTTGTGGTTGAAGGTGTTTTACTCGTTGATAGTAGATATATACATACATATATATATACATCCATGCGTAGTACGTGAGTGTTTCTGTAGTTGTAGTAGATATCGGTGGCTAGCGATCCGTAGATTCTTAGACCAGATAGGTCTAACAGATCTCGTGTGTATCCCCTTTCATCTCGGTGGCTCGTAGTGTTGTCCCGCGCATAAGTCTACAAAGAGAACTAATTACGAATCGTTTGACACTTGACTTCTTCAATAATAATAAAACTCCGAAAAGTGGAATCCTCCGCGACGAAAATCACTCTCGTCGCTATTATCGTGTGCGATTATATTCTACTGCTCGACAGAATAATGATTTCACCCTGTTTTTTTCGGAGTGGTATTGAAAACTTAAAAGCACGAAGCTTTCCTCGTGGCGCGTGCCTCCGGATGCTCGTCACGTTTCGGGAACAAGGATTCGTCGACCCGATTCTTGTCTGCAGATGTGTCGCGTACCATTAAGTTCCCTTGCAGCGAATCGCCGGTGTCGCAAAGACCCTTGGAAGCGGGTAAGGCTTGTTCACCGGGATCCGAGGTAAGAATCATCACTTTAGGCAATCGTGATCATGGTACCCGGCCGCAGTTAAGATTTCAATTCGATTTCGTGCAACGTGACTTTAGAGTAGACGTTTCGGGCGACAAAGTGACGCGTACGAGGGTACGAGAGGCGAAAAAGTGGCGGCGGTGTGCAAGAGGATCCTCGACGAGCGACCCAGCGAAATGCGTGACGAGCACCCTAGAACCTTGATGGCTGCCGAGGGGTCCTCCGACCTTTTCGTGCACGTTGAGACACACCTAACCCACCCCTCGCAAAGACTCTTCAAGTAGCTATCGATCATGTGTGTACCCATTTAACAACCCTAACTACCAACCCTTGCTGTTACATTGCTTTCAAGCTCCCCAAGACTCTACTCACCACCCCTCTAAATTGGCCACTCGTGCCACATAGTTCTCTAGTATATACTTGGTACTTCCCGACTCCCAAATTCAACCAACTATACATTATAAAAACAAAAAAAAACTCAATCAATCCCTTATCGCGTTCGTTAACAAAGAGTCAATCGACAGCCGCTTGAAGAAGGCTAAACCAGACAATGATAAACCAAACACTGACGACACTGGACGCGACAGGATCCGTTAGAGAGAAGTATTCGCGCGATCGGTCTCTTCCTAGACGATAATGAGACGGGTACAGGTACACGAGGTATGTAATATAAAGTGAGGGTGCTTGAGCTGAAACAAAGAAACAAAAAATAATAAGGCGAGAGGGGCGTACGAGCGAGGCCAAGAGGACGATACGACGCGGCCGTCTGAGTGTCTCTTACTTGACCCCTGCATGAAACCGATTAGGATCGGGCCAGAGCGATACGGACGAGGCTATGGCGACGGCAGCTCTTCTGCGGAACAAACCGAGCCCCGGTTCCACGACCCTGGAGGACGTTCTTGACTCCCTCCTTGGGATGTCACCCGCGTCGCGTACACCGAGTCCTGGGCCAGGACCCGTCGTAACCGGTACGAGCTCCAGTTCCATGCGTCATCGGGCTAACGTCGGCCAGGCTAATGCGAAAGCCGGGAAGAGCTGCAGTGACCTACGCCAAGACCTCCAAGGTAGGAGGACTATGTAAGTTTTCGTTCTGAGGCAGATCCTCTCGCCGGAATCCTCCAGCGAGATCTTTCCATTCCTAAGCTACTCTTTCTCTCTCTCTCTCTCTCTCTCTCTATCTCTATCTATCTATCTCTCACACTCTCTCTCTTTCTATTTCTCTTTCTCTTTTTCTTAAACTATCTTTCTTTTCATCCGATCTGCGCCTAGGTATGCCTGGCTGCGTGCGTGTAATTGCCTGTTTGTCTGATTGTCTGTCTGTTGTCTGTCTGTCAATCTGTTCTACTTTAATTATGTACATACCTGAGCTCTCGTATGCCTGCCGTATGCGTGCGCGTCTGTCTATGAACGTAATTATGTGTGGCTGCGTGCTGTCTCTCTCTCTGTCTCTCTTTCTTTCGGTATAAACATCAACGTGCACATTCCAATCCGAACCCGTCTATCCGCCAATTCCACGTTTGTGATGGCGGGAATGTAAGATTGCATGGGTTTACAGGAGGAATTCATTGGAAGTTGAAGGGAAGTAATTGGAATTTATTGGGGATTTGTTGATTAGTTGGCGCACGTGGAATTCGCGAGTTGATTCGAGGGGTATTAAACATGAGTTGTTCCACCCTCGTCGACAGCCACTCCTCGAGCACTGCCTTCCTTTATCTTTCTTTCTTTAACTGTTTCCAGTATCCTTGGAATTCTTCCTGTTGTCCTTCCTCTCTCCCGAAAGGGTTTCCTTCCTAGTTTAGCCTTCCTTGTCGATATCCTTTCCTGCCCTGCCAGTAAGACTTTAGTTTAGTTCGATCGCTTGAAAAATCTCGAGGAGCTGATCGACGACGCGACGAAGTCGTCGATGAGGAGAAGCGCGTGGCACGCGGCTCTACTCGTCGCCTTTTTTCCTTTACAACTTATGTTTCTTTTACACCTTTGCAGAGAAGAAACGGCGTCTAAAGTTCAGGGAGGTGGAGGTGTAGCCACTCGCCTCCTTTGAATTCAGACGTCTCGATGCGAGCCTTAACGATCAGAGACGAATTTAGCGGTGCCGAAAACTTACCACTTGTGGGACCCGGAGAGCTAATTACATTTATGACGCCAACCGACCGCAAAATGCAAGGAAGAATGCCGCGCGAATGATAAAAAAAGTGCGAATTCGTAAGGCCTTTTCAAGATTCTGTCTTCGTTTCAACTGCTTTTCAGTTCTTTGGTTTTACTGCACTACGAGCTTTAAGGGCACTCAGGAAAGGGTGATTGTTTCAAACGAGAGAAGTAACTCCACTATCTAACCACCTAATGCTAATCGAGTCTCACTCGGCTGGCGCCGAGCGTGCCGGCCGATTTCTAACCTCTCGATCTTTATCCGAGAATACTCTCTTACTGCCGAAAACACCGCAGTCACAGGGAAACATTATGGTAATCACTTTCATTCCATTGACACGAGACCGCTTACATTGCCACATTTCATTCTTGCTTAATACATCCGATCATACACCACTCTCAAACCAAGATCACACGATAGACTTTCCCACTTCTAACTTGTCTTTAATATTCCTCAATAAGGAAACTCACACTTGACTTAACCTTAAAACTTCAAAACCAAGGATTCAATTAAAAAACATGGAAAGTCATAAAAGGATCTTGGTCGGATTGGTCTGGTTCATTCAGCTGATGCTCGAATCAGTGCAGATACTTACGAATGCTTGTATTGAAACTTGTCGCAGAGTCCGCTAGGAGTGCGATGGACGTGCAGGGAGCTTCGGAGGAGCGAGCGTCGTACTACGTTGGTGAACTGGTCAGGCGGAAGAGTGAAGGGAGCGACACGATACCTTCGAGGACAGGAGGAGGTTTACAATCCCGAGCAGCGGGTCATTTGCGTCATCGAAGGGTCTCTTTCGACAGTACGCAGGAAGCAAATGGTTTGCTGGCGGGCGACAAGGTCATCAAGTGCCGTAACAACAAGTGCACGAACTCGGCGAGTCTGGCTGATGCGAGGCGTACTTACAAAAGCTGTCACAACTGCACCTGCCTTTACTGTTCGAGGGAGTGCAGGCGGGCGCACTGGCAGCGTCACCGGCGAACCTGTCTGCATTCTCGAGCCGGAAGTCTTTGTCGACAGGTGCTCTCATCGGCAAAGGAGGATGCCGCAACGCTCAAGCACATCTCGATCATCGCGAAGCGCGGTCAAGCGGCGCATGGCCGTGGCACTGTTAAGTGTTTCTTCACTAGTCCGGAAGCTGCGGAGAAGTTCATCGAGAATGGTTTCATCGACCTTGGCGAATTAACTTATATTCGCTGGTCTGACCTCCTCGCTTGCGAGATGGGAACTGAGCTTTACACTGAGCTCATCAGACTTTGCAAGTCTTACAACCCTGACACCAGGTTAGTTCTCTACGTGGCGGTTTGTGTGGTGAGCGAAGTGCCAACGAGCGGAGCGGTTAAATGGGAACGACAACTGGTGTCGAGATGCGCTAAGATCCATCTGGATTCTGCTAGTAGACATCGTACTTCTTCATCGTCGACTTCGCCTCGAGGCAGACAACAATCCACCTCGCCTTGTAACATCACCAGGGAAATGGATTCGCCGGAAATGTTGGTGCTGACTTCGCAACCAGGCAATAATGGTCAGAACACACCGAGGAAGATCAGGGAGATCAGTTTCACGAATATACAGCGGCAGCTAAAGCTGAGAGGTGTTTCGCTCAGAAGGCATTTCCCTCAAGTATACAAGAAACTTCGGGCGTACGTAGATGGCGCTGTCGACAAATTCGCACCGGTGACGATATACCCAAAAGATCAAGCGTCAGGGAAGAGTTTCATGTGTATTATCATGCTGGATGTCGAACCCGATCGACTTCAACTTTTGCCGACGGATTCGTCCAGAGTGAAGACCGTCGACATCAGCGTCGAGGAGGAATGAGGCCCCGTTAAGAAGCTAGGTACACGCGTTTGAATAATTTTCTACTGAACCTGGATCGTATAGGAACGACTGAGAGCAATACCGGTCCATGTATCCAGCTTCGTACCGGGAACTATTATTAAGAAGGGTGGGAAATAGTGAATGATTGCGGAGCGCTTGTCGATGGGAAACTTTGTTTCCTAAGTAGATAATGACAAAGATCAAAAACGCCCTGCGTGCAATACTGGAATAGGATAAAAGTCATGGAATAAACTGCTCGCTGTACACTTTCCTATGTCCCCGATGCTTCGCGATAGCTCCCAGTGTGCGTGTGTGTATTCTAACTTGGCAAAGAGTCACTGATTTTCACGAGGTTCCCAAAAGTCATCGCACTCGTCCAAATTCCAAATCTCCAAAGGATTTCCCATCGTTCTTTCGGCGTTCTTGCAAGTCTCATTTAAGGGTAGCACTGTCTTTTTCGCGCCCTATGATCCGCAACGAACTTCCTCCGGAACCTCTCTTTCAACTATCGTGCCCGGCTCTCGTTCGTGGACACCTTGATAGCCCCTCTATTGCTTGCATAGGCCAATTCAATTCTCTGTTTGGTTGTTGTTGTACTCCGTTAAATGTTTATTAGGCGTGTCGATCGCCGCGGGATAATTGGCGAGAGATTACCCCTAGAGTCTTATATAACGCGTGGTCCGAAGGCTACGATATGCAGTGGACCCGTCTCGAAAGTAATAAAGCAGAGTATCTCGTTGTCCTTTCGTTTCGACTCAACGTAGTTGCGGTTGTATTTTTTGAATTTTATCGTATATATATTATATATACACATATTATATATATACATATATATAAAGAATTAAATAGTACGCGATCGGGCAGATCCGAGCAAGACGATTTGGATATTTCCAAAGAGCGCGAGTAATTCTCGGATAGGTCCGGTCGGGTTGAATGGAATTAATCGTAGATAGGGAAAGGAAGCTTGGCGAACCTTCGCACTTTGAAAGCTTTTACAGAGAAACGCTCCGAAGTTCAAAGTTTCGGCCCGACCAACGTCAGGTATCCCCGAAAGAGGAGCGATGTCTTATCAGGATACATCGATCAGCTCAATCTCCATTGTTATGGTATCTCGGGAGATCCGGTCATCGTGCCAAATTCCAAAGGACCGCATTTGCGGGATTACAGAGAAGCAGGCACTGCGACTAAGAGGAGCATAAAAGGGCGAGAATCGTCTCCGATTTTGATAGCTACTTTATCGGGATCAGGACCAAGACTTTACGGCTGGTCGGCGGCGGCCCAATGGTCATCGAGGGCTTTGATTCTTCAGATTCTTGGATCGCTGCTGGAAGAGAGTGTGCCAAGAATCACGGAAACATACAACACCATGATCTCGTTTTACTAGGATTTCTTAACACGTATTCGCGATTAATGTGTTCAGTCACGACTTGAAACTTTCTTCGGTCATCTCTCATAGATCGGCTATCGATTCTCTATTGCATGGTTAGCGATACTTGCGAAGGTCGGCTCATTAATCAATTTAAAAGCGCAAATGAGATCAATCGGAAGGTCGTAGAGAAGGGATGACAGTGCCAATGACAGAGCCTTCGGATAATAGAAGGATTTACCATTCCATTAAGATCGCCTTCATCCCCTAAAAGGCATTCCAAATACTCGGCGCATAATGTTCGGAAGCAGAAGCAGTCTACATAGCGACACTTCATAAAAATCATCTACATATCGATCCCAAGCTGTTAGCATCTTACGCGATACCTATTCAATGCCTCGATTATCTCGATTATCTCAGTGTAATAGAGAGGGAGTGATTGACTCGATTACGAGATCTATCTCCGTGCAGGATCATTTCTCCCTCGAAATCAGTACGCATCGAATCGCTAAACGGGTAAAGGTAGCGCGCAGGAGAGCGCAGGCAATTCTAGTGAAAGCGAAACTACAATTCTAGTGCCAATAGTAGAGATTCGTCTGCGAGCCTTGCGACTCCTAGAAATCGACGAATATTATTCTTGTAAAGACGATGGACCGCCCCAGCTGCGCCCGACGTCCATCGTGCAAACTGATTTATTATTACGTGTGTAAACGAGATTTAGGAGTAAAACCGAAAGCAAGAAGCTGCGTTTAGTGAAGCATCGCTGAGGATAGATACGTAGTTTTATCCATCGACCCTTCTGTACTTTCGACAGCGAGGTGTGTTTAATCGTCCTCGAGTAAAACTTATAGCCCATTTCTACGCTGATCCACGCCTGGATTATGATTGTCGATATACTCACTTCAATTCTTTTTGTACCATAGGCAATAGGGAAAAGGACTGTTTGTATGTGTACTCCAGCAAGTACTGAACGAACCACGAATTAATCGTGCGTGAAAACAAGTATGCTAGTTGCGGGGAGATAGTTCTTTTGTAATAAGCGTAGGATTATAATCTGGGCGTTCAGATACGGTTGTGCCACGCGTTGCCCGACCACAAGCAATTCATAAACAGATCCGAAGCAATAATATGATATTTTAGTCCTCTCTGCTGTTATTCTTCGTGCTAGTTCGAAGAGAAAGCGATTATCGAACACAACGACAGAGTAATCCTTCATCGCAGTGCGTCTAATGTTTGAGTAATAAAATATATAGCCGGAGCGATGCGTGGCACGCTGGGATTTAGTCCGTGTTCAATTCTCGACAGTTCCTTTTACCTGTCTCTGTAACGACAAAGTCGCACGTGTGTGTATCGCGAGAACAATTGCCGTAATTGTTTTAAGTAATTCTAGCGTCTATCGTGTATACCCTAGTATATCGCAGATGTTAACCCTTTCAGTCCCGGCATTTTGATAAATTCCTTAAAAAAAAATCTCTGTCTTTATTCTGTACAAAGTAGAAAGGTACAGAGAAGTGTAGGTGTCCTCTCTCTCTTTCGATTCCCTACGCACTCTCCCACATCTTTACCCTTTTCAATTCTATCACTTTCTATACTGCAAAGAAAGATGATAGAATTGACAGTAGACGAAACTCCATTTGAAAGGAAATGTATTCTCAAACGGTGTTTTTCTAAGGATAAATTCCTCTTAATTAAATGTAAGCGTCTTCCCAGGACTGAAATGGTTAATCGTTATTCGTGTCGCTCGTCGCATTCGTCGCACGCTTATACCCAAAGGGGAACGGTTAAGAGGAACGGTCGGTCAGCTTTAAGAGAGAGAGATTTATAGGAAAAATACGTACAGAATAGCGATCGTCGGGCCACGAGCAATGATTGTGTGTGTTCTCATCTTTTCTCAAGGAATCTTGTAATATCTATTTCATCCTAGAGATATCCGCGTTCGTGCGAAGTATCTATGAAATATATGAAAGAATGAGCGCATGGCAAAAGGGGTATATAGTGTGTCGGTGTCGTGCTGAAAGTCGACGTTGAAATTCTCGTGGCAGATGCGACTCGCTCAATACGGACGAGCAATTAGTCCCGCGCGTAGTCACTCTAAAGTCTAAAGTATCGTTTTAAACGTCTATTTATCGGTGCTACCAATGTGCTACCATTGTTTTCGCATCTGTGTATGTCTCAATTTTTCAAATAAAATGTTAATTTTATTACAAGCGACCACCATTTCCAGCAAGCATCCTAAGGATCATTAGGATTCACCATCCTTCCACCTTGAAGCTAATGAATTATGGCAGAGTAGTTCATCCAAGGTTGTTTTAATGTCAGAAGACTGTTAATGATTTATGAAAGTTTTTGATTTATTTGGCTCTGTACAGATTTGCTACAAACTTTTTTTTACCATTAATAATACCGTCGTACATTTGTGATCATCATCATCATCAGCGTGGGTTGTGTGTGTTACACATTCTCTGCCGCATATGCCAACGGACAAAGTCGTACTTATTGCATTGAGTCTGGAGTAGGCGTAAAAGGTAAACGCTCTCCATTCTCACAATGATCTTTCATCCGGCTGCTATTTTCTTGATAATCGGTAGATTCACACTGACAGTTTTTGCACCTGTTTGAATTTCGGGGATCATGAAACCGGTGTGTCATGGGAAATCGTACTGAATGTTGACACGGGATTAAATATGAGAAAGAGAGAGAGAGAGAGAAAGAGTACTTTCTTATTTAAGCTTTGGAATACCGGTGTCCTTAGGTACAGTATCCTCGCAATAATTTAGTACGCGATACTTGCGGGAAAGCACAGTCGACGATAATAATCCATTCATACAGGAGACTTGCACGGAAAGGTCAAGCTTGCGCGTCGCGGCGCATTACAAAAGTTTCCACGATAAATACTGTGTCGTAATTGGCGAGATAGCTAAAGAGTTTACCCTACGACTAACGATCCGTTTACGCTTAATGAAGTTTAACTCCTTAATAATATTATGTATAGTATGTATAATATAAACATAGTACAGAAGAGAGTGATTCGCTTATTGTTACATAACGCTGCAGTAGCAAAATTTAGAATTATGTTAATGTACACGTGT
Organism: Ectemnius cavifrons; assembly: GCA_964023945.1. Taxonomy (NCBI): domain Eukaryota; kingdom Metazoa; phylum Arthropoda; class Insecta; order Hymenoptera; family Crabronidae; genus Ectemnius; species Ectemnius cavifrons. The sequence goes on along the minus strand of OZ030384.1, from coordinate 8,427,244 downwards.
CTCGTTGCCGATGAAATTGTGAGCCGAGCGCGGCACTCGGGCCCCACTTACCGCATTCACATTTTATACAAGATAGAACATTGGCATTTCCAGCGTAGCGTAAAAGGTACAGTATAAGTTAACTACGCGCAACTCGAGTCAATCGAGCCGGTGCCTTTGAAAGAGAGGTGAGGTTGAGCCAATGACAGTTTATCATGCCGTAGGATTGATGAGACAAGCGGGACAGATCTTGCAAATCAGCGGGGGAATGAGCAGTACTTCCCGAAAACGCTTGTTCTCGTCACGAACACGTAAGATTATACAATAATCTTAACGATCAGATATACATATGCGGGTAACACATATATATGCTTCCGATATACACACAGACGGCACATCCGCGATTCATTAACCATCTCGGTGCGCCAACATCGATGCAAAGTAAATCACAATCGTTCTCCTCGTGACTACCTTAATATTGGCAACTATAATTTTTACCATAACAATGGTATCTTTACTACCTTGGTTTCGTCGCTAAACGCTATAAAGTGTGAATCACTCGCGCTCCCACATTAATTACATCATCGACACGCCTTACGAACAATGGAGTATTTTGGTTTGCAACGCTGCTATAAAATGAGCCCCGCTCCTCTAGTCATATACCGTGCCATTACGACACAATATATGAAAGTGCACACGGGTACATATGCAAGAGAGAACAATGAAACGGGAGAACCTCGCGTGGGTAATCTCATTGCGATGGGGCACACGTTGCCCTATACTACATGACAAGCATACGAAAGGATTTGAGGTACAATATGATACAGAAGAAAAAAAAAATAGCTTTCATTTTGGCTTGACTCACATACAATGCTCACGCTCACATAAAGTATATGTATATAACACAGAGCATTTGCTGTCCAGTAGATAGATACTTACGTATGTTACCATTATACAAACAAACGTCCAAGACGAGATGGTAGGAGCTTATTACCATACCGTATTAGTATTATGGAATGTGACCGGAAAGGGAACACTTCCTCTAGCAGCGGCTTCGAGCAATGCCGTCGAGAGCTTACGCTCGATTCTCTGTGCGCATTCTATCATCCACCTGTTTTCTATCTATGAACCTTCTAATTTCGAAGTCACGGTTTTACACTTGGATGACCACTGGAGATTGCTTTGATATCTAATGCTACACGTTGATAAACGTGCATGTGTAACAGGTCTTCTAACTCATTTTTATAATCTATAATATACTTCCTACTTACAGCAGTGGAAGGAAACAAAGACATACGTACGATCCACATAGATCTTGCAGGGTTAGTTATAATTTTTAACAGAGTTAAAGGTACTTTTGAAGATTCGTTGAAAATAAATTGGACTAAACGTGAAGCTATTATCACCAGGTGAGAGATATCCATCCACATTTGACACCACTGTTTCACCTCCGTGTACACTTCGCTCTTAGTCTAGTGTCTTATAACTGTAATAAATAAAGTGTGACTTCTGGCTGACGATTCTCAGAATCGCTTATCGCCAAATCAGTTCTCTATAAATCATCGATGATGCTACATTGAGCCTGCCTCTCTGTATCCTGTATAACCTGTTTAGCATAAATCATGGTTCAAAGTGACCGTGGTAGTGTGTAAGGAAATAATCGTTGTTGAGGGGTTGTATTACATTTATACGTTTAATTATAATAGTACTTAGCGCGACAATTTAATGTACACGATCGCATGCAGCGATGCACTGCATACCTATCTATTATTGATTACGCTAACGCAGCCACGTACCAGTATAGACTGGGCGCGCTTATTATACCGCTGACACGCTTCACGCAAGCAACGGGTTACGATCCACTTTACGTACAAAGTAAAGGTATGTTTCCGCATAGAGAAATGATAGAATCGTCAGCCAGTTCTCTACGAGGCAGTAGCAGTAGATGGAAGGGAGGTGGGTCACGCGAGATTCGACTCCTGCTCGCCCCATCCCTCACTGTCGCACTCGCTCTCGGACGCAGAATCGCTGTCGCTGAACTCAACTGCTACGCGACGAGCCAGAATAGATGCCACGTCGTTCAGTGCATTCACACGCTCGACTTCCTTCATTTCTATCTTCTCGACCTTGCGTAACTTTATACCTACAACAGTACATAAAGTCGACACTTCAATAACGTCCATTGGAAATTCAACTGCAGAAAGAAATCAAAAGTACTCCACTTACCGTCTCTAATTGCCTTGAGTAAATCATTCCTTGGATCAACTAGTGGTATGTTAGGATTAACCGGCTTTCTAAGGGGACCATCGACCGAGTTCTTCAACGGCTTTAGTGGCTTCAGTTTTGGTGGGTTAGTTGCTATCATCTTCGCAATATCACCGTTTGTTAACGGCAACGGTGGTGTAGGGCCATTCAACACCGGTGGTGGTGGCGGGGGAGGTGGAGGAGGTGGTATGTTGCAAGGTGGAGAGATCGGTCTTGGGGGTGTTGGATCAGGAGTTGGTGGTGGAGGAGGTAAATCTTGTGGGGCTGGATCTGTTTCATCTGTACCCATCTGAGTTGTATGGTTTGGAGGAGTAGGAGTCGAGTGATGACTCGGTAGCGGACTATTCGAACGACTCCCATTCCTATTCAAGAGGTGGGATGGTATAGAACCTGTAACAACAATACAATAATAGATACCAGTCAGGAAACAATATTCACCCTAGTACAATCACCGATAATTACCATTCATGGATGGAGGAGACATAGTTTCTCCAGGTGGTGGTGGTGGGGGTGGAAGTGTGTCCCTTCCGGTGCTCATGGATCTTCCTCTCGTCGGTGTATTATTGGCTGAAGCTACAGTAGGCGTCGAATTGCTGGAAGCATTACTTGGTGGTGCAGGCGGTGGCACCGAGGGTCGTGACCTTCCTCCTCTACTAGGAGTGCTTTGTCCTCCAGGACTCTGATAAGTCTCACTACCTGGTTGACCTTGGCTAGAGCCATAGTGTGAACTGTATAAGCTATCCTCATAACCCTGAGCCACATAATTTGCTGCCCTGTTAAAACAAATAGTCTGGTTAATATTATTCTTCAACTGTGTGTTATGTTTCAATCGTAAAATAATAAAGTACAAACCTATAGTGTTCTGAAGAAGGAGGACTGTATAAGTGCTGTTCTTCTGGTGGGTAACTCCGTCTTAATTCAATACTATTGGGCCTAGGTGGTCTTGGATCCGTCATCACCATACCCAGTAGTGATTCATCCGGTATGTTGTGTGGTGCTCTATACTGGACACCTTGAGTTGGCATAATATATTCACCATGACCCACAGCCAATTGTCTTTGTCTCTCTCTGGTATTGTGGGGCTGCCTTATACGCTTCTTGTGCCTGCCTCCGCCTCCACCGCCGCTCTCGTTCCGAGGCCTATGTGGCTGTAGTATAAAATTTGCATGTTATACTATAACTTGTTTGAAGTGTGATTTGCCGGCAAGTGTGCAAGGCAAGCTCAATTTGACCAGTCGAAAATGACTCTGTCATTGATTCGGTGTGTTCGAATTGTATTTAGTAACTTTCAAAAAGCAATCTTGACGCTTAAATTCATTGATTAGTATATAATATCGACTACAATTCCACCGTATCAATGACTGAAGGTGACACACTTTGTAGGAAATAAAAATATTATTCAAACATTCGATTTTTGCTGATTATCGTTTGGGTTCTGCTTGATATATTGTGGGAAAGCCGGGAACTTTGTAATAGCTCAGCTTTTATTTCCTACATTTGAGATATGACGAATCGGGAACAAAACAGTCGCAAAGTGAAGTTGAGATTCACAGGGAATCATATGAGTTGTACATCGAAGTGTGAGTGATAATGAGAAACTTCTACGAGTACATTCAAAACTTGCATGATTATCCAAAACGGTAATGCAAGTGATCGAACATGTGATGAAACAGTGAAACTATCTGAGCTCAAAACAATCGAGTTAGATCAGTGTGTTGAACCACTATGGTTCTGCGTAGATCGAACATTAGACGATTAACGGGCATACAGTTGACAAATCAGAAAGAGGTTCAGCATTTGGCCATGTGTATTCGGTCTACGCAATGAGAGAAATCCTTTGCGAAGGGCGAACACCGAAAGATGCGAAGTCATTTGCTAAACCTAGCACATAACTACAAACTCTTAAAGCGAGCATCTAGCGCAGTCTCTATCAGCGCAAATAGATTGGTTAATGAAAAACCACAGAGAAGTGAGTTTGATTATGTATGAGTGAGTGGCTGGCGATCAATAATTCAGTAAAACTGGGTAAGGGTAATAAAAAACTACAAAGATCCAAACCATCGACTTGCCTCTCTGAACGGTTCGGCATATTCAGACTCGGTCTATAACGAACGGGATAGTTTCAATAGTTAGAATTGTAATACCAGGTTATTAATCACAGTCTATTTGTATTGTGTTGTTGCGCACCTCGAACAGAGTTACTTGGGTGTGTAAACAAGATTCTACGAGAAATGGTCGTTAACATTGAACCGACCAAAGAACTAAGATTAAACAAATACAATAAATAAAAACTAAGTTTCCTGTTTCTCTTTCCTAGGTACATCGAGGTGCACACATAGTAGTTGGCAACTGAGCAGCGGCACCTTACCTTTTTCCCCCGATCATGTAACTTCTTCTCCGTATCCTTAAGCATTTCCTGGCTCCACAGATCGAAGAAGTAATTCGGATCTGTATAAAACTTCAATCCATCCTTACCATCCTCCCTGAAAACAACATATCCACGTATTAATATTGATTCCATATTACAACTGGGAGCGTAACACGGAGATAAAAAATTTTCCAATCGCCCTGACTTCAGCGTGCAAATATTAGGGTACCTGTAAATATTAAGCTTATCGAGAGGTGGCGGTGTATCACACTGGTGGTATGTTTCCATCATCGCTGTTGGCATCGTGTCCCGTGAGACGACCTGCTGGTCGAACACCACCGAACTCTTGAATGCCTTTCTCATATGGATATCTTGCAGCGAAACTGTTGTACATAGAACAAGAGAAATAAATTAAATTACAACACATACATTTCGCATATGATAGAATTGATAAAATGAAATTCTTATAATAAACATCATTGTTAAACTGAATCGTACCTTCTTCTACATTACTATCGAGTTGCGTGACTTTCACAGCGAGTCTGTCTATTCTGGCCTGCAAGGAGTTCGCCCTGTCACTCAGGCCATGTGCCTCCCTCGCCAGTTCGCCGAATAAATCTTCGGCATGCCTCGACAGACTGGACAGTTGCCTAATAGTATTGGCGAGGGTGCCGTTAGTGGCAGCCTCTAATTCCGAGGGCAAAGGGAAGTCCTCGGGTATGGTACCCCGTGCGACGTGCACGGGCTCCACCAGCCGCTTTGGGAGAGGCATTTTCTAGCAGGGCGCGGCGCGCAGCTCTCCGAACTCTCCTCCGAAGATCACTCACCGCTCTCTGGACACCTGAAACCAACGCAAAATCCATACTCATTAACATCTTGCTTTCCATCTTCCTTGAGATGAATTTAAATATGTAAAAAAGGGCTGTGAAGCATCATTCATTTTGCCTCGACTTGCAACAGAGTTATATTTCAGTAGATATCAAGAGAATATTATAATACATGGCCTTTATAGAAAGGGATTTATTTCGAAGACCTAGAAAGCCGGTTACGAGATGAGAGTTCGATCTGCTCGACTATCCCTTTAATCTACTCGCACGTACGCGCACAGTTCAGCGCTCTCTCCCTCCCTCGAATCGATAATGCACAAATATCATCAGTCTTCTGAATCTATGGCATTTCGAATACCAGTTGGATGAGAGAGAGAGAGCGCGTGACCGTTTTAGGGTTTCGTGCTAGCAGGAAATCCACAGACCGCGATTAAATACGTGCGTAGCGCATAAACGACATTGTCGACCACGATCGCGGTCGCTGTTAACGGAATAGTGGCGGACTCCTCGTCCAAATCGAATCAATCTCTATCACCAATATGTACATACATACACACCTCGCGACAGTCATTCCCAGTAATATCAATAAAGAACTAAAATTTTACACTCCTGTGATGTGTCAGGCAATGGTACACCTTGCGCGACATTGACTTCTACACACACTGGCTACGTAAATGCGCATTCCAAAGATAGGAACGAAATCTTATCATTATTGAGGCACAGATATCATGGAATGTGAATTCACGAAATAGCTGAGTAGTACGTGTAGGATAATATTCCAACGAATTCATTAATAAAAGAAATTGAGTAGGAAATGAATGTCTAGTATGATTGACGAGAACATTGAGTAGTGTCGATGATCCGTGCAACGGTATCGATGCGATCGGACGAGCCAATTCTAACGAGAGTGCAATGACTGCTGAGAGTAGCTCGCCTCGCCTTGACTCCTTTCCTTTCCTTGCGTTTCCCGTGCAGCGGCCGCGATCCCATTGCCCCCGATTAACTTGCCCCGGTTGTTGCCTCTTATCGCTCTCGCCCCTGCCTACCCCGACATACAACCGCCACTCCACCGCTCCTACTCTATCCCCCTTTTTTCCCAGGGTCAACACGCCAAGGTAATTAGCGACTCTCGGACCCTCCCGCTTCCCGCTAGTCTCACTCTTCCGTCGCTCCATACTCTGAAAATACGTGGAAAGCCACGCGCAAGGAGGAAATCATATCAGAAATCATTTTGATCCTCAACGAGTCCAGATTTCGTATTCTTGTTAGGTAATAAAGACATTTAATAAAGTTAGTTTTAGTTTCGAGTTGAATGTATAATGTATATCCGAGTATTATTATGGAAAAAGTCATGAAAAGCTGAGACAGCAGAATAGAAAAGCTCAAGTTACCCCAGCTTTGACCGAAGGTTCATCCTTTTTGTTAGAACCGAGCTATCCTTTGAACTGTAAAGTTCTCTGTATTTCCTCTCCATGAAATAAACCTTGGAATCCAATATTCTTTCGCCAGTGCTACTTCAACTGGAAAGCACAGAAGACAGTACTGGTTACGAATGCTTCTGATTTCCTGATTCTTCAAACTGCTTTTAAACGTCCAGCAGGGTCAATGATACGACCGTGACCAGAGTGCAAGCATCCGTGTATGCCAGCGAACGCATAGCTATTGTACTACCGACTTCTAATTAGCAATTAGTTGCCGGTAAGAGGTTGGGTTTGCGCCGCACTTTGCCGGATGTTGCACCTGCCAGAGTAGTCAGTCGCTCGCTCGGTGCGATACGTGACTTTCAGGGAGAACAGCATTCGCAACATAGGCTTGCTTGCCATCGGCGTCACCGGGATGTTACCACCCCCAACAACTTCAGCAGCGCAAACCTCTGAGAAAAGCAAGGACCGTCGGATCTAATTATCGAAACTCTCGACGATGGATGAACGGGGAGACGAGGAAAACAATCGTCGATCCGTCTACTAAAGGGGAGGATTGACAGAGGGAGGCAATAGACAAACTGCTGTTAATTAGGAAACGTCGAGCGAGATAACAAGCTTTCGTATATTCCCTCATTAGAGTGCCGGAGCACTAAAGGTATATATGTATATACAAGTATATAGCATCAATGACAGTAAAATCGAGTGAAAAGGATCCTGACAATACCAGAAGCGAAGCTTTCATTCTCTCTCATTCCCTCCCCAATTTCTCGAAGGTCGTTGCTCCAACGTTCAAGCAGGGAGGAAAAAATATTAAATACAATGAGAGAACGCTTTAATGAGATACTTTTCTTACACCTACTCCTTCGCCACTTCACTAATACATGCCCGTCTCTCTTATTCGTCGTCGCAATCGAACCCACTAAAAACCGGGAGTCCATTCCTCGATCTGGTAGGAAAGTGTTGCGCTCATTACGCATCTACACGTATTAAAGCTAGCGTAGAGCAAGCACAGTCTTCGTCATTAGAAGAACACGCAGCGACAGTTTGCCATGCTTTTCACACTACTCTCGTCGCTAGAAATCATCCCGTCGATATATATGCCTTGACATTTACACTCTCTACTGTATTCTCCACAATATACTGCGAGAGTAACAGAGAAAGAGATTGTGGCTTGAGTGGAAAGCTTGTCGCGCCATGGTTTCTCCGCTGAAATCGAGCCAGCTAGCCAGCCAGCCGGCATTTCTATTATACGCCTGGCTAATACGGCTTTCCAAACGAGCGAAATCGTGAGTGCTCGAGTGAATCCTGTGCATCAAGTATTACAAGAACTCGTCACTCGTATAAAATAATATCGACGAACTTTGCGATGATATTTCAAAGAATTTCTTTTTATATTACAATTTTATATACAGAAAATATAAAGTAAATTTATTTGAAATATTATTACTTTCGGTCAACGAAATACTAGGTATCGCGACTGATGCACGCATCATCGGGCGCCAGTATTATAATTATCCTGAGTGCAGTACCAGTCCCTCCCCCGCAACTGTCCGTGGTATTTCCGCCCTCTAATCGAGAGATTAATCTCGCACGATATTAGCGTTCGTCGATCCAGTCGTCCCCATGGACACACGCCTACTCGTCATTCCCAATACGAATCTTGCTCTTTCATGATTCCAATCAAAGAATCACTCTCTCACTTGTCTGATGAGTATCGATGATAAAACTAGAGAAATACTAGTACGAACATAAGCTTGTTATCGAAACAAGCGATTTTTACTTTATTCTACTTGCATCATCGTCGAGGTCATTCTTGTTATATTCGATTATTAGCATTGTACGAAAGCGGCGAAACTTCTTAAGGATAAACTTTAATGCCACAAGGAAGTGTTTCTCTGTCGGAAGGTACAAAGCAACCGTGACGATATATGTGTGTGTGTGTGTGTCTGTCTGCATTGAAATCTGGGACAATCGCGGTGCAAGAATGATTGCGAGCCAAGTTGCGGCAGCGAAACATGAGTCACTCTCGGTGCACCTAGACCCTTCAACCTTACGGCACACCGCTATCCGCACTTCATACGAACTCCCACGCACTTACGCTTCTAAGCCCGGATTTACCGGGTGTAAAGCTTCGTATGTCAGCCATTTATAGCAGCAGTCGTCGAGACTGTGACAAGGACACCCACTGAAGGATAGTGAAATCCGTATTATTATTAGGTTACAGTCTCTTAAAAATTAGTGTGAGTTACAATAAGAGATATTCGAGGGAATTGGAGTGTTCTGACTTATTAAATCAATCTCCTTATAAGTCTGCGTATTGAAATAAATCAGTAGCAATGAGGACAGGGTATATCTCGCGAAGTATACTCGCGTGGATTGTTAGTTTCTATTGCAATTAATCGAGGCTCACTTCCTCCGCGTCCCAATTACACAAAGTGCAGCGTGACGCGTTTTAGTAGCCATATTAGCAGTAGTTAATTAAAGCCAGGGTCGCGGACCCTGACTTGAACGAGCGACAGCGAAGGGAAATGAATAGAGTCGACCTTTTCTTCCAGGGTTTCAGATTCGTCCACTGACTTCCTTTTCATCTTGACAGCTAACATTAATCGATGATGTATCGCAATCGGCAATGGCAATCACGAAAAATCAAATGCTACGTGATCGAGAAAAAGGCTGGAATATGCATCGGAAGAGCAAGAAGCAAATTGCAGAAGGGAAGTGCGGAAGACTGCCTGAACCGGTTCACAGATCCTTCCTCTCTTGCACTTCTTCTCACCATCGCAAACTAAATATATGCAAAAGCCTGACGTAACCCATAAAACCCGGCGGGATTTTATTCTCGATTCAGTTTTAGTTGCTAATCGAATTCGTATCGGACTACTTAGTACACGTCCCGTTAATTTCATCCTCCAATTAGCAGGTCGGCCGAAAGCACCGATTAATTAGCGAGGCCGAGCCATAAAACTCGGCTGGCTTCCAATGCGCCGGTGTATATTCTATGCATTTACAGAGTGTTACGTCTATTGTGTACACTCTGGTTATCATCGGATGGCGCTCGCGTTGATAAGAGCCGCATGATTCAATGTGGGCCGCACTTTAATGGCGTTAGCAGCATCCGTCGACCGTTCAATGCACATAGTTGCTCTATGTATCTTCTACTTGAGAGGAAAAAATCTTACGACTACCTTTTAACAATGTTATTTATTCATTATACACCTGAGAGTTCATACAGGTATTCTTTGAGTACTTTCAAATACGTGAATAATAAAAAGGATCACTTTTCGCCAGATTTTAGTCTAACTCCCAATGGAAAGTCCTGAATGGGCGTTGTTAGTGAAAGGAATCAGACAATGAATATGTTCTAATTTACTCTCTCGGGGCACATTAACGATTGCATGGACACGTTCGACTTGCTTCACTCCTGGGTCGCACGTGTGCCCACCACTTCCAATGTGCACAGTGCACATGTCGCCCATATGGGCGCACACATCCGTGCAAGAAACCTGCACATGCATCGTACGTGTTTAGCCAGGAACGTGAAACAACGTGATCCTATGTTTGGGTCCTACGCGTTTCGATTGAACATTTGATTGGAATCATTTATGTCTGAGTTCCTCTGGCGTAATACTTCCATCGCAATCTTCTTTCAGATACTTTACATTGTTAATATTACGAAAGAAGACTCGTTTAAAACTTCTATTTCAACCGTGAAAGAGTTATTGAATATCGCAGTGCTTTAAGCAAGCAATCAGATTTAATGCAAGATTACTCGGAGTTTAATGATTCGCGTGTTCTCACGAGCGAGCAACTCTTGGGAAATACAAGCGACTGCGCATTATCCTTGCATTCGTCATAGTTTCGAAGTGCCTCTTACATCGAGAGTCGAACACCAATGGAATTAAACAGAGAGTACAAAAATATCGATGAGAACAACAGGAAAATCAAGAAGAAATCATTCATGTATCAAACATTTTCAAGATCTTATAAAATATCGATCGGAAGAGCGATTGGCAAATGGTTAATCGACCTGGGATTGTTGAAGGAAAGGTGTAACGCAATCGGCAGTCTTGGAATGTGAGTCGTGGTGAGACATGGCATTCCACGCGGGTGTGTGCACGTGTAACCGGGCGGCAGTCGATTGCGTCTAGGTTCGACTGGAGAGACAGGCGTATCGTGGCCGGTCGACATTGCAAAATCACAGCACGTCTTGCTGCATTAGCATAAGACTCTTTGTCGTCGTCTACGACGGTGACGATCATTCGTTCTCGCCACGTTTGCCGAATACTTCCATCGTCACGTCTTTTCTCGTCCCAAGAATCTCTCAGTCATAAATGGCGGCCAAGTATCATCCGGATTATTTCGCTGGGAGTCTGCTTTTATCTTTATGAAGAAGAAGGTGTAACATTTCCGAGCAAGAACTCAAGAAGAAGAGCGATCAGGCTTTCAATGTTGTAACAGGTTTCGCATTCGCAATCACCAAGCCTTTGTTCGAGGATGGCGGTGTACCATGTGGCAGAAGAGCAGAGGGAACACGATAGCTCGTTGGGAGAACAGCAAACGGTGCACGTGTAATTTATGCTAATGAACCAGGAGCGAGAGAGGGTAGTCCAGTTTCCACAGTGGACCACGTAGGAAGTGTGGCGCTAGTAAAGGAGGTGTATGCCAGGCTTTATTCGGGGGTGTGTTAGCCAGCCTCTTGTGAATTGGCGCAGTACCACGACCTAGATTTCTCGTTCGTTAAATATTTGATGGCGAACCATCGTAACGTACGTGTGGATGAACAGCACTCTCTAGAAGAGAGTAGAGAGAACGGTGAATTTCTCTTCTCTCGCTTTCTTATGGCACTGGTACACCTTGCACGTTGATAGTGATACTTGAACTGGTTCCACCCGAGATAAATGACTATTTCAGGCCTTTTCGGTAGGAGTTTCAAGCCTGGTTATTATCTGTCGATATTTCGTCGCTACCTATTTATGGCTGGCGCCGCTGCCAACACTTGTATTCGACACTCGATAACCAGGCTACATATGCCTCCGTTCAACCCTTTCTTTAATAGTCCTTTCAAACTCGCGTCTCTTTAAATCTGACTCTGCAAATATTCTAGATTCATCATATATACTTTTATTATTGATCTATTTGTCTTATATCTTTGATATGTTTTTTTGTAAGGTCATTTTTCATTCCCTCCATCGAATTTGTTATTTTTTGTTTTACTGCATCACAATACAATGATTCGAGCGAATGGTAAACAAAGAGATTAATACGGGTTTGGTATCGATCGAGACTGTTGGCAATCTTCTGGAGAATGCGAATGCGCGCAACGATGCGCGTTTCGATAGCAAGCAATGACAATGGAGGGCCGATGCTCGAACAATGCGACGCAGTGACGGTGTTACGGTACCGGAGAAGAGAACCCAGCATTTCTTCGTGACGTGCACCAGTTCCCGTTCTGTCAGAGCGCTCCCGATTCGAGGATCGCTTGCCAACCTTAGCATGGACCGCATCCGTTCTCCGTTAATTCGGAATGCTCCACTTGTGCTATTCTCCTTTGGAACTCCAACGAATCAGAATACAAGGAGAGTTCGATTTGATCGGAAGGGATGTACGTTTCAATAACAAGATGACAAATCGACCATTAATTCAAAACTCCAATAGCAACAAATCAGAATAAAAGCGAGGAGAGTTTGACCTTGATTGGAAGGGGATGTAGATTTCAATAACTGCAACATGACAAATCGAAGTTCTTGAAAAGTCGAACGTTGCCAGCTGGACAGCCACCAATTTCTAAAGTCTCTCAGCTATAAGAAGAATCGACGTGTTAGTTACGCAAGGGAAAGTGGGTTACACGAAATTCTCCAGTCAGGTGTCTGATCGAAATCGACACACTATACATTACAAGTCGATGCATCGCCTCATTAATGCCAGGCAAAAGATATGGTTTCCCTTTTCCAATAATCGCACCTGGCCCGTATGAAGAACGTGGGATCATTGGTGGTCGATCAATAGTATCGATACGCACGTCGGGAAAGCGCCATCCGATAGGACGCCGCGGTGCGAAAATCATTGCAGGTGTTCCTTCGAGCGCGTGGAATGCAATCCGTCATGTATCCGCTTCCGAGTCGATCAAGATCGATAGCAGACACTGACTGCTGTCGAAGTTAGTTAATATTAACCGATCATTTATTGATCTATTCAATGAACACGAATATACATGCAATATCCACATTCCAAATTTAATATCGAAATTAAAAAGATTTCTTATTTACCATTTCAAATGTTGCAAATTTCATCAGGGTATTTATTATATTTAGAACTGAAAGGTAAGAATGAAGCTACTGTTGTAACGGTAGAGTGCAGAGTGCAGGCGTGTCAACGAACGATAAGCAGGCGCCTCGTACCAGTGATATTCGGGTCATTGATAAAGGAAGGATATGAGTAGTTGGGGTGACCGACGACAGGTTGAATAAATTATACGGACACTTATGCGTTACGGGAGCGTCCCGCGTTGAAAGGCCGCACTCTCCCCGCGCGCGCATACGTATCCTCTGCTACGTATTATTTATATCTCCTGTTTCATCCGCGTCTCTGCCTCTCCCAGCAGCATTTTCAGCGTTCTTGCTCGTAGCAAGGTTTGAAAGCCCTCGGTTGTGAGAGGACGAAACGCAACGTCGTGATATTTCGCTCGGATGATCTTTTGTACGACATTCGGTTGGAGGTCTATCGACAAGATTCCAATTGTGCGTCGTGTGTTCTCGCAACAAGAGACGGCTCTGAGTCGACCTTGAAGTAAATCCATTCTCTACTTTCATCCGCGAGAGAAAGAGAGAGAGAGAGGACTTAGCTCCAAATTATTTCCAACTGGATGGAGGAGAATATAGGAAAAAAGGAGGTGGATGTTTACGAGCATTGTGACTCGAAGAGAGATCGATAGACAGGGCGGGTGGATGGGTATGTGTTCGCGACGGTGAAAAAGTGGGCGTAGGATGTATTATTCTCGGGCACCCTCGCCACCGTCACTGTTAAATTGGCAGAAGCGAGAACTGGGGTTGTAATACATCGATTCCGCCGATAACACACCACTAGCACACACCCCTGCTTATAATAAAGGGAGAGAGGGTGACGTCATACTCCTCGTATTTACGGATCACAGGGGTGCCAGGCCTTTCCTCGTGCGTACACCTACACCAGTCTATTCTGACCCTCGCCAGCTAGTAAGCGTCCGCGCGTATAATGCGGAATTTACGATGGTGCGCGCTGCGAGCAGCCAGTTTTCCAACTGGCCGCCTCTCGTAGCCTTTAGTCGAGAATCCACTGTGCGAAAATGATGCTTCTACTAGGCCTCTTGTATCCATCTTGGATCTTATTTTCAGCTTTTTCCATGCCAACGTAACACAGTTTTTACAGTTAATCAACTTCACCTGTGTTGGAAGATAATTAACTAAACTATGCTAGATGGGGAATATTTTAATTGGCCAGCTGATGGATTAGAAGTAATTAAGATAATAGTTCTTGAGCGGATAATGTTGGCATTGGATTACTTTGATCTTAGTTTGATCTTAGCTCGAGACAGTCGAGTTCGCTAAGAGTTGCCGAAGTAGAAGACGCTCGCGTCGTCGTAGTTGGCGCCGCGGCGCGGCTCTATGCAATATTGATCAAGCCAGCTGGCAAGTTGGCTCGACGAGCGAACTGCTCTGCTCGCACGGGCGTGAAGCGGTTTCCCTTCCTATCGTGACTCACTCGGCGAACGTCGGTCGGCCCGAAACTTCCGTCTTTATTGCCTCACCGAATTCAATCGACCTACTCGTAATCCGACAACTCTCGCACTTGTAATCCCAGCTGAGAACTGAGAAAACATCTCCGCTCAGACGCTGTTCCCAGCATCAACATCCGCTGTGAGCATCGCTCAGATTTGTTACTCTTTTTCCTTTAACACCAAAGAACTCCTTTGTCGATCATGACTCGACATCAATTTCATATATCGAGTTTAATCAAAAGAAATGCCCCAAATATCAGATTTCAATATAATTAGTAAACAAAAATGCTTAAATTAGTTATCGTCGATCAACTATTTTTCAAAGTACTTTTGAAATGAAATAGAAAAAGAATTAAGATTGGTAAGGGGTAAGGTTTGAGTGTTGGTCGTGTCAGCTTGAACCGCAGAACGGAGACTCGAGAGGGATGGAATAACGAACCTCCTCGATCCAATTTGAGCTTACTGAATTATTCGGGTTAATGTCCACTTCATGCGGACCGCAAGGATGCACAGCATCCGTGGGTTCCCTGCGCGTTCATTGCTGGGGTTCGAGGGAGCTCCTGGTGCCTTGTGCGATGACTATGAGAAAGAGAGAGAGAGAACATACGTGGAGGGAATAGCAAAACATTAAACGCTAGCCTTAGGTTAATTAAGTATTTAAATGAGGAAGTCGGAGAAAATAAGCAGCGACGAGAAGCGACACCATAATGAATTCAACACCAGTGCTTCTGCGCATGCGAAAAACAACCCCTGCTGAATGCTCTCAAGTAAGTTCGAGCTCGAAACTTTGCCTCTAAAACGCGATTCAAAATTATAGGTGAGTTCGTACGCGAGAGAAAAAAAATACTAAATATACAGAAACACTAAAGATGTCCTTGAACTCGCACTCAATAATTAGAGACTCAACTAAAGCAGGGAAAGCTGAAAATGACATATTAAATTACAAGAGGCGCGAATGAGACATACGCCAATTAAGATTTCGGCTTGCTAATTAGGAGGGAAGGAGATTGCGAGTGAGTCGGAGGTGAGCGACATTATAAAGCGATGAGATTAAGGCAATTGGAGGAGTGAAATCGAGCTCTGATGGCGCAGTGGTAGGGAATGAGTAGAGGAAGAGGGCGAACAAGGAGGGCCTTGTGCAAATCGGCAGAAGCATGATAGCTGTCGCTGGGATACGTGGGCAGAAAATTGAGCATGGCAAGACGGATACTCGAGTGCTTAAGTGGCGCACTCGTACTCCGTGTGCAGATGGGGGTCCGGGACCAGCTTGACCCTTCGACTCTCCTCCGCGCCTACCTTTACTAATCCCCGCTTTAAACGGATCCGCCATCTACGTGGACGTTTCCGCTCAACTAATGCGTATATCGGCGATACACGAGAAGTCTCTGATCTCGAACAGTTTCGCATCCTCGATAGAATCGCTTTCTGCACATAGAGGTCTCGTGGTCCTAATGCTCTTACAACAGGAGTGGAGGGGGTGAAAAAAAAGAGAAGGAAAGGCGTACAGTTCGCGGTGGCTCGATCGCACAACTCGATCTCCTACCTAAATCGACCGAGCGGCGATCGAGAGCATCGGAATCGGGTGTCGCGAACCGGTTACCCATTGGTTAACCTTGCTGTCGTCTGGCGCATACCGAAAAAACATTGCCAGCGACTTGCTCACCGAGTTAGTGCGGTTTCGAGCCTACACGCTCCGCTACTGTCTCCCCCTCCTCTTGTAATACTACACCCTGTACAAAATGCGCTTTTTCTTTCGGGAGAACCGGAGCGCCAAACGGCACTGGTTATGGATCGGTGAGGAAGAGTCCTGCCGCCCTCTGACTAGGTTAGAAGAGAATAGACTTCCGCAATTCAATCGAGTCCCAGTTAAACCGCACCCTCTTCGCACACTCAGCGCTATTTTTAATCATCGAACATCCCCGAGATTGATACTCCTGTTTTCATATTAAATAATCGATGGGGTTGGGGCATCGCTGAGTGATTCTGTTATAACAGAGTGCTCCCAGACAATATTAACTAGAACATTGTAAACCAACTAACTCAATTTTCATCGGGCAATATTCGATAAACATCCACAGTAATACAATTACTTAAAGTTCAGCGTATTCATTTACAGCATTTTATGTACTATAAATAGAAAGTAAACAGAAAGTAACTAGAATAGAAACATGCTAATCGAACAGGCTAATTAATGACTCGAATTATAACTGAAGGTAGAAACATTCGGTGTTATAATTCGTACGTACGAAGTCTCTGAAGCACTGGAGAGAAGAATTCCGGAACTGGGCAGTGGAAAAGGAGGAATGAAGAGGTCGCGCGGTGACACCAGTGAGAGTAGGGATGCAGGAAAAAAGCTCGTAGCTCATGGACAGTAGCGTAAAGGATATCGAGTAACATTCGTCATGGTGAATGCGGAGACGTCGACCTCGGCGATACGCCGGTTGGACTAGTCCCGGTACTTGCTCGCTCGCCCGCTGACTCTGCCACACTTTAGAGCCCCTTTCACACGAGACACTCCGTTCAGATGCGCTCTGCAAAGTATCCGGGAACCCCGACGACACTAAGTGATCATTACCTGGTTAATGATACTTCGTTAGTCGAGCCTTGATCGTAAAGCGAGAAATCTAGGGAAGCGCGTGAGAACTCTCAGATTCTGATAAAATCTAAGTGAAATATAAATTTCGAAAAAGTAATCAACCAATATTTTATGAAAACTCTTTTCTCACTTCGAGAGAGTTTAAATGAAAGACAGGCGAGAAAATGACTCCTCCCAGTGGGAGGAAAACGTACCAAGCCAGAGGAAGGAGGCCGCGCTTCCGTCGGAGATGGCATCGGTCGTTGCCCGATGAAAAACACAGTGAGAATAAAAGAAAAATCTATCTCCCCTTGGAGTTGGATTTTATTCTTTTCAACGACTAATCATCTTCCTTTGACGATGACAGCATTGCTTTTTATTAAAACGAGATGCGTAATAACGTTATCGGATCAGAACTTTTCAATGACACATAATGACTTCTTGTAGACATATTACGTAGTTATTGTGAGTGGACTGTTTTGTCATATAGCAGCGAGCGAAGGCAAACTTATAAAGGGTTAAAAGGGGGTACCGAGAGAGTGCCAAGTGCATTAAGGAAGCTAGCGAGGATCAAGGGGGCTTTTGAGGGATGCTGCGTGCACGAAAAGCGCATGAAAAGGTCAATGCCTCCCGGCTGGTACAAAATTAACCTTCGCTACTGAGTTTACTGAGTTCCTTGGCTGTGTAATCGCCAGCTCGTAGATCCAAATTCCGACGCACGCAGAAACTGGCTGGCTCGCTCTCGGCAAACAGCTAGATCAGCAGTAACTCGATCAACGTCACGGAGGCTGCTCGCCCACGTTCGCTAGTCTACGAGCAGTCTGCAGCGACTTATCGACATCTTTCAAAGCGCATGGCACCATGGAACGCTTGCCATCGCGTCGACTTTATCGGACACGACGCCGATTCAATGCCGGATTCGTGCGACGATAAATAATTTAGAACTTCGACTTATCATCGACTGACGGAATCTTGGAAATTGTGGTAGGTGTAATAAAACGAATTGTCAACGCGCCCGGAAAGCAAGGACATTCGTCATCGGATACGTATCGCTGTCATTTTCTAACTGCCAGTGAATTTAAATCATCGCGCGGACATCGTTTCAATGCTTTATCAGAACGCACTGGAATAACTGGAATCAACCAGTGGGAAGAATGGTAACCCATTTGTTCAGCATTGTATTATCACTTAGCAATAAAAGTAAAAGTGTCAGCGCTACCGAGGGCAATGAGATTGCTCGGATTAACGATCACATACATTCCTGAATGTACTACATCAGATCAGTGGACGAAGCCGTGCCACTTTGACCGACGGGAGTTCCTACAATTCTTTTCAGTCAAGCTCCTCGTTATCTTATTATGTTAAAGAGACGTCAGAGCGCTCCAGCTGTTATCAGTGAAAAATAAGTGGACGTTCCGCGCCAGTTTTTGCACTGACATACTCAGGTGGTCGTTTGCGTTAAGACAACACGCGTGGAAAAATACATAGAGCGAGACAGAAAGAGAAAGATCGGCTTGCACGGAGGCGGCTGGCACGCGCCAGTATACATACGAGCCGTCTCATAAACCTTAATTGCGATTGAGGGTCTTCGCCGTAACCCAGACTTGGATTAAGGTGGCAACCATACAAGCCTTCGGCTACTTAAAAAATGCCAGTGCTGCATTGGAAACTCGCAGAGTTGCGGCAAGGTTCGCTAGGCTGCCTCAAGACTTCCGGAAAAATGTCGTAAGACGCTACCATGACGACTAAGACCAACGTGCGAGTTTCAACGCTTAACACATAGGAAATCGCAGATAGTGAAACCATAAAGTATCTACTTTGTTCAACTGCTGTGAAAGACTTTGTACTCACAAATATCAGATCTACAAAGTAAAACGAGAATTTCGACAATCTTGCCGGATATCAGAAAAGTTTCTCTTCAATGCAGGGAAACATTTCTCCATGGCAATGGAGTTTCCACATCGCGTCGAGCTGACTGAAGGAAAATAGTTAAAGCTGTCTCTTCCCTCTTTTTCGCGGAGGTAGAAGTACGCCGGGAAAGAGATGACGAGAGTGAGCGCTCGAAATGTCAAGAATACGAACAGCAAAAACGACAATGCTTGAGCCGCCCCCTTCCGAGATACACAAACACTTGGCAAGGAAGCAAGCGGAGGGATTCATTTTCCAGAGCTAGGAAAAGCGGTAGTATGCCGGTGGCTGCGGGCTACTTTTCAAACGGCCGCAGAGCCAGCGAGGAGGTAAATTGTCCGCGGCCGTCGCACTCGCCGAGAGAGAAGAAACGATGAGAGATGAGAGAAGACAGCGAATCCGAGAAGCACTTAAAACCGCTCCAGCGATTACTTCTCCGTTGATTGTGCGTGGCGCATGTAGATCACTGATACGAAAACGACAGTCTTTATCAGAGGCATCAACATTGCCATAAGAAGAGATACCATCAGAACCGAACGTGTTCCTTTTAGTCGCGCGAAGCCGATTAATTGTTAGCCACTCTAAATGCCGAGCCTTTCAAAAGTAAGCACATCCCAGAACTCTCTTTCTCCCTCTTTTTCACTGGCATTGTAAAAGGGGAAGGGAAAGACATTTCACTCACGATTGCGTTAGCATCTCAATCCCATTGAGCGCGAACACGCCTGCTGCCGAGGGTCGGAGAGGAAGTGGGACGAGCGGGAATAAATCCGCTCGGTGAGAGGAGCCACAAGGGAGGAAGAAACCCTGCTAGGACGGAGAAAGAGAGAGAGGAACCAGTGTTGAATCTGAAGTGAGGCAAAAGTATAAAAGGGAGACACCGCGTGTGCGTGAGAAGAGCGGTGGAAAAAGTTTTCGGGCGTCGGCGAGGGCGCATTGAAATCGACAAGAAGTGCTACTGCTCTTACTTTGTACCACAGGATTGGAACGGACGAACTAAAGTCGAGCAAAATCGAGGAGAAATTGCCACGAAGAGGGAGAAAAGTGCTGTTGGCTTTTAGCCAGGTCAACCAACGAAATGCGCTGCGCAACCTTTGATAGATCCTTTGGCAACGACGATTCACCAATACTGCATCGCAACGATGAACCTGCTGATCCTACAAGCAGGGATTATATTAGAACTGTTCTCGGTCTCTACTGTGGCTCCACTATCCGGTTGTCTCCTCAACTTAAACTCGAGAGAACAGCTGCATACTGATCTGGGTCAGTGACAGTGCTTTGTTTTGCTCAAGTCGTGAACGCTAGTTAGAACAACCGAATACTGTCCACATACTCGTAACACCTATCACGCGAATTCTTGTGTAATATCAGAATTGTAAATCTGACACTGTGAAAGAGCTCTCTCATCGAAAAAGCTTTGCCATCCAGCATTGGAACTTTGAACGATCATTCACACTCAGTTGAAACTGGCAGAAACGTAGTAGTCGGATAACATCCGGGATTAATCATGTCAGTATGCGATTAAAGTTAGCCGCGAGACGCGTCCGGGAAACTTGAGAAGGCGAAGAAGACTTGAGAGCGAATTCATAGGGAAGATAGCAGACTTGTCTTCCAGTATCAGAGACACTTTCCAACGTAGCATAGAGTAGCAGCTGTGTCTGCTGATTATGCTGGGGCGTAGATTACTCGAAGCTTGGCAGAGCTATGGTCGAGCATGAAATACGGGCGAGGATAAGCCTGCCTTTGTAATTGCTCCCTCATAGGACCGTTTCTGGATTGGCTCTATATAATCACTCCGATGTAACTAACTATACCAATCGCGTCAACGCCTAAGTCTGTATTTAAACGCCTCGATTCTATTGGTCACTCCTTAATTCTATACTCTAACGAAAGAGAAAGTTTGACTTGGTAGAACGAAAGGTAAAACTCGTATAATCAAAGGGAATACATTGTAACACTCAACTTGTTACGCTTTGTCGTTGAAAAACGAGGGGCGCACGATGAAAGAAAGAAAGGCAATAAAAGATCAAGCTAGCACAGTAAAAAATATTATAAATTCAAAGAGCACTAATTTCAACCTGTATTTCTTCCTATTATACTTCGAAATACCATTGAGGAAGAAAAAAAAGTACAATTCCTTTCAAGTCATTTCTTAATTCTTTACGCATTCTTGAGGGAACGGCCACCCGTGGGAAAGTGAACTTGGCGCTGCTGTACTGGGAAGAATAAATACGCACAGCTTAATGACACAACTGACGTTGCAGCTTGAGCTGAGTGAGCTGAAATCGAGGAGCAATTTTCTAGCAGCCGGCATAGCACTTTGCCTTGATATCAAAATTAGTTGCAATGTCAGTCGGGCAAGGCTTTACCGACGACAGAAAGTAACGGCTGATTTCAAGCTGCTTTTCCCTTTCAGTATCGCGCCGCTCTCTTTCTCTCTCTCTCGAGAAAGGTTTCATTCACGATTAAACGATGCATTCAAGCTGATTTAAAGCCGAATTACTGCGCGTGACAATCAGTATTAATGCTATCTTAATTGTAGTACGAGAATATAATTTATCACTGCAGAGAATAAAGTACCGACGATACCAAGATGGCCAGGTGTTTGGTTATAGGCGTCTAAAAGAATCACCGGCCCAGTTTACTCCCATAAACGAGGTCAGGTGTTGTATCCCGCGTGGGCTCTCATTGTGTAACTCACACGTAATCGTGCACTTCTGCTAATCCAATACAGAGCGTAGACATTGCGAAGGCGTATCTACACGTACATGCGTTCACTGATCCACTTGGTGATTGTCATCGCAATGACAATGAGGATTCGGGTTCCTTTCATTTCTATTCTGTCAAGACAAGACTGGCAGTTCGACTTTTGAATTTGCCTGCGCGACGAGGGTGCAATTGACGTTTTTACGACGTAGCCACTCCAGTCAAGAATGGAATGCGAAGAAAATCGTCATTATGCTAGACGGAGGAAGATGAAAAGAGGATTGGTGGAGAACGGGTGAGATTTCGAGGCGAAAAAGGCAATGAAGCAGTGGTCTTTTTCACGGGGAACCGGTCAAGTGGTCAACCTGAATGCTATTGTGGAGGGAATTCTTTCGGCTTTTTCAGTCACCAACAAAGGCAGGACGGCGTAGTCACGCGCACGGAACACGTGCTCGCTCCGATATTACTGAACTGCCGTGTCGCGTCGATGCGTACCAACTCTCTTTCTCTCCTCGTGCATTGCTCGTTCTTGCTCGCCGAGAAAACTGCACGCGTTACGGTCAAGTGGTCCCGGCTCAATCAGTAGATGGACTGACAAGCTGGATCGTGAAATCACGTTGTCAACATGTTCGATTTGGCAGCGAAACGCCCGTCGACACTATATAACGCTACCACTGCAATGACATTCCTTACCGAATAGCGTGACGAACTTCATTTATAATGATTGCCGGAACCTCGTGCGATGCAAGGACTTTACCTTGACCTTCGTATCTTGAAACTAGTGGTTTACTAAATTGTCTGCAAAGCTGTCGAGCTACTTACAGAATCTACTTAAAGAAAGAAAAAGGACTAAAAAAAAAGACTTAAAATGAGCAAAACGGATCTCGACAGGTTCCATTCGATACACGGACCACTTTTTCCTTTTTCCTGGCAATGAAGAGAGTTGGACACGCACAGAATGCCGAATGCTCGAAAAGTGTCACGGAGTAAAGAAAAAGTTGTCGGATTGGTACGACGAAGGATTGTCTTACGAAGAAATTGAAGTACGAGTACTGAAGTGAGGAGGTCGGTGGTCCAGCAAGAGATCTGGAGCGAGGGTAACAGTCAGAGGAGACAGATCAGTGCAAAGACGCATTCGACAGAAGAAGCGAGCACCGACGAGTCTCGCATGAACGACTCGCTAATTAGCAATTATCTCGAGCAAGTGGCTAGCGGTAACTTTCCGTGGATCGATTCCAGAACGAACGCGCCGAAGTATCAAACAGTACTTCTGCTGGTCGGAGGGTTATGGAACGAGGAGATTCCGGTCCACTACACTCTGTCGAGAGATTCTGCAAAGGAAAGGTAATTCCACAGAAAGGTAACATTATCTGGAAGTAATGGTTGGAGTTCGAGGCAGTGGCTCACTCGATCCGTATCCCAATGATTGCATCAGTCGATCCTCCGAAAGTACGGTCGAGCGGAACATTAGAAGAGCGGCGGTGGCGGTGGTATCATGAGATAAATCCTTCCACAGAAAGCATTGCGCTGGTAAACACGCTCGAGAAGCACGCATGCATTATGCATGCACGTACGCGCCGACGAAATTTCACGATGCAGCGAAGAAACATTTTTAGATCTCTGTGAGAAGAGGCGGTAAAGCGAGATGAGACTACGCGCGCTTGGTGAAAGATGCTGGGATACTCGGATGCTGAGTAATGCCAGTCCGGCCCTCGATTCTGCCTGACACTGGTAAAGCCGTTCCTGCCACTGTGCTCTGCCCCTTTGCCAAAGGCGAATCGAGACACTCCGAAGTGATCTGCGGAATGGAGTACTTCGAATGCAACTATCGTTGTCGAGACGGCAATTTTCTAGGTCTCTTGTGTCCCCGATAAGAATAAAGACGATCGTGGAACGAACAGTATATCTGTATATATGTGTTGGGAAGTCGCATCGCAGAGAGCCCGGTGGCTGCCTTTCTTTCTCCCCGTTCGCCTTCGCCATTCGCCAATGCACCGTTATGCCGTAAACAACTCTGAAAGTCTCAGAGAATCGCGCAATACTCGCACCTGTTTGTCCGCGTAGAGAATTTCTAATGGTGCGCGTTGAGAATTTCTAACGACGACGGTAGCCTGCTTACCAATAATTAATCCTTCGTGCTCCAGCTAGTCTTTACTACGAACGAATTAATCCTGGTCTACTTTTCATTCAAGCTGTGTTTTCCCTTTCTTGTGGCGAAAACAAGGCCAGTAGTTGTCGGTAATTAACTACTTGTAATTCCAGAACGAGGAACGAGAAGGCAATCTTTACGCGTCGAGAGAATAATTTCCGTTCTTGTCCACCGAGGGGGAATTGCCGTGTCAAGTATATTCCGGTGGTCGGTGCTTTCAGTACCAGCATCGGTATTGTGAAAAAAAGAAGGATGGAGGTCAGTCGAGCCGTAAATCTCGACTGTATCTCGAGAGTAGCGAGAGCTCATGAGTCACCGGGAGTCGGTCTGGTAAATCATTGAGTTTAATCGCTCATTCACTCAGGGCCGGTCCATCCACCAAAACGGGGCAATGTCTCCGGTGCGAATCAACCGGATGTACCGCATACACTTTGCTAGCTGTAAAGCGTCCATTAATATAAATCAGGACGAGTGTGTCTGATGCTAGATGCAAATCGGTGACAGTAGAAGGGTCGATTATGATGATCATTCTCACAGAGGATTGGCAACATGCGAGAGAGCGACCAGCTGTGATGGCAAGATCTCTTTTGGAACAAGAGCGCGGCCCGAATTGCACAGTCCGATCTCTATCTCGCTAACCCACATAACTATTTCCAAAGCGTAATCGTGCCACCGCCGGCATACCAGTTTCAGAGTCGAAGGATGCAGGCTAGCCGCCGACACAAAGAAGCCGGCAGCTCGAGGACAAGGGTCGGGAAAAAATGGGCTGTGACGCGCGCCTCCACCCAATTACAAGGAGCCACCGTCATCTCCTCTTTATGGCTGCGCAAACACCACTTTGGCTGCATTGAGGCTCGCACGATTGCGATCGTGGCGTAGCAATTTTCAGGAATTAATACGCACTGGCTTGTTTCGTTTGCATACACAGGACGCAGAGAGAGAAAGAGAAAGAGAGAAAGAGCGGTGTCCCAAGGGGGATTTTGCTCTCGGCCGTAAAGCGCGCACGGTTATTTTAATTTCGTTCTCCCGCACACGTCGCGTGCTCGAACACGTGTCCCCGTGTATACAATATAAGCGGAGAGACCCGGTTGGCACACACTCACTACGGCTCCCATTTCCCTTCGCCTCGTGCCGTAAAATCCCATCTCGGAGCTCTTTGCCCTGGCGGAGAAGTATAGCCCTCCTCGCCGCTCGCCGCTGGGAAAAGGATTTCGATCCGCTACTGAACTTGCACTGTCGACGACAGTCGAGTGGTAGATTTCAGTGCTAAGTAATGCAACCGCACCGAGTTACTTGAAGTAGGATTGCCGAGGGAGTGCCTGAGACATCTTTCAATGTGACCGTCACTGCCGGCTTTTCTCTATGCTAAACCAGCTGCAAACTGTTAAGTTTGCAACACAACACTCGTGCCAAGAATCCCTCAATTAGCTAGTTTGTTTTCGTTAAGAAAACAAGGAGTTCGATATCAGATGGTAAGATAGGATTTGGGCTGGTGAAAAAAAAGGGGCGGGGCGAGGTGGGTGGCGCGTAAGAAGACCTATCGGAAAAAGATGATCCAAGATTAGTGAAGTGCAAGAGCGGAGAGAAGCGAGAAAGGGGTCTCTCGAAGCTTGCCAGTGAGCTATCAGGTTTCCTGGACGAGTTGAAGGGGGGCGGAAAACGTTTAAAATGTCAACAAGGTCGAAAGGCCGAGCGACTTAATTGTCGCGTGAATGTCACGGCGGCTTTTAATCGGCGAGCGGCTCGCGAGAGGTAGAAAAGGGGTGCGCGTGCTCACCGCTGATTCCTCGATAGCAGTCGGTACACTACGAGCTCTCCTCAATCCAATCTGCGCCAAGCGCATTCGCCCGCAATGAGAACAAGCCAATCCTATGGGATCGCTGTGATCGGGAGCCATCCACATCGCATGAACAGATATTATATAACGGATCGTCCAGTCTCAATTAAATGAAGGCCCAAGCCGCCACTCTGGCCGGCTCTCATGCTGGCAAATGGGTGAGAGCGAGAGAGCTGGGATCGAACCAGTTGGCGGCCGGCGTTCCAAGGGGACGTAATGAAAAGTCAGGCAGGCATTGCACACATACCGAAAGGTGTCAACAGTGGTGGAGGATCGATAATGCTAACGCGTCCACGCGCCGTGAGATCGAACGAAGTCTCATTGATAGATCTCGAGTAGCAAGGTCAACTAGATAGAGAGAGAGAGAGAGAGGGAGAGAGAAAGAGAGAGAGAGCCGGTAGAGCGAGGGCATGCAATAAAGGCGAGAAGCAATGAGAAAGGAGGGCTTACGTTACTGCTGATAGTGCACGTAGAGCGGAGAGTACCGCACGCAACAAAGTCTCACTCGCTCTTTCCCAGTCCACCTATAGATTCCCTTGTGCAGTAGCAGGAGTATGTAGTACTAGCTGAAGGTAGATAGGACGAGTCTACGTAGCGCGTAGACGGAATCGAGAAGCCGGCTGGGTCGAGCGAGCCTCGGCGGGGACAGTTGAGGGGCCGGGCCGCAAAAAATCTCGGGCTCGTAACGGAGTTGCTGCTTCTCTCTTTCTCGAAGCACTGTCACTGAGAGAAGAAGCAGCGTAGGATGGCGAGGCAATCGGGGACGCGAGAGTCCGCCTGAGAACGAGCTAGCCCGGCGAGTAATCTCGACAACTCAGCGTGGTGGACAACGGAGGATTTTCCTTTGGCAGTAGCTCGCTTCGCCGGAAAAACCACCCCCTGCACAGCCGGCGCCCCGACGGCCATGTGCCGCCCTAAACCTCCGCCCATTGGCGGAGCGAGCGCTCTCGCTCTACTACTCCACTGTGGAGAGGTGGCCGGTGCTGTCGGGCGAAGAAGGAAGCGAGCAAGCGAGTCTTTAATCCGGGCGATCGGAGCCCCGGGATATCCGAGGCGTGCTCGTCCGGGAAATTCGAGGTGGCTAGTGAGGGAGAGAGAACGTAGCCGGGCGCGGCCACTTACGTGGTTATCGGAAGCGCCGTACTATCGGCGACGGCCACGGCTATAGCCGCCATCCTCCTAGAGGGAAGAGGCCCACTGACAAGACGTAGTCGTACATCTATCTATGTACGTCACAGCAAGTCTCCCGGGAGCGCTTCGATCTCTCGCTGAAACTCACCATATCCGCCGCTGCACGGCTGGCCGCGTGTCCGCGCATAACACTGCACACCGCCCCGA
The DNA here is from genome assembly GCA_964023945.1 of Ectemnius cavifrons. Lineage (NCBI taxonomy): Eukaryota > Metazoa > Arthropoda > Insecta > Hymenoptera > Crabronidae > Ectemnius > Ectemnius cavifrons. Next base: position 8,400,118 of record OZ030384.1, on the reverse strand, counting down.
CGTCGACCGGGGCCCGCCGCCCCCGAACCTCCTCACACTCCTACTCTTCCAGCGAGCCTTGATCTCTCTCTTCGACGGCCAGCACACAACGCGCTCTCGCCGACACCTCCTTGTCCTGGGGGATTCGGCTATCGGGACACCACTTTTCGCACAGCAAGCAGTCCTCACTCGCGCGAACGCCGCAGAAAATGGCGTGCTTCGTTCTCGCAAGCGCCTCGACTCGTACTCGGACTCGTCTCTCGCTCTTCGGCCGATACACCTACGATGCCTAGCCTGCCCTGCGTGCGATCCGATGCCAGGCCGCTGCGCGCTCCACCGCAACACCGACGGCGAATGCCTCTGGCTTCCCCGAACACGACACCAGCGCCGCCCTCCGGTTGCCCTCTGCCCACCACACCCGCCATTATTCAAGGATACACTTATCACGCGCGAATTTCGTTTTACTAATTCTTCAAGATCTACAGTTGTTGTTATAATTCTTTCGATCATTATATAGTGTAATATTTTGTTCATCATTGTTATATGTAATTATTAATATTGTAAAGTATACTGTATGGTTTTGTTTACTATGAAAAAGGATTTCGTGGATTAGATATTATAAACTAATCGATCAGAGATGTATAGTAAAGAACTTGGTTTTACATTTACTCTAGAAAGTGAGGAGTATTAAATGAACAGAGGATTATTAAAGAGAAGGCTTGTATTCGAAGCGAGACATACTTGACGTCCATATACGGAAGTCAGGCAGACTCTCTCCCTTGGTGCTATCTTTGAATTTGATAAGGATGACTCACGAACGAGTTAATCGGAATAAAAATTATAAATTTCTGTAAAACCTGCGAGCGAGAGTTGTGGTCGAGGAGGCGCCACCGGTTGGACTAGACTGAATGAGAGGGAAGCGATAAAATGGCGTTTATTGCCGGTTTCTAAACGATGCCGCGTAATGCTTGATTTGTATAACTATTTAGAATAGCGTACAAAGTGACGATATTACAGAATAGTGTAGTTGGGGTTTGCTAATTAGTCCAGGAAGCTATTTAGTCAGACATTAAAATGGCTGACGAAACAGAGCAGGTAATTTGAGCAAAGAAACGCGGATAGGTAACCTCGCATTATTTAACCTATATTCCAAACAGGTTCCTGCCATAAATGTCAAAGAACCATTGGATCTTATTAGACTGAGTTTGGATGAGAGAATATATGTAAAAATGAGGAACGAGAGGGAGTTGCGGGGACGCTTACATGTAAAGAACTTTTTTATTCAACACAGCATTGATTTTAAGTAAGCACTAAACTAATACACAGCAATGTCCAACAGGCCTACGACCAACACTTGAACATGGTCCTTGGCGAGGCCGAAGAGACAGTGACTACTGTTGAAATTGACGAGGAAACTTATGAAGAGGTTTATCGTACTACCAAAAGGAATATCTCTATGCTGTTTGTTCGGGGTGATGGTGTCATCTTGGTATCGCCACCGAGTATGAGGGCTCCTATATAAGACACGCGTACCTAAGAGACAATTCATTCTAATGTTATATCGACGATAAGTTAAAGTCATAAGGAATATTCTGTAATAAAAGTTTTATAAAGGCTTTACCTTCCTACCATTAGGAAAGTATCTTTCTTCTGTATATTACGGTTTAGAATTTTCTTAGCAGTGGTACCATTCGCATCTTGTAATTTTGTGATATCTGTAAGATACCTAATTCCATAAGAATGAGAAATGTACTCTTGTAATATAGGGCCTGAAAAGTCGAAAATATTGTTAACACTGATTTCTGATATGAGTGGACCTAGTTGCTCATTAAAATATTCTTACTCAGGGATATTTCTAGCTGCACAACTCATAATTAGAATTTGCTCGTACGTTGTTTGGAATTCGTAGTGTTCACAGTGTTAAGTCCCACAGGAGTATCATCCTTCTCGTTGGATCGGGATATCTGCGACGTGAGATCAGCAATTCTTTGGTCCTTGAGTCTCATTAAACTCTCGAGATGCGAGACTTTCTGATGCAATGTCGTGATGGTGTCGTTCTTCTCGTCGAGTGCCTGTTTCAACTTCATGAAAACGTGCTTCGGAACCGTCTTATTCGCGACCTCCTCGTTATTCAGCACAGACTTAACGGCCTCTTCGTCGTTCAAATATTTATGATTTTTTATCGTGAACGTTGAATAGGATGTTTTAAACGAGTGCTGAAATACTATCCCCCCTTTACCTCCTTTACCCTCTTCGTCGTACTCCGAGTACATAGAATCCCTCTCGGCGTTGCAATCCTTTAGGATCTTCGCGCGTAAGTCGATCAGTACTTTCTCTATTACGCCCGGCTGCGAGTTCGCCAATTGATTGATTGTGTCTTTACTCAGTTTCATGTCCAACTTCGAAAGGACCTTGCGATTCAGCGTGCACCAATTATCAATCTTCTTCGCCACACTATTACCGGTTATGTAATTATGTACGTCGACGTATCGAGGGTAGTATTTCTTCAGCAATTCGGCCATAAAAACTGGAACCAAGCGACGCGGCGTATTATAATAATTCTTAACACTTTAACAAAATCCCTGTATTTATCACCAAGTACCTACCGCCATCCGAGAAGTCTCTGGCAAGATTTTTCTTCGGTCTGGAGAATGGTATCTGCTCGATCCAAACGTAGATCTCCTCGAGATTATCACCTGCTTCCGGCGCCGTGTTCATATTCACGATTCCGCGGCTCCAAAAGTGCTCACAACGTAATAATACAAGAGTAGCGAGAAAAAAAGTGGCAGTGATGGTGAAAGTTCCTTCTTTATACATGAAATTTTACAAAAGCTGTCATTCCAAGTCCGATTCTGACATGTCGCGAATTTATTTGCGAACCAGCTATAGTCAGTCACTTGGGAGGGTGCCTTTGCAAATGCAACTTCATCCCGCACAGCTTCCCATGCTCGCGAGGTTGATGAGTGTGAGTACATACGTGCACTCACTCTCGCGCCGATCCAAAAAGTAACGGTAAACCGAGCGATGCACGCCGAATCTTCTTCTTGTTGCATTCCGCTTTATAAAGGGGTATTAAGTTCCAAAGAAGAAGCTGCTGCAAAGAGCACGCGATCGATCGGCATCGATACTGGGAGCTTTCAGAACGACCCTTCGTGTTAAATAGAGGATGGTTCGAATATAAACAGCCAGCTATACTAATATTACCCTCTGAAACGCTTCCCAGGATCTCTATTTTTCCATAATCCATACCCTACGTCATCATGAATGATTATATTTTATATTAATTAAATAAAACGTTCTACAATGACATACAATTATCTACTTAAACATAGGGTAACATCAACACGACTCGTATCTATGCAATGTAAATTTACGAGCAACTATTCCGGTGGTGTACCGGAAGTTGACTATCCTACAGCAACTTCCCACAATGTGTCTACAATCTGTAAGGACTGCGTCATCGGACGTTCCTCCCATTTCCAGGATTTATTACTGTTGGGCGATATGATGTTCAAGTTGAGGATGGGTCTGAAGAGTTGCCGAGGAACAGGGTGGAAGGAAGAAAGTGGTCGGGATCAATGACTCTATATCCCATATGGCTGTAGATTCTCGGCCGTGCGTACGCACAGGCGGCACGTACACCTCATGCTTTTAGGAGGCCGAATTCGTCTGCTGCTGCTCGTGCTCGGCTCTGCCAATGGTAGACGGCATTTATAGAAGAGGCGCACGCCCGCCATCCCTCAGACTGGTTCCGAGGACCACGGCGCCCATGCTCGGCTTCAGTCACACTCCGCGCGCAATACCGACACCTTCTACCGTCGCTCTACACGCCATTGATCACTCTCTTTCATCATCTAATTCTTTGGATAGTGTCATCAGTACCCTTGAACTGCCAAAAGTCTAAATCGCGAGACAGATAACGTGTGCGGTGAAAGTCATTTCTATCCGATAAGCTATCGCACAGGGTGTACACTTGAATATTACTCGTGTACGGAAGCAGTTGGCCGCCAAAAGTCGAGATCGAAACACCATGGCTGGGGAAAGCAGTTCTGCTAGTGAGTAATTTATTTGTTATTAAGATTTTATTGTAAAAATTGGATTGTTGTGTTGGAATATGGGAGTTTTATATTGGAAATAGTTAGACGTAATATGGTTGGCTCTTGAAATAATTGAGGACTGGAATCACAAGGGAGGCTTGGGTTTCAGAGGTCCTGCGTCCCTTTAACCTTGCCGCGTCCTCCAATCCCCATCGATCCTTCACCCAGGACGCTTTCCTATTATCTCCAATAATTCGACCCCATAAGTCGGAATACTTTCTGCGCAGCATCCAATCTGATCTATTTACTGATTGCAAGTAGAAATAAAGTCCTGATTGAAATCAGTGGCTTCTACTTGCAGGGTTTAAGGATCGTGCTGTGTAAGCGTATGACGAAACGTTGAGGCGCACAGTGTCAATCGGGGAACCGCTACGTTTCCACCGTTACGACGCGTTGCAATGCCGCTCGATGCAATCGTAGCAACAGGTTCGCCGTGAACCGCCGTAATATTTTTCTTTTACACCCGATACCGCTACGTGATATTACATCAAACGATGTATACTCGTACTCCCTTCGGACGAACGCCTCTCCACTAATCGGAGGATCGATCAATCTGTCAGGACTGTAAGCCGGCTGTCTCGTTTTAGTAGATTGTTATAGATGATCGACTAAGAAACCAGAATTGTATTCTCTTTTAAAATACAGAACACAATATTTGAATAATTGCATAAGTTGATACACGTGGTTGTCTTAGCGATAATACTATTCCATTACAAAACTTCTGGACATTCGTGGTGTAATAAGAGGAAAAATGAACGGCCCAGACTGTTTTTTCTAGCTATAAAAAGTATCCGTCAACCGAACGTAATATATCGTATTGCAAGTCCAAGAGTGTATTGCTCTCTTTGCTATCCCCGAGTGTATTTACGCGTTATATCCATTAGTATAAATTTGCGCACTTGAACGCTGCACACGTGGGAGCCCATCGCATACCGGGTATGGGCGGTGGAGAGCGCTTGTTTTACTTGGAAAGCCGCGCTCGAAATAGGATCAAACAGACCCGCATGAATCAGATAGAATCGTTTACGATTTCGTGACACTTTGACGTCCTATTGCGACGATTTCGGATAATCATCGATTCAATTCCTCGAATGCTTCACCGACAAGAGATGCTACGTGACTCGAGACTGTCATAGTAAAAACACTGACCAGTTTTCCTTGTCTTTCCAATGATTCTGAGAGACGTGCGTGGGCAGAGTTCGCGGTGTATGCACTGTTAGTTGCGCAGATTGCAACATTTACTTAGGTATAGGCGGGATACGATTACTAACCGAGACATACGTGAAGACAAAAAGTCCGGGAGCGGGGACCCGATACTTCACTCGTGTGAGCTCCATGCCGGTGGTCACGTCGTCCATAGCCGGATCCTGTTATACAAGCCCATTACGTTCTCCCTTCCGAAACAGCGCCTTCGCAGTTTCGCCCTAACAGCATGCGACTTATTTCTACGCACTTTCTTCTGCGTTGTTAGATATATTGCCGACATGGAAATAATTAGAAAAAAAATTTAAATATATTTACAGGGGGTGGAGGCTTACTATTGCCCGCCCGTTACTTGATGGCTATTATGGGATCTATCGGCCTAGCGATTATCTACGGTTTCAAAGTCAATGTTAGCGTTGCGATTGTCGCTATGGTGAACCATACTGCGGTGAAGATCTCCTCGAGCCACGAGAGTGAATATAAAAATACAAGCATTATGGTCACAGAGGATGTTTGCCAGCAAGACGGCAGCGCTTTCAATGCAACGAAAGCTCTCGCCGAGGTATATTTACGTTTGTCCTCTTTTATCACACGGAATTTGGATTAAGAAATATATCGATGACATTTTTTTAGGACGGACCTTTCGAATGGAACGAACCGCTACAAGGTCTCATTCTGTCGGCTTACTTTTGGGGATACATGGTCTCATTATTACCGGGTGGAAGAATGGCCGAACTCCTATCAGCGAAATGGGTGATGAATGGATCCGTCCTTCTCAACGTAGCTGCTTCCATACTGTCACCTGTTGCCGCTGAGATTCATTACGGTCTCTTCATCGTGATGAGATTCATTCAAGGCCTTGGCGGAGTCAGTATCCCCGGGAGACGTTGTAACTCGGCCACGGGTCATCGATAAATTCTTGCTACTTTTGCATTTCAGGGTGTCACGTTCCCGGCGATGCACGTGATGGTAGCAAAGTGGGCGCCACCCAATGAGAGAAGTGTCATTGCCTCGATTGTTTATGCTGGTATGAAATAGCACAGTTATTCTTCCGCTTCTGTCTTGGCCCGCGTCACAGTTTTATAGGCTTCCTGGAGCATAGGCGATCGATAAATATTGTTTTCTTCGACTTAAATAGGCACCGCATTGGGTACGGTTATTTCGATACTTTTATCGGGATTACTCGCTGCGAATCTCGGCTGGATTTGGATATTCTATATCGAGGGAGCGCTCTGTTTAATCTGGTGCACTGCATGGTGGATTTTGGTAGAGGACTCACCGGAAGAGCAGACGAGATTCATCAGTCAACATGAGAAGGACTATATTCTTCAATCGTTGGGTCATACAAAAGATGAGGCAATTCATAAGGAGGTTTGACAAATTTTCTAGTCTTTGAATCGACTTGCTAAATGGACATGTTCTTGAAAACCGTGTATCTTTTTTCATTTAGAAATTATCTGTTCCGTGGGTAGAAGTATTACGATCCAAGCCATTCTATGCGATCTTGATCGCACACTTCTGCAGTAATTTCGGATGGTACATGTTGCTTATCGAGTTGCCTACATTTATGAATCAAATTCTGAAATTCGATATGAGCTCGGTAAGTCTTTCTCAGAATACGTTAAGCACTTTCGGCCGTGCAAATTTTATCATTTTCGTCGTCCTTCTAGAACGGAATGCTATCTTCTCTACCATTCTTGTGTATGTGGATTTTTACGATGACCCTCAGTAAGGTACTGGCAATTATGCAAGATAAGAGCTGGATAACAGTGACTACATCCCGAAAAATTGGAACTTTGTTCGGTAATTAATATAATTGGATGAAAATATAGATAAGCTATCGAGTATCACGGAAGACATTTCGTTTCAGCGTCTGTCGTTCCAATGATCTGTTTAATTGGGGTCTCCTACATTGGTTGCAATCGAGTTCTTGCTGTTGTGTTAATGACGATTGGTGTAACTTGTATTGGAGGCATGTTCTGTGGCTTCCTGTCAAATCATATTGATATTGCGCCCAATTTTGCGGGCACCCTTGTCGCCATTACCAATTGCATAGCGACAATACCTGGCTTCGTTGTGCCGATATTCGTCGGGAAAATAACACACGGCAATGTAAGTTGTCATCATATATGCTTGACTGATACCAGTTTCTTGTTAATTATTGATTTATCTTCTGCAGCAAACTATCGAGGCTTGGAGAATCATATTCTTCGTCACAGTGTGTTTGTATATAATCGAGATAATAGTATACTCTATTCTTGGAACTGGCGAAGAACAGCCTTGGAACAAAGCAAAACCTTCTGATGAAGAAACCAGTGATCAAACCTTGCCACTTAAAGAAAATAATTCGAAGTAGAGAGTCTGTCGCATCAAGCAAGTGTTAATTATAGTCTTCGCCATTTTATCGCCGTTTCGTTTCATTGTTCACAATATCACTTGACATTCGCATTAAGTTAATTTAACCGTTTGAATGCTGACGAACCCGTAGCTGCTTGTCTCAAGTACAGCATTCCCCATTCAGCACTCAAACGATTAAGGGCATCGTTTCTTTGTATCACCAACTGACATTATAACTGTGATTTATGATATTTTTCGGAGATATTATGGTTCTCGATCTTTATCAATTGTATATTGCATGTGATCATATTTTAATATAAAATTTATTCGAATAGATTTTTATTGTAGCATTTAAGCTAATTATAGACTAGTAGCAAAGTATTTACAAGTGTTTATTATGTACATTTGCTGCCAGTAAACATTTATTACTCTACGCGCGATATTTTTGAGAAGTACATCGGTCCCCAGTTATTCTTGAGAGTCGGAATTGCTATATGACCGTACTTCAATCCAGACTTACCGAACTCAAAGAAGTGTCCGAGTGGTTTCAAAGCTGTTGTCAAGTTCCTATTATGATGTCGGTGAGCGTAAGTATTGATTAAAATTAATTAGTCTCAGAAACAGATATTATGTTACATACTTTACAATTAATCGAATGTTCTCTTCTTCCCACGCTCTTTTTATAGCTAGTTGAACGACTCCATCATTTTGAATAGGGCTCAGCGAACAAGTAGAGTAAACCACTATACCACCCTTTTTGATTAGCCTAAATGCATTCCTGCAACAGATCATATATGATATATATGACATATATTTTCATATTTTTCTCTCTAACTGAACAATTACGTACAATAAAATTTCTGTTTGCTGTTCGGGAAGTCGTAGACGTTCCTTCACTCTCGTTGGTTTGAAAATGTTATTTTCTTGAGAGTGCAAGCTATGTCTATCAGTTGTACACGGTACATCGACTAGAATCTGAAAAATTTAACGCGTTCAATTACACCCTTTAGATCGATCCCTATATATTATTAATAGGTAATAATTTACCCTATCGTAGATATCTGTATCCTGTATCGTCGAGGCGTCATCTTGAGAGAAGATGACTTTCGTGTGCGTGTTTTCGAATCCTTTTGTAAATTGGTTAAAAACTTTAATTATCCTATTCATGCGCGATTCGTACATATCATTTACAACTAGCACTCTTGGGGTAAGAGTTTGAAGAATAGCTAAAGATTTTCCACCAGGTGCTGCACACATGTCTAATACAATTTCACCACCTTTCAAATCCAATGCTAAGACAGGAAGTATCGATGCCCCATCGAATAAATAGTAATCTGTCATTAAATACGAAGTAGTAAGTTGTAAGTTTCTCAACGAGTGTTAGCCAATTGAAATCTAATAGATCACACAAACCTAATACATTCGTGGAGCCGATGTTTGGCGAAGGAAACAGGGTGTCATTTTCTGAGCCAAATGCATACGCGTGCAAATATTTTGGAAAGGACAATGTGAATTCCTCCACAATCTCTATAGTGAAATCTTTTCCTTTCGCGTAGTGTGCATAGTATTCGGACGGAAGAACAAAATCACTTAAACCTATAATAAAAATTATACAAATTGAAAACTTAACATATCTCTTGATCGAGCAACTCTACAATTTCTTCCTTTTTTCCCCCACCCTTTAGTTTCGTAGCTGGAACATACTCGAATAAGCCAGCTACATTTACATTGGGCTTTACGATCCTTCCTTGATCGGGTTTAACTTCGTTCAAGTCTGGCTCTATAGGTCTCATCTGTGCGGATTCTATCTCCTCCTGTGTAGCTTTACACTGCACTCCTTCTGTATCTAACTTGGCTCCTGCCACTTTATCACGATACTCTTCTGGATAAAGACACTCGATTTTTGATGCCTCAGCATCGACTATAGCAAGATTCACTTCGTCTGTGGTAACTGTACCAATTGCCTTCTTTTTTCCACGTGATTTTTTAGTCTCAGCATATTCATTTAAACGCTTTTGAAGTACATCGTACATTTCCTTCAAACTTACTGCTCCTTGTTCCTAATAATAATGCATAAATAAATAAATATATCCCATCTAAATATCAACAAAGAAGATTGACAATTGACGATTCAAAGAGTAAAGTACTTTCAAAAATTTCTGAGTCTTCTCGGTATCACTAAAATTATTAACAACTGCCATGTACTTGTGGGTCTCCTGAAGCAGGGCTTCTCGAATATCTTGCCACTTGGCACCGTACACATTGCCATAGAATTCATCAAAATACTCTAATGTTTGGTTGTGTGCCTTCTCCTTCTTTCTAATTTCAAGCTGAAAGAATGACAGCATTCAGAAACACTGAAAACCAGCTTATTTTCATTATGAAAACTAGTATCCTTCAATCGAAGGTCAGTAAACTAATAAATAGATTCGTTTACAAACCCAGTGATTCGGCCCCCGTTTATACCTAACGATTACTTTGCCAAAGTTCTGAAGACTAGCATTGGAGAAGAGTCGAGACATTTCATATATTATTCTGTAAAAGGTAAGTTCAGGCCAATCATTGGAATCTTAGGTTAACTTCTAGTTATTAACAGCATGGACATCGACATGGACGCGCTTTAAACTCCATTGCGAGCCACCAGCACTATTTCAGTGGTGAGCGATCGACACTGGATGGCGCTGGTTGTGCATCGCGAGGAGACATAATCGGGAAGAAGTGGTCGATGTCGATTCACCGTTAGCGAGAGCGTGGCGCGCCGTAAAAGAAGGGCGTGAACCACCGGCACAGGTGAAACAGGACGAGCGTCCAACGAATCCAGGAGTTACGGTACTACCGCTTGCTAACCCGACCGACTCGGCAATCGTATTCTTCGAGTCACGTCTGCTTCCCTACGGACTCCTTATGCCCGATACCTGTTACTCAGGATTACGATTGGCCGACGAAATACACATCAACTGGTCGCTATTACTAGATATCAGCCAGTGGAATAATGGCATCAGACAGAAAACAACAGAAAACACTCTGCTGTCGGTGGTGACGCACTCGGGGACGGGAAACGTGCCGAACAAGATGGAACGGCTAATAGGGATGAGTGGCTCGGGGGCTGGAGGGAGGGGGGAGGGGTGTCACGCGCTGCCCCTCTCACGAAGGCGCTCCTGTGCCGTGAAACGTGGCTCTTTCGAAAGTTCCTAGCTCCAAGATCCTATTTTAAACGCTGGAAATCGCCCGGTCTCGTGCATCCTTTTTGCGCGGGCGCGCGTGCAAGGTGCCTCAGCCGGAACCGTCGATTTGAGAAAAAAACTCCCTGCTGCTGTATACACACAAGTCCTCCATTCTCCTGGAGGCCCTTGGACGAGCAACAGCAGTAGCATGCTTTCTAGGCTGGCGGTGCCGAGCTAGAGAACGTGTTCTACTTGAAAGAGTATACGGGTTCGACGGGGCCTCGATTAGATTCGCTCCTCGTCATTTCCTTATTAATGCGGGAGCCGTGGAGGCCCATCCAGGAGAAGGACGCTTCGGAGACGTTCACCATGGAAACGCAAGCGATGCATAGCGGTTGAGGCCCGCGCGATAACCCTGTAACCCTCGAAACTTGCGTACGCTAGAACGCTTAGCGGTGAAAGTCTCCACTGGGCGCGCGCGGTGCAGCAGTGCGGGTTCAGTGTTCTCGAGGGGAACGAAAGGAGAGCTCGGCCGTAGGAAAAGAGTCCGGGCCTCTTTTCCTCGGCGTGCGATCGACGTCGGGCCATGGGGTGCGGCGGCGGCGGCGGCGGCGTCGTACCTCCTCGTACCCTGTGTTACCGGCGTTCACACGTACGCCGGCTGCTCGTCCGTATTGTCACGCATACAGAAACTCTTCCTCTCGATGAATCTCGACGACCCGAATCGCTCGACGGCGAAGCTGGTTTCGTGGATCTCTTCATGAGAGGCACGTCGTACGCGATTTGTCGGGGCACGGGGTGTGACGGGGACTCGGGGGATCGTAAAGGCAATGCACTGTAAGGAGCTCACGACGACTATACCCTCCTCCCTCCTGTCTCGCTCGTCGTTCCTTCTTTCCCGCCCTCTCTTTCTTTCCGCCGTGTCGGCACCCTTTCTCTCTTCCTTCGCCGCGCGCACTCTACCTCTCTCTTCCTCCCCATCCTCCTATCAGTCTCTCTCACTCTCGCGCGCGCACTCTGTCTCGCTTACGCTTTAGCTCTCCTCTACGCTATCCCTCTCCCTCTCTCGCTCACCTCCTCTGCCTCGCTCTAACAGGAATCGCGGTATTACCCGCGCTCTCTCATGCTATTTCTCGCTCGGTTGATCTCTTGGGAAGGGCGCGTTGGGGCGCTCGGCCGCGCCGACTGCTCCGGCACTCCGGACGCCTTTTCCGAATCCCTTTCCCCCGTGATAAGAGAAGCCTATGTATGCACGTACGAACGCATGAATGTGGACGTTCGCTCGCCGATTGACGTCGCCGAACTCCGTAGATTTAAATTATCATGCATGCATCGGGGAGAGCGAGTGAGCGAGCGAGCGAGGGCAAAGGACTCGGAAGTTACGACATCCGGTACACAATACTGCTGTTTCCTGTCACTCTTGACCCTTGGTCCCGCGCTGGCACACTCTGTCTATCCCACGTGGTGGGCTCGCCCCGCCTAATGTAATTCCAATTTAACTTCAGTGGGGAAAGCTGGCGACCTCGCGGCTCACGGAAGGCACCACCGAGCTCTCTTCCACCTTTCCGCTACTCGTGAAGCGTGTATGTAAGTACATCTTTCTGAGGCATCCTCTCCGAAAGTGTCTGAAGCGCCGGCTACCAGTACTCCCTCTCTCTTCCTCATTGTTAAAGGGGTCGATCCAACACCCCTTCATGAGGATCACCGAGTTCTCGTGCGTTCTCCTAGCGCTTACGGTATCCGGCGAACAATGACTCCTCGACAATGGGTGGTTGATTCCTTTTCCACTTCCTTCGCGCCACCACCTCCTTGCTCGGATGCCGCCCGATTGCATTCAACCTGCACAATTGTGCGCTATCGGCCATGGCGTCTTAACTTAAGACCGGGTGGCAAGAAAAAAAAAAAGGGCCAGAGGTGTCAGAGCGACGGGAAAGGAGGAGCGGGAGGGAGTCGCTCTGATTTTTATTTCGCAACCACATCATCCTACGCCGTGGGCTCGCGCGGCTCTGATCCTCCTGTCACGTGAGTGTGCAGTGCATGCGTGCACCCGTCGCGTACAGACGTGCACCGAGAGTGCGTGCATGCGGGGTCGTTGAACGAGCAGGGGGTACCGAGGACGACAGTAACGACTGCACCAACCCACTTGTCTCGACCCTGTGCGAGTCACGTGCACGTACAGTCCTCGGCAATAATGGTCCCCGGAGGGTGTGACCTGTTCTATATGCTGGATTCTCTCGCATGATCGCGCCGTTCACTGGTACCCACATACCTGGCCATTGCTCTGCCGCTTGCCTGCCACCGGAGAACACTGCATTTCTCTAATCCCAACCATCTCTTCAATTCATTACGCTCTCTGTCTTGCTTATTAACCCTTTGCACTCCAACTGCTCGCCTCATATATCTGCGTGGCTTAAACCAGCACTATTAGTAGATTATTTCTAGCTTTTCATTTCAGATTATATAGCGGCTCTTATTGTTGCAACTACTATTAATTATAGTCAGTTCGATAATAAGTAGGAGTGTTAAGTAGTTTGAAAAGAGTCGAGTGCAAGGGTTAAGTAAAACAGTGGGTTGAATCGATGGTCTATAAGGATAGGGTAGAGGTCCAATGGATGAAATCACAAGAGTGGGAATCATTCTTTCTTTACACCCACGTTTCAAGAGAACTTAGTCTATTTGTTGATCGAAACCCTGCCTAAATGCGGTGCCATCTTTTTCTCCCGCGCATTGCGAAATCCAGCGGCTCTCGGCGGCTTGGAGGAGTTGGACGATGTACGAGAAGGAAAGTAGGTAGGTAGGTAGGTAGGTGGGCAGACGGAAGTCAGTTTAACGGTATCACCCGAGAGCTCAGTCAGGCTTCGATCCTTACGCGTAGAATGGGGTTCAACGAAATATCCGTAGCCTCCTCGAGCACCTCTTTTTCCTGGGGCGCTTACTTTTTTTTTTTTTTTTTACGATCTTCACCCGCCTACAGGGGGTTCTCGCCCATGGAATTCTCAGCTTCCACGGACTACTATCTCCATGACTACCATCGTCGTTATGCGCCCACGGTTAAATCGTACTTCAGCGGAGATATCGTCGGTAGGACCGGCTGCATTTGACTTTTCACCATAAGAGAGGAGCATCGTCGTCACCGCAGTATATCGTTGCGTCTGATCGCTGTAATATTCCAGTAGCATCCTTCTTGAAGCACTCCCGTCATGCCATATCCGGCACTCTCAAGTAGCCATTGCTTATCGCCACCCCATCTTTTAATTGAGAAATCTCCTTAATCCCCCCCCCGCTTCCTCGCTCGCTCAACGGAGCTATCCCTGACGCGCGACCCACTTCTCACTTCTAAGCCCCTTGGACCGCCGGAGAGCCGCTCGTTAAGTCAGGCAAGGCTTGAAAGATAGTGCGCGGTGAAAATCGAAAGTCAAACAGAGCCGGGAGACTGAAAAGGGGAATTTGGTGAGGGGCGATCCGGTGTTCCCTCATTTACACGGGGTAGTTGGGGAACATAGCCGTGGTCGCCGGGGGCTAGGGCATTGACCCTCTGGTTAAGCCGCGCCGCTCCCACATCGCATTGCATCAGGCTACGTCCACCGCATCCTGCTCATCTCCACGGCATTTTATGGGGGAGAGGGAGGGAGGGAGGGTGGGGAGGGGAGCCTTTTACTAGCCTTTCCCAGTTCAGGGTAGCCGTACAATTTTTTCTTCCCTCGATTCTCCCTTCGAAATAAAAGCCGGGGCCATCCACATTCACGTGTACCTCTAACAAACACCATAGGAATTCTCTCTGTCTCTTTCGGCCGAGACGAGACGACTCATCCATTGTAGTCGGTGGCTGACGCTGCCGGATAAGTTAAACAGTGCATAGATAGGAGAGCTTTGAAGCGGGAATGCACGTGTTAGGAAGGTGGAAGGCAATGCCCTATCGTCCGTCTTAAGGGCGATATGTGGAGATAAAGCGATATCTTCTTATCGCGGTCTTACCTTCGATGAACTACGGTAAAGCAGTGTGATATGGTGGTGCTGGAATTCCTTATTTTCACGCTGCCCCAGGATAGTTTATAAATGGAGGAAGGGGGAAGGGGGGAATAGGAATATATTAATTTCGAATGGTATGTACACCTCGATCACCTTCGGCACCGCGGTCCTTTAGAGAAAGTATCTGTATAATTACGGGGACCACCTGACCGTGCGGCGCAACCGTGACTCTTGAAGGGTTCCCCGTGCTTTAGTTGGCCGGCTTATTTGGGGGACCAAGGGGAGCCACCGTTACTGGTGATGGTGCTGCTACAGCAACAACCTGTTGCAACCACCCCGACACGCCATAGCCAGCGGGAGGCATCCGAGACTGGTCCGCAGCGAACTGGGAAGCTACGCAGCCACTGGCGACCGGGTTTCAAGTTTGCTTCGCTTCAGATCCTGCAACCGGCTAGACAATAACGCTGCCCGCACTTTCTAAAATTCATTTCCGCCCCGGTTTCTCATTGCAAAATCCCCCTCTTCGTCCTCGTATATACTTCATCTATACATTTCTGTTTCATTATTATAGTTCTCCGTCACGCTTGATCGACGAATAATTTTTTTCCCTTTTACTTTGCTTCATTGGAAAAAAAACACTCCACCTGTCTGAGGCGACTATTGTCACCTGTAGTCCTAGCATGATTTCTGTAACTTTCCAGGATTCCTAATACTTGTTTTTCAAAAAAATCCAACAAGTGAATTGTTAATTATTATAAAGCCATTGTTTCGTTCCTCGTTAAATAGTGGTGGAAATGGTATTAGAGGGTATTCGGCTGGGGGTCTAGGCGCCGGGTTCTCACAATAAAAGGCAGGTAGAAGGTTGCTAGCCAGGCGTAACACGACTTGCAAGTGATCCGGGCGGAGAGAGAGAGAGAGAGCGAGGCGAGCCGAAAGTGGCGTGGAGCATTTCTAAAGGGAATTTTGGGCTCCCCTTCAATCGAATCGGAATTGACTTTGCCTTGGCTACCTGCCTACCTGGCCGAGGCCGCCTGCGGCTTCCCGGGGTGAAAAGAGAGCCGGGAAGCTCCGGGAAGGGGCGCGCAAAGGAGACGGACAGAGCGAGAGAGAGAGAGAGAGAGAGAGAGAGAGAGAGAGAGAGAGAGAGAGAGACCGGCGAACAAAGGGCGTATTCACGCGTCAGGAGTCACCAGGGCGTAACGATAGGGTGGTCCATCGGAGAGGGGAAACCTGCAGGACCTACTTCGGTATTTCCTACGTCACGAACACTTGTCGTCTATTTATTCTTCCTCCATTGTGCCCGCCGCTGCCAGACCAGCTTTTCCTAATAGAGGTGAGCCCGTCGACGATTCCCCTTATGTAACGCGCCTACCTCCTATCTCTTCGCTCAACCCAAATTTCAACACGCTGCCGCGCGCGATATACCTTTGAACAAGCAGATATGCACACGGCCGTGATGACATTTCGTTTCTGGGCAGAGCCGAGGACGAGTTTTGCGCGAGGAGAGGAGCGTCGTTTCTGAAATAGAGGAAGAGACAGAGAGTAGTATAGCCGGGTGGGCCGTATGGTGGAAGAGATGGTGGAGGAGGAGGAGGAGGAGGGAGGAGAGAGGGTGTAGCATGTCGGAAATTCGACATGGCGCGTGACTCGCTCGGCGCACAGGAGAGATACCGAAAAGGCAGGGCTGTAAAGGAACGCGAGAAAAAGTCGAGTCTTTAGTAGGTCAACGGCGATGTTGTTCCTTCCCTTCGGTGATTGCGTCATCGCGCCTCCCAACTCGCGCCCGCACACTCGCCTTTCCTCTACACACTACCAGCACTCGCTCGCTCGCTCGCTCGCTCACCGACACTCTGCCTCTCCCTGTATACGTGTCTATATCTACGTGACGATATGTCCTGCATGTGTTGCGGCTCGCTTTCCTACGTTTGTACTTGACCACCCACCCGTCCACCCACCTAGAGAGCCGCAACTATGTTTTAACATACCGGCTGCTATCGGTCGAGCAACTCGAAAGGGGCACGTTCAACGGACTCGCTCCGTTCCTTGATAATAACGATAATAAACCGGAAGATCAGGGACTCCGTTTCTTCTAACCACCGATTTCTTCATGGAGCTTGATTTGTCCCTGGAGACTTGACCGGCTTAAACATTACATTCATAAACTTGAAAGTAGGGTACACACCCGTGGCGAAGGGGAGAGAGAGAGAGAGGGAGAGGGATTTTGGAGCAGAGAACGGATAGATCGATCAAGTCGAGGGTTCACGGCACGATAGTGACTTGTGTGGAGTGAAAGAGGACGGGGAAGAGACGGTAGAACGGAGGAGGAGAGGGCTATGCGGGTCGGGGTCGGCTCGTGCATATCGATGCGGCGCACCATGAATTTTTCATACTCTCCTACGATTTTGAAAAGGAACTGGCCCTCCATGACACTCCGCAGTCAACCCAGTGACCCCTCCTCGGCCCTTCCACCGTCTCCAGAATTATTAGCTCCTACAGTTAAATGGCTGCGTGTATACCAGCACTCGCCAGTGCACCGTGAAGTCAAGAGTGCTAGCTCGCTCGCTCGCTCGCTCGCCGATTCACCAAGCTGCTGCTGCTGCTGTTGGTGCTGCTGGCGTCCGTCCGTCCTTTCTACGCTGGCAGCGTTTCTATCTAGTCGCGGCGGAGGCGACGATTCACCATTGATAGTTGCCGATGAAAAAAGGAGCCTCATTCGTGGACGGAGAGTACCGTGAGCGAGACAGAGGGAGAAAGACAGGGAAAACAGCAATGAGTAGAATGAAAGGAGCGAGCTGTGGCGACGACGGCGGCGGCGGCGACGGCAGTAGGGTGGGTGGGTGGAGTGAGGGGTGAAGGGTGAGAGAGAGAGGATAGTCAAGAGGGAGGCTAAGAGAAGGGTACTACTAGGTGAGGGGAGGAGGAGGGGAGTGCTGGGGTGCAAGGAGTCGCGAGTGTCGAGGGGGTCATGGAGAGGAGGAGGAGGTGGAGAGAGGGGGACAGGAGGAGGTGAAGGAGGAGGAGGAGGAGGAGGAGGAGGAGGAGACGAAGAAGCGAGGAGGAGTGAAAGATATTGGTAATCGAGGAATCCGGGAACTCAGAACCGTTCGAACGGTTGGCTGCCGCAGACGCAAGGTCGTTGTCCTTGGGGGATCAACGACCCCTCGACGAGGGATGTCGTGGTGGGGATATACATACGCCTCCCCATCCATGACGCCGCCGTCTGGGTATAAGGGCGCCTGGCTCCAGGTTGGGTTAGAGCTAGGGTTAGACTTAGAAGTCAGGAATAGGGATGCGGACAGTCACGTAGGTGCGCGGCTAGATAGCTCGACGTCGGGCGGGGCGGGGCGGGGGGAGCGGGCAGGAGGATGAAGAGACTGGGAGAGACTGGCCGAGGGAGCGAGAGCCAGTGACAGTCAGAGGGGGAGAGAGTGAGAAGGGCGGGCGGGCAGGAAGGGGAACGCGAAGGGAAAAAAGCTGAAAGGCAGCCCGGGGATAGAAAGTCCATGTTGGGTGGTAAGGCGAGAGGGCGCCGTGAGAGAGGCACAGGGATAGAAAATGCGAGGACAGGTTCGTAGCCGAAAGCGGTGGACCCAGGTCCTGTAACTGCACTACCGCTCTCTCCCTCTCTCTTTCTTTCCCCTCTCGCCGCAGGGGTAGAAACTTTTGTCTTTCGGCTAAAGTGCCGTAACCACCTGTTGGGGTGGCGACTCCATCGGACCTATTCTCGATAGTCCGCCTCTTGATTTTCGGCTATATCGGTTCATTTCGCATTTCACGAATCTCTTCTTGAAAACTAACCCGGCGATCCCTCTAGACGAGGATGTCTGAATAGTAGTATGTCGGAATAAATACAAGCACTTAAATATAGATGTACAGGAAGTGGACGGGGAAGGGTGCTTCCTCGAAAGGGGCAGCACCGAAGGCACTGTATGCCTTGTGTGTTATCGCGCGGAGATTAGCCGAGCGGCAAGAGGAAGAGGAGGAGGGAGGCGATAAAAGACAGGACAGGAGGGTTAAATTTGAGTCCTCGTAAAGGATATTTATCCTGGGAGATTGGGCTGGTGGAAGGAGGGCGCGATGAGAGAAAGAGAGAGAAAGAGGATTGGTTGGGTGGAGGATTGTCGGGCGGAAGGACTCAAACTGAAGAAGGTGTCACGCTTTGTAAGGGCCGTGAGAGAGCAGGACGATAGGTGGATCCTTTCTGGACACGGCGGAGCAGAGCAGGGCAGGCGAGGCCAGGGAGCAATGTCCCTTCGAGTCATCCCCTTCCTAACGTATACGTAAGGTATGCACGCCGTTACTTGCCTCCACGGTTAGTGACTCTTTTTATCGAACGACGGAATCTTCCACGATTCCTTTTCAACCTTCTCCCCCCGGAATGTTAACCCTCTCGGGCGAGCTTCACTTTGACTTTTCAAAGGACCAACATTAGTCCCCGAGGAGGTGGCCTTCGCTTCAAGGGACCACGCACTACATACATAATTGCTGGAGCGGCGTGTTGGGCGTACAAGAAGGCGCGCGCGAGCGCGCCGTCGAGCGCTGCGCCGCTCCACGCCAGTAACAATAGTACCGTTATTTATAAGTCGGTGCAGAACTATCCTGCGTACGGTGGCACAGAACGCAGAGTTCCTCCCGGGGAATCCGAGTAAGACGAAAGAAAGTAGCGAGGGAAACGGGTGGAAGGAGCAAAGAGTGGCAGGCGGCCGCGCGTTTCCTTCTGCCGGTGGTTTCTCGGAATATCCTTTGCGGTTGGCGATGGATAAGGATATCTGCAGTTTGAACTCGAAACAAGCCTCCACCGGCATTAGAGTACGCCAGAGGCTGGCTGGTGCTCGAACGCGCTAGAATCTCATCGCTCGGGGAGGAGGACCGACTTTCTTCTCTATCTCGTCGCTGCCCCTTCTATTTGCAGCGACCTCGAAACCCTACACTCTGACCCGGCGAGGGTCGCTTAGATTCGAGTAGGGAACCACTGTACTCTCTCGCCGGAGCAAATAGGAAAAATATCGTTTACGCCTCTCTCTCTCGGGGTGTAGCTCGCCTGATAAGATAGCCACTGCTGTGCTACACTATGCACATGTATGCCCGGCTGTATTAAGGAATGAGAGAGTGAGAAAGGCGTGCTTTCATTCCGGAGCGTGCGTGCTGTATATTTTTCACACCACCTTCCACACTGTTGCATCGCTTGGACTCTCTCGCCAGCTTCACACGCACGATTATTCCAAGCTCTTCAAAGGGAGAACAAGAATTTGTTGTCTCCGACGTCTCCCCGAGCCGGTATTGGACATCGAATTAGAAAGGAATGAGGGCCGCCCTATATTCAGCATCTCCGTCTTTCCTTCCTTCTCCTCAATGGTCCTAATTAGGTACATACAGTGTACACATAAGGCTTGTGTTACGACACACACCAGCGCCGCTCCAACTGGGAACCATGTGCGATGGGGGGTTAAGTGTCGTCTTAACCTCCTTTCGGTGTTTGGATTCCTCGATCGATCCTACTCGATATCTGCCGGGAAATTGTCAATTTTTCGTTTAACCCACTTGCCACGCTAAGCTATTGCTTCTTCGGATCTATGTGTACCAAACGTACCTCTACCAGCCAAGTTATGATACAATTAACATAGCATAACGTAAGCCGGTATTAAACTCGCGTGGAAGAATACCATTTCCGTCTACCATCTCTATCTACCCCGTCATCTCCCCTTTTCTTTTCTGCCTTCATCCTCCGCTCTCTCGTATCCTGCGACTTTATGAACAATAAAATCCCGGACGAGCAGCAACGCGAACATACGCATCCACGTACGTTCATGCGCTAACCGGCGTGAATGAGTACGCGCGAGATTCACTGGATAAAATCCCGCCAACTTGATCCACGAGCATATCTGGATTCATCCGACGGCGTCTTGGCTTTCCCAGGAAGCTATCGGATAGTGTTGCAACGCGACACAGCTGTACTATAACTCGTCACCCTTGACCATGTGACTAGCTGTACTCCACCTTCGCGCGTCGCAACGAGGTAAAGCGTATGCAAATTGTAATGTAAATTCGCACTCGCCAATCTTAGCATCCAAGTACGAGAGTGAGCCGACTAGCAGCAGCGACGTGTCGTCGTCAAATTGACGTGGTTGCAGCTCGTGCGACCCGCATACGACGCCACCGCTACGTTTGGCAACTCGCCTTCTCCAACCTCATAATCTTGCCTGGCATACGCGCCACAGAATGGGAATCAGTCCCACGCCTGACTCCATCATCGGTTTTTCTTCCAACTATTACTATTCCAGGCTCTGATAACACGTCGTTGACCGAGTCTACTTGTCTTTGCATCGTCTTATGCAATTGTCGAAGTCCACGTGTGGCAGGCGTACATTAAAGTCGATGTAAAGTTCAACTAGAATTGTTGGAATTTAGTTGGAACTTTCTTCTTCTTTATTTTCAGAATAAAATTTGAGTAGCTAGCCGGGGTTGTTGGTTGATTTGAGGGAAATTAGGATGTCGCTTTGTTCATTGCGCACTTTACTGGCGAGCTCTGAATGAGAGAGCGCAGGGAGCAGTGTACCACGCACCACGGCGGATTACGATCTATCCTTCACGTGGATTATAACATTGTGGTTGCAGTGCCGGCAGTGGCGGAGTCGCGCAAGTGGGTTTTCGAGTATGAAAGGATCGTTGTGCCACGCACATAACGGGGAGCCGCGCGACTGAAAGGCCAGAAGACAAGGTACGGCAAGGCATGGCAAGGCAAGGCAAGGCAAAGCAAGGCAAGGCAAGTCAAGTCAAGGCATGGCAAGGCATAGCAAGGTATGGCAAGCGCAAAGCAAGGAAAGGCAAGGGCTTGGCTTGTGCCGAGAACCGAGAAGTCGCCTGGTCGAGCGGCGACGTTGTTGGCCGTTTCTCAACCCTTTCGTGGTTACGTCATGTTAAAAAAGCTATTTGGGGTCAACACCCCGCTGCAGCGACACGTGTAGTACTCTTCGACTCTCAGTCTCTCCGTCCTCCCTCGACCCTCTCCCTCCCGCCTGCCCTCCTCTCGACTTCGTGGTACGCGAAGCCAGCCCTCTCCTCCTTTGCCTACTCTTTCTCGCGACTTGGAACGCCACGGCTGCCACCTCCTCGTCTAGTATCCCTTCTACTCGACTTGCTTCTCACTGGATCTCTAAGTTCCCTAGATACCACCGGACCCTGTTCTAGCCGCACTCTTCTACCCAGGAACGACCGAACGCCGTTCCAGGCACCGAGCCGGCTGGTTCACCCGTCCAGCCGCTACGCCTCTAATCAAGACTTCCCGACCACCACCCTTTCTCTTTAAAACCGCATTTCAATTCGCTACACTTTTCTCTACTAATAACCCTTTACGCACGTATTCGAATGACTTTCAGTGGGAAGAAAATTTTCATACTGCCTGGGGCGACCATGGCACTAGCCAGAGTGGAAGTACTTCTCGCGTGATGTATCAAATAACCATATCATGGCAGGAGGCAGCAAGAAGTGCAAGAGGATCCTATCACGTGTCCGAAACCTTTTACTACCTAATACTGTGAAACCTCCCGAATCAGAGGCCGAAAGGTCCCTCAAGTAATACATAGTCGCGTTCGTCAGATAAGGTGTGGGCCATAAAGATAAGGCCGGTAGATCCTAGATCTCTGGTTGGGTTTCCGAAATCCGAGAGAGAGCAGGAGAGCTAGTCGGAGTGTCTAGATATAGGGGGAAGGGTAGGGAAGGGGAGGGGTGGGGCGGGAGAACTGAAATTGAAAGGAACATCTCAGCCCCGAGCGATACAGCCCTGGGCCGTGGGCGCAGAGGCAGAGCAGAGAGCAGTAGGAGAGCCAGCAACCGAGTTTCTCCGAGCGTAGAAGCGAGGCTAGAAGCAGCGGCGAGCGCGCGCTAGTCTTGCTAGAGCGAAGAAGCCAAGGACACTAGATGAACGGAGGCAAGAGCGGCGGTGGCGGCGGCGGTGGTGGTGGCGGCGGTCGAGTATAAGCGGCAGCGAGAGAAGTCGAATAATTCGTGGCAGCGTCGACGACGACGGCGACGGAGGCGGCGGCGGTGGTGGCAATGACGGTGGCGTGTACGATAGTCGCGCCGACGGTGGTGGCGGTGGCGGAAGGCAGGGACTCCCCTTCACCCCGAGCCACATCGTCTGCGTGGTCTGTCTCTCTCCCTTTGCCCCGTCGCCGGTGGTGTCCCCGCCGTTACCGCCGCTCCCACCCCAGCCCCTCCGCCACCACCGCCGCCACCGCCACCGACGGACCCTTCCTCCGTTCCCGCTCACCCCGAGCGTTCTCGCCATCCTCGCCTCTCTCAGACTCTCCGGAGCTTCCCCTTCCAGTGACTTTTTTTGTCCGTATACGCCTCGTCCATCGCGACAAGGCAGCCTCCGAGCCTTTTTATCAGTCGACCGAAAAGATCCGTGGGGATCCTTCCGTGGCAGCGCCCCGCGCACATTGCTCTCAACTCTCTCTCGAGCAACCCTCGTGTGTTGGCAACAAGCTTTCGCCTCGCTTCTCTTTCTCTCTCTCTCTCTCTCCTCCTCACACACGCTCTCATCCGCTCTCTGTGTATATTCGGCCGCTCAAGCTCGCTGAGCTCTCCTCTCTCCGGCGGGCTTTCGCACGCCGCATGTTTTTAGCCGCTCGTGTCGCCCACACCGACGCGGTCCCAAAGGGCGCGCAATTGGAAAGCGCGCGTTAGTAAATCGCAGTGCAATACACGTTGATCTCTGGATAGATCCTGCGGTGTGAGGAAAGGGCGATCGGCGGAGGGTGCAGGGAAGAGGGAGTGGAGAGACTGCTGGTTGAGCGTAGAGTGTCGCGAAATGAAGACATTCCGCAGTTGCGACGGCGTAAAATACGCGCGCCGGGGTAAACGTGTCAAGGTGCCGCCAGCGTAGCGCAGCGATTCTGGTGACGACACGCCAAGCGACGACGACACACGTCGAACCGACGGATTCAGGAAATCGAGTGTGTGTGGCGATCGCGCGCTCGCGATCTCTCTCGGCTGGCTTCATTCTGCACGCCAAGATAAGGGAACGAGGCTCCTCGGATACGGACTCTACGCATCGCAACGCTGGCTTAAGGGGAATAAAGGCGGAAGGAGTGCCCGGACTACTAGGATTTCCACTGGCAGGACACGCGAATGTGGTTGGTACTTGGTACTCATATATTTGCGACTCGCGGTCGAAAGACGACCTCGTGGCGGAGAGCGGCTGTCCTCCTCTATCTCATTGGCTGCGTCGTGCTCGGCCAGTCAGCATGGAAAAAGTGCGCAGACGCGAATCAAAGCGCTGCGCGCATAACCCGCGATTCATCTCTTACATTAACTACCAGCTACCAGCATATTCCCGTATTATTGCTAGCGTCGAGAGCCTATCGGTATCATCGTCGTCATCCCTCGATTATGTTCCCTTTGCTCTTTCCTCCTCCTCGCGCGCTAATCTCCGACTAATCTTACTCCCTTCCTGCGGAAGGCTGTTCCACCTTGTGCCAGTGGATCTTTCCGTCTACTCTTTACCACCAGTTTCATAATACACGCGAAAACCTGCGAGGGTCACGCGTGCTTCACGATAAACTGGCAATATTATCGGCGCCCAGGCAACCACTTCGAAAACGTTCACGGCCCCGTTGTATCCCTTTGACCCGCATTGCTCCCTATCAAAGCAGAGCGTAAGGGGCGATAAACCATTCGGGAGCGTATGGTGCTCGTCGAGAGCAAGACGGAGAAGGAGACAGAGAGAGAGCGGGACGGATCACGTGGAATCGTCATCGAGCAATAGTTTTTCCTGTAGCCGCGGAGTAGCAGCCAGTCCATGGCGACTTTAGCCAGGATGAGTGCGCAGCAACTCCAACACACAAGTGGTGGTAGCGTCGAGGCACGGAGGGAGAGGGTGTATTCGAGAAAGAAGCCCGAAGAACGAGGGCGTGTTGGTAGAGGCGCGCGGGGCGGTGGGAGGGTATGGAAGGGGCGAGAGGGCGAGCGACGGGGGAGAGACAGTCGCGCGGCGGGTGTAGGAGCAGAAAGAGATAAAGAACGAAGGAGGGAGCTTGGTTACGAGCGTGAGAACAAAGGGGCGAAAATAAGTGCCCTTTTTCGAGGGTGATCAAGGGTGAGGAGGTAGAAAGAGAGAGGGGGAGGATGGAGCGCGACGGAGAATGCGTGTGTCTGCATGGAAGTATCTGTGTCTCTCCTCTCATCGTTCTGTTGCGAGAACGGACGAAATAAAACGAGAAAGAGAGAGAGAAAGAGGACGAACCGTTCGTTCCTTGCGGGGGCTAAGGAAAAGGTGGCGGTGGTGGGAGGAGCGCTGACCGAGAGCGAGAGAGAGGCGGCGAGGGTGAAGCACAGCGCAAAGCCGCGTGCAAGAGTGAATGAGAGCTCACGACACACACTGATACACAGCAGTAACGTAGCTGGCTGACAGGCTGGCCAGAGGGAGAGGGAGAAGCTTGACCGACTGTGTGTGTGGGTAGCAGGCGTGCGCGCACGAGAGCGAGTAAGTGAACGAATGAGATGTAGACCGCCGGCGTGAGTGCGAGCGACAGAGATGCAAGGTGGGAAAAAGAGAGAATGATGGAAGGAGAGAGCGACAGGAGAAGGACGAAGCGCGCAGGACGGTACGCGGGTAGCATCGAGGGTGTCGCGGGATGAGGCGAGGGAGGATCGGGCGCGACGACGACGATGATGATGACGACGGCGGCGGCGGCGGCGTCGAGGAGGAAGACGCAACAGCTAGAGGGTGCGCGGGTGGGTAGGGGAACGGTGGTGGTAGAGAGCGGCCGATGGAGAGTAAGCGAAGCGGGGTGGTGGGGCGAGATATGCGAGGGAGGTCGAGAGAGGGCGCAAAAGCGGCGACGGCGGCGCGTAGGAGGGAGGATAGAAGGGTGTAGGGAGGTTGGCGGTGGTGGGAGCGTGTGGGGCGGCTGGCGGAACGAGTGAGGCAGTAGAGAGGCGGCGGTGGTAGGATCGCGGGAGGTTGTGGTGCGCGCGGTTCTCTCTCGGCTTCGGTGGTGTCCGCTTGAGTTGAACACGAAACGCGAAGGCGCGCGCGAGCGAGCAAGCAACGAAGGCAGCAGCAGCGGCAGCAGAAGCAAGCAGAGGCAAGCGGGCGGGTATAGTGCGCTGCGCTGGGAAGCGGTGAAGGGTACCAGAAACGGAAGGCACGGCTGTGGCGCTAGGCGGGCGTAGGCGAGGTTCCGTGACGGCCGTTCGGTGGCGCAGCAGGAATTCCCAGCACGGCAGGCACCGGGTTGGTCGACGCGGTAGTGGTGTGTGTGCCGCTCTCTCAGTAGGTGTGCACGTGTGTACATGTGTATGCGCGTATCTGCCCCAAGTCCGCGCCTCAACTTGCTGACATGGCGTCCTAGCGCTGCACGGACCGAGTCGCACGTCCTCGCTGAAGAGGCTCTCACCCCGTCGTCGAATCGGGCGCATCCCGAGGATGCCAAGGTAAGTCGACGTGGTGCATAGTGTTCGCGCGTATTACGTGGTGCAATCGAGGCGCCGAAGAGGACCTAGGTGCCGGGGAACCCGGGTGTCACCGCTAAAAACCGGGCGGTGTCGATAAGCTGAAAAATACACCGTGTGGCTCGCGCTCGCTCCGCCGTGGCAGGCAGGGTCGTTGCCATCGGGCCTACCCTGCGCTGCTCTCTGCCAATCGATATTACCAGTGCGGGGGAGAGAGGACGCTTCCCTCCGTCTGCTCTCTTCTTACTCTTTTTCTCTCATTCTTTCTCTCCCTCACCCACACTTGCACACTCCCAGCAACACTCATCCACACACGCACTTTCTCATCGCTTTCTCTCCCCCTTTCCACACAACACCCATACACACAGACACGCGCGCGCGCGCGTCATGTACACATCTTTTTCCCTCACGCCCTCATCCGTTCTCCTTTCGCTCCCTTGCTTCTTGTATCGGTTATCCGCCAGCAGCAGCAGCAGCGGCACCGAGGTGCTGCACTGCTCTACCGTGTTTCCTTGACGTCGTCGGCCCCATCATCCGCGCCTTATCACTGCAGCACTGCTCGACTGCACACGCTCATCCTGCAACTCGGTGTTGTGCTCTTCGTTCGAGCCCGCGAGTGTCTTCTTCGCCAGTGCTCCCGAGTGTTTATAGTTTATATATGATCATCGTGCCTTGGTACGTGTGGGTGGTGCGCGCCAGTATGCGCTCTCCTGTGGATGCGTCGGAAGGGTTAATCCCGGGAGAGGCGACTCGCAGGGTGGAAGAAAGGAGGTTAGTTTCGCAGCTTCTTGGAAGGAAGTCGTGAGCCGAGGAAAGGGAGAGAGAGAGGGAGCGAGGGAGTGTAAGCGTGAGCGAGCGAGTGAGAAGGGGGTACTACGTGGCTTATCGGGACATCAACGGGCAGCGTTCCTCTCGACGTGGATTTTCGCTCGAGCGCGAGAGGGTTGCGTAAATCTCTCCCTCCCTCCCCTCTTTTCGTCGATCTTTTTCCTTGTCTCGCTCTCGCTCCCAGTGTCTCCCTCTCGTTCGTTCATCCTCCCCCTTCGTCTCGCTCCGTTTCTGTTTCCCCATCTCACTCCTGTTGCCCTCTATCTCCCTCCCAGCCCCCTGCTCCCTCGCTCGCTCTCTACGTCGCTCTGCCTTTCTCCCTCAGCCTCCACGGCTCGCCGTCTCTCCCTTTCTTACTCTCTATCACTCTTTCTCTGTCGCACGCTCGCTCGCTCTCGTTCCTTCTCTCTTGTTCTCGAGAGCGTGTCGCCCGCGCGCGCGGTGCGGAGTGGCGAGGCTCGGGTATGGCGCTGCCCATAGGCGCCGATACGCCCCGGGGTGCCGAGGCTGACTCGACTCAAGTCGAGTCGTTCGTCCGTCCGTCCGCCGACCATCCTCCCCCTTGTTGTGTTCATTGAGCAGCCGCTTGTTCCCCAGTCTCTCTCTCTGCCACCTCTCTGCAGTTGCTTCCCTCGCGAGGGAGCGTCGTTGTTGCCGCTCCTCGTGCTCGCTTCTTTTTCGTGATTTTCCACTATCCTGCTGCTGCTCCCTGCCTGCTTACTTCCCTCACTCCCTCCATCCCTCTCCGCCACGTTGTGTGACTAGTGTGTTTCTCTCGATCGTGCCTCGCGCGCGGTACAGTGTGCTCCGCAAGGCGTTTCTCGCCTGTCTAGCAGAATACCATAACAGGTGAGTTGTGTACACACACCTTACCCGACGTCGCCGTCGTTGTCGTCCTCGCCGTCTCTCCGCTCTTGACGAACACCGTCGCCGCTCAACCGAGATCCGATCAGTGGCGACTGCCTTGAGCTCTCTCGAGCGAGCACGTGTCTCCTATACGAGGTTGAGCCTCTTTCGGTCGGTCAGCAGTGTCGCCACGCGCACTTGGATTAATCTCTCCTTCCCGTTGCTACACTCTACATTGCCGCCGATAATTATGTAATACGCCGCCGCTTTCGGGGTATGAGCGTGCGTGCGTTCGTGCGCGCGGGGAATATAATGCTGTTGCTAGTGGCCGCCGCGTGAAATGTTTACCGCCGCGCTACGGGAAACCAATCGTGAATGGGCCAATGAGCGGAGAATGAAATATGGGCTGTGTGTGACGTTCCACATGGAGCAGCGAGCACTTGCTGCTACAGGTGCACAGACGCTGCCACCGTACAACAGCGATAGTACATGAAAAACAGAGTCCTTTTACGCCTGATATGCTTTCGAAATAGTGACGTGGATTGTAGATTACTTTTGTTGAGGCGTGTTTTTGTTATCCCGCTTTTCCGAACTTTGTATTCATTTGCAACGGATCTCGATGTGCTTGTAGTGTTCTTCCTTGGACAAAGGTTGAGCGGAGCCGGTCCAAAGCATAGTGATTCGAGATTAGCAGAATTCTCAACTACTTTAGCGCCAAGGAGATTAATCCCCAGGATGACTAAATAGAGGGGCTTTACGGTTAGTTGGCAACTCCAGTTATCTC
This sequence comes from Ectemnius cavifrons, assembly GCA_964023945.1. Classification (NCBI taxonomy): domain Eukaryota; kingdom Metazoa; phylum Arthropoda; class Insecta; order Hymenoptera; family Crabronidae; genus Ectemnius; species Ectemnius cavifrons. Next base: position 8,371,454 of record OZ030384.1, on the reverse strand, counting down.
GGGCAGGGATTCGTCCTTATCTTAGAGATATAAGTGTACTCGAGCGGAGATTGGGCCCAACTCGCAACGCTCTACATCGTAAGTTCGCCACGAAGTTATTCCTCGAATATCGTGCGTCCAACTACCGTATCTACCTTCGCACCCCTCGAGCACCTATCTCTTGCTACGACTTCCTAGTGTTTACGTTCCAATTGCTTTCTCTTGCTATTACTCATATAGTAAAGTCACGACATTAGATTGTGCCCGAGTGCCGGATTTATTGCGGTGTCGAGAATTCTCGGCGATAACGTTCTTCTCATATCGGCCTCCCGCCAAGCAAAATAACCTCACGACCACGTGGCCCAGACACGTGGCGTCCTTACAACCCTTCGCTCCCTTCTTGTAATACCCCTCGAATGAAATGGCCCTCTCCGTTTCATCCCTACAACCCCTTTCTAGCTGTTCTCGTGAATTCATTGAGCCGTACAGAAATTGAGTGCTTTAAACTGTACACACAAATGTAAATCTTGATCCCAATGCACAATGCTCACTCTGTTCAACAGAGTAGGCAGTGTGATTAATTTCATTTGGCTAACACCTTCACTCCCATGAACAACGTAGCGCGACGTTTTCCACAATATCATTGCGTGATTTCTACGGATCGATCCTTGTACTTGAATTGTGTAGTTAACTTCAGTCTCAACGTGAAACAGTGACAAAGCAGATCCCTGTTGGCATCTCCTATTATCTTCATGATTGCCTCCAATCCTCATATTATGTCGATGCAAGAAAATCTTTGGTTACGAACAGAGTCGTACTCGTCTATACTACGTCGTAGTTAATTAGCATTCTATTTTCTATTTCCATCGCACCCCACTGCCAGTGAATGTTTGCGGAACCTGCATGTCGAGGAAGAGCCATGTTCTATTTCACTTCCCCCATTGAATTCAGCCATCCCCCAAGCGGATGTGAAAAAGTACTTGTTCACGCGTAGGAGCTGGAGCACCCCGGAAATGACGGTGGCATTAATATGCCGAGGGAAAGGGCTGGCAGGGGCTTTCCCCAGCCGTAACAATAACAGAGCGGCGTGTACTCTCTCAAGGGTTACCATTATGAATCACGGATGCGTTTGAAAAAGGGAAAAATAGCTGTAGCGACCTGTGCGACCTGGGCGACAAGTGTACTCGCCTGAGCACTCGGGTGTCCACGTATCCGCAGCCACGTGCGTTTCGATGAGAATTTACATGGGACTTCCTGCGGGCTTCTGATTAAAGTGGCGTGACGACGATTTTATCGTGGTACCCGCGAGGGGTTGAAGCCTCGATTATGGTGGCGATCATGGTGGTCATAGCGAGGGGGAAAGCCAAGCCAGCCACAAGAAGGGGGCTAATATTCGTGATCCATTCAGTGTCGCAAGTGCGCTCGCCAGCGCAACTCCTGGCATCCAATGCCACTCTCCTTATGAGCCGCTGGACTATTTCTCATTGGTAGTGGCGAGTGTTCTCTTTTTTCTTTGCTAACTAGTCGTTGAGTCGGGAAGTGAATGGTGAAGGGGTTGGCTGTACCGGTCGACTTTCCGAGGAAGGAAAGATTGCGGCTAGGGGTGTTCCTTGAAGCGAAGAAAAAGATTTCCTTCTCCCGGTGGCGTGACGTCGCGGCGGTTGGGGACTTTCCCAGTTTCCGGCTCTTCCTATACAAGGTAGACTGGCGGCAAGAGGACTTCGCAGTCCCGCGCCAACCTGTTAAGCTTCATTCTGTGTGTTTGTAAGATACGTGTCAGACGGGGCGACTCTGTGTTGCACGAAACACGTCGTCGCCTCTTAGCATTTCATCTGTGAGAGTCATCTCGCTAGAGCGGGCAGCCTTCCAGCATAGAGTAGAAGGTGATACCGGCAGGAATCGCCGACTTCTTCACGGATTAAAAAGAGCGTGTACACGATCTAAAGTGCGTGCGCATGCGCGCTCGTGTAACGGTGATGACCGTGCAGCATTCCGGCTGTCCCTCTTCTCCTCGTTCGTTGTTCCTTTTATTACGTGTACGGATTACGACTGCGTGGTCGTCAGGATATATCCATTACAAGAATGTCGGCCTCCAACAGTAGTTTATAGCAGTGGCGAGCAGGGACGAGTTTGATTTTCAGCCTCGGCTCGACGGACTACGCTTCGGCCAGTTGTGTCGCCAGCCAACGTTGCCACCCTGAATATATCGGGGGAAACGATTGCCGGGTAGTTGGACTTTCGGGAATCCACTAATAATGTCTTTTAAATGAGCTGCCGCCAATTAGGAGCACAAATTGAGACCATTAGCGGATAAGGGGGTGATTAGGAGCCCAGATAAAACCCCAGATATGACGTCCGAAACTTGAATAGCGTGACGCTTGGCCGGGGTTCTACCATCATTTAATTCAATTCCTTAATGCGATTGTGCAATCGATTTTTCGATGACATCATTTTCGAGCGGGTGCGCGGGTGTGCCACGTAACGCGCTTATTCACCAATGACGACTAGCTAACCCTCTGCTCGCTCCAATTACAGATCTCTGCACATTATCCTGGGGTAATAGTATCCAGAGGGGTGTCGATTACCCAACAATGCCTCTTAATAATAGTCAGAGCGAGGGGAACCTTTTCCAAGGATGCATACGTGCTGGCTGTGCCGGTCCACCGTTCTTTTTCGAGCCTAACTCCTCTTTTATCCTTGAGAGACGGCTGTGCCTGCTTCTGGTGTGCTGGCCGCGCTCATAAAGCATTGACAAAAAAGACCGGCAGCCGAACGCTGCCACCGCTGGCGCAGTAGAATAGGAATAGTGTATATTTGCACCTGTTTTCATAACACCGCTCGACTACTCTACTGCAATGGGTGTCCAGCTTCGCGCCCTAGTTACACCTGCGTCTAGTATCGTGGAGGCACGTAATACGTTTTCACGACACTCCGCGCCAGCCGAGGTTGCCACGTTTCTCTCTCTCCGGGCCGCTACCGCTGTTTGCAAAGCCGAGGACGTGTCTACCGCTCTCGCAGATAAAACATTAATCGATCACTCAGCGCTATTGTCATCTCAGCAATCCTGTGTCGGCCACCTGCTCCTACCGAAAACATTCCACTTGGATTACTCGACTCCCTTACGATGTTCTTATCATTTTACCATATTTAATTGATTTCATAGGATCCTCGCGTTCTCGTGCATGAGAATATCATAGCAATTGTTGTGAGCTCGGTTCAGCGATGCCGGTGGAAGTAATAGTTTGGGGCTGTGAGGGGATGAGTGGGAAGGGAGGGGCGCGTTGCGTTCTCTTGTGAAAAGGACGGCTGTTGTGGGAGAATGCGAGACAGCAGGAGCGCCGAGTGCCGGGCGGGTAAAGGCGGAGGGTGATGAGTGCAGCAATGCGCATCGAGGGTCGATTGCACTTGGCGGAGGGTCGGCAACGGTGCATAGATTTAATCGCTCTATGGGAACGGATCGTTGCGTAGGAAATCGCTGAAACAATACGGAGCAGGGTCGACTGCTCTTATGAACAAAAAGTGGCGTTTGATAGACGGACGTGTAATAGTAGAGGCGCGCTTAATGTATCGGTCCGAATTAAGTGGTCCGATAAGGCTTGTGATCGTAAAAACGACAGAGTGCTGGAGAAGTGCACGAGAATGAAGTGAGAAATATAGCTGGCGGATGCTGGGGGATGATGCTTATTCCGACATTGTCGTTCTATTTTCTGTGGTGTTCTGGCAGGGCCGTTGGGGTTCGGGCGCGCCGCCCCCGTATTAGTAAAAATATCCTGCTTCATCATTGACTTCGGAGTCCCTGAAGTTTCACGTCGCGTAGTCATTTCCTGCTTTTCGCATTCAACGTGCCTGTAATCATCAACTCTGCGTCTCTCTGTAGCTGCGTAGTTCGAGAGATTTTCGTGCGCGCTCGAGCGACGCGCTCAGAAAAATTCCCAAGAGAAGCGGAGAAGGCGTTGGAGGCTGAAAAAATGCAGGGTGGACGCCAATGCGCGCGGCGAGGTCGAGCGTCGTCGGGTCGGCGGAAGGGTGGCGGTGGTGGTGGTGGTGAGGGCGAGGGCGAGGGCGAGGGGCGCGTCAGAGAGGGGTAGGTACGTGGCTAAGGAGGTGTAGGAGGGCGGGTTGGAGGGGTAGGGTGGAGGCTAACAGAAAGAAAGATGGCCGACCTGTCTGTGAGTACACACACGGAGGGGAGCAGGCGCGGCCGCGAGTGTGTGGCTCCACCGACTTCGTGTATATATAGAGCCGAGTGCGCCTGTAGTCATATGTCTGAGAGGGGCAAAAGAGCGAGGCTCTTCAGAACTAAGACCCAGCGTCTCGGAATCCTGTGGCTGCGTGCCGGCACTCGTTTAGGGTTGGCAGACGTTAGCGATACACTTCTACCTTTTGAAATCTTTAGGGATCGTTCTCTCTCCCAAGCGGCTCTTAAAACTCCTTTTTCGCTATATCTGTGTTAATAATAAACTCTGCTTTTCCGTAGACTTTTATTTGCAAGCCAATAGATAGAGTTATCTTCGTAACTGTAGGAATTTCAATGACTATACATTATTTAAAGATTGTTGGATTTCTGATATATAGTTCTTTAAATATTTCCACGCTTGCTCTACTTCTGCAGAGATGGTAATTTTTTGAGTTAGTGAGTTATGTCGAGGGTGCGTTCGCTGTTCGATTTACATGAGGCGGAACAAAGAGGCGAGTGTAGTGGTTAGGCGAGCGGGTTGGTGCGCGTTATCCTGTCGGTAAGCGAGCGAATCAGGAATGCCGCGAGTACTTCTCCACTAAGGTTCTAAAATGTAGGACACGCTGCCTCCTCGGTAGTCGACCTCCCTCTTTCCCTTTGCCGCAAAATTCTCCGTTAACTCTCCGTACCTGGTGGCTTCCACACAGCTAACGGAATGAGCCGTACCTGCGCCTCGACACGGCGAACTCACACCACGCGGCGGCCTAGTGCACACAGACGCGCGCCCATATACACAGAGAGACGCATGGCAAAGCGTAGCACACAAGTGCGCCCTGGGGAATGTGTGAACTGCGAGCGCGTTCATCGTTCCAAGCACATCCTGGCACTCCCCCAGTGGGAGGAGGTGCGACAAGGGACAGATATCTCAGTACACACAGTCGCCCCACTCGGCTCGAAATGCTCCCGAATTATATCACCACCGCACGGGGAAAAACTAGTTGCCGGAGAGGTCGCCCCAAATCGTTATTGAGCAGCTTGGAGAGCTGCGGCCAGCCGTACGGCGATTTACTTTCAGCCTCCGTGAATGTTTAGCCGCCGGCCGATATTGATTTTTACACTCCTATGGCTCGAGAGCCGTGTATCCTGTTATTCGTCACCTTTCTCGGTCTTCCATTATCGATACCGAAGAAGGGCGCCGTAAAAATCCTGTGCCTCCCTCTCGCTACCTCTCTATCTCCCTTTCGCTTGGCAAGTACATTTTCTGCCACTAGCCAGACGATCATCATCGTTTGGGCAGAGAACATACGCTCTTCAACTGGCTACTCCCATATCGAGCGCCAACGCCTCCAATACTCTAGCGCTGCCGGTCGACTTCTATCCGTTTATCTCTATTTCACTCGGCCGCTGCACACTCCACTGCCTTCGACCTCGATCGCACCGCTGAAATTCGGTCGATCGATGGAGCAACCCCCTTTCTAGGACGACTAATGCCGCCGGATGTGCGTACTTGTCCCTCGCAGCCGCTTCCTCTCTCTCCTCGCTCTCGCTCCAGCCTCGCGCTACTGTTTTCCCGTCGCGATCTCTCCATTTCCTTCGGGTGCGCAGCGATCGTGGGCGTGAATCGCCCGAGAAGAGAGAAGCTAACCCACGTGAGGGAACGTGATGGCAGGCGGGGTGCGGGCCGGAGGGGGAGCAGGCGAGCCGAGCTCCGAGCTTTCGCAATCGTCGTGATCCTCCCTGATTATCCGCAGCGCCGTTAGAGGGAAGGCCAAATCGGGCCAGGAAAAGTACGAGCGACACAACACCCTGATCGTCTCAGCCGTCCGCCGGGGGGCGCGGTATCCGGGAGTTCCTGCAGAAACGATTTCGACCACGCCGTTGAACACGTAGATCCTTGAGCGCTGACTCAGCGGAATGTTTCTTCTCTCTATCGATAAGTATCTGCCGGGCGGTCGGGTGGCGCGCAGTGAGAATTATCCTAGGATAAAAACTCCTCGGCGACTCTTAACTTCGCACTATTAATGGAGCTCTCGGGTGTTTGTCTCTGTGTGTATCTCTGGAGGAAGAGGATAACTCCCTCTCTCTCGTACTCTGGCGGATAGGATAGCCGTCGCGTTGTAGCTTTCTGTGTACGAAGCCGTATCCTCTCTACGCGGAAGCGTCGAGCCGGTAAAAGGCAGGAGGAGGCAGGCAGGCAGGCAGGCAGCGAGCGAGTAGCGCACCCGTCCGCCGAGGGGCGCGCGGGGTGAACTCATGCGGAGTTTCACAGTCGGCGGAAGCGAGAGGGAAGGAAGGCGAGCGATGAGACAGAGAGTGGAGAAAGAGACACAAAGGGTAGAGAGCGACAAAGAGGTAGCGCTCGCTGGCAGGGATAGCCGGAGGGAGAGAGCGAGAGCGAGGAAGGGCGAGTCAAGCAGAGGAAGCGAGATAGCTAGAGGAGGACGAGCGAGGATTTCAGACTCTCGAAACGCAGCGGTATTTGCCGCGCTTTGTCGTTCGTTTTGTACCTCTCGGCGTGACTCTGCCGCCGCTGGTGCTGATTACGCAATGCGTGGCCATGAGAGGAGCAGCGTGAGTCGTGCTCGCGCGCGTCCTGCACACGCACGCACGCTGGCGCATACACATGAGAGCGCCACGTCGCGTCCGAGCGAGAGGGATGGGCGACAGAGAGCGAGAAGGAGAGGGAGGAGGGCCAGCGACGAGTGTCGCCACGAGAATGCAACACACTGCGCGCTGCCTTCGTGTGCCGCGAGTTCGAGTCGGCTACACACACACACACGCTTACAGGCAGCTACACACACAGAGGCATACCCGCCGTAAAACTCGCACGCACGTGCGTGGAGCGCGCAACAGGCCTCCGGGGCCGCCTGGTGGTATGTGGCCTATGCGTGTGCGCCCACGTAAGCCTGTGTTCTGTGTGCGTGAATCATTCGTTGCGCACAGTACGCTGCGATATGTCATCGAGGCTGGCACGGACTTCTTTACCTTCCTACATGCTTTTCTTATTTTCTCCTTCTCTTTCTCTATCCTTTGGTGTTTACAACACAAATCAGTAACGAGCACGCGAATCAAGGAGCAAAGCGTCCTGTTCCGGTTGCTCCGTCGTCTTTAAGGAAGATTGCAACTGGCCTGGCAAAAAATGTTCTGAAAGAGGTCCTCTTTCCTTGTATCTGCTGGGCGTAAATGCGGTGTGCACGAAGCTGCAGCGAGTTGCGAGCGCGCAGAGTGGCGATAGCGCGTTTCAATGTGCACGGCACATGGCGGACGTACACGCACGGCGAATACATAGGGCCGGCTCGGCTAAGTAAGATAAAGGTAAAGCGGCATGTCGGCCGTGATGACGACGTCGGATGAAGAAAAACTCGGCGGCGATGGTGGGGTGGTGGCTGGGGGGATATAACGGGGCGAAGTTCGTGCTGCGCTCGAGCGGTACATAGCGACTAGGCAAGATAGACTCGCCTCGCTCTCTAGTTCCAGGGCTCTCCGACCATCCTCGGAAACGTTAAGAACCCTCTTGCCCCTTTGCACCAAGGGATTATGTACTCAGGGGAGATTATCGAGCAGCAGTTGTGCGATCGCTCGATATGCAGGTTCTGGGTAAGGTCTGATCGCGAGTATTATCCTCGATGCCGAAGCGGAATCTCCCGTTGAATCCTCACGACTACTCTTCTTCCTGCTCTCAACGAATTTCTCGATTCCCCGTTATTGGAGCGTGGCGTTAATTAATCGTCTGCGAAGGCTGCCTCTTCGCCCTGGAGCGTTGAGATAAATCCATCCAAGTAAATGGGGCAGAACAGTAGGAAATGATCAGGGGATAGTGCGCGCTTGATATAAACGCGTTCGATGGAGTGTGGCGGGGATATCATTTCTGTCTGAAGAGCACTTTGCGTATGTGTATAGGTCCGGCGAATGGACGCGCGGCCGAAAACTGGTCGGCGTTCAGATATGTTGATGCGACTAAACAAACACAACTGAGTGGTGGCTCGGTACCAGTTATACGCCGCGCACCTTTCGAAGAACGCAATTGTGTACACTGCGTTCTTGCCGTCTTCTCGCTTACTCTTTCTGGACATCGTATAAAATATCGTCAAGGGAAAGGGTGGGCGGGAGAGCTTGTTGATTTTGTGAGAAAAGGGCGACAGAACTCTTGCTTAAAAGTCGGTAAACTAAAAGCAGGCTACGTTACATTCAGCTTTGCATTTTCCATGCTTCAATACCCAGCGCAGGAGCGCGCGCGTGCACATCTGTGCCGAGGTGGTGTGGTGTGCGCTCTACGGATGCAATTACGGCATCCTTCCAATTCTGCGTTTCCCGTTTCTCCTTCTGTCTCTCATTTCGCGCGGCGGCGCGTCCTCCCACGATTACGTGAAAACAATTTTTTTGCCGACTAGCGCCGCATGCCAAGTGGCAGAAAGTACATACTCGATCGATGCGATCGCGCCGGCTAGCATAGTGCATCGGAATCATCAAGCTCTCTCGTCGCTTGTCCGATGTAACCGATTCAGCAAGGGATAGCCACGGGTTCGTACGATTTCATTACGCAATCAGTTTATCGGAAATGTTCGAGGTTGCCCGGCTGACGTAGGAATGAGGAAGGAACTATCGAAAGCAGCGATCGAGCATTTCTGAAGTCAGCAATCTCGATCGTTAGTGGTCGAAGGTGCACTGTGCCATGGTGTCGTGCCGTTCACCGTGAAAACCGTTCACTCCCAGTACTAACAAGGTCGTGCAAGGTCGCACTGGCATCCCACATTTATGTCGAATATACTCGCCGACACGCATACGCTTCTACTACACAGACGCCCCGTATACATAGACACCGAAGCAAGCGCGCGCGCGCGCGCATATGTGTGCACGTATATACTGAGATTTGCGCGCGAAACCGACTACTCCCCTATCGATCTGATTGCGTAGAAAATGCTATTGATTCTCCCGCTGTCGACCCGACGACCTCTCCTCTGCATTCTGCAGTCGAGGATTGAGTAGGCAGAGGCAGGACACGTCCGCCTCGTGCCTCTTACATTCTTATCTCGCTCGAAACTTCCTCTCTCCCTATTGCACTTTTCCCCGGAGACTGGTGCGCTTTCCTCTGCTTCGAGTGGTAAGACTGCCTGCCACATGAATTTCTCTCGTATGATGTTGGCTTGTATGCTGCAATAATCCGTAACCCGATCTCTGTTCTGGAGTAACAATTTGCGATTGCATCCCTCGGTTACTCCAATCATACTGTCCAGGTTTTCGCTCGGTCTTTACGAGCTCTCTTCTCTGGCTCGAATGAAAAGGTGTTTCTGCATACATATCTCTTTGCTCTTGGTAGTTGACTCGCTGCGCACGTGACCATGATATTCCACCGGTAAGAGGGTACGCGGGGAGATTTTCATAAAAGGCACGAAAGGAGTGAGTCGCCTATTCGTTCAGCCTACGTCCCCCAGGGTCGTGTACACCTACGTTTCTGCTTCTTCGTCCGAGGAACTTACTCGGACGATTATGCATGCAGCCGTTATCGTGTGTGTGCAGAACGTTTGGAGGACTCCGGCGGGGCTGAGAATGATCTTGGAGCAATTTTCTCGTCGCTCTGCCTTGGACACTGCCTTCTCGGGCACTGTTTTTCTGTATGGGCACTGGTACGCGTAGGAAATAAGTGATAATTGCTTGATTGATTATATCTGCCGGATGAATTTCCCTAGTATTAAGTTGAACTGGTATGGAAAGAGAGGGTAAAGGAAGATTTTGTTTGTTTGTCGACAGATCAAGAGAAAGAAGGACATGATAAGGTGCGGCCGATGAAGGAGAGAACACGGACGCGAGTAAGAGCAGGAGTACGAGCAAGAGCAAGCGGCTTCGTCGAGGAAGGCGAGAAGAAGCGACGACGAGGCGGCGGCAGCGATACCAATAAAAAGATCAACACTAGATCTGATGTTAGCGGACATTAACGGTAACCTGGCGGATCTGAGAAGCGAAGCGATGGCGTCGCAGAGGTTCTGTCTGCGCTGGAACAACCATCAAAGCAATTTACTCTCCGTTTTCGACCAACTGCTCCATGACGAGTCGTTTGTCGACGTCACGCTGGCCGTCGAGGGTCAGCTACTCAGGGCACATAAGATGGTGCTGTCGGCGTGTAGCCCCTACTTTCAGGTGAGAAAGCCTTTCATTCGAATGGGAACAATGCCCCGAGCACCGAGAAAATACGCTCTACCGAAGAGCGACGCATCGCGCATCGCGTTCTAGGACATTATCAATAATTCATGGCCGCCGATTAATTCATGGCGTGTATTAATAATTCATATTGCCATCCTTATATCGACTAGGATGTCCGCAGGATGAACTTCTATTCTGTTACAGGCCCTTTTCGTTGGCCACCCCGACAAGCACCCTATAGTCATTCTTAAGGACGTTCCATACGTGGACATGCGCAGCCTTCTGGACTTCATGTACCGCGGTGAGGTCAGCGTTGACCAGGACAGGCTTACTGCTTTCCTGAGGGTTGCCGAGTCCCTCAGGATAAAGGGTCTCACTGAGGTGAACGAGGACAGGTGTGACCTGCCAAGTATCACCTCGTCCCTTCTCGGCAATCAAAACACAGTACCTCCCCCACCACCGAGTCTACATAGAATAAACCAAATTGGGTCTCACCACCATGTCTCTCAGAAGAGGTTTCACCATATGTCGAGTCACCCTCTCCTTGGTTCGGCCTTGACGGCGCCAAAGAGGAAGCGAGGCAGACCGAGGAAATTGAGTGGCTCGTCCGACACACCTATTGGCGACACCTCGGGTCAAGATCTCCAGTCGTGCTCGGGTGCCGATCTAGTGCAAGGTTCTCCAGAGATGATGGAGATGAAAATGGGCATCGACTTTCAAAGCGAACCTACTGGCAATAGTGGAAGGAGCGGGAGCGCGGGTAACTCGTCGACGAATGGCAACAACGTCAGCAGCAATAATGTAGGGAATTCCTCTGCTAATGCCGCCTCGTCCGCGTCAACAGCGAGGAAGGATGAACCAACGGAAAACGGTACCGACACACCGGAGTCCCTGACACCCCGAGTCAAACGGGAACCAGAACCAACGCCTAGCACCTCTGCGCAAGGTGAGTCTTCTACTTCTGTTTTCCTTATCCAGACAAACAATTCCCCCTTATGCTTGAGACAGTGAAACACCAAGGTCTAACTCTATTGCTTTTATTCTTTAGCCTCAGACGAGACATTTGCACGGCCGCACAGTAGACAAGGGAGCGAGAGTTTCAAGCAAGGTAAGCAGAGCCTTTTTCAGCTTATCCGGTTAATAATATTCGCGCATTAATAATGACCATTTTTATCTCATATCCAGTAACACAAATTACCATTGGCGTTGCTAACGATATTTTCCAGATTTTTTCGAAAATCAGATAACTAGATATTCGCTTTTACAATTGAATTCTCTGCTGAAACACATGTCGCGTTTGTTGAGAGTAATCGCATTCCCGATAGACGGTCAAAATTATATTTCAAAACAAAACAGTCTCCTTGACTTTTTTTGTATTAATACTGTAATAGCAATTTTACTTCCCAAAATGGTATAGAATTTATATTTTTCCGAAAAGTATTCGCATTGCTACGCGAGGGAAGATTGAATTAAAGTAATTAGCAATATACAAACTGTTAGAGATGTACGAGTAAAACACGTAAGATTATCCTTGCATGATTTGATTCCCCTAAATCGGGGCGGCGAAAGCTGCCGCAGTTGAGATAGTAGATGAATCTCACTGTAACATCCTGCATTCAGTATCACTGAGCGCAAACTTGCGAACGGCAAGAACGAGATACCGAAAGACCAATGAGTGCAACGGGTTTCTTCTCGTTAACCGCTTTTATCTCCTTTGCAATTGCACCAAAGGATTCCATAGTAGAAAGCAAGGCATATTGACTCATTGTGTGCAGACATTTTCGTACGATTCGTCGAGGTCGATCGACGACAATTACACCGCAGCTGGGCATTGCGGTCCGCTCGAATACTAGATTCTCAGACTCTTTCTAAATTGTACTGTCACATATCACTTTTCCGCCAATTAGTTTAGCAGGCAATCTCTAGCATCACATGTAATATGGCTAACGAAATTGCGCTCACATTGTCAGGAGCAGGCGAGCGTACTAAACAAACCGCTTTACAATAAGCTAATGGATTTAACATTTCAGAAGTGCTCATCTGTTTAACTTCATCTAACTTTCAGTATTGCCTTCCGCGCAAGCTGCGGCTAGCCGCAGCGCAGTGTTGCGCTGCAATTGTATTACTATGGAGAGAGGCTGTCTTCCTTAAAAAAAAAAAAAAAAAAAAAATCGTAGTCTGTCGATAGAAGTCAAATTTTTCGTACTCGTACTCAATGAATTCGGTGACGAGGCTGACTCGTTAAGATGCTAACTCGAGGAACGTCGCCTGAGTTAGCATTCTTGCACGATCGAAAGTCAAACAGATTGAGAGAAAAGACAGAGCAAACGAGAAAGAGCAGGGGTGACTATGTGCTGCTGCTCACAGGACTCTTCATATCACGGGTCTGTAAAGTCGGGCTGTAAAAACCGTTTCCCTTTTCGTGCAAGCTGAAACGAACATTTCGGCAGAGTCGAAGCCATAGCGAAATATTGAAACACGATATCCTATATATATATGCGCACTGTGTTTCACGGGCTTTAGAAAAACGAGAGAGAGAGAAAGAGAGAGAGAGAGAGTCGCAGTTGCAGTCGCAGTCGCAACCGCAGCCGGCGGCGCCGCACCCGGGGCAGCGCGCGCGCGGGCGCGCGCCTCTTGACCTGTGACAGCTCGGAGAAAAAAGGCGGAAAGAACGTTCCAACGTCCATATATGTTGTTATATTTACATGCATATATATATATCTACCGCATATACATATATATGTATACGAGAGAGAAAGAAAGAGTGTGTGCGAGAGAGAGAGAAAGGAAGCTGTCGTCTCGTTGAGAGAGCCCATACCAGGCAGGCGTTTGTGTTGTGTTCGTTCGAAACGAGCGACGAGACGTTCGAGCGGAACCAAACGTGCCACCAGACACACAAGACTTCTTCTTCCCTTTGAATGCTCTAGCCTCCAAAAATCTAACCCACCACCCACCGGTTCTTGTTGGAGACACGTGTCTTTATATTTATATATTATATATACATATATAGACAAACCCACGTAATTTAATGCTCGGCCAATGTGCAGCGCGCCTCGTTCCTTCTCGCTGAAACTCCCCCGGTCTTGTCTGCCTATACGTACTCTTCTCTTCACTATCACTCTCTCTACTTACTCTTCGATCCTTCTTCCATGTTACATTTATTACACGTCCCCGCACGAATGAGATACGCTTCGCTGCCATTGGCCACTTGGTAAAAGGAGGGGGTGGAGCCAGCTTTTAGCGGTGCTTACTTTTTTTCTTGATTTTTATTTGAACGCTGGTTAACTTCTTTGCGTGCGTTGTGTTGTTGTTCGTTGCAAGGGAGCTAACCTTTGCAAGAAAGAAGTGCAAAGGCAAACCCAATGAGCCATCTCGGGTGAGACGGATACATATATATATCGCGGTCCGAGAGACAAAGGATAGAAATGATAATCGGAAGTGTGCATAGTAACGGACGACGAGCGTCGGCAGGGTATCGCTTCCGTCTTCTCTTGCGTGTTTCTGCTCGTTGCCCAGCTTCAACGGAGGAAAGGAACGACGTCGCAACCACAGCAAACGAAAAAACAAACACAGACAGTAAAGGCAGAGAGGAAAACACGAACGTGAAAGAGAAAGAAGACAAGAGAGATGTAGACGGTGGACACAGGAGAAAAGAAGTGAGAGAGAGAGAAAAAGAGAGCGCGTGAGCGAGCGAGATAGAGAATAGAGAGAGGGAGGGAGAGAGAATCGAGCGAGTGAGCGCGGGATATGTCAGGAAAGAGACATTGAGAGTGTGACGTACGTTTCTCCATGTGCATACATACTATATAGAACGAAGGCAAATTTCGAGAAAGAACGGAAACCAAAAGAGAGAAAAGAGTAAGAGCAAATTCGATGTACACGCACGCACCGCGCGCACGCGAGCGAAAGTGCTTCGAAGACATGTCGCAGATGATCGTTCGGTAGTGACCGTGAAACGTGTTATTGCTTTGTTCTCTTTGCGCAGGTGAGTTGAGATTACTGAGTCACCATTTGAATCTCTGAGAGATTACCTTTGCGCGGGGAAGCGAGGGAACTAGGGGAGGCCAGCCGCTCAAAACGAGACCGTTTCGAAAATGCCAGAGTGTACGAGAAAGCCGAATAAAAAGCATCTGATACCAGAAGCCAAAAGCGGATTGTCATTAAAGTACCAAAAAAAAAAAAAAATACCATTCATTAACAAACCAAACCAAAAACTATATATATACACATGTGTAAAAAAACTAAAAGCTGCGAAGAGGAGAATATGTTAAGTTTTCTCGAGCGTCCTCGATCTCGATGGATCGTCTTCCCGTAAAACAAAAAAAAAACAGATATGGATGTAACACTCTTAGACTGACGGGACGCACGGACGAAAGGGGGTTGTGTTGCCGAGTGTGTACGTGTATCGTTACCATTAACATTCCTCTGGACGTACGTATTCCGTAATATGCGTTCGTATGTTCAGTTCGCTTGCATGAGTTTGTGCGTATGCCTGGCTGTGCCGCCTGCCTAGCCGTATGTCTCTTACGTCTGTTTGTGTGTGTGTGTGTGTGTGTGTTGTTGCGTGTGTAAGGCTCGGTATGCTTCCGTGTGAGCAAGTGACGGGTTGTGCACGGTGAACGGGTGAGATGGGAGCGAAAGAAGGAGAAAGAGATAGAATGGGAGAGCATGAGAGCACGCTTTGCGTGCGCGGATGTTTGCGTCTGTTTGCCTGTGTCCGTGTGTATCTGTATGTATGTGGGCGAGGGTGAGGTGAAGCGATAGCTTAGAAATGGGAGAGCGGCAGAGGGAGTAGTAGAGAGAATGAAAGAGAGCGTGCGAGGTAGAGACAGAGTGGATGGGAAAGAGGCGATTTCTCTCGCCGGGGCGAAAGAACGGGAGTAAGAACGTAAGAACGGGGAGAGTAAGAAAGGATGAAAGGAAGAAAGGAAGGAAGAGAGGCTTCTCGTTGGTGTTGCGTGGCTGCTACAAGCCGTATTCTCGAGGCCTGGCAAGAGGGATCGTAACGGTCCACGTTGCAGCTGTACGGGATCGAGACGATGCCGCGCGACCAGTGGCGAGTACTAGTTAGCGAGAGGATGTATGCGAGCGAACGAATACATAACAGGGGAATGACGACGAGAGAGAGAGAGAGAGAGCGAGAGAGGTAGCGGGGAGAGAGAGAGAGAGATACACGGGGATGATGGGTCCGCGAGAGAAAGCGCGTTGATAAAAGATTTTACGTGGAGACAGAGTTAGACGGACGGTCGGTTGAGAAACACGGTGACTCTTTTTTGCTGGCTCTACCCTTCCTCTTGCTTCCCCCCACAAATCTAGAGATACGTTTATACCAATACAATTATTATACACATATATATTTATATATATACATATATATATATATATAAAGATAGAGATGTGTTGATTAAGTAGATGACTCTTAGAGAGTAGCTGCAGATGCATCTAGTATACATATATACGTATATAAGATTACAAGACGAGGAACGCTGGCGTTGAGAATTGCTTAAAGGAGAGAGCTTTCTTCGTTTCAGACTCGGAGGAGACGTCGAGTGGCGGTGGCTCGCAGTCACCGACGCACATTCGCATCAACTTCGAGCGTTGCTTTCGCAAGGAATACAGTGCGTCCTCACTGCAGGGGAAAGGGGCGGCTGCTGCGGCGTTCGCCGAGGACCCACAGCAGCACTCCGACTCCGAGTCGGAGCAGAAGGTGTCGAAAGATAACTTGAGCAGTGCCATATTCAGTCTGGTCACCGGTGAGTCGGAGATCAGTCAGAGCGACTTCGAGGGATCGTTTAAGGTGGAGAACGAGAGAACGGAGGGCTCGGTGCGGGACTTCTGCGTGAAGGAGGGCGACATATACCGGTGTACCGTATGCCATCGTACCTATACACACATCAGCAATTTCTGCCGGCACTACGTCACCTCGCACAAGCCTAACGTGAAGTACTACCCATGCCCGGTGTGCTTCAAGGAATTCACGCGGAAGGATAACATGGTCGCCCATGTGAAAATCATACATAGCCTTAAGCCGCACATGAGTCTTAGCAGCAGTGGCAGCAGTAGTATGGGCCATCAACGGTAGACCGCTGCCAGTGCATCCTCTCGGTCTCAATACTTCCTGGCCGCGCGTCCCCCGAGCGTTCCGTCTTCCCCTCTATCTCGTAAGAAGCCCGCCAACCGGACACTCGTCTGTGGCGTTTGAAACGAGTGTGATCTCGCGATCATTGTCACAGTGATTGCCACTGTTACCCCCATCTCCCCCCCCCCCCCATTTTTTTTTCTTCTCCGGTAAGGGGAACGCTCGGGGCAGCCCAATACCACGGAAGAGGCGGACACTCTGTGAAAAGCTCAAAGGAGATGCGAACATACGCGTTAGTGGCCTTCCGAATAAACCCTCGGCTGCGGGAAACGTCAGATACTGACAATCGGACGAATGGGAAATACGGAGAAAAAAGATAGAGCGGGCGGAGGATAGAGGAAGAGCGGAAACCAGTAGCTAGGTAGTTTTGTAGACGATAGGTAGGTAGAAAGAGGGTGGTTTCGCGAAGGGGCTGCTAAAAGACGAATCAAGAGAGAACATGGGGAGGTAGGTAAATAGCCGAGTAAGCGAGTCCGTAAATTCAAAACACAGAACGCTGCTGGTACGCAACTAGTTATATGTTCATCTTATGCGTATTCGCGCAGTGTTTGTGAAACAAAGAATGCCGAAAGAAAGAGGAGAGAGAGAGAGAGAAAAAAAAAGAGAGAGATAGAAAGAGAGAGAGAGAGGGGGGAAAGTCGCGCATTGTGGACGCGTTATTTCCGTAAACGTTGGGGAACTTGATCGCGCGAGGCTGCGTGCCCGCTGCAGCTCAAACCGTGGTTTCTCCGTTCCGCTGGATCGGCGCTACGTGACTCGAAGCGGAGACGCGCAAATGCTCATTCATTGCTGGGGAAGAAGAAGGAATATAAGATTGACGATATCCGAAGTAATTGCACGATTGTGTTCGATTGGGATCGGGATAAAACATAGGAAGCAACACGTTCGGCCGTACGTGGATGCGTGCGACTCATGATTGTGTTCAATGCGCGCGTCTCCGCATAACTTCACGCAGCCTCGAAGCAGCCAATCGTTTTCTCATGGATCGTCGGGGGGGTTGACTGTTTCGGTGGTGGGGTACCTAGGCCCGATTAGTATTGTTCAGTGATAAATTGGCGATACGGGTGGGGTATTTCCTCGGGCGAAAGTTGGCTCCCTCGCGAGAACGACTTGCGCGCATACACACGCAACGGGCATTAAGTTATAAACGAACGAGCTTTACCGCGTGCCACCTCTCCAGAGGGGCCGCGATCGTATACAAAAGAATATATGCATACAAAGAGTTTATATATGAGCCAACTGGTGTACCCGCACTGCCGTCTAACGTAGTTTGAGGGCGGCGGGGGATCGGTTATAAAATAAAGAATCGCGAAGGCGAGGCGTGTAAATCCAAA
Organism: Ectemnius cavifrons; assembly: GCA_964023945.1. Lineage (NCBI taxonomy): Eukaryota > Metazoa > Arthropoda > Insecta > Hymenoptera > Crabronidae > Ectemnius > Ectemnius cavifrons. The sequence continues at coordinate 8,353,687 of OZ030384.1, read as the reverse complement.
TCAACACAGATTACATATATTTACTATCGTCGCGAGACTATAATGGTTGCGGAGAGAATCAAAGGTGTGTGTTGCATGTAGAGCGTTACGTCTCCGGCGTGATATAGGCGCGGACGTTTTCGCGCGTTAAGAAGCAAAAGCAATTACATGCATGCATGATATAAAGTAAGGGAACCACGTAGACTGAGTAAATGCAATATAATATGTACGACGACCGTTCGCCATGTTTGTTGAGCCGTGTTGAGCTGTTGCGTCGAGCTGTCGAGTCTGATTCGTGGATAAGTAGCGTAAGCTGGCAGCCAAGATGGCGATGAAGCCGCGTTCGGTTAGGGAAGCAAGTAAGTTAGGATGGTATAACATTAGCGGAGCAGGGGGGACATGCAATTCTTGAAAGACTGCAGAAGGACGGTTTTAACGACACCAAATACAAGATAGTACTGACATTGGATAGACTGAAGGCACTTTAGTAGTAACTTAACGCCGTGCCACTCTGTGCTCCAGACTCCTCGGAGCCGAGCATTTTTACCATTGCCACTGAGACCAATCGTACTTTTTCTCTTTTGTTGTCTTTATCAATTTTTGTACATTGAGAGTTTATCCTGAAAATCTGTTATGCTTTGTTTTCGCAATTTTGTCGCCAACCGTGTACATACTGCGACGTGTTCTATCTAGAGAATGTTGTAACGACGATTTTCTAGAGTCAGGTCACATTTTTATATTAGTGTTACGACCTGCACTTATCAGTTCAATCGTGTCGTTGTCGGTGACCCTAGCAGAGAGTAAGACAGGGATGTCTGTATCCAGGGTCGTAGAAATGATTATAAACTTTATCCTTGTCTTACCGATCGTAGCGTCTTGAATCGGAGCCCGTGCACGAATTGCCGATAGTCGCTCGAGACATTTTTCAAATGAATATCGTGCATGCGTGGCTATTAATGGATGCCTGAGAAACGTGCTCGCGCGACACAGTAATCAGATAGAATGAGTGTTGAAGAATGGAGTGCCGGGCACAGTGGTGGCATATAGGCTTAGTCGCAAGAGACAGCACTAAAATACGATCGTAGCTTACTATATTTTGCACCTTACACTGTCGAATCCTCTCTAGTCGAAACCTTCGTTCATAGTATCGTCGCGAGGTGAAGTGAACGATTTGCATGAGCCGGAGAGGAAGCGAGACGATTTATATACAAATTTTTTCACTAGTTGGGCATAGAAGTTAGACGACTAGAGGCTATATAATAATAATTATAACTATTATTATTACTGCTACTATTAATTAATGATTATGTCGTGTCGGAGACCTTCGTTGTTATTTTAATGCTCTAGTGGGTTTGAAAAACGAGAAGGGGGTAGGCAGCATATATCCCGTGTGTAATTCGCGCTCGTTGCCGATCGCCGATCGCCGATCGCCCACGATTGACCAGTGTTGTTCGTTCGTTATTCAAGAGGTATCTAGCGTTGCAAAGATAAAGAATTCTAGTTGTAAGAATAGGAGCGTCGAGGAATCGTGGTCTCCGGTCGTAATTACGCGTACTTTTAGGAAGATAGAGGGATATATTATTAGCTAGGCAGGCAGCAAAGATAGTAAAGTAGGTAAAACGACATATGAAGAGTGAAATATAGAACAGTGTGGGTGTTTCTGATCGTGGTGTGGACCGTGCCGCTGACTCGCAGATCGATTTGCTCTCAGGTCAATTATCTTCGAAATTTGAAACTTTCATGGACCAAAGAGTATCTACTGATACTGGTAGATTATTTTCGACGAGAAAAGAAGGCTTTTAAGGAAGAATTAAGTGACGAGGCAAAGCGGTTACGGGGCCGATCTTGATGAAATCGTTGTGTTCGCGATGGGTTGAAGCTAGCCCGTCCAAAGTGGATTAAACAAAAATTACGATAAAGCAGGCTGGTGGGAGTCGGGTTAAACTGATAGTTGATATATTATTAAAACCAAGTGCAAAGAGGCAGCGGCTAGACAGCTTATATCGATTTAAAGTAAAGGGGAGGCAGAATAATAATTAAAATAATACACTCACATTTGATAATCACTGAGAGGCTAAGACTAACTCAACTTTAGGTGACAGACGAGAACTGAATCGAAATAAGGGTGGGACGCATCAGTAGGGACACGAGTATCGTTGAATACAACTCTCGGATTGCCTAAAAATAATCGTTCTTCGATTCGATCGACTTTATCAGTTCAATTCTATTTCAATTACACACTTTTCACTTTCGATTACTAGAATGACAAAACATATCAGTTCGAGCGCATAGGCATTCTGTGGGGGGTTTTGCTGGAGAGTTGCAATTTTATTCGTCCGTAGAAAATGAGAGTTAGTTCACCCTAGTCGACTTTTCGCGTGAGAAATCGCCACTGTGTTCAGAAGTAGTCGTTTACATTCAGTTGGTCTCTAGGTCTATGAAACCAAGAAATCCTTTTCGTTTCACGTCTGATTTGACCCTCGGATACGGGCCCCGATACACAGTGGACAATGGATTCACTTTCTTTTCCCACCAAAATGACAGTTGCGAGGTTTATATTCACTCTTGTGCGAGTACGGCACGTACGCAAGCCGGGCGGATTCTCCGTATTAATAATTATACATATAGTTTCGATCCCTTACCTGGTATCTTAAGGCTCGTGATCAGGGTAAAACGATACCTAGTAAAGAAATTGTTGAAATTTAGGAAACCAATATCTTCTCGATACTTGCTACAAAAGAAAGAAACTGTTCTTTAATCATAACGACATTCGCTCACGATTGTTGCCTTTGATAAATGTTGTTGAAACTCTAGACTTAAGGTTGTAAAGACGAAATTCATGTTGCCAATCGACGCGTAGAGTCGGAGAGCGAAGGGATGGTCGTGCGGGGGTGGGTGGGGATTGGGCGGGCGGGTGGTGATATAAGAGGGGCGGCAGGTGAATTAGACTGTGCCGCGATCTCGTACAAAAAATTAGTGTTCAAATTGTACAAAAAAGTGTTCGTAGGTGAAAATAAAAAAGAAAATTGTTGTCGTGTTATTAAGAGGCTCACGCGGAGGGAAGCCTACGATTGCGGTACGTGCCATGTCTCCGGGAGTATAATAGACAAATTTTGCTCGACTAACTTCGCCGTTGTGTGCAAGAGCATAGAATCGAGAATTCATTAAACCAGCAGCTGTCGTCTCAAAGCTCAATTAACATATTGGCAGGAAAATTCTGGAACCCGTAGAGTTACTTCTGAGAACTCGGGCGATTGTCTCACGCCGATCGCGGACAGGATCGCGAAGGTCTCGTTGATGAGTTTTTCGTGTTGAACAGATTTTAATTAATTTATCCGTCTACGGACGACACACGGGGCTGGATAGACGGGGGTTGATGAATACGAGAGACAGTGGGAAGATTCTAATAGATTATATTATATTTATCGGTGGACTCTTGCAATCGTGCGACCCACTTGCCGGCATGATTCTCGTCTCTTTATTCGTCCCTTTGAGAAAGGGACCACCAGTCAATAAACAATTACTCTAAGTTTTTCACGCGTTTGTATGTCGGCGTTGCCCACCTTTGCAAGAGCTCATCTCGAGATGGGGACAGGACACAGAGAGAAAGAGGTAAATTACGAGGCTTAAAAAGCAGACTGTACTATCGGATAGATTTTAATATATATATAAATATATATATATATATATATACATAAACATATATATATTAAAGAAGAAAAGAATCATAGTTTATTATCGCGAATAAATTACACACGTATGTACACAGACACATATACAGAGAGAAACACATATACAAAGTGCGCGAGAACGCGTGAAAAGATGGTACATATATATATACATATTATATTATTGCGATTTATTATTATTATTATTCTGATTATTACAATTATTAATTATTATTAATTATTATTATCATGATTATTATTATTATTATTATTATATATTATATATATGAACAGAAGTTATATCGAATATATTTTAGCGCTAGTTGATAATACCTATTAACGTCGTTGCAGTTTTTGAAGTGATGCGTCAGAAAACGAGAGTAAAGAGTGAAAAAAAGGCAGATGACGAAAGAAAGATACGATATGATGCGGTTGACCTTTAATTTTTTATGATATACGTTGAATTAACGTAACTTCAGTGGGATCTAATAATACGTAGCGGAGTAATCCCCGATTTGGTGCCTTTTTAAGCGACATAAATAATGTGACGATGAGGAAAAAAAATAAATTGTTATCGAGGAAATACGCGGTCGTGCAGGCGTGCGTGCGGCGCGCGCTCGCGCGCGTATTATCCCCTTCTTCTGACGATGAGCGAACGATGCGAGCGAGCAAGCGAGCGAGCGAGCGAGAGAACGAAGAAGAAAAGGAAGAATAAAATAAAAAAATTGCGCGCCCGACGATCGCAATCTAGTGCCAAATAAGTGAGACCTTGACGTAAAATGTGCGTAAAAAATGGAGAAATTTTATAGGGAACTTTTTAGAGATGACGAGTCTTTTCTGACGCTGGGTAGACTTAGTATATTTTATATGCACTGATTGTTTGATTATGACTATCGATAATAAAAAGAACGGTGTTCAATAGATTGTAAAACAAGGATTTTTAAGTCTCGCTGCACCGACTTGTCACATACTAGTAGATTTCACGTTTCCGTTTCGCGGGCACCCGAGGCGAGCAGCCGCCACACCTGTGGATGGTGCTGCGCACCTCGACATTTGTACCTACTGCGTACCAGCCGACTTTGCGGGATTCCTCTACCATCTGCCTTTCGCATCTTACTGCAATGGCAATCAGCCACCTTTCACTCGCGCCAGAGAGAACATTACGCTCGCATCCCGCAAAGTCCGCCAGTTGCACTTACAACGTACTCGTCAACGCATCGAAATGTAGCGGGTGAAACGAGACACCTCAGACGAGCGTCAGTGTCCGGACTTTCTTTGCCATCGCGACACTTCGATGTGCCGTAGCGCCCCCTTAAAACTGTCAGTGTCTTCTGTGTTCGAAATCACCGGCCCGGTGGTCTCGCATACTGCGACACTCTACCAAAAAGCCGGCGCAAGCAACCTCGGGGAGAGAAGTGTGCGAAGGATGTGTGTACGAAGCCCGATAATACCCAATACTTACTTAGCAAAATTGTAATTGCTGAAGTCCACTCATTGAGAAGAATGAGCGGACTGTAATTACATTGAGTCGAGAAGGCAAGGTAATTACCATGACCAATATCAGCGTGCGCGCACCACTCGCGCCCAGTAGTACCTTTGTTTGACATCCTTTCGTTGCGTTACTTTTTTTCTTGTCGTGTACGTTATTGTATCTTGCATTGCAAATTGTCCGCACGTATGTGGAACGTGAAAATACACCGCCACCCTCTCGTAGACTCGTGACTTTGCTCCCAGTAACACCGTGGTAACGAGAGAGAGAGAGAGAGAGAAAAAAAGAAAGAGAGATAAAGAGAGAGAGAGAGAAAGAGAGACAGTGAGAATCGCCCGGATTGCGAGCGATCACTTGTGAGTGCCATAATTACTGCTAACAGCCAAAAATTCTCTCACGGCGAAAGTGAACGCGCCTCGTGAACAGCCTGCCTACGTGTTCGTTTGCACCCCTTTGAAAGTCGGAATAGTCATAATACGTATTGCGTTCCACACGCGTGTCCATAGTAGAAGTATATACACCCCATTAGAAATATACCACTCGATGCAAACGGACATCCACCGCCCAGTGTATCTTTGATATACAGTACGTTTTACACCCCCGGATAATGAGAGCCTCTCCCGCACTCACCACGAAGCACCGTTACTCTTAGCCAAAAATTACTTTTATTTAGTTTCGTTTTAGCGTTGGCGAATCGATCGTCTTCTTGGTGGCTGCAGTCCCACCATGCATACTAGATCCGCCGTTCCTTTGAACGTACGGCGGTCAATGCGAGCGACTCACTCTGCACCAATTGTCATTAGCAAATTAACTATCGAGTCGCTCGTACCGGAACGATTGGTACGTGACGATCGCGGCGATTGCAGTTGCCAACTAGACGATCCTTAGATATTAAGATTCCATCGCCACGGCTTCCTCGAGTGAATAAAGCCACTACGCAAAACCTGTTATCCAATTAGCAGAGAGTCTCTCGAAGTTTCTCTTAATTCAAAAGCTGTTTTCCTATGTCGACCTATGTTCTCTTTACATAGGTCACGATTACTCGAAGGGCCGTGTTGATTGGAAGTTGGCGATTATTATTTTTTATGGACTTTTGTTTTGCATGTTGAGTACGCGCATTGTTGATTTATTATTTTTACCGTCGAGACCATGAGGCAGAGTAAAACTATGGAGAATAACAAGAAGATAAATATATATATATATATATGTATATGGTTTGTTCGTTGCATTTAACTCTTGACTCGATTGCGAGAGGCCGCACAGGCTGGTGTACAATTGTTTGACTCTTCTTTGATTGTTTGCACGTAATGCTGCTTCCTGTTGTTGGGAGGAACGATTTGTTCGTGCACCTATTTTCCTTTCTTTTTTGTTCTTAAGTCTTATGCTCGTCCCCGCACTTGACATCACAGTCTTTGCAAGCGCTGCCATCCCAATTCGTACAAATTTTATACTAGTTCTGTTAGATAACTTGTTAATTTGCTCTCCAATCACTTTCTCTTATTGCCTAGCAATCACTTTGAAATTTCAGTTTCGTTTACGGTGAGTTGTTGTATGAAAAAATATAGTACAAAGGCATAGCGCTGCAATTGTTGGCCAGTACAAAGTGTTGATTGAAAGCAAATCGTCGTTCCCGACCGCAGTATCCTCTTTACAGTCGATCGATCCTATTGCGTACGCGATGCCAGAGGAAAAGTCTGTGTTTCGCGATGACTTTGGTATACAAATTGCTGTCAAACGAGATATTTCCAGTTTAGATAGGAATCTTGCGTTTCACAGGCTAATCATTGGCATCGTGTAAGAGCAAATTTAGTTGCTATGATTGTACTCTTTTAAGCTGGTGTGTGGGAGATTCACCAAGTAATTTCAGAGTCCATCCGATGGAGTCCTTGGAAATCTCTCGCGACGTACGTTACGTGTCTTTTTCTTTTTGTAGATAGGCTACTGTGCTATGATCCTATTATTAAAGTACACTTACGTGAGGCATAAATAGGCACATTTATCGCGCAATTCATTAAAGAATGGTACGATTTCATTTTGTTTTGTTCAGTCAAAGTGGTGCTTTATTTTCGTTGACATTCCACACCGACCCAATTCATTCCCCTTCCTTACCATTTAATGTAGAGTGTAAGATTTTTACTTTAAGTTGTACTCTTATTTATACTTGTAATGAAATTCTTATGTTTTCACCCGCGTGCCATCATCAATTTCTCATTGAAATTACTTTTGCACGCTCTTCTTATGTACAAATCAGGCCCTGGTTGGCATCATCGTGATCATTATTCATTATTGCATGTGAGATATAAAACTTGCTCGTAGAACAGTACGCCGAGCAGAGCACGCGCACATTAGATATTTATTCTCGGATACTTAATGTTGTAAATGCAGTAAGGTGTATCGCTTTTAGCGGTTGGCATACGAACCATCACTGACTTACATCTTTTCGCAGAGTCGGGAAACGGGAAGTCCGACGGGGGAGGAGACAATTGGAAGGAAAAATCACGAAGCGGCTCAAGGAACTCTACCCCCGAGGCAAACGCAAGAACCACGACATCCCCTTTAACGACAACGGCAAGTTCGACATCGAGTACGTCACCGAGCACCGGCACAACGACCACAACAACAGCAAGAGGTCTGTCGGCACCGCCCGCCTGCGGAAGAAACAACGCGCAAAACAGCGGCACTAGCAGCACCAGCAGTAGTCCGGCACCAACGACCAATTCATCGGGTAGTCACCACGTAGCTGGTAGCATGTCGGCTCCGACTGGTCGCCAGGTGCCCAAGAGACGCATGAGACGTCGTGCGACCTCGCATTCGCAGGATCCAGCCGAGCAATTGACCGAGATGTCTGTCCGCGGTTTGAATCTCTTTCGTTACGCCTCGATCTCCGAGGGCGTCTATCAGTGCACCGAGTGTGCGAAGGTCGACATTCAAAAGACCTTCAAGAACAAGTACAGCTTCCAGCGACACGCCTTCCTCTACCACGAGGGCCACCAGAGGAAGGTCTTCCCGTGTCCGGTCTGCGGCAAGGAGTTCTCGAGGCCGGACAAGATGAAGAATCACATGAAAACTGTGCACGACTGCTTCATGCCTAAAGATTGCGTGATGCCGTTTAGCTTCTTTCTCCCACCTTAGCAGGTGGTGCGAGGGCGAGGTGGGCTGACGAGGGCTCCAGCACGAAGGGCGCAGAACGTGTCAAGTAACACGGAGAGTAACAGTAACACGGGGCGTTCCCGAACTCTCGCTGCGGCCCGCAGGATCGTCAGGAATGCCGCCTCAAGGTTCGCGATGAGGCACGCTGCTGCTTCGAGGACTGGCTCGGCAATCAGACGCGGACGTACCGCTTAAGGGCCTTCGGTCGTCTCGTTTTCCCCTGTGTTCCAGGCACTTTGTACTATCATACTTCCGTCATTCGTTGTCATAGTTCCGTACTGAGATTGATATTAGAACGTGAATCGAGCGCAAATAGAAAGTACGTGAAAACAGATTTCAATAATAAATTTTCCGCGAGCCTTGCCAGTACGCATGTGGCATTTGAGCATAGAGAGGTAGTTGCGTGCCCACGATGCAACTCGTCGACATGAGAGAGAGAAAGAGAGAGAGAGAGAGGGAGAGGGAGACAAGAGGAGGAGCGAAGAAAGAGAAAGACGCAGTGTCGCGAACAAGTCGCCTAGCCCACTTCACCCCCGCGATCATAGAGTCGATTTCGCAATGCGCAATCAGCCGATTGGCGTGTCAAAGTGCGCCCCCGACGTGTGCTTTTCTAACCGGGAAGAACGAGGATGAAGACATTGTGTTGCCTGCCGAAGGAGACGATGGATATATCGAGTGCAAGCACTCGTGGATCGTTCGAGTGGAACACGCGCGAGCCCGTTGAACGATTAAACGATCGTGACGAAACTCCATGCGTGGTGATACACCGTGTGTACGTTAGTATTATATGATTCTTGAGTTGTGCAATAGCGCGCAATGCTTGCGCCTGATTAGGACTCGCCGGTTTTCTTCGCGCAGGCCTCTCTGACTTTTATTGTGCCTGATATGTATGTTGTATAGGCGGGGAAATGAGGTCTTCGTGATGCACGAGGGTAAGGCAACACCAACAAACGAAGGCCAACACCTTGGTGTTCCCTGCGCTGGAAGAGGTCTCTATTTTCTTATGATCAAACGTATCCGTACCACTGTTTCAAAACGTCAAAATTTGACGAGTGTCGAGCCCGTGCGCCGAAAGCTTTTGAACTTCGCAGTATTTTACGCGGGCGTAGTCTGCGCGAATTCCACACACATATCGTTATTTTTTGAGAATCAAAGTTTAACGACGTCGATGAACAAACGGAAGGGAATATTCTTTCTAGATGACTAACGAGCTTTCTCGTGCCTTTATCGATCGGCCTTTAAAAATAGTTGGAGTTAAATTGTGGTGACAGTAATTGGGGTATGAATTAATGGTGTAACTTTAAGTGAGTGGTCGGGGACACGTTCAAAGATCTATGCATTTTTGGAAGTGGTCTATTTTATAACGAAAGCAATACGAATACTAGGACTTACAGGATATGTTAACGCGATAACATTTTTATTTCCACAATCACTCCGTGATAGCTTTAAGAGCATTAGTGTTTCCGCATTCGCTGAATACTTCAGCAGACTTGAAACTCCGACATAGAAGAGATGTGAAACGATGATTGTACAGGCATACATCCTCTTCTCGTAGATTCTAGAAGTTCACAACCGCCAGACATCTTCAACAGGCACTTAAAACTCTGTACCGTCGTGGTAAAAAAAAATCGGCATCTTCCAGATTATTAAATCTATCAAATACAACCACAAAACGTATGTATCGCGATACATGCTCAGAACTGCCTGAACATTGCCAACGAAATCCCGACTTGGCTCAATAGAAAACACGGAGAAGAATGAAAGAAAGGTTTCGCAGAACAACGTGCAGAGTTCCGAAGTCGGAGACTTTTATAACTTTTGTAAAGCTTCGAACCAATTTAATTCCATGGTGCGTAGGAGTTTGTATTAGTGAAATGTTAAACAAGGGATATGTATATTTATCAGAGAGTTTATAACGTCAAACTGCGAGAATAAGAGACTCGTACAGTTGATTATGTAGTGTCTAATGGAGAAAGAAGGAACACGATGCATACTGCATAGCAGCCTCGAGTACGTGTACAGGATTCTTTTCTTTTTGGGGGGAAAATGTATTATAGTTATATCGACAATCAATTATTAATTACTAGTATCGGATACCATTACTCTCGCACTACTATTAATTCAGCAACAATATTATTTTTATTATCACCGTTACTATTATTGCTATTAATATTATTACTTGTTTGATAAGAACTATTAACTTTTAGCTGTGGACAAGCAAACGGTAAAGAATTATTATTACTAGGTATATAAGTCAATGCACAGGCACACGCACACATTAGACAGAAAATTTATATATTATATATATATATACATAGAATATATATACAGACAGATAGTATACATATTATGATGGCCCCGAGCTTCAACGGGTCGCGACCATTTGTTTTTCTCTTTGATTTATTATTATTATACTTTTTTCGTTCATTCGTTCGTTTAAATCTCGGAAAATCTATTGTTTCTACATTGTTGAGACAGTTTTGTCGGTGTTGGGACTAGACAATCAGGGGGGAGATGAACTGGATCGAGTTAAAAGAAAGATAGATTCTATGTGTCAGTTTTTTATTCCAGAAAGTTACTGCTGTATTCCTTGTACGTGCGTCAGTGCACGAGTGTAGAGCCCCGGATATAATACTAGTTTAGTACTGCTTTCCCGTCAGGGTGTCTTTACAAAATTATACTGTACCACCGGCTTCCTTCCTCAACCTGTAATACTTACTGCAACATGACTTGTAATGCCGCAAGGCTTTAAATTAAAGCCACACATTATCAAGTAAATTCGTCCCGATTGGTTTTGCTAAAGTTAATATCTGTTGGTCACCTATCTCTTCTTACCATTTATTTTTATGAGAGCTTCCGAACGAATTCCGAACGGAAAGCAGTATTCTCGTCTTCCGCATCGGTGATGTCCGCGTGAGAGAGTATTTTTCAGCTTAATGTAAGAGGATTAGCGTGAATGTACGTGCAATGCGTGTCCGCGTGATTGTTGCCAGAGAACTATTTAAAAGAATTATATATTGAAAAGAGATATATTTCGTGAGCGGAGGAAATGTACACGTGCGCGTGATTTCTTCATGGTTTGTACTTGACAAATTCTTCAGAACCCGTCGAACTCCGCTTAAAACCGGGGTCGTACTCGAAGTCCCTCTTAAGTGCATCGACACACCTAGAGGAAACAGGACCACCCTTCTCAGCATATCAGATTGACTTATTTCACATATTCCACAGCAACATAAACTCACGAGTGAATCTCCCTGTGTATTTCACTCGACTAAAGTTATAGTCGAAGGGCAAAAATTGGTCGTCAAAACGAAACAATCGTGTTACTTTTTTCTTCACCGCGTTTCCATGCATTGTGGCTACCCTACTTTTTACGTTTTAGTTTTATACCAATATTATCATCGCTGTATTATTACGATACTACATAATACTATATGTCATACCGCTATTACTATCGTCCACGTCGTCGAATAACGTTTATTATTTTATTTCTAATTTTATCAATAACACACACAGACACACACCGGGTACTAGTTAGTTAGCGCGGTAAGGTGCGATAGGCCTTCAAGGCATCATAGTATAACAAACGCGTTAGAAATCGAGCGTTATAGGTAGTAGGCTACGTAAATGCGAGCGCGTATATTATATTCATAATGCAGATATTTTATTGAAGCGTTACATGCTTTGGTTTACGAGAGCGCGAAAGAGCGAAGGGAGAAAGAAATGCGCCATTTGTTTCCACTTATGCGGTACATTTGAGATGTGCATTGTATCAAGGTCTTCCGGCAGAATGGATCTATTTATGATAGTTAAGGCTGCAAAGTACATTTGCGAGAATATCGCAAGGAAGAGAGTGATTCAAATGCGGATCAGTCTCGGACCCCGGTAGTATGCTCTTTACTTTCCGCGTCCATTGCCGGAATACCGTACAAGCGAAGTTCCGCGAATCCAATTCGCAACGGGGATGTTTGGTTTCACTTACGGCTCGGACAGAGACGAGCAACGCAGAAGCGCTAGCCGGACTTGTAAACGCAGCGGTGTGCGTTCGGCCTGCATTATTCTTACTTATGCACTTTCATACTTTAAGCGGAAATGATACAAGCGTTCCAGAGGATATCTATATCGAGCAAAAACACGTAGCAGCACTTATATCACTGCACCGAACCCTCACCGAAATCTCACAGAGCACTCTTTTGTTTCGACGGTGAAAAGCGAGAAGAACGAGCTATGCAATAATGTTGGCGCGCGATGGTACAAGAGGAGTAGGCTGCACAACAAGTAACTACGAACTCAACGGCACACCCTTTATTTGCAATAGAGAGCGAGAGACAACATTGCGAGAACTATTAGATGATTACACACGTTGCGAATGGCAGAAAATCTATTATATATTATATATAAATATATTATATTATGTTATATTGTACATCCATCCCTGCCGGGGTGGAAGCACCTTTAAAGAACGTTATATATGAGTATATATATAACAGTAACAATAAAGAAAGCAAGCAGCACGTTCGCACAGTATCGTCGGCCGAGCGTTTGTCTAAGTGTATGTACGTACATATGTACCTATTACCTTGGTGCCTGGTGGGCGTTAAGAATAACAATTTAATACCTATTATTATTTTTATTTGTTTTTATCTAATTGTAGTTTCTTTGTAACTCTTTGTGATATACACTGCAATAGTTTATCCGATCGTTTACCCCTTGTATCTACTAGCGCATCCTTTATTAAAGCAACATAGAGAAATACAAGACTCATTTCGAACGAATTGACAAACACTCTCCTTTATCAAGTCAACTCATCATCGTCAAGCCCGTCGCATGCTGTTGCGCACTTTTTATGCCAGTCTGGGAGGCATTCAGCGTCCACCTATTCAGCGCCGGGACCGCACCTGCATCGGCACAGCCCCCCTAGTTAAAAACCCCTGAACAAACATCGCAATGCACGACCATGCACCTGCGCAGACCTTATCCAACTGCGTCCTTTATTCCAGCACCACGTGCGCCGAATATAAAAGGGCGATCCCGGCCGCTTCTCCCCTCGGTTCATCAAGGACCTACGACGCATACTAACTGTTCATCCCTGTCCGCAAAGACTAACGCGCACCCTTTCTCCTCTTCTCTTTGCATGTCCTAGCAGACCAGCTGCCGATTCTGCCGAACGACATCACCTTCGAGATCTGCAGTTCGTCCTGCTCGTCGTCACCGGCGCCGGTGCCGCCGGCCACGGTCACGGCGAGGATCACCGAGGACAACGCGACCGAGGAAAGTCCTGGCGAAGGCGGCGGAGATGAGGGTGGCACCACCGGCAGTGGTAGTACCACAGCCTTCATAAAAACGGAGAGGGTCGTCAGCGGTATGCACTTCCTCACGGATCGAGAAGAGGACCGCACTGAACTGTTGCTGCCTAAGTCGGAGTCCGGCGACGCTGAACCGGAAGTCCGGAAACAGGTTGGTTGGCACGCTGCTCTTGGTACCGGCACCACCAGCAGCACACCGCCCGCCGTGCCTGGCTTCACACGGACTAGCAGAAGCTCGAGGAAAAGTCGCGCTCACGCGCGGGCACGCGCCAACTGCACCAGCACAGCTAAGCCGATCGCTAGGAGGCCACTGCAGAGGGTGGCGTGGCCGCGCATTTGACAGGATGCTTTCCATTCGCATCCTGTGGCTTCACTGCCTCCCCTGCGACTTCTAGACGCATAAAAATTTAGACGAAATTCCCTTACGGGCATCCCTTGCGCGGACCTGTCACCCGGGCGGGCCTCCTTCTGGCCTAACTGTCCTCCACGCAACTTCTAGATTAATAATTATATAGGTCAATTGATGTTAGGAATGTCGTCCATATGTTTATCGTACGTTTGAACTAATTTATTATGTTTGTATCTCTCGTTTCTTATTGACTCTGAAGTAATCCAGAGTCACGGTGTGTAGTGTTGAATGCAAAGTGTTAGCGCACACGGGGCGAATCCTTGTTGATAGTCTATATAGGTAGAGAACGAATTCGGGCGATGTCGTAATGTTAGTCGAATGGAAAGCATCGGGAAATTGGGTAGCACCTTTTCTCTCGATGTACGTACGAGCTATTCGGCCTTGTAATCGGAAGACTATCGAATTGCATAATTGGCAATGCATGTACGGTACTGTAATTGAGTAAAAGTGCGGGAGACAAAATTCGTACATGTACTATCCGCTCTAAGCCAGCACGTTCGAGGTCCTAGCAGCCGTTCCCACCGAGCAGCCTCTCGAATCGCGCACGCGAGACTTATAAGCGTTTGCTATAAGAACACGCCTCGAATTCGAGAAAAAAAAGCAGCGACGAAAGACAGAAAGAAAGAAAGAGTGAGCGAGAGAGCGAGCGAGACAGTGAGAGCGGGAGAGACGAAGAGAAAAAAACCAAATAAACGTTGTTTTCCAAGCTGCTGGAATACCTCATTCAAAACGACGGTTCCGTAGTCTGCAAGTGGTGCGGCGAGGTCCTACCGTCTCGAACCCGTTGGTACAGGCACAAGTACAAACTCCACGTCTCCACCCAGGTCGCTCAGCCGGCGCCGCTGTTCAAGTGCCACAGCTGTAATACTTACTTCAAATCCCGCAAGGGTTACATCGGCCACCTGAGCTCGCGGCACTCGGACAACGAGAACGACGAGAACCGGGAGGAGCCGGCTAACAAGAAGGCCCGCAAGACCTCCGACGTAAGTCTTTCCCTTCAGCGTACGCTCTCGCCCGCGCTTCCATGCCAATCTCATGCCACGCATAACCTGCTTCACGCATACGTCATGTCGTCTTGCCTGCATTTCCTCCCGGGTATCTCTCTTTAGCTTGCGCTCTTCCTCCTTCCGAACAACCCGAATGAAACAGCCCTTCCCATCCTGTTGAACCCGCCGCTTGAATATGCTGCGCGGCTATTGGCAATATTGCTAGATCGAGCATCATCGGAACTCGTGGGCCCACAGCTCGGCAAAGATGCGGACTGGGCGTCGCAACGGGAGAAGGAAGAGAAGCTGGTAGCCGACATAATTGATCGGGTGAAGAGGGAGTGCGAGGCTCAGGGCGAGACGGTGACGAGGCGCGGATACTCCAGACGGACAACCGTCATGAACAGCTAAGGCCGAGCCTTCGTCGAGGGGAAGGGGAGACCTCCGATGCCATATCATCGTCTCACGACGCCTTCCTCGTGATTCACTTCGGACGAGTGCTCATTTTGGGAGTCATCTACCGATTCCAGCACCTCCTGGCGATTCTGTTGCTCGTTCTCTTTTAATCTAACTCGCGCGAACTTACTCGAATAGAGTAAGAGATACTTAACACTTTCCAAGTCTACCGAAGTTAGGATCGAAGTAGAAGGGAGTTTGGTCTCGTATCCCGATCACCGTACAAACGTCCTTTAAAGGGTGATCGCGCGAGGCCGCTCCTATCGGCGAAACAATCTCAAGGTGCTCGTTAGATTTTACTCATTAACCTGGCCGCACTTTATCGTCGGCCGACATCTACTCGCTGGTCACTCGACCGCTATCCGCAGGTATAAGAGGTATATATACGTATAAGGGACATTCCAGAACGGCAGGCAACGGAGTCACCAGATCGACTATTGACGAGCGGAGAGAGACTCGTATAAACTAGAGATTTACGCGGCCAACGTATATTTTTTCGCATTTTAATCGGCCGCTGCATGGTATTCGGGATTATACGGATCCGGTGATGTTCGTGTATGACTAGACTCCTGTGGTCCTGGGAATATCGGTCGCGCAGCAGTGCTGCGGAATGAAAATTTGAAGCTCTCCTCGTGGAAATTCCAATCGTGTTACTCGATGTCGTTCCTTTGATATCTCGCTCGGTGCCATGGCTCCCAGTTATCTGGAAACTGTGGACGGAAAGTATATGCCTGATGTACAAATGACGGTATTTAATGGCACCGTCTCGCGCGGTAATGTCAGCCTTGCCAATCCTACGGCAGCGATAGGGAGCACTAGAGGTACGAGAACTGTCTCATCCTCTCATCAAATCTCGTACGGTTTGACGGACCAAGAACTACACGATATTTCAATTGAACGGGTCACAGACAGAATTTCCACTTGATTCTTCTTGACACGTATTCTATTCTATTAAAGCGTAGATAGAGATTGCATGCACAACTCTTTCAAGATTTTACTACGAACTAAAACTATTTTACTAGGCTGCCGACGATTGACAGAATCTTGACTTATACCGCGCGAGACGGTTGGTGCGATGAACGGGAGGAAAGGGAGAATCCAGTGCCAAATGTATATCTTCCCAGGCGTGCGACATCCGGTTGCGCAGAGAGACGCGACAGATTCACACAACTATGATACGCGATGAGAGCGATCGTTTGCTCAAAAGTGCAACTGTGTACTACTCTTACATTCCGTTTCTTCCAGTGCTAATCTTTCGACGTGTTCGCTCGTAGCGCGTTATCCTGTTTCACGTACCTGAGTACACAAAACCGTTTTGTCCTAAGCGCGCGCGCTGCTCGCCTACAGTAGTCGAGGTGTCATGACTAACCTAATCCATGTACGGGTATAAATACCGTGGGGTAACAGATCGTCTTACCAAGTATGTACTATACAGAGCACACAACACAACACACACAGAGAGAACTACTTCAAAGTCGAGAGAAACATGAACTCTAGTAGATACGACCGTTCCCATTCGATATGTACAAAGGTACGCGGAACAATGAAAGCGCCGGTATCACAGTCGGAAAACTTAGAGGGGCACGGACTAGTGTCGCTAGAAGGATGGTAGATAGATCGATAGATAGATAAATATGTCTACACGTACGGGACGTGCGACTAAGATACGAGATAATAGTGCCCGCCGGCACGGTCTGGTTGGCCGCGGGCACTATACACATATACATACAATATTAATCTTGCTGAATATTCCAAGAAAGTCTGTCCATTTTTTCGAATGTCTCGAAAGTATTTTAATCTCTATACTGTTGCGTGTCGGCACGACGGCGCAACGGCAGAAGAACGTTTAGCCTCGGCCTCCTCGATTATCAGCGAGGTGCGGAGGAGGAACCCTGCGCGAACCTGTGTGGAACTCGTCCTGATATACATACATACATACGTATACTAACTAGAGATTAAGTTCGGTGCTAATCGGAGTAGTCTCCACATAAAAGTACCTTTGCACTCTGGAACAGAGCTCTATCGACTATTATTTTTCTAGCCAAGCTCGCACACTCCCGCTTCACCTTCAGTGCGAGTGCGGGATACCGGTTATTATGTGGTAAGGTGTCAGTGGCGCAAAGCGTGTGCCGTGTTCTTTCGAGCCGAGTATTCGTAGTGAAGAGTATCTACTATTTGGTTCCTCAGGAGATAGAGCGAGTCTTTCCTGCGAGAGAGAGAGAGAGAGAGAGAGAGAGAAAAAAAGAAAAAGAGAGAAGCTCGCCAGATGGCTTGCAGGAGGCGTCATCGCGTTCGATTGCGGGACGACGAACGTCTGAACGTCCGAGGGGCTAACTGGCCAATAGGGGCGACACTCTTCTGGCATTGCGCGCTCGATTTTACACGCAAACCTGTACATACGCGGTCGAACCTCTGTGCGTATAGGGCACACTTTAATCCTAGACGTGCACAGCGTGCAGAGACGCGCTCAAGCACTTTTCTCCGTGTTCGTATACGGGCAGAGGGAGTCTATTGTCTTCTGTCGGGGTAAGTCAGCCGCCACCCTTCGTACTCCTTCGAGGTATGCGTGGCATATGCGGGTCTCGAATCCATTGATTTTACTCAAGTCGAGAAAAGGCTGTACGAGACAGCGGGCTCGTAAGGATTCAAGCAAACTGGAAGAATTTATTTATCCAGTACCTACACACGTATTATACATATGCGATGATGAGTGATCTCTGTATTCTAGGGTAAGACGGGTCTCTGCAGTGGGGACGGAGATGTCGAGTCCCACGAATCCGTGACTCCGTGCAATGACCGAAAAGCAGACGCGCGCTGGTCGCCTTCGTCTTTCGGAATTCCTTTTTGGGGGTCTCGCATTCGCGCCGTCATACATTTATGTGATATATATTCCTCGGTGGTCTGTGCCAACAATCGTAATGTTTTAAACCGCCCAAGTGGAGGCCCTCGAATCCCTCCACTTCTCCAGTTTCCTTCCTGGGAGAAGAGGCGAGCGTGCCGAACGTATACGATCTGGATTTTAGAAACAGTATCTTCACACACAACTCACATACGAAGTCTGATATTTTACGAGAGTACCGAGTGACTTCATCTTCTTTTTGAACATCCATCTCGGTGATAAAGTAGCCCGATAATCGGGACCGGCGTCTTCCTTGTAATTACGATGCACTCCTAATAGATTCGATGCCAAGAACATTGACGCGGGAATAAGTACTGTGGTATTTATCGAGAGCACTCGAGTTTCAAGCCCTTTTATAGAAGCACACTGATAATCTGAAGTGACCTTTAACTTCTTCGAGGGTGTAGTGTTAAGGAGTTAGGAGGGTGAGTCTCGGCCGAAAGGGGAGCTTTTGAAATCGAGTAGAACAAGTGCGACGAGATTCCTGTCGATTGAGTATCGGATAGGCGTGTTTGATTGCAAGGGCTTCTTTTACTTCAGGGAGAAAAAGAGATGGGAGTGTGTGAATCCTCGAAGCCGTAGAAGCAAAGCCTGAAAGAGAAGGAGCGCGAAGGTGGTGGGCCGCTCGACGCATTTAAATCTTCCGTATTGAATCTTAAGTGTTACTAATCATAAGAACGTAAGGCTGACCTCCTACGTCGAACGCGACGGTTCATGTTGAGAGAGTATTCCGAGGAGATAAATTATTTATTTGTTTACGATAACGAGGCCGTTTTGCGAATCGTATCACGGGCGACTCGCGCGGCTCGCCGGACTATCATTGTACATAGAGCAGGATGAACGAGCGCCCGGGGGTGCGACCCCGTCGAAAAAGTGCACCGGTTCCACGAGCACGAACGTACTATTAATGATTAAAGGTAATGGACACTACGAGGTAAACCGTAGCACTTTCGCTCGCGCCAATCATCAGCGCGACGACTAACGTTACGACTAACGAAATCGAACATATTGTGCATTATATGTCGGGAAAGAAATAAAATCAAAATTCATCGATCATTGTTGTTTATGTCACTCTACCTTAATCCTCCGTATTAATCTTAAGTCGTCTATTAGCAGGTGCAGAACGTGCAGAAGTATTGAAAAGACAATTACTCTAGGAACTATTTTAATAAACAATATTAAGTTACTGGATTGATTAGATTAACCTCCTTTCCCTTTGGAACTTTGAAACGACACGGTTGAAGGGGCGATGGACGAAGAGATGCCTCTGTATTGCTGGTGGAGGCCACGGAGCGCGCCGGTGAGCAAATCGATCAAGGCTGGGGGTTCGAGTTTCTCTTCTAGTCAGTCGGCGCGTCCGCGTTCTGTTTACAGTGCTGCTTCGGTCGCGTCCATCATCGTCAGTAGGAACGCTCTGCTAAGGGATTATTATGTCCGGTACAATTTGCCATCCCTGGTGATGCACGAAGGTGTGGTGCACTCCTGCATCGTGGAAATTGGCCCGGCCCGAGCATTGGAATACCGTGAGTGGCACTGATCCGACAGCGAGCAACGATGATTGTGCGGTGTGCGACGATCTACTATGGCCTTTTGGTCGCCGCGCTCGGTGTCAATGCTCTGCACTCGAGAGACCCACTGGCCCATCACGGCAGATGCGAGCCTATCACTATCAATCTCTGCATGAATCTCCCGTACAATGAGACTATCATGCCCAATCTAATGAACCACCAGAAGCAGGAGGAGGCCGGCCTTGCTATGCATCAACTCGCACCTCTCGTCAAGATCAACTGCAGCCCTGATCTCCGCTTCTTCCTCTGCACGGTTTACGCTCCAATTTGCACTATTATCGAAAAAGCCCTGCCGCCCTGCAGATCGCTTTGCGAAAGTGTGCGCGCGGGCTGCGAGCACCATATGAACAGCTTCGACCTCGCCTGGCCTGATAGCCTCGATTGCTCCAAATTGCCCGAGAACGGCGGCAGAGAACTCTGTGTCGGCAACAATGAGACCACACCGCCAGAACCATCCGCGCCAGTTTATCCTCCGCCAAGAATGCCTGTCGCTGAATTCCAACCACCTTGGAGTACCGGACCTAAGCCCTATGGCAGTGGTTTCATGCTCGGTGCTAGAGACTTTGGCTTCGTTTGTCCCATCCACTTTAAAGTTCCGCACGAGTTTGCTTACTCTTTGAAAGTTGGCGATAAAGTGGAGCAGAATTGCGGAGCTCCTTGTGATGGAATGTTCTTCACTGAAAGGGAAAGAAGATTCTCTAGGGTCTGGGTTGGGACTTGGGCATCACTGTGCGCAGCATCCTGCTTCTTTACCTTTTTAACCTTCCTTATTGACACGGATAGATTTAGGTATGAACCTATTTCTCAATGAATTCTTCCTTACATACTATGTATTGACTAAGAGGCATTTTTATTTTCATGCAGGTATCCTGAGAGGCCTATAATATTTTTATCGGTGTGCTACTTAATGGTAGCGTTGGCCTATGTCATTGGATGGGCAGCTGGCAATTCTATCTCGTGCAGAGAGCCTTTCCCACCTCCTCTAGACATTAGAATTCAAATGGCATCAACCATAACACAGGGTACTAAACATGAACTGTGTACGGTACTCTTTATGGTGCTCTATTTCTTTGGAATGGCATCTAGCATCTGGTGGGTCATTTTGACTCTAACATGGTTCTTGGCTGCTGGATTGAAATGGGGCCACGAAGCGATAGAAGCGAATTCTCAGTATTTCCATTTGGCTGCCTGGGCAGCCCCAGCTGTAAAGACGGTTACTATCCTCGCAATGGGAAAAGTGGAAGGTGAGTTTTTCTCTTGCAAAAAATCTGTTAAAAATCTGTTTGAAATGCTCAATACTTTTGGAATTGTATTTGCAGGAGATATACTATCTGGCGTTTGCTATGTCGGATTATGGAACGTCGATGCCTTACGTGGATTTGTCCTAGCGCCATTGTGCGTCTATTTAATTCTCGGAACTGCCTTTTTACTGGCTGGATTTGTCTCTTTGTTCCGCATACGCACAGTTATGAAGCACGATGGCACCAAGACTGATAAATTAGAGAAGCTTATGATCCGCATCGGAATATTTTCTGTACTTTACATAGTTCCTGCACTAATTGTTATCGCGTGCTTATTCTATGAGCAAGCATACTTTGACCAGTGGATGCTGACTTGGAATATGGATATGTGCTCACGTCCTGGGCCACAATCTCTTTACTCGATGCCTTGTCCAGTAGGCGAGCGCACTCGCGATGTGGGTCGTCGGCCAGAGTTCGAAGTGTTTATGATAAAATATCTAATGGCTATGATCGTTGGCATAACGAGTAGCTTTTGGGTATGGTCTAGCAAAACTCTTACCAGCTGGCGACAATTCTTCAATCATATACAAGGCCGACGCGCAGAAGCATATGTTTGAACTCTTGTTTCAATGGTAAGTTTAGAATTTAAAGGAACTTATCTTTCCCAGATATTATGTCTGTTTATGAATGATCGAGTTAAGCTTATATCATGACGCTGAAAGTACGTTGGAATTTCGTATGCTTTGTCGCGCTATATAGAATCTCATATGGACGAGAAAGATATATTAACGATTGACTTAATTATTATTTGAGTTGCGACAAATTGGAATAGTTTTTTATATTCCGTATTTACACTGCCACTGCCTTTTGGGAAATTATTGCGAAAAATGTGCCAAAATATTTTTTCTATCACGACAGTATGTCACATTATCAACGTATATACAGAAGGTTCTCACACTACTCCTTGGGAAATCGCACAAGGATTGTATAAAATGTTAGAAATAGTTAACAATTACTTTGCAAGTATTATTAGACAATGATCATGTTGCATTTAAGCTAAGTTACTTTTCTCATGTGTGTTAACCAACCATGACTTATTACTTAAGTTGTGAATGCTCAAATATCTCACACATCAAAGTGTTGATGTTTTTCATAGACTCTCAGTCTGCAAAAAAACTAATGGTTACAAGAACAGTTGGTCACACCTTTAACATTTGTGTTGTGTATTAATCAATGAAAAACTGAATCTATTACGCTTAGTAAACAAAATGCGATTAGAGATACCTTATAATACTCAATTAGGACTTTTATGAGATTAAACTTGTTTTTCTAGCTAATGTTTAAGCCATTTCTTTTATAATGAATTTTTACGATTTATCTCATAAGAAAATGAGTTCAGCACAAGAGAATTAGTATGGGATATAAAACTAACTATTAGGACGTGTGCTACATTAGACTAAATCAAATTGTATATACTTATATGCATTAATTTTACTATGTACTATAATATATTTTTAAAAAGTTATGTACATACATATATGTCAGCCAGACGTTGGCATCTTCATGTTTCCTATCTGTAATCAAATTGCGAATGATTCGGTCCAGCATCGTACCTATCATTCGGGATAATCATTGTTCCACTATTAATGATAAATTCGTCCATTGAAACTGCCGAGCTTTTGTGTATGTCACGTAAGACTATGCGGCATTCAGCGAAAATTATTGACGGCGATAATTTTGCCACTCGTACATTAATCACTATCTAGAATGTCTCACATCAAATCGGCGTGACGTTGTGTAAAGTAATTACATATTACTATTATATTCTTTATATAATAAATAAAATGATTATATATAGATGTTGCATTCTATCTACGAGAAAAACATCCTACTGTTATGCGAAGAAAGTACAACAAAAGCACTGCGATTTATTCTTGACCATACAGCAATGTAAATTGATAAATATACACAATAAAAGAATAAAATAATTCACTTCAAGAAATGAACGATGATCGTACATTAATATTAAGGCTTTACGGGACGTGGTGGAGGTGCGCGTTGGTAGCCGAAGTGTCGTAGTAATTTCATGACATACGGGAATCCTGCTAGAGTTATCCCAATTCTTATCGGTGCAGTTAATTTGTACAGCGTATATGCTACTACAAATGTAGACGAAGTACAAAGCACAGTTTGTAGATCTTCAAACTTGCTACTATCACCCAGCCATTTTGCGACAGGAAGCATATCCACGCCACTGAAATCCGAGAATATTGCCGGATTAATATTCATCAAACGAAAGACATTGTATCTAAAACTTCGCTGACCTTTTTACGAGTAAGTAGAAAACTCCTAGTACCACCAAGGAATGGCTAATATGAAAGATTAATATGATAGGGCCATATCTCGCTAACGCCTGTTTCAAAGCCTGCCTTTTAGTTAGGCCCTCTTCTGTCGGCGGTGTCGTAGGTGCCGCATGTGTTTTCTCTTTACACTCGGCAATATTCGTGTGAAATTGCAAGGACGGTGCATTATGCCACTGATCCAATTTCAAGTTCTTCACACGATAAGACAAGCATAAATCTTTATTCTGACTGTTGTATCGAATGTTTGTTATGCCTTTAAAGTTGGAAAAATCTTGACGCAAAACTGTATATTGGGGCGATTGCGATTTGCGAAATGATACATTTCCTGGAAATAATTGAGTTGCAGTCATCCCTGATTCAAACACCTATTTTATTTTCCTATTATTCGTATCGTACCTGTGCACGAAATTCGCGATAGATTTTCAAGTCCATTGTATGATCTGCTGAGGCGAGACAATGCCATAATCAAAAAAATAACTTGTGCAACAATCTGAAAAAGCACGGTTTGCTCTAACTAGTGCATATAAACAGTGAAACCTGCTATGAGTCTTCTCCAGCTACTTCCAGCTGCGACAACTAACTCTATCTCTGTGTCCAATATGCAGTCTCGCAGTGGAATGGAAACTGTCGGGTATGTGACGAAGAAAGAATTGTATCAAAGTAGGATGCACTGTAATTGTTATGACAAGCATCCAATCATACAAGTTGAGCGCTGTATATGCTCCACAAATTGATGTGTCATTATCATATATATGGAAGCAGAACCTGATTACAATGCAGCATTGATAGCTACTTCGAGTGTCACATAACCTCCAAGAAATTGTTATAAAAATAATATTCTACTGGATTTCCAAAATAAGCACAAGCACCTAATTCGGCGATCAAGGTGTTCTCGGTACCATGGTGAGGAGTAAAGCTAAATTATTACCCAGTCGTTGCTATCTTTTATAGTCGCACAGTGGCTACTCGTAAACGGACTCACAACAATGATTCTTGCACTGATGCAGTATGCAATAGCATTGAATGTGGGGTATGTGTTGTATATGTACAAGGCTTCGAGTAAAATTAATCAGAATTTGATAAGATTGACATATTTCTTTACGACAAAATAAATAGATTTAAAAATGTATTGGTTCCACTTACCTTTCTGCTCCAATAATGTTGAATTTCTGATGGCAATTCATTATCGAGAATGTCAGGAAATTATTGTAATAGCAATATAGCGATTAAAGATTAGAAAATCAGGCAATGCGATAAAGTTCATGCAAAGAATATAACTAGGTATATCTGAAGTGAAAGTTTATGCTTTATTGTGTTACTCTGAACGAGACGAGAAGTCCAGCTCCTACTTAAGTATAAAAGAAAATGTTCGCTAAAGAAACCGATGACAATGAGATGCCTCTTTAAAAACGGAATCGAGCACAACTAATTCACGCATATCGACTATCCGATCACTCATTAAGTTTGCGACTATCGGCAAGGGTGCATTGTATTCCGTTTCGACCACGACTCGGAAACTCGATACACGGAATCAAGAGACTGCGCTCCGGCGGGTTTCAAGGATGACGCATCGAGCCGTGCTTTTAAGTTTTTTAATCATAGTTATTATTATCGTTAATATCCATATAATTATCAATAACTACAGTAAAACACAAAACAAAAAATGGTGATATCTGTACATTCTCCTTAAGTGAGTAACATAAACTTTTTTGTATACCGGTAGCCTACAATAGGAAGAAATTAAATCGTAATATTCACAGATATTTTACAAGGTAGGTAAGCCGCGAGGCGGACGCACGCGCCGCGAAGTCGAGCGCGCTTTTTTATACATAGAGAAACGACGATGATCGCGACGAGAAGAGGTGGGCGTAGATGAAACGCGAGGTGTAACACGGATGGCGAAGAACAACGGGGGACAGAGAGTGCAAGGAGGCGAGAACAAGCCGTGTTCCCGGGGAGACTGCTCGGAGAACGAGAGAAATGTGTACGCGGCGCGTGCGTCTCGTTCGCGCCCTATTATACTTATTCCGTAGCTGTAATATATATGCTTTTTTTATTCACTTCGTTCGCTCACTTATACCTCTACACTGTACATATGCACAACGCATCTTTTACACTGTACATGCACACGCTCCACGAGTATCCGCGCTGCCTTATATTAATCGTATTTACCAGGGATCGCCAGAACACGTTTCGGAACTTTTAGACGTCACGGTCGTGCTTCTTAGCGGGGTTCAACTATAACCCACTGTCGATAGGCAAATAAATCGCGTGACTTTCCGTGAGTCAAAGTCCGTAAAAACGTAGCGGACGTATCGTCGTAACTGAAAAGCGTTGAGGAAAAGAATACGAAAACAAAAAGGAAACGTCGAAAGGGAGAGTTTTCCGACTACTAAAGCTAAAGAGTGAGACGACTTACGCGCTAAGCTCGTAGATCTTGTAGGAAAGGAGTGATAGGGAAAGAGATGTACCGTACGTCATCAGTGTGAGGAAATGAACTGAAGGAGGAACCGAATGGTGTATGTTTTGGCCATCCCTAATACTTTTACACATGATTACTCTCTAGAGGCATGCGCCGTACGCGCAGCAGCAATAATATCGTAAATAGGTAAGTTTTTTATATTACTTAATGTGTTTTTCACGGCTCCGTGTGATATAGCGTAACTTCTGGTCTATACACGTAAGCGCATTATTATCTTGGACACGATTCCTAAAGAGTCTATGACACATCGCGCAAAAGGCGACAATGGATAAGAGAGTAATGGGGATGGAAGTGTGTAGAATGGGGCGGCGTCAATAGTCAATGAGATCAATCACACTGTTCTGTCCAGTATGATATACTTTAAGCCCCCTGTTTAACGTGCGGACTGGTACTTTCTAGCTAGCCTGATGTAATAACGTTAATAATAATTAATAGCAGCGATAATAGTAGTAGTAGAGTAGTGGTAATAATAATAGTAGTAGTAATGGTGGTAATAGTATAGTAGTAATAGTAGTAGTAGCAGTAGTGGTAGTGGTAATGATAATCATAATCGACAATAATAATGACGGTGAGAATAATAATAAGGATAGCAGTACTAATGATAATAATAAGAATAATAATAAAGAATCAAAATAAGAATTAATATTAAAAATCTTTTTATAATGTACATAGGTGCTAAGGTGATAATGATAATTAATAATATGTTACATCCTGCTATGGGAAATTATATTACACTAGGGATAAACGCTACTTAGGTAGTCCTTTTCTTTCGCTCTTTTCACTAGAGGTCTAGATCGTAATTATTACTTTCTAGTTCGACACGAGCGGCAGCAGCAACAGCGGCAGCAGCAACTATTGTTACAGTAATATAATACATAGGTATTTATATAGAGCAGTATTATACAAAAAACACATCACATACCGCGCGGACCAGTATCGGTCACCATTATATGTTTTTACTTTTTGTTTTCATCGTCTTTACGCAGATATATATCGTTAAATAATTAAAATCACAGTAGTTATGCCCTCGCTGGCTCGCTTATAATTTACACAGTATCGTTAAAGTCTAAGCCTTACTTAAAATAGCTCGTGTATAGTGGTAGGGTACGTTAGTTCTTTCTATCTCTTACTTACGAAATCGACTGTCCATCTAGAGCAACGGTAGGTGTATTAACCCTTTGCCTACAGGAGGGGCGAGCGTGAGTCTATATTCTGAGGACATCGCGTGGTCAATCGAAGGTCTTTTACTAGGGGCTGGGGTTATGCCTGACCCGCTTGTCAGAAAGACCAAGAGTCATGTCGGTCGATCTCACAAACGTTGTCAGTAGTCGGCGTACCGCCAGTATCTTCCACAACAACCTAACTTCCGCCTAGCGTCTGACAGAGAGACACGCAGGCTGATGCCTACGCAATGACCCTGCTAGCCTCTCTGCTCCACACAACCCCACGTCCCGTTTTAGGCCCGCGATCTACGATCGGCGCTTTGCCGGAATCCATTTGATTGTCACTGATATATCTCCTTGAGAGAAGCTTTCTTCAACGGAATCCTGTTACCATTTTAACTCCTCTCAGTTATACCTCGTCTTTTCCATGTCTCTTCTCTCTTTTACTCCGCCGTTTCTTTCTTGTCCGCTAAACTTCGCACTTTCTCAGACGGACACTCCAGGCTTCATGCCACATGCGAAGCGTCCTACAGTGCGGGAACGCGAGAGATATGACTAATAGATCGCAATCCAACAGATCGCTGATTGATCTCAAACCGTGGCGATCACGATGAGCAGATGGGCGATCTTCGCGACACGATGTAATAAGTCAGGTGCTATTCGCGCCAGACTTTCATTCGCGAAGTCGCACGATGGAAAAATGTGGACTACGTAGGCGGGCTGTAACAATAACATGCTTGCGGTTAGTATTCATAGCATAATGATTTCTTTTCGCGCTAAATGCCTCTTCAGTAATTTGTATAACGAACCTGTTGTGATCCGGGTGCAGCAATATTAACAATTCCAGCAGCCTGTTTTTGTTGTAGGTACATTATGAATCCAGTTTGTAAATTTTTGCTCTGTTGCAATACGTCAACCTCATCTCTGCCACAAGGTAATGCCAGTAACATACAGTGCTCATTATCCGTCTGTAAAAGCACACGAAATATTATTAAACCAATGATCTTTTTTTTTAAAATATATAATGTTAAACATAACTATCATGTAAACAACACATACCTGCATCTTCCGTGCAACACCTTCGACTTGTGTTTGTTCCAATCTCATTCTTTGGGCGATTCGCAGTGGAGGCATCGAAACATCGCTAGTGCAAGGCAAACTGTCTCTAGCTACGTTGGGATTGCCAAAGACAAAGTGCATTTGTACCGCCGCCTGGTCGTTTTTAAGCGCCAATAAGCCTTGCCACATGACTGGATAGCGTTGTAACAACATTTGAAAGGAGTCTGCTTGCGGTGGAACTTGGGAAGCGTGCGGTGGTGTGACCACTTGATGTTTTCGTGGTCTGTCTGGTGTAATAGCTCTATCACTTGGTGCTTCACTAGCCGCCATCGGATATTGCGAACGCAGGTGTGCCGGAGGTGGTTCGTAGTATGCACCACGAGCAGCAGTTGGAGGACCAGCTAACGGTGGATTAGTTCCTGCATTATACTGTGGGGGTGGTGGTAGTCTTGCAGTTCCTGCATGCAGCATGTACACTTGTGCTACTTGAGGACTATCGGTGGTACGATCCTGCGGCGTCCTTGTACCACGTCCTACAGTACGGGAACTTAGTTCTAAGGGCGGGCTGTGACTGTCTTCCACACCGGTATCGAGTTTCGGATCTAAAGGTAGATGAGGAGATCTTGTTTCTGGAATGTGATATGCTATGCGCGGCGCCGTCAATGCTTCTTGCTGTGCTCGCAGATACTGATATTGCAGCACTTGAGGATGCATGTAATGTGGTGGAAGTTCTGCACCTCGTGTCAATCCCCCATATGGGTTCACGACTTCAGCCTGCGAATAAAGGAAGATGTGCTGTTTTAAAGTAACTTTTCAAATGCGGTATCTCATTTTACACATAAAAAAGCATATGCAGTAAACAAACAGTTCTATTATTTAATATATGAAATAATTTAGTTAGTGTATAAGTACCTGGGAAGCATTAGCATGATGATGGGCAGGTGGGGGTAATGGAGGACTCTGGGATCGATGTGGGGGAACGAGTCCGTATTGACCCCCTGGCGATGGGGCAGCACCCGCACTTCCATGCTAGCCAAAACCAAGCATAAGTTAGTTTTTATGCATGAAATTTTCTTCTAAACTATTATCGTAAATTTAATTTCTTATCGATAATAGTTAATAGCTCGCAACAAATCAAATTGGTAGGAAAGACTATTAAACAATAATTGTAATATACTAAAAACAAAACAAAAGTTCGTGTATGCAACTACACTTACCAATGGTCCTTCGTATGTCGTTATTGGCACTCCACGCGCTTGAGGACTTGCTGTTGGTACCATAATGCAACCAGACATAGATACTTCGACTTTCGGAGGTTCCATAGAGCCCTGTAATATTAATTAAAAATAATTTCTTAATATGATCTGCATTATTGTGAGCAAATAACGATCTTTCTAACAGAACATGAAAATTCTTACCGGTGGTTTAGCTGCTGGCGGACGTGAACAGCCCACAACAGGTACCACTGCTTGCGGATTCAGGATGAGGGGCTGAGTAGGTGGACTTGCCACTGCAGGATTCACCATGGGTGGCACTACTGCTTGCAAGAGGTGAGCTTTTGGATTTAGAGGATGCGGTTGCCCATTTATACCCTTAAGAGTTGTAGGTTGCGAAACTGGTTGATGTATTCTCTGCAATGGTGGTGTTGTTACGTTTACCGGGTGTACACTCAGAGGAATCTTCTGAGGTAAATTGACAATTGTTTGCGTTTGCTGTTTGGCGGCTTGTAACAAATGTTGTTTGGGATTTGGTGGTACCCCGGTATTATTTAGTACAGGGGACATTGGTTGTCCCTGAACTTGAACTTGATTCTTGCCATTGATAGCATTGAGTGGAGCAGGTGGTTTCGCTCGCGGGCTTAAACTTGGAGATCCAATCGGTCCACTGGGTATCTGAAGATGAAGTCCTTGCGCTGGTTGCACTGGTTTAACGATGTTTTGTACTACAGACGGATTAGGTACACTCGGAACTGGCGGTTTTGTAATAACTGCTTGTTGTTGAGCAGGACTCGCTAATTTACTAGCATTCAATACGTGAGCTTTAAGGCTTGTAGGCTTCGGCTGAGGGGAACAAGTAGGTACTGGTTGCGGCGTTGGCACAACCGTGGCGGCTTGCATCGTGGTAACGGTCGTGGAAGTTGTAGGTGATTGAACCATGGTAATAGTAGGCGTCGCCTGAATGACTGGTGACGGTGGCTTCGTAATTACACTAGTTTGTGGCTGAATCGGTTGGCTTTGAATCGGCTGACAGGTCACGTGTTCTACAGGTTGGTCTTTCTTTGATTCTTCAGGTGTTGGTAGCATAATATTTTCCTGTATGGGTTTCACTCGTAATGGCTCTGGTTGTGGTGGACTGCTGCTGATAACAGCAGTTGGAGTAGGTCTAGATTCACACGCAACTCTGGCTGCTGATTGTATCTGACTTTGGACCGCACTTGTAGACACAGGTATGTATTGCCCCTCTTCGGATTCTCTCATTGGGATGAGCATACCCGTTACAGGATCAATTAGAGTTGTTGGCTCATGGGATACTGGCTTCTGTATCGGCAAAGCAACTACTGGATTTGGTTCTTCAACTTTGGGGGGTTCTTCCGGAATAGGCGCACTCTCTTCTTTAGTTGGAGCTTCTTGTGGAATTGAAGGTACCTCCTTAACTTTCTCTTCTCCGCTGTCATCATTATTTTCCGACGTTCGTCTAACAGATTTCCGACTACCTCTTGGTGATTTTCGAGGTTCATTGACTTGAAGAACTTGTTGCATCGATGACTGGATATTCCTTGGGGCATTGTTGTGCCTTGTGCTACGTCTAGTTGCATGTACACTTCCAGCAGCGCCGCTTGCCAATCCTTTATTAGCAGCTGATCCACGAACAACATCTTCGATAACATCATCTACAGTATTTCGACTTCCATCTCTTTCTGCCAATCTCTTCGACTTTCTGGTATTAGCTGCGGGAGAGACAAACTCCTCTGGTGGTATTTCTTTCACTGCTGCTACGTGTGTCACCGGCTGTGCATTTGGCCCCGAAAGATTTGGAACAGGGGATTTAATTGTCAGAATAAGTCGTGGGCGACCAGCATTGTCCTCTTCACTATCGTCATGGAACTCATAAACATCAGCCGGTAGTTTGTTCTTCTCGACATGATGTTTACTACCTCTGGACGTTCGCCCACCTCTTCTGTGAGTGACACTAGCAGTATTCCTGCTACCACGTCTTGTAGTGACGCCGCCACGACTTCCAATTCCTCGTCTACTTTTGGATCTACCACGACGACTACTCCTAGTTGATTCATTCTCGCAAGTCTCCACACCCTCATCTTGTTCTTCATTGCTAGCGAATGATTTCTTGCCATCACCATCCGGTGTGTCAGTGTCAAACCAGTCAGACTCATTCTTGGACGAATCATTGGGATCATTATTAGTAACTTGAGTTTGCGGTGCTTCTTCGTCACCATCATTTCCTTCGCCATCGCAGAGAGCATCCACTTTTTTGATTACGCTTTCAATGTTCACTTCCTTCGCCGACCAATAATCGCTATCTTCTTTACTATCCGCCTGATCTTCCTTATTCACGTCTATTGCGAGTGGATCTGTGCTCGGCTCCTTCAATGGATCCTCTGCTGGTTCCTCATTCATCTCCGTTTCCTCACTTTCTTTTGTAACTTCCTCCTCCTTAATTTCGTTTGGCATTTCTGTTTTAACCGTAGCATCAATTTCCACCTTTGGCAGAAGCGTTGTTTCCGGGACTTCAGTTTTAGGAATACAAGATGTGTTCTCATTCTTAATGATTTCTGGTTGTTCAAGCTTTGGTTTGATGTCCGCTTTAGCACACGTCTCACTCAAAGGAGCTTCCGGTTCCGGAAGAGGGAATTTGGCTTCTTCCTTAGGCGAGACTTCTTCTTCCTTCACAATTTCTGCTGGTTCATGCTTTATCACATCTAAAGGTTGCGTTGGTTGAATGGGAGGAGTAAGTTGCATTGGTTGGGCCGTCTGACCTATTTGTGTGTCAGCATCCAACTCCAATTCTTGCTCGGGTGGAATTCTGGATTCTATACATTCGATTACACTCGGTTCTTTGACGGGTGGTGTTGAGATTGATGAAACAACAGTGGGTGGTATAGTTCGAGCAATGATCGTTTGAGCAACTGTCGAAACAAGTGGTATATGTGGCTTTGGAATCTGAGCAGTTTGGGACACAGGAGGGTGTCGTTGGCAAGTACTAATTGGTATCGTTGGCTGAGGGGCTATACATTTTTCGTCAGATACCGTAACCGGTAACGTAGGTGTGAGTTGTTGCGAGACTATGGGTACAACCGTTTTGATGAGCGGCTGATTCGCTGGGGAAACCGAAGACGATCCCAAAGCGTGAACAACAGATTTATGAGCCAAATGAGGTTGTCCATGAGCTACGATCACCGGACTTGGTGTAGACGACCGTGGAATATGCGTCGTCAGAAGTTGCAGGCTTGATAAATCTGGTTTTTGCCTTGGTGATAATAAATTACTATCAGTTGTGATAGGCCCAGAAATTTGTTTCTGTGATCTGGACGTCAGCGCACAGGTGTCTGCCATAGTCGTCGGTTTTCCAAAGACAGGGCTGGATGTACTGGCATTAATATCGATCTTGGCTGTCTCCGGTATATACGTGGGCGGTTGATTAGGCGAAGGAACTTTGGGCGAAGTAGATGCCTTATTCGTGGATTCTGGTATTACTGCTGGCGACAATTTTGGCTCTTCCAAGCGTTGCGGTAGCTCATTTGGATTTACAGGAAGGAGAGTTTCAATGACAGACTTGCCACCAATCGTAGCATCCCTGGAGCTCTTGACTTGCACACCGGGTGCTAAGGGTGGCACAGGCATGTACGGCCGAGGTGGAATATTCAGCGTTAATGGTGGTAAACCTCCTCTTGGGTAACTTGGTGCAAGGGCTCGCATTCCAGGTGCATGTTGAATCACTGGTTGTTGGGTTGCTGCAGTAGAATATATCTGTTGCGAGGGAGCTTCAGGCCTGTGTGCTGAAACTGGAACGCTCACTGTGATTCTGGCCGGTGGTGGGGATGGTTTTCCGACATTAGGCACATGTGGACTCAAAGTTGGGTTGCGAGACCATTGACCATTGGGTGAGAGAGGTTGTGGAATTCTTGGCGATAATTGTGAGGGAACAAGAGGAGGTATTCTCGATGGAACCAGAGGCGGTAATGGCGTTAAGTTCGGAGAGGCAGACGAAGAAACGGGAGGAACACTTTGCATTCTTGGGGAGGCTTGACGCATTGGTACCATTTGTGTTTGTGGTGAAACCGAAAGTCGTTGATAAAGTGGTTGCACGCTGATGGGTGGTGGACGAGGACTTGCTGCCGTGATTCTT
This sequence comes from Ectemnius cavifrons, assembly GCA_964023945.1. Taxonomy (NCBI): domain Eukaryota; kingdom Metazoa; phylum Arthropoda; class Insecta; order Hymenoptera; family Crabronidae; genus Ectemnius; species Ectemnius cavifrons. The sequence continues at coordinate 8,320,105 of OZ030384.1, read as the reverse complement.
GGTGTTTCACTAGTAATAGGTACACTGCATGGACCCATCGTAGGTTGTTTGTACTGTGGTGGTGGTGACGTCGACGTACGATGAGTTTGCGAACCTCTTTCTGGACTGGCTACTGTAACATCTGGTTCAGTTGGTTCCATTAGCACTGGCTTCACTATCTCACGAGGCTTGTGCTCGTTTAGATTCCAAGAGTGAGCGATGACAGAGCTAGGTGGACTCTGGGGCTTCGGTGGTATTGTCGGAATTCGGGACTCAACAGGCTTTTCTGGGGTAGATAAGGCAGGTGTAATAGTCGTCAGTGTTTTGGTTGGCGATTTATAGAAGGATGGTATATCCGGTGTCTTTGGTGGTTGCGTAAGATCAAAGCTTTCGTAATTCGGATCTTCCTCGGTGTCCGTATCTATCTGGAGATCGTGCTCGCTCTGCGGAGTATCTGGTTTCAAATCTGCCTCAGTTTCCCCGGTGGAAGCATTGAGACTCTCGACTGCTTGTTGCATTTCTTCAACGTCTTCTTGAGGTGCATCTGCAGGTGGTTCTGTTGCACCGTCAGCCTCAGGTTCTTCTTCCTCCCCTTCGTACGAGAAATCTTCAGCAGAACCACCGAAGGTTTCTTCCAGTAAGGCTGCCACAGCATCCTCGGTTTCTTCCTGAGATATCGCTACGCGTGGTTTATCCTCTGTTTGTGTTGGCGGTGTACTTGCGGCAGTTACATCTGGTTCGTCCCTCACACTGCGCGTCTGACTACTCTCACGTTCTTCTGGTTCTGAAATACTCTTTACTGCGTTCTCATGGATGCTCTCATCGATTTCAATACCAAAGCCAGGAATAAACTTGTCCTTCTTCTTTTCAGGCTTGGACGATTGAATACCGCCCGTAACTACTGGAGGAGTAATAGCCGTCACCGTTGATACTGTAGTAGTAACCTTAGGAATTGGACTCAACAGGGTATCCCTCGGTGTTGGTAGAGTGGGTGACATTGTTTTTGGTATCAATGGACTGCTTGCTCTTGGTGGGCTTGGATCTGCACCCAAATATGGCAACTCTGTGCTCTTTTCATGGTGATGGTGGTGATGGTGATGGTGATGATGATAATCCTTGCGACTACGCTCTTCCTTCGACTTCTTTCTTTTCTTTTTCTTCTCCTTGACTTTTTCCGGTGCCGCTGTAGGTGTGGATGGTTCAATGCTGTCGTTATCGTCAGTGAATCTGAATACATCATGGTCGTTTGGTTCTGTACACGCAGCAGCAGGCTTCGGTGAACTAGGTAATCCCAGCAGCTTGGCTTCAATTTCTCGACCAGCTTCTGCCAAGTCCACACTGTTCTCATCCTCAGGTTGATGTCGGCGTTTCTTTTCTGTTTTTCGCCTTACTCTCTCGACGTCCAATGCTGGACTGTGACCACCGTCACTGTCAGATGCATAAGTGTTATTTTCTGATGGCATATTAGCCAGCCTGTTGAAGAAAGTATTTGGTGGATTATCATCGACATCATCGGATAGCGGACCAAAAATATCTTCCATCCGCTGCGAATCTCTCGCTTCTTGCCTATTGAGCCTCTTTCTTCTGGCTTTGGCTTTGTCCTCGGCATTCCTGTCTCTTCTTTTATCCTTTTTGCTGCGTTGCTTTTTCTCTGAACGTATCCTTTCTTCCGTGGACTCAAGGGTGCTGTCCACCCTTGATGGTGTGTTACTAACTGAAATGGATTCCGATGTGTGATTAGGTCGGGGCTCGATACTTCCAGAAACAGAGCTTGATTTGCTTTTGTGCTCAGTACTTTCTGAGGACTCGGTTTTCGAACTATCCTCCGTGGATATCGAGTTCTTTTGCCGCTTCTGCTTCTTTTTATGCGACTTTTTGCGCGAGTCCCTTTCATGATTATTCGCTACAATAGCTGGATGGTTACCTCGGAAACTGACCGGAACCCGCTCATCATCATCGGATGTTCGTGGTTCCTCCTTAACGGTGGCATGCACACTATTAACAACCACATCCGAACTTTCAAGAGGAGTTTGTTTCTCTTCAGTGTCTGCGAATCCAAGATCTACATCACTCTCGAGGAACCTCTCGGTCTTAACCACCTTTCGAATCTTGTTGTTAAATGATTCATCCTCTTCGCTAGTGTCTGAATGTATTCGAGATCGTGAGCCTTTCCGAGATAGGGACTTTGCTCTTGCTGAATCCGACTCGGATGTTGCCTCATCCTCTGTTAGAGCCTTACTACTGACAGAATCGCCGTCCCAAGATGTGCTTTGCTTCTTCTCTTCGCGCCTCGCTCGGCTCTGCTTCAGTTGAGAGAATTTATCCTTAAGGCGTACCTGCCGCTTCTCTTCTTCCAATTTCTGCATGTTTTTCGTCGAACGCGCTTTCACTTTATCGTACATACTAATATAAGCTGGCTCATCGTCCACGATGTCGAAGATAGAATGCTTCTTTGGCTCGTCACTGTCAGTATCTGTTGCTGATGGATGTCTAGTTGTTTGTATGTCGTGAGTCGACAAGGGACCGTCGTCGACGTCACTATGTAAATTCAAGGAAGACTGTTGCTGATGATGTTGCTGAGACTCTCGAGAATGATTCGACGCCTGCTCGCTTGGCGAGTTCGAATCGTTTCTTTTCGAGAGCTCCAATCTGGATAGGAACTCTTTATCCGGCTCATGGGAAACTCGGGGACTTCGCTCTCTGGATTCCTTCTCCGAACGACTACGTTTGCTGCGCTGCTTTTCCTTGCCACTCTCACGGTTATTATCTCTATTTTCCCGATTTGATTCTCGCCCGAGCTCGCCGTGAGTTACGTCTCTGCCCTCTTGAGCTGATGTACTGTTCTCCTTGCTTTCCCGGCTCTCCCTACTCTCACGGCTCGAACGATGAGAGTCATTACGATGTTTACGATCTTCCGACCTTCGATTCTGTCTAGGCCGGTCTTTGCAATCTCTTCTATGCTCCGATATTTTCATCCGTTTTGCATCATCTTCACCAGGTCCATCTTGAGATGAACATCTTCGCTTAATTGATACCGGCGCAGGAGATGTTTGGTTCTGAGACTGAACAGTGGACTGATGAAGATGATTTTCTGTAGGCTGCCTTCTACTTTCATCACGATCCCTTTTTTCCTTCTCCTTTTCTTCACGGTCCCTTCTCTTCTCACGTTCGGATTTCTCCTTTTCGCGCCTTTCTTGGTCTTCGCGCTCTCTTCTCTTATCACGCTCGTGTTTCTCCCGCTCCAGCCTCTCTCTTTCCTCTTTTTCTCGCTTCTCTTTCTCTGCCCGCTCTCGCTCCTCTTTTTCCTTTCTTCGCTCACGCTCAAGCCTTTCTTTCTCTTCTCTCTCGCGTTTCCGTTCGCGTTCAAGTCGCTCCTTTTCTTCCCGCCTTCTCTCACGTTCCATCCTATCTCGTTCCTCTTTTTCTCGCCTCTCTTGTTCTTCCCGTTCCTTTCTCTGACGCTCTTTCTCCTGCTTCTCACGCTCAAGACGCTCTCTTTCCTTCCTTTCCCGTTCCTCGCGCTCCCTCCTTTCACGCTCTTCACGTTCCCTTCGCTCCTGTCGTTCCTTTTCCTCCCTCTCTCTCTTCTCGCGTTCAAGACGTTCCTTCTCCTTCCTCTCTTTTTCCTTGAGCTCATTTTCCTCCCGCTCCTTTCTTTCACGCTCTCGTTCCTCGCGTTCTTTCCTTTCCTTTTCCTGCCGCTCTTTTTCAAGCCTCTCACGTTCACGCCTTTCCTCTTCCTTCTCCCGCCTCTCCCGCTCTTCGCGTTCTTTTCGTTCTTGCCGCTCACGATCTTCTTTCTCACGCCTTTCTTGTCTCTCGCGATCCTCCTTCTCTCGCCTCTCCTTTTCCTCCCGCTCTTTCCTCTCGTGCCTCGCTTCCTTACTTTCTTTGAATTCTCTGACATGACTATCAGAGTCACCCATATCATTTACACTTGCCGAGCTCTCTTTCTCATCCCGGTCTTTACGGGATCGTTCGACGTCCGTATCATCCTTGCGCGATTTTCTCTGACAGTCTTTATTTTTACTATATTTGGATTCCCTACCTTCTTTACTATCACGAGAGTCTCGGCTCTCTCGACTACTACTGCTGCTAAGTTCCTTCCTTGCACGAGCCCGAGGTACATCAGACGTAGAGGATGAAGATAACGAAGAAGAGGTGGAAGTGGGTACTGCGGAAGGAGGCGTTACAGCAGAGCTTGACGTCGTGGAAGGTTGATGGTGACTGCTGGATAGTGACGAGCATGTGCTTGTGGACGAGATCGTCGTAACCGTCGTCGTAGCTGTTATTGTCGACGTGGTGGTTGTAGTTGCAACTGTCGCTGTTGTCGCCGTACTTGAGAATGCGTTAATCGATGCCGTAGTGGCCATCGATGTTGAAGAACTCCCGGGCGCACTAAGTCCGCGACTCGTCGAGGCGCCGAGGGCATGAATACTACTTACACTACCGTTGCTGCTAAGAAGGCTACTAGCTGACGCTAAACCACTATTACTGCCGCTACTGGCTGCTGTTCCACTACCAAGACCGATTGGTAGAGAAACGGGTGGTAATTCGGGACTAACAGTCTTTATTGACGTGCCAGGTGTAATGGGGGTTGCCGGTGTGGGGTGAATGCAATTGTGCTGCACCGTATTCCGCGGGTCAGTTTTTAACGCGGAGGGCATCGTCGTCGTCAAGGATAAGCTCGAGGACAACGATGTGCTCATGCCAACCTGACTGGTCACAGATGAGCTACTGGTCAGCTGTACCGGCGGATGACTAGGAAATGGATACTGTAAGCAAACTTTACTAGTACAGCCTCCACTCGTCGGGAGGCCACTAGTGCTACCGATCATCGAACTAACGCCTATAACGCCGGTAAACTCTCTCGGTTCGTATTTTTCACTAAAGTTCTCTAACCGTTTAGAGTCTTCGTCGAACACACTTCTTTTGGCAAGAACTGACTTCACGATATCGGATGGCTGCACCTCGTGTAGATCCAAATCGAGAAGCTTGTGTCGAAACCTAAATCGTTCACTCGCGGTTGCGTCCAGCTTTGCCAGAGCATCACCCCCGGCAGCACTCAACGCTCTCGAACCAGACCACTTTTCGTATTTCTCGTTGAGGGAACGTATCCTCTCTTCGAGACTCGGAGATTGCGGTGCCGTTTCACTATCGGAACTCGTCGGGCTTGGACTTGGATGCCGTGGTGGCGGCGAAGCCGGTGGTTGCGGAGCAGCACGAGGACTTGGCGTAGTCGTCGCGTTACTACATGGTGGACTCGAAACTTTGGAAAGGCCGGAATTACTGGAACGCGTGCTACTACTATTGTTATTGCTGTTACTGGTGTTGTTATTATTGTTCATCATTTGGGTTGCGAACCTTGGCAACGGTAACGAGAGAGGACCCTCATGGCTTCTCTCTCGAAACCGCCTTGGCTCACTCGGCACCAAATTCTCCGGCCTTTCATCAACCAGGGGCGTTCCTGGACGAGATCCATCGTGGTGTTCGTGGTGTCTACTTGTAACATCACGTCGACGTTTACAAGGTCCTGCTCCCCGACCTTCGCAGCTGCCTCTCCTTGTTCCGTGGTGCACCACAACCTTACTGTCGCTGACTCGTCGAATATCCATGCCTTTCCGACTCGAATGCGACGTGACGAGTAGAGATGCAATCTCAGGCTCGTCATCTTCGCACAGTATTGTGGAAGACGAGCCATCCAGTTTCGCACGCTTTTTCGGCGCGAAACTAACTTCGTCTCCACTACTATGACATTCTTCGAGCTGTTCCAATAGATGCACACGCTCTTTCTGTAAATGCCTGATATCCGGCGGTGGCAAAAGTGGTGGTGGTGGGGCTGGTGGATCTACACTCGTGACAACGCTCTGCACAGCGTGTCGCCGGGACGGCGGTGGACAGTCATCGTCGTTGAGCTTTCCATCACTTAGCACACTACTTTGATAATCTTCGTGGCTGGCGCCGCTACCTTGGCTGAATTCATCGTAGCTACGGAAGCGGCGCGGAACCGGGTCGGTGTAGTCTCCATCATAGTACGAATCTTGGTAAGAGCGCCTACTGCTCCGCGAGATGGCTGTGGGGTGGGCTGGACTGGCACCTGGGGTGCTACCTCCTCCAGAAGTTCGAGAGTAACTAGCCGTCCTCGTCCGTGGTGGAGTTTCATAACGAGTGAAACGACTACCCGAATTTGGTACGGTAACCGAGGAGTCAAAACTGCTACGTTCCCTCCTCGATGGAACCCTGTAACAGAAACGTAGAATGCTATTACCAACTATTTTATGATTAAAGTACTGCGCATCGTGTATCGTACAATATCATATTATTACGCAGTGCGTAATAATCATAATTATGTACATACGTGACATCGAAACTCGCCGCAGGAGATGGCCTCGTATCCCAAGGTTTTTCTCCGGCGATTCCTTGCCGCTCTAGGTGTTCATAGAATGTCTCTTGGCATTCTCTGGAAGCGAAATCTACTTGGAGTCTGCGGCCTCGAAGTGCCGCTCCTCTCATCTCCTTTACCGCAGCTTGGGCGCAGCTTATCTGCTCGAAGAAGACCAAAGCGTGCCCTCGCTCCCGGTCTACTACTACCTGAGTTATTGGTCCGAATTGATGGAACTGCATATTCAGGTACTTCTCCGACATGCAGTCTAAAACATATGAAAAAACGTATTTTATGCGAACACACGTAAACAGTACGAATCGTAGTAAATACATATCAAAATTCTAACAATTACCTCCTATTCCATCAACCCAAACACAAGACGTGGGCATTGATTTTCCAAACCCGAGTTTTATTCTGTTCGCGCCCAGGTGTTCCCCATCCATCGACCTCATAGCTTTTACGACGCTACCAATGTCGGAATACTGACAAAAAGCATAGCTCGATACCGCGCCTTGCTTTTTGATATCTATTTCCTAAAAGGTTCGAAAGAGATTTTCATTGGTATCTCAAGTAAACTTTCTATTCTTTCTAATACTCTCAGGCAAAGGTGTTTGAAAACAGGAGAAAAGCTTTGTCCTCCATATAATTATCAAAGCTGAATATACTACATATGTTGCATTTAAAATGAGTAAGTGAGATGGAAGGAAGGGAAAACTGATGAACAGCACTCACTATTATCTCGCCGAAAGGCTCGAAATGCTTCCTAAGTTCAGACGCGGTGACGTCCTTCTCGAGGTTGCCGATGAAGAGCGTCCGCGTCGCCTTAGGATGGTATTCGTCGAGCTCAGCCTCGTACGGCCTGAACTCATTGTCCTCGACATCGTAGCCTTGGTAGGGCGCGACCTCGATCTTGCAGCCAAAAAAGAGTTTGTCGTGCGACACCTCGAGGGCCTTCTCGACGTCTTCGGGCTTCTTGAAGCAGACCAGGGCGTACCTGTCGCCTGCTGCGCCCACGACCTTCACCCACGTGACTTTGCCATGCTTTTTGTACTCGTGGAAGAGGCCGTCCTTGAGGGAAGTATCACTACTGCGAGCGGGTAAGTTCCGCACGCAGATCGCAAGGGGCCTGCGGTCCTCGGTGACGGCTGCATTTCCCGCACGATGAGGTGAACTACCGGGCGACGTACTGCCCCCGGAAGTACTGCCAGCGGAACTGCCGCTGCGGCTGCTGCTGCTACTGCCAGATCGGCTGCTACCGCTGGGCGAGCTGCTGCCGCTACGTGATTTTCTCCGCTGCTTTTTGTGCTGTCGTAGCGCACCGCCGCCACTGTTGCCGCCGCCTCCACCACCGCCTAGTCGAACAACAGCTCTAATGTAATCTACGCACGTACATTTAATTATTTTCATATGACCCATCGATTGCTCGGAGATGTTAATGGACTTGCGACAACAGGAAAGGATAAGTGAAGTGGAAGTTGCATGCTGAAGGTAAAATGATAGATGACTCAACAAAGTATAACTAGGATCGATTAAACAAGCGCATTTGTTGTCATCGTGTCGTGACTCCGAGTGAGTCACAACGCCATGCACCTGCTGGCGAGCAGGCCACGTGGTTGCGAGGAAGTAACACTTGACGCGAACTCACATGGTCCCACGGGAGTTGGGAAAGTATAGCCAGGCAGAAGCAGCGCGGGGATGTAATGCGCATCCACGGAGAGGAGACGCAAGCGTGGAGAGAGCGAGCAACTTGCACTCACTTCGAATGCAGGGAAGGCTCTCTCAGGCGGTTGGAGGAGAGGCATGGAAGATAGGAAGGAAGAGGAAGGCGAGGAGGAGGCGGTGGAGGTGGAGGTGGAGGTGGCGGTGGCGGAGGCGGAGGCGGAGGCGGAGGGAGAGGGTGGCAGAGGAGGGAAGCAGGTGGTAGGTAGGTGGTAGGTAGGTGTAAGGTGGGTGGGTGGATGGGTGGATGGTTGTGGGGGGCAATTACCTTGCTCGTCCTGGTAAGCGTCGTTGTTGGCGGGCGAGGGTGGTGGCGGCGCGTTGCCGTATCTGGAGGTCGTCGACTCATAGGCCGACCAGGAGGAGGGCGGCAAGCTGCCACGATGCCGATCTATGTGGGGCGGGGGCGGCGGCCCAGAAGCGTAAGGGCCGGTTCTTGGATAGAGCCGATCCCTCGCCCTGCTCGATGTCACGTGGTAAGAACTTGCGGGCGTAGGGCGGCCGCGGGGTATGTAGCCGCCAGGATCCCCCGGGGATGGGTCCCCCGGATGGCCGCCGACGACGACGCCACCGCCGCCGCCGACGCCGCCGCCCCCGGAGCCGACCACCCGGTTGCTCCGCTCGCTGCCGTAGAAACTGCTGTGGGAGCTGCGTGACTCAAAGCTCTCGCTTCCTCTCTCTCGATCCCGTTCTCGCTCCCGATCACGCTCCCGCTCCCGCTGCTCTCTATCCCGGTCCCGGTCTCTGTCTCGCTCCCGTTCTCGCTCCCTTTCTCTCTCTCGTTCCCGCTCTCGGTCACGCTCTCTTTCTCTCTCCCTTTCCCTCTCCCTCTCGCGCTCCCTCTCCCTCTCCCTCTCTCGGTCGCGATCTCTCTCCCGGTCCCGGTCGCGATCTCTGTCGCGCTCCCGGTCCCTCTCCCTCTCCCGGTCCCTTTCCCTCTCTCTCTCGACGCCGCCGACGCCGCCAGTGCTATTGCCGCCGCCGCTACCGCTGCCGCCGCCGCTGCCACCGCCGCCGCCACCACCGCCACCGCCGACCCCGAGCCCAAGCCCGAGCCCGAGCCCGATCCCGATCCCGCTGACGCCGCCGGATCCTCCACCCCCGCTGGCGCTGCTGCCGCTGCCACTGCTGCCGCTGCCGCCTCCGCCGCCGATGCCGCCGCCTCCGACACCGACGCCGCTTGGAACGTTAACGCCGCCGTTGCTCCCGCTGACCCCACTGCCAACGCTCCCAACGACACCGACGACGCTCCCGCCGCTGACAACGCCGGAACCGACGACGCTGCTCCCGCCGACGACCACTCCTCCGACTCCCCCGCTAACGCCGCTGGAGCCATGATCCTCCGAACTTCTGAAACACGCAGACATAACGTTACTCTCCTCTATCCTCCATGGACCAACACTCCTCCGCCAGCAGAGAACCTGGACCTCTACTTGGACACCTTCTCGGATCACGCAATTCCAATCCTCGGCCCAGACCCTCCACTGGACATACAACTCTTCCTTAATCTAGACCTCACATACAGACTCTCATTCTACACACTTCACAAGGATCACCTCTCTCAATCTTGGGAAGTAACCTCTTAGCTATACCATCGGCGCCAGTGTGCAAGACATACCAATCCTGCCACCTGAACTTAACCATACAGAGACATCACCATACTCCAGACAAGTTCCATTCCTAGATGGATTTTACAAAGTGCTCCGATAAAGCTTGCCAAGCGGTTGGCGGGATGCAGAACGGCGTATTGGGCGGGCAGTATGTATGTGCAAGCCGTAGGGCGAGCGAGATCACGGAGCCGGAAAACGCGAGAGTGGTGAGAGCTATATTTGCGAAGAAGCTTAATCCATCTCTGGCCGGGGCATAAATTTACTCGAGAGCTTCCGAGAGCGATAGATCCTTCCGCGCTCGGTAGTTAGCAGACGGGAAAAATGCTCGGCTTTTCAGGGCCCTCCAACTCCACCTACGTCTGCACGGCCTCCTGCGTGCGTGTACTCTTTTTACCTTCCGCACACAGAGGGGCAACTGGAACCCCCTCTGGGGTTGAAGTTCAAGAACATGGCTCGTTATCACGCCGGCCAGTTTGCACCGGCATGCATTTTACACCTCTGCCGTCGCACCGCTCGCATAGGTGGTCCTTCGCTCTTTCCCGTAACAAGATGCATCGGCGCAATCGCTAGCAAGGATCACCGGCCTTTCTCCCTGCCGAACCGGCGCTCATTCCGTTAGTGTGCGGCCATCGCGCGCTTATCTCCCACCTCTTCACCGAGAAACTTCGACCTGAATCTCTTTAAAGCCTGGATTACGCCTGGTCACCGCTAGTTTCTCCAACGATCTTGTTTACCCGCTCAGGTGTTCCGGCACACCATTCTCTGCATTTCCCGACTTCCCCCACATACCCACCGAAACCCTTCGTCCTTACTTCGTCGACTGAATTTTTCTGATCCTTGTCTCTCGACTATCTTTTTCTTTCCAAATACCAGAATATTAGGATTCTGAAGTCAAAATCTACTAGCAATAATTTGTTGTTTGTGAAATAGATGGAAAATACTTGAGGAGTAAACAAGGACAACTTGTGGCTTAGCTTGCAAGGGTGGATGACATTCAGTAGCACATCCTGGATGACTCTGGACGATATGATAAATGGAAGTAATTATATAGAGAGCTTCATGAAATTAAGGCCGGATTATTTGGTATCGGAACGTCGCGCATGCATCGCCCCTGCAAATAAAACGATTTGCATGCAAACAAGCCGGCCGATTGGTCCATCTTGAACCGGCTACAAGCGAATCTCATCAAAACTTTCGAAATCGCGCTCGGTCTGCTGATAACGCAACGCCGGTGATGAAACCTAATGAGATTTGCATCGCAAAATACGACCCTCTCCGATAATAACGCGTACGCAAAACGTGCGCCTGGAGTGTGTCCAAATAGGAGTCTGAATGTGAACGACGAAACAGTAAAATAGGTGGGCTGTACCGTTCAGGACCTTCTTACGCCCTTAACCTTTGGCGCTGCGATATTCGATTATAGTCGAATATTTCAATCAATAATACAGAAAAGTTCAAGATTCAAGAGAGTACTTTACAGGTGACACACACAGAAAATTAATTACTCAATAAGGATTGAAACAGCTCTGCCCATTAAGTAGTTTCGCAGTCGGGTTACAACGGAGAATATAAAAATCGTATAATTGATACTAAAATCGCGTGTGAAAGACATTCGTGGCAGGCAACGGTCCCTTTTCTACGAGCACATATTTCACCACCAAGTGCGTTTTGCCGTTAAGTTCCCCTGACAAGTTTCCAACGTACCAACGCTGGTACCACCCGCCGATTTCTCTGCCGATCTTCTCGTGCGAATGGACTTATTAGCACTTAGTACGCATTAGCACCGTGTGTTCCTTCTCTTTCTATTAAATTCACCGCCTTGACCTTTCCTTTTCAACAGCGGGCAGAACGTGCTCGCCAAATATTTTGACACACCTTGACATAGTTAAACGCGCAATTGGAAGCTTGTGTGGGCGACACAAGAGATTCGTTCACCGAGTCCGATGGACCATTCTGTCAGACGGCGAGCGAACAGTCGTCTTTTAACTAGAAGAGATTGTTACTATAAGGACTCTCCTGATCTCATAAAGCACATCCCGTGCACCAGTGAGAATCTCTTCAACTAAGAGGTCGTCAGCCAGCTTTATTAGTTGGTGAATGTCCACGCAAATTATAAAGAAGCATAAAAGGTTTGGAGCACAAGGGACTCCCGAATGACGCGCCTACGCCAGAACACCGATAGCTCGATCTTTATTCATTTAGTGGTTCCATAAATGTGACTAGGAAGAGCAATAAAGCATGCGTGTTTCTGATCGTAAAGAGTGGCACGAATAAGTGTGCTCGCCGGTGAGCCAGCGTCCCAGGAGGCATAAACTCTGCGAGGTGCGAATGAATTCCGTTTTAATGGCATTCGTGATGGGAAAGTCGAGGGCGGAACGAAAAAGACACCGAGTGCGCGCCAGTCCCTTTTTGTTCCAGGCCGCGCGAGCAATAAGATTACGCTTTCACGGGCCTGGCAGGGGAGCTACTGTGACGCTTGGAGAGAGAACTCCTAGACAGATATGTCCACGCAAGCGAGCGAGTAAGCGAACGCACAGTCGTAGCTCTTGCGCGCGAAGGACAAAATGATATACGTACGGTATCGGTCACGCGATTCAATATCGTCGCCCGGATGTGGAGAACCACGAGTCTTTGATCGGTCTTTCAACGTGCCAACCCAGCTCTCTGCCGTGTTTCGGCCCTCGCCACGCTCCGGCGAAACCCCTTCCCCCCGGTAATCCCAGGACCTTGCCACACTTTTCAAACTCCGAAAGCGCTCGGCCATCTGAGCAAATTGTGTCTGCGCCACGAATCCGTGTCACTGTATCGTCCCGAGGTCGGCAAGAAGAGAGCCAGTGGACGATGAACGGGCGATAAAAGCGATAAAAGCGAAGGCAGACTTAATTTATCGTAGCCCTGCGTGTTATCGATGGCCCGCGCTAAGCTGCAACCTTTTACATTTAACGATAGGAAGCTATCGTGTATCGCGCCCGATAAACAAGAGCATTTTTTAGCCGCGTTCGATAGGTAAAAGCGGCGAGGACGAAGCGAAGCGTGAGTTGCAGGGCGGAGAGGAAGATCGGTGCAGTTTTATCTGCCGGCGGCCAGAAGAGAAGTATTTACGATGTTCCGCCGGCATCGAGCAAGTCATGCAGCAGTAGGTGTAATTCTACTTCCTTGTTGTGACGGCCGGTACACGATTGTACAATTTCGTAGAAACTCTCGTGTCAAGCTGCTACATCCCGCCTTCCCTTCAACCCTCTCACACCCTCGCCCAGCCGAGTATACGCTCCAATAGCTCGGCGGCATGTGCACGTTATGCCGCGATAAGCGACGATAAGATATTTTCAGGGTCGCATTAGTATATTCGCGTATGATCCCTTCGACCGCCTGTTAGTTTCCAACTATTAACTTTGTTCCCAACTCCTGTCTTCCTGCTGCTTTGCATGTGTAGATGTTCTGCATCCCGGTTACATAGCGTCACGCACGATTTCCAGATGAAACTTCAGCACCATTACGCTGCTTTACCAAAGTTTGCCGACTTCTGTCGTTGAGACAGGAATTCGTCTTCTCAGCAAGAACATCGCTGTATTGACAGCTGCGTCGATTTCAAACCTTGTTCCTTTTCTAGTCTAGTCTAATTTCCACCAACTCCCCTGTCGACATGCATAAATCACGCCCGATTGCTCTTGGCAAATAAAAAGAAGCACAGGCATCGTGAGTCATCGGGGTGCGATAATTAGACGCCAACTACTAAAATATTCGCCTTGGTATCGCGAAGAGGTCGTTGCATAACGAGGTGTCTCGATCCTCCTATCGTACAAGGTCCACATTCTAATTTCAAAGCATCGAGCGCCGACAGTGCGCGTTATGAAGTCCACTGGTATACTTATAGTCTAAATCCGTTAGTTACTGGGGACTCCGCAAATCATAATTTCTCTTTCGAGGTTGTCCTTGCCGAAATTGTAATATCGAGAGCGAGGACCAAAGTCCGCCGCGCGAGTGTGTCTCTCTCATTGGAGGTTGCTGGTATCAAAAGTTTCATGGGATTCTCGGGCGTCTCGGGAAGAAGATCGGAGGCAAAAAGTCACGAGCGGACGGATACGGTGAAGCCTGCACCAGCGAGGGAGGAGTTTCGTTCCATGCCGAGCGACGTCTCGCTCCGTTTCGAGCCGGGGGACGAGGGCCCGTAATCCCATAACTACGTTACTGACAGTTAAGCCTCCTCTCCTTCTAGAGAGAGAAAGAGTGATGGAAGGGGGGAGACTGAAAGAGAGAGAGGGAGAGGAAAAGAGTCCCTCTCCACTGGCTTCGAGGTCTCGCTTCGCTGGCGCTTGAGAGCGTTCGGCCGAGCGAACGCATGCCCCCGAGAGAGAAGGAGAGGCTACAACGTGGCAACGTTGCCACCGACCACGTCGTCGTCACGGTCACCTGACTTTTCGTGGAAACTCGATGTGCTGGTGTGGCTGTGTGCTCGCGCACCATGATAAGGTGTAAGTCGAATGCCAACGGAACGTGTGCGCGCCACTTTTATTTCGCTCTGTTTCCGTGCCGATGTGGCATCGATCGCCAGCCTCGACAGAGAGAACCGACACCCGTCGCTCGCTTCCTCGCTTGTTCTCCGTATTCTTTGCTTTGATGCACCTGAGAAACGCGTTAATTCTGGCCCACAACCAACGCGACACAGTGGAGAAAGTGTGGAGACGCTTCACGTATGGACTGAAACGTCCCCGCGCAGTCAAGCTGCCGGGTATAACATTGTCACGTGGCTTCGGTGAAACGTGCGACTTGCAGGTTTCAAAAGATACGGACTCTCCTATCTCCTTCTTGGGATTGCGAGGATTTTACTGATTGCATTACTGCTAAATAGTTAAGAGAACAACGTAGGAGTAAACAACCGGATCGTATCAGTACAATAATGTACAGAGCACTGTCCGGTTGCTTTAGAATATCTTACAAAGGAGATGGCTGTTGTGCGTATGTCACCAAGTTTCCGCTTTAGTTTGAGAAACTACTACTCTAAAATGGGGACATCGGAGCCCGCCGGCCGTAGAGAAGAAACTCTATGCCCGCGAGATGTTTCGCATATGCTAATTCTAAGATCCATCCGTTCCACTTTCATCCATTAGCGAAGTCATTAACCGGTGTCGCAAAGCAGCAGCAGCAGGTAAACGTGAATAGGTGTGTGCCGACCTACACCCACGTCGACGCATGTACCAGCCGTGCGCGGGCGCGAGCGCATTTAGAAAAGCAGGGTTTTCTCACGGTGAGCCTGCAGGCTTTCTATACTGATAATGTGTCGACGCTCTCGAAGCGAGCCACCTACGAAATGTGGACGAAGGAAATTAGTGCGGCTCCCGCGGGATTCTTACTTTACACACACACACACACACACACACACACACACTTGACTTTTGAAACGAATATGTTTGCCGATCGTAATCTGCCTGACTACGCGTAGTTGACTCTGCTCAGCGAGAAGGCGTCGTTTTAATCGCACGAGTTGCATCTAAGCTCGATCGCTTCCAAAAAAAAAATCCAGGCTTTGCCACGAGGCAAACGCGTCACTCTTTCATGATACACTATCTATGATGCACTGCGTATTAAAGCGGAAGCGAAGATTTCGATTATTCAGTCGAAAATAGCCAGACTTGCATCGCGTCCAAATGCATTCTGCGGAAGTTAATGAGAAGCCCGCCGCTCGCTAACGACATTTCGATGTCACTTTACCTGGCGTGACGCGCCATTCAACTAATTCCCATGACGTGACTCATCCGAAAGCATCGCACACACACACACACACACACACACATACACACACACTTGTTCTTTCATCAACGATAATATCGGTCTGCACATGCCGTTGACTCGAACTACTATAATACTCGGGTATAAAGAAAAATACGTTGTGTTTCTCGCGCCATACCGAGCAAAGCCTAGCCTTCCGATTAAAGCGCCAATTAAGATACGGCTGGCATTAAGTGAGTGATTCACCCACATTAACGTCGGGAGGATTGGGTCTATGAACCGTACAAGCCAATACAATTACAAGCTTGAGTGGCTACTTCTCGGAAGGCGGTTGGTCTATCTTGTCACACTGCTCGCTGATAATGGATCACGTAACATCGCAAGAGAATCGTGTCGCAAGAGAGGTGAAGGGATATTCTAGAGGAATCGGCAAGGAAGGAAAGATTAGTAGGAGTGTATGTGGGTATGTAATGTAGTATGGGTGCCTCTACCACATATAAGAATACGAATTGAAAAACAACTCGTTCTCGAAGTGCATTAAAAAAAAGGAACATACCCGTGCGAGGGAAACCTGTGCTGTAGATGCTGCGGCTCGTAGTATTGTGTGGTAAGGGCTCGTTCGTCCAGGGTGTGCTCAGTCGCGTGGGCCTTCGCTGCGGACTTGATATCCATGAACGCCACCGTCGCGGAGGCACCCCCGGTGCTGCTCGAGAAACCGCCGACCCCGCCGCTGCTGCCAGAACTCGAACCGGAACCACCCTCGTTGCCTTCTCCGAGGGAACCACCGGAACCTCCGTCCACGGGGCACTCTTCGCCCCGTGGCAGCAATTTGACGCTCTGCACGCGTCCATACCTGCAATTACAACAGCAGACCATTAAGAAATGTCTGTCACTGGCAATATAAGATTTTGTTCGAGAAATTATGTATAACTTGTAGGACAGTGATTAAGGAATATGTTCTGATTGACATTCCATAAGGAACCCGAACGCCTCGCATGCAATCCTTGTGTGGTTGTTTCGTGTGTCGGGGAGATATTCTAGTCAGGTTCAGTTAGGATTTGGAAGAAGGGAGGGAAAGATACGAGGACGGAAGGCCTGTAATCCTCTGGCTCCAGGAGTGCCTCTATTGATACCCGACACGAGGGCAGGAAATTAAATTGGAGGAACAGCGAGAGGAGCTGGTAGATCAAGCCGTGAGGAACGGAGGACGAGAGAGCAAGAGACATTGCTCGAGCGACAGGACCTTCGATCGAAGTGTTCCTTCGCCAGGGTTAGATCTACGTGAGGTCACAAGCTCAACTACCCTCACAGAGAAGCCATGGTTACCGAGTAAGCTATATGCCATAAGACGTAATATTCTGAAAAAGGTTCTATAAATGTATACTGTAATCTTCACTTGAAACTGCGGAGAATCGGGGGCAAGTGGTCCACCCGTAATTGACAAGAACTACATGAAGAAGGCAGCTCTCTGAAACAGAGTGTGCTTGGTGCTCTTTGCCAGTGGGTGGCCGATGGCGGAGGCACAATTTCAAATCGGCGGCCTTAAAGAAAGCGCAGCTTGTTTTCGCCCTATAGAAAACTGAGATATTGAATTTCGACGAAATTAAAGAAAACAAAGTGCGCCAGAGTTGTTTCTGGCACACCTTGTGCCGAGAGGGGTGTACGAAGAGGCGGAGGGGGCGACGGAGGGAGCCGGGGGCGCAAAGTGAAGGTGATCCAAGGAGGACGAGCGTTAGAGAGGCACGGGTAGGGGGTAGTAACCGGGTAAAAAGTGGGGATCGGAGGATTGCTATAGGCCGGTCGAAGGAGAACGATGACGCGCAAGCGCAAAGACGTTGACGATCGCGGACAATCCCGGGGAGTCGGTCGTCTAATCTCGCGAGAGTCGCACGTATTTTCCTGCACGCTCCTCCGAGAGGATCCATTGTCTTTTAACCGGATTACCGTAACCAGTAAGGCAGAAGGGAAAAATGCACATCTGTAGTCTCTCGAAACTTTGTTTCGTCGGGTTTGCCGCAGGCGTCTCAGTATAGGACGCGCGAGAGGAAATGCGTGAGAGTCTGAGAGTCGGGTGGCGGTGTCAGCGACGCCATTTCGCCTGGACTAAACGTGCGCAAACTATTTCCTAGATATACCTCCCGCGGGACTAAGCGGAAAGGTGTGGACGGCCACCTGGCTATAGGGAGAGGAGAGGAGAGAGAAATAACGAAGGGACAATTAGTTTCTGCCGATTGCTTTAACTGCTGCTATCGTGAAAGACTGGCCGGGGCGTGGTCCGTCGGTCGTTCCATATGCGTGCGATTCTCGATAGCGAGGAGACGATGCGAAGCCATTTTCGTACTGCCTGTGTGCGCCTGCCTGCCTGCCCGACTGCCTCGTCTCTCCACCTTTCTCGTTCTCCTGTTCCTCGAGTTTCGAGCGCGTTCCCAGTCACCGAGTGCCCAATGCACGATGGACGATCATCGAGCCTCTCGAGCCATCGCGGCCGAACTGTTTCCTTGACTACTCTCGATCTCTCGGCAAGGAAGATGGGGAAATATTACGTAGTACAAGCACCACACACGCATCCTGTGGAAGATCTCTCGTACCAAACACGGCAGCCGAGAAAGTGCCGCTGCCGCCCTGCTGCTTGCTACGTGCTCTCTTATAGCCAATGGCCGCCCTTACGTTGCGTCCGCCGTTCTCGAAACGCAATATCCTAAAGTTCGCTCTACGCCTCTGCCCCTCGGAGGATATTCCGACCACCTTCGATCAATTGTGATATGTGTGCTGTGCTGCTTCGCTGCTACTGCTGCTTCTCGGAATTCTGATCCTCTCCGAATGGGCCATCCCCGCTCGTCAGCTGCCTTTATCACGCCCGACAATGCCGCGCGACAATGGAATGAAGTGCAAAACAGTGAATATATCGGGAGAGGATTATAAACGCGATTCCCGTAATCTAGCCTTCGGCCGCTTTTTCTGCTGCGATATTTTGCCAGAGAGACCTGATCGCGCTCTGTGTTCCACCGCTGGGAGTCGCTCTGCCCCTTCCGCCCGATCCCCTCTCGCCCTCCTCTCGCTCGCTCTCCTCACCATCATCCAACGACTCCCACCACTTCCATCCTGTGCGCAACCCTTGCCCCTCGGCCCCTTTCGCTTCCTTCTCCCACACTGGCGAGATAATGCGCGCCCGAGCGCTCTTCTACACACACATACAGGCATACAGGCACCGACCGACAGTCGAAAGCAGGAGCGGCGGCGGCGGTGGCGGTGGCGAGGCGAGGCAAGCGGCGAGAAGCCTTGCATATAACGTGGACACGGCCGTTTCTGTGGCACACATGAGTGAAAGCGGGTGAGAGGGGAGTGGAGGAGAGCGGGAGGAAATAACATAGCCGTGGCGAGGAAGAGGGAAAAGATCCAAGTGCCACGGTGGCTGGCTGGATAGCTTGCTCTGCTCGCTCGCACACGAACGCCACGAACCGTCCGTATATCCCATTCCCCTCTAGACCCTTGTACCATGCTTGTTGCCTCTGCTGCTGCTCGTCGAGGAATTTTGCTCGATCAGCCTCGATTTCCTTCGCTACACGACTCGATTCGCCTGCAGAAAAGATCCAGGCTTGTATGCGGCGATAGCAGGAGGCTACTCCGCAAAGCTTAAGAGTCTAGGTCAGAAAGGGTGCTTTCTCGCTTGGCTCGCGCTATTCCTCGTCAGGAGAGAGTCAAGCGTCTATTTAGATGAGAGCCATAATCGCGTACCATATGGGGGAAGAGACGTCTGCAAAAACAACTGATAAGCCACGTGTATCCGGCCGCGCTTGGAGAGAAGGAACATGCGAATTGAACGGCTTCTCGTTTTGTGTCTTTAGTGTGGGGACGAAAATCTTCCACGAGCGCAGCAGTGCCGTGGTGAGAGCATACACTGCCATATCTACGAGAGTGATCGATTTTCGTGGGATCAATCCCTATCGATAATACGATTTAAAGCGACGATCCATAATGAAAAAGTGCTATCTGCAAATGGAATTTCGTCTAGAAGCGAGAGTCGTCTCGCCTATGGCAGCTGCCCGAGCACGATCGTTTGTCTTTCTACGTTTGAAATGGAAGACGTACAGGAAATCAATACATCGGACCATGGTTAAGAGGAGTTTGAGGGGTGTGTATGAGAACGGGTTCGAGAGGGAGAGAGGGACGAGGGCACCTCGTAAGCCCATCGGAATCCTACGAGCAATCTACATCTGTCTGTTTCATTCGTCAATTGTTAACGATAGTCCACGATCGGGAGGAAATCGAGTAGAGACGGCGGTCCGTGCACTCAGGGGGGAAGCCATTTCCAAGTGCATCCGAGCCGGCCATCCCAGAGAACACGGTAGCCCGTGAATGGACATTCTAGAGCCGAGCAAAGTGCTGGTTGCTGATGGTGCGTAGAGTTTAATGGTCGAAATAGAACTGAAAAGGTGAACACTTCCCGATATGCGAGGACGAGCGAGTCTCGAGAAGCAGGAGGAATGCTGTGCGCCAGTTCCAACACTCGGCGTGAGACTGAGTTTGCGTGGAGGCCTCCTTCCTCTTCTATCCGAGATCTCGGAATTCCAGACGCACCGCGGGTGTGTCGATCCTAGCTTTAACAATAGCCGGGGATTCTACGGTTCTGCGAATAGCAAGCCGGATAAAAAGAACTAGCACGCAGAACGTCCACTGCAGGACAACAACGAACAGAGAGAGAGACAAGGCTTTTGTTCCTCGGCTCTTTCTCGTTCCCCCCCTGGTGATCCCCATGCGCGCGCGATTCCGTTCTGGCTCTCGCCAAACTGAATAAAAAAGCGCCTGGTGCCACAGGGACGCTGGTACCTCCGGGATTCTCTATGGGAGGTTGCCGACTAATAAAAATACAGTAAAACGGCCTGCCGTCCGGCGTATCTTCTTCTTTCCTCAATTCAATGATCCGATACTAACAGCAATGAATAGTGATCGGTTCATTAAAGAATTGAAAGATGCAAGGTCCGCATAATCAATCGTTAAATTGCAGTACGTCTAAAGCTATCGTATGCGAAAAGCAAGCGAGTCGAGTGCCGTTGAGTTGGAAAGTCAGCAAGCAGGAATACGTGGCGCAGAGCGTGCAGGCGGATTATAAAGTACAACAGACTTGTGCTTTGTAGACGGGCGGAATGATCGGTACTAGGAGCAACCGCCCTTCAGAGGCAAGGGCATTAGGGACTGCTAGGGCTATGGCACAGTCGAGCAGAACGAAAGAGGAGGCCGGGCAGAGCGCATAGAGCGAAGCAAAACTGAGGATCAGAGCGGCGAAGTAGAAATGGCAGCAGCGCCGGGAGGCCCCAACGAGGCCGTGGAAGACGTGGCAACAGTGCTATGACTCAGCTCTCCTCGTTCCAACCATTACCCCTGCCCCTGCTACCGCCCGGCTATCCACTACGCAGCTGACGCCCTTCTCCTCCGGCATGGAGTTCTCCGCCAGGCGGATACGACTCGATTCTATCCTTCCTCGTGTTGTGTCCCGGACTGCTACGCTCTCGCTCTTTCCCTCTTGCCTTCGCCACTCGTACAACGCCCTCTCTCTCCCTCTCTCCAACTCTCCCCTATCGGCTTACCGCTCCTTCCATCGCTCCCCACCACTCAAGCGCGACCCCGACTCGCTTCTACTCTCTTGGGATTCTGACAACTCGTTTCCTCCCACCCAGCCGGCGGCAATGAGCACGGGCCGATTCCTACACGGCGTCGTCGTCGCCGTCGTCGTCGGCGGCGGCGGCGGCGTCGTGCCACGGCCGAGAGACGAGCGTGCAAAGTCCCCTTTGGAAGAAAAACACCTCTCCGCCATCCGCTCGCCGCTCCTCGTCCACCCTTCCTGCTGTCTCTCCTCGTTCCTCTTTCGCGCCCGGCACTCTCCTCACGGATCCTCTCCACCCGCCCCTTGTCGACCGATGTGCTAGCTCGCCCTCGGTCTTTCTCGTTTTTTTATCCCTCTCCCGTCTTTCCCTCCTCCACGCCGCACTGGCCCTCCTCCCGTCGGATCTCGCCCTTCCACACCACCAGCAGCAGCACCGCCGCTCCAATCCCCCATTCCCCCGAGAGCAAGCGAGCGCCGCTACGTTTCTTGTGCTCTCTTTCTTTTCGGGTTCGTCTCTCTTTCAGGGCCGGCTCTCTTCCTCTGCCCCCCTTCCAACTCTTCTTCCTCATCCTGCCATTTCGCTCCTGTATACCGCTGCCGCTGCTGCTGCCAGGCCCCGAACAATGCAACGTGATCCAGGTGCAGGGAAAAAGGACGAAGGCGAGGGTCCAGCGGCTCTCTGCTAGCCCGGTGGAAAAGAGAGGAGAGGGATAGGGACGCGCGCGCTCGACCCAGCTACCCTGCCAAGAGAACGCGTGCTACGTGTGCTCTGCTCCGCTCCGCTCTGCTCTGCTGATCTCAAACGAAACGCAGGCAGGCCTGCCTACGGAATTTACACGCAAACGTTCATCCCACGATTCCTCGAATTCTCACTATCCTTATGTAATAATTGTTAATCCCGTGCGTCCGCTCTACGGATAAGAGTATTCATAATCTGAGAAGAACCGGGGAAAGTTGCTGAAGGAATAGTTGGATAGACCAAAAGGGCAAAACTCAGTGTACAATGTTTGTTAATGACACCATCGTGCATTAGCTAAAGGAGGAAAAGTTTTCGATAACCGAAAGGTGAATGGTGGAAGAAGTTATTTAACTCGGGTATTCCCTCGGAATCGAGAAGTCCGGGGTGACCGTGGACGAGGATGCAAGTTTTGCCCGAAGATGGACTGGGCGCTCTCGCACCGACAGGAAAGTGGCTTCCTGCAATTGCGATTGTACACGTTGACCAAGTGCCTCTTGTCCGTCCATTTGTCAATGCGCTGCACACTACAGTCCCGCCTCGGCTTCCTCCCACCCTTCCCCTTCTTTCCTATTTCGAATGGCTTGATATTAATCTAGTCAATAATGGACACGGCGCAATTTGTTGCCGTCGTCGGTGCACGAGAGCTTCGCGTGTCATTTTTACACCGGCGAAACGATCACGAGTCCGATACGCGCTGAGCCTTGCGCATGTTTAGATGCAGTTGCCATTGTCGTTGCTTACCTGCGCGCACGTAAGCCAGAATGATAAATTCACCGGGTCGAAGTTAACAAAACACTGCCGAGAGTGAGAATTGTTCATGTAGATCGAGATGTACGAAGGCTGAGATTTCTAGCATTTTAAAAAAGCAACCATTCGATAACAGCAGGAAATTCCTGTTGAAAGTGTCCGGACATTTCGGCCGAAAAGTGTGAGGAACGCAATTCACTATAATTCGTCCGCTCACGAATTTAAACGTGGTAAGAATGGCGTGCGTGTTCCAGTGCCTTAAAATGTGGGTTATCAGATATTTCACTCGACGATAAGGAAGTACTTTCGTACCTCAGGAAGAAATTAAACGAACTCGTGTGTGCTATAAATAGAAAACTGTAAATTCGACACTTTATGTCTTCACTTTTTTACACCCCACCACCTCCTTTGCGCACAATGTTTCATTATTAACCAACGAAAAGAGACAAGTAGAATTCCATAATTCGTGCAGGATGACGCAAAGCAGGCAGCGAGGACTTCACGGTGACAAAAAAATGGCCGGGCGATAAATCGTCCAGCACGGAAGGCGTTCTTCGATTATCTAATTAATGCGGTAACCCATTAGTATAAATACACGGGCGAATATACGATCACATGCAAATCACCTGGAGAAACGGCATAAACAAGGTTCAATGCACGTCAGAGCCTTTCCTGGAGATCGTTCCGTTAGGTGTGGCGAATACAAGCACTCTCCAGTGAACAACTAAACCAACACACATCCATTGCCATCGCCGCAGAGATCATCACCCACTGCCAATGTGTATATGTCAATACACAAAGTAAGTCTCGAACCAATAAAAAAGCAGACAAGCGAACTAAAAAGAACTGGGCTATGCAGCAAAGAAAGCGCGAGCGAGTGGAAAGTTGCACGGTATTGTGCGAGATGGAAAACACTGGGTGGACAGCAATGTCAGCGATAGCATGCCTCGATTATTCACGCTACCCCACTCTCCGAAGGTTATCGTCACTCGTTATTACGTACAATGAGCCTGTCATGACTATCTGCTTCGAGTCACAGGCGTCATCGAACGTTTCCCATCATCCTTTCCCCCAACTGAAAGAAACCCATACTGTGAGCACTTTCGCGGAAGGGTAGGATAGTCGCAAATGAAGGAGAAGCTTTCAAGTAAAACCTAGCTCTTTCGTTCATTCAAGCATAGAGGAGGTTCCTGTTGCTGGTAATGATGAGAAAGAAGTGCGTTGGCCGAACAGTTAGAAGAGAGCTAGAAAGCTAGAGGGAGGATCGAAGGCGATCGAGGCAATAATTCATGCGTTATCTGTCGTGGCGTTCTAATAGGGCGAGGGAGGAGCGAGGCGGGGGAGGCGGGAAATAGTCGGTGGCGAGGCCGACGGCGACGGCGGCCGCGTGGGTTCGAGGTCGAAGCCGCTCAGAGAGTCACGTTGGGCGACTGCCGGCTACGACAGAACGGACAGAGAACCGGCAGTGCCGTTATTTTAATGCAGATACGTGGCCCGGACGAGAATGAAAGGCTGCGCGCGCGACAGACACATTTGCACGCAGAGTCTGTCTCTGCCACTGCTCTCTTCGTACACCAGGGCGAGTGACGCCGTCGCCAGACCAGCGTCCGTCTCCACATCCTATTCCTATAAGCATTCCCCTCGCAATCTCTCAGCTTCGTTCTTACCAGTTGCAAGACCCCACACGCTCTATTCACCAGTTAAAATATTTGATATTCGCAAGCTCTCCTACACATTCAACTCGAGCGTAACTATAACGTTAAAAGGACTTAATGGCTCCGAAGGTAAATCTGGGCGCAGCAAAGTTCTAAGGAAACGGGTACTCTTTTATTAGGATTGGCTAGAATCGTTATACTACCGGGGCGTGTACGGAACGGTTTAAGGCCCTCTAAGTGATGCAAATGATTTACCAGATGACGAACTCTACGCGGATGTCTTTATGACGCACTGGGTACGCAGCGACATTTGGAAGTTTATAGTAGACCCGAGCCGGACTGTGGCTGGTTGCTTGGCGATCTGGAGTGTTCCTTGGCGATACCTGGCGATAGCCGGAACGAGCCGGGCTTCCCAGAATATCAAGTTCCGAGGCGATCGGCTCGAGGATCGAGTGAAGGCGCGGCGAGGAGTGTCGCAGGCGGGCGTGTTCGGGAGCGAGGGCGCCGGCCAGGTCATAAAAGAGATCGCCGGGCGGAAGGTGAAAGAAAGGTGAAGGAGCAGGCAGTCGAGCGGGGCGATGGAGAGCAGCCTACATAGGAGGGAAGCCGTTGGAAAGAGAGGAAGGTACGAAAAGTAACGGTAGTCGGCATTACAGCCACTGCGCCCGGCCGGCGTGCCTATATTCCAGCAAGCCGACGACGCGTTCGTCGCTCGGTGCCTTCTGCCTTCCTTGCAGGAGAAAGCCGAATCGTGTCTTTATATTGCACCCCCGTCCTCTCCTTCTACCGACACCGTGCGAGTCCCAGGCAAAACAAAGTGAACAAGAAGCGCGCAAGACAATGTTTACGACGTATGTCTGAACGACCGCGCTTCTTCCGCAAGTATTAGAACATAGCCGTGGAACGTGCGGAGCGATGCTCTAGCTGCGTATACCAGACGTTTTTCAATTTCGTAGAGTCAATATTACAATCTCTAAGTAATACAGAACTGTAGGACACAAGTAACATCATTCGATTCAAAAGTCCCTCAAACTGCGGCAATCTTCCTACACTAAACCACAGGAAAGAATCTATCAAACACAAAGGACAATCGAATTCCTTGGTCCAACATTACCATGAATTCCCAGATTAATTACACTTCGACGGAAGCTTGTAGTTGTTTCTCTCTCTGCGTCATGCCTTGCCGTGGAAAATATGAATGTTTCATGGATCTCTGTGTGTGTGTAAGTGTGTTCGCTGCCGGTCCCTGGCTCGCTCGCTCGCAGACTAAGTGCGTGCGTCGAGGAAACAAGTACGGCTGGTAGGCAGAGAGGCAGGCAAGCAGGCAGGCAGCAGCGTGAGAGAGGACGTGTAGGGCGGGAAAGGCGTACGTTTAAAAATATACTCTCTACAACAGGCAGGTCGCTCTTTCTCCCGCTCTACTGTTGGCTGGCTGGCTGGCTGGCTGGTGGCGTGCGGCTTTGAGTCTTCGAGAGTTCTTGCAAGCGGCGAAGGAGGGTTTCTTCTCGAGGCGAGGCGAGGCGAGACAGAGAGAAGCAGGGAGCCAGACGAGACACGGAGGACTCTGAGAAAAGCCGTGGAGGCTGAAGCTAGAGAGAAAGAGAGTGCGAGGGGGAGATGGAGGGGAAGAAAGACGGCGAGAGACTGCCACGAGTGACAATGTCTCCCCGGGAGAGAGGTGGAGAAAAAATGCGTTAGCAGCAAGGAAAGGAAGGGAAGAGAGTGAGAGAGGGAGAGGAAGGCGACCTGCAAGCCAGTGGCGTAATTTCTACGCCGAACGATTGCAGGTGCACACACCGGGACTATTTCAAAAGAGACGCGTGTGGAAACTACACTCGCTCCTATCTCTTTCTCTTGCTCTATCCCTCATTCGGTGTGCTGCTTGCTCGCTGACTGCCCCGAGTTGCAGGAAACCACGTTAGTGTAACGTTCCCCCTTGCGTTCCCTGACTCCGACCATTTGCGGCCATCCGAGTGTCTGAGAAAAGCCAACTCCTTCTATCGCCAAGATGACAGGACAGTAATTGGAAGCTAGTTAAGTAATAAAAGCGAGATTTTTGTCCTCTTGCGAGATATCCTTATGTAAACAGTGAACAAAGCCACTCGGACAATGCATGCGACAGCATACACTTGTGTTCACAACGGATGCGCTTCGATGTACGCTACTCAAGGCGATCCGCAAGTATTCTCAATTCATTTTCTACGCTATTCGGACAAATGCGATTCGAAGATTACAGGTGCATTATGTAAAGTCCCATGATGATAATAGGTATTGAAGAATAAATTATACGCATTTAAGAGTCATCGAAGGATTTCTGACACATGGCAATCTGTTTGCTGGACATAACCGGCAAGAAACGGCGGAAAATGAACTCAACGAGAATTTAGCATTGATGGGAGGAGTGATCGAGACTTCGCAGGAATTTCGAGGACGCGAGCTCAACTATGTCGAGTAAGGAAAGCAGCACACAGACTGCACCACGTGACCGCTAACGTTTCGAAACGTTGTGGAGCGAAAGTCCCTCGATATGTGTCACATCACTGGACTGCGGATGTTTATGGATATATAGATTTTCATTTGTCTGGCAGAGATTGTTGTGCTTCGAGCAAATGCGAAAACATTATGGATTATCACTGTTGGGAGCAACTGCATCGTTGGCAAGCCAAGTACGCTTTACTTTGGCTGAATTTCACAGTCTCGTCATCGCAAACGATGACTCATCTTCTATATTGATGAATTGGAATTCTGGAAGTCTTATATTTACAGATGCACAGAAGGATTACCCAAACACTAACAAAAAAACTGGACTTCGATATTTGAGAGAGACTTGTGCTTTGAAACAGCCGTAGAATGAAGAATCTTGCACGGAGAGAGGATGCTTGTTGCAAGAAGAGTTACGCCATTGCGTGCGTGTAGCATCGTGCAACGGCAGCCTCCTCCGAGCGGTTCACACCAAGGCGGCTCTCGTCTTTTTCCGGGCCTCCCTGCCGCTCTTCTCTCCGCTTGTCTTTCCATCCTACCAACGATTTCACCTCGCTTTGCTACAGCTCGTCAGCCTCTGTGTACACAACCACGTTGCTTGGCTTTGCTCTCGCATACGCGTTTCAACGGCCAGTTTCCCCAAAAGAAATCTCAACGTACTTCTAACTGAATGATTTCCATTCTAAAAATCGTCGAATATATCGAGGAAATCGAACACCCACAAGATTATTAATTAATGCATTCATTTAATGATCGTTGAGAATATAATAAATATTCAATAAACGTGGATAACTTTCGTTGTATAGCTCTCAATTTTAGAGACAAAGTCAGGGGCAAGGTAACAATAAATGTCACAATGTATTCAACTCTTTGTTTGAAGGCTTTGTCCTTGTCCGAGCTGTCCAACTTTCTTTTTCGTTACACCACAAGAAAAAGTACTGATTGAATAGAAGAAGGTTGAATTACAGGAAGTGTCTATTAGAAATCAGTAACTCCTAGAATGACAACCCCTACACATCGAGTAAATGGAATCGAGGAGAGCCCACGTGCTCCCGGCTTCTTTCTATCGACGGTCGATGAACCACGAACGTGCCGAACCCACGTTGAACTTTCACGTCAGCCTCTGCGTCGAATTCTGCGAATCGAGAACCGTCACGGTGCGCGACACACGGCCTCCTCCTCCTCCTTCCCGCCCCATCCTAGGATCTGTCGCGTGCTTCGAAAGTTAATTAGCCAGGACACGTACGTAGGGGTATCTGGAGCACGGGCAAGTGGGTTTCGCTTTCCATCCCAAGAAATCACAAGTTTTCGACACACCTCAAAGGAGGGGCAAACAACACCCACTGTCTCACACATATCCTCCTCTATCCGATGTAAACCAATCATCAAAACAAATCACTCGTCCAAGAAATAACCCTATTGAAAAAGTAGGATACAATAGAAATTATACCAAATCCCAGCTCCCCTCGACAAGAAACCGGAACATGCAAAGCATGACGGTTCCATATTCATAAGTGGATTCCGATCGTTAAGGGAAAACGTAGTAGAACGTTTGGACGTCGATGAAACGTTTCCTTCATCCAACTTCTACGCGTCGCTCTTCCTCGTTTGCTTAATGTGCAGCTTTAAGAGCCAAAGATACATTAAACACATACGAAATTACAGACACGTAACTCGAATGAGATCGCAGCATTCTGCGAGTGTAGTTCGATAATTCGATTGCTTCCGGCGAGTTCGATCGGCACTTAATAATTCCTCGGGTGGCGTGGTTGCTTGATCGACGTTTTAGGTATGCTGACGCACAAGAAACGTTCGCAGGCCAAGGAAATGGACAATGGCGAAATTAGCAACGATATCGTAAACATCGTCTACCAATAAATGTAGAAGCTATTGGATTTCCTTTGGTCAGAAAAATAAAGTCGTTTGTTCGGGCCCTCTGGCCTCTTGGTATCTACGCGGTGAGAGCTCGGTCAAACTTCCGCAATTAATCTTAGGGCAGAGATGAGTTAGGTGGGAAGAGGAGGGGTGCGAGAGGGGGGAGAGAGTGGATCTTAGTGTGAAGCACCGCGAGTCCAATTTGTCTCTGGGATGCTGGCGATATAATGGGCCATTAGAGAGCGAGGCCGATCTTAGCGATACTAAAATGCCCTTAATCATCGGCGGCACTCGCTACCCCCCCCCCCCCCCCCCCATTCACCTTGAAAGCAATGCTGTACTTTGGTCCAGTGGCAGGACACTCCTCTCATTTCTCGCTCCTGTCGCAGTCTGGTCCCTCGACTTTAAGCTCGCCGCAGGACATTTTACTAGTCGACTTTAATGTACGTCTCTGGTTGATTTATAGGCCGAAATTTGGATGACAATTGAGACGTGGCACTTGTTCGATAGGCCACCTCTTCCTTGACCACGCTCCTGATTATCTCCCACTAGATCGCATCGACCATTCCTATTCGTCTGGTGAACCAGTTTCATTGGTGGTATCACGTTTCTTTCTAGTGTGTTCATGCTCTGCTGAGAAGAATGTGACTGAACGGAATGAATCTCGGCGTTATACGTGCACTGTCACATTTCTCGTGCGACACCTGTGAAGCCGGTAATCTAATTTGATGCGAGTAGTACGCGCCTGCCATGGATAATGGACTTCTCGGTGTTAGCGTCATTATTTAATAAGCAGTGTAGCCTCGAGCACCACGGGAAAACAACATTTGTCCATTAGTGAACTCTATTGAAACAGCGTTTAACAAAATTTTCTATGCAAAATGTGAGCTAAATGCATTCTCACCTAGAACATCGGATAGAGGGGATTGATATTTACTCCATAACGACGAAAGTAGTGCAGCAAAGTGCGCAGGATATTTATCTTCGCTCATTCGATTTCAAGTTCTCGCAGTTAGTACTTCGATCCCAATTGAATCGAACACTAACTCCGGGCACGAGGTCTGCCAGAGACGGTGGCGGGGCAAGACGACCGGGGAAGTGGAAACGTGCCGACGGAAAATTAAATTCTATTGCTTCCTGTTGACTGACAAAACACAAGGCGGGGAGAGTTCGGATGCCATCGACGAAAATAGAACGTCATTAGACGGAAGGAAGCCGAGGCGAGCGTACAGGTTCACGATTCGTCGTGTCCCCACCGGCGACACCGCCACCCACGGTGAACCGAAGGAAAAGCGAGCGAGAACCGCTACTGCTTTACGGAGAGCGTTTCCCTGGTCTTTCTCGTGGAGAGACAGAAGCGTACTAGTCTCTCCTCTCCAAGAGCAATTGGAGACACCGACAAAGAAGAAGGAAGCGCACCAGAAGCATGCCCAGGACACGAGCAACTGAATCGTCGTTTACGAGCACCCGTAAAATCTGTACTCCGAAAGATAACAGTGCAACCCGCTGCCGGGCTTTCCAAGGAAAGAGCACGGGGCCAGCGACCTTTCCTGTAGAATGCCCTCGGAATAGTTATAAATAGAGCGATATCTGAAAGAGCACGGACCACCAATGACGGCTCTGCGCGCTGGCATTGTCCAAGTGCCGGGAAACTAATTCCATTAAGGGATGAGAACTTACTTGCTACGAGAGAATGGCAGACAGAGAGAGACAGAAAGAGCGAGAGAGAGAGGAGGAGGAGAGAATGTACTCAGTGTGCGATCAGGAGAATTGATAGGAGAGGAGTACGTTTTCGTCGTATTATCGTCTAATCCTGAACACAGCCTGCTAGGAACTGCTGACAAAGAACAAATGTGCCCGGCTGCCAGCTATAAACGATGTACCCACCACTTTCTCCCTTGATCTTCAATCCGCTCTCGGTTTTCTCTCCTTCCTCGAGGGCCGAATGAATCAGCCCTGTCTTTGGTACAACGCTTTTATTTATAGCGGACGCTCCTCGAGAGATATAATCGCCAGCTTTTTCGAGATAGCCCTTGCAGAGGACGCAGCGGCGTATCGAATGCTCTGAAGTTGTACGGCATTCCGAAGTAACGGAAGGTGAGGGGAATTGAAGCGACCCAGGTATCGGTATCGAAATGGGGGCTTGAATCGATCGGATTCCGATTTTTCGTCTAGAAGTCGGGCAGCGATAATACGGAATAATCCGGCGCACACACGTGCGATAACTCAGTCTACTACACACAACTGGTACACCGTTGGCTGCCGCTCTCGGCCTCGCTTATCTCCGTGTTATCGTTCGTTCCTGGGCCGGCAACCTAATTGCTGAGGAGATCGTGCAGTTGTTCTGTTTCTTTTTTTTCCCCCGGTAGGTAGCCAGAAATGAGTCAAATGATAATACCAGGAGGAGGTAAGCTTGCTCGCGAGCATGAAATCTGTGACTAGTACAGTGGCAAGAATGCAAGTGCTTGAACGCAACCGAAAACAGTCGGGTTCTATGTTTTTCTCGGCAACGGCTGCGTAATGAAATACCCTCGATGCAACGCACTGCGAGAGAGTAGAGTTACGCGTCTAGGATTTCGTCTCGCGCGCGCGCACCCATTCTCGATCTCGAGAGAACCGGATTTCCCTCTCTCTCCCTCTTTCTCGAGAGAAGAGTTACCTAAACGTATGTACAACTGGCGAACGCGAGAGAGCAGGTGTACTGTTCCTCGGAACTGCACCTTTTCTGTACTGGCAGCCGGCGAGGGCGCAGCAGCTAGTTCCCTCCGTACTCCTGACATCGGTGACATTCTCGCAGAAAGGACGAGCTTGGAGAGTGCACTCCGCTCAACAACCCGCCAGCCACTACCACCGCCGCCACCCATGTATTATCCATGAGGCGAAGTTGGCGCGTGCATTGACGGGATATCACTTGCCGGGAGAGCCGAGCGGCCCACATCGATCACCGCCGCTCGAAATTTCGAGAAGCATTAGCCAAGGCAAGGCGAGGTGGTAACCCGGTCTTCCTCTATTCCATCGAGAGCACCTTCGAACTCGTAAGAGCTGAGAGAGGACGGAGGGCACGCATAATACCGAAGAGAGCGAAAAGGCCTCTCTGAATAGACGTAAGAACTCGAGGCTAAGGCGAGGCTGTGCAACCTTTTCGTGCAAAGATCGCTTTGGCAGCAGGGAGGATGATGCTGCCTAGATGCTGTTATGTATTCGAATAGGAGAGGACGACGGAGCTCGATGTCGAAGCGGGAGAAGAAGACGAGGCGACAGCAGCAGCAGCCTCCTATCTGCGTTGGTTGGCGGAGAGCTTCGATCTTACGTAATCGAGGCCCTGTCACCCTCCTATATTCCGTTCGCTCCCCTCGACATGCCTAGCCTCGCCCACCACCTATAAGAGGAGCAGTCTCTCCTACCTATCATCCAGTAATTACACCGAGTTACGGAAGAATGGAAATATTTCTACAAAAAAAGACTACTACACTTCTACTTCTCTCCCCACTACAAGAGACCTCGATCCACCTGTGCGACCTAGCGCGCTCGTATGAGACAACTTATCTAGCCGGAGGCATCGGTTACATGCGACTCGCCTTGCTCGGGATGCAAAGGGGTCAAGAGGTTCTGATACTTTCGAGTTAATCGAATCTATGTACTCTGGTAGAACAAAACGGAAAGTTCAGGGCTTCGGAGGAATGGAAAAGTCTTCAAATCAAAGAATCGAATATATTATCGTTGTTTATTCCCACTTGTTTAACGCTCAATCCAGTCACGCCTAGCTTGGACGATCAAAAAGAAGAAACAACAAGTTTCAACCTGTATTTCCATTACGTAGTGAACAACAAGATCCATTTGAGAATCAAAGAAATTTACTACAGTAGTATGTGGCTAATGCTATGCAATGGAATGGTGTTACCTGTGCTCAAGCTTTCGGTACACCTACAAGATCTTCCACGTCCTTTCTAATCCCTTGCGCGAAAGTAGCCCGATGATGCTAGTTGCTTATGTACGCTTGGGGGGACTCATGACTCCTCCAATGTCGGATTTACTGACTAATAAATCAAGTTGTCCAGTGTTCGAGAGAGGAATAAAGGAGAACGCCCGCTCTGTCCAGCTGGGCATGTCGTATGCGGGTACTGTCATAGTAAGGAGGCCAGCGAGCTATCATCTCGGGCTTTGTCAGTGAATAGCTTGTTATCTGACGTCGCAATCGGACGGTCTACATTTAATACGCGCGGCTCCCTATTGCACGCACAAGTAACGATGGTAGATGTGTCATCGAGCCAGTTGTCCTCCGATCATCATTTGTACAAGTGACACTGGTTACGTTACTCGGTCTGATTTCCCGTCTTTGCATACAATTTCCTATTAGCTGTTTTGACTTGTGCTAGAAATGAATTTGGATCGACTAGATGAGGCATCAGTGTGCGCGTTGTCATTCGCTTAGCTTACAGAATCCAGTTTACTGGGTGGTAGATGGCTTTCCGGTTTTAATTGACATTAATTGGACGGGCGAAGCATTTTTCTAGGTTGCTTGCGTGCAGATTTTATCAGGCGGTGAGCGTTGCGAGACAAAAGAAAGCGCGTGAATGACAGCGTGCGATGAGAATACACACCTTGGAATGCAAAACACGCCAATGCGTTGTGGTTTGTGAATCGTTCCCGTTTCGATTTTCCTCGTTGAAAGGTAATTCGCTTGCGCATTGATGA
This sequence comes from Ectemnius cavifrons, assembly GCA_964023945.1. Lineage (NCBI taxonomy): Eukaryota > Metazoa > Arthropoda > Insecta > Hymenoptera > Crabronidae > Ectemnius > Ectemnius cavifrons. Next base: position 8,286,891 of record OZ030384.1, on the reverse strand, counting down.
AATGACAAATCCCAACCGTGCCAATTCGAATTGGGAGCTGACACCATAGAAATCTCGTAGAGGAGTCGCACCGAGCAAGGGATCGAAGCATCCTTTTGCTGAAGAGCCTATTTCGGAAGCTCATATAGATAGGATCATCCAGGCAAGATTGGATTGAATGATGACGGGAATCGTGGAGGAACAATGACGCTTCGCTAGGATTTCAATAAGTAGCGAAGGGATTAGGGCAGCAACAGGTGAATATTAACTCGCCAAAACTCCCCTGTGTTCGCCAGCTACGATGATGATCTATCTTCGCTCGCCGGTGCTCTAATGATGGATGATATTGCCGTCCCAGTCGCTCGGCTATGCTGGCACGTTGCGATAACTTTCGAGGTAAACTTAGCATCGAGAGCTCGCAATATAACATTAGTTCTCCGTAGACTAGAACGTCACAGCAATGGGGGCAACCAAAGAAAACTTAACAGCATCCGAAAAATGAAAGATTCCGATGATCCCGGACGATGCCGATAGCATCAAGAAAGTAACCCTTAACAGGAAGACGTCACTCAATGGAAAAATGCGGGAAGTTCCTGCGCGATGAAATAAACGATGGGAAAACTTTCCCAATGAAGCTGGTCAAAGTTCGGAGTATATCCGAATGACGAAAGACTATGTCGAATTGCCTCAGTTCTCGTATCACTCACAGCGACACGACCAGTTTTCGTCTGATTACATCGTCGACCATTGAATTACAAGTACAGGTCGATGCCAGTGCAATTCCAGTTTCACATCTGGATCATACTGCCAGAAAACTATCTATATAAATTTGAAATTGAACTAGACGAGAAAGAACTCTTATTCCAATGGAAGCATCAAGTAACCAGCTGTGTGACACAACAGAGAAACTATATACTCTATGATTGAATAAAGTCGAAAAATCCGACAAGGCTTTCTATGTAGAGCGATGTTGATCGGCTTCGTCATTTAAAGCTTAAAGACGATATAGGGAACACCGAGCGGAGGTGAAGTCGTTGTCGCATGGTATACGCGGTCTGGCACAGTAAAAGCTGGCGAATCCCGAGCAATAATAGAATCGATGGTAGTAGCCTGTACAGTCTATAGTTTCCTAGGAGGGCGAGTAATCACAATGTGCACCTTAGGGTGGTGGCGCCCACGCGGTACTATAGTCCTGCGGCAAAAGTGGCAGCGCATCGGCCTGCTGGAAAATGTTTTCCACGTAGTTTCTCCGTCGAAACTGGGTCGTACATATGGACGTGTACACGGGGAGCATATGCGCCGCCTCTAACCGGCTGCCACCACCACCACCACCACCACCACCGCCGCCGCCGCCGCCGCATTCACCGTATTCCCAGCTATTTATTTATCGGCGGCCATATTTGCCCTTGCGAACTTCACGGGCAAACACGAGGGTACCGGCACGACGTCGACGTCGATAAATACTAGAGTCTACGACGCACGGATCCCCTGATCTCAATTCCTGCCCCCCTTCCCGCACTCTCCTTACCCATGTATCTGTATGTACTTGCTGTACTTGCATAGACTACTACCATTCGCTTCTATAAGCCACATAATTATTTCAAACGATTACCACGGCCTCGATTACTTCTTACGATCGTACCAAGACCTAACTCGTTAAGCCTCCCCCTTCATCGATTTAGTATAGTTTTACCACAGCTGCTACTATGACGATGTAACGAACAAGTATAAGAAAGATACTTCTATATGAATGGAACTATATGACGTAATGAAAGTGAAAGTTGGAGGTTGTTCGGATGGACCAAAGGGTTGATATATCGTAGAGTGCTGCTGTTTAATGAGAAACAAAGGAAATTACTGATAATAAAATCTCTAAGGATTTTATGGATCAAGAACAGGTTCCTTATCATTGGATTGCGGAAGTCCATTTCGAAATGTAGTGTACCGTGTTTAAGAATGAATTACATGGAACACACGTAGCAGTACATTAGCTCTCGTTATAATGGTAATTATCATTAGAGAAGGAGGTATTCGAGAAATGGCATAACTAGCTGGTCTAGGAGAACAACGGGGTCGGGTCTGCCATTGCAGAAAGGGGGTCGTTTTCGCCTAGGCCAGTGGCGAGCTCTCTATCTCGCTTCTTCGTGTATGGAAAAATCAAGTGGCGCAGCTTCTATTTTTGTTTCATCAGGCATAGAGTAGGAGGGAGGGAGGGAGTGAAAGAGAGAGAGAAAAGGGACCAGGCAGTGTGCGGCGGAAAATTCACGCAATCTCGAGTACCGGTACTTGACTTCGAGCCTCCTGCCGTCCAACGGCGCACATACAAAACCGGAATCCTAGCTGCTCGAGCGAGCAAGCGAGCGAGAAGAATCGACGAACAGAGGGAAGAAGAACCGTAGAGACGAGAAGGAAATGTTGGCGGCAGAGGGAGGCGAAGGAGCGCTGGGAGATGAGAGAGACGGTGGTGGTGGTGGTGGTGGAGGCTGCTGCTGCTGCTGGCCGCGATATATTTCGATACGTAAATAAATACAAGGTCGACCGGCAAACGTTTCTGGGATATAAAGGGGCTTGGAAACTGCTGTGCATAATTGGCGAGGGGGAAGAATTGACCGGGCGGCGAAAGATCGGCCGGCTGGCAGCAGCGAGGCCGCCCGGTCAAAAGTTCTCCCCCGAACGGAGCGGCGAGCGCGTGCGAGAGCGCTCCAGGGTTCACGCTCGGCAACGCCGCCATATATCGATCCAGCTGTCGCTGTGGGGAACAAGACTGGGGCACGGGCTCGATATCCCGCAAAATTTAACTCTTTCGTTCGCTCGTTACACCACACCGACGCGTTTCAACTCCGTTCAGTCGGCGCTTACTTGTACTTTCCTCGATAAGAGGAGATGCGTTGCTTTCCACACCTCGAGCGATTCCTCCACGAATAGCCCCAAGTACCGATAGCCAAAGCCAGCGGCGGATACATACAAGCTAGAATTTCAACTGGCAGCTGCGAGATCTCAAAGAGAAGAGTATCTCGCAGAGGTAGAAATAGAGATAGGGAGCAGCAATTCACATTTTCCGTTTTACGCTGCCAGTACGAATTATCTGATATCGCCGGTTACATCATACATTCAGGTACTCGTTGAGAATACTAATGAGCGGACCGTGAAAGAGCAGGGCTGTGGGGGTCGATGCCGCGGCGTTCAGGAAATTTCTGCTCGCCGTCTCGGCTAGCCTGGAAAATCTATCCTGCGAGAGCCATTTTATTGCACTCCGGCTGTAATAAAAGTGGGCATTGCATAGGCGCGACCGTAGGTGGAGGCGGCTTGTTTCTCATTTCAAATTTAGCTCGACCGCGCGGTATGCGACACACACGGGATACTTTCTCCTCTGATTCTTAAAGCACAGATCGAGCGGAGCACGATATATCCGCGTTCCATTTCGATGGATGGCGAGGTGGAATGGTCGAGAAGAGATTCGCAACCCCGACACTCGTCGACCCCCACCCCCTTCACGGCTCGTCCCCCGCCGACCCCTCCACGCCCCGTCGGGCCACTCCACCACCACCCCGAGAGAGTCTGCCAACCCCTCGACGAGGGTTGAACCCAACCCAACCCGAGGACTCGAAGACTGACGAGCCAGCCAGCCAGCAGGGTGCTTGGCGCACGCGGGATTCCCTGTTTCTCCCTCTGGCAGAGCTTCCTCTCACCCTCCCCGCAAAATCCTACCCAACCCCCAACCCCCAACCCCAACCCCTTCCCGACTTCGACCCGTGCGCGCTACTACTCTCTCGCCATGACTCCCTTCCGCCTGCCTCCTCCTCGCTGGCTTCCTTCTTCCTCCTTCCTCGCCACTGATATCAAACCATCTTCTTCTCCCACCTACCCCCCCACCCCCCATACACGGTGATCCAAAACATTAGGGCTATGACCTTCTTCCGAATCATTAAATCTCAAGTTATTGGATTCCCAAGGGAAAAAATGATTAATGCCTTTCAATTTCACCTGGCCAGGGTGAAAGATTCGCGTTTTGGAGTGCTCGTTTCTCGTCGTGAAATGACCGAGAAAGAGAGTCACCCTAATTATAAAACTAGTGGCGAAGACAGGTGTGCGATATACCCGAACTGAACTCATCCTTGCCAGCATAGGTAGCAATACCGGGAACTTCATCACTTATTCCAAGAGAACCTTATCCGCTGGTGGAGTTTTGTTGGAGCAGGGACAAGAGTGACTTCGATACTACCCTGTATCCAGCGTCCACTGAGCGCAGCAACCCCTCTGGCTCTCCGGTTTCCAACGGGAGTCCCCACCTCGCCACCATTATCTCTCCTGAACCTCCACTCCTCTTGCAACCCCTACTCTATCGGCACAGCGAGTCCCCTCCGATTTCACCCTCATACCGCGACTGCTTTCCCCCTCCCTCACCCTTTCTCTATCTATCTCTCTCCCTCTTTCTCTCATCCCCTTTTTCCCTTTCGCTCCTCCTCGGCGTTGTCCCCTCGCCCCTTTATTACCGCTAGCCTCGATCACGGCAAGCAGCAGCTCTCTGCACTCTCTCGTCTCTGTCCCCCCCTCCTCTCCCTCTCTCCTTCCTCGCCCTCTTCATCCCCTTTTTTCTCGCACCCTCCCGACCCCGTCGCCGCCGTTCTCATCCACGGCTCCAGCCAGCGCCGGGAGATTCGTCAAGTAGTAGATTGCTGCGAAGTATATGTCCGTGTGCGCGCGTGCCGTGTGTACGTGTGTACACGGGCATCGATTGCCGTGCTACTCCACCAGGTGCGCGGCCTATTTTGGAAGAGAGCGGCGGCTAACGCACGCCAAATACGCGCGCGGCACACACACACACACATACAAACCAGCAGCAGCAACTCGATGAAAATCTTTAAGCGAACGCACCTGCGTGTAGGAAATTCCAAACGGATGCTGGAGCCTCTGGCAACTAGTTCCATGACGATTCTAGCAGTGCTGATCGAGATCGAAGGAATCACGGAGTGTAAGTGTTGGGTAACTCGAGTAAATAAGTTCGTACGGCTTCGGTGTGACTCCGGTGCTGGAGGATGTTTTCGAGTCTCCAGCCAGACGGAACGCGCTCTCTCTGCCCGGCGAACTTGGAATTCCCCGCTCGGTGGAAATAAATCGGCTTCGCGGATGTTTACAAATATTTCGTGGTACGGCCAAAGGGGATGGGAGTGTATGGATGCGCAAATGCGACTGGGAGGGTTGCTATTCTTATGCTGCGTGTGTTCATTTGAGTGTACAAATCTTGGGAGTAACTCTTGGCAATGATATTAATTAATGTGCATGTACCTGAGAATTGAGGGTGAAGATATTTAAAAGTATGATCTAAAATGCTTATGATATGTTGCAGATGTTAAAGATCTACGTAGATGCTTGGCATAATAAAGACGATTCTTGATTGAAATATGATGGAAATGAAGTTCGATCTTTGATTCGTTGCGATCTACGTAGTCTTGCTCTATTGATTCACTTGGTCGGTTTTCTTCCAAGGATTCTCATAGTCACGATAGTCTAACGAGAAAACGTGCCCAGCTCCGTATGTCGTTCAGTCGTCAACAAGCAGACATATCTGCTTATTCATTCGGCGCACAAAAAGAGTAGCAAGTGAATCGTAGTTGTTAAATCATCGGGACTGATAACATCGCGCTGAATCTGTATGAACGTGTCATTTTGGTAGATCTGCATCGCGAAATCGCAGGATTCCTTCCGAGAACCTCGCTAATTCGAGGCTTACCGACGCCAGTGTTATTAATTGACTTTAACCGGTGCCATTTCGTAAGAATCCAATTTACCGATGTTCGTGGCTTTTTCGCTGGCCTTTTTCCCGCTGTCTTTATCAGCTGGTGAAGGTCGACTGATCCTGGCTAAAATATGCAACGCTGCTCTCCCTCGCAAAACCAGTAATGGGTAACGTACGTCGCGACGCACCGAAGATGTACAACCGGTACGTGAGAGAAACAGTAGTGTGGAAAGGTTGGCTGTGTGCCAAATCAGTGTCGTCCCGTGAGTCCTCAGGGAAGTCATTGAATCCAACGCGAAGAATGAATATGAAAATGAAAACCTTACCTACTCTTTCTACAACTGAAGAACTCGTACAAGAGATATTTGGTCTCACAAAGTAACGCGAAGTTTACAATCAGTTTACAATCAGTTCAGCAAGGCAATCCCCGTGGAGGCTTATCGTGCGTCTAAATTCATTAAACAAATTCTTCCGGTAATTACCGGGGCAATAGAGATTAGTAAGAATCGTTTTGTCTGGTATAGAAGAGCGAGGTGAGTCACTCCGGTGGGAGCGATCGAGTGAGTACCAGGTACCCCACGGCACCTTTTCCGCCGGCGCCCGTGCTGTTTTTATCGCACAGGCATCGCTGCAATTTTCTTGGTGCGCCATTGCTTCGCCAGTCTGCTGCTTTTGCCACACGCGGCCTGGCAAAAATTGCCCGTAATGCCAGCGAATCCTCCTCGCCCTCTATTACGATCGTCATGAAACAATACGAACAGGTAGGGAAGGAGCATGGGAGGGCGGACAGTATGAGTTGAATTGAAAACATGCATAGCACAGATGCAGGAAGAGATTTCAACAGGGTAGAATCCCATTTTTTTCGAGGCTTTCCCCATTAAATGAAACCTAGTGCGCTCTAATTGGCAGAGGTGGCAGGTGTCAGGCAGACTGACGCAATGGCCGCACAGTGCGTTATCAATGCGAGGGACCTATCGATGGTTCAAGGGGGTTGTGTAACACGCAGCCGAGCGCAATTACAGACATCCACTCACAGAGAACTTACTCCTGGCCAATAAGGAAAGGCAGAGGAAAGAAGAAAAAAAAACGTGTCGGACCTTATTACGTAAGCGATGTAAAACGGCTTCGGCTTTAGCTTCGGCTTCCCAATGTGTGGCTGGGTAGGCCGAGATCCATTCTCGAAGGGGCTATTCGTCATAGGCGTTGCGAACCTGCACCCAAGCCGAAGCAGCCAAGTCGCCCGGCGGTCGACTGCCGGTTTACGTAACGCTCGCCGGCGTGTGATTTCATAAGTGGCAATTGATTCAATTCGGACTCAATACGCGCCGACACGCACTGGAGAGAGCCTCGTCCATTCAAACTCTACCATCGGATGAAACCAAGTACGAGTATCCGACGACGCACGAGTCATAATAAAAACAGATTCATCTGGATCACTGAAGAATAATAACACTGCTGTGTCATTCTTGTTTGAAAGTAATATCTTTCAAGAGTTTAGATAGATAAACCACTGACAGAGTACAATACAAACACCAATGGAAGATTCTAGTTCTAGGAGTTGCTAGTCCTGGCCAAGCCGGAAGAGCTCAAGTAAGACGGAGGGGTGTTATATCCCCGAGTATGAGAACGAGCAGGGGAGCATATAGCGTAGGAAGAAAAGTATCTCTGAGCCTGAGAACGGCTATAGAACATAGGGACACCTTGCGCAGGGTCTTCCCGGGGAGCAGGTGGTCTTTGACACCTTGCTGCGTGGCTCGCAGGAAGGAAAGAAGCGTTGAAAGGAGAACAAATGCTGCTTTGCATTCCGCGGCAAGTGAATTATGAGGGAGAGGGTGACCGCTGGCCCCGCGTTGCCACTTCGAGCGGAAAGAAAACACGGACTCTCGTTACGCGTGGCTAAAGAGCAAGAATACGAATGGTGCACCAGTCGAGGAGAAGCGAAGCGGTAAGGGAGAATCGGCCGGAGGAAGGAGAAGGAAGTGGAGCGAGGAGATAGAAGAGCGGCTAGTTGTAGGTGTGTGGAAACGGGGAAGGAACGAAAGGGGAAGGATCGAAGGATAGAGTTTAGCTAGGAGAAAAGTGGTATCGTAGATGAGACGATGTAGAAGACGAGCGAGTACTAAGAGCGGCGAACCGGCACTGCCAGACCTTTCCTCAACGTTCAGAGGAAGGCTCGGCCGAGCGGTAGTCGACCCTGTAATAACCGGTGATAACCGACCAGTTCTGTAATCATCATCCCCCCATCGATCCATCAATACACCGGCTGCAGCAGCGGCGCGCGCTAACCTGACTTCCATGAAATCAACCGCGTTTAAGGAAACCAACCGAACGAATGCCTCCTCCTGCTTCTTCCTTTGCCAACCTCTCAACACGCCTCTGCCACCGATCGAGTATGCGTTCGCGCGCGTGCGTGGATTACTCTCGATGAAATTCCCTGAAGGTAATATTCGAAGCGATATCCCCGAGCAATGCGGGGAAAGAAGAAACAAACTCGAGAAGAGAATCTCTTCCTCTCGACGAGGTTTGCCCCGGCCTATACACAAAGAATTACTGTCCTCAACGAGGCATCCACTCTGCTTTAGTACGATTCTCGATCATCCTTACAGGAAAAACTAGCCTCTCTCGTCATTTCAATGCCGAAATACAATCTCCGGCGGCCACTCGATAAAACGAAAACAGATACTGCCGATAAATCGAGAGCAATCCAAGCGGGTAGAGAAATAAAGAGACGTTTTGTTTCATAGTAATTCGGAATGTAGGAGCTTTCAAGGAGCGGATAATCGAGTGCTGCTAAATGCGTCGAGCGCTTGGTAGAAAATGAATTTAATCTAAATGAAGTATCACGGGAATAAAATCGACACAGAGCGGCGATAGAAAAGGTAACGAGAAGGGACGGGGGAGGTGGAGACGAGAGTGCAGAGAGGCAGAGGGAAAAGGGAACGCGCTTAGCATGCAAGCGGCATCGTAATTGGCACGTCTTGCCAATGCACCAAATGCTCTTTCGAGGTTACAAGTGCAATGCACCGTCCCGCGTATGCATGTGTGCGTCTGTTTCACTGCATCGGCTGAATGTTTATGCCGTGGCGACGGTCACCGGGGAAACATTCATCGATACACCCACCAGAGCCAAACGCACACACTACTGTGCTCGCCCAATGATTTCCACACATTTGTCCTCGGCCCTCCTCGCCCTGTTCCCGAGGAATTCGCCCTAGGTGCACTCTTGCGTGGCCGAACAAACAAAGAATGCGCTGCCTGATGAAATTTTCGATAGGATTGAGTGCACGGTGAGTACAGGCGCGGGCGAGGAGAGAGAGAGAGAGAGAGAGAAATAGAGAGAGGGAGAGAGCGTTATCACTTGGCGAAAAGCGTACAGTAGAAACGAATGTAGAGTAACATTAACAAGCGAGATATACTCCTCTATCAATACGCACGAGCCACTGGCTTCTTCCTCGAGGAACAAAGAGAATTATCTGGCCGATCTTCAGATAGCAGATGGTATTAACGAGCCACCTGCCTCTTGCCCCGGTCGAAACGCGTTGCAGTTGTACCAATTTTAAGTGACCGTACAGCCCAAGCAACGAGCACCAAGCGCCAGGAATATGCCACTGATCTCAAGATACACTACGAACGGCTCCAACCCTCGATAGAACAAACCTTGCTGGAAACGGGTGGTGGATACGTATACTGCCAGTACAACACAGGTGGGAGTCTGTTACAACGCAACCCGATAGAATTAGCGCTTTCAACTGGATGTAGTGCTCCGTGTTACTGTCGGAGAGGGTGGCCGAGGGGCGCAAGAGTATACCTCCTTGAATTAAGCAATGGATAGAAGAGAGGGGCCGATATTGTCGGAGGGAACAATCGGTCTCGTACGGCAAATGGAAGGTGGGGCCCCCGAACGTAGCAAAGCTTGGAGAACAACTCGTCGAGGTGTGCACTACAGACACTTTCATTCAAATGGTTACAACAAACAACGCTTGCATAATAATTCGCCTCGGTGAACGTAGACTGCTCCTTACCAACTAGGATAGCCTCGTCTATATTAGACTATTACGTATGGAGTGTCTAAATTTTACAAGCGTCTGTAGAAGTGGAACGATATTTGGACCGACGAGATTAAGGACCCGCTTGTGCAAGCCCAGGGTCATCTCGATAATCGTGTATCGACTGACCCCTTCATTTCGACTGTTCATTGAACAACAGCGATTATTGCCTGCACGTATATCGGAATGCACTTGTTGTGGCAATACAATTGTGGGAAATAAGTGGCTGGCACTTGGTCGAACAACGAATGGAGTTGTACAATTATAGAGTACTGATCGAAATCAGTTTGACAGCAGTCTGAACGAATGCATGATGCACAGACTACTCGCAGGCCGTGGCTGTGAACGTAACGTGGCTGGACGAGTCGCCTTGGAAGAATTTATAATAGTCGGACTTTGAGATCGATGAAATATTCGTGTCGATCGTGTGGTATTCATCAGCGATAGACGCAGAGCTGTTACGCGAGAAGTGGACGTGGTGCGATCGGGAGCAAAAAGGCTACTGAATCATGCGTTAGTAATGACTAACTTGAAGCGACAAGAAAGTAGAGGAAAGACAAGTGACCGGCACGCGTCACTGTACTACGTCGGAAGTGCCGAGTCAGATACGGCTGGCACCAAGTAATGCAATCATGCTTTTCTTAGGATGTTCTTCGAGGGCGGAGAAGGTCTTAATCGTGAGAAAGCAAACCACGCCACGAAACTTAGCCTGCGGGGGGAGAGCGAGAAACGCTTTTGTTCGAGGGTGAAGAAGAGACGGGCCGGATGAAATTAAGGCTGGCCAATTACCTCGTCCACCCGATCTTCGATGGTTAGCCCGTTACCACGCACTCCCGACACACCGGAATGATACCTCACCAGGCACAAGATACATGTCAAGACAAAGTAACCGCCCGCGCACCCTATAATCATCGGCCTCCTCTGTATTACAAATCATTGGTCCAAGTACGGCTGGAAAATGTAAGGGATCATCCCGCGCCAAGTACTTCGCTTCTTCTCTTTTTTCACTTATCTCGACGAAGGCACGTGCAAAAATTTAATCGGCCTATTTGTTGCGCGTCATATACCCGATAGGGACCACCTCGCCTCGAGTGTTTTGGTGCGAGGCGTGCCGGATGATTCGATGACGATTACCATAGCGGTCAAGATCGGCTCGAAATAAGACATCTTATAAATAAATACCGGCTGTGAATCGTGAAGATAGAAAGCGCTAACACGCATCTTCACGAATGGATTTACTAATAATAAAGACACGTGCGGCGTTCACTAATGCACCAGACGCAAGCTCGGCAATTAAATACCTCGTAAAGCTTTCGACCTCGCAAGCACACACAGGCGAACACAACACACCTCATCTCGATGCCGAGGCCTTTTACTCTGGGATTGCGTGCAACACGGATTCTTTAACCAAAGAAACCCTTCAGTTCCGAATCGATAGTACTATATTAGATGCAGTGCTGTCCTGCTGGGGAGCGATTCCGGTGTGAAGTCATTAAAATTGAAGAGGGAACCTCTGTGTATATGTGCATTTGGGTGCGCAGCGGCATCGGTACTGCTTTAAAGCATCCAGCCGGCGTACCACCGCCGCCGGCTTAAAGGGACTAGTGACCGATATTACTTGCCGCTGGCTTTTTCTGTCGTCAGCATCGCCGAGCGCGTTAATGGAAGAGACAGAGAGGGAGAGAAGGAGAGCCAGACTTGTATTCCGGCAGGCGCGTTTAGGTTTCACTTAAAGCGGCCGCTCGATTAATCTATCGCGCTGGATTGCGTCGATAGGCGAATGTGTAAGCGATAACGAACCCGGCCTTGCGCGTATTGAAGCCCGACGATTAAGTCCGAGGACTCGATCGTACAAATACGAGTGCACTACTCTGAGTTCGTATGGCACATAACAACACATATAATACCTGACGATGATGGCCTTCCTTCTTACGGTTAAAGCGATGCACAAAGTGATATGTGGATATGTGAGTCAACTCTCTGATATTAACTGCGAAAACTCGACTTCCGGTAGGATCGCTACTTTTTACTAATAGTGGGTATAAAAGATGTTATGATTTATCCGTTCCAGGGAGAAAAAGGTTTCACGCATGTAAGAGAATTATGCATGCAGAAGGTAACATCGACATATCTGACTTACATGCATCATCCTACACATGTAGAATGCACGGCACTGTGACCGAGATACCCGTGAACTTTACCAACGACTGCTTTCCTCGATCGTGCCAGTCGCGAGGAATTGACCTTCAATCTTTCTATAAAATCGAACCCACCGAGTTGAGGTTAGCCCTCGGATGCTGCTGCTCGAGTGAGTGGCTGGAGAGAAAGTTTTGAATGTCAAGCGAATTCGAGTGGAGATTGCGCGAACGACACGAGGATCTAATCTTAAGGAAGCTTGTAGCAATGTGCGTTCGCCAATGACAAGGCATTCGGGCTCACTTTCCCTAAATCAATCAGCGTCCCTATAATGAATGAACGGGCAAACATGAATGCTCGAAGCCCCGATAAGTCAAGTGCGAGCGAGCCGCTCGCCCTGAGAGTTCGCTGGGCGTTAATGCCGATTGAGCGTGAAAGTTGCGGAAAAATAATGAGAGACGCTCTTCTCGGAGTGGGCGGACGCGCCACTGAATTCCCCATTCATCGGACTGGATGCCAAGGCTAAAGGGGGATTCGGCCGAGAATGAATATGAAACTGTTTTAGAACGATTCGGAATACAGTGTATATGTATTTTGCTGGCGAGGAAGAACGTTCGCATATGCCAATGAATTCAAGAGTCCGTGTACACCCGCTGTGTCCTGGGATTTCCGTCTTTCCTATATGCTAGAGCGTCAACTTTCGCTCGATGATCATGCCAGACGCGCGATAATGCGCAGCAGCACGCTCAGAGACAGGAATTGAGAGAGGGAAAGAGAATACGGATAGGTGATGCTGTTGACCTTGTTGTTAAAAGCACCCCAGCAAATCCCTCTTTCAAGATGAGAGTGCTATTCCTTGCTGGCTCTTCTTCTTTCGCTTTAGCGCCACGTCTTTTCGCGCTTAGATTCACTTCGGCCACAATGTAGGCATTGGACACTCGGACATACCTTGGCTCGTTCCTCCGCCTGCCACGTACAATCTGCCAAAGCTTTCCTCTATGTTGACTCAATTATCTTCCAACTAATATTAGCCGCTTCTCGAACATAGCCGGAAAAACATCTGTGACTATGACTTTGCCTTACATAAACACCTAGTTTCAACGTGACTATGAACAGTCTTGGTCAGAAAATAGTTGTGAATCTTTTGCAACTGGGTATTATACACCTGCCTGTTAAATTTCACTTGAGAAGCTACGAAAGTAGAAGTGACCTGTTCAAAGAACCGCTCGAGTAACCGAGCCTTAATAACACCAGTAGTGCGAAGGTGCACAGGTCACTTGGCCTTGCACTATGACGACTTATTTACCACGCACGTACTCCATTGAATTCCTAAACAATATTATGCACTACTAATAACGCACTTTCACGAATATGATTACATTGTGCGAGACGCGCAACTATCGTAATATAATCGACTAGTTCTCATGGAACAATGTAATAATATAAGAGGTTTCTCTTTGATGACATTGTAGTAGGCGTATTAACATCCGAGTAGAAATTGATACTTTGGAAAAAGTTAAAGAAACGAAAGGTTTTCTGTGTCTCGATGTAGTATGAAAGAACAAAACTAAGGTCACATGGGAAATATGTGCGAGTGCCCCACCCAAGCATTCAACAGGGTGAGAGAAAATAGAAATGTCACAGTGCTACGACAAATCTGTGGACTTGGTGGCCGAGCACGAATGTGGCCTAGTGGAGGTTGGTAAGCGATGCAGATTTCTAGGCGCAGATTGTTCTAGAAAAGTTTCGCATATCAGTTAACGCTACAAAGCGCGTAACTCTTTTCATTAAGATGCGCTCTTGACAGCATCATCGCCGGTAGAAAAATGCTACATGCTCGCAAACTTTTTTTTTCCCACGGCCAGGTGCCAATTCAAGAGTACCTCAGTTCGTTCACCCTGCTCGCCTAATCGCATTTGTTATCGTTGTGGTATTCGGAGTAATGAGAGCACTACGCATTTCTGCCAGCTCTAGTTAGGAAAAACTGTTAGTCGCCTTGCCCTCCTGTTCTGCACAGAGGTTCGCGTATATCGTCGGCAGGGATTTCCTCGCATGCAAAAGCGTAACACGATTTTCATGCGCTGGTTATCTCGCATTAATTGCTGCAAAACAATTAAGACGTAAGAGGGTCTTCGAAACGGTAAAGTCTCGGAAGTGATTCAACGCTGCAATATGCGGTCGCTCCCATCGGTCAAGAAAAACGCACGTGGTCGTCACTCGGGAATATCACGTTGAAAGCAATAAATTGAACTGCGCATCCGCCGCTCGGCTACGTATAAGTCCACCACGCTCGTAAATCAAAAGAAAGTTGGTTATCTCCAGGAAGATCGTCTTCCAAGTTTAAAGACTCGATGTAATTTGAAGTTGGGCTACCACAGGCGAGTATCAAGGTCGCAGTAATCATGTCTACGGTATCCAAAAATATAATCCACCTAGTCGAAAATGACATCGAATAATTCGAATGGGAAAACAGAAAACGAAGCCCGTCTCTCTAGAAATACAAAATAATCACCAATTAATCTAAGACCTCGTAACACGAACGCTAGGAATGCCAATCCTCTTAAAGGACATTTGGCGTAGAATATGTTGATCGAAAAATTGTGAGATTTTCGTGATGAGTGGTGTGCGCTCTCCCGGCGATGGAATAAGTGTGTCACGGCCAGCCGGTAGTAGGAACGACGTTCGTTTAGCCGAGCCAGGAAAGCTTCTGTGCCGATATACACGTCCGAAAGGTGAGTGTACAGTAAAACATCGGCGTATGTATCCGGCCCGCGCACACAAGCGTGCTGCTCTTCTACGTAGTATATCTTGCGTTAGAGGGAAAGAGATACGGGAGAGACAAAGAAAGGAGTGTATCTCAGAGAGAAGCAATACATGGTGAGAGGCAGTAGTGTTACAGGTGGAGGAGGTTGTTACGGCCGGCTCCCCTACTCCCTCGATTCCTACCTGTACCTTCTCCAGAAGGCTCCTTTTGCTCTCCTACCTGATCAAGATACATACATATTACGCGTACAGCCTTCTCCCTCGCTCTTTCGCGCGGCAAACACATTTAACCTTTACGAGGCGGCGTATACAGCGCAATAAGGGAGAAACGGCAGGCTACGAGAGCCTGGGATGAAAGGATCGGTTCATGTAGAGAGTAAACCCATCCAACTCCACTGGGAAACATAGAGACCAGGGACCCTTGGCTCTCACAAAAACTCTCAAGTATATCTAACATTTCCCGTCACACTCCATTATTAATCATGCCTGATTAACCAATGTACCCCGGACCCTTTCAAGTTAACTCTCATTCTGGAATGCCGAGCTACCACAGTTGGAAGAATTCGCCCTAAAAAAGCCTAGTTCGTTCTTAATAGAAGGCTTTAACGTTTCGTTGTGGGTTCGCGATACTTTCGGATGAGAAATGAGCCGGAGGCGGGTCAAAATAAATTGTTATTATCTCTCGAAGAACGGATGCGTGGGCGTTGAGAGAGGCCAGAGAAAAAGAGGTGGACGGTGTTGCGAGCGGAGGAGTTGGAGCGGCATCCCTGCGTCCTACGCCAGTGATTCTTATGAATATTTATAATCCGGCGTGGCGGTCGGTGCCGCGTGCCTTCCGTGTATAAGCGAGGTGAACGCGACGTATACATAGGTTTCGTAGGTGTATGGGAGAACAGAGGAGTGTGTGTCACAGGCGCGCCTGTCTGTCCGCAGAGAAGGCATAGTGCTTTTCACCGGCGACAAACGACACCAGGACTCAACTGTCACGGGGACAGGAGGCGGAGGAGGTGGACGCGAGCGCGAGGAAGATCTGGCGACGGTGGCGTCGGAGGCGCTACGAAGGAGTCGTTGAACTGCAAGAGAGACAAACACAGAGAGGCGCGGAAGAGCGGCCTAAAAACGCCGCAGGAAGAGGCGGCCGTTGCTGTCTCTCGATTTGTCTCGCTCTCTGTGCCCGGTAATTGCCGCCCGTTTTTTCACGCACTCGACAGCCAGCCCCGGTTAACGGCGGCACGATGATGCCGCAGCCTACACCAGGAGGAAAATATGGGCCGCCGGTAAAAAGCGAACCTCCGAGAAATTAGCAGCGGAGTGACCTCCCTGCCCTAGACCGAAAGGGTACACACAACCGTCCTACTCCGACGACGACGACGCCCTCCACTTCCGTTCACTTTTTCCTCGTTTCGAGGCCGCACACTTCTTGCGCCGGATTCGTACGTTAATGTCAGAGGACTGGCCAGCGGTTCGCCTTCACGAATTATATCTCCGAGTGGTGTTTCAAGGCAGTGAAACTGAGTCCGAAGTCCGTTGAATGGTAGAGTTCACTCTGGGTGAAGGAGAACTCAACGCACTACAATGTGCGTTCTTGATACGTAAGAGAAATATTGGGAAACGTGTGATTCTCTGGGGAATATGAGGAAGTCTCGACGGAAGCGCGTGGTAAGAAACACGCGGAGCGTGAAGCGGGAAAAGAAGTCGAGGTGGAGGCTGCAAGATCGAACGAAAGGCCGAGCGGTGGTATTGTGCGTTGACTCCCATTCGGTCGAGACTTTATTTTCAGTCGTGTTATTTGTAGATAGCTAGGAACGCCGGGCTTCCCGGTTCCCCCGATACACTCGATAGTTATATGCCACGTGGGGCGTGGGTGGTCTTATTTCGCTTTCTCTAAACATGCGCGCGGCAGCGGCCTTTGTAATTGCGAAACTTCTGAATGAAGCTCTAGACGCCCCTGACGGAATCGTGCAGGCCGCCAGTGTCGACGCCAGCCGAAGAGAGGCTGGGAAAGCGAAACCGCTCCTCACTAGAAAGGATGATAATCGACGAAATTCGATCGGCCGGCAACCAGGCCATTTTTTACGCTCTCGCGAGCTGACGAGAGCGGCCCTACTCGAAGGAGGCCGATCAATTCTAATTGGGTGTACGGGCACACGAGTCGCCTTACATTTTTACGTAAGTGAATCCTGGAAACCTTAGCGAGAGCAATTTCCCAACGGGGCAACGTCTTTTTCGACAGAGCACAGCCAGTCGCCCTGTGAAATGCGACACGATTGCGCGGCCCCGATTGAAAATCGATACCACAGAATCTAACTTTGGCCGCGATTATTTCAGATGCCGTGAAATGCGAGTGAACTTCCTTTCAAGCAATCCTTCAGTTCTTCTCGACACTTGCCACCTTTGCTAGGCAAATAAATGCTACGCTAACGCGTCACAAGTGAATCCTCCCAGAATTCTCGTCACGTCTCAAAAACTGTATCAGATACCTTTCCATTGGGAGTAGCTCGATGAGGTTCAAGTGTTTCTGTCCCCATTTCCCCTGACATCATTCCAGATACTCTTATCATCGGAAGCAGCGGCGGCGCTTTGTTAATCCCACTCATTTATATCGCCGGACAGAAAACCACGTTTTGCCAGGTGTCGAATTTACGCAATCAGTAGGAACAATAAACTCTCTACCAGTGTGTACGCACAGTGAGCTGGCATTCACAAATCACGCGATCTACGCATTAGTTTCCTTCCACCTCAAATTCGATGCACGCCCTCATTGTGCTAGGTGGTACATCTCTAACCATGCACCGGGTGGATTTTCACCGTCCGAGAAACGATTCCGATTACAATGGTGATGCAACGCAGATGCATCGTAACGAGCCATCAGGCGCCTGGCATTCCCTTCTATTCTAGCGAGCTAGTGTGCTGTGCTGGGTAGATCTCATGTGTATAGACGTCGAGTGTCCATTCGTCGGGATTTCGCCAAGTGTCTCCTCTGATAGGAGCAGCGGCAATAGCAGTAGCAGAGCAAGGTAGACTCTTCTCGAGGGCAGATATAGGTGGTAGGCAAGATGGACAAGGGGTAGCAGCGATGCCTCGTGTGACGCAGCAGCAGCTTTAAGGGTGGGGACCCTGCTGCTCTATGTACGTGTGCTTGCCCTCTCTCTTTCGCCAGCGTACATAATACTAAGTGCTCCCTTTCTCTCTCTCTCTCTCTCCTGCTCTCTTTCTCCTTCCAGAATGCTCTTCAGCCCTCTGGCGTGCCCTCGGCCTCACCCTCGCTCCTGCCGTCGCGCCGCTCCGCTCCACGCCACGCCGCGCCGCGCCGAGCGCGCTGAGCGCGCGGCCGCCCACCTTCGCCGGCTCTCTTTCTCGCCATCTGACTCTCCCTTGCGTCCCTGCTCTCCATCGATATTCCGCACCCGGCGCCCCACGTTCTATCCCGGCGACGTTGCCGGGTGTTACATAATAGCAGCGCGCCGTTGCCAAGCTTCCAACAGCGGTTGCCGGCGTTGCCAGCTCTACACTCGGTCTACCGTGTCCGTTGGGTACTAGCTCGCTTGCTTCTCTGCCCGTTGCCGGCCTCTCCGGCTTGCCTCGCTTGCTTGCCTGCTTGCCTCTACTGCCTACCTACTCCACAACCGCTCTTTGCCTGGCTACGCTCGCCTGCCTACCTGCTTGCTAGACCCGACTACCCCGAACGCCCAGAGGTCCACGAAATAAGGCATACTCCGAGGATTCAAGCTTCGAAATATGTCTCCATGCTAGGACTAACATGGTTTACGCTTCAACGACCTCCAGAGACGTTCTGTGCTGTTTCGCACGCTCGCCAATTGCCTTAGGGACATGGTTCGAGCATGCTGTGCCTCGTAACACCTGGGTACGAATATCCAGCCGTCCCCGAAGGGCTAGCTTCCATTTGGTTTACGGGTTACTGGTAGTATTACGTGCTATTTTAATGCGAAACATATATGTACGACTTGGTAGGGAAATTAGGAGAACGGGATAGGACTACGATGATTCGAGTGTCTCGGTGTCCTTCGACCGTACGAAGAAGAAGCTGTGGGCCCGTCCAAACGTGTGTCTGTGCGGCAAGAGGTGTTGTTGCTGTCTTTATTCGCCAGGCCTATTATGGCAGTTCCCTTTGTCCCTGAGAACTTGGGCCCTACCCCAGTCCGGATGTCTCGGACTGGTTCCGGATCTCGGATTACCCGGCCCCTCCAGCCGTTTCGAACGAGCCTCGCTCTACTTATTCCCTGCTTGAAAAATATCAACCGAATATACACGCCGCTCCAAGCTAGATCTCCCTTTGTTCTTTGTCCAGTGGTTACCCTCATGGGGCCGTTACGCGTTAACTCGCAATCGCCCGTATTTCACGATACATCGAAGATGCTTTCTTTACCTCGCTCTGTTCCGCTCGCTCTCCTCATTGTTCTACTCGGGATAAAGTGGACTGGGATTCTATTCGAGAGTGGGATTCGCAAATGCGACAATACAATGTGCGGCTGTGATTACGAGGAATCCGGTGGTGTCATTGAAATAGGCATTAAAGAAGATTCAACTAACAAAAGCGGCCTGCGTGTTGGTACTGATCAACAATGCGGATAATATACGAATGTTCGTATAGCATTCGGTGCGATTTGCATAGAGCTCCATTCGCGCGGCTCCCAAGCGAGTTGAAATTGTAAAAACGCCAGATACGCGTATACGATGCTTTCATATAAAAGCACTGCTGATGGAAAATCCACGAATCTCGTGTGTACAAAGCTTCGTGGCGATACAATTAAAATGGGCTGCGGGGCCCGTATACAGGGATTAGTCCCGAATCCGAAAGGCAAGGCCTTGAAATCTAGAAAAAAGATGACTGGCCCCGTGGACCCCGCAGTGTTGCCACTAACCGATCGAATATAGGATGCTGGAAGCATCCTGGTGAAGCTATCGATTGCAGATCGGGTTCCTCGTGGCAATAAAGGGATGTAACTTCGGGGGAATACAGAAAGTTCTGTTGTCGCCAACATGGACGAGAACGGCAGCCTCTCGGTCACGAGACCTGCGCGTCCTTTCGTGCAACGAGCCTTCCGAGAAAGTCTGTTGTTCCACTTTGACCGGGCAAGAAAGCCGCTGCTCGCTATCCATTCGTCAGGATGATACTCAATCGAGTATTCCATTAATACAAAAGTCCGGCAAATTCTAGTAGGAGTGGGTGGAGGCGGCCGGCGCCGTGCCGTTAGGTGAGAACGAGGCAGAAAAGAAAGTTTAATAGGCAGGTGTTCCAGACATACGATTACTATTTGGGACAGAGTTCGAGGGGTCTCTACTGCCCAGCCAGAAGATAAACACCGCTGGCAAAAGAGGGGAAGGGAAAACTGCTGAATGGCCGAGGGGACGTCTGGCACAAAGAGACGAATATTGCAACACACGCACACACAGACACACTCTGCCATCTCTCTTCACAGAGGGAGAGAGAGAGAGAGAGAAAGATCGCACTGAAAACAAACGTGCACGCGGTATTTAATGTTACATGCAGGCTTGTTATCGCCAAGAATAATCTTATTGCCACTGCGGCCGGTATCAATGTTTATCGAGGTATACATTTTACAGCTCGTGAATGAGCCGGCCGTTTTATTGCAAATTAACCGGGCGCCGTAGTAATTGGCGGGCGGGCGGCACGGGGGGGCAAATATTGAATCAATCTGAAAACAGTTTATACCGTTATTTTCCGGGGCGCGTGCATTCGAGAAAAATGGGGGCACTCGCGCTCGGAAACTATTAAAGAGGGTCACTGAACGGTATACCAGTTCCATTCGACTTTACGACATCGAGCAGTGTATGCACGAAAGTAGATAATTAGAGAGAGATTCGTGAAATTGAATTCTACTAGCCGTCGTAGAACCCTCGCTGAGAGATATCCCTGCCAATAAGTGTTTCAAGGTTTGGGCTTCCGAGGGACTACCTTCGACTTTATTAAGCAACAATGTCATTATTGGTGTACTGCGATGTGGCATCGAATTGGTCGATGATTTACAGTACGGACTTCTTAAATACTTCACGTTAACCACGAACCATCCATCGATGCCCATGCGAATTGCAGGCTTATACACTGGTTTTTTGAGCCGGCTTCACAGCTTCCTTCGCTTTTTTTCAAGCCAACCGACGTCTGCGGTCTCTGTGCCGGTGAAAGTCAGTCGTGCGTTCTATGCGACCAAGAGCCCTCGTACAATAGCGGCGATGTTGTGCGTGCACATACGTACACCACAACGGCACACACGTGCTTCGGGCTGCATACGCGTTCGCCAGGGCGTGCACAAGAATCCGGGGGGAATCGATCGTAATATGGAAACCATACTGACGACTCTGCAAAGTACCGGCACTCTCCGTAGGCAGAAACTCCACTGATTTCCTCTAACGAATCGCTCGCAATTAAACCACGATTACTTCACACACGGAATCCTGACTATTCTAAGAAGAACCGATCTCGTACAGCACAATATTTACTGAATTCTGCCAACAGTCCATTAGAAGGCTAATGTGTAAATAAGGAAAATCTATCGGAAAGAAGTGGTAGTCTATCATTCGTGGCGGCTGGCTTGCTCATGAATGATGAGGACGATGTTTATAAGTGAATCGGCAAGATTAGCATGAGGCAAAGGTAGACTTAGGCATAAATAGCTTGGTGGAATGGCGATACTCAAGCGGAGTACGTGTACCAAGGCAGAGGAGCCTTCGGAGTAAGTGTCTGCCGCCCCTACGTTCTATTTACCAAGAGGCTGACTTCGGTTTACCCGCACCTCGCGATAAAATCGTACGAGAGGCAAACTATCGTAGAGAGGAGAGAGACAGTTATGTAAACGATTGCGTCACGAATTATCTTTGTGGTTCCAGGAACGAAGGAGCGAGAGGGAGAGGAAAAAAAGGGGGGCAGGAAAAGCTGCGGTTCGCATGACGAGATCGCTCGGTTGCGGAGGGGAATTAAAGCCGAAAGCCCGGCATACCGCAAGCTCCTTCGGCTGGTGAACGGGCGACGTGTGTGAGTTCGCAGAAGGCTGATCGGCGCAAGAGTAGTACTACACCGACGGAGCTCTCCGGCCCTCTCTCTCTCTTGGCGCTCGACGAGGAGCCGAGCAGCCGAGGAGCCGATCCAAGTCGGTTTACTGTACGGGAGTGCACGAGAGTGCGGCGTTGCCGTGGCGGGATAGCGCAGGCTATCGCCGGGCCACCGGCAACGTCGGGAATTGTGAGAGACACGTCGCGCGAGACGCGGAGGAGGCGGCAGCGGCATCGTCGTCGTCGTTTCGGCCTGAAACGCAATGCCGGCCGCTTGCCAGATACCGTAAGAGGGTCGACGGATTAAGAAATTTGGCGGTATCGCCTGCTTCTTCGTGCAGGTGTCGGCAAGATCCTCGAGCCACACAAGTCGAAACAATGTACCTACTTTATTCCTATGAAATACACAATTGAGACGACAATCAACCGACTGATCAACATAGTCAGATATTCCTCGAAAGGCAGTCGGAATACCAAGTAAAGCGTCTATTTTATGCGTTCTTATTAAAGCGCACGGACTCATCGGGCGATCAATGGCAGACTCGAGAGTCCGGATCTCCGGGAATAAATAAAGTTGCACGGAGCGTTTCCATCCTGCTGTCGAAGGAAACGAGCAGCTTTCGTTGGCGAATGAAAGAGCGACGTCGAACTCTGGTAGCGACGAGGAGAAGGAAGAACTGGTAGAGCAGTTGATTCGAGTCGAGCGGATATGCGGCCAGTATAGACGACTGTGTAACTTCGATACACGTTACGACGGGCCATGCATCATAGCCCGTGGATGGGCACCAATACAGGGAAATCCGTGTGACTGGAGGCTGGCGGAGAGAGAGTCGAAGGTTTTCGGACGGGTGACGTCGAGTGGAACACGAGGGAAAGACGCAGAGGTAGAGGAGCGGAGAGGAGAGAAGAGAAGAGAGCGAACGTTCGCTCGAGGGGCAGGCAGAGGTAGAGGCAGGCAGGCAGCAGCAAGCCGAGCTGTTGGGGTGTCGGCGTGCTGGTGGGGTGCTCTGTGCCGAAGAGGAAGAGGGTGCGCTCGGGGTGCGGGCTGCCTCGAGATGGGGCAAAGAGTGAGGCTGGAAGGGGGGAGATGGTCGACCACGCGCGATCAATATAACAAAATACGCCGGTAACCCGCACATACACACATGTACGCGTGCGCGCACACACGTACAGGCCGCGATGCTCCTACCTAGCACTCTCACACGAGGCTTTCTCTCTGTCAATCCACCTATACATGAATACTACGCCAGGGAGGCAAGAGTACGAAATGTATGATCGAGAAATATGCACACGTTGCAAAGATGCCGGTATCGATGACTGGGATTACACACAAGAAATCTGCACGCTTTATCTTGCAGACTGTAAATTGCTAAGACTACGCGTGTGCTGTTTATCTCCACGCATAAGACCAGTATTGTAATGATGATACCGATGGGATGATAATAAATAAAACGCCTTTTGGGCAACTGGCCCCTAACACCGAGTCGCATTATTTCCCTAGTGAAATCCCAAAGCTTACTTTGGCAGAAGAATGTAACATCCGTTTCAAAATACACCTTCCTACCAGTCAGAACTGTGCGAACGTGCGTGCGTGGCAAAAGTGTGGCCGTACACGCTCGTTCCGAAATGCTGGCGCACATGCATGAACGGCACGTTCGTCCAATACCCCTGAGGCCTTCTTTGCAACAGGGATTTCAATGGACGAGTGCAACAGCGTTTCGTAATTATCGAGTGCTCGTACCGTTGCGCTCACCAACACACGAATGAAAGATAGAAGGTGCATAAACTTTGCCGCAAAGTCCAGGCTAAGTAAACGGAGTTGCGATGCTAAAAGTAGCTTTCTCCAACTAGCAGAACTGTATTATGTATGATAGCGCCAGTTCGCAGTCTGTATACTGTAATCACGCAGTCCCGCAAATGACGGGGAGAAAGAAAGAAATCGTTTATTCTGGAATCGGGGAGGGGAATAGATGACCAGGGATAGGAAGGTGGTGTGACTTAATGACAGTGGAGGAAGACCTACTGCTTAAACTGATTAAAATTGTATTGTATAATGGCGAGTATCCCTAAACAGACCGTGAAAAGGTCACCGGGAATCAGAAGTAAGCTATTTACTCTTGCGGGAGAATATTCCGGTTTAGTCGTTAAACAACTGTACGACTTCACGCGGCAATGACTTGGCCTTCGATTTTGAGTCACCGTCAGAGTACGGTTCTCGAATGCAGGAAAAATGAGTGTGGCTATGCAGCGCTTGGCTGGCAAAGTTGGTGGAAAGTTTGGAGGTCGATGTACTAGATGAGCTTAGAATTTTAAAGGACGACGAAGGAGAGTGTGCTCCGTTGGCCACAGGAGTCAAGGAGTCGGAGGGTCAGCGGCGCAACGACGCCGACCGCCATTTTAAGGACGAACCTTTAAGACTAACGCACACAGTCGACGAGCGTTGAATCCAACTATTCTACAACGATACTACGCCAGCTGGCACACGAGACACTGTGTATCGTCAATAATGCGAATGTTCGCCGGCCAGTCTGCCTTTCAACGAGAAAAATTGCCCCGCCAGCAAGGAATGGAACGTTAGTCCAGAATACTGGAATATTCGCTTGCTGTCGCACTCTTCTGAATGCTCGATTTTCCAGAATGCTAGCTAGGAAAACATGTTTTGCAGCATAATCGAGATGAATGGATAATAGATGACTTATTCCATAAGTCAACCTACACTCTATTGTCCTAAGATAGTAAATGACATGTTTGCGAATATATTCAAAATACATCGAAAGTGTTTTTAACTCCAGCAATAAATTCTCTCTAATAAAAGAGATAGAACTTGTATTAGGATAAACGATTGCATCTCTGAATGCTATATCGTTGATCCTTAACGAATAAATATGGTTAAGAAAGGCAACAGAGCGTTCCTTAGCCAAGCAGACTTCGGTATCCCCGAACTGAGCGACACTGGGCCACGTCACCGTTAGCTCCCGCTCGTGTTTTCCTACTTCGATCCTCCTACTTCCACATATCTCTCGTCCACTCGGACACCCATTTATTGTTTGCAATCCACTTTGCCAATCACTGTCTATGCATACCACGAGTTTGCATTAGCAGTTGTTCCTCCCGGTTTTACTCGAAAACAGAAATAATGTTTCCTGTCATTAAAGCCGAGGGTTCGTATGCTAAAATGAACGGTACGATTTTAGAGACCCACGATGATTCCGCAGCCTCAAACAGTTTAACAGAAGACGAAAAAATAAATTAAACAAAACAGGATTGCCTGAAAAAAGCAAATAGAAACTGAATACGCGAAGTAGACGAAAGAATGGGTCTGATTTATTGAAATTAGATAAATCATCCTCGATGATTCTCGTTTTACGTTAGTAAAACTTTCTTAACCAGTCCTAGTTCAATACTGCCTCTCTGCTGGACATGGAGGCAAGGGCGAGGCGTGCCCCGCCGGGATCCTCCGCTTGAGTGTCACTGTCGAACAATAACTTCGTGCCGCGGCGAGCTCTCAAAATGGCTGTCCTCAGCTATTATTACTTCGGGGAAAAAACAAATGACGGCGGCGCGCTCACACTGCCACGAGAAAGAGAGAGAGAGAGGGAGAGCCAAAGCTCTCTCCCGGCATATCGTGCATTGGTACGCGTGTGCGCGGGTGTGGACGTGCACGTACGTACGTGTATATCCACCGCCTCTCTCTACCCCTTCTTCGGTTCACGGCACTCTCACGACGTCTCCTACGCTCGAGACCGAAAACATCGACGCACCTTGCGCCCGTGTTTCCTGAATCCCTCTCGGTTCATCGCCGGCGACACCACGATAACGCTCTGCTGCTCAGCTAGCTTTGCTCTGGCTGTGCCCGTGTCGTACACCGGCCAGCGAAAACAAAAGCGAATCGGCAAAATAACGAGTGTGCAACGCGACGCTCGTATTCTCCGTCTCTGTCTTGCGCGCATGCGAGAGAGTTCGTTCGCCCTATGACGCCGAGAGAGAACCAAGAGAGATAGAGCGCGCGTGTTCGAGAGCGTGCACTTGCTGCTTGCTCTGCTCTCTGCCTTTGAACCGTGGGCCCCGCTCATCTGGCGCGGCATACAGACACACAGAGAGAGATCGTGCGCGGGACGATGATGCTAAATGCTCACCGGACACGAACGCGCGCGCTCATAAAGTTCTGGCCGAAATGACCAGCAGTCGAGAAAGACTGCACTGGACAGTACGGGAATAAGCCTGGCGGCCGTGCTGTCGGATTCAAGCGTATGCAGGACAGCCTCATTTCCGAATCGGGAGGTTCGTCAGCGACGTGCTAGCACGGCTTACAATACGAAAGGTCACCAACATTCTTTGAGACTCGGTGCACTTTGGAATGCCGGAAATGGACAGGTACTGGATAGAATGATGGTGCGTAGAAAAGGGTTGTGTGGTTGTTTGCATAAGTAGAGACAGTGAATGTATGTATGTATGTATGTGGTGCTAGATAGTAGCGTGCGTTCTTTGAGTTCGGTGGGATACGACAGGTCCAAATCTACTTACGTAAGGAGCCTTCGCTAGGAAAGCTTCCGACTAACATAAGTACAAAGACATAAAAAAAGGATATGTAAAACTCACCGTTTGAAGTGCTCTCTTATGCGATCCTCTCGGATGTTTTCCGGCAGATTTCCAACCCACAGGTGACGTGTCTCTCTAACCATTTTGCTCCGAACTCTTCATTTGGGATCGGATGTTGTGGTATCGTTTGGCGGCACTGTACAACGACACACAACCTCGCCCGAACACGACAATCACGGGAGAACACTCTCTCACAGCACACACCACCAATATTCGGGGGCCGGCCGTGGCTCTCGGGGCACTCCGGGAAGCGTGCAGCCGCTGGTGGCCCTCGCTGCTTCCCGGGCCGGCTCTGGCGAGCGCGCGCGCTCGCTCGCCCGCTCGCTCGCCTCTTTCTTTCCCGATGGAGGATGCGGCCCTCGCGCGCCCCACAAATCACCGATCGAGAGAGCACAATTCCGAGATTTGGCCCAACTCGATCCAACGCTATCCGGAAGGACACGATCGATCGGTTATATTCTATTCACGGTGAACTCTCGGTGGCGAGGAGAAGGCGCGCGCGACACACGCGACTCGAAGACGGAGGAACCGTTAGGTGTATTCCCGCACACGAGGAGGGAACGAGCTCTCACTCGCCCTCTGCTATATCTCTCTTTCTCTGTCTCCCTCTCTCGCTCGCCCTCTTTCTCTCTCTCTCTCTCTACCTTCTCGCGCGCGCTCCTTGCTCTCTCGCTCGCTCGCTCTCTCTCTCTCTGGCGCGCGCGCTCGTTCTCTTTCTCGCGCTCTCGCCCTCGCTCCCTCTCTTCCTCCAACTTGAGGACACTCCCAATAGAATAGATAGATCTTTTCTCCGTCTAGAACACTGGCAACAAAACAGGTAATATCACTAGTCACTAGCGAGGAGTCGGTGAGCACAGGCACGAGGAACGGTGGTGTTGTCGTCGGGGCAACGCCGTGCTAGGATCGGCCGACGGCTCGGGCTGCTGGCCAGGGGGCTCTCACGGGGGAAGAACTTTTGCGTGGCAAGGCACGCCGACGGCGAGTACAATGCCGGCTGCGCGAAGAACTCGGGCAACAAGAGTGAGGGGAACGAGGAGAAGTCGATGAGGGAAGAGGAGCCTCGAGTGTGGACACCACTTACGGCAACGGCAACGAGGATTACCAGGAGCGTCGCCGCACACCACATCGTACACCACTGGATCGCGTACGAGGAAAGAGGCGGCTAATCACACGTCACACCAAGCACACCGGGCACAGCGCGCGGCGGATCCGACACATCCCCTCGCATATTTCGACCGGACATAATCGCACCACTCGCACCGATATATTATACCCGCCGCCTCCCTCTTTCTCTCTCCCTCGCCCTCTCACGCTCTTTCTCCCTCTCTATCTCGCCTCTCGCTCTCTCTCTTTCTGTCTCCCTTTCGCTCTCCCTTAATCACGCGCGCGGCTCGACTCGTCCACGTCCACGTCCACGAGCAGAAGAGCAGCACACTCCGAGAACAATTTAGCAGGAGAGACTTTAACCGCTTTAGCCCCGCCAGAGAGGCCAACTCACTGTCAGAGAGAACATTCGATCTGGCCCGATTTATGCCCGAACCGATCGACGCCTCCCTGCTTCTACAAGACCTGATATCCGCTCTCACTCCGCTACATTAGCGCGGCGCGGCGTAACTTTTTCTCGCACGACTCGACACTCAATTATATATCTATATATGTATATAGATATATATATCTAGATATATATATATTAGATATACATATATATTTGCGTGTATATATATATATACAGGTTTTCGGCGATTATCCGCACGGCTTCGCCGTGGTTCGTCTTCTCCGTCGACCGAGCGGATACGTGTACTCACTAGTAGGCGTAGTTGCTTCTTTCACAGCACTGCATTTTCACCGGCGCACCGCGCGGGCCTCCGGCCATAGGAGGCGTAGAAGACGACGACGACGACGACGAGGACGACGACGCGCGTGTACCACGTACACACAGCCACACACAGAGAGGAGAAGGGTTCCGAGGCAAGAGCGAGGCGCGGCTGCTGCTTTCCACCTTCTCTCCCTGAAGCGCGCGCGATCGAGCAAACGTTCGGCCGCCGCGTACAACGTGTGAGATTGCTAGCTTCGACACACGAGTTTCCTCTCCTCGGTCTCTGCTCTCTCAGGTTCGTATACTCTCGCGCGTAATGGCGGCTCGATCGCTACGCTCCACGCTCCTCAACGTACGCCTCAAACGCACTCGCTTCGTTCATTCGGGCCATGTAACGCGGACGGAGCTGGCTTTGCTCCTTCTCACTGCACTACACTACTCGGAGTGACGTCACCGTGGCGGGATCGTAGTACGGCTCGCTGGCTAGCACGGTCTTTCCTTCGAGCAGGGGGGGAGAAACGCCGTAGGGGAACGAAACGAGTCTACCTCGGCCTAAGGGAAAGGAGGGGAGAGAGGCACGGGAGGCGGCTCGCAATCACGATTCTCGCCCGCCAGCCGCTCCACTCGTTCGCCCCGCAGTGGGGCACATTTTTCGTGCCTCCGCCAGAGGGGCGGAAGAGAGAGCCGTAAGAGCGAGGCGAGCCAACCGCCAAGAGTGAGAGAGAGCGAGAGCTTCAGAAACCGCGGAGGGACTCGTTCGAATCGAAGCAAGGACAGGTAGGGAGAACTCCGGACTCCGCTAGAGGAGGGATAACGGGTCGAACGAGCTAACCCGAACCCCGAGCCGCTCTCGTCCCTCTTCAAATGTTTCTATCCTTCTCGCAGATCTCCCCTCCTGCACTCCCCACTCTCCTCTCCCTGGTACCCACCGAGTCTCTCTCCGAACCCACTCGACCCCTCACAACCCCCCCTATCACCGCCACCTTTCCTGTCTCTTCACTTTGCCGCCCCTCGCGCTCCACGTCTCTCCTCTCTACCCTTCCTACTTGGTATAACCTCCATGTCCTCTTCCTCCTCCTGCCTGCCTGCCTCAGCCGCCGCGCCGTGGCCGGCCATCTTCGTTCCGCCGTTTCCCCTCCCGCTCTCTTTCGCCGTCCTCCTCTCTCACCAGGGCCGGGCTGCGGCCGGCCAATTACCCGGGCCATCGCTGCTTTCTACCCGGGAATAAAGACGGACAATCGGATTACATTAGGAAAATAAAACTGCTTAACTTTGCGATGTGCTCCCTAATCGAGCCGGTGACGATGGATACCACGCGATGCATAGCGCGCACGTCGCTTTGCTTCGTTGGGTGCTCCATGCTTGCTCTGCAAGTACTGCCTTTCGTGGATCGAATCAACCTCCATGGATAAATACAGAGAATAACGTTATTTCAAGGATACAATCGATGGATTGTCGAGAATGGCAACGAGTGATCTTATTCCAGTTCCACTTGAAAGAATTCATCCTCTCTAACTGTATTGTTTTAGATACTGAATATTGGTTGTAAATTCTATTGCCTTTAATTAAATATTACTGAGGCCTAAATCTGTTATGATACCATGTTTAAGTAATGTATTTATATAAATGCAAGTAATACGTGACGCGTCTGAGCAGCTATTAATCACGTAATGTTTGATACAATGAAATAACATCATTGAGAATGCCTGGGGTGCGAGTTTCGTTTTAGCCGAGCCTGCGCTCGCTCCATCTTGTTTCCACTAGAATCGCGTCAAAGACCGTCGTAGGTTCATGGCGTCGATGTCGTAGCTGCGTCTTGCACGAGAGCTCCGTTCGTTTATTCGTTTGTGTCATATATTCTCCCAATGGCTGATGCGAGTACACTCCTTCGAATCTAATTCCATTGGCAACGATATCGAACATTCGTTTATTAATCTAGCCTGCGTCTCTCTGGCTAGAGAAAGCGATTTCCGTCGTGCTCGCATCGCCACGTCCAAAATCGGCCATGGATTCACGACTGCCACGTTCGGACGGCATATTTATTGTTAAATGGATTGTAAAGCTGTCTATTGCTAGATCTCCCTATTACTTGTATTGATATCTGCTCTCGAGAATATTCGCAACGTGAAATATCTTTCAACATTACATATCCACAATAATCTGTTTAAAGTCTTGCTGTAATATTAATATTAAAGGAAGAGATCACATTGCCAGGAAGTACGTGACAAAACGTGGCCGCCGCGAGTCAAGGAGTTCCTCAAGGGGAATAATGAGCTCGAAAAATCCCCTTCGGAAATACGCACTGACGTTTCATGTGGAGACGACCTTCGTACTGTAGTAATTTTTATGCCAAACATGAACATTACATTCCTCGCTCGTATATTGTTTACGCTTGTCGGTGAGTACGTGGTATGCGGTCTGGTACACACAGAGCTCTCAGCGTACTAGGTTCGAGAGGCCGGCGAATGATATGCGAATTAGCCGGACTGAACCTCACCAGTTTGGACAGAGTTATCTTTGCCCTTATCGAGTACGATTGCCGATAGTCTGACACTCGGCGTGTCGGATAAAGCTATTTCGATGCTGGATCGTTCACCCTATGACGTGTACGCTTTATTCGCCGGAAGGTGTGCGGTGGAATCACGAGCTAGCTGGCCTGCGAAACGTGGCAGGGTACACATATCTCCGAGCAACCGGATTTCGTTGATGTCCAGTAGACGAAAATTCGCTCCACGTAGACCGAACGCTTCCGCATTCTTTTAAGGACCGGCACTACTAGGGCGACTGTTAATTCTGGTATTAGACGGCTCGTTGAACTTTTGTTTGCACGGCTGCAAGTGCAAGTACAGTTAAGAAAGTAGCGGTTCGCAATGAGCTCGCACCCAGCTGAGAGTGCGCGTGCACCGCTGCGAGATTAGTCCGATTCATCCGCGTAGACATGTAATAATGAACATCCGGCTGGCAGAACGGATTTGGTGTAGTCCAACATTCGAACATTGAAGTCTTTGCAATTTTATTGCCAATTCTCTGTGCGAACCTATTCCCAACGTGTCCGATTTCCGTGAGAGCCGAGGTACAAGTGGCGACGTTGCACGGTGGAGGCCCACTTGTGCCCGCCGTCTCTTCGATCATGCAGCGACATCACTAGGGAATCTGGAGAGTTAATCGTTAATGTATAGTGCTGCCTAGCGCCCAATTCGAAAGTACAACCCCTTATTGAACAAACAATACCAGACAAGTCTTTTTGTGCACGCCTTGGTTCCTTGGTTAATCGAGGAATTGTTTCCAAGATTTTCCCAGGTCGCGTAGTACTAATATTAATATTGTTGGATAATGGATCGAGATGCGGCAGATTCGTCTATTCAATCGCCCGAAGCGTATGAGCGGAAGATGGCTCGCAGACAGCGTATTCAACGGCGTTTAGAGGCAAAGATAAAGTAAGAACCGAGTCGTGCGATTTATAAGGATGAATTGATTAAGCAACGCGTCGTAGGGAAGTTGGAGAACAGGGCGAACAAGTGGTTGAAAAGACCGCGGTAGAGAAGCAGATCTCGGAGAGCATTTCTTTGCTTGAAAACTTAAAAGCCGAAGGCAACGAAGTGGTACGAGACCACATATTTATATTAAGTTAAAAATATTATGAAACAATCCTTGAATAAATATGATGCTTAGGTGTCCAGTATACAAATCGCAAACGATGCACGTGAATTGCAAAGGCGCTGCGAAGAGAAAGAGATTAGAAGGATGCTCCTGGAGAAACTGGAAGAAGACGACAAGGAATGCATGGAGAAATATAAGAACATCACTGAAAAATGGCCAAGCATATTGTCGTCTTCTGATCCTCTGGATATACATGCAGAAATGGCAGCCCAAAATGAGAAATGTTTGGAAGTCTTAGCGAAGAAAGATGCACTGATCGAGGAGCTTAAGGAAGAATTGGAGAAGGCTGACCTGCTATTCGAGGATGACTTGAAAAAGCAAAATGAGGATATTGATCTGCTCATCGAACGAATGGAGAATCAAGTCAGATGTCCTTGAATTTTTGGGGTTCTCGAAATTTGCAATGGATTAAACACCAAACATTTCTAGGCTCGCACGATGGCCAAAGCGTACAGACACGAATTGATGATGATCGACAACGTGATTGCAGCTGAGCGGAAATCCCTTTTGGAAATTGCCGCGGAAAGATGGGAGGGATATTATCAAAAGATACAGGAGGGCAGTAAAGAAAGTTTGGAAAAGAGAAAAGAAATAATGCGCGAGTATGATGAAGGAATGCAGAAAGCTATTACAATGCATCAGGAAGAATTTCGAGCGCAGAAGATTAAGTATGAATTGGAGACCCAGAAACTCCAGCAGGAGATCGAGAAGATGAAAACTTTGTGTTTAATGAATGTGGAAAAGTTGGATTATAATTATGCAGTACTGAAAGCTCGTGAGGATGAGAATTCCATAATCAGAAATCAGCAGAAACGAAAAATTAATAAGTGGGCCAAACATTTCCGATCAATTGAAATGGTTCCAAAATGCATACAAGAAATTTTATTTTACATATCTTCTTCTTTAGACTTCAAGATGTACTTAATGACCTGAGAAAGGATTACAAGAAATTAGAGGAATCATCCAAACTTGAAATACAAAAACTTACGGATCAAGTTCTAAAGGCTCACAAAGGAATATTAGAAATCCAAGCGAAAGCCGATCAGTATGCAATTATAGAAGACAGAAAGTTCATGCAAATTTGGGATATGAATGCCAAAGCAGCAAATAAATTATTAGATAAGGTAGCACTCGAATCTACTGCTTCCGGAAATAAAAAATGGAAGAATCGTTAAAATGTCCAAATTATAGATTTTGACAGCTGACAAAGTAATCCACGAGCAAATACTTAACATTGAGTGGCAAGCACCGGAAATGGAGCTCATACGAAAAGAAGATCTTCCCTCATATCGTAAAGCGAAAGAGGCAATTAAGAAAGGTATAGTTGGATTAATAAATATTGCATATGGTATGAATATGCTTTCCACTAATGAATTCGTTATGTAGAAAAAGAGGCAGCTCGAAAAATAACAATTACTAGTAAACCGGCTGCAAGTATTCAGGATATAAATCTGGAACGGAAACTTTTAAATCATATTCTTCGGCAAATATGCGACCAATGTGGTTATCTGTTGGAGGATAGTTTGCACGAGCTTCTGTCAAATTATACAGAAAATAATAAATTGATTATTCGACTGGACAACGTATTTCAGGTGGATTATAGAAAAATTTCACTTATCTTTTCGATAAATTAAACTTATATCTTGCACCTACAGGCTTTAGGTATTACGTCCGTGGAGGAGCTTCATTTTTTATTAGACTTTTTCCTACCCTACGCTTATTGCCCTGTTTGTACAAACAAGTCAAACACAAGTACGTCCGATAATTCCGAGTGGCCGTCCCCTTCTGAGAAATGTCCTGCAAAGTAAGGGTTTATTGCAGAACTAAAAAGGCGCTAATACATTTCTCATAAATATTTAAAACCTAGGGCTGCTTCCATCGATGATTCTGAGACCAGTGAGGATTCTTTGTTTGCGGATGCAAAAATTATTAATCTTGTAAAAAAAGCAATACGCGAGGAAGAACGCGAAAATCAATGTTTCAATGATACTTGCGTTCCCAGTTCAACTCCTTACAGTTTTGTCACAAATATTGCTTCGGGAAATGAAGAAAATGAAATGTCTTTGATGTCTGTCGCTGCTGAAAGCACTACTTCACAAGGTGCCCTTGCATGTCTTCCGTCAGATACAGTTTACTCGAAGATCCCCATGAAAATTAAAATATGTTTGCTTCAGAAGAAGTAGACAAACGGAAACTAATGTGTTCCAATGGTCATTCGTTGGAAATTGAAACAACATTAGTTTCAAAAGCTTTAATGGAATTTGTGGAAAAGTATGAATTCATAAAGCGGGATAATGTGGCACCGGACTTAAAGGAGAGAGTTGGAAAGGACAAATTAACTGTATCAAGATGTATTACTGAAGAAGATCTATCTAAATTTTGGCACAGATACAAGGAAATCTTCTCTGAAGAAAAGGAGAGATTGTGGGACGTCTTAGTCGTTGGTTTGAAAAAGTATTACGATGCATTAAAGGAGAGGCATGAATTAAATGTGCAGACAGAATCCTTGCAGCGACAAAACCAAGAGCTCAAGCGTTTGTTAAAGACTTGCAAGGTAATGTGTTTAGTAATAACTTGCTCTCTCTGCTGACTACGTCCAAGTACTTATATAATTAGTTACATGATTTTAGCCTGATCTTAATGAGATCACGGAGGATGAGATCATGGAGAACCCGAAACTGATACGAATTCAAAATATGAGCTAGGGGTAGGAACGCTGATTGCATATGATAGAGAACGGCGTACATATATTTCTTGTCATTATTCCAGAACATATATACATTCATGTAGCATGGGCATCTTTTTCGACTTTTTCTGTAATCCTCATACGCAGCGTTAATACTCAAGACGATGATAAGGACATGTATTGGACTCTTGACTCAAGTAAATGCAAACTTTTTAGATCTTATCAAACGTAGTTTTCCAATTGCTAATAAAACCTCGACCTTTACCTAGTATTCGCTAACCATTCCATCTCCCACGTGAACAAGCGTCTATATATACGAAAGACTGGCAAAATGAAAATGCATTGAGAAACATGTAACCAAAAATATGGAACACAGAGATCGATATTAATTTAACTAATTTAGATACTTTATGATCTAGTTGGGTTCATAACTCCACCCGACACAAAGTTACTCGGTAGTGATTGCACGTGACTTTTCGGGCTCGTGTCCGTCTTAGGCTTCTTCCAGTATGGGAAGAACCTTTTCTTTTTTGCAGCCTTTGCCGTTTTCAATTTACCAGTGTGCTTTTTCGATGTTATGTGCTGTAATACAGTAACAATGTTAGTGGACAATTCTCTTTTGCGATCAGACTGCGGTACACAAATTGAATGTATACAGGAAAATGTACCACGTTGTATTGCATCGGAGAATTGAAGAATTTATTGCACATATTGCACGAGAGCGTCACTGATTTCATAGAATTTGTCTTATCCTGTGCATTGGTATGTGGTGGCAAAGAGCTGCCTTGGCTGAGGACTTCTGGGCCAGACCACCCACCTAAGCATCAATGTGCGATCAACACTATCTATGTATCACAACCGCATTAGCGGTCATCTGTGATAATAAATCAGCTTGAACACTACATTCATGCCATTAAGAAAAGCAATAATTAATGCATGTATGTGATCGAGTGTCCTCCTAAACAAACTTAATCAT
This sequence comes from Ectemnius cavifrons, assembly GCA_964023945.1. Classification (NCBI taxonomy): domain Eukaryota; kingdom Metazoa; phylum Arthropoda; class Insecta; order Hymenoptera; family Crabronidae; genus Ectemnius; species Ectemnius cavifrons. The sequence continues at coordinate 8,251,464 of OZ030384.1, read as the reverse complement.
ATGAATACGGTGTCTTTGAGGGGGAGGACTTGTCTTGATTAAAATAACTCCAATAAGTAAGATCAAAGTTCAAATAATTAGTAAGTCATGATGTGTTATACATAACATCCACTTTATTGACCAAACAACTCAATAACTTACGATCGAGTTTCCGCCGATACATCCACGAATAAATAATAAATATACAATTCTCGCGCAGGCCCAAATAAATAATAATAAATTACGGTAATAAATAATTGTGCTATAAATGACGATTAATTTACAAATAATAAATAATAATAAATAGCGTACAGTGGATAATTGCACATGATTATACAAGATTATGAAAATTCAGCCACAATGGTTAGCGATTCTTAAATGATTAAAGCTATGTGTGCAGCAGGCAGTTAATCCTGGATTAGTTCATAGAAATAGGTGGAAAGCAAATGTAAGCAGCATTGTGAGGCATGCAAATGTGAACAGAATTAAACAATAAATAAGAATAACAGCATTTTTCTCTAGCACTTTATCCATACACACACTGCGACTACATCTAAACCCATATGGTAATGCCTTTCTTACCATAAAGGGTTTATTACCTCTTGTTGCTTTCTTTTTATGACGGCTTCCTGTACAAATAGATATCATATTAACTGATCCAACTTATAATAAATAATGATCTTATCTGGTACTTTTACCATGAAGTTACAAATTACCGTTCAAGTGAGTTTGTAGCTGCTGTATCGAGTTTAGACACACATTGCATATGTTGCATTTAAGACCGTTCGTTTCCTCATCCTTTGAAAATGCTACCTTGGTCTCTTCTAGTGATGCCATTATACTCTTGGACCTAATCTGTAAGCGATGAAAAATACTGTCAGAGAAAACTGTCTGCAACATACAAGGGACCACCGGCATCAATAGAATCCTACCTGTTTTGCGTGCCTTGCACCTTGCAAATGTGTATCTAAAACTGTCTGGCTTGTAAAGGAAAGATCGCAATCATCGCATCGAACTAAAGGTTTCTTGGTGGGTAAATTACCCATTATATTATCGACTACAGCTTTGGTTACAGGGTCGTTGAGGCCGGAATTCATCACGTCCTCCGAAGACACAGCCATGACTGAAACCGCCAATTTTAGTAATAAAATTCAGCAACAAATGAAATCTCCTATCGATAGCTGTATAATGCATACTGCGTACTGTAGAGATTGCGATAACGGAGCGCTAAAATTTTTGTTAAACTAAAGATACGTTATCCCCTCGAGTTGTAACCACGCCACTCAGGCTCATGAAACAACACTTCCACCACTTGAACAGAACAGGCTTTAAATGTTGTGCTTAACCGATAGACACGCGTAAATCAAACGTAATAAGGAAATCTATTCGCTATTGCTTGTTGGCCCCTGTCTCTCAATTGGATGCTGTGTGAGGTTGGTTTTTCGAACGAGCAAAGCTTTGCAGAGCTATGTACAGGGGCAACTCTAACTGAATCCAGCTGTGAATGATAATGTTTGTAAACGAAAGGCTTTTCACGGTCCGCGAGATGTTAGAGCCCTCTCTAATTCAGAAATGAGAAGTCGTTTCGAATAATCTCTACTATCTATATAATACACGACCATAATAAATATCGCGCATGAACGGTCCGTGATATATCTGGAATGTGCACATGCACATATTGTCTATAGATGTGTTGGAGAAGGGTACGTTCGAAAATTGCACTGCTCGACATCGACGAGTGCAGTACTACGCAGTGTGTATAATTATATCTAACTTTGAGCAACAATTAAAATTATTACATAAAAGTATATATTTAGCATGTTGACATCACGCCCGCTTTGCTTGAATCCGTAATAATTATACTTATGAGGGTAAAAGTTATCGTGTAAATCGTCTCGTACATGAATGTAAAATCGAGATATATGCATGATTCTCCTTGAATCTATAAAGATTTTTGCATGCACGCATTGAGAATTGATACAGTTATTATATATATGTAATTGTCTAGTATATATGTGTATCTATAAACAAAATTTGGCAGTGATATGTATCTGGCAGACTGGTTGTGCTAGCTTTCGGAATTGGCGCGTAGATGTGCGGCGACATTTGTTCGTTCGGTAGGTAGTAGAAGGAGCAATATGATATGGGAAGGAAAAGTTGCGCGTTTCGCGCGGCATTGGGAAACGTAATAGCAAGGCGCGTAAAGGCGAACAAAGCTTTTTATAGACGAAGGCTTACCGGGAGGAGATCGGAAAGGCGAGGGAAAAGGTGTACGAGCTGGTGAGCAGGGTGAAGTAGATTGCTATTAAATATGCACAATATCAAACAGGTGAATGAAGCTTTGCGCGGCGCGGCTCCAATCAGGGCTAAGTCGGGGATCAGTTGTCAGTGGTAGCGAGGCGTGCAGAAGTGGCGGCTTAAGAAGCGCAGCCAATTAGAAAAGTTGCTGCATATCGTCGGTCGGTCGGTCGGTCGGTCGGTCGGTCGGTGCTTGCGCGCGTGTGTGTTCGTGTGGGTGCATATAGGTGACGGTCGTGGAATATAGTAGCAGCCATCTTATATTTTGTGTCGGAGAAAAACAATTTGTCCCGTAGAAATGTCTCGCGATTGCCCGTGAAGCCGCTCGAGAACGGGAGGCGTGCGCTCGATGAGGCGTGACGTTTTTCGACCCTAGCTTGGACCACTACAATAGCAAAGGTTCGTAGCGCGATGATACTTTTTCTACGACTGTAGCAAGCGCAACCCCCACTCGGTTAGAGCGCTTACAAGAAATCCGGTTTCGCAGTGGAAATATTTCGTCGTTTCTTTCGTTGTCCCTTTAAAAATAGCGTTATCCGCGTCGCTCGTAGTTGGCCCCGCTTCCTGAGACGACGGCATCCCGCCGTCTTCGAGCGCTTCGTGTAAAAGTTATGCAATCAGCTGATCGTTCAGCTACCTTCTGTCACTTGTCAAGATAAATGTCAAACCAATTGTTCTAACCTGACACGCATGTCCCTTGCTGCAGAAAGGCAGGCCGTAACGATTGCACGAATTCCCGCCACTTGATAAACTTGCCTGTACTCGTTCTGTGAGATGACAGCTTATAAGAAAGTCTTTACATACAGGTGGATTGGTACGCAGGATATGAGCAGTTTGTCAAACGCAACCTGACTCTGCTCCCTGACCAGCAAGCAGTGCAAGAACAGGAGCCACAATCCCAACAGTTGGCTCAGCCACAGCAGACCGACATAATGACATCCATGTTCGAGCAACAAATCAAGAGCGAGCCAATGGGCTTCTACTCTGTAGCTTCGAGCCGATCGGATGGTTCCAATTCTATGGTAACTCTGTCTGACGACAGAGAGGAGCTCTCTCAACAAGAGGGACACCTTCAGTCACAGCAGCAGACTATGCAGTTGAGCCAGCAACAGGCCCAGCAAGGTCAGCAACAAAGTCAGCAGCAAGTGCAGCAAGGACAACAACAGGGTCAGAGTGGACAAGATGTTCCAAATCGGCAATCTACGGGGCAGCAGACAGTTAAGGAAGGTTCAAGGTCGAAGCCACAGCCTTGCAAAGTATGCGGCAAGGTGTTGTCTTCCGCTTCCTCCTATTACGTACATATGAAACTACACTCCGGGAATAAGCCTTACCACTGCACGGTATGCGAGGCAAGTTTCTGCAGAAAACCTTATTTGGAAGTGCACATGAGGACGCACACGGGCGAGAGACCCTTCCAATGTGAGCTGTGTTTGAAAAGGTTTACGCAAAAGAGTAGTCTTAATACTCATAAGCGGGTACACACGGGAGAAAGGCCGTACGCTTGCGATATCTGTCAAAAGCGCTTTGCAGTGAAGAGTTATGTGACTGCGCATCGTTGGAGTCATGTTGCTGAAAAGCCGTTGGTCTGTGACCGATGTTCTCTCACGTTTACGTCTAAGAGTCAATTCGCAATCCACATCCGTACACATACGGCAAGCACCACCTACGAGTGCAACATCTGTGGGCGCACATTTGTGCGAGATAGTTACTTGATACGACATCAGAACCGGGTACATCGCGATCTAAATGCGAGCAATGCCAATCACAATCCACCGACGCCGCAGAGCACAGGAGGCGGTACTTCTGGAACGGGGTTTGAGAGTCCTGTATGTGATCTACGCTACAGCGAGGGACCTTCGTCGCTGGACGGCCTGGCCGGCGGGAAAGGCGGCATAGCCGCGGAAATCGCAAGCTTAGCCAAGCAAAACAATCTGCAACTTCCTCTACCGTTGTTACACCCGCAGACCACCAACTAGTGTTTAGACGGCAGCGTGTCTCAGTCCCTACCGCAACAGCAATCACCGCAACAGCAAGTAGTATGTCCCACCTCAGCATCTTCGCCATTCATACTTAATTCACCCGTCTCTCACGAGCACATCACACCGCAGAGTGTCTACCAAACGGCGGGCTCTTCCAGTTCGCTGGACAGCCCAAACTCTCAAGTCTATCCGCACTTATCGTCCCCCATAGATCCGTCGGAATCGCATCAACAAACGCATCAACTGCACCGCGCTATTCCACCGCCAGGGCTTCACCCTGCACTTTACCTGTACGCTCAATATTCGAATACGGGCTCTCCGCTTTCGTATCCCGAATATGTTCAGCGCAACAACTGAATGCCAGTTTATGCCAGCATCGACTACAGATGAATAGGGACCTAGGCTCTTCGATCGCGGGTCATTTAATGGTGCTGGTTGATCAAAGTGCCTAAGCAGCATCCGCTTCAGGATCGCGATGGATGCTTATTTATCATGGGTCTAGTAATACGGGAGAATTTTTATGCACTACGATAACTCCTCCGAGTTGAGGGAAGGTGAAAACGCTGTGAATCAATTGTAAATTGATCATCGGTTCAGCGTACGTATACGTACATGTACTTCATGTCCATCAAATGGATTTTGCGTTCACGAATGCGTTTTCACAAGAATTGAATAACACCGCTCGAAGAGTCTTGCGCGATCGATGAACGCGACTTCATCGATCGCTATTCCTTCCCCGTGTTCCGTCGTTTCTCACGCGGCAAATCGATGTTAGCATAAAAGGAATGCGTAAGAGTTTTTACGAGTTTCCACCGTTTCAGCACTTCTTGATTTAACTGTTTTCGACCACGTCTGCGAGTACATATATATATATATAACTATGTGTGTATATATATTATGTGCGAACCATTGCAACACACATACACATATTTATATTATATTTTTAAAGGAGTTTAGTCACTTGGATCTGTGATATAGATAGTAATTATTATCTACAACGTTAAAACTATTGGTTTACCATTTTGATGATATCAAAAACGCGGAAAAAAGCAATGTCACGGAGCGATCTAGCCATTACAGTCTAATGAGAAATTGGTTTCTACCGAAGGTGTTTGGTAGACACCCTACTATTTCTTTAACAACCGCAGAACCAACCAGAACGACATCAGAAAGAACACTTCTACTGCTAAACGTACTACTACTATTACTACTACTACTATTGCTATTGCTGTCGACACTCTTATCATCGTCCCAATCACTATCATAAACATCTCTTCCCAATTATAACTACACCCGCTCGAACCAGTATGAGTCGCCATTACTACTATTATCATTACCATCGTTACCAGACCAGTGCGAATACGAGTTTCTTCATCAGCACGTCTAACGTGTGCGAATGACAAGCTCGCACTGCGGTCGATCGTGTCGCGATTCTTTTCACCTTGGTAGGATATGGCGACTCCTCTACATCTTGCTTCATACTCATTTCTTTTCAATCTCTCTAGATACCTCTTCCATTCATCGTCTTTCCGTGTCCGGTATTACTTTGCTAAATGTATACTCATTTTGTTTTCCGTATGTCCCACCGATGCGCGGGACCCTCCTACCGCGTTAGGACTACCTTACAGCTTTCAATCAGTTCCATAGGTGTACTTACTTTTCACATATCGAAGTGATTGTACACAGAAATATATATATTGTATATACGTATACATATAATGCGAGTGTATTATAAAAGCGGATGGAAGAAAGTGCAGGTTATAAGTTCTAACTACTAGAAGAGTAATAGCAGGGCTGTTGATTTCTTTTTTGACCACTACTAGAGATTAGTTCTTTAGCGACTATTATTGTCATTAATATGATTATTATCATTAATCTAACGATCGTCATAGCTGTTGTCATCGTCATCGCTACCGTTACTGTTAATCTTTAATTACTAACGCCACAAAGCTTCGACGCAAGCGGGGGAACCATGACAGTCGCCGGTATACGCATATTGTATTGAGCCTAATCTAAATTCCGTGCACTCTACTTCAATCCGGTTGCGAAGCAAACATTTGACTTAGGGTATAACGTAAAGGGAGAGGAATACCCGAATCAAGTCGTATTAGTGAAAGACGAATGTAAATTAAATGGGTAGGTAGCCCTCTCCTATTGATAGCGACGCGGAGAGAAGAAAATATTTGCGATAGCGTGCCTCAAAAAGTTTTGGTACAGTAGGTAATTATGTTTTCGTGATTTTTCGTTTTATAGCGATCGTGGCTGATCGAGGAAAAAGCTAAACATTGTTCTGCGCACGTATGCCTGAGGCTTTTGATTTCAAAGAGATACGAAGTCACCCGGGAAAGACTGATTTATTGTAAAGTACTGAGACAAAAGTCTTTTTCCTTTTTCGCGTAGTCTGAGCAGTGCGTAGTCTGCAACCATGGGCAGAGGAGAGCAGGGGAGCATGAGAAGTACCTTGGGTACTTGTTCCTGCTTAAGCAGTGCTTGAAAAGAGAGATACCTTATATTTTTCGTTCGCCTCGCTGGCAACGGCGGGGTAACGGGGTGCAATGAGAATAAAGCAATGATCTTTATGCCGGCTAGTCATTGTGGAGCTCTATTACGAGATAATTAATCATACTACAAAGCTGTGATGTAAAGCCTCCGTGCATATGTTCGCGCAGCTGCTCCTAATTATAGTGATACAGATTTTGTAGCTTATTGCCATTGTAAGTAGGTAGCTTGTAGGAAAAACCTAAAAATCTGCAGTTCTGATTGATCAGTCGATCCTTCATTCCGATCACTCACTCTTTCACTCTCTCACTTTATCTCTATCTCTATCTCTATCTCTCTCTCCCCTCCCTCACTCTTCGTTATTCTATCTTTTATTCTCAACTCTATTCTATTTTACACCTTCTCCTCTCTGTCTGCCCCTCTCGTTTTGTACAGCACGTGTACACATTGCATTGCAGTGTTGGGCAAACAGGGGTGAAATTCAATTGCGAGGACACGAGCCGTATGTACAAACAAAAAAGAAGCAAGACTCGGAAGAGCACTGTAATGTAATCCCCGACCCTGTTTTGTAGCTATATGAAATTTTGTTATATATATCGCGTGGAATATAATTCCAATTTTGTTGAATATGAATTGGCTTTTATCACTTCGTTGTGCTTTAATTTATAAGAGAGTATTTTTATCACTTTCCTTCCTTTTAGCCGTGCATGAGAACTATCGAGTGCATGGCAGCTGTGGACGATGTGTGTGTGCCACAGCGTTCTCGTAATTTTAGGCAGTTTTTATCAGCGCGTCTTTTTGTTCTCGGAGCGCATGTGATAGGATCTTGATTTTTGGATCGGTCGTGGGTGCGACGTGTAAGGCATATGCATTATATCCTTGGCAATGGGACATATCGAAAGCGAGAGCGTAGCGGGACTTTACTGCGTTTTCGAGCACGTGTAAAATCTATTTCGGACAGAGTAGTCTTATATGTGTCGAAGCGAGAGCGACACGAACTCAGGTGTTGCCCAGCACTGGCACTCCCGATCGACGATTTAGCGATCGTACTAACTCCAACCGCCCAGTTTCGCGCACGCACGTCTCTCCGAGTCTTTTCTCCTTTTCTTCACTCGGTCTAGATCGCAGCAGCCCGATGCATATTTTTCTTAGAAAGAGAGGAGGGAAGATAGCGGCTCCCTCTGAAAGAGCACAGGTCGCCCCCGATGTCTAAGGGAATGATAATAATAAAACAGAGATTAAAATCAAGTATTAATCTCGCTGTATCATTTCATCGCTCGTAGCTTTATCACTCGAGGTGGGTTGTACGTAGATTGTACAGCTTGTTCTATTCCTTCTCTTCGAACGATCCTTTCGTTGTTAGTGCTACTCGCTTATTATCCATTCTTGGCTTCTTTCATCCAAGCCATTCGTAATCTCAACAGGAAAGAATTATTCTATAGCAAGCACCAGCTACTGTCTCATTCTGAATTCTCGACCTCTTCTTTCTGAGTCTTGAGTGACGCTCAGATGATTCAGTTCCGATGATCCGGCAAGACACACACTTGGTGCGAAGTCGGCTTTTTCCGTGCAATGTGATTGTTGTGTTAGTGCCGGAAGATGTTTTATCGTTTTATGAGAACATGTAAAAAGCAAATTAAATTATTATACACGTAATCATACAGACGTTACGTATTGCGTGTATTATTCTAGATTTATTGGAGGCTTCTTCCCCCCCCCCACGATGAAATTTGACCCTTTCGTTTCGCGCGATCGCTTGTAAATATTGTTGTAATTATTATTAATTATTACTATCCGGCGTTTACTCGCTTCAGTATTATAACACGCTACCTATTTATGCACTCCCGCGGCAATTAGTGATTCTCCTCTCACTATCTTCTGCACCTGTCTTCCTCGACGAACGAAAGAGTTCGATTGATCGTCGTGGTACGCGACTTCCGCTTCTAGAATCTCAAATTCGGCTCGTATTATCACCCAACATTTGCATTGTACGGTTTCGAGCGATCAAATCTCTCAAGGTGGTATGTTTTGTGCACCCTTCGCATACCAAAGTGTGCGCGTCGCACGTGGCCGCATTAGGAAGAACAATAATAAGAATTCGTCGTACACGCTTACACCGCGGACCCGACACGTGTGTCTACCAAGTGAATTTTTCGAAAGATGTATAAACGGACTGCCTTTATCGAAGAATCGGAGACAAGTAGCTCGCTTCGAGGCGACAGCTTTTCGCCGCTGGCATCCAAGCTTAGCGCGCGCGATGTCAATCCAAGAAACGCGTCGTTTCGCATATGTATACATATATGCGACAGACAAGTCTTTGTAGCCGACTTGACCAAAACCGTAGGCAGGAAATCCACCCCACTTTGCGATGTACAATATTACACTAGGCTGTATTTATACACGTAGAACGTACGCCGGCGAGATCTCGCAATCCTAAATTTAAACTAGTCTCCCTGATCGATTTGAGCCCTGATTCGTTGCTTGTTCAAACGAGGATAAGATTTTCCTCCTTTCGCCATAGTTTTCACGCTACTACTGTTAGTCCAGTGTTAGAGAGGGATACTCGATAGCTTAAAGCTTTAAAGACTCGCAGGAACGGATAGGATGAGAAGGCGACTACCGATTGGCAGTGTCGTGCTATTGCTAGCCAGGTGAGAGCGGTCAGCCTTTGGTGGTTGGCGCACACTTTGCGGATGTCACATCGATTCAATCTCCACTCGGCCTCGGCGGCGCGTTTGTACATAAGGTCTCGGTGTGTGTATAGACTTATACATAAAAGTATGGAGTGTCTTTTATATATACAAGTATATGTAAGAGTGTGCTATACGATTTGCCGAGGTCGATCGGAGTCAAAGCGTGCCGAGGGAATGTTAGTAGCGGGCACGTTTGTTTCGTTGAGATAGTGCAGGTCGATTGACTCTGCCCTGCAATTGATCCGCAATTAATATTGATCGCTCAGTGCCACCGGAAACCACGAGGATTGCCTTGGTCCTCGGTGCCACTGGAGTGCGAAGGGCAAACAGAAATCGTCCCTTAATTCGTCGCTCTCGTATCATCATAGCCGACAGTGTGAAATACTCGGCGCCGAGCATTACAACTAAATTAACTTCCAAGCAGTGCATTGCAAATAATCGGGGCGTTATTCCTTTCCTCCCTTCTATTCTTTCCAACTAGTTTCATGCGATGCTATCGAGAGAGGAATATCAAAATGTTCACTCGTATATTATGATCGCGTAACGCTCGCAAGGTTCTAGTGGATCGGACGGAAAGCAGAGTGCCTCGCCAGATCGTATTACACGGCATTGCGTGCTATTATGCGATAGTGGCAAGTCAGTGAGAACCAAGTAACTATCAAGCAAGTCTCGGTAGCCGCCTGGGTAGTACTGAAAGTTTCCAAGCAAATCATACGAGCTATATAATACACGTAAATCGGTTCGGTCGTCAGACTCGAAAGAGTTTGTTCCCGGCGAGACTTTCAACGGGTGCTCTATTGTGCCGCTCAATCGGCTCTACACATCCACATACAGGCATACGCAACACACTTGTGATACTCCGTTCGCAGAGCTCTGGCTCGCGCGTTTAATACTCTAGCTCGTCTCCTGGTACGAGCGGCACGTGATGCAATTAAAGCGAGTTTCCTGGGAGGAGGGCTAACAGAGAGGGACTGACAGACAGAGGGCTCGCTGCTCGAGAGCCTGATGGTAATCGAATTGGATGGGAGCGAAATCAAACTTGGATTAATATCGGCGACAGGACCTCTGGATGGGCAAGGGACAAAGCTAAATTAAGGGTGGGTGGGGATGGATTGGGGTGGAACGGAGGAAGGGAGTAATTAATGAAGATGCTCGCATCGCTCGACATTGCGCCTGTACCATTTTGCTTCTTTAGCAGAGTACAATGCCATTTATTTTTGTAATACGTTTACGTAGGATAGCTCTTATTTTTATAGAGGTTTACCGTGCTACCGCATGTCTTATAGAGGCCTGCGTATTAACATATAGCGTAGAGATTTGCGTAGGAGCCGCGAACGAACCACAGATGCGAGTGAGATTATCTGCTGGAACGACGGGACACGCACCTCTGGCGCTGGCTTTTACTTTCGAAGCTGCGAGAGCACCCAAAGCAATCTCGCCTTCCAATTGGCCGGGCCGATGTTCCAAAGCAATTCCAATTTTAAGGGCGGACAGGCACACATACACACACACACAGACCGCGTGCGGGGAATTGAAACGCGTCCCAGCTGAGGATTAAAGGGCCAGTTGGACCGTGTTTGATAACCGAAAACAGCAATAATAACAATAGCTTCCCCGCGCGGCTGCGGCGAGTTCCGTCGAGTTTTTTAAGCATGCTGAAAGCACATTGAACATTGAAGAATCGAGTAAGCCAACGCGCACTGATGAGGAACTGTCGCTCGCTACGCTTGCAAAGTGTCGGGCTAAAAATCTTCCCTTTCGGCGAGAGTAGCGCGCGGTGCCTAAAAGCTTTGATGGATGAAATCCGTGCGAAAGGAAGCGAGTTCCGAACGGCGCATCGGCGATGGGGAACCTCGAAGAATTCGAGCGCGGCTGCTGCGCGTCGGATTCTCCCGGTGTAGAGTTCGCGTCGTCCTCGAGAGCGAGATCATAATTTCAAATTAATCGGAGGAACAAAATTAACGATATTATACGAAGTTAAGGATATACCTATAGACAGACCGTCGATGCGTAGAAAGTACCGTGTCATATATTAATAATAATATATATATATATATATATATATATGAATAAATATATATACATACCTTCGAGAAGGGACATACACGCGTGTATATGTATGTATGTATGTATGTATGATAAGCGAGGAAGGGAGAGAGAAAAAGAGAGAGTGAAAAAGGGTGAAAAAGGCTGATTAAGAGAAGAGGTATGAATGGGAATATACGCCGGATAGGTGGATGTGGATGTGTGTATGTATGTGGGAGTGCGCGATGTTAACAAGAGGATTATCGTAGTGGCCCGTTAAGGAAAAGTATATAATTGGAGGAAAGATTAAAGCTAAAGAACTAATGTAAACGACAATGAACAAGTAGGTAGGTCACGCCGATACATGTATGTACCTATAAGTATAAGACGCGAGTACGCACTTTTGTAATAGCAGTTTTGGGAGAAACCAACGTAAGCGATAAGAGATAAGCGATAGCGAACACAAATCAGCCGGAGAAGGAAAAACAATTAACGAAGAAGATGACAAAACTTGACGCTTGAGATATACCATAGTTTTCACCGACATATCCTGGTTGAACACATCCTCTCTTTACGTACATGCTACATACCTAGTTATTATTAACGATACCCAGAGACGTTGTACACGCATAGGGTATTTTATGAGTAAACAGTAAATAATATTATTACTGATTATTATTACGATTAGTACGATTATGGTTTATCGTCATATTATTGCTATCGAGAATATAGGTACTCATAACGATGGTACAACTAAGGCAAGTATGTAATGTACATAGCTGTCACTTACCTTTCGGCCCTCCCCCCACCATAAGACTATATATATAAATATATAAATATTATAAATATATATATATATATAAATACCTAAAGCTATTATATTGATTAATCATTGTTATACTAATTGCTGTCATTATTTTGAATTTACTATTATTATTGTCATTATTATGTATAATTATTATGACGATCATCCTCACGACAAGAACATACTGAAGCTATGTATACTTTTAATTAGAGTAACGCTGTCGTTGAAGAAGGTAGGCCCTCACTCTTAGCAGCTGCAAATAGAAAAAGAAACTCTGTCCTTATTTTTTCAGATTGGACTCTACCTCACTTTTATTGTATAATGAGACAAGTGTCCTCCATATCTTACTCCCCTTCCACTGTATGAAACTATACGAAAAGAACGGATTGAGCAGTGCGTTGACTGTTAGCGAGTCATTAAACTGCAGCGACCTCAGCCTGTGATAGATATAAAAGATATTATTTTAATTAAGGGTCCTTTGTATTATGGGAAATATAGAACATCGATCGGCGATTCATCCGAGAACAAGAGGCCTCTGTACACTAATAGAAATGAAGTTGGTCTGATATAGCCGAATCCATTCAAGGCATTCATATCGGCTATATATGTCTAACGGCGGATTATAATCGGCGCCAATAAGCTCTGGTGCAATCACATGTGTTACATTATGCAGTATATTTTTAATGTAACAATGTAGCCACATGCGATACCGAACGGTTGGATTGGATTAAGGAAAGCTGTAAATCTGTGTATTAACAAACGCTGTGCGCTTGTGATCTTATGTAATGTTTTATATAGTGGTTTATGTTTCCGAACTAACGCTAACTTTCTTTTCTCTGCGCCGTGCCACGAGACGCTCGAAAGCCGAGCTTTCGTCTGGTATGTTCCTTTGTTAATGAGACACAAGAATCCTTTATATTAGATGTAACTGCCCTACGGGCTGCACGATATCTTCAGTATATACACTGTATTGTGATGTTAACTTAAGCCATCGACCGGAGTGGGAGAGTTTCTCGAGGTCGCTGTAGTTAATCCTATCGCTGAGGTGAGGGATCACTTTCACAGTTTTTTTAGACTACTCGGGAGCGCCAAGAAACGGATATCAACTATTCTCGATGAGCATGAAAAGTAAACCGCGCCCGCGTATTTGTCTTTGAATGATGAGATGCGCGATGATTGGGAACTGTATATTGTGATCAGAAAACAGACTACAATGTAGTTTGTTCGTAATTACATGAACAAACCGAAAACACTTGTGTAATAAAGTAGATATCCATGAAGAAACACTCATTGCTTTCTTTAGTTTTGTATTGTACCCTTACACATTTAGTTGCGAAGAATATACTATTAACAAATAAGATTATCAAACTTTCAGCGTGCGTACAACGTTGCTACTTGTGAGTCGGTTCATATTACGATTATGCTACTCGATTTCAATATCCACTACCGCATCCTCTACAATCACTTGCTCCGATGTTACAGGAACTTGTACGGTAGGTAAAGGATCAGGCGATCGTGTATAATTATTACTAGTTGAATGTTCCTTAAAATATTCCCCACCTTTTTCTTCATACTCTTTTCTACTTACTAAGAATTCTGGCAGATTACCATTTAATCCAAAATCTCTTGCACCATACCATGCATCCACACTAGTGTTCTTTGCGATATTCACTTGAAAATTCGAACCAAATGGCCGCATTTCGCGAAGTTCTCGATTTAATCTTTCAACCAGTCCTGGATATGCGGTCGGACCTCCAGTGAGAAACACATTACTCACAATGCGTGCCTGCTGCTCCAGTGGGTAAAGTTTAAGCACAAATTCAATGGTCTCAGCAATACCAGCTTCCACAGAACCAATCAAAGAAGGCTGGAATAACACTTCAGGAGCTCGTAATCGTTCGACTCCCACGTGCAACTGATGCGTCTCTCCTGGAACCACTGGTACGCTTGATCCGGCACCATCAAACTCTGGATCGTGATGCCGAAGAACGTCTTCCAGTTCCATCAGTTTCTCCTGCTCCAACTCGGAATCCGAATCACCGCCCTCCTACGCATATGTATTTCAGTCAGTCAAATAAACAAGCAAACTTCCAAAATCAGAGATTGAGAATGTACCCACCCTGTTTATAACTTTGTACACATCCCAGTCTTCGTCTCTCATACCAAAATCGTCGTCCCGCTTTTCCTTGCGCGCCAGCTGACTTATAATTCGCATTCGTTCTTGTGCGGCTGCCGTTCGTCTCTTTGCCATGTCTTGTCTACGTTGTCGCTTTGCCATTCGTTTCTCCAATATCTCTTGCCTCTTCTTTCTGACACTCGCGATCCATTCATCAAAGTCTTGTTGATCCTTTGGCTGAAGGCTAGATTTGATTTTTGGTTTCTGATCTTCCATCACAATGTTCTCCTCTTGCGAATTAGCAGCGACTATTTTCTGTCGTGTCCTCTCCACTTTGGCTTGCAGATTGTTAATCATCTTTATTAAATCTGCTTCGTTCGCAAGAGAGTATGCCTTTAGCGCTTGATCAAATTCATCCGTTTCACCTTCTTCTAATAAATCCTGTACTGCTAATAACTGATTTAATTGCTCTTCATCTTCTGCTAACTGTAAATCATTCTTATTATTTTCTGTTGAAGAATTGTTTAGAACACTGTAGTAAAAATTACTTACCCTTTCTTCTCTCTTTCGTGCATTGATTTCCATTAATCTTCGTGCTAGTTCTCTTTTTCTTTCTTTCTGTTGTTCTACAGTCAAGCCTGGAGCATTTGCAGGAGCCACATAAGGTAACTGTACTCTTAATACATTGTTGTCATAGTAGTCTGCTTCTGCCCATTTAGATATTTCCCCTTGATAATTTAATGCTATCATAGAATGCTCATGGAGTAGCTCCTTGAAAGATAAATATCAATAATTAATTGCATTTAGATTTTCAATAATTGTTATACTCTACCTCTGCTCTGCTAGGTGTTATTGCATTCACATGAACAGGATATTTCAGTTGTAAAAGCCTGTGCATGTAAGAAGTTATATGATATCCGCCAACATTAATTCTCCTAGAATTGACAGGTTCTGCTTTCCCATCTAGGATAGGTATTATGTGTGTCACATGATATCCTATACTGATTATTAACCCATCTGATGCACAATTATTATGTTGATATGATAATAAACAATCAACACCATATGATATAGATGGTACATTATAGCATTCGAATAGAAGTTCTGCCATTACTAGAAAGATATACTATTGTTAAACTATGCCTTCATCCAGAAGATTGTTATTTATGGTTAACAGCTTGCATACAATTTCTAGAATAATTAGGATTCAGAAATGCTTCCGTCACAATTATTGGATGATTCACACTTCCTTCTGTGTTTATGCCCATGTGGTTGAAGGTATAATCAAAGATCTGTTCCTGCGCTTCAAGATGTGTAACAACATTTCTGTCGAACTGTGTTTTAAGCTGAAATCGAACAGCTTCAATATTCGCTATGTCGTTTCCCACTTGTGGCTCGCCATCCTTCTTACCACGTTCTTTGCGTGGCTTTGCAATAAGATTTTTAAATATTAATTGTGGTTCTTTCTCTGTTGCCCATCCGACTCTACAATTGTATGATCCTAAGGTAGATCAATGATTAAAACCATAGTATGTTACATCAATACTGAAGTATAACATTATCTATGTCCAAGCTTACCATTGTCTATTACGAGTGGTGTTAATTCGTCTCTTATTCTCTCTGTGTACGGATGTATTATGTCGGGGACTGCTCGTATATCTTTCAACTCCAGAACTTCCATTCTCGTATAATTAACAACAGATTCTTATTCCTGTGATGATTATCGATGAGTGCTTGTAAATATAACCTTCTGATCCTTTAACTTTACCCGGGTTGAGAAATTAGGAATTGAACTGCAGCGCCAGTCATATCGAGTCTCCGAGGACTCTATAATCTTTCGTGGAGTTTTGCGAGAAATATACAGAATTAGCAAAGCGAGTGCGTAAAATAGCAAGTTTATCCTGGTAAAAAAATAACTAATTCAACTATGAAGCTTCAAAGCATGAGGTTGAAAAACATCAGATTGGAAAAGAACATCAGCACCGGCGTGGCAGTCTCTAACCCAGCATCCAAGGCTTTATTGTAAATCCAAACAGATCACTCTATCTAATAATCTTTTGCAGTGATTCAACTAGAATGGTAGGTATTTCAACATGTTAGTCTAAAAACCGACTCACGACAGTCATCAATGATTTCCGTGACGTGTATCTACTATCTGATCGCCAGTGAAAAGTCGTCAAAGACAAGATATAGATCACCATCTCAATAGACTGTACTATTTTAACTATTTCCCATTGAAAAAGCGAATCAGAGTTCCATTTATATAATCAGTTCTATTGTTAATCATACGATTTTCTTATTAAGACACGTAAAGACAGAATCGTCAGAAAACTATATCACGTGTGCTAAATTGTTATAATACGCCTTTGCTAGACGATTTGGTATAATGGTCGAGTGCATCTCGCGGCACCTATCCAAAAGTGGGTGCAGGTGCACATAGCTGTAGCTAGACGCTAGACGGAGTGTCAGGTCGAGGTAGCCGTGACTGAGAGTCGTTGTCGAAGCACCACGACACCATCCCCTGGCACAATTACAGACGTATACACATACGTCCGTCTCACTCCTTCGTTGTGGGTTTAGCTGAGGCGGTGTTCGGCTTTCATTTGTGAGATCTCGGTGCTGCTCTCGGTTGGTCTCGGTTTGCAGCAGTGCGGCTGAGTGCCGCATAGGATACGTAGGTGCGGGGACGCGATGAGTGCGCGAGGATGCGCGAGGCTGACTGGACGATAATTAGAACGATTATTTAATCATGCCCAATTCGCGAGGAACCAGAGAGGATCGTGGGCAGCGAGAGTGGTGTGAGGCGTGAGCTGGGTTGCGATTAACGGTAGCTGCTGCTGCTCTCGGTTCGTGCTAGGAGGGACAGGACTGGACAGTACAGGCTATCTAATAGGAGAGCGGTCTCCTCTGTGCTTGGCAAAGACGCGGCGCATCGAGGAGCATCGGGGAACATTGCCGAGGAAGTTGACGTCTTCGAGTTGGTGTGGTGTGTAGTTGTGTGCCCCTCGGCCGCTGGCTGGGAATCGGTGCTCGATGCATCGGCGGCCGACAGTCCCTGTGCCCGGCTACGCCTAGCTGAGAAATGCGCTGGTGAATCGGGAACTCTGTGCGTGCCGATCCCGTGCGATCACGAACAGGTTGTTCGCGGGTGGGCCCTAATCAGGAACGGGCGAGTGCTCGTGGAGACAGTTGCCAGTGGCACAGCGCAGTGAGTGCTCTATCTCTTTCTCTCTCCCTCTCTCTGAGGAGTGCCTGGCCCTTAGAGAGAATCCAGGCGATCTCCTTGAGGAGGTGCCCTGGGCACCGAGGCCAGGAAGGAACGCCGGAAGGAAGGAAGAAGAGGGTAGCATAGAGCAGGGTAGCAAAATGGCGGGGTCCTTAACGTGGTCGTGTACTTGTTGCCTGCGGTTCAAGTTCAGCCCCGAGGAGATCGAGCAGCGATACAAGAGCCAGGAGATCGATCGCATGCTGGAGAAGGATCGACAGGCGCTCCGGCGCCAGGTCAAGCTGCTACTCCTCGGGGCGGGCGAGAGCGGAAAGTCGACATTCCTTAAACAGATGCGGATTATTCATGGAATCAAATTCGAGGTAAGAGTCCCTGCTTCCTCCCGATGCCGCTGACCCTCGACCAAAATCCAATTCGTATGATGAACACGTCCCACGCTCATGGTTCCTCTGAACCACTTCGCCTGTTTACTTGACAATCCGCCGATGGATGACTAACATGCAGAGGAATATGATTTAGCCCGCAGATTCGCCTGCTTTCTTCATGTTTGCCCGATGTTTATATAATTTGTGATTTTGCCAGATTAAAGTTTCCCTGTTTACCTGTCTGTTAACTCGTAATGCGGCGTAACAAATTACTCACTAGCTTCGGCATTGGCATCATTCTACTACTAGTTTTTCTTGCCTCGACGTACGACGCGAATTGACATTTATCTAGTGCTTCTTGTGAAACAAGCATAAGAAGAGTCTTTTTTTACACCCTCATAATACTTCAATTGTACCTTATGGTGTTCTCCTGTTTGCAGCCTGAGTTAATTAAAGAGTACCAACACATAATATACCAGAATATAATAAAAGGGATGAAAGTGTTGGTAGATGCAAGAGACAAATTAAATATTCCATGGGAGAATCCTAAGAACTATGATATTGGTTATCAGATATTGAAATTTGAGAACAGTATGGTATTGGATGCCAGATTATTCCTCCATTATGTGCCAGCTTTGCAGAGTTTGTGGAAGGATACATCAATTAAGAAAACATTCGATAGAAGAAGGGAATTTCAATTAGTAAGAACCTTTTTATTTTTGTTCTGTGCTAGTTAAGGTTTATCATCACCTTCTCTTATGGCAACTGTCTTATCTCTATCTCGCTGACATATGTACAGAGATAAGCCATATAAACATAAGCTGAACGATAAATATTGAAGGTGTTTAGTACCTTTTTGTCACAGTGCTTTACAAAACAGTCTCTCTTTACAGAGTGATTCAGTTCAATACTTCTTGGATAATGTGGACAGGATTGCAAGAATGGTAATTAAATTTTCCTTGAAAATCTGTTCCCTGTCAAAACCTTTGGGTGCAACACATATGTAATTTTCTTGTAGGATTACGTACCCACGCATCAAGACATTCTACACTGCAGAAAAGCCACTAAAGGGATCTCTGAATTTGTTATCCAAATTAACAACATCCCATTCTTATTTGTTGATGTTGGTGGTCAAAGATCTCAGAGGCAAAAATGGTATCAGTGTTTTGACTGTGTAACTTCCATTCTATTTCTTGTGTCATCCTCCGAATTTGATCAAGTGTTGTTAGAAGATAGGTACGACCATATAAGCTAACTGATTGATATATTAATATAGATTATGCATCTTATAAATGATTTTCTATGTCTTTGCAGGAGAACAAACAGACTGGAAGAGTCTAGAAACATTTTTGATGCAATAGTGAATAATATGATATTTGGAGGAGTGTCCATAATTTTGTTTCTGAATAAGACAGATTTATTGGACAAGAAAGTAAAATCAGAGGATACAAATGTTCGCTGGTACTTCCCACAGTTTACAGGAGACTCACATTCCATGAAAGATGTACAGAATTTTATACTGGAAATGTTCATATCCGTGAAGAGGGACCCTAAAAAACCACTGTTCCATCACTTTACAACAGCCGTCGATACAGAGAATATAAAAGTCGTCTTTAATGCTGTGAAAGATACAATCTTGCACCGCAATTTGGAGTCGCTCATGCTACAATAATGATGAACATGAAACGGACAGGGAATCATCACCAGAAGTGAAGGTATGCATTTAATACTGATATTGTAATACGTAACAAATTTGTAGTTGCGAAAAAAAATGTTAGGATACCAATTAGGGAGGAGCATTCTAATAAGACAATATGTATCAGCATAAAACGAAAGTTTACCTCCAGCTATGATAACGAATTAGAAATTTTCGATAATAGTTTTATACAGTCGAGGTGGAAGCTGCCTATTGCGAACATATATCGGAAATTCGGACCCTGTATACAATATACATATTGATAGGATATATTACCATCTTTTTGATGAATATTAAATGGTTGTAAGAAAACTATTACATAGTATCTATTGTAAATAATGACTCATATTCTATAACGTTGTCGATAATCTCAAGAATCATGATTTTACATACTTGTATAAAAAAAAAAATCAGTTGCTACTAGTTCAACTAAGATTCTTCTGTTTTTGTACAGATATTTAATCCAATCTTTCTTTTTTTTTTCTCATTACGATGTGTAATAGAAATGCTGGTCAGTTAACCAGTCTTCGAATGTAAAAGTAATTTATTTTTTACTTAAAAATAATTATATTTGTTAACATTGAGTATATTAAGTGAAGAAAAAACCAAATACTAGAACCATGCCATATAAACCAAATGAAACTAACCAGTTTGTGTTCAAATTGCAGTGGGCAAAATTTCGTTCAGTCTGTTGTTGCATTATGGTGCACATAAATGATCTAATTTAATTAGATACCATCCTTGTTTCCGAAGCCAATGAAATTTTTCGCGATCATTCTACAGACGAGTCTATTTTATTTATTGTCGTTTCGCCTTTTTCGTTTTCCGTAATCTCCCAAAACTCCACGTTGAAATATGTGAATTATGTGAAGTGTGCTATGTGTTATATTTTGGATTCTGATTCGGTACTATTTTTGGGGAAATATTCGATAATGGTAATCAGTATTACTGTGTCCGGTATACATTTCTTTGAGCGACATTTCGCATTTTGCAAGTTGATGTGTCTAATACAGCGCAGCAGTTTGTCTGAATCATATTTATCTATTTGATAAGTTTATGCCCGCGTGTATTTCTTTCGGAATTTTGTGTTATGCGAGTTGTAAATAAACGTCAGCATTTGGTTCTGACACGACCACAACTGAATGTTTCTATTATAACGACAACGATTCAAGTCTCTCAGCACGTTTTCAAACGTAGTGAATCTATGTCCTACTGCGCTTTTCTAAAGCGGGGACTAGAGTTCCGACCGTGTTCTGTAACACGGTCATTGTCAAGGATTTTATGTAATAATATCGATAGAGCCAAAGAGTCCTAAGCGAAACTAATAATTTCTTATATAATTTATTTTTCGTATTAGTTTAATTATCATAATTGATGACAAACATAGATACATAACTACTTATCCTTGGACTTGTGATGTCCACAACAATAGAAAGAATTGCGTCAGCTTTCGATTGTAATCACTTATTACATAAAATCTTTGTGTTCTGTCGAACAAACGAGATGTTCGCAAGAGCCTCTCTTATGAATTAGGCTCCATGTCAAGCGCATACGCGAGGAGCTCCAATAATACGTTGTATTTGTATATAATAACGTTTAGATATAATATGATCGTGTAAACGTTACAGGATCGACGTCCTCGCTTGGTTCGCGGCGTGCAAAAATATAGTGAAATTTAAGTAATTGGTATATTTTCCTAATTGTCATTTTTTACATTCCTACGAAGCTAATCAGGTCCAATTTCATTCGTGCTTTTAGAATGTTTTGAAATTCTATAACATTTTTATAACGTATAAATATTTTGACTGCCTCAAGTCGAAACAATCTTCTATATGTGAACGATGCACAATTTTACATCTTTTCTATGTTGTGCATATACACGAAAGTTATTTTCCAACGCACAATGCGACTAATGTCTGTAATTTTTATAGAGATATTTTAAAGGAGAATATACTCTTGATAATCCATGAATTACGAACCTACCTGTGAGTCCGGATAGTTATAGCATGTATATAAAATATTACTCTGTCGAAAATTTTCATGATGCTTGAAATGACACGATGTTGCTGTAATACATTTTCATCATCTTCGTTCACAGTCCACCTTAATTTGCATAAGCCTTTAATGACTTCCCGTATTATCTTTACATCGAATAAGGCCTAAATTGATTTTGAAAGAGTCGCAAGTTTTACTCCGACGAACGACGAACACATCGTGTTACGTATCATGCAAATTTTCCATCGAACTAGTTGTATAGTAATCGGGGAGAGAGAGCAAATGTAGGATATTGTAAGTCATGTGTAGAACAGGTCTAAAAATGTATTGTAATATGGACTGTGAAAGAGTGTAGTAACTTTGTGATAGAATGCCGCGTAGAGTGAAGATAAAATGATTTTTATATTTTTAGAGATGCAGAATTATTTTAATCTGTTCGATCGGATCGATTTTTATACATTTCAGTCTACGAAAGTCGAATTGAAATATTCTACGATACGATGTCGTTGACGATGATACAACAGTGTTATATATATAAATATATATGCGTGCGTTTAAGATGATTTCTATTATAATTTGTACTATACTGCATTAGGTACTTTTAAACGCATACCTACATTCTCGACCTGGGAAAATTAAACATTCATTCTTATGAATCTTTAGGGGCGGAATCCTGAAGATGCACAAGTCAAAATTCCGCTTTCTTCTCTCAACGGTGATCTAATACAAGTACTGAAATTTTTGTAGGCAATTTTTCAATGTCATTATCCCGATTGTACATGGTGTTCCTGGAAGTTTGATTCTCCTTTGTGCCTATAAATGTACTTCATACAACTCTTCCATGTCAATGGACGTGACACAGATAGTTTGAAAACAGGCGCTTCCTGCCAGATCGAAAATACTTTTGAATAATTTACAGCAATAAGTAATATGCTCATATCCGAACTATATTTTGTTCAGAAACAGGCAGCTGTGTCTTATATCTCTTTAGAATAGCGATAATCTCTACCGTAACTTACAGACAGCAGTCGAAATTGCCCGTGACAGATAGAACAACTTTCCAATGATCAGGGTACACTCAAATCTACTCTAGAACCGACTTCCAGGTATTTATAATCTATTTACAATTTTATATTAGCAAATAGACCGATCTCATAGTAGGAAAAGATCCTGTCGTTCTATCTGTTACCGGTGATTATGTATATCGGAATTTTGTTGTTTTATTTGCATTTTATTGTATATGATCTAAAGAATGTAGATATATTGTGCCTTTTGTACATTGTATATTTGTATATAAAGATATTTTACATGAATTATTATAATAATGTAGTCTATTTACACGAACAATAAATAAAACTTTAGGAAACCATTGTTCTCACTTATCTGAATTTCCCATGAACCTCTTATCATGGCCTTAATCAAAGGCAGTCATACGTGTTGTTATCTACTTGACTGCGGATGCTTTCTTTGTAGCAGGTAGATCAAGGTTTCAATGAGCCAAACGAATATATAATACATTGTTATCATATTTATTTGTATCCGATTTTATACAAAGTAAAGCACATGTTTATTTTGCATAACTTATTAATAAAATGCACATTATTTACATGTCTTGCAAAAAATATGAAAATGCGATCGCACTTCTTCAGACTACTCGCCCAAGAATAGCAATTGGTGTTTATCGAGGACGGGCGCACTATGAAATATTACTATGTAATATTTATAACACATTGAATTTGCTTTGAATAATGATCACATTGGTAGTTTGCCTAACATTAGTAGTAATTACATGTCGTTATGACTAATTGCTTGGTTTCGTATATTACAATGCTATTTACACGACTCATTCTTCGATAATATCTAATATCAAAAACGTACAAAAGTAAAAATATAATTTTCGTTCTTTGCAAAAGTAGGGATATGTGGCCACTGAGAAAAAGACACGTAGAAATTTACTTGCAGCCTTATGCTCTTCTGTTACCTGGCAATATTTGTCGAAAATCACATTAAATGTCAAATAGCAAACTATTCATTTGTACAATGTCCGGCTTTCTTGGCGTTCTGTATGGACAATCTGGTAAGAAGTTGGAATCGATTTTACTATAGTACGAACGTAACTTTGTACTTCAGTAGAATCGACCAAGTGAATTTATAGTCGCAGACTACTGACTTTCTGAGCGTACTGTGAGGTGCTGACGGAATGTTCCAAGTTCTATTACTTCTATATCAATTGTGCGTAGAGTAGTTAAATTGGTGTATAAAAGTTCCTGTAAACCTTGCAATTATCTGCAAATTTGACTGATACCTCCGGTAAGCAATATACCTTGCGATCTTGATGAACTTGAAATTTTCTCCTTCAGTCATGATTATTGCGTTCTTTAATAATTGCAATATGGATTATGTAAGTTGTGCAAAACGTTCCTATGACAAGTTTATGGAATGTTGTGCTTTAAATGCAAAATGTGATCCCAAAAATATCTTGATTTGTGCCCGAATGTATTGTAATTTAGAATGAGAAAAACATATGTTTTTCATCATTGCTAATTGAAAACATTGAACCATCTTCGTCCTCCATCCAGAGATCACCAAATTCCTCGAAAAAATATAAGAAATTCTTTCAACAGATATCAATTTCATATGAAACACATAAATATCTGAAACACATATAACAATCAACAATACGTAAATGTAAACAATTTCTGTATCTAGTTAGCTTAAGCGATTACGGAAAGCAATAAGAAGATAGTCGTATGTAATTGATACGTCGAGTTCTCGTATCACTGATCCTAGCGGTGTGCACCTCCTCTGTGTCTCAGATATTACTGTGCACCCGCAATGAGATTCGTGTAATATATGCGTAGAAAGTATTTTACAATATGACAAATGGTAATTGACGTCTTCTGCAAACAGTCTGTGTCTTGTCAACCTTTGGGGCTGCTTGCTCTCGTCGAATCTATAGCACCACTTTAATGACTCGAATCCGAATAAGTCCAAAAGCGGACTCTCACGACATTTCATCTTCACCCTGACTTAGCCTGTAGCTAATGTTACGTATACTAAACATTTCATGCTACGAATATTCTCGAAAGACGCATAGACTGCTTAACTCTATCTCGTAAGAATGACCTTCTATAGGTGTTTCCTGCTTTCTTTTTTAATGAGACACATCGACTTATAAGTGCTCTCGTGCACGGGAAAGAAGGGTGAAATAGGGGGATTTATTATTCGTGGGTGAATTCGTTCGTTCGCTTGTAGGGCCGAAAGCGCTGTAGCTTAGAGCTCGAGTTCTTCGGCAGTGCGAGAAAGTCTATGATTATCGATGCGTCTGCGTTGACTGCGTCGAACGGCATCCGCTCGACGATACGGTTCGGACCTCAATCCAAGAAGAATGTCCTCCAAAGCACCGTTGTACACTTCGTCCTGTTGTAATAGCTTCTTCTCTTGGACTAGCCTTGTCTTGTTCTTTAACTCGTTAATAACGGCATCCTAAGAACGATGAAAAAGAAAACGATTTCCTTCGGATGTGCACATTGGAAAAAGAAATAGAATATTTCTTGAAAGATAAATGTTTGCGCCCAAGAATAGGGCTAAGAATATACTAAACATCTTTTATGTATAGACATTATCTGGTAATCGGTAACAGTGCTAGACGAGGCTCGTTATGAGTTATTAGTGTGAATTGGGTTTCTTTTAAGAATTGCACTAAAATATACAGTGAGTATTTTCTACGTTTAAATTAAACTAACTTTTAACGCGGGTAATAGCGCAAGGAAAGTGATGTAGAGGACTTCTCTCAGGCAACATCAATGCAAGCTTGAACATGCCGATGCATTTCATGTTTTGTTAATGGGGGGGTAAATTGAATACAATACTCTTGAACGCCACATGAATAAGAATACAGTTCCGATTGGTATAATCAATAATACACGACAGGAATATATCCCCTGGATTAATTCCTTATGAAAACTAATGTCGAGATTATGAACTGTTTTCGAGTATTGCATATGGCAGTAAATGGAAACGTGGCCGATGCGGTATCAAAAGCCGAACCCTATATGTCGATGAATCAATGTGCAATGTGTGTGTGCAAGTGCGATTTATTAAATATAATATGGCAATAGGAGGAAGAGAGTGAGGAGAGACTTACATGTTGTGAATTGTTTCTATATTGTTACGTTCTGAGCTCCAGTTCGTTAAGATGCCGGTGTAACAGACTCTTGTTTGAGTTACAGCAAAATTTCGGTGACTTTAATTCCAAATAAATATGTAACAAATAAGAAAATACACGTTCGTCAGATACGTTCTGTTCGATAAACGGAAACACGCTAAAAGAGCACTCCTGAACGTGACATTAATATTATTATGTAATTGTTCAATAATTAACCCTGGAAAATATCATGCTGACTCACAACATGCAGCAAAAAAGAAATGCTTCCTAAATTAATTCTTATAAGAGTATTGCTAACGTTTTAGTAAACAGATGTCATAGACGTTGTACAAATCAATTAAACACCTGTTGAAAAAGCTAATCGGGATCTTGATATAAAATTCCGCGAGCATATGACACATTGTGGCTTGTGTGATAGTATGCAAAAATGTTAGATAGTGTTCAGATACGAATAATGAAATTCCCAATGACTTTACGATATCATATGTTGCACGAGAAATCACGAATTGAATTCCGTAAAATTTCGAGCAGAGTATATTTACTCACGAAACAAACACACAGGCATGCTTTGTTATGGATAATCAAATTAAGAATAAGAAAAGGAATATGGAAGCACACTTAAAAAGCAAAACCGCACTTGAATCGTGCCATTATAATTGTGAGAGAAGTTTTTCAAAAGTTGCCAATACCCTGAAGCATTGATGTTGAGAGAGAGATGCGGTGAAAGGAGAGGTAAATATTCAATAGTTACGCCCTTCCGCGATACGTGACGTTTTTCGTCCAAGTATGAGATTAATGTTAATTCATTGTCTGAGTATTCAATAAAGTGTACGTTACGAAACTTTTCAGACAAAATAGAATACAAAATAGTCCTTTGCCTCACGGTTTAAGAAGAATGGTCGCGGAAATATACATAAAAGAAAGTGCAACTTGTTAATATAAAATTAAAATTGTGCGGACGAAAGTAAAAGCGCATCATGCAACACATTATTATTTTCTCGTAATTCTGACATGGATTTGAAAAAGTATATATTTAAACATACCTGTTGTTTCTTTTGATTTAACTTATTTCGTTTGAGAACCTCTTCGGACGTATTCAGTGCTTCAGCAGCAGCAGCTTCCAATCTACGACGTTGTTCATTTTCCTGATCCGCAGCCTGTGACAGTCGCACACAAGGGTTAAATATAGAAATTCTAAATAATGGAATTCGGATATGCTGATGTACTTGGAAAGATTCTACTTACCTTAAATGCTCTTGCGAATCTAACTAGCAGGGAGAAGAATGTATTGGCATCGGCCTGTCTTGGGCTCTCACCGAAAAATTCGACACATTCCCGGAATGCCTCGCCAGCGGCACGTGCGTCTGATTTCAATCGGCGCAACTTCTCTTCTGAGTTATTCAGGAAATCACGAAGTACCGTATTGTGTTTTTCTTTGCCGCGTAGCTCGAATTCCTTTCTTACGAGATCCATACCCTTTTCCAATTCATGCACGTCCGTCGTTATATTCTCCAAAGATACTGAAAACAGATTAAAGAATAACATGTTAGAATAGATGACACAATATGCTGTAATTTCATTAAACTAATATTGCATTTACCAGTTGCCGCTTTATCGATGTACATAAGTTCTGATTCGAAGTTAATAAGTTCCGGAAACTTCATTCGTACGGTAGCTACAATATAATGTAAAAGGCACATCCTTTTATCAGTCGATTTCGTGTCCAGTAGCGTATCCAAGCTTTGCAGCTTGAATCCATAGGCAGGGCCACGTTTGCTGCTATTCAAATAGTTTCCGAAGGCAAGAATAATTTCTAATACTGCTCTCAACTTCTTCGAGCTCTTCACTGTACTTGAAGCAGATATCACAGCATGTATTTGAGGAGTAATAAGATGTAAATTGTCAAAAAAGTTTCCAATGTAATTCATAATCGACAGTTTTGTCGATATCCTCTCTACTTTGCCCAGTTGCATTAAGAACTTGTCCTCCTCCGTCAAAAGGTTCACATTTTTCTTCTCGATAATATATTCCCGATACGCTTTAATCTACAAAGTACTTGTTCGTTAAATATCACAATTTATCGTCCTTCATAAATATTCCATGCACATTGACTGACCTCTTGGTCTGTAGGCACCATGCGCTGCAGCAATTCTACATTCTCCAGTGACAGTATCTTCAAGTCAAGCGCATTTACAGCCATAATCACTTTCTCTACCGGCATTTCCATTTTTCTTCGGGATATAGCTGCAAAGGATTATAAAAATATAGTTGTTTAATTTCGAATATTTATATTACATTTATATACAGATACGTGACGTACCAATATTTCGTAATCTCGTGTGCTCCAAGAGCGATACATTTTCTGACTTCTTGAATCTTTTACTAGGAAAGCTCTGAAGTCCGTCCAGCTCGTTAGTCCCATTAGCCAAATGACTACCCATGCCGATTTTGAATCGTTCTTCGAAGTCGGAGAAGTCTATGTAACTGTGCAGCCGGTCGTCATCCAGCTCGTTAAAGATAGTGCCTCGCACTTGATTAGGCTTCAATGCGATCCAATTCAGTGTGGGCAGCTTGTACTTGGTTTGAACCTGCATCGCGAATACAAAAAGAACTTTGATCAAGCAGAGACCTGGGATATGCTGTGGGGCAGACAGTGGGATCTTTCATATACGATCGCATCGCTGCATTCCCTTTTGACCTTTACCGACCTTGCGCTTAATAGTCATTGCGCCGTCCGGTGCTTGCATCATG
Source organism: Ectemnius cavifrons (assembly GCA_964023945.1). Classification (NCBI taxonomy): domain Eukaryota; kingdom Metazoa; phylum Arthropoda; class Insecta; order Hymenoptera; family Crabronidae; genus Ectemnius; species Ectemnius cavifrons. The sequence goes on along the minus strand of OZ030384.1, from coordinate 8,222,869 downwards.
CCGGCAGGCGGCGGAGGTATAGGTACTGGCGGCGGTATTTTGTGGTCCCCTGGCGAAAGGGGAGCCATTGGCGGCGGTGGTGGACAGGGTGGTGGAGGTGGTGGGGGAGGTGCGGGTGTGGACTGCGGTGCCTGTTCCAACGTCGGCGAGGGCGTCGAGGTAAACGTGGACGACGTAATGTTATCCGAATTACTCAACGGACTTGTTGCGGTTCCGTTTCGTAGACTCGCCACTGCAAAATCCATGCAAAATGAAAGGCCACTCGTCAACTATTAATTTACCAGCTCATTAAGTTCACTCTTAATTGGAAACCATATAAAGCAAACTTATTGGTCTCCGAAGTATATGCTTGTATAATCTGAGGTCTGCAAAGAATTCTTTACCTGACGAGCCTTTGGTCAATGTACCAGTCAGCGTCTCCAATTCGATTATCTTGTTTTCTAAGACGCTCTGTCTTCGAGCAGAATCTTGCCGCTGCCTCTTCACTGCAGTGAGTTCCTCTTCGACTAGTCTACGCGCATCTAAGGCATCGGCGTACTCTACTTTTAATGCACCGAGTTCAGTCTCGAGTTCTGCTAACTTCGCGAGAGACTCCCTCTCCAATTCTGCCATTCTATCATGGGCCTATTATCGAGATGGCAATTGCGGTAATTTTGAGATGAGTGTAAACAATAGAATGATTAAAGTGACGGCCACTTACATGACCAAGTTGGTCTTCCAATTCAGCTACTTTTTCTAACGCGGCAGTCTTTGTTTCACTATCCTCCATTAGGGCAGCTACATCAAATACGTTATCTAGGTAAGCAGAGATTTGAACCTGCGAATATATTCAGGCTGTAATAATCGTGTCTCTTTCCTACAAATCCTACAGTGCGCTGCGCTACTACAGTACACACACCTGCAAATCCTCACTTTCGGTATGCCTAAGTTTCTCGAGATACTCGTCCAACCCAAGCTTGGTAAATTCGTATTGTAGGTGTACCCTAAAGTTCATATCCTCCACGGAGTGAACGACGATGTTTACGAATTGCATACACGCCACCATGAATTCTATGTGGAAATTATCGTATTGGGTGAAGTACGCCATAAGGGTGGTGAATCTCCGCCTCTCCGAGCATACTTCTTTGAAATTGTCGAACGCAGAGAGAATGATTTCGTGTCCACCCTTTACCAAACAAATCGCAGCCAGTAGTTCCAATACAAGAGCCTTCGTTCTAAGACAAAAGAATGATGTTTACTTTCATTCGTTCAATACTGATATCAAATGATGCAATAGTGTGTACCTCAAGCTTTTATGCATTAGACTTAGAGCAATGCAATTGATTGCCTCCCGATGTTGAATGACCATATTAAAGCCGTACTGCAAAAACAATTCATTAACATAAGAGTCAGCCAGTAATCAGCTTGGTTTGATATCACAAGCCATTTAGAGTGAACATCGATTTACTCGGCGGGAAAGGCCGGTAGAAACATCACCGGCACGATTGCATTTGCCTTTAGTGGAAGAGCATCGTCGAGAGGAGGAGCGGGAAGGCTCCGCTGAGCGCCGCGGGCAATAACACGATAAGAAACCGCTCGCGAATCATGCAAAAACCAACAGATTTTTCCCTGCCGACCACCAAGTCCTTGTACCAGTTTCACCATCCATAGCTACGCACCTTGTTATTCATGATGGCACGCATGCAGAGTATGCATACGTGAATGTCATCCTTAGCTTCGCCCATATTCAGCCGAGCCACGTGCCTAGATCTCCTTTTAACGCCAGGACTATCCTTGAGTTCGTGAAGAGGGGGCCTCAGGCAACCATTATTTAAGGGCGAGGTATCTCCGGTACCAGCTGAAAAATTGTTAGAGAGAGAGAGCGTGTAGATCTATGATTGGGAGGTATTCGCTTTTGAAGCTACGTGCCAATTACGATCAAAGTCGGTTATGTAGGTGTGCGTGTATATGTGTGTGTAGGCCCATCTTACCGGTTTGCAATTTTTCCTCGGAGCTCGTATTGGTCTCAACGACACGTTGCTCATGCCTCATCATGAGTAATCTGAAGCTGAGGTAGTCTATGAGGGCATCCAGGCCTTGATTCTCCTCGTCCAAGAACTCTCTCACCCATCTAAAACAACATCCTACTCAGGGTATGCTACCACTAAACGTGGTCTCGTTCATATATACCACTCTAATTTCAAATCCTAACACTTTTCAAGCTAATCAAACTACTTTATGATTTTATTCGCTTACTCTATATGATTCGTGCGTAACGAGATCTCCAGATCTCGAAGTACTTGCGTCGACGTTGATTCCCCGACCATCTTCCTTTTCTGGAAGAACATGAGGAAACGATACGTCTGTGTAATCATTAGTATCCGTCTTATCAATCCCTCGTGGTCGGAAACGAACAAAGGGTAAACGGAATTTTTATAGCAAGAACTTAAGTATTTATAAATCAGTTTGACTGAATTTGATAAAAGTTTGTTATCATTTTAAAGTTACTGTCATCTAAATATAATAGTAAATGACTCAGCGAATTCGCGTGGAAATTGAAGATAAAAGATACAATCTTAACAGAAGGATGAAAATAATAAGAAATTGAAAAAGAAACATACTCGATGACTCCGCGATGCTTTCGGATCCAGGTAAGTTCGTAGCTTGGCTAGGTAATGGGATGGAGGATCCTTGGCCTGCACCCTTTCCTGCAATTGCCAACAATACAACTCACTCTTCTCCATACTTATTTACAGAACAATGACTCAACTATCGGCCTCGCTCTTTACGTCTACAAAGGGGTGTCCGCCCTCTGAGATCATTCTATATATAGAGCAGGCTTTCTATAAATTCTGCAATGGTACAACAGCCGAGTATTTCGCACTGCCTGATTTTAACGAGACTTACGAGACAGCTCGGGGCCGATTTCGAACACGTGAACACCGAACACACCAGTCGTTTCACCCTAAGCTCGTACGTGCGTGAACGGCTGTGCCACTAATTTAAGTAATTCCACGCAAGTGGGTTCACTCACAGGGCGGAACTACGGGCACGCAGGGAGAACCGAAAGCTGCTCGCTTTCGGTTCGCCCTTTAAATGCCCGCACGGAAATATGCCGTCGGACTAATGGGGAAACATGAACTTCCATTAGTCGAGGCAGTCCCGATCTATTAAAGATCTCACACCCTAGATAGTCCTGAATGGGGTGAACATTTAGGGAAGATCCTGCTTTCCACAGGACAGCTTGGTAAGTGATGCTGAGGAGGAGGGCAATGATGATACCTTTGGAGGAGGGAACAAAGGCCGGCGCAGACAATGTGTCGAGGAAAAGCGCAACGAAAGTCTGGCGTGCTTTTGCGGCCGGCCAAGCTAGCACATGCAAGGTATGAAGAGAGGTGGGTGCGCAATCGCATACTCAGCTACCGAGACCATACATGTGCGAACATGTGAACGTGTACACACCAATACGAAGAGAAGAGACAGCAGGCAATGCCGACGAGAGAGGGATGCTGTGCATTTTTTGCGGCCCGTTTTCTTGTATCGTATAATAGCACGGCTTGCATTACATCCGTGTCGTGTTACCCACATGCCCTACAGGCCCGCTCAAAAATCGGGACGGACCATCGATGACCCGAGGGCAACCCCGTCCTCTCTCCTCAAGAATATCTTGTTTCGCCAGTGGATTTTGTGTCACGCGTGCTCCCCCCCATGAACGTTGCTTCGAACGCCCGCTTCTACAATCTCTGACAATGTTTTTAAAAAGAAACACACCAACGATCTTTCATGACGAAAAGAAACTCGAACCAGTTGAATGCTATATTACGCAGATTTACATTCAACATATTTTTACGAGGCATTCCAAGATCGTCCTAATTTATCTTGTTACGTCGAAGTAACAACAACGCGAGACATCGCTGCAATTATTAAGGGCACACTCGTTCCGGGGAAACACCGAGGAATAATTAAATTACTGTGTGATGATCGTTTGGAGTTTATGGGGCAGTAATCGGTAGAACGGCACTGAGTGGAATGAAACGCGACGACCAAGTCCCTCTGGCCCTTTGAAATCATACATGCCGCTGCTCGCTCTCTCTCTCTCCAGCTTTTTATATGTGTGTTTTGGCGCACCGCAACTTCGACGGGGTTACACTCACCCTATAAACGTGTAATAAAGATGGAGCCTTGTTATTTCCGAGGACATCCCACTCCCGACGACTTTATCCCTACATTTACGAGTGAGCCGAGAGAGCAATTTGCTCGCGACGCGTATCACGAGATTGTAATTATAATTACTAGCCGTAATTACGATACCAAAGTGTCGATCAATGAATGAAAGAAGACAACACTGCAAATGGAAAGAGCCGAGTGACAAATCCGATGTTATATTCGAAGTGACTTAGAGTTGTATATGAAGAAAGTGTTGGAGACAGCAGAGAAGGAGTGGGAGAGCAGGGATGAATAAATGAGAACGATAAGGAGGATCCGCTTGTGCGATGTTAATCTGCATGCGAGATGCCTCACAAGGATGCTCTGAACTCACGTTTCTACTCTGGGCGTGCGGGAAGAGCGAGAACCCACTGTTATTACACAGGGAATTTCGTGCGCGAAAGAAAGTGTCGGATTACCTTTCACACGTTCGAAACCTCCCAGTCTTACGCATGTCCTATATACTAGCCCTTTTTTTTCAAGTGCCGCTATTCAGGTATTTATAAACGAAGAAAAATCTTTGAAATCTTGCACAACGATAATGGCAGATTGGTCGAAAGGGGTAGCACAATGATTTACAGTATTTCGTAAAAGGATTGCAACCCCTTTCGTCGAATACGGTTCTTGCGATTACTTTAATATCCGAGAAAGGGGTTTGGATAGGGCGAGTCGATCAATCGTGGCCCGATGGCTTGCCACGGTCGAATCAGACGCTTAAGTCGACACGGTAAATCCATTTTGTACTTGCCAGCGAGCATGCAAGGTTCGCCCGGGCATGAGAGAGAAAAGGGAGTGATTTCCACTCGAGACAGGATCCACCCTGCCTCTGTGCCTTGCAATCTCCACGATTTAACGAGCCAGTGCGACCCACCTACACTGTCAGGACCTCTTCAGCCTTCCGATTCTTTTTTTTCTCTCGCGACCCTCGCCCCTTTTTCAACCTCTCGCATTTTGTTTAACGAGCGACCTCCCAAAGCCTGCGGCTACCAACACTTTCTTCGCCGGCTATTTTATGCAAAAATCAACGAAAGCCCTCTCTTTTTTAGGACTCAATGAAAGTACCCGTGGAAAAATAAATTTCAGTAATTTCATTATTGAATAACTAAATATCTTTCTATATTTCGAAATACTGTAATAAAATAGTCTTACATAGTTTCTTTTCGCGGCTAATGTTTCTTTAACGATCCACGCCCCCGCTGCGAGAGAGCAATAAGGTGTCCGGTTCGATGACACTCTTGCCCGTTCGATTGAGCTCCAGATTAAACTCACTTGAACAGATCTACCAACACTAGCGCATACAACCAATTGGACGAGGCGTATACACGCGAGAGCAATGTCTTGCATCAATTACCGAGGTTTTTCGTGTCGAACTTGTGTACCAGCAGCAATAACATCGTAGTATTTCGAGGGAGTATCGAAGAAGCAAAGGGCGGACGAGTAGTGGATTAATTGATATTAATAGGTAACTTAAGGGAAGTCGAATTTATACGTCGGCCCAGCATCCAGTAACCCGCATTCATCGACCATCGTGCGGAATTAAATGAATACCAGCCGGGAAGATCGGTGAGTACAGTACAAGAATAACATGGCAAAGCCTTACGGCTTACATCATGCCTTCCATTCATTCTGACTGCTCGCTACCGCAACAACTTCGCAATATACATTGTGTGCTGGTGCCTCGCGAGGATTAAAATAACTCTCAAGAATGCCGTCGATAGAAATACAGATCGAATCTAGCTAATAATGTTTCCTCGATCGGCGTTTCTCTTAGAATCGAACTTTTATGACTCGTAATTTAAAAGTACCAATGTGAGTCACTAATTAGAGCGAGGTTATCATTAATTCGAACTAGTATACGAAAGATATAAAATGTTTATACGCAAGAGTTTATTCTACTAATAATTTTCAATCGAAAGTAACTTTCATTGTACACCGGCTAGTGAGAAAGGCGGAACTGGTAACGGCAGCGAGAGTCTTCCGAACGAAGAGAGCCATATTGTAGCTGCACTTTAAAAGCCCGACGGATCGAGGAGCAGTGCAGTGAGAGGACTTATGAGTCTACAGCAATGTACGAAGGAGAGGCATGCACTCACTTGATCGCATATGATGTCCCATTTCTTCTCGTTGTCGTATTGCTTCAAAAGCTTCGCCTTGTCCGGCGGTAAATCCATTGAGGCCTGAAACAGACAAAAAGCACAGTTCCACTTTAATGTCTCGACGTCTGGCTCCTCAAAGAGGACTGCAGTTTCACTTTCTCTCTCACCCTTTTCCCTCTCGCTCTTCCTCTCCATAAGATTAGCGAGTGCGAATGCCCAGCGAAATATAGAGTGCTTCAAGCGAGAGTAATTTGCGTGAAACAATTAGCTCGCTCGCTCGGTGTCGAGAGAGTGTTACGAGAGTGCGATCATCACGGGACAATGCAAATTCCCCGCGCGGAGGGCTAATCGTTTCGTAGCTTGAAAAGGCGTCGTGGGAAAGCATGACAATGAGACGCCGACTAATTCCTTACATCTCCGTCAACATGAGAGTACAAAAAGTATGATATGTGTGACCGAACTGTGTTTTGTTGGATGTATTAATGCGACGTTGGGAAGGATTCCGGAATATTTTAGTGGGAGTCATCGTCGTTAAGTTAATGAAGTCATCAGGAAAGTTGGGAAGCGAAAAAGAATGGAAAAGAGAATGGCTTAAGGGCTCGTTTTATTGAACAGCCTCAGGGACATCGTTCGGGGCCACCACCGCGTTTGTACGCAGTGCGAGTGATTCACCAGGAATATATTAATATTCAACGACATCGCTGGCAATCGTAAACAAACCGGTACCACGCGACGTGAGCTCCTCCGATTCAAAGCCATCCGAGGGAAACGCTAAAAAGCACCAGCTATCCTGGAACCCGTTCCCCACTGAGACCGAATGTACTTTCGCTCTTACTCTTCTCCATTCACTGAATATCTTCTTAATTCATCAAAATATTCCAATTCATCCAAAAAAAAAAAACAACAACAACGAATTACTCATCAGGAAGCTATTTATCTTCTTAATACAATGACAAGGGCATCTTGATTCATACAAGGAAAAAACATGTGGGAAAAGTGCGGGCGAAGGAAATGCGGCGATGCATGCAATGCTTCTTGTGGCAGTTTTGCGATGAGAATGCTGACGAATGACTATCAGAGAGCGGATGCGGAAGCCACGAGGCGCATGACATCACTACTCGCAATACACAAGTGGTATGCATGCCAGCCTCACACGGATCGTCGACTAGCATGATAGTCAGAGAGCTCGCTCCACTGAGAAATTATATAAATCGTTAGACACGAGACCAGTTTGAAGACTCATCCTACTCTGTATTAAAGAATTGAAACGTGATACGTGATACTTGGAAGCAAAAAGGAAAGCCTCGGACGTTCAACGATGAGCCGAATTCTTTGACGAAGTCTCTCTGTGTGTCTTCGTTTACTTGCTTGAACCCTTGCTCCCCGGAGAAAGCTGCGAGCTCCGCTAGTCACGTGCGTTCTCCTCCGATGATCAGGACAGATTGCAGGCTACCTGGCCGTCGGGACGCCATGCAATTCTCGTGAAAATTGTTTCCGTTTTACCCTCTCCAAGGAAAAGTCGTATTTTCCTAACGATATTTGTAGACTCCTCTTTTTTTCTGTCACGGTCAGCGCGTAACGGGGTTGCCGGGTAGTGCGTTTCGAGTCGATTCTTTTCGAACGAGGAATGACGCTGCTGCTGCATTGGTGGAGAGTGTCGATAGAGCTCGCAGATTGCTGCTCGCCTGACACAATGCCAGCGCAAGAGTTTTCTGTGCGTACTAGAACACCACTTTCTTGGCTTTCTAAAGGGGCCACTCGATTTGCCCGGATAATTTATAGCCTGTTAAATCGCCACGCGAGCGGTACCGAGAAAGAAAGTGCCAATGACAGGTGTTTATCGTTACGGTCTCCTCAATGAAGGGCTTGCCGCCATACACCACGCTTTCTACACATCACCGATTGGCTACAATATGGGGAAAGTGAGAACAATTAAGCGAGACAAGATACAAACGAGCTCTAGCCAAGTGACACAACGGAAGGTTCGAGCGTTAAAAGCAAACAAAGTATATTCGCTATCCCCGAAACGACAGGGAACTCTCGGTCATCTTAAAAGGACTCTGGCAGTGACATGTTCCCTCGAGGTTCTGCCAGGGTGCACTTAAGGAAGCAAACAACTTGCGAAAGTAAACTCGAGAGACATCCTTGAACTTTAGCAATCGATAACCCCAACTGACACGACGAAAAGAATCTTCCGGGATTCGGCTGAGTAATTCTACTCGCTTATCTATATTCTCCTGAAATTTATGTATACCAAGTTATAAGTAAAGAAAACTTTAATTAGTATATTAATTACATCCTTCATCATTCGATGTTGAATCTCAATGTTTCACCTGGCAACGCAATGCTTTGCGAAGTCCGGGCGAGACACGAACATACAGAGCGACGAGAAATAGAGAATCCTTGAGTTACATTTGCCCCAGATAGCATTATGGTCCGAGTAACCGGACTGGTTGGACACCTCGATTGCGAAACCCATCTGTTTGTCACGGTTCATTGCGCTGCGACCGCTGCCGCAGGCGATGCACGCGCTCGCGAGAGCAAAGACGATGATCTCCTGGCACTGATTGAGCCAGGAAAGTTCGTGCTCGACAACCGGTGTCGACTAAGGCTCGTCATACTTTTAATTTGTCATTTATCCTAACCGCCAATATTTTACATTCCACTTACACAGACAAATTAGCACTTCGATCATCTAAAATTTCAATTAATCAAGGAATCCATTGCGTTTGATTTATCCGAGCGGTGAGAATCGAGACGAAAATAATATTCCTTGATGATTTCGGATATCAAAGAATCATAGCACGAACGCACTGGTTGTATTAACACAGCATTCATTGATCGGAGTATTTCCACCGGCAGGCAATATATCAGGCGTGTGACAAGCCTTCAATCGTGAAAACGTAGAGGCGCGTTTCATTGGGGGTGATATATTCGACGAAAAACTGCAGCACCCTGCCGAAACTTCATGCGACAGCTTGACGGACAAATCGAGGGAGAGGGATGACAATTCACACACACACAAACACACACACACTCTCTCTTGACAGAAAAAAATCAGAGAACATGAAAGTGGCAGGAAGTCGTGCGAGAGTTCCACTCTGCTATTCTCTTTTCTAGGGAACTAGCTGTACTTACTACCAACTAAACTGCACTTGTTCCAGCCTCAGCACCCCTCAATTATGAACGAGACGAGCTCTCGAGGCCGAAACAATGGCTTTCTCTCTCACTCTCTCAAGAGTGGTATTTCACCCCCTGAAACCGAATGCAGCCACGAATGCTGTTGGAGTATAGAAAGAGTGTATCGGGGCGCGCTAGGAGAAATTATCACCGGCGCGTTTTGCCAGGGAACATTTGTTCGTTGGTTGAAAGGCAGCGTAATGAAGAGGTCGTGGCAAAGCAGAATTTCGTCTGCTCAATAGTCAAGAGAGAAAGAGAAAGAGAGATGGTGAATTATCGAGGGTGAGTGAGAAGAGAATACAAGGCAGAGTTGGGTAGGGCATCGTAATTAGAGGGGTGCAGCCGAGGTCAGGCGTATTCGGGAGCGGAAGGGTTGAGTGGACGAGTGCTAGGGTTAGAAGAAAAAGGATTCGCTGAACGATCAATCGCGGAAGGACCCCCTTCATACGGTTAGCCAGCTCTACGTTTCACTGACCATTTGTTTTCCAGCCAACAATCGATGCCAGCGGCAAGAGCCTTTCTTCACTCACTCGCTCACTCTCTTTTTCTTCCTCCTCAACGATCTTCCTTTCTAATACAGGCTTCTCTAGTATGTAAGTATACGAGTGTTCCAACAAGCCTAAAGATTACTAGGATCGTACGTGTGTGCGAGGAGGGTCTTGCGAGGCCACCGAATACAATCGGGAATCACTCGGAGAGCAATGATAGAAATTCTCCGGCACGCGTAGACCAACGCCTACTCGAACCTCCTCTCTCGGTTTGCTTTATCTGTCTGTCTGTGTGTTAGAGCTAACCAGTCACAACCAGGGAACTTCCCTGTGGCGTGTTTCCCCTCCGGCCTTTCCTGGATTAATGGACATTATGATAGGGCGACAGGCCGTAAATATTTTTCAGCCTCACGCCGCGGGCTAACCGTGGCTAATTAATAGCGGCTCTTTAATAACACTGCTATGGTTGATAATGCTTTCCTCACGCTATTGGAAAACCAACCCCTGTGAAAGCCGTGGAGGATAACGATTGTTAACGGGGAGAAATGAAAGAGAAACAGTAATGTCAAATCGTAGGGGGAAAGTAGAGTTTTTTTAAGGTTTCGTAATGTTGGACAGATCGAAATCGAGTGGAACGATAATGTCCTTGTAAACATATGAAAAAGGACTCGTATTCTTTACGATTGGCTTATTGGAGCACGGAGAGTGCCGAGAAAGAGAAAAGGAAGGCGCGCGTATATGTAATCATCGAGTGGAAGTTGAAGGGCGATTGGTCCACTCGCAGAAATACATAATAAGAATTTCCTGGCACACCCGTCCCCGCCGCGGGCGGCCTTCGTTGATTAATGGAAATTACGGCCGCATGACGGGCGATAAATAATGAGCGATTATTTTAATTGCACGGGACTGCGGGCGAACGTCTCTATAAGCGTGCCTTCACAGTCAGGAACTAGAATGGACGTAGGAAATATCTGTTATCTCGAGTATACTTGTACTAGCGCTTCTCATGTACCAAGCCGCTGGACCTCTTTTGATTTCCCGTCTACTAAAACTCTTCCTTTGATCAGTTGCTATAATTCTCCTTAATTAATATCAAATATATCCTATAAAAAACCAGCATATATTGGCTATTTCCGTAATTCAAGACAAAATAATTCAAGATTTAAATTCCATGGCAATAATATATTAATAGAACTCAGAGTTAATTCTGAAATAAAACAGAACTATTTCAGGAGAGAATTTAATGAAGAGTAATCAGCCATCAATTGTGAATTAGCTTGAGTACGTGTACGAGTAAATGGTTGGAATGAGCACACACAGATATATACACTGTTATAATCTAATAAAGTTGGCGTCGACTGGGAAGGCTCTGGATGAAGAAGACGAAGACAATGACGAGCATATATACTCATAGCAGGAGTCCTCGTCACTAACTTGGCCGAGGCTGAAACCCGCCAGCAGTCTGGTAAACTCCTATTACGGAAATTCCTCGAGCGACTCGAAGCAATGTTTCTTCCCTTCACTTACACTTCCGAGAGCCTCCGCGGCGAGTTTCTTTTGCTCGCAGATCCCAGTCGACGAACAATGCCCGATTATTCTGGACGATGGGGTGTTGCTTGGCATTAACCAGCCCTTATTCACGCCAATTAAAGCGCGCCGTTCGAGGAATTCGAGCTATTAAAAATCCCTTACTATTTAACCATGAAAATTAGCATTGGTTCAACTGGCATACCAAATCCTCGAGCTATTCCTATACGACAGCATAGCTAATACTCAAAAGTAACCATTCAACTTGCGATGTAAAACTTGTCGGGTGTGCTCTGATACGATCAGTAAAAGTGGTATGTTCGATCAAGATATCAACGCTGCCACTTTAAGTCGTAAACGTATGGAAATATGCTTGACGAATTAGTGTATGAGATGTAGTTGACTACAAAGTCAAAACTTTAATGAACTATTGAGAAGACAACAGCTTGTGTTTATATGTTGTTGTAAAGAAAGATGCGAAAGATGATGGAAAAAGGAAAAGATATTAGCTCGATGTAGATTAGAAGCCGCCTTTATACGTTCGTATATATCTTCGTCACTTTCTCCTGCTCTCTCCGGCATACGTTGTGAGCCGACATCATTTATTAATTACCCCTTTGGTACGTCAAGATCTCAAAGAGCCATGCATTTTGCAGTGCTTCACTTCGCCTTGAATACATGAAAATTTTAGGGGCGGTCTCCTCTCTTTCTCTGTTTGAGATAGATGGGGTGTAAAGGAAAACAGTGAATCTTGAATGGTCCAGGTCTAACTCTCCCATTGACACCGACCGCATGACTCAGCGTGTAAATCAATTATTCATTGGAAGGCGCTCGAATAATGAGGGTCACTTCCAGCCCACGCGAGACCCCGTCGATACAAATGGCTTTGACTGCTGCTTTGTCAGGAATTAAATATCTCAACCGATAGAATCTTCCCGTTGATTTAAGAAAAAGTGAGAAAAGGATGGAACATGTGTTAAAGAAGAAGTGCGAGTGTGAGGAGTTGAGGGCTTTCGGCGATATTGCATCTTGCCATGCCACTCACCGAACGACGGAATGAATGAATGCCCGTTGAAAGTTCGGCTTTACATCTTCGTCGAGGGTCGGCCAACTTTGTATCCCATTTGCGGCGATCCGATATCGCCGACGGCGGCGAACTGCGACTGGCGTTGGCAATTACCCGGCAAAAAGCAAGTTCAACAAACCTAATTGAATCGAACGGGTGTGTGTTGTGTATACAACAGGAAACATCCCTCCGGAGCTGTTGCTTGCCACTCGATGAATATCGTACCGGCAAATCGACCAAAAATAGAGGGAGTTCTACAGTAACCATTCGTCCCTTTTTTTTTTACTATGGAAAATGCTTCTGCCTTATTCGGCATGATTTAGGGTGCATTGGGATGAAGGGAAGCTCTGCCGCACTCTTGCCTTTAATGTACTCTCGCTGTGGTAGTATACTTTCTCGATGCCAGAATGAATTGAACCCTAATGGCGCCCGTAAAACTTGACTGGGTTCGAACGAAGGTAGAATCGACTGAAAACTTTACAAGGCCCTCTTGGGGATTTCTATTGCCGAAGGTATCAACCTTCCTTCTTATAATAGATTCGCATGAACGGAATATATCTACGGTGAGGAACGTGCATCGTATTATGATAGCAGTGCGGAACAAAAAGCCGTGTGGAAGCGGTACTTTGTTCGACTGTACTTAGAAGGTACGACACGATTAAGGAAATGTCACTTCCGCGTACTCCGGATGTACATTTCAAATGACGACAAGTCGTTCCCACCGCACTTTCGATGACCACACCGGAAATAACGCATAGACCTAGATATCAAGCACTCCCAATGATATCGTTCTTCCGATCATATATGGTGGAGCTTTCCATTAGATTCTGCTTTCCACTGACTCTCACTCATGAGAATCCAAAAGCCCAGTGAAAAGTAAAATATCGTCGGATGTAGAATGCTCTCCGATAATTCTCACGTTTTCACGCGATACTCTTCCAAGTCTTGTCTAATTGGCAAAGAAATATGAGGTACTTCAATTCGCAGTAGCACTAACCGAGAGTTAAATTATACAGGGGCTGATCTTACAGCGATATAAGCGAGACATCCGAAATTTCTCTTCTACCGTGACGTTAATCGAGTTTATCGGCTAATTTCATTGGCCATCCGGGAGAAATCATCTAATTCCATGTCGTCGCCTGAGTCGAAATGATGGTGATCCAACGGGCGGTTCTAGTAGCGGCAATGGAATAATATTCTAACGGTGTTGGGAGCGAAAATAATCTTTATTGGTCGACTCACTCGGGGCTACAAGCTCTAACGCTCGTTACACGGCCACTGACCTTCGGCCATGCTAGCAAGGGAGCAACAGCAGCAGCAGCAGCAGCCTCACCACAACGAAACTTTGCTCCACAGGCAGCAGCAGTAGCCGCATCCCTGGCTGCGTGTGGTTTCACGCAAAGAGAAATTCTCCTCTCGCCCCGAAAAACACCGCACCGAACTTTCATTAGTTCCGCACCAGTCGGAGAAATGGGAAATTCGACTGCGTACTTTCCAAGAAGGGGCAGAAATAAACCGAGAGAAACTTCCTCTGCTGCATTGCGATTTTTATAGGGCTTGTTCGGATTCTCCCTCTTTTCGTTCTGGGAACGCGGAAATGTGCTGGCATGTAGCCGAAGGGAGTCCATTGTAATGTCAGCAAAGCCTTTTACGCCGAAAAGCAGATATACTTATGCTACTATTATCGAAAAATTGCTGAGCTTATTGTCAAAGCTTGCCCATCGCATGCTTCGTTCTATCGATAAGTGATATACGTCTAGGAATGACTTGAACCTGTGACAATGGCCACAGAAGATGAACTTAAGCTGATAGACTCCATTGTACGAATCCAATCTTGGAGAAAGCCAAGGATATTGAACTAATTCAGTTGGAAAATCACATTGAAAGCTTCTTCCAATTCCCAGTGAGTAGTACGCATTCGATATAAAAGAAATCGCATTTCCGATGATTAGAGTTTGATCAATTATTAACCGCTCGATCGGACCAATCTACTTGTATCCGACATGGCACTTGGCCAAACAAGTCTCCCGGAATCGATACGAAAAAAAAGTAATACGAACAACCCTTTGGGCCTTCCGGGAAATTAAACGAGCAAGTAACGAATTCTGCTAATCACTGAAAGCAAGGAAATACAAATTAATCTTTCGTCATTATTGATTCAGCTAGGTAGAAGTTTGACAGGTGATGTTCCAAGCAGGATTGAGTTGTTTCGAGCTGTAATAGTATGGATGTGGACTAGTTCTGGAAAACACAGCTATCAAGCGAGCGGTCAAATGGAACAATAAGTGGTTGATCCAGGGCGAAGATAAAATTCACGCGAGCAACGAAGAAAGGGAGAAAGTTGGTTGGGTAAATATTGGAGTGGTAGTAGAGAAGATAGCGATCCGGGAAGCAAGGATAATAAACATGAAGATAAAGCTTGTTGGCAAACAGGAGACCCAATTAAGAAAGTTTGCACTATGTACGATTAAGGGCAACCACCTCGCCAACGAAATTTGTATGCACAGATTTCGTGGCAACAGGATTGCTTTAAAATTTCCTTTGAAATTTCGAAAAAAACAATTAAGCGCGGTGTGTGCGACGTATGTTGGATATGCTGATTTAATCGAGTGTACTTAGCAGCCTACAAAGAGCGAATTGCCTTTGGCAAAAGGGGTTTACCGAAAATTAGTAATCCACTTTACTACCTTTGAGAGAGGAGCCGCTGCCACCGATGCATTAATAACCCGATTATTATTCCACCGTAACGGAATACCCGTCGAGCGATCAGCCAATATCCGGGGAGAGCGGATTATTCACGGTGCCATCTTAAAAATCAATAGGGGCTTTGCACCCACCAGACAGCTGTCGCACTTGTAACTCCATCGGCTGGCAATGAATGAAAGAGGTTTTCACCAGCTCATTAGCCACTTCGTCAATTAACTCTGTCTAACGACGAGCGAAGGACTCAATACTTCTCGCCTTCAAATTCAATGTATTAATTACTCGGCCCAATTAACAGAAGAAAAAGTTGAATTAACACCGTCTATAAATTCTGCAGTACAGCGTTGCATTTCTCTTGAATTCTCATGATGAGGCAGAGAGAAAATCGACTAAAATTAAATGATTCAATGACGTGGATCCTTGACGATTGGCCATCGTGACATCATCCTGTTCATACGCTCTTCTCACTGCCTTTGCCCTTCATACCTCATTGCCACTCTTTCGCTGGTAATCCTCGGTAATTTCACTCTCGATTCGAAGCTCGTGCTCGCTCTCAGCTTCTCTTTCTCGAGAGTTCTGCCATTCTCTAACTTATAATCTCCTCCTCTCAGCAGTGTCTCATGTGTAAGTGGGATGATGCTTGCGTGTGTAAAATACAAGCATCAAAGTCACTCGCACGTTTCTTGCCTTCTTCGAGAAAACATGCATCATATTCGGTCGTCGATCGCTCTACGATGTAATATCATTAAACACGAACATAATCTCATCTTGATTGGCTGGATGCACTTGGAATTTCGCACGTGCTCTCTCGCGTGGTACTCCACGAAATTAGAACGGAAAGTTTCGAGAGTATTCAAGCGTGCGTGGAAACAGAGAGAGAGAAAGACGAGGAGCGATCGCGTGCACTCGCGGTGGTTTCCAGGAGACTAATGATCCGGCCAGATGTGATAATTAGAGACTTGGAGAGCGCTAACCGAGCGGCAGAAGCACTCAGCCGAGTCATTGCCCCGCATTACAAAGGAGCACGCACCGAGAGAGCCGTGAACTTGTACTTAATCTTCTCTCTATCTCGCCACCCTGAGGAGTCTGATATCGGCTAGCTTCGCGACATACCCGTTCAGATTAGATAATAACTCTGACGTTATCGACCTTCATCTTTCAGGGTGAACGAATCGATGGAGATCTCAAGTTAATGAGCTCTCCGCCGATATCGGCAATCCTAAGCCTGTTTTAGAGCCTGCCAAGCTTGTAAAGCTATCACCCAGACAAATCCTCTCTTCTCTGATAACAAAACCCTACAATTTCTACATTCATAATTCTGCATATTTTCTTCGAGTCATTAACATTTTAGATTCATTATCAAACCATCCCCATCGAATATTAATTCAAACATATATTTTGAAAAGCAAGTTATTGCCATGGGAAGTAATGTTTGCGGAAAGCTAATACAAGTTCTTGGTACATGCACGTATTGAATTCGATATGACATAAGGGTGGGGGTGAAGCTATCGATAGAAAAGGTTCCCCTTCGTTCGCGAAGCTAATACCGACGACCTCGGAAGACGGCGAGGGTCGAGGCTGGTTCATATTGGTAGCACGGAGGATCTCCCCAAGAGTTTCTCCTTGAGCTGTTGAATTTGAAGGATGAGAGGAAGGTTGGCAGAGGTTATGGCCTCGCGGACGAGCAACCACGGCAGCGATATCCGTCGTAGTGGAATCGAGAGCTGGTAGAGGGACGTGTACACTCTTGGGAAAGGGTGGAAAGGGATGCGGGGGAGTTGGATAGAAGGGATGTTGAAGCGATGTTGAAGCGAAGGGTGCAATGCAGGCAGACGGCACGGTTCCTGGTTGGGGGCTCGTTCGTTACCAAGGGATGCAACCCCGGCTTACAAAACATTGGTTCGCCCTCGCTCTGGTCCACCGATTCGCAGCACCGTCTAACAAAGTTCGTGGTTTAACAGGCCATGAAATTGCGCGGCGCATCCACGCACCTTCCAATCGAAACTACTGAATCCTTTCGTACGTCGCTCTGTTATTAATTATGAACGAGAATTGATTAAACGTTCGAAGGGAATCCTTAAAGAAGAATTAGGATGACGAAGGTAATAGGAAGACCGTCGTGGTTACTTTCTTCCTAGAAAGTCATATTAGCTGTTGGGCGTTACTCATTATACAAGCGCCAGTCGATAACTCATTACAACTACTCCAGCATCTCAGGTATCAGCTGCGCTTACGCAATGTCGTGCTTTTCAATGAACGCGCGCGCGCGACACTGCCGAACAGGGTGCAGAGGAGAGCAAGCAGACTCGGTTCTTGCTATCAATGGCACTGCCACGCTGTGCCGAGTGCGAAAGAGAAAGCCCGAACCATACCAAGTACAGAGTATGTCGTTATGTAGTACGAGGAGTCCAACCATCATCGAGTATGTGTTAGGTCAGGACAGAGAAAAAGAATCGAGGAAGAAGGTTCTCGAGCATTCAGAACATCCGGTTGGATGTCTGGAGTGTCTGGACGAAGATAGATTTGTAGAGCGCGGTCGAAGATATTCGATTTCGTAGACTGAATTGTAAGGAAGGGGATTTGCCCAGGCGTTACCAGACACACGTCGCGTGCTGTCTGACTCTCTGTCGCGTTCCTCGCCCTTTTATAACGGGAGATCTCGCACGCCAGCCGCCGAGCGACACGGTGGCGACGCACAGAAAGAGAAACAGATATGCGAGTGGCATGCGGCAAATATACACGTGAGAGAAGATCGTGGTAGGCTTGTGCCGCCGCATAGCGCATAACACCGATATCTCCTTCGGTTCAGTGACACACCTAGGATTCTCTCTGTTGTGTGCCATGGCAGTCGTCGAACTACCGGACCGCTAACACCCTCGCACTCACCCACGTTACGCTTGAATAAACCGGTGTGTAAAGCGACGATAGAGCTCCGAGCTCCATGGATATTATGCTCTCGACTATATACCGTGGCTCCCGATGTGCCTGGAATTACTGAGCCGAGTTCTCTCACTCACTATGAAGCCTAGAACGTATTTTCAAAGCTATACTTCGGACCACCTCGACTCTATCGTCAAACGATTTTTATAGCACTTCGATATTCCCAATCATAGCATCCAATAGTAACGATCGAAAACTAGAGAGTCAAACGAGTAGTCGGTGGTTGACTCGTAATTGTATGAAAGAAGAAGGGTCTCTTGGAAAAAGACGAGTGACAAATGTCAAGGGGAAAGAGCACCGAACTCTAAAAGATAGGAGGAGGTATAGAGTGCGCGCAGGGAGAGAGTAGATGGTGGGTAGATGGAAAAATGAGAGAGTTGGGAAAACGGGAGTACAGATTAAAAGAGACGGCTCGGAGGAAAAGAAAAAACGCAAAGCGACATAGAAAGAGGGTTCGGTTCTTTCTGAGTGTGCGCGCGCGTGAGAGAGTGAGGAGAGAGAAAGAGTGGGATATATAGAAGAGGTATATAAAAGCTAGAGGGCGAAGGACCGACCACCGAAGGGAACGAACTCCAAAGGGCAGGGCATGTTCTCTGTATAAATATACACAATCCAACTGCGTCTCTCTCTCTTCGGATTTACGTGCACGCAGTTACGCATTCATTTACATACGCACCGTTGCGAAGAGGATACATAGAGAGAGAAAGAGTTCGGTTCGCAATCCTGGAATCATGCGAGCATATAACCCACCATTTCCAAATACGATACAACCACATTGAAAGGTTAGAAAATAAATGGCTGCGTCTTTCCTAAAGTGTTTGTTAGTTTTACCGGCGGCTCTCTAATCCCACTAAATTTTCCCAATTCCACTGAGTAAACTGTAGTTCGCCGAGCTAGTATGTACTTTATTCATGCGGTATTGAGTGCGACTGTGCACACACGCCAACTGAGTAACCCCTACGTTCCAGTTTCCATGGCGGCCAGACCCATGAAAATTTAACTCCCTAGTGTCCCTCTCTCACTCTCTTTCTCGCTCCCTCTTACTCTGTCGCCATGCGTCCTCTCTCATTTCAACTCTCAGCTCTGCTTTCGCTTCCGTACTACTCTCGCACCAGCTCTCCTTCTGTTACGATTCCCTCTTGCTTCCTCGTTCCTTCCTGCGAAGCTTACCACTGTGAGAGGAGCCTCGATTCCCTTGCTGCTTATATGTATGCTCGATACATTTCCTCGCTCTCTCTCGCTCGGAATTGTTATTCGAACGGCATGTTATTACGTCAGACAGTGCCCGGTAAATGTCATTCGCAAAAGCGGTGCTCGATTCTCTTTCTATGCTTTTCCCTTGTAATCCACTTGGTGCAATCTTTGTAATATTTTGTACAGACTTTAGATTTTCATAAATTGCAAATCTTTGTGAAAATACCTTTTTGGTAATTAAGAAATTGAGTCTATAATTTTTCGATAGCAAATGTATATATTCTTGAGTGATGTTAGAAGCCGGTAACTGAAAGTGGAAATTCTGATTGCTTCGAATACTGGAAGAACGCTTCAGTTCCGAATGATTTGGAGCGTAGAGACCCGAGCGTCTTATCTCCCGGTTTCCTTTTGGTATTGCCGGCGATAGAGCACGCTGCATCCTCCAGGGCGTTTGCGAAATTATCGGGGCGCCGAGTGTGGCATCATCGTTCAAGCGCGCGCGCACACACACACACACCAGCGATGATTCACAGGATTTCAGTGGCGAAACAATTGAACGCTCGCGCATGTCGAAAGGTCACGGGCCACGGGAGCAGACGTATGCTAGTTAGATCAAATGCCGACTCTCCCTTTTTTTTTTAATTGTTCAACGCCTGTTTCTGTCTTCCTATCCGGTTTTACCACAACTTAAAGTTAAGTCTTTAAAATTGCTAACGCGACTAACTGATGGGTTTCGGTTATATCGCATGTGTTAAAAGTGCCAACTTCGAAGTCCATTATCTGCAGAATCTTATAAAGATTACTCAGTCGAAGTTTAAACAAAATCTATCGAAACACCATCGCAGTAAATATCACATCGTTTCTCTTTTTTATACGTCTCTGACTCTTCTTCAATTCGTAGAAACTATAACATAGCAAGGGAGATGCGAATGATGGGGATGAGTTTCGCTCAAAGTTCAGAGTACTTTCTGCCTCGATTAAGATGAACATCTGCAGTCCTGCTGCGTTCCTCTCTCCTTCTGCACATGCAATAACAGACTCGTCCACCAATACATATGGACGCCACTCCATCCGCTTGCAATACAATTTTTTCCATAGATAAATATTCCAAGAGATAGAGAGTTAGAGAAAACTTGAATCGAATCACCCAATAAAAATTCGACCGATAATAAAATAATCACTTCACCGACGCCTCTCGATCTCCGTGCTGGCGCTCTTCGCATTTGCATACAATGCCTTGGAACTGTGATGCCGATCGATTTCCGATTATCTTTTATCTCCGATACACTTCCTCCTACAGGAAGAGGTATAAATGTAGAACTCGATGTAATTGGGCAACTGGGAATGGCAGAGAGATGAGAAGGAGTGAAAAGCACCTGGTGTCGAAGAATAATAGGGAAGTCAAGGGTCTTGGAAAAAACTGACAATGAGGCAAAAGGGCGACCAGCGAGTGCAAGGTTCTTGCAGGTTTAAGTGTCGAGCTAATGGCTAGTTCATGGCCAAGTGGTGGAGCGTTTAGGCGCCACCAGCTGCACTGGCTCTCTGTCTCGGTACAGGGTATACAGGGTCCTCTTTATTTACACTGCAGAAATAGCTCTATTCGCACGTGCAGGCCATTTGGCCATGGGCCATTTCGCGGACCCCTCAACTCTCCCGTTTCTTTGTCCCCTTTCAGGAAGATGCTGAGGCGACCGAAGCATTAACGGTGCCCGTTTTACCTGCGCAATCTTGTTCAAACGACTTCTACCTGCCTCATTCCACCAATCCTCTCTTCCCGCTATTCGTACCATATAGTTTTATCTTTCGCAAAGATATTCCGCAACTCTTTACGATTTGCCAATAAATAGCCAACGAAATTCGAATGGAGAACCTAGCTTTTTTATTCCCTGTAATTATAGCATATCTAAAATAAGTAACAGGGAAGAAGGTACGAGCGTGTCGTGTCGTAATGGATGCGCGACGGAAGGAGCGTTACGTATTGGGGCGTCGTTGAGCAAGCACATGCACGCCATGCCCCACACACTGCTTTACCACGGAAACAGGAATCCCACGGTAATAAATATTATCATCGAGTTGCACTCACGTAATTACACCCGATAAAAGTTAGTATCTACGGGTGGGTCGAGAGCTCGTATGTACGCGCACGGTGGTGCCTCTCGTCGCCAAGTAAAAAGACCGAGGCGCGCCTTTCCCCGCAAACACATCGGGTAGGTACACCGCGCCGGTATTTCAATCACTTATTGCCAGCACCTTTTACGAGGTCGTATTACGTATTATTTACGACCTTGCACCCATGTGGAATTGCATGCGTTTAATACCAACTGGCAGTATAATAATCAGCACGATTTCGCATTTATTCAAACGCTCGCTCGCGCACGTGTGAGCGCAACAAAGAACTAGAAACTTGGATGAAAGAAGAAAGCCCGAACATGTGCGCGGGAGCTGTAACACGAATCGACCTTAAACTCAATACGATCGCGTAAAAAACAGTAACACGTCAGCAAGATGGTTAGCACTTGACGCGCGAGAAAAGTCGACGGCTGCGAGTCAGCATCTGCGTTATCAGGTGAAAAGGAATCACAGCCGGGAAGACGAGAATTTTAACGTCTACGAAATATTCAACGGGTGTCGTCTGTCATTCGCATAATTCTCATTGCGGTGCGAGGTTTGCAATGGAGAATCATGTTGCTAGATAAGCTAGGAAATATAGGAGGAAATTCAAGAGAAGATGAGAGAGAGAGAGATCTGTTGTGGATGCTGGCATATATCCCCGGGTGAGCTGGGTTTAATTCAGCCGTCGCATAATTTCACAAAGCTGCCTGTCTGCCTCGGTGACGATCCCCTCGGTCGAAAATACACGACACCACCGACACCAGTTTTTCCAGTCTGCCGATAGTGAAAGCATTCCTACCTCCCTTTTACCCCCTCAAAAACCATCCACCGTTCTCCTCCCCTTTCCCCTTACGCATCTTTGTCCGCGTGATTACGCAATCGCACCGGTGTAGACGTTGCTTTTCATCCTGCTTTTTCACGCGGTCTCACTTTTCGCTCGTCAACACACGCCTCTCCCTTCTCTTTTACATGTATATGTACATAGAGTAGGGCTTATGTATTCGGGGCATTGATTGCACCGGAACAATACGAGCGCACGATGACGCGCGGTTCGCGGGCTTTTTGTTCTCTGTGATTGTACTTTCACTGGTCGTTCCCTCCTATACTACCGATCTGCTGCTCTGACTCTCTAGGCTGCTTGCCAGGAGAGTCGTTAGCCAGTTTTGACTGGACGAGCCACTTCCGCATGCACGACTTTATGCTAACGACATGACAGTTCTCTGGTTGCTTAGAAAAATGTCTGTTATGTTAACATAGTGTTGAATGTTTTTTGCGAACTCTGACGCTACTGATTAGTATTATAGAGAAAGAAACAAATGTTTGAGTCTAAGGAAATTGTAGTGAGTTTATGTTGTAAATTTATATATTGGTAGTTAATCAATTGTATCAGGTTGTACAGGGTGAGTCACTTGCCTTTTAATCATTCCCTTTACACTCGAGTTCCAATTATTTCCATTATTGGTACAATTTGGTATTAGAAATAAATATCAGTGGGTGGAAAAGACTGGATAAATACTCCTTTATATTAAAATTACTCAATACCGTATAATTATACCATTTTTCAAAGACAAGTGAATCACCCTGTACATGTGCAAAGAGGAGTGATTAGTGGCAGAACGATGGAGAATGTGTTAAATCCAAAGTAATAAGAGGGAGTGAGAGGTGGAGAATGCAGAAGTGGTCTCACGGTGGAAATATGTGGAGAACATAGGTAACGAAAGAGATAAGTGTAAACGGTGTTGCTGCTCACTTTCCAAGTATAACAGACGCGAGGAATTGCTGGGACGGTAGGAATCCTATCGCGATAGTTCTATCGATGTAATCGGTTAGGGATCAATGTGGATCGTATCACAAGCATGTACAGTGATTTCAGTGTCCGCTGTTGAGACTCGCAGCTGTGTTTCCCCACATCTTGAATCGAGAGCCGTCTAAAAGGATTTCTGTGTCGGATCTCCCATTTCTCTTGACGTTCATTGCGCAATAAAGGGATATGACCGGCCGATGCTAATTTCATTTGCGTCTGCCAGTCATATTAGCATCTCCTCTTTCTAGTGGTTCCTTCTCTTTGTCTATATGTAGTATATGTGGAGAAGTGCCAAGCGGGTGGGAGAGAATTTTTTAGAGGAATGAGACATTTAATAACATTCACCCGCGTGCTTTCACCGGGCATGAATAATGCAGCGTGCACAGGAAGCACTTACTGAGAGAGCCGTTGCAAACGTAAGGCGAAACTCATTTGACTCTTTCCCGAAAGACGCGCGCACGGATTACACAATGCAAGGGGGTTTGAAGTAATCTAGAATGATTGATCGCTCTATCCAAACCGCCTCTCTCAATCTCCTGATTTTCACGACATCATGCTTACTACATAGTTTCACTGAAACGCTCTCGATCAAAAAACCGCGTAAAGTTTCGAGTCATTACCAACAACATACGCAATCTCTCTTCGAGTAATGAGGCGATAGAGCCTATCTGTTTCCGGCACTTCAAGAGGACCTTATTAATTACTTCCCAACTTCGTAATTTAAACAGCTGGATTTCAGCAGCCGGGAAAATCGACTCAGCCGTCTAATAATAGAAACGATGGTCTTCCGGCGTCAAAGATGTGAGAGCGTTCTTAACGAAAAAGGGGCCGTAAAAAGTGCGATAAACGATCAAGCTTGCATTACAGTGACTTAATTCGGTCTTCCTTTTCGTGAGATAAATCAACAGTGGAGCAGAAGTAACATTCGATGGAGTCTATGTTGTGTGAATGGAAGTTAGCGAGCATGAGCTGTTCGATGTATATTGGCAAAGAAAGGAGAGTGTTGGCGTTGCTGTTGCGATTTTCCTGTGCCAAGAAGAGCGAAGCTGATCGTTAATATTAACCACGCACGCCCTTGATTTATCGACGAGGAGGGTCCAGCATGAGAAGCACTGCTTGAAGAGTCCCCTCTCTATATATAGCGACGCCAGTTTTATCTTTTCCTGTGGATATTTTCAGACGGCCGCTGCTCTTGGCCGGCATTGTTTTAGTTCGTCAGTCCTCCCACTTATCGTAAATTTGTATTTTTTTTTTTCAATCACCGATGGAATTGATCAATTGGTCATGCTAGATTGCACCTCCCAGGATTCTCTCAACATATATCTTTTATCAATTGGCAACAGTACTTTTTCAATTTCCCCGTACTTGGAAATCTTATGCAAACGTGAAAGAGACCGGCTGCACTTAAATGGATTACTCAATCGGAGATGCATCATCACCAATCTGCTCGACGTCTTGTTTTTGCAGACATTTTTCTTACGTAACTACCACTTATACGGAAGTTTATGCGTCGCCCGAGAGTTCTGTACACTCTACTATACGAGAAACCTGAATGCAAGTCGAGTAACCATTGCATCAGAGCTCGTCCCACTGGCAGTCTCTATTGGAAGTTGAAAAAAGTCCCTCAGTTTTCTCTATGACCATTCATGGATTTGCATAGCTTCCATCTGATCTCGTACAGAAACTTTCCACGGTTCGAACCAGCCACTTAAGAGATGCAGGAACTATTCTGAACGCAGGGGTAAAAGTATATTTCAGTTCCTATTAAAAGGGCGAGAGTGAAACGAAGACACGAAGAATCCAACTAGAAAAAGTAAGAAACACTATGGAATAACAAACCTATATAATCGAAATCAGACAGAAAGATTTCACGTAAAATTGAATGCGTCTGTAGCGAAGCCTATCCAAATAGTATTAATGCAGTGACACGTTCGTGCATATGCAAATGACACACCGAAGGAATCTGACCCTTCGAAGTGGAAGTACAATGAAAGAACAGCCAAATCCTACGCGATCAACGTACACCAGAAGGCCGGTGCTTTCAGGAAAGAGCCGATGATCGTCGACTATTTCGAAAGGAAGAAAAGTCCCTGGTACGAAGAGAGCTGACCATACCAGTTGGCAAGATTCCAAGAGTATTGTCGCAGGATCGAGGATAGGATGAAAGAGAAAGAGAAGCAGGCAAGAAGCATTGTCAGGGAAAAGGAGGTACGAACGAAGAGAGCTGAGGAAAGAAGTGCAGAAGAGTGGGCGTCGGTCAGTGAGGTTTCACCTCGGCTGTGAGAACCCACCAGGAGATTCTCGTGTTCTACTGGGACCCTTTGAGGAGTGAATCGTGCCTCTGCTATCAAGCAACCAGGCCAAGCAGGTACACCTATCTCTTCTATAAGCCGGCAAACCTATGCTCCTCCAGGCGCTCCTCCTTTACTCCAAGAATGCACTAGGTTCCGATGCCAACCGGAAAGTTTTCTGCTGACAAGAGATACCTCAAATGCGATATCTTTCGACTTTCGATACAATGTATACTTCGATCTTCTCCCTTTCATCTGCAGCATCCTTTGAAATAAGTCGGAAGTACTTAGATTGATACTTTCTTTTTATTTTGTTTCTTTACATACTTATATTCTGACATTATTAGTATCTGTTATTACGATCGAGTATAACAGTTCAATATGAATTTAAAGTAGTTTATCACGAGTTACTCGTATCTTCTACACCCACCGACTGCGCAAACTGGTTTCCACCTGGTCGCAGCCCTGAGTAAATGTCATCAAAGATAACTCACTCGGAGAACGATATTACGTCGGCTTCGATAGACACGCGTCTCTCAACTCGCCCTCAAATTACGCTAATCAATCCGAAGCAGCGACACTATCAACTAATCCGTGTGACGTATGTTCCGGGTGTGAAGGATTATGCCATCGAGTTCGCTCGCCGCAACACACCGAGGAAAAAGGTGCGGATCACGTTGAGGGTCAGCGTAAAACCGAGGCTGCAAAAAGTGTGCGCGCGAGCCATTTCGTACAAGCGGTTGTACTTAATTTTCCTTTCACTCGGCTAGCTCGCAATCGAGCGCAAAAGCATTGCCGAAACATGTCGC
The DNA here is from genome assembly GCA_964023945.1 of Ectemnius cavifrons. Taxonomy (NCBI): domain Eukaryota; kingdom Metazoa; phylum Arthropoda; class Insecta; order Hymenoptera; family Crabronidae; genus Ectemnius; species Ectemnius cavifrons. The sequence continues at coordinate 8,196,474 of OZ030384.1, read as the reverse complement.
GCTGTATCCTGTGGCGCAATAATCACTCCAACATGTTACTCTGTCTCTCCCAAATGCTTACAAGCAAGATTGTGTATAAATTTAAAGTTGTACTGATATAAAAATCTGTAATGACAAATGTCTCGGAAGTTGATTAATGAGATATAGCAATGGAGAATCTTTGTGCAAATATTTATACACCAATCTCAGAGAAAGAAGGATTACTATTTGCCGACGAGCAATAGTTGACTAGCATATTGCGTATATCTCTGGTACTATGAGTCATCATCGATGATACTTCATAAGAGGTGATGTTTTTGCACGACCGTAGGCGTGTTCGCTCGACTAGTAAAGGAAGATTAGCAGACTCTGAACCGTGGCGATGGAGCAATCCAGTGTATCGCGTACACCTAGACAGTACGGCGGCTCGCGTGATCTCAACAAAACGTGCAGAATCCTTGGAAACACGGTAATCCGATGTAACTGGGAATCGCGTGGCCCGAATAACGGGGCGCAGTCTATAAACAACAACACTACAGCAGAGCCAAGTAGTTCTCTATTAGGTTTGCGCCTGGCAGAGAAAGACGATTGGATGGGAGAAGCTAAGAGTGAGAAAAACTTTCGCGCTGGCTTGCTCTCGACTCTCATGAGTCAAACCCCCGGTTTCTACACGACTATTCCGCCACTAACTGCCGCTGACTCATCGACAGCCATCTATAATGAAACGAAATCCCACGATTATTTCCCAGGAGAGAAAGAGAAGATGGATTTATGGAAGTATCGTGCCAAGAGATTTTCCTTCGACTTCCCGTGAAGACACAGGGCGGCGGTAGACAGTGATGCTTCGCATCTTCGATCTCTCAACTTTCTCGTTTCAAAGTATCGAATAACGTCTCGTCTAACTGGGAGTTGGAAATCGTAGCATCGAAGATAGCTAAATCGTAAAGCAAAGTATTTCTCCTCTAAGTCTCCGGGGTTAATCCAACCGATCGAATCAACCACTTTACGATTATTACAGCCGATATCTTCGAGACGATTACAGCTCGTGAAAATCACGCCTGATTTCCGCGCAGTGAAAACACGCCGGTAAATTATGTTGTGAATGCAGACAGCGCACAAGTTTACGGCGAACTTGCGACCACCAAGTGCATGCGAGTCGCGTTGTCACGATGTGAACTTTGAGTCACTGCACACTTATCGCTTCGAGCACCATAAATATAACTTGTGACCGTGTAGAGCGCACTTAAAAAGGAGGGGATTGGTGGGGGGTAAGCAAGCAAGCAGCAGCCTTCCTGAAAAGCGAGCCTTGAAATCGGAATGGATCGCTAGTGACAAATAATCGTGCTACAACTGACTCCGACATGAAAGGTGTGCATATTTCCGTGCATTTATCTCTGCTAACGATCGCCAAGCAACGACGAATGCCGACCTACTGCACGCGATTGATTGATAGTTGTCTTCGCAAATGCGCAACCACGACAAATCACTCCTGGAAAGAGTAAACGGACCACCTTTTCACTCAATCAAATTGCAAATCAATGTCTTGGATTATCCACGATAAGAAAGTTACATTCTTGACCTTATACTTTCTGATATCATGAACTTTCTATTGATATCGTCATTGTTCGCGAAGGCAAGCTTGTGTATCTGAGAAAATAGAATTTCATGGTCGTTGTTTCAACATAGCAGTCTATTTTTCATGATACTTCGAGTCAATGGGGGTGCGGCGTTCTATGGCATCAGAAATACGAGATAGCGAAAGATGTGGAGCACGCTCCGTTTCGCAGGAGAGCTCGAACAATAAGCACTTAACGTTAATTAGCGACTTGACTGTCCAACGGCACGTTCCGCATGGTGGTCGGCGTTTTTCCGGCCGACCGAATGCCTTGCTGAAATAATAGCGATCGCGTGCCGACCCTTCTCCTTCCATTTACACTCTGAACTCACCGATCCAAAGATTTTCACCTTGGAACGATATCGCTCTATGATTTCTTACGGAGGAGAAGAAGGCGGGCGCGTCGATTTAATCACTGCTTCTGAGTCACACCTCTGCCTTTAATAAGACCGACATTGTTCTCTTCGTAGAACGGACGGGAGATTCTATCGCATCGCTTAATTTCGTAATGACTTCTGGAGAAGCTAGTGTAAATGATTACCGGTGCGCATCGTTATCAAGGAGGCGAATCGCATTGTTTTCCTCGGAGAGTACTGGTGCAGTAGGCATGCAGTGAGAAAATCCGGAAACGATGCCAAGGTGTATACAGTACCACCGAGCGGTTAATTCATCGAATGATTTACGGGAAAGCTGCACGTTTGCAAGCTGCGCGGTACAATTCGTTCCGGAGAGTCAGGTGTAGGAACTCGGGAATAACAGTTAGCCGTTAGCCTGCGGCAGAGGCAGGCCTTTAAAAAAATCTGAGTTCAACTAACAGTTGGTAAGAAGATTTAGTTGGATCGAAATAAAGATCGGTTGTGGGAGAGATCTGCTATAATGAAGAATGCCGGTGATATCTGTATTTAGAGTGGGACGAAAAATAAGTAAAAATTCTTAACCTGTGGGCGGGAAACGGTAGCGATGTTGGAGAGCACAAGGAAGGGCTTTCATGAAATGCTCGAAATTATCGTCTCTAGGAAGGAGGATCGCGGAGGTCAAGAGCGCAACGTGGCCATTGGAGTAACGGGTGAGAGCAAAGTTGCTGTGTGTTGGAAAAGGACGAAGAAAGGGAGATGGGACCAAATGACGGCGGGTTAATGGGAGCCGTAAAGGGGTCTCTTTGTTTACGATATGTCCGTAGTTGCCGCGCGATGGCCGTGTCCCGATGCACAATCGAATCTTATTTGGTCGAGGGCCGCTCTCCTCGTAGGCGTGCCACGACGCGCCGCATCTCTTCTTTCTACCATCTTATCTCAACATGCGTCTCTCTTTTTCTGCCGCGAGTATAGGGATTCCTGGTGCGCGTCTCTCTCTCCGCGCCGTGAGAAAAAAGGGTTTAGCCAGCCAGGACCGAGAACGAAGAAAGAAGCCGCCAGACTCTCCCGATATGTTAAGATCGTTATCGCCAGTCTATCTGATCTCAGCGTATATCTTTTTGCAAGTGAAATTCTTATTTCTCCTCTCGAAATCTAAACTACGTGGACTGCTCCATTAAAACCTTTCAAATACGTCGTATTACTTCATTGAAGTTTAATCGAACTGTCATAGATTAATCTGGCTAAAGAGGTGTGTTTCGCACCGATCCTATGGTACGCGTTAATTACAAGTTGAACGATAAATCCGGGTGACCACACATCGTATATGATAATAAGAGATTCCAGTTGTGAGTTTAATCAAAATGAAAGCAGGATAGCTGATTTACGATATGCGAGCTAATTGCAGGAGAGGTTGCAGCGCTGCGTCGAGAGAACCACTGGCCCAGGGTTCATTCGAGTTCAGGTATTAGCTGAGCTATAAGTTACGGGGCACACGTGCTGATAGCGATCAGCTTGTTACTAACATTACACCTCGGGGCACATAGTGGAGATAAATGCGAGCGCGCCCCTACGCCGACGTTACGCATATGAAAGTGCAAGCACGTCCATGCATTTCTTACGGTACCCGCCGTGCAGGCCGAATCGGGCAACGAGCTCATCGCCGACCGCCGGCCTCGGTTATTTCTGCCTATGGCGATCGTATCGTCGAGCCAGTGCGCGCCGATCCACTCTCTTCAGACACTGGCTGCTTCCTTTCCTATTAATCGCCGGCGAAACATTGTCAAACTCTCTGATTCATAAGACTCCACCACTCCGCTTGATTAATGCTTCACTGACGTTTATTCCGTTAGCGCGAATAGACACTGCGGCCGGCCGATGTTTCTGCGGAGTGCGAGTCCGAGGCGCATCATTTGTATGTACACCGTGATCCATCGTTTCCCTGAAACCTCGGCTCTCTCGATGCATTCTAATGATCGCCTCCCAATCGGTTCCGAAAATTACAAGAAGCATCCTTTGCGTCTTTGATTGAACAAAGCGAAGAAGAAGAACGTCGGGTAAAGAAATCGGAGTGCAATTGCAGAATAGAATCGGTTCAGTCGCTCTAAGCGGCCACTAGATAACCGCAGCATCCAGCTAGAAACCAGAAGCGTGTCTCGAACTGGTCGCCGGGAGTTGGTTGGTCTAGTGGCCGAACCATTCAAGCCGGACTCGATTCCGAGAAGAGAGGCAGGCATGGCGAGGCAAGGCAAGGGATAGAGAGAAAGAGATGGCGAGAGAGGGAGAGAGGATTGCCAGTGTCTGACAGTCGAGTTGGGGCGATCAGGGCGCGCGTCAAAGGGATGCCTGGCGCGCATCCGCTACTCTGGCGATGCAATGTTGCTCACCAGCCGGATGTGTGGACGGCGGCGGCGGCGGCAACGTTTAGGGCCGCCGCCGCTGCCGCCGTGACGCAGTTGACTATCAATCACGAGTGCAAAAAAAGCAAGGAAGTTCAAGAGGGGTGGTATCTCACTCACAAGGACTTTGGTGAAGCGCCTTTCGAGCTCGACGGCGTCGGGCATCGGCTGTCTCGGTGCGCTGCGGACGCTGCCCGTGCGTGCGTGCGGTCCACCCAAGCTCCCCATGCCGAGGCTCGGCTGGCACGAGTGCTGCTGATGATGGCTCGCTGCGGCGCCCTTGACACCACCGACGAATACCTCGCGCACACCGGCCTCAGCATCGCCGGCCCGGCTCTGCACGATCCCCATTTTCGTACCTCGATCTTCCTCCTGCTTCGCTCTATCCTCTCCTCTCGTCTCCTTTCCTTTCCTCTACACTCCACTCCACTCCGCCGCCCGCGCCCCGGAGCACGACGACACGGTGAGATGATATGGCCTCTCTCCTCTCCCCGCCGAGAGGCCCAATGAGAGAGAGAACACACAGGCCGATTCGCACTGGCGGTGCACACTGGCAGGCAGGCACACACTCTCCTCGCTGCTGCCGCTGGAAACAGCACTGTCACACTGCTGACTGTCAACAAGAGCGGCTCATCATCCTCCCCGCTGTGTCTAGTGGTGCACAGCGCGCGTTCTATTATGGGCAGGGTCGGCGAGAATGCGCCGAGGACGAGGGCGAGTGCCGGTGCGCGCCGGCCAGTGCAACAGGTACCAAGCCGTCCATCGCGGACACGAACTCTCGGAAGGAACGCGCGCGGCACCCGCTACACGAGCACACCACCATTCACGCGTACACCACTCAAGGCGTTCCGGGCATCTGCCACGGCCCCGCTCCTAGTCGCCCGATATTCCCATTGCGCATGTTCGCCATCCCCAGCCTTGACCGAACTTGCCATCAAACGCCGCTAACGGCTAACCGGACACTATCTCGTGGCGCTCATCGCTCTTTCTCAGCATCTCTATCCGCCCTAGATGGAAGCACTTCTCGACTACTGGACTTTTATCTTGTTGATTATGTCTGATTCATGAAATTATTGGATAACTTTGTTAATGTAGATGGAATTCTGTTTTTGGTTGAATGAGTCAAAGATTTCCAAAGGCTCCTTTTCCAAAGTTTACACTGTTATGATACTAATGGTGTTAATTTATGTTAGTTTTAAGTATATTTATTAGCTTGTATTGTAGCTTTAATATAAGAGAAAGTGTAGGTTAATTTAAAAGTATATAATTGAAATGTGAGTCCAAACTTTTTCCCGGTTCGATTTAAATAGAAATCACCAGGTGTAGTTTTTACAGCAATCGGTATAAATGACTTTGGATCAAAAGACGCCGCCGCTTAAAGGCGCCACTCGCAAATGCACCGCGTTTGCCCGAAAATGCATAGATAATATGGCGTCGCTTTGTTATTTTCGGTGGTAAACAAGAGTATTTGTAAATATCCGTAGACTCTGTGCAATCAAATTAATAATCGAAGTTGTTCAAAGATGAAGAAATCACCGTTAAGTACACCAAGCGGTAGTAGAGGAAGACACGGCTTCGGTTGGAAGTCACAGGGTCCTCGCAACAACAGGACAGGTTACAATTCTGTTAAGAGTGATAATTATCAGTGTATTCCGTCGAATGGATCTCAAATGACATACGGAGATGATTTCCTGCCGTTTAATGTAAGCACGCCCGAGTCCGAGCAGAAAGCCCGGGCGGGTAATTGGTGTGGTTCGGGCAATGCTCGGTACCATGGTCACTCGGGTAGCGGGGGATATAATAATCACAGGAACAATTATCATACAACCCCAAAATCAAATTATAATAATTCCTATTCACCCTATAAGCATTCTGGCAAACCATTTCACGGACAGAGAAAGGTAATTGTTTGCAGTAAGACTAGCATAGCTTTATTCTAATCTGAAATGACGACAGAGGAGGAGGAGGATAAGTCCAGTATCCAATCTCTTTTTCCACATATAGGCTTACCAAAAAGATGCACACAGACACATTGACATATCAAATTACATAGATATGCGATCATTTTTGGAAGACCCTTGGGCAGAGTTAATGAAAAAGCTCGATAATTCTAAACCGCCCAGCAGTGCCGCTTCTCCCATAGCGGTATCCTTGATGACATTAGATTCCTGCCATAGAGATACTAAAGCGAATCTGAACGATTCCGAGTTTAGTCAGGAATCGAAACACGACTCTTCCTTGGATATGTCATTGGGGTTGAATGATAGTACAGTGTCTAGAGCAGACAGCTCGCTAGATATACAGTTCGATACTGTTAATGTTAATGAGGACTCGGAAACTGAGAAAGATAATGATGCTGCTGAGAGTAATAGCAAATGCAACCAAGTGGAAGGCACTGTCAATGACATAGAACCAGATATACCTCAAGCATCCGCATAACAGTAAGATAGGATGAAATAATTAATTGTAAAATAATGTACTAAAATGGTTCCCATGAAACCAATTAATTGTACATACAAGTAATGCATTAATTGTACATAGGTATTGCAAATCTCATACAAGTTTTCTTTCATACTTCTCGAGCAGCGTTATACCAGTAAACTAAGCACATCTTCTAGAGATATAATTCATTTCGCAAGCTGCTATACCACATTGCGGAGGTATATCTGATATGTACCCAGTGTAGTGGCTTGAAAGTGTCCAGAATTCTATTTTCACAATGAGGCTGTGAAAAGTAATCGTAGGCTATCGGAAATGAATTTAATGTGCAATTTGGTGTATGTAGTCGGGAGAGTACATACGGCAGGATTTAAGGGAACATTAAGCACTAATCACCCATCCATCATTAGATTAGGAGAGAGTGAATAATGCTCAAGTGCAAAAGAAATGTCTAAATCTTTTTTTAAGTACATCGATAGCAATGTCCAACTTCTATTTGGAAGACAACCTCATTTGGCGTTTGTACAAATCCGTATTTCATCCGATTAAATATCCACAGACTTAAATGTCGACACCGAACTTATATAAACGTTGTTGTAATAATGAAGTAAGAGAAAAAAAAAAGGTTCACAGCGTTCGCGAGAATTAACTCAATGTACAAACCACAACTGAACGTACAAATGACTATCCGGTACAAAATCGCTGTAATTGAATATATATCCATGTTTATTTCCCGTCGAAATATCAATTTTATATGACTGTCTCTTTGAAAACGCGATTCGATGTCTAAGATTCTTTACCTAAACGAACAATCTACGTACAGAGAATGTTGTATATAAAATAAACGATCTATTGTTAACATCAAACAGGCCCACTTCATTCAGGCGTTATCCCAAATAATCAAACACAAGACTCCTACCTTTTCTCCTAAATTTCAGTATCCTAGAGTGCAGATTGTAGGTTCCAAAAGGCTCGATCGAGGGAATTCGAAGTGAAATCGAAGTGTAGAATGACGCGCACTGATATTCCATTCTCTTGCTTTTGAACCAGATCTTACCCGGACACAATTCTTATCGCACAATGCTTACAATACACTTCAACGTTTTTGCACTATGTCACAAAGAGTTTTGCACTTTTCTGCACGAAAATCGCGATTTTAATTGTGAGCGGGACAACGGCACGAATTCATCACTCGGAGCTCCTCACGCGACTGCGCAGTGAGTCGGTTGAGAATAACAAATTCAAACGCGATCTATCGATATATCGTAGCATGCGCAATCGATTAAATGACTGCCATCTTGAATTTTCAGTCAACTGTCTGATCGTGGCGCGAGTGTGACAAGTGTGTGTTGCGAACATTATTTCATTTGCAAAAACTCAGTATTTTTACTTAATAGTGTATAATCGTGTATAATGTGATACGAAGTATGGGCCTCTTACCTGCTGGACGCACTTGCTCCACTGAAAATCAAAGGGCGAAGGGGTAAGCAGAGATTTTGACAGCTCATTTGATATCTATAAATTTATATTCTTCTCCAGTTTTTGCTTTTAATTACCATGAGTTATATATCCGTACAGTATGCGTGATAGGGTTTACTGGAATAAAAAGGATAGTTTCGATCGATCTATCTACAAGAAGAGAAGTTGATTACAAAGATTTACGTGTAAATAAGATCCTGTGTTCCGTCGTTTTGCTGTTGAAACTAATTAACCTTGATTAAAACGAGATGACACCGATGTTCGAGATGTCTCTATCGTGACGTGTATTATGGTATACAATTATCCCCGAGAGACAGAACGTCGTACACTAAATTCGATGATGAATTGGAAGGAACGAGAGAATCCCTTTGCGATGGTCCGTGCTATGCACGATATGTTAGTGGAAATTAAACGCCTCGAAGAACTTGGATCCTTTAAATAAATAATTATGCTACCACTAACGTTAGACTGGGTAAATCACAGGTTCAGAATTTAATTCCAATTGACCGAACTGATAGGCGCGATAGGCGCATGTGTATAGTGTTACACTTCTCCAATAAACGATTAGAATAGCAGTGTGCTAAAGCCACTAAGGTTTATCGTTAATTCTTGCTGACGATACACCGAGTGTTATTTATCATCGCGATTCTCCCTTTTCTACGATCTTGTTGATATTTACATGTAAATACACATTGAATTAGTCGATAAAGACATCTGCCGATCTTAGTCGTTTGCATGCAATTCAAAACATCATTATTAATGACGTAATATAGTACTTATACGTATCACCATCGATCTATTAGTTTTACTTACGGATGATTCGTGATAGTTAAGTAGAAAACTCGTGCCAATCAGGCAACGAGTGTCGGCGACCGAACGATCGCTCGATACAACTCTGATATATCCATTGATCAACATGATCGGAAAATGCTAGCGCTAGGTACATGTATGTATTTACAGAGACACTATGATTACGTGAAACGCGCGTCTCCCCATTCCAATTGTAAAATCGCTTAATTCGGGTATCCTTAAATCTGACCTTCTGGTAAGAGAATATGGGCTCTTCTTTACTTATTTGGTCTCTTCGTTTAAAGCTATGATTATTAAAGGTTGGAGGTAATTGAATTTCTTTCCTTTCTTGCTGACACAGACCTCATGCCGCCATCCTCGATCAATCTATGCTCGGCATAGGGTGTCGTTGTGTCTCGTTTAAAAACTAATACCCCGATTTACGAACACGAACCTTCAATTTGAGACCGCCCGATCCAATTACTACTTCGTTGTCGCGACTTTTTGCAATTTGCTGTGTATCACGTATTTTACGAAATTCGACTACGCAAAGCTCTAGAATATACGCGTGCTAAGGCCGAATACCACAGAAGGTGGATAGATTAATGGATTTCAGCATGAGTTCCGTGATAATTCGCAAATACCGTATCAGGTTGAGGTGCCGTTTGCAGTTGAGAGAGACTTAATCTTCCTCTGCAGGTGTAAGATTAAAAATAATAGTACCGCTCGTTAGTCGCCGCTTAAATCTGCTACTACAATGTATAGTTACATGACATATTTATAAATACACGTGTGAATATGTATATAAGTCTTCGCCGACGAGCAGCATCGGCTCTGAATTACAACAGAATGCACACTTAATCCTTTATTTGACTGTGTTATCCCAGTGGAGCACTCGCGTGGGATAATTGCCAGGGGAAGAAACATTGAGATTCCTACGTGCTCTCTTGACAATCTCATTTTATCTTTAAGACTTCAATGATTGTCCAATAAAGGATTATGTGATATATTGACTATGAGTACAGCACAGCAGAACTGCGATCGTTCCTGCTACCATCGAAGGATGCAACCAAAGTTATCGGAAACCATAGCTATCAAAGATCACGTTCTACTGATGCCTTGTTATTACGCAATGTATATTTACAAGCCCACCTCTTCAAAGAGCTCGTGGTAACTGCATGAGCGAAATGATAAATACGTGTGAGGTTCATGTGGTAGAAGCGATCGAGATGTGCTCTGAAAAGGTTCATCGTAGATCACTTCTCCCGGTGACCCTTATGGCAAACGCTGCGATCGTTAGAGTTAAGGATATATTATTGATTCCCATATACACATACTAGAACGTGTCACTTATCAGTACGTAGACCATGTAGTATACTACACAAGTCCCTGGGTACTTGGTCAATACGTGCGACAGTATCCGTGCTGAGCACTCTTAAACTATCTCGTTGTCAATTTGTCACATAGCCAGTTTTTGTCGCTCGAAATTATATATCGCGCGAAAGGAATGGAAATCGGAAAGTCTATGATTCGAGAAGAAATAGGATTTCATTCGAAATTAATATCGACCCCGTAGTTTGGTGTCTAGATTTCTAAAGCATTGTCTCTTTGGTCCCTGAAACGTGCGGTTTGCAAAAATAGCCACGAAGACTTAGGATTTGAATCAAGGAAAGCCTTGTTTTCTCTACGAGCAACACAGTAAAGTGTGAACATCGTAAGGCAGGTACGGCAAGGTATTTTGTACGTGCAAAAAAATGAACATTCTCCCCGGGGTCGCTTGGTCTCGATTACGGACGAATTACGATAATGAGGCACGTGTCTTTCCTCGGTATGAAAAATAGTGCGAATAAAAATAGTGCATTGGTGCTTCTCATCATCGATTAGCGAGTGCTTGTGGTGCGAGTGCCTCGAATCTGTCGCACATATTTCACGATCTATTGTTCCCATGAATAATGAGCCCCGATAATAAGTGAGACTTGCGCTAGGTGCAATCGACGAGGAAGTTTCCCACTTTGCTCGAGCAAGTATCCCCAAATGCCTTCGCTAACGAATCGAATTCTCAGCAAACCTCGCGTGTATTAACCGCATTGGTCTTCGGAAACTATAATTACAAAATGTAGTCTACCGATGGTCGATGATCATTCAATGGGGGACATATTTACAGACTACACATTACCGTAAAGACATTAAGCTTCTCTGTAACCCTTGCAGGGTAAGGTAACTCGTATCGCAAGCGATTTAATGATATGGAAAAGGCCTGTTTTCGATAAGCCGTTTCTCGAGGATTAGTGAAGGAAGAAAAGAGGGATCGTGAGTCGCATTGCATTCGAACTATCGATGTTCAGAGTTGGCTTGTATGTAGATAAGAATTTATGAATGGTATCGATCATTACTTCTACAGGCTTAAAGCATCGATTGTGATAGTTCTCCTTCTGAAGACAGCCTGCTAACAATTCAATTGTATTTCTTTGAATCAATCTACGTTATAGAACTCTGTTAAGATTGTAAGTGTGAATGGGCAACGAAAGGAAATTGTCATTGTCGGTACTCTGCTAGGAGATCACAGCCATCCGGCAGCCCGTGAAGTGTGCTTGGCGAACTTTGTGGGAACGCTTGGAGAAGAGGCGATGGGGGTGGAGTGCGATGTTCGTGATCCATGGTTATTACATCCACGCAAGGTACACGTAAATTAGATCGCTAGACCGTAAGATCGGCACGCCGTAACATCAATCGGCAATTACACGCATCTTGGCGTGGCTGGCGCGGCTGGCACGCCTTCGAAGGAAAAGGAGACAAAGAGTACCGCACGGCAAGACACATTTATGACTTAATGTATCATACGCAACGTTCTCGTGGTGGTGGTACGCACCGTGTACGCTGCTTCGTATCACATACACTCCACACAAGGTATGATGTACGCGAATAACGCAGATTCCCGTCTGCACAATTGACATTGTACCGACTTTGTATTCTTCCGCACGATTGATTCATCGAACTGATTCAACGAGCACGATACTTCCGCTTGCTATCCGAGCGCTTAATCCAATCGGAGCAATCTTCGTTTCTTCATCCGGTGAGAGTGTGTTTACCTTTGACACGGCAATTTCCTGTTGCTGCGAATGCACGCAACAGAGAAAAAGCAAGCGGCTCAATGCGCGCAATGTTCTGTTTAAACGAGGAGCTCCTTGCAAAACTCCCCGTCAAGCAAATCCTACAAATATGCATCCCCGTTATCGGTGGTCTCATCGGGCGGGCTGGGCTCGCTCACACTAAGAATCGGTAATCCAAAGTGTTGTACTTCGATACTTGGATCCGGTGGACGCTTCGCATAGTCGCAGCTCTTCGTGTGTCGTTCGATGTCCGGCCGCCGATGATATCGATGATAACGCGATCGGTAGTTCTCCACGTCGCAGGACCGACGGCAACACCTGCTTGAAAAATCACCCTCAATTATTCCCTGATACGTCCTCGACTTCCAATAGAAGTAGTTTAACCCCCACGAACATTGGGACATCCGGACATAATACACACACAATTGATAGCCTTAATTGAAATCTAAGGGGACAGAAGAGGAAGTCTTGTTTCTCACTACTCAAGCATCACTCCGTTCTGAAGGATCTTACAATTTAGCAAATTGTTTCTCAGATATTCAAATTGAATTCGGCGAAGTGGCTGCCCACGAAATTCAAACAAGAGAATTCGTGGAATGGTAGAGTCCGGGTGAATCCAAACTTTCCATCAACTATTTGATTCTATCATAGGCGAAGAGAGAGAGATAGAGAGAGAGAAACTAGAATTTGTTCTGGCGGCAGCATGATAGCCGAGTGGCAGAATGCCAGGGTATCACCACGCTTTCACATCGCATGCAATAAAATAGAAGTCCGTGTTTCACAGTGAAAGTAGTGTACTTTTTTGCGAAGCATCGTATTCGCACGGTAGTAGTAGCATTTCAGCCACTCGTAATTTGCCCTCTGCTTTCTGTGACTGCACCGCCCTCGACCTTGAATTTCTCTTGGCGCGTGACCAAGCCTCTCATCGAGCCCCTTGCTAGTCTTTAACGTTCAAAATATTTGCGGACAAATGAAGCTACGTCAACGAGCGATTACATATGCATTGCCGCAAGTTCGGTGCGGCGGGAAAACATTCGCTGACGGATAAAGGGAACAAAAATACCGCGCTCCTATTGTAAATTCATAGACGCCTGCATTTTACAGACGCACTAGCGTTACTGCAAAGCGCTGACTTCAAAGCAGAGTCGTGCGCTTCACAAAGCTGACACATCCCCGGCATTATCTTCCTTTCCCGCAGCTGATGCGACCCCGTTATCCTTTTACAGGGAGCTCCCGTATGATCTCGCTTATTCTGCACCGCTATCATCCTTTTTCACACGAACGCACTTCATTGTGAAAGAAGAGAGTTTCACAAAGTTAGTTGGAGGAACTTAGTCATTAGCGCCGAGTCGTCTGGATTTTTTTTTGAGACTGGTTAATGGTAACAGGACTGAGGAAATGTATGGTACGAAGACTACAATAGGATTTATTTTTCCCAATTAAGCGCGAAGCTTTTGCGGAAGCTTACCGTTCGTCCAAGGAGACAGGTTGTTGAATTGGGCAAGGCACGTATTCGTGACTGCTACCAGACCGCCATGCGGCGAAGCGTCGGCTGACCAACGAGGAAGATGCACCCAATGAATCTCTGAAACATATAATGAACCGATCATTGAAAAATATCCTAATTTTGGGAATCGAATATCATAGATTCTAGCTATGCGGAAATTTGAGTGTAAGAATAGCCGTGTAACATGTACAGAAGAGAAACCGATAGTGAAGTAACTGTTTCCATCATCCATTACAGGAAACTAGCTTTACATAATTTACTGGAGCGTCTACAGTATTTCCGTGAAACGTGCTTCCTTGCAATGAAGCCATTTCGCAAAGTCAAACTTTCGCATGAAGTTGCAGAGTGATTATGGGCGAAATTCTATAGAATGTTAAGAAACATCGTAACGAATTTCACAAGAGGGATTGCTTGTATTTTGAACTTAATCACAATTAAGTGTTATCGTCACGATTTACAGTTACTCCTTCTAGTTTGTAGATGACTTCACGATTTTTGTCTTGTTAAGATCCCTTGTTGGTGATTAATATCTCAAAGCAGTCGAATAGACGGGTCACGAACACGATATTCTCAATGTGCACACATCACGCAACAAGTGCATAATCGTTATTACGTTCATGTAGCGTGCGATTGCGCTCCAAGTCAAGAGAAACATTACGTAAGAAGCAAACGTTCCTCTGACCACGACAATTATCTTGCGGCTTTTAATCGTTTTATTAATAAATGACCGATAGCGGTAGAAACGTAGGGGTTATTTTCCATATTTCCGCTAAATCGTCTACTTTGTATTCGAGGAGTTTCCAAATGCACAGGAAGATGCATGCTTCACACGAGGCGAGCAAAATCCTGGAACGCATCTGGCGTGGAGGGAATTTCTTGTAAAAGTATTGAAATATAGTGGGAAAGTTCGGATTACCTACGAACAGTTCTTTTTCGATCGTAAATATAAGCGGTAACGAAAAAAGAGAAGGTTCGACGCGCATCCGTGACTCCACTCGAGAATTTTTTTCCAGCGTGGCGCTTGAAAGTTCAATTAGCCTCATATTCGAAACTCTGAATTTTCATATTTTCCTTTCAACATTGTGCCAGCAACCCTATTGAATTTTCGATTAAGCTGCCCGTGGAATGTTTGTATCTGGTTTGATATCGGAATGCCGGAAAATATGAATTCACCGAACGGAATTTCGTAATGCGGTGGAAAATACGGCGTCATGAGAAAAGTTGGTATTGGATCGCGGTTACAATTTATTTTGAGAATCGTGTATGCTTTATTTCGGCTCTCTGGTTTTATGTAATATCAATGACGATTTACCAGCGAGTTATTTGCTAAAAATATTGTCAGTCGCACCAGTGAACACCATTTGCACGCAGCACAACTTTAAATTAATCCCGCGCATGCAAGCACATTTATTTTCGACCGTGAATATTCCAACCGCGATGTAGATTATCGCGAAAGCAGTTGCAGGTAATTTTGGCATTGGCCAAATGACTCGAGCATAGGAAATGCAAAATGATTGGGTGTTAGCATGACAAGTGGCAATATGAATAATTTGTGAGAAGTCTTTCGAAAATTAATAAATATAGTGTCACGTATACTGAATTTCCGTGAAAAATGACCGTCGTTAAAGTACCTCTACTCGAGCAAACGCATGTGCGTAGTTAAGATATACGCAGAGGAATATTGGACGTGAACTAAATTGAAAAATGTACTAAAGTTCTAAGGACTCTACATATATGCTCGACCAAGTTTCTTGAATATATATTCACGGATTAACTAGTAACTCTGCCGGCTCATCGGAATTTTCCTGTCCCTATACGCGGTTTCATGCATTTTTCATAGAGACGCGAATCGATCGGTGTGCACCTCGTTTCGAGAGAAACTTTAATCAACTTTCGGTAAGGAGCTTATTTCGATAAACGTAAAACGTTTTCGTATAACGTTACACATAAATTGTTTCTATGCCATAAGCTCCACTTGTGGTACAACAAGCTCACTTGTGCGACTATCAATATTCGAGGATGAGCTCGGCATAGTGAAAGTTTAACAGATCCATACAGCAGTAGTAAATTGCAACCGGGAAAATGCGCAACCAGTGGCTCGTTAAATATTCCTAGAGTAAAGTCAAACAATCTCTTGTCAAGTACTGTTATTTTTCAGCTTCAGCAAAAGTAGAAACGATTGCCTATTGACAATTTCGTACTTTGCGAGCTATGGATTTTATCTCAATTATATGATAAAATCAAATAAGTCTGCTACTCGGTAGAACAATGTCTGTCGGTGAATTCGACCGCGATAAGTAATCTGACAAGGATTTGAAAGGATTGCACTGCAATATCCTCTCAAAGCAGATACAGTCTAAATATAGAGAGTAGAGAATCTCAGGAGGTAACTTCTCATCCTGATCCCTTGTCGAAGATGTCTCAATTGATCCTCGGTCGAATTGCATCCGCTATTACTGTATATTCTTGACCATCGAAAATCAAGAGATCTCTCGAAATAGAATACTCCCGGAAAACCAGGACATTGAAGATAGGATATGTTAAATAAAAATTGTAAGAGAATGTAAAAGTATTACCTTGAAGTCGATTGTTGGACGCTCGGTTCGAGCAATGATATTTCCGTGTTATCCTTCGGTCCACTCTCAAGGCTGCTTTGTCTCTTCGACTCACTATCTTCGGATTTATCTTCCTGACTTGGCTTCAGGAAGGACTCTCGGTCCCCATCGATCCCTTCATCCTTTGAATTACCACGTTGCTCGTGTTGTCGGTTCGTTGATGCCAGTGGCAAATTATCTGCACTACGAACTTTTCGACACAGCTTTGATGTCGAGCCGTGTCTTCGCAAGAATTCCTGTAGCAAATAATCCACAGGTATTTGTTAGTAAGATCGAACTGATTGAAACTGTCAATGAAATATTTGGAATATCGATAAAGAATTTCTGTACCAATTGACGCGACTGGAAAATCATGGGGCGACAGCAGCCGAAACTGGAAAATAAACTTAACCACTTCCTTAGAAGCGAACCTACGAGGTTATTGATTACCCTACGAACTACACTTCACCTCTAACTACCTTGAACTTTGACGTTTGACGTATCTCTTTTGCACGGTCTCTTTCCCGCTCATTATTTATTCACCGATCTGTCGCGCCGAGGAATAGTTTCTTCTGATCTCCGCTGAGTTCCACACCCCCCCTGGCGCAGAAGCGCTCTGCTTTTTTCGCCAGCTAATACGAATTTTATTACTTGTGTAAGTTCTGCGATATTCAAACGCCACTCACCTGGACGAAAAGTCAGCCGAGGCAAGACAATAATTAATGAAGTCAGGCATGCTCACCAATTTGCCGTGGGCTTGGAAATCCTACCTAAATTATTCTACCTCGAATAAAATAATTCCTTTTGGTGGGACACGCGACATTGTGCCACGATCGCTTGTTAAACTAGCCGGAGAGTTGCGAGGTCAAGTACAATTGTTAAGGGACAGTTATCAGGTGACTAATATGCGTCGCAGTGTGACGGAATAGCTTTTCAAGTAAATTAGCTTGAATTATTCAAGCGGACTGGATGAAGCCTGACAATTTTTTTGCGAGTTTCAAATTTACGACCAACAACCTTGCGCGTGTGTACTAACTGAATAATTCTGCCCCAAGTTATGTACATCCTCCGAGTTTCGTGCGTGTTTCTCCGAAGGAAATTAGCACCGACCGCAAACTGGTAGAAGTTCCTCGTGAGGATCTTCGGGCGAACGACCCCAAGGAAGTCGCGTGAAATGTTTTCCTTCTAGGTAAATATAAGTTCGTCCTTAGGCAATCATAAAGGATAGTTATTAACAATTGACTTCGATCTTTCTTTTACGGGGTTATGCAAATATAACGATGGCAGTTATGCGATCGCAACTTAAAAACTACTTGTACCAATACAGAAAGAAGCCAGTGTCGCATTTTCTATCTTATATAGAGCAAACTTGTTATTAAATTCTTGTGCATTGTATTTCAGTTACGGTGACAACTTGACAGGAGCGTTTTTCGTGTTGTAGGAGGAAGTGGAAAGTAAAATATTATATATATATATATATGTTCTGTGTTCCTCCATGTTTCTCTTCGTGTTCTGCTGCGTGTAGTGACCACGCGAACTGGAATACCTGCTGCGCAATCAGCATTTTTCATAATGCGAGCACTCAGAACTAAAAGTGCCCGGCGATCATCCTACCTTGATAGTCGATGCTACGCGAAACGAATGGGAGTATTAGGATCGACGTACATACTTTATCGGAGCCCGCCATTTGACTGATTACACAAGCGGCCAACTTTATCATGAAACATTAGCAAACCACCGTTCTCCGAACTCGCCGCATAATCAATCAATAATTCACCTCCAGGCAAATCGATACGTACGAGCTCTCCGGCAGGGTGTCCGTGCAGGAACTACACCTGTTCAACTGCCAGAATATACGAACACCTGATCGACCGATCGCCAAGCAACACCTGCGAAAATTGGCAGGGTGCATTTAGTAAGTTTGGCAATCGGTTTCTGAGAATGACTGGTGATCGGAGAGGCAGGTTTCCAGCGAACTCATGACTCCGGTGTTCGCCTACAAAGCCGAGCAAGGTCGTCGCGAAATCAAGGATCGATCGTGAAAGTTTCGAGGACGCCGAGCATCCAGGACTAATCCATTCGCTATGAACGTTGGCTGCTGCCACGCCGGTCAAATTGCCCGGCGCTTTTCCTTCATTCGATTACGCGTGCCCGTCGCTCTCCGAGATGGAACAAGTTCATCATTTACTGGCAAAGCAACAGCAGAGAGCAGAGAGACAGAGCCAACGTGATTTATCACTCTGCACATAGTCGTTCTTACTATATTTATATTCTATTCTCCGAGACAAATGAATGAAATCTCCACGTAGATTCACCGAAAAATATATATACTCAATCTATTTGAGTAGTGTTGTTTTGAGAGTTGAAAAGTGTAATTTCCAGTGAAGGTGTGTGGAAGTGTGGTCCTGCAATGTTCCTTGGTAGTTTCCTATTGTATTGCGATGATGGGATGTAGCGTAAGGAGAAGTGTAGGATAGTGCCCAAGGGGGATAGTACATAACAATAGTTGCTATTGTTGTCGGTCTCCAGTTAAATGACATACCTGGGACAGGAAGCCAGCGACGTCGATGGCACTGTTCACGCGTGGCCTCGAGGCTCTCGGCCAGCCTAGGCCACCCCCGCTGTCCAAGGAGTCCACGTGATGGCTCGACCAGTGTAAATGCTGTAAATTACCGCTCGATACAATCAGATCGTGTCTTTTCAGCGGGACTAGCTCGCAAATTGCGTCCGAACACCTTCGCTCTCCATTTGTTTTCAAAGCTTTCCCATTTATCAAAGGACTCATTCGCCCGTTGCCGTAGCGCATCGCCGGAGGAAGAAACTCCGAGGGAAATTGCATTTATGACAGTCCCTCCGATTCCACGATAACAATTCATGGCTCGAGAGTTACTGTGAAGCTGGGAAGGTGTACGGATCGATTGACAGAGACTCAATTGCCATGGCGATTGATCGTTTAATCGACTCGTCATCGCGTCTCACGTGAAGCTAGATCTCCACATTGCACATTCTCACAAGGCACTTATACATCCGCGGACATATTACAAATTGTCAAAGATCTAATAGCACCCCGACGAAATTTCAATTGATATTTTATTTATTATTGAATTATTTCATTAGCAACGAATTGTAATTTCGTCTCGGTATTTATTTGAGACTACATAACGTAACACGACAGGGTGCTTGAGACTTCGTCCAAAAATTCAAAGCGTTCACGAACGTAAGAGCTGTGCAGTGATAAGACAGTATCGGTGATGATTTCGTGCCGATATTTGCTGAACTTGCTATTGATCATTCTAAAAAGGTGCGTTTCACTCGAGGACTGTGTCTGGTTACAATTGGTTTAATCCACTTAAAGCTGACTGTGCTAATAAGACCTGTTCAAGAGGATCTTCCTCGTACTATTACTCCTCTTCACTTTGAAGGAGAAGTAATGATAGGGGGAAGATCGTTCCAGGAGGAGTGTTCTACATAGTTTATTAGAAGGATGGCAAGTGCTTGTTTCATCATCTTCAGCTGGCACAAAGCGGAGAAGTTCGACAATCACTTGTGACTTTAGTACACGTTAGCATCTTAAAACTAGTTGGACAATGTTGTAATTATGCATTTAATAGCAGGTTGCTTGCACTTGATTTTAAATTTGCGTGGTATTAGCGTGCTTCATTGGATGCCTGTGCAAGCAAGGCAGCTTCCCATATTAGATGGATTGCTGCTCTAATCATTCTAGCCGCTCGTGTGTAACTGATTAGATCACGTATCAATCTCCCACTATCCGCAAACTAATCGCTACCTAATGGTCGCACTCTTGAGAAGGATTCGGTCAACTTTCTTCCTTTCTTCCCGACGGAATCTCATTAAATCTGAACGATTTGCTAACTGTGTCGAGGATCAGATGCTCCAGATTGACTTCGGCAAGGATCGATTTACAGACTTTCCCCGAACATATTGACACTGTACGATTACTAAAAATACCCGCTCTGCATCATTAATATAACCTATCGATTACAGTTCCAATCCGACTTGAAACTTTAGATTTCCCAAGACGCGAAAGCTTTCTAAGAAATTCGATACTCATAGACTCTTAATCTTAAGATTCACTGCCGAGGGTTGCTACCGGGTGAACCGTTCAAGGTACCAAGATATTGTAGACTCTCGGAGTAAAGAGTTTCCTGGCAATTCACGCGTGTATCGAATTGTAGCAGTGGGTCACGGTGGAATCGATCGAGCTTCTTCTAAGGGGCTGTTCGATCTCGTTCGTTCTCTCAACAGGGGGTAGTTTACGTCACACAATTTAATTAGGTCTCGCCGATAGAGCAAGGAGGCGAGAGAAGTACCAAGAGAGAAAGAGATAGCTGGATAGAGAGAGAGAGTAAGAGAGAGGGTTGAGGTGACTCTCAATCGAATTTAGCACATCTATATCCCGGCGACGTTAACACAGGGGTTTCCTGTCTACCCGAGATTCGCCTTTCCCGCATCAGATTCGGGTCAGAAGGCTATTACTCTCTCTCGGAGCTTCACTGACTTCTCCAGACAAGATATATTTAGCGATGAATCGCGCCTCTGGAAGCAATATTCTTCCCATGAACGTCAACCCGTGGGACGCGCTTGAATTTATGACGTTTTCGGAATAGCCACACACACGCATCCTCCGTATCAACTATGTATGTGGATATATGTATGTAAAGGATGTACTGCAGTGCTTGCGAAGCTTCGTACACCCAGGACACTCTCTCTATCCACCCTTCTTCTCCCTCCTGCTATTTTCTCCCTAGTGATTTCACTGTATGAACGAGCAATTGCATCTCTTTCTCGTCATTTCCTCCGGTCAATCTTGAAATTTCGTTGGTACAATCATCGGCTCTCATTTTATTTTTCGTCCGCTTGCTACCTGCAAAACTCTATCAAGCTAGAACGGCTTACTTGCAATTGGATTTCTTGGATTTCGTTGAGAGAACCTGCCGGCGGTGTATGTTTCTTTGTTTGTGTATGTGTGTGTGTGTGCACTGAAAGAGTGAGACAAATCGAAGGTGTCGCGAGCGTGATTCAAGCGACTGTGCAAGGAGTAATTTTCTTTCAGGGACGACGATACACACACGCGCATCGCATACCAAGCATTTCTATATTCTGGCATTGCAGAACTTTCAGTGCTTGCAGCATTGTGTGCCCTCCCCCGGGTTGCCATTTCGTACAGGCAGACATTTGTACACAAGGGACAACTGGGTAACTGCGATCGATGCACGAGGAAAATTAGCCTGGCACAATGAAAGTGATTAACGTTCAGTTTACCGTTTCCCTATCTGCGACTCGATTTAATCGTATTTACTGTGAATAAAACTAATGATACAAATAGAAGTCTGATCCTCTGACAGATCAATAATCGTTCGAGGAATAATTCTGAAATAAACGCATCTTGGTTGTAGTCGAGTCTGATGTCGACTTGATTTCTCTCTAATGAAGCGTCCTATCAAATGTAGCCGATGCGATATACCTGGGTCATAATTGGGCCAGTAATAGCCTGAAACTGTGCGGTGTTATTTCGGTTTATAGCATAGTATCCAGTTGGCTCTCGCTGTTATCTGGTTAATTAGAACCTGATCTCCCGTGGACTTCTGATCCTCCCCTCCCGAGTTTCAAAGTTATCCAACCGGGTGGTGTGTCTTTCGAATTTCTGTGGAGATAGTTCGACTTCGAGTTATCTTGTAAATCGTTCTGTCAGCGAATCGTTTATTATTGCGTTATCGATGCCAAAGGTCCGTTTGGTAGTCGATTGCTTTCAGGGAGATAGAAACATGTCTCTGATATCGCCCAGTGGAATGAGAAAGCTTTTCATCGACGAATCTCGGACGTCAACGAGAGCGCAAAGCAAGATTCCCGAAAAACACGTTCTAAAATGTGGTTTCATTTCCCGTTTTGGGT
This sequence comes from Ectemnius cavifrons, assembly GCA_964023945.1. NCBI lineage: Eukaryota > Metazoa > Arthropoda > Insecta > Hymenoptera > Crabronidae > Ectemnius > Ectemnius cavifrons. The sequence goes on along the minus strand of OZ030384.1, from coordinate 8,174,297 downwards.
GAAGTCTCATCGCATTGCTACTCTACGCGGAAGTGGTAGTAATCTCGCCCGGAAATCTATATCGTTTTCAATAAGAGGAAACCCGAGATCAATATCACGAAATTCTATATCGTCGAAATGTGTTCTATTTTTTGACTTAGCAAAGTTTATTTGAAAATAGAAATAGAATAAGTTGAAAAAGAAAATTAAGAGTCCTACCGTAAGTAAGATCGGCTTGCAGGCTTGCCAACCTCGAGGAAGCATGCAGCATCATCATCTTTTGGTAAAAGTGTATGTACAAAGGGAAAGACTCCGATCGGAATAGCGTATACAGTGGCGTTTTTGTATATATATATATATACATGCGATGCAAAAAAGCTATATTCGATTCTACAGCAGGCGTGTGCTCCTGATGGAGCAAGGTGAGGGGAAGTTATAAGTCTGGGCGTAAAAGAGAGAGCCCTTTCTCCACGCTGACAAACACAATTCGGTAAATCGAGTGTCTGCCATTGTTTTGTACATACAGATATACAGTCTCTGTTTGCCTGCCTTTGCTGTCACTTTCTCGTAGCCTTACCTGTACCGAGGCCAAGTTACTTTACAAGGCCACGGTAATGTAAATTTGCTGTCTATTTCTGCTCGCATAACGCGCCGGCCTTTAATGCAGCCTAACTACAGAACTTCAAAGAGTTGGCAAGCCTCGAAAAATCCTAACTGAGAGATCAATCGTTTTCTTCTTTTTCGCTGGACGAAAATCTTCTACGTATTATACACACATTCATTCCGTTGTCAACCTATTCACCCAAGGCAACCGAGAATAATCGAGCGAGCACATGGTAAATTAATCCGCTCGATTTCCCATGCATTAACGGTCATTATCCGGGCAGAAGGGACTCGCACGATGCAGTCGATCCCGTGTGTGTTACTCACTAAGAACGAGACGGGTAAAAGGTGTTGCGGTGGACGATGACACGAGGCTGGGGAGAAAGTCATAGTGACCCTGGCAAAAAGGAACCCGTGGGAGTACACGTACTCTCATGTACCACGGTGCACACCCCTGTGACGATGAAAAGGTGCCGCAACCACACTGACACAATGGACGGACGAAGGCAACAGAGGCGAGCGAGTGTGCACAGTTGCGAGACTAACGGGACACGGAGTTTCAAAGTCGGTGAAAGGCTAGGACTAATAATGGATAATCGAGTACCCTTCGATTAGGATTCAAGAGACTTGGATACTTGAGGATTCAAGGCAATCGGAGTCTTTCTTTCCAGGTCGAAAAGGATGTTGATTGGTTTCTAGCCATTATTGTCTAGCACGTGATTGTCGAAAGATAGAGAAACAGACAGATAGACAGATGGCGAGAATACGATTTGGGGGACGAAGACGAAGCCCAGAGACAGAAGACAAGTAGAGCAGAGAAAGAGAGATAGAGAGAGAGAGAGAAAGAGAGAGTGTGTGTAATCTAGTGGGAAGCAGAGGGGAGTCAGAGACACGAGAAGACGAAGAACACAGGTAGAAGAGAGAAATTGAGATGTTGACAAGTACCGATGGTCACGCGATGTCCGCCCTGTGAAGTAGGGCGAATTGGCAGCCGCAGTCGCGTGGCTCCCGCGCTCTTCTCGGGTACTGAAAGCACTGCTCCAACACGCAACAGCCCCCGCCCCCACACTGCATCACCATATCCGAGAATCTGCTCATTACCTTCGAGATTGTCAGCCGCTGGAGTTGGGTGTTTGTTTTTTTTTGGCTTTTTCCAATTGTTCTTGCGCGATCTATTCACGCGCGCAGGCCAGAGTTCCCCGAGGAGAACTCGCCATGGAAAACGGACCGGCGACAAATCACGTTTCATTCGTACGAATATGATTACAGTTTTTTGTTGCATACAGCCTCCCATTTTCCCGTGGGATAACCTAGTTTGTCGAATAGAAAATCTCGATTTGACAAGCCCGAAAAAATCAATCGATTCGTATTCACATTGACAGTCTCGGTGGTCCGTTTTCCGATTGGTATTTCCTTCTCGGGGCTGGTGCTTATATATTTGGGTTAGAAGTTAGTCGTGATTGTTCTACGGAACAATTTAACGCTGGCGGACGAGAAATTTAATCTCATAGGGGTTAAAGGGTTTAGCGAGCTTGATTCTATTACGATGCGCCGAAGGGTAAACCTGATAAGGAATTAATATCTGATGAATAACTAGCTAAAAATCCTGTCAACCCGCTTTTAGTTGAATAGAATTTGGATTATCGTTAAAGGCTCCTTTTCGTCAGGTTTAATTAATGAACCGCGCGAGCTTATTTCTGACGAAGCCATAATTCATGTCATATTAAGATTGCTTTTGTGGGACTGACCGAATTTCATTGGTTTACGAGCGGGCTGTACTCGGTGGATATGCCTTTGGCATTTGGCATACAAGTGGTTCCAAGGAGAAACGGTCGACCAGTAGTCAGACGCAGGTCTACTATTCAATTGCAGCTGTAATCGACGTATTTCCCAACCTAGTTACCACCCAGACTTAATCGCTGGCAAAAAGGTAACAGAAAATCATGTTCATTTCTTAGCCGAAGTTAATGGACTGAACTTTGACTAGATTGATTTTTCGATACTGGCATTATGAAGTATGTCTCGAACTTACTATCAAACTCTACTCGAGTGGCAGTAATAGGAGACTGCTGGTCGATAATCTATTATAGGTAAGCATCATGCTGATTAGCATGAGCTCGTGTAATATCTTCTCCGATGATCAGGGACCCAACAATTTGGCTGAGATTATACCAATTTCTCATTAAAGTCTCTCAAAGTGGTAAACCGATACGAGCATATAACTAACGCGTTAATGTCACCGTACTAAGTTTCTCCTCATTAAAACTAATATAAATTGCATATTGGAAACAAGACATTCCGGTTAATGTTCGCACTGTATTAGTCCGTGGGTGTACTAAAACGATTTTGTGAACTTTATTATACCAGAATAGAGACAAGTAAAGACTGCGTGTCAGAAAGTATTCATTCGAGAAACTAGGTAGGAACACCTATCAGAACAGAGTTTATTTTTAATGAGATGACTGTACGTGTGACAGTGCAGCCCACGAAAATCCTGACCTTTTCTATGTGTCACGGCTAATATTCTGGAGAACGTTAAAAGTCTTCAGTGACGTAGACAGCTAATATCAGGCAAGGTGAGTCGTTAATCGTGTTCTCGTAAGTAATTAAAATTTAGATAAGCTAGATCAATTTTAGCCGTGACGTTAGCCGCGATGAAAAATGCAGTGTCCTGTCGAGTCTCGGCCTCACTCAGTTGCATGCAACGTCCGGATTATTTTTCATACATTTCGTGCTGCCCTATTGGTCAATAATGTATGCAGACTTTTCCCTCCGGCCAAATATAACTGGTGTATTAAAGACTAATAGTTTAAGGGTTGACCTATGCGGAGAACTACTTGGGAACTCATCAAATGTCAGGCAGACATTTACATTTCGATATGGCGAGTGTGCATTACCGAATGTAAATCTATCGGTACACTAATATTAGAAAGTTTCTCTTCTCGGAAAATTGGTATTGACGAACTGTGGAATGTTACGATTTTTATTTCCCATCACTCGGTACACGTAGTATCTCGAGGAAAATCCGGGACGAATGAAAATCCCTGTGAATTTTCACGAAACCACGTCACTTCCGAGGCTTTGCGGCGCACATAAAATCCACGAGATCCCGGTGGATGCGACGAAATGACGGACTCTTCTACCGTCGACCGAACGGAAGCACCTTGTCAAAGACACGCTGGCAATTTCGTATCATATCCCTATTTCTTCGATACGATGGCAAAGTGTCCCGATTTTCCAAGGGGAACCCTGTTTGCTCGGTTTTTATACTAGGCTTTCTCAAGCTTCGAAATCGACTTTCCGTTTGCTACGCTCCCGTATTTGCTGAAAGCTTTCCGTTCGTTTGAAATGGCGAGACGCTGCTGACGGATTAGCGTGTCGATTTATATCCGAGTGGATTTTGAAGTACTCCCTGTGGCTTGCCAAGTGGATCAGAGTTAATTCATATTCTTTGAGATTGGAAGCACGCGTTTCTCAATGTATAACATAAATATTCACTCTTAACAAGTAAATCACGATCCTTCCAATTTTGAAAATATATCCAATTGTTTAAATAGGTCACTGTCAAAGATTCTCATTTCAAAAAGACACAAACATCACGGCGAGTGGTTGTAAAACGCGACAGTATCCGTTAGAATTCCAGCTGTGGTTGGTAAACACACCGCGGAAAACCACAGTGGCAGAATGCAAGATATTCCACCACGATTACCACGGGAATCTTCCCGCCAACACACCTTGGAATATTTTACGTGTATTAGCATTCTCTTAATTAGCTCGTGTTAAATACTACTTGTCTACTAAAAAAAACCGTGGGATTATATCCGTCGTATCTGAAACCTTCGCCGATCAAACTATGTGGAATTGTCGAGCGATAAAAGCAAGGGTGGAAGGTATTATCTGAAGGGTGTATCGTAAATCCGAAGTAAATTGCGAGAAGTAGAGTAAGATTACGGATTATAGTAAGTCGAAAATAAGCGGCTTATTAATGGAAAGAAGAGTGAATGGCGGTAATGGGTTACCTGAGAGCAGGCGTGTTGCGTGGGATGCTGGGTGTAAGATGTGTTCGCTGCGGCGCAAACTCCAGTGCCAGGGACTTTCAGCTGCTCCTTGTAATCGGGTTGATACGGCAGCAGCATACGAATCTTACCCCACCGATTGAAGAAGAGGGCTATCGCACCCGCCCACACAATTAGCACCAATACCACGATACCCACCTCCACACCTCGTATCTGAAACCACATAGGAAGCAGAACACGCTTCGTAAGAGTCCTGCGTGAGACAGCCAATTAACCCATTGTGCTTTTGGGATCGAAAAGCAATATTTTAGTCCCTTTTTTCTACCGTAATGAGTAAAGGAACAGTGTATGTGATGATGTAGAGGGTTCTGTAAACATCAAGATAAATCCATAGGTGGTGACATGAATTTCTTTCAAGTTTCAATCCTTGAAAAGTTCTTAGCCCCACTGAATTTCTTCTCCTATCGAAGAGAAATTCTTGGCACGTCCAAGACGTTTCTTGCAGTTATTCTTTCATCAAGCACGAAAGAAGATTATAGATAGTGTGTTCGAACGGGCTTGAATTTATATCTGGCGTGAAGGGATTCGGTAAAATAATTCTTCGTCGAGTCACGCAAGCTGCTCTAAAAATCGGCGACGTTTTCTTCCATCTATTGCGAGTGAATAATTTTTTTATGGACGCTCCGAACTGGCAAGCACGTGGGTGGAAGGGTTCGTGAAGCTACAACCGAGAACGGAAACTTTCTTACGTATTCCTGAGCTTCTTCTGGCTCTCCCCCTTCACTTAAGAGGAATATAACCCGTGTCGCAAAAGCGACGGCCCATGATAAATTGTCCGCCTTCCTTTTTCTCCTGGACGGGTCTCGGCTTCCGCAACGTTTTTCATCCTGGATGAGGGCAATGTAGACTCTATTCTTAGAAATGTACCTGTATTCGTGTGCGTCTCGATGTGTGCGTGTCGAATTAATCCAAGATTCGCGAAACGAAACATTCATCAGGGTGGCAGCAGCGCAATACAGGTGGAGAGGAGGATCAAGGGCTTATGGCTTATTGGAATTATCGTTAAATATTGTTATCCCCGCCGCTCTCTCGACTTTTTTATAGCACATAAAGGGGCAAAAGAAGTTTTAGTAACTTGACAAGTGGCTGGCATTACAGCGTCGAGTGTTAAGTCCCTGATAAAGATTATGAAAAATGGCTGGCTCGTTACAAATAGCCGAGGACATAGCTGGATCCCTGAAATAAATCACTTCATTACCAAGTATATAGTACGACGTACATCAGCCTTTTTTTCTACCGTCTATCAGTCTCTCGTGTTACTTTGGGAGTGAAATCGATATCCTCTACTAGAAAATTAAAATCCGTAAGAAGTCGGTATCATTCGATTTCTAGAAAGTAGCACTATCGCAGATAAAGAAATCGTGCTAAGGGGATTGGATTTCCTTCAAATTAAAAGCATTGCGTTGGAGCTTAATTGATTTCTCGAGCAAGGAGATTTTACCCTCATCCCCCTTTTTCTTTTTCTTTCTCCGGAAGCCTGCTTAAGTATTTTAAACGATGCGACCCTCCAACGTGGAGAGAAGGGCCATCTAAGAAATTTCAAGCAATTGTGGAAGAGCGAGTTCATTGAGTAAATATTATTCACTATATTTCCATGTTATCTCTTTGCTGGTTCGTTTTCTCGGATGATGTTAAAGAGACGCAATCCGAATGTACACGGAATCTTTACGAAATACTAGGAATTGCTACATATGCAACGGTTTAGCTACGCTATAAAAGAGAGTCTCTGTTTTTCATCCCCGCTTTTTCCCATGCTTTGGAACCAACTCCATTCGTAATTACACTTTTTCTCGAAGGCTGCAATCTCATATCTGCTTGTACTAGTCTCTACTATTTCCGAATAGTTTATAGACTAGTGCAGATAAGCCGCTGGATTATGAACGGTTGAAAAGAAGACTTACTTGTATGTATGCTTGAGGTTGTTGCGACGAGGGTGGAGGTGGTGTAAGTGGTCCACCGGTTACCGCAGCATCCTGCTGAGGGGATGTTCTCGGTGGTTCTGGAATCAATTGGTGTACATCTATGAAAGATTTTTTAAGACGATTCTAATCATTTCAAGAGACAACACAACAATAAACGAATAAACCTGTGTATCATAAGATAAAATATTTTACCGGAAAGATTTATCTCTTCAAAGTTATATCTACTCCTGTCTGGCACGATATTAAAAAAGAAATTAGGATTACGTAAAAGGGCAATCTGGCTTGAAAACTTTATAACTCGCCCCCTGACGTCTCGGCGCTCTCCTTTTTATAAAGCGTGCTATTAAAAGTCGAAGATGTTCCTTCCTCCGGTTAAATGGAAATTCGTACCAGCTTAAATTACTCGTTTATAGTCCAATTTGTTTTTCCCCTCCGTGACAAATTACTCACCGAGTGTACGGAAGACGATAGGTCGACTTCTGAACTTCTTGCCAGCCCTTACGGCAGTGACGACCAACTGATATTGAGTGTCCGCTCGGAGATTACTCAATGTGACCGCCTCGCTGTTACCCGCGACCACCGCCACCACCCTGTAACTAACCACAGTCCCATTGTGATTCGATTTTTTTCCCATCATCTCACCGTAAATCAGGCTGGCCTGGAGAGACTTTCAAGCGGCGCTCGAATACACCCGAACACGCACTTGGTTCAAAGCGAAATTACACACAAAGGAATAATACTGGACAGTGAATGATCGTCGAAATAAATACTCGAGCGGGTAAAAGGGCTTATGTGACCGAGAGCAGTTTACACGTTCGACTGCCGACGAGCTCTGTCATTGAAATGTACGGAAGTGAACTCTGACATTTCGAAAATCGCGTTCGGTTTTAACACCATCAGCATTTTACCCGCTTTTGTGGGATCTGGAAGGACCTCTATTCTCGATTTTCCCCCCCTAAAGCTTTCTCCACGGAATGGTGGATTAAAGCTCTCTCTGTCGACAGTAGTTTAAAAGCGGATTGCCTGGATACTAGAATAGTCTTATTGTCAGGCAATTCCTTCTAAAACTCTTGCATGACTGAACCTAAATTTACCACTTTTCTCGTGATTGTATAGGAACTATCTATAGCAATCTATCTGTTTCACGCTTTTAAGATACCTTCATAGGACTTTATCATTTTCATTGTCCCCGTTGTCGATTGATTACTCGATTCTATTATACCCGGCAACAATTCAGCAATTATGATAAGCCGAGTTCCCTCTGCCTTGTTGTTCTGCGTAATGAGCGTTTCAGACTGGCTCTTTCTCTCTCTCTCTCTCTCCCCCCCTTCTCACTCTGAGTATGAGAGGCTGTCCAATAGTACCAAGTATTGATTACGAATATCGGCGCAGTTGTTATTCAATATTGTTTTCACTGCCCCAGCGATACCGTGCTTGTTCCGGATTATACCAGCTCTATTTCCATCTGGGCGATGTGACGCAGCATGTAACTGGACGCTCTTCAAGTACAGTAACCACGCCCATTCATATGTAACACAGGGAAGTACTCTGCATCTGTGTATCCCCGTAATGGTAAAACGTGCCGTGTTCTCAGGGGGATAAAGGCTTCGTCTAATACATAACAGGCTACTCGTAATACCACCTGGTACCGTTTGTTGGTCGTCGTAAATTTCTACGAAGTTCCTTGGTTCGGTGCACCATTATGCATATTGCACAAAGCAACTTTACATTGTCATAGAATTCATGAAGTGGAAATACTTCGGTATTTTTGTACCTGATATTTTTTTTTTCTTTGACGTTTCACTAAGTCGACGGTGAATCTACCGAAGCATTTCTCGCAGGATCGATCAGACGTTTTCTCAAAAATTCTCGCCTATCAATCTTTCCAGATTTATTCTACCTAGATTGCGGTGATCCCTGCTACCACCCGGCTTCGGAAACTTCCAACTTTAAAGTGGGCGTGTAACTTTACCAAGAGCATATTTACACTTCTTGACTTCAGTATATATTCGCTGGAACAGAGACTTCCTTCTTGTAGAACGAGCTACTTCGATTCAAGTAGGTGATTCTTGAGTTCTTGATTTCGAACAAGTTGTGTGTTACTCTTGCGACGAGGTCGTAAGTTGGTTTAATCTTGTAATGACAAGCACTCAGGGAGAATCGATTCTATAGTCGTCACTGGATATTATGCAATATAATTGTTACCGCAAGTACTTGTCCCCCAGCATTTAATTATCATCAGCTAACACGCCTCACTAATGCTCATTAACAATAGGTCAGGCAGGCGTTAAAATCGTTGGAAACGGAACTAACTGAATTTCATAATTATAGTACAAATGACCGTAGCAAAGAAACCAAACTACTTTGAGTAGTTTCCGACCATTTATTACCGTCGATGAATTTCTGGCGGCTCGTTCATTCGCAGACTTCATATTGGAATTTTTATCTAGATGACTTTCTTTATTGATTCGCACCGCTGCTCTTAATGGTATCGCGCGAGCACGCACAGAAAAAAACGGTGGAATTTTAATTTCGCTAGGAAAAGAAAAAGCGATAAAAATACCAATGGCAGTTAGGTAGGGGTAGGTGCGAGGGCATTATTGTAATTCGATGGGCAGCTTGCCCAGTGAATTTCGTTATCGCTCGATCACGCATCGCGATCAGAACTCCTCGAGACCCTAAATGCCAAGCATACGATGTAATCGCGACAATCTAATGGATTGATAAAGCCCTGGATGAATCATACCACCACTTTCCTACTGCTTTACCATTTGAAAATATACCAAGTTCTCAGCTGAAATTAGTAGCCACACAAGTCAGTTGCGTTCTACTTTGAAGATAGAACGGAAGGAAGTAACAAACCTTATGGGTAATGAAGAGCAAACGAATGTTTCATTATTCGGTGATATTATTTCAGTGTTGCATACGTGCAGTCTGATATTGCTAGTTCAGGGAAATTTAATTATGGTTCGCTTCGTAGAGCGAAATCCTTTTGTCTATGAATGCACGTATATCTGTGAAACGTTTAATTAATAACACGATGCAGCAGTTACGACAATGGGTGGCAATTTTGCAGTTCTTGGCTTTGAAATCAGTGCGAGTATCTATTAATTAAGGAGTTCCCGATATATTTTATATCTCTTCTTCTTTAGAGTTGTTGTTCCGTAAATGCGTGCTTAATCGCTTGTTCCCGAACTTCCGGAAGGTCTTTTTTTCCGACGTTCACCTTTCCATGGGACCTTGTCCTGTCAAGTTCTTTACGTCGACTAATTAATATTCCAGTCTTAGAACAACGTGTAGACAGAATATCATCATGTCACTCTTCCGTCTTATCTTCATAAATAATTAGGCCACTTGTATATGCGAGCATTAGACGAAAATAATTACGTCAAAATTGACTGCACGATTAATTGGAGACTGTCGGCAGTTAGCGTCTTCCATAAAGGTTCGTTTAGTGATTCTCCTTGGAATATTAATATTTAATATCGCCGAGGTCACGAAAGGATGCGCAGTGAAACTCAACGGTGGATTGGTAGGAAACGAGGGCGAATAAACAGTCTCTCGGAAATTGGGCTGCCAGATATATCTATCTACTCCTCGAATCAGCATGCGTCTTGTTTCATTTGTTAATTGAATCCGTGGACTAATTGGATCGTTAAAGATGACCCGACTATCCAAGCCGACGACTGGCATCAGCAACATCCACTGCTTTTTCCATCTTTCCTTGGCTCGTCGATATTTCTATATTTTCTATATTTTTCCATCCCTTTCGAGTGCTACCACGCGTTACGTAAACCCATACATGGTCACGTATATGTACTACACAACATACGTTTCCCTTTACATAACTATCAATGTGTGTGCGTGTGTGTGTGTGTGTGTAGGTGTGCCGAGGTTGGGTTAGCCTTATCAATCTAGGAATCAATAGCTCGCATTTTTTCCAACATTATACCTCGCCTCATGACCCTCTCTTCTCAATTAGAAGCGTTGCTACTTCCATAGTACAAGCCAACGCAGTTAATTGTCAGCCATCTATTCTACTTACTCTGCCATTTGAACTTTCAACACGAACCCGAACAGAGTATACCAAACTTTCCAAGCTGTGCAAGCATTCCTTAGCTAATTAATATCCAGCCTAATGAACACAACAAGAACATCCCGAATTATCAATGAAACCCACCCTATTCGCAAGGGTAGAAGTCCAACATTTCTCATGACTATTAAGAATAGAGAGAGAGAGAGGAACGTAATAGCAACGAGCTTCACACAGTGGTAGCTAATAACATCAGCATACATACGTGTACTAAAGGGGGGGAACATTAACATACACGTGCCAATCGTGGGTAGCCTAAGTGTCTACAGACTAACTATCCTGAAACCACGGTAGCTTTCCACAAGCAGCAAGGGTACACGATGGCGAGTAAGGGTGGTGAAACACGATGGATATTGTGCGTACAAGTAAAATAGAAGGAGTAACAGGCGACACGAAAATGCCAGAGAACATCGATCTACCAGGAGATAACGGATTTTCGTGTGCTAATTTGCCTAAGGGCGGTTTGCTTGAACCTAGAAAGAGGGGGTGGGTGGGTGGGGGTGAGTTGTTGGGAACTACATAGTGTCGCGTGGCGTATTATTCATGACAGGAGCTTCGTACGCTATTCTGCTAAATTACATTGTACCTAAGGTCGACGTGAACTAACGAATCAATAGAACAACACTTGGGTGGCGGATCGCGCGACCCGCAAGCTTTGCATTGTAACTGGGCGGGCGGGGAGAGAGTTGCATTCACAGAGAGGAAGAGGACACTGTACGCACACTCCGCTTTTGCCTTGTTCTCTCGTGCCTCTTTAAAACAAGGGGGTTTGTGCCATAAAGCAAGCATTGTACCTGTCGTTATGTTTCCTGGCGCCGCACAGGGAGGGAAAGTATATTTCATTAATATCAGCCCATTTTCAATTACAGCCAAAAAGGGGGATGAAAGAAAGGGGTGTGTGTTTTCGAAGAGAGGAAGCATTGTTGACAATGATAAAACACTGTCGATTGGTGGGAAACCCTGACGGATCTCACGTTTCTTGGCACTGCGACTATGTATCGCACCCATAAATCCCAAAGCACATCGTCTCCGCGAGTAACGTCGCATCCTTTCCACCAAGTGGACCAGAAAGTTCATAGTGTGTGTGTGTGTGTGTGTGTGTGTGTTGGACGTCTTGCGGAAATTCAATTGCTGGCCTCGTTGCCGGCCGTTGTCGCCGGCAACGTGTCGATATGTCACGGGGGTGTGCACTCGCAAATCAGGAGCTACCGTGGAAATGTACACTGCTGTGGCGCGTCACGTGAGCTCACTCGTTATCCGATCTAGCAGGAAACGCGCCCCTTTCCACATCTGCAATTTCAACTAGAAGTCCTGAACTAGGAAACTGAAGGGATTGTATACCCTTTGTATGTATCACCATTCTATAAATGATGGTTTATAATTCTGTTTTCGTGAAATGAATCTCTGAAACGTGGAATGAAAGACAAGGTAGAAAAGTCATGAACTCATGTGACATCACTGGAATGTATTCCTGGATTAATTCGCAGTACAACCGCTAATAGATGTTTGCCTCTGTGTGTCTATTGTCCTTCAGTGTTAAAAGAGAATGCTAGGATTACGCAGTACACATGTGTCTCTGTCCTGCGTAGCCAGTGCATGCCGAATATCGAGCGAACATGCGAACGTTAAGTCTGTTACATGTTCCTCGATGCTTCGAGCAACGCGTCCAGTGATGTCGCCGGGGTGAATTACGAGGAACTTTGAATTATCGTAGCGGCTTCCTCTTCCATCCGCGTTCATAGCACCGCGGAATTTGATTCATCGTCTCTGCAGTGCGGAGACAGGAATTTATTGTAATTTCTGTGTGCCTCCCTCATCAAAACTTTCCCATCGTACTCGTCCTTTATTACCCACTTGTCGAAGAATTATCTCTCCGAGAGTAATGCAGCTATCAGGACTAGAGAACGAGTCGGTTGAAGCGAATTCGTTGTGATTCGCAGTTATTACCAAACATAGGAGCGAGTACGACTGAACGTGATCGGTTCAGTGCTCTAAAGTACGAATTTCTACGAAGTAGATTGTAAAACGAAGATCATTGAAATCGTAGGAACGCACCTGGCGTCTGTCGGCTTGTACGTAACATCGTACTTCTCCACCTGCTCGACCTGGCTGGTACTCCAAGACACACGGACAGACGTTGGATTCAGGAACATCACCGTGATATTCTCCGGAACCCCGGGTATGCCTGTCATTGAGCCTGCGAGAAACAGACGCGGGAATGCCTCTTAAATACCTATTTTTAGGTAGAACTCAGCGCGCCTCGAGTAAGCTAGTTTATCTGTTAGGGAAAATGTTTCTTTTTCGGTGCTACAGTGTACATGCGCGCGCTATCCTTCTACTTTACTCGACGAAAAGCTTTTCGTGGCTTTTGTATCTCCCTTGAAAAAGTTCAACTTATTCGAAGGCTGCTTTTAGAGGGATAATCAGATTTTCCTTTAAAGAAGATGAGTGTTTCTTCATGTAGATTCTATTTTAGTTGTCAATTAAGAGAAACTTGAATAATTTTCAAAAAATATTTATTAAAAATCCTGCTTACCTACGAAGCCAGCTCCTTGGAGGAATAGTATGGTGGCCCAAAGGACCATGCCGCCAGGATGGCGGGCCAACTATGGACCGCGTATCCTTCCACACACACACACACACACACACACACACACACGCGCGTGCCCCCGCTTTCTAGTTTTGCTTCTGATCGTAGTTTCTTGTTCTTGCTTCCATACGATGTTTCTTGATCCGCCTCGATACGCTCCTCTTCGAGTCCAGTGCACCACGTCTAGCCAAGTCTAACGTGTGGCATTTTTCCCCGGGATTCATCGTGCCATGTTTTCTAAACAGAGCGAATGAACCAATCTGTCTTTAATAATCTCGATTTTAAGGTGAATTGTGCAGAGAAGTTTATTCGATTGATGCAGAGAGCTTTGGAGCAGGGATGATGCGCTTCGAGTGAAGTCTGACCCACGACTGACTCCACGCTTTTACTGTTACCAGGCTCGAACCTTCTAAATGCGTTCGAATCGTTGTTTACACGAGACATTTTCTTTTCCACACGCCTGCCAGACCTTGTTCTCTCACATCGCAGTTAGAATGTGTCAGAGGTCACAGGATAGTTGTTTTGGAATTTCTTTGCAGTTTAATTTTAGTGATATTGCTTTTCTTAAAATTTCAAGAAACAATAATGCGACTTGTGATATGAACTAATTTATTATTTATCCATGTCTTACTTCTGGGTCAGTGGAATCTTGAGGTTGAACGGGAGGCTGCATTATTTATCCGTGGACCAGGAGAGCATCCTTAAGGTGTCCTCGTGAACCCATTGCGGCTACAACAGATATTAGTTGTTTTTAGCAAACAGACCTGTCAGACCGCATCCGTCGACTAGATATATTGCCGGAAGTCCCACCGAAACGAAACTGCGGGTGCGGTTGCGTTAACCGTAAATTACCCGGAAATACTGTCACCGTATAGCTTCCACGTGGGTTTGGTAATTAAATACAAGCATCTTAGAAAGAAAGAGGTCAGTCAATAATAATTTCGATCGAATCCACTTCATTTCGTATTCAGAGTGTGCAACGTAAAAAGAACATTTCGGTTTGAAAGTTTCTTTCAGCCAGTGCTGAACTCAACGTCGAATTTTACTGAGAATATACTTTAATGGAACGACTTGGCTGCATCGTAAACCGAGTTTTCAGACGGTATTCCCGTTCTTCGTGTGCAAACCTCACCAGTTGTAATTTCATTTTTGTAACGCCGCGTCAGGGTAAACTGCCGCCGCGTGGAAATAACGCGCCTTCTGCCATTAGACTTTATTAGAATATGCTTTCATGGCTGTGCACCCTGCACCTGCCATATACTATTCTCCCACTTCGACCGATCTACGAAAATGTTTACCTACGCTACTGCCAGTGGAACTTACCAAAGTTCCACCGGCCTTTCGACTAATGTGAAATGAACTTTAAGGTGAGAAGTTGTTAACACCAAGTGAGATTGTTCATCATAATTTCATTAAATCTACTAGAGCCTCTTAATCACGGCTGAACTTCCTCAGAATCTTGTTAAGATTCAAGTGACCTCTCACGTTATAATAGAGACTGGACGAAAGTTGTTCCAAGTAGAATCTCGAGGACTCTTTCGTGTCTTCGCCACAGACTTGATCGGGTCACAGAGAGGATTCTGTGTCGAGGTCTGTTCATTCGGGATCCTTCGCGAAATGTCGGCCAACCGATCAGACAGTCAATCAGTGGCTAAGTAAAGCCGCTTATTTTTGTCGTGGCTAATAATTATCCATAAAGTCATAATATTGCAAAATTTTTTTTCGGCTCAAGATTAAATGTCAATCGCTATGATAGTTACTAATAGAACTCTGTTTGTCACCAACATATTTCTCACGCTTCTTTCGAGCGAGTAAACTCCTTTTTATATTCCATCACTGGAAGTGAAATCGATCTTATGGGATAAAAGCATTGCACCAGACGTGTCAGCGACCGCAGTGAAGGTCCACGTATCGCACGTTCGAAATGGCACTTCCGAAAAAATTGCTAGGTCCATTGGTTCGGTGTGGTTCGATGCGATATCGTTCGACGCCGTTACTACCCCGGTAGATGCCACAAATCGCTAATAGAACTTGTTCGTGGGTGGCTGCTGACCTTTTGGCGTGGCTTGCCAACAAAAACACCGTTGATGTCGGTGCACTCGGACGCTGAGCTTTACGGGAACAAACGTAAGCTTCGGTTTACATTAGTCTGCGGTATGAATTAAGGTGCCCCGCAAAGTAAAATTCACCTCTGACCTCTAATTAAATCCACTATATAATACAGAATTTCCTGTATAAATATTTATGACTGCAAGCTCCATATAATTCTTGCGGACCAGGAACTTCTATTACAAGATTTTTCTACCCTCGTACAAAAATAGTCTTGTTTGAGGAAGGACAAATTATGATCTCGTGTTTTTAGAATATTACACTTTCAGGAATAATTAGAAGAGAAAGAGAGGAACGAGAGAAGTAAATGAACAGATGATTAATAAATTCCTTGTTTAACGAGACTGAATGAAATTGTTTGTATGATTGCTTGACGAAACAGAATATACATCCAATGTTGTCGGTACTACCCGATTCACTTGTTGCGTGTCGTTGTTTAATTGGAGCCTCGCATCAATCCAACGATAATTAGTGAATTTGTGTGTAATTATAACCGTCTCGTTTGGTATGTCCCGTAAATCTCTGATCTTCCCTCTATTCTGGAATTCAAATACTGTCGACTGCTATTTTCATCGACAGAGGTCAACAGGGTAAGAGAACCTAACAGGACTCCGCACGAAGGACGTAAAGTGCTTTTTCATGGAGTCGAGCCACATGAGTATCGTTTCTTCGTGTCATTTATGACTTCATAAATATCCAGAGCTAGCCATATATGGAAACGTATTGACTGCTACCGAAGCATTTCCTCAACAACCTATGAATACATACGAGATTTCTATTTTCATTTCCGTCTATCGATCTAGACTCTTTAAAGTAATAAAGATTAAGGAACTTCAGAGAACTCTACTAGATTAGTGGAAAGTCGAGAAATAAGAATAGGACAACAATTCTATTTCGAGTCTTTGCCTCTGAAGAAAGAAATGCCGGCGAGCTATCAACAGTGGTAGGAAATATATTTGGTCCGGTGGGGATTTCCAAATATTGATGCAAGTGCTCGCTTTAAGGATACAAAGTAATAGGGCGACTGGACAGATTTAACGTGCCGGTTTTGCAACTGCGATCTATCACTCGGCAGTTTTGCCTCTCGTTCGACCAGCATCTGCTCTTCGTCGTTGGTTCGAGGGGTTGGACATGGGACGCAATACACGAATCCAAATCGGTTTGCAGTAAATTCGTGCCAGCAGTTGGCTATAACTTTTGCCTGGAATTTCATTGGGCTTCGTACGATCGTGGGATGTTGGATTTATGAAAATGTATGTACGTATGTATCACGTGGCTTTGGACGGTGTCATTAAACTCCGGAGCAATCGGGTCGGTGGTTGAATAACGATTTACAATAATTGCTTTCCAATAAAGTACAAGTGATCGCCTGGGGATTCACTCCTTGATCTAGTTTTTTCTTGCATACGTACTTCTCGCTTGGGTCAGGTTTCTTGTACGAGAGGCAGCAGCCTTTTAGGTCATCAGTGTTTCTTCAAAGACAGCTCTCGCGTTTTGGTGGCGACGGCCCTTTTTATCTCGTGGAATCCAACCGCTCGGGGAACCCAGTTTCAAGAAAATGTTAGCCTCGTATACGTATACATAGATATACAACAGAGATTGCAAGCATACGTTCTTTCCTTCCAAGTATTTTCTCTTCTATGACGATCTTTGGTGACTACCGATAGCGTGGTATTTGCAAAATGAAGCAACCAGGAATGCAGCTACATATGAAATTCTTGGGAAACTATTGGTAATAAAAATAGCATTTACGAAGATGGAGAACGTGGGTATGTCGAGGTACCCAAGATGAGCTCGACATTGATGTAGTTGGCGGCGGTCGCTGTGAAATGAAATCGATCGCCAGTGGATTCGAACTGATGACATTTCGTACTTGGTCTGTAAGGTACCTCTCGCTTCTCCTCTCCTCCTCTTCGCCTCTCTTCCTTTAATGGGAGAGGCGCACGCGAATGAATAATAGCATTAAGTAAGGAAAAACTGGTTGTCGACAGGTGAATGAGCGGAATATGCACGCCACACAAGGGGTGCGGGTGAGAGGAAGGGTTTAGTGTCGCGAGTAAGTGCAGATCAATATATGCATCTGCATAGATCGAGTGGTACTCAACAATTTCCAACAGCGGGTTCGAATAATTCCGAGTGAAGTACACGCGATGACTTTGTCTGTCCGAACACACATTGCTCATCTTGCAGAATGAGAAACGATCCATTCATTATCGATGAAATGATATATGATTCTACTGTCAAATGTAACTTCAGCTACCCTGTGGCTTTGGTAAATCCAATCCACCAGTGGTTTAATTACAATCTATGTTAATTACAGTAGAATACATGCAGTTTAGATGGAAAGCCATCAAATTATACCATTTATAAGCCAACGGCGTCCACCGCGTATAATCTCCGAATGTTTGACATAATGTTGAACTATTAATGACCGAAATTCCTGATTGCACTGGATTCGTCCGTGGGGAGTCCTGCGTGAACTTTCTGGCATTGGTAGAACGATCAAATATTGACGAGGAATCCTATTGGCCGAACACTAAGGCTATTACTCAAACGTCGAGTTTCCCTAATGCGTCGGTTGTGTACATACGGTGATGTCCAAAGGTACCTTTGACAAGTCGTACCTTTTACTCGAGGAGATACTTAGTCGCTGGCTTTATTCCCTTCTGAGGATTTCTCGCATTTTCGAGGGGACGTGACGATGATTTAATAGCACTTCTGCGCGGAGGTACTTGTTCCTGGCTCGGCGAGGCCGGCTTATCGGCTGTCTGGAATAAGCATCGCTCTAAAACCCTTGGCTTAGGAGTTGAGTCTGCTGGTGACATGCAGTGGCGTGCCATGAAAAAAAGCCACTAATTTCTAGCTGGAAGATTCAGAGCTTGTCAAGGGAAAAGTACAATTTAAGAAGTAAAAGATAGTCGACTGATGTCAGATAGATTTGAAATCGATTCAAGCTAATTGAAAGGCAAGATGCGATTCCTTGAGGAAGTTTGCGACCCATAACGCAATATGAATCATGTATGTCGTGGAGTATTGGAAATCATAACCAAGCGATAAATCATCGATCAAGCCTGCTAACCGATGCTCTTCGGTGGGCCAAGGGTTGACCTAGAAGCGAGCCAATTTTCCGTCGATTCTCGTTATGCGCCCGAAGTACTTTGCGCGCCTTTCTTTCCCGCCAGCACCGATGCGGATACGAACACTGCGAAATTTATGGTTCTTCTAATCTACCAGGCGATCACGTCCCGACCATTCGTCTTTGCAAGCCAGTTCCTTCCCGATGCTTCAAGAGAGCTTTCGGTGTCCCTACCAAGTTTCGTACTGTCTTTCCTTTCTTATTTCATTGATCCTGGAACGATTCCTGCTTGCTACTCTCTCGCACAGTATGAAACTTGTACGAAAAATCTAGCGCACGTGCTTCTGGTTAGATAGTCTATTCAGTGAGTACAGATTTTTCACTGTCAACTATTTCGTTCTAGATACTGCAGACTTCCACTGCAAGGTTGAATATACTCGATTTTACGGTCCTCTCTGCTGACATATGTTGACTTTTTATTTTGTTTGTATCAATTTATATTCTCGTTGAATGCATTGCTCTGCCGTGTGTGTGACGGGAGTGTCAAGTGATATCGCTACTACGACAAATACATACAAGCATCCAATTCAATAGGGATCTCGAAATAAATCAATCTCCGTATTGATTGGATCGTTTAAAGATCCTGAATTTCTAATGTTCATATCGCATTTATATATCATATATTTATCGGTCAGTATTTGACTAGGTTAGCTTCCAGCGAATTTCATCTATTTATTCGGCAGGTTGCACAACTCGCTTTAATTATGGCCCAATGAGCCCGTCAAATTCACGTTCCAATTACCAAGTGGAGCATACGAGAGGTTTAGCGCATTTCATACAGCCGATTGTGCACAGCGATTATAAATCACGAAGCTTAAAAATAAGACTGCGTCCTAATTTCTCGAGGTTGCTCGAGGCGGAGCTGGGTCGAATTGTTCCTTAAATTTGACCTGATAAGGAAGGTTGAGTGGACGACGTGGTAGTGAATAGGAATTCCAGAAGTCTGTGGCATGTGGATCTCGACGAGTCTCACTACCGACCGAAGAGAATGGACTCACTGAGAGAGGCGAGCTTTTAAGAGTGAAGCTTGTTGGCCTAGATCGACGTGAAACTCCTTCTTCTCGTGACTCCCTTTGCCTACCGTCAATTATCGCGCGACCAGGCCTTTCTATAATCCAGCTTTCACGCCGTGTATCAAACTACTCGCGTACTAATGGATAACTAGATGTCAAGCTTTCTCTAAATGTACCTAAAAGCTCTAACTACTCGGAAAGTATGGCTCGACTAATAAATGAACTTATTTTCCGAGGGTATCTCTGCCAGATTTACCGCACTCCACAGCTGAGAGTAAACATGCCAGTGCAAAAGCTTTACTGACGAGCAAAGCTTTTGCCTAGCAGGGGAATCCGACGGGAGACGCGCTACAGTCAACTACTGTTTCTGACAAATCATTTTATGCCAACCCACAGTTTTCAACACGCAAACATTTCCACCGAAGGTTTACGAGACGCACTGAACTCCGCTGACAGGTCATCCTTTAGTGGCAATGCCGGCTTGAAAGTAGACATTTTACTGTTCTGCTTGGGTAAAAAAGGCTAAGGGAACTTATTGGCTTTTACCGGATATAAAGGGCTGAAAAATTGCCTCTTGAAAGTCCAATTGCCAAATGGATTTTCGAAGGTTTCGAAGGTCAAGAGTGCTATATTAACTTGCTCGCTCAAGAAGATTAAAGGGAAAGCTTAGATTAATGGAAGTTCGATTGCACCTATTGCATTGAATTAGCTTGAGTTGTATTCGAATCACTTTTCGTATTACTCTCTGTGATTGAATTAAACTTTTTAATTGGCCGTAATCGGACTTTCAAGAGAAATTAGTGGAACTCTTGATCTGTATTTAAATTGAAAAATGATCATTACTCCAGGTTATTTACTGCTGATTTTCCGAGTAGGAATGAGCGGGCGTTGTCAAAGGGACAACCTTTTCATCGAAGGCCGGGCATAGAGTCGATTGGCAAGAGCGTGCATTCCTTTTTCATGCTCGCTCGACTAATGTAATCTTCTCTTCGTTACAGGAAAAGCTCGATTTTCAATTATCCCACTCACCCTTCGCCGCTCCTTTCTTTCTCCACTTTTGACGACGCTTGTTACTGGAAGGCAGTAGGAGGTCGAGTGAGTAACGCTTGATTAAGAAGCGGCTTTTGCTCTTGTGTATTCCAGGCCATCGCACGTCAGCGATTTCATTGAACGCTCTAACTTGATCGCTCGTTTTCGAAATATCCCTTTCATAAAATTATCCTGTATTATAGAATCTGTACAAGCTCGCCTTCATGTGCATTCATTGACTTCCAAAGTTAATCAAATTTCCTTCTCCATTAACCGATGAATTTGTCAATATGATTTCTCTCCAAATTTAACTACTCCAAACTAATGGTATACTGGATGATTGAATATCCTTTCAATTTCATGAATTTCACAGAAATATAATCTATAATAAAATTATTGGTGCAGAGCTACTTTGAAAATGATAGGCTGGAAATCTTTGGCAACGTGTGCGTTCGAGAATTTACTAGAGCGTCTCAAGAGCGATAGCATTTTTCTCGATTGAACTGTTCGATTTTCTACCTGGTAATATATTCACCCTTCTCAGGATGCTCGGCTCCGAACTATACAGCTAGAGCAGTAGAAATAAATCGGGACTCCAGACAACGGTGTCGTCCTGGTAAGCTGAATCCGTCGAAGGAGGAGTTGAAATTGCCAGCAAATGTCACGTCGCCTCGTTACCGGACCGCAATTCAGACCGCTCGCTCGCTTGCTTCCACCTTTACGATTATGGGATCGCAGCCCTGTCTTCGCTCGGGCTGTCGTACTCCCTTTGCCCCGATGAGAGTTCCATTGCCGACATTGTTAGAAACGATCGTCGTAGAAAAAGGCTCCCCAAACCATTCAAGTGAACAACTGTTATTCTTACAATACAAATTACAAGACAAGCTACAATAAACGTAGTTTGTTTGATTAAGATGTTTTTGGGTATTCAATATTCGAGGAAATTATTCTTGTTTCTATTAGCGAATTTGTGTATCTGTGCAATTTCGGCGCAAATAACACTCTCACCCACTTGGATGCTGGCACTCGACTGTTTCGGGTAATACGTGGTCTGGCCAGCAGTGTTCCAGACACTCGGGTAAATAATTTAGTAAATGAGAGCAAAGCCGAGTACAGACTGATTGTGTATAGCCACTTCATGTTCTCCCTGTTGCACGCATTCTTGCATCGACCAACAGAGCAGTGTTATTATTTTGAGTAAATTTCTTTTAAATCCTAGAACTGATAATAACGTTGAGTGCATTCTTTTTTCTTTATCACGAATCACCTTTGTTTTCACGCGGTGATGCATTTCTCGAGAAAGTGCTATGTAATTCTATTCATTCGATAAAAGGATTGTCTGACGCATATGGACACAATCTACTTGGAGGCAGGAATAATCGATCAGACTTTCCTCTACTGACTGATTCGGTTGATCGGCTAGTCTAAAAAATTCATGCTTCATCTTTGTTTTATAAAGATTTCTCTCGGACATTGCTGAATAATTCCATGACGTATCATGATTTCGCAGGAGCTGGATGACCCGATTATTTGCGCATATGTATATCGTTGAAGGATCATCACACGTACGCCTTTTTCATTCCGATCGATTTCCAGCGCTATTGGTTCCGTTGATTTCGAAGCTATCTGTACACATATATACACGCCACAGTTTGCTACGATCTCTCACAATATCCGGCGTTGAATTGTGACCGCGGACACTGTGATTGCCAATTGTGCGCCGTCGGTGCAAGCTCGCAATGGATCTACTTTCGAGAGAAACTTCGGGATGAGTGGCAGTGGCAAACGGATCGGAAAAAAGGATGAAAATGTTTCTGCGAGGTGGACTCCATCCGACACGGGACAGAGAATCTGACGTGACTGAACAACATGATGCTGTCGCTTTTTACGAGTGGAGAGCATGAAAAAAGAGTGCGTGTCTACGCAAAGGATGAAGTCGTTGCTAAGGTTGTCTTTTATGACGGTTGAAGACGAGCTCGTTTTAGCCTTTTCCTCCATTTCGACTTCACCGGAAGCAACCAGACCAACATTTCCAAGCCTCAACGATGCCATTTCTGATCTCGAAACATTCCACAATTTCATCTCACTGACACGCAACATCCAAGTTCGAAACTTTCACTCTCCTTTCTCTATAAAACGAAGAGGATCTTCTCTGGAATACTCTAATATTTCCTTCGGTATTTAGTAATTTCCATGAGCTTTTCATATATTAACAAAAGATATAATCATTGTCATGAATGTTGGAAATGTTCGAGGTGTTAAGGTACAGTTTAGGACCTCGAATTGTCATTCATCGGTGTACCAGTGTACGACTTCATTGTCTGTTCCCTCTGAAGCGACATTCAATTGAAACAAAAGCCCCAGCGCGTGCTAACCTGACGTTCGCCAGTATTTCCATTAAACCTTTTGCATTTTAATTGTTTCCAGTTGGATCACGAGAATGATTGTATTTATTTATAAACCGGTAACAAGTAACTTGTTCGAACGCTTCTAAACGGGAGACTTCTTTTCTCACCGAAAGTGCAGGTATAGCAGAGTTTACACGCGAGGACCGACAGTTTTCTCGTCCAACTCTAGTACGAACGGTATACCGTCGCCAATATTCGTCTGTCGCCTTGGTGATGGCACGTGCTGCCACTCGGTTGCATTCGCGCGCCCCTTTTCTCTCTTATCCACTTCTTCTTTTGCAATTTAAGCTCCCGCTTATCCGGTGTAAAGGTCGAGCAGAGTGTGTTAATTACTCTTACACTTGCAGATTCGAACTCGATATGCCGTTGATTCTTTCACCCAGCGATGACTCATTGGAAACTGGTGCACGATGTCATTTTCATTTATTTCTGTGCGCGACAAATGCAAGGCATCTTCACTCCAGACTGAATACTGGATAATGATCAGAGTCAGCGGTACTATGCTAGCTCGCACGTTTCTACGAGCAATCAAATCGATTAATTGATTGACTACCTTGTGTTTGGTAGGCTGGGATGAATCCCTGATAAAATGAGCTGCAACAGGCTGCCTTAATAATTGCCTGACAATCTGGCCTTGATTTTCAGAGGTCATCTAGAGATTATCATAGAGAATTTAGGTAAGCAAGGCGCTAAACTAATTAGCGGGACTTCCGTATACGGACTCGTCGAAGTTTAGCTTAAAACGTTTATAGCGTGTAGCATAATTAATAGCGGACCAACCACCCCTCCGGTAATCCTCTGATTATGCAAATTCGGCGATACACCTTTCCGCGTGTGTTGCGGATCTGACCGTACGCGTTTATTACGTATTCCGCAGCTATAGGTCCTCCAGCAGCTCTACTGCTTCGATTTCCGACGACCTCTGACCCTGAAATTTTATTGATGTCGTGCTTGGTTAACCGATACTGACTTACACACGGTAATTCCAAGGCTTATCCCAGTAGACTCGGTAACTGGGGCAGCTACGGTTCTAGAAGGGATAAGCCTGCTTTAATATATTTAATTTTTTTTTTCATCCCCCCAAGTCATGTTAGTCATCATCGCGTCAATCGTGCCTTTTTTCGTGTAGAAGAAAACGAAAATTAATATCGACATCTACTGGCGTAACCAAGTTGGGAGAAAATTCAGGGTATGATGCTGACAGGAGAGGCACTCGGAAAAATTAGTCTTCCCACCTCCGAAATTCCTGAACGCGCCCATAATTCCAATAGCTAGCGGCACTTGCGAAATTCCCAATCGATTTATCGCACGAGTGCTTTATGGCAAATGGAAGTACGGGCGATTTAAGTATCCTCGGGATACCCAGCTAGCACCTTTAATTCATTCCTGCAATTCCGAGAGCTACCTCAATTTCATTTGCTCTAATCCATCTAGTTAAAAATTGAAATTCTCATTTATTTGCTGCTGCTGCTTACTACGTCCGTCTATCTTTCGCTGCTGTGAGCTGCTGGCATTACTTGGCCAAGCGAGGGGATCGAGAACTTAATTTCTCTCTGACTGTGTCAAGAGGAACATATCCAGGAAGAGGAGTGGAATCAAGGCTAGAGGCGATGTCACCCCGGCCAAAGTGGTCTCCGGAACGATTGTTGCGGAAAGAGACCCACTTTCCTCCGCTCTGGCCTCAATCCTCCCTTCTATCGTGGCAAAGAACCCTTGATTCGCAATGACAGCCATATGATTTCTTGTTGTCGATAAAGGCCAGCGGAAATTTCACTCCTTCGTTGACGCAGTTCAATTGCAAGATTCCTTTATCGAACAGTTTCATTTTTTTCCCTCACGAAAAAGCAGTTCAATTAAAAGTACACCTTGATATTATTTCTACCTATTGTTTCCTCAATACTTGTACTGTTACTGATCGCATAGCTTTTTCCGTCGAGATTATATACCACTGTTACTCCACTGGTAGCTATTTCAACAGGACAGGAAGAGAAACGAGAGATGGAAGTGGCTACACTTTTTTTTCTCTCTGCCATGACAAATTCCGGATCCTATCGTAAAGGAAGCTTCGTGTTGGTGAAGAGAAAAACTACAGCGACAGTTCGTGCCTTTTGATCCAGGCTCTCGAGAGGCTTGCTTGTCGAAGTCCGGTATTCGTTCGACTGATTCCCTTGTGTACGTGATCGTACAGGTTCGTGTACACTGAAGAAACTTTACCGAACGCCGAGCCATGAATTCTCCAGTCCGAGGATAACCCATCGAATATATTACCGTATCGTGGATTCCTCATTTGTCCCTGGTGGAAAACTTGCCGGGTTAAAGGTCAATCCACCTTGTCCCGTCGCGTAATCGATCTTAAAACCTTTTTCTACCCGCCAGCGAAACCAAGTGCTTACCGAGAACTTTTCAAGATAAGACCAGCTTGAACAAACATCCTAATACTTGCTGGAAGGTCCACCTCCTCCGGGGCCGCAACGATTGGATTAAACTTTTCCAAACACGGCCTTCGGAAACAGGTAAAAAGACCAGGAACACTGAAAGTAGTCGATTGTACCGAGAGTGGTCGGCAAAGAGGTTCTTCCGAGAGTAGCATTGGAATGAGCCAGGGTTTGTTTACTACTTACTTCGAAATTCCAATTAAATTCCTTGGGTTGTGCTTCTATTGAATAATGATGTGTAAACCAATAGAAATAAATCAGTCTTTGGATAAGAATTAGGCGAATTACAGAAGATCGCAATGAGCATAAAAGAATCTCTTTACAGGGAGATTCTCGTGACACGTATTAGTGGACATTCGGACGGTTCGATATTGTATCGATCGTGTTTGAAGGAAAATGGACGTAAAGCTCGTGTGTTCGCTTACAGGGGAGAGCATATGACCTCGCGTATCACGATGTGATATAGTACGAGTACCACGAGGCATGCGACAACTAGGCCGCTACTACGTCAGATTGGCATTAAAGCCAAGCCGCGACTGCCCGGCTAATCGAGCACTAGACTCGTAACGAGTACCGCACGTGTCACTATGCCACTTAAAGCCCCCCACTGTCATTCTTTCCCTTAAACCTTACGGCCCCCTTAATACGGCTTACGTTCCACCCCGCTCCACCTCTTTTTAATTTAACCTTCCAAGTGAACAAGAATTACCGTGGCGAACGATATTAGAGGATAAGGCTGCTGGAAGAACGGCTGAGATCAATCCCGTTGGAAGACCAGGAAGACAGTATGGAGTGACAATCTTTTTTGGACGAGAGGAAGGATACCTAATCCGGGGGGATAACCGATGAAGATAGGGCGTAACGCTAGGAAGGAAAAAGCACATTGTTCCTGTTTCGTAAGAAGAGCGGGTGAAGTGGTCAATGACCGATCACCAAGGATACTCTTAAAGGATAGCTTACTATATTCGTTCGCTAGAGCAGCTGTCTTTCTTCCTCTTTAATTAAAGGGATTACTAGAGTTTTTCTTCACTATGATATATGTTAGTAGTTTTTTTTTCTAGGAGTATTCTTGACATTTCTCCTTGTCTTAAGACGATTGTCTAGGATATATGGCTTCGAGTACAATTAAACGGAATGCGAGATCAAAGCGTTTGTGAATCTAGATTGCACCGGGGAAGCCGGCGAAATTGTACTATGCTATTCGGACTTGGATTCCCTAATCAATTGGACCAATTAATAAGAAATGGTCAGTACACCTCGGTGTTTAGTTTCGACTGATTGTGAGTTACACTCGTTTGATGAATTTGTGGTGGAGAAATTGTTAGTACTCAATGGGAATCCTAGTAAGTTGTACGAATCTGGCTTCACGAACGAAACTATTCTAACCATTTAAATGTCTTCAAGAAGCTTGATATTATTAAACTTTATGAAATGTGCATTGTTATTTTGTAAAGAAACCTAAGTATTGCTCCAATGACGAAGAAATATTGCGTTGAGGACAATCCACTCGCAGTTGGTTTATCCCTTTAAAAAAGCATCAGACTTCTATTTTATCGGAAGGTCTCCGTGTAATAACTGACAATCGATAGTCACATTGACTTGTTTCTGCTTGACTGGGTGAGCGGTCCTCTTTCAATCGCACTGAATGTCTATGGATGACCCGGTTCGAAAAATAAAAGTCACCGCTGCGATCAGCCACGTCTAAACTCAGCGAGACATACATATTTCTCCTCTCCTATGAAATCACCGGGGCCAGATTCCTTCGCAGATCAACTGGCCGGCGGAAGATAACATCGGACAATCTGCCAGCCGTCCATTATTAAAGCCGTTCGTCTAGCCAGGCTAGCAGACTAGGTTACCAGATTCCAAGTAAATAAAAAAAGCGATACAGAAGCCTGTGTAAAAAGTGCGGTTGTTCTATCGGCTGTTGTCGAATCTTCGAGTAGAATGATGATCAGACTTTTTTGCACTGGTAATAAGACGAGAGCAGAGGATCTGCCCGTTGTAATTTGTAACTTTATAATACAACTTCGAGTCTCGTTCGCTATGAGTGATTTAAAGAAATTTGTACGTAAGAACCTTCGTGAATCTTGCTTCTCTGTTTTATTAAGTCGTCCAGCAGAAGTCGGAGTGGAAAATGATTGCAAGATTTAGTGAAAAAGACCATCTTGATGCAGAGTGGGCTCCGACCTACTTTGCTTTTAGTTTCTTGCCCATTGTCGTCTTGGCATGTTGCGAAAAAAGGCTATAAGAGTATCGTTGTAACGCGTCGCGTCTGGCATGAGAATTTTTCGAGGAGATTAAGACCCATCCTTGGTAAGTAAATTCTTATGGTCGGCTCGGTTACAACCCCGTAGAAAGAGTTATATCCGACGAGTTTATGGGGCCAGAAAGTCTAGGCTCACTCTCCGAAACCGTGAAAATTTCTTACGAGCAAAAAAATCGTGCTATCTCGTTGGAATCGCTCGAAACACTTCCATTAAGGGCAAGTGGTTCTGGCTGGTTGGTGAATCGATCAGATTAAACCACAAATATCCACTGGCTTCGTGATAACAATCGAAATTATCAAGTTCAGAAATATTCCCCTGCCTTCACGAAAAGCCTTGTTTTATTACGAAATACCTTCCCTTTTTTACCAAAGATATGCAAGGAAATCGTTAGCCTTCAAAGCAGCTGGTTCACCTGTACGCAAA
The DNA here is from genome assembly GCA_964023945.1 of Ectemnius cavifrons. NCBI lineage: Eukaryota > Metazoa > Arthropoda > Insecta > Hymenoptera > Crabronidae > Ectemnius > Ectemnius cavifrons. The sequence continues at coordinate 8,146,211 of OZ030384.1, read as the reverse complement.
GGCTGTCGAGAGTGGAATGACTTTCGCCACGAGAAAATAATCAGAACGGGAAATGGAAACCGGGGTAAAGTACGTATTGACATCCTCACAACTAGTACCTGCCAAAGTTAACATACGCCCGAGTTCATTTTTCGGCCGTGACACGCTTCCTACTGGAATATAAAAAAAAAAGAAATGGGTTTCCGCCGAGTCGCACTGACACACATTTCCGTGCGAGAGACCCAGCTGAATCGAGGGAATTTCAAAACTTGCCGAAGCACTGGCTCGAATAGGAATTCCCAGTGGTAACTGTCGTGTTAATTAATTTGTTCGCAATTCCTCGGGAACATGTGCATAACAAGGCTGGCAGGCTTTTCCCTTCGTCTGACTACGTTACTGCTCATTCTACTGCGAAGCTGAAAAGGTACGACAAACAAGTACGATATAATCGAAGCATACCTTAAAGCTTAAAGCTTTCAAGCTCATTTTAATTCGTCAAGAGTTTACTCTTCGTCAAAAGGGTGGAAAATCTCGTTGGAAATGCTACGATTCAGTCTTGTAAGAAATTAATTTTTTAAGAGTTTGCCGCGCTTTATACGTCGCGTCCGTTGATTAGGCGCTTGAACGGCATCAACGTCAGCTAAAATTAACTCGCCAACGGCGGAGTTAATCAGCGGGGGTTCGTAGCTAGGGTTATTTAAAAACCTGGCCGATTGAAAGGTTAAGGCTAGACGGTTAGGTGCATCAATTAAATAGTCTCAGGTGCACTGGGGCGACTATTAATTACCGGTCCTTTCTCAATTCAATATCTCACTAATGAAATAAGAGGCCAGAACAAATGAGACGACATGTAAATGTAAAACTAGGCGAATGAAAGAGGTCTCGGTGCAATATGGATGTGATGAGGGATGGTGAATGTAGAGGGATGGAACTTGATGACGTCATATGTCCATGGGGAATACTGGTCGCGCATACCATCGGCCACACCTTCATTTTATGCGTTCTGCTGTCTGATATCTGACACCATTAAAGCGCAACGGATAAACACACTACTACTGAAACAAGACGACCTTGATCATTTTTTTTTAAAAAACAGATCAAAGACGAGCAGAACTTTTGCGATATCCAGATTGTTCTGTTCTTTATAATCGCCCCATTATTTTCTTCCCCTAATGATTAACTCGAGAATACCGCAGCTGGTTTTGACAGGGAATTATTTTGTGAAATAACTGTACACAATTAACTGACTTCTGCAAGTGTCCTTTGCACGACTGCTTCGATATCACAGATTTTACTGGAGTCTATCTCACATTTAACTCGCACGGCCTTACTTTTATTAAATATATTCGGTCCGCAAGGGAGAGGAATCTTTTCTCGGAGATTTGATGTTCAAAAGATAGCATTTTCTTGAAGAAAACTTCGTTATAATCTGAGCAGTAAAGAGCCGTGACAGGAAGTTTGCGAGGTGCCATGGCCCCAACAGTGCCAAGGAAATTTCAGGCTTCTAGTTAACAAAGTTGCGCCGGCCTCTTCGAATTACGAGTTTAAGAGCAGTTGGCTCACGGATTCATAGAACCCATAACTTTCCCCCTTTCTCTGGCTTTTCTCAGCCTACTTCTTTCGGAGTGTCTCATTAAGGGACCGCTACGATAGTGATCACCGGCGTCGCCTTTCGTTTAATTAAACGTAAGATCAGAAGCCTCGCGCCATTAAAATTATCTCGTCGACAACATTAACACCGCAAAGTTCACGTGGCTCCTTTCAAAAGACGCGTTGAAATCCGTCCTTACGATTTCTTTGTACGATTAACCACAGAATTTTCCAATCGCGCTCAGAAAATATTTAGCAACTCGATCTGTACTCTTATCCGTTCACCCTTCCGTTGCGCTCCGCAATGAAAACAGTAGTTCGATTAAGGAAAGGGAATCGAAAGAAAACCGGACATCTATAATTCCCAGTGATCCGATTAGAAGGATCAATTCAACCAGCTCCCTTTCACACTCTTTCTCTCAAGCGGAACTATAAATGCGTATACTCGCAGTCTCCTGTTATCGTTTTCTCTCAAAGGAGCCCAAGGCTAGCCTAGTCCAATTATTACGCAACTATGATGCACTTAGGGCGGGTGTGTAGTATCTCATGGCGCATACCAGGTCAAACCTCTATGCTCTCTGGGATCAAAACCACTGGAAGGTATCTCTGCTGTGCTTAACACCATTACTGTCGGACTGTAGCTAACCGATAAGAGGCTCGTGCAGGGATACCATCCTGCGCTTCAGGATCAAGCCCTGTAAACAATGCAACACGCACGCTGTCTTCATTCTACGTGTTCCCCCTTGGCTGTCCTTATTATCCCAAACATACACCCGGACGTCACGCTCTACCTTGCAAAACACGCTTACCATAATATCGTATTACTAGAAAAATAGTCCTTTCGTCTATTCTATTAATTTCGTCTGTCGACGAACCATTGCTTTTCTTTCTCATATTCGTTTTATCTGAAATGTTATCTTTAATGGCGTCAGGATTATTCGGCTTGGCTATAATCGCTCGGTGTAACGGGTGAGTGCGATTGTTAATCATAGCAGTCGATTTAACCGCGTCGGAGATGTCCGGCTGGTTGATAAGAAAAAACTACTCCCGTATGCGCGGATTGCTCCAAATCTCGAGGTGGTTGGTCGAGCGATAATTATGGAATATATACTCCCACTTCGTTAGCACCGTATCGCCGCTTGTATTGCCGTCGCTAGCTGTACTCGGGCTAGCGTGCATACATATTAATCTGCTATTCTCGCAGCGCCGGCTCCATGCTGATGCACTGAATAAATTAGCGTTCATTTGTCGTACGTTGCCCAGACGAACCTCGCAGGTCAAGCTAGCAGATCCCCTGCAGTCTTCTCGTCTACGTAAAAACACGACACCGACGCTTGTGTCCGCCTTAATCGACTCTGGTTTAACATAGAATTTTACCCGAGTGACAGATCAGTAGTGGCTCTAATTATCATTTCACCCATGATCCACCAAATCAAGTTAGCGATCTGCAGAGAATATCTTTTAATTTTATCCTTGAGAAATTCTGAAATATGATATTTTAAGATAGTAGAAGTTAATGGGGTTTTACTCTTCCGGAAATGGAAAGATTTGCGTTCCTGATTAAAATGGTTATCACAGCCGTATCGGGCACAGGCGTTCTCGACTACTATATGCTGATAAAAAGCACTATTTACCTGTTATGGATCGATCGATTGGGTGTTAAAGGTTGTGGAGAAATACATGGTATATCTAGTGTGAAACCACAAATAAGAAACATCGGATGGAATGATCGAATTGTAATTCTATTTGTCGCAGTAGTCGCGTGCGAACGATATGTCTCTCGTATTTCGATATCACGTGCATTTATCGCTCGGATCTCTGCGCATACGAACGAATTAATGTAACACGATATAGGAGCTTCGTGTCAGTGAGCGTTGCGAGTTGATATGGCTCAATACAATTTCAATGCTAAACCCTTATTTCCCTCCGCGAGTATTCAAATATAAATGAAAGCTCTTTTTGCCGTCGGCGCTTTGTTATTAATTTAGGCCATCATCCTTGAAATTCATAGAGATTCCTTTAGATTGAATCGATTATAATATCTCTAAGACACTCGAGGGAAGACCTGGGTGAATTATTCACATCGATCAACGTAGAATTTGTCCTCGGTATTTGCTCTATTTTTGCGAACGATCATTTGAGAAAAGAAAATCTGGAGGCAGACTTTTTATACTCGTCAATAAAATGGTGCTCGACCAGCTAGCCGCTGGCAAAAATACACATTCTATATAAATTCATATAATCTTAACAAAAAAACCTGTCGCTCTTGACGTATCCATTTTATATATATTTTTCTAACAAATACTGGAGACACTGCTTCGGGCAAACGACAAGTAATTGATGCTTCATGCAAAAGAGAATATCCTACCCGGGCAAATCGGGGTTGAAGAATGCAAATGCATCCTCGTTTTCATTTTACGGGCTAGATTGTTCTAGCCGGAGATACTTTCTCCTTGTTTCGACACGAACAATTTCAACATAAATATGCACGCCAATATCGAGCGCTTCTCGTTTCCCCCCACTTTCTGTATTAACAAAGCCGAGTAAAGACATCGTACAGTACAAGTTGCAAGTGGAACTTTCTCGAAATCTGGTAGCAAAGAATCTATGTAGAATGCCTTCTATGAGAAGATACTCACCAGTACTATAAAAAGCCTGGTAGATTTTGTGGGCCGACAGTGTTGCGCCCGACTTGAATCGAGATGAGGAGATACTCTTGACTCTTATTTCGTGCCGGCTCTCTCTCACACTGGACCACTCGAGTGCCAGAGTTTCGAGTCCGACAATGCTGCACACTACACGCTACACACTTCGCCCGGTCTTTGTAGTCTCCGGAATGCCGGACTCAGTCGACGGACTCGCTTTGATAAGCTGCGAAAAATTCAATAAGTTCCACGCACTCCGTCACCGTGTAAACTCGCACCACCCGCTTCGAATTCACGTCGACGCGAGTACAAGCTGCGAGGGAATTCGCAGAGGAGCCTGTGGCGCACTTCGCTGAACAGAAGGCAATCTGTTTACACTCGATCGAGAGAGAGAGAAAGAGAGAACGGCAGAGGAACAGGGTTGTTCTCGAGTGAATTTTTAGACATCTTAAAACACATTCTCACTCTAGCTAAGCATTCGACAATCTTCCTCGCACTCGCAGTCGAGGAAGGCTGAACGATATCTGCATTTAAGTCAATGCAATGCATTTTTTCTCAAGCTTAATGTACCCATATTGTGAATTGAAGTTTCAAGGACATTTGGGAATGCCACCGTGGATATGCAATGTTACCGAGGGTAATGCGATACGATGGTGAAATTCTGTATTGAGGAAATTGCTGGATGGAACTTCAGGAAACTTTATATGTTTCGTATTATCCACGAAGGAAACTACCAGAGTTCTAGGTTCTTTGAACGATCTACCAAAGAGGCAAACTGACGCTTCCGTTCTCTATGTGTGATATCATCTTATCTCTGTACGAGACTTCCATACGAATGGGGATGCATTTAGGGAGATGAACTTTCGCGAAGAAATGCAATCTCATGAACAAAGAGGAAAGTTAGTCCCATTATAGTAGGTAGCCGAGAAATTCGATGGCGATGACTTCCGAAAGTTCTCCCTCAGCCTCAAACTTATCGTTAGTGCGAAACGAAAGCTCTTTCACGTTGAGCTAGACCGTCGGAGAGGTGGCTCACACTTTTTTTTTACAGAGAGTACACAGCGATTTCGTTTGATGGCCGCAAGATCCAAGTGCGCGTACGTAGTTATCCAGCAAAAGGCCGAGGGGAGTTCTCGCGTGCGGAGCTGGGAAAAAATTAATTAGCCGCTAAAAGGCCGTTAAGGCCGCTCGCCGGGGTGAAGAGACGAGGGATACAGGGAAAGGAGTTAAAAGCCTCAGGGTAAAAGCGATCGAAACATGCACACGAAGACAAATATAATGAGGAGAACATTTGGACTCGTTCTCTCCCAATCTCTCCCTCCGGCGGTCATAGTGCCAAGTTAAAATACACCCAGTCCAGTGATTCGACAGTCGAAAAATCATTCAACAACTCAACTCTCTCTGGAAATCACGAGTGAACCGTGTCAACTGCTTGACTCCATTGCAAGGTCGCCGACGACTGATTTTCAAAACAAACAGGAACCTTTCGATTATAGCAAACAGCGTGCTTTTCTCCTCAGCGCCTTTTTCATCCACCTATTCACCTGTTCGCTTTGGCTCCTCGATACGTTCTTCCTTCGTTCACTGATTATTAATATTCCTCCACGACAACTAATTCTTTCCGTAAGTGAGTGACACTACGTTTGATTCGAACGATACTATTGCGTACACGCGCGTGATAAGATTGGTACGATCTTCGAGCGGGTGTTTCGAGGGGTGCGTGTCACGTGGAATTTTGCTTACGAAGTGTATCGGTTGCCAGATGCACAGGGGCTATCTGGGAGAGAAAATCGCGCGGCAAAGCAAGGAGAGAAAGAGAGAAAGAGAGAATAACGTCGTTCCTCGTCCTCGTGTGTTGATGGTTCGCGCACTGAGATACGTCTGATATGAGGGCTGCGGTGGCACTGAGCGCGACTGGGGGCAGCCTCCCCTCGGCAGGGGCTGCTAACCACCGGCAGGCGAGACCACCTCCTGGTGCTGCCGCTGCCCCGGCTCCCTCCCATGCCATCGCTCCGACGCAAACACGCAAAGAGAGTGCCACGATACCTCACAGCACGGAGCCACCAGTCGAGAATGCGTCTCCTTCCACTTTTACGAAGGCTCCCCTTGCATTTCTCCTTCGCTATTCTCCTCATAACGCATCCGAACCCTTAGCTTATCGCTCGTCAAGAGAAAGGCAGATGCGCTCGTAAATTGAAAGCCCACCAGGAGCAACGTATAGTTATGGATACGCATCGCTTAAGATACCACTCGGGAATCAGTAAGTACTTCTATGGGATTCTCGTAAAATCTCTTACGTAGAATGTCTGAGGTACTTCATTGAAAATTTAGTCGGATGCATCGTTAATAGAAAGATGGCAGAATCGATGAAGAAGTAACTCGAGGAAAATCGACTTTTCTATTTGGAAGTCAGGAAGATATCTCTGTCTGTTGATCACTCATCATTTATTATTTGATATATGCTTACTTTCTTCGCAATATTTGCTTTACTCGCACGAAAGCCTTCGCGATAACGGGACACGCGTGTATCAGTGCAAATATGTTCGTAGCTTATTTACTTTTTAACCCTGAAGTCACGTGTCTCTTAGCTCTTGGACTGAATATCTTTGGGGGAAAGGTCGAAGATGTTGAGTCCCTGTTGTTTGATATTCTAAATTTGACCGCATAAATTTCACTATGCTACTTCGGGCGAATTTTAACTCTGGCAAAATCCGAGATCAAAGCGTTGCATGTTCCTATGTGTATTTGTTGCGAGCGAGGATGCGAGAACGAGTCGAGTGGTACTCGGATATTTGGATGTCAAAGATCCCCCTAATTAGGCGGCAACAATCATCATAAAACTGTGAAGGAGCCGAGATAATGTCGTTGAAGTGTAACGAGACAGTTCTGTTTGACGGGAGGCGACAAAAACTCGTGTATGCCTCGCGCCGAGTTTTTCCAGGCGGAATTCCACTGCTCTATTGAAGACGCGCAAACAACAAGAGCTCGAGGCTTTAAAGTATCAGGACAAATATACTCACTCACTCTGTTTGTTCTCTCTCCTTTACTCTCGGGAGAGGTTCCCATTCTCATTCTGTCAAATTGTTTCCTCGCCGAGAGTTACACGTCGTGCAGGAAGTTCTTTGTCCGGTCCCGCTCCCAAGTCGGCGAAATTAGCCCCGTAATTTTTTGCACGTCAAACAGTGACTGTTGTGCACCGCGTGCCACATTACCTCCCGGAAATGGTCACGAGAGAATTCCCACATGACAAATTCGATTGCACGAAAGCAATTTGTGAGAGAGAATGGCAAAGACTTTTCTGAAGTCAGTTAGTCCTGATAGTTTGGTGACAGTCGACGGAAATGAGGTGTTTTAACTTTTTCTTTGGTCGAAAGTCAACGATTTAATATAAATGTAAAAATCTAGCGGACTCCTGCTCTAATTTCTAACGAGGCAACAAGTCCCTTTGGCGCAGAGGATAGCGCGTTGGACTTCTAATCCAAAGGTCGCGGGTTCGATCCCCGCAAGGGATGGGCTTTTGTTTTGGTCGCAATGTTAAATCTTGTCATCGTAAATCACACGCAAGCCTGCTATAACGTATTACGTTATTGAGTGAGTCTACCTTTTATATTTTAGTTAAAAAATGGTACCCTTATGGAGCGTTGCCGTAGAAATATAAATTGCCCTAAAATTGCGTCGGTAAAACATGCATGCACCATTAATGCCTGAAATATTACTGGGTCACATTATGACCGGTTATAATCCTGTGAAACAGCGCAATAAAGAGCAGGTAAATGCCAAGAGTCAAAGGTTCTCTCTTCCTTTAAAAATTCGTCCACAATTTTATGCTGCATAACTAAACCATTTTCCGACAATTTCAGTTTATCGTTTTATGACCGATTCTACGAAGAACGACCTTTTTATTGACAATGATTGATTCAGGTATTGTCACGAGTCTTTGAGACTTACCATACAAAAGTTGAAATACCCTTCCGAAACTGTCAAGCCAGATGGTGAATAAACCGTTCCGGAAACCAAGCAGCCACTCTATAATTCTGTCTTCAACTTTCCAAACCCTTACAATCGGATGGCAGAACTTTCCCTCGTCTACATTGCTGACATGAATCACACGCTGGTATGAAAAGAAATGGCCCGCGAGAAAGAAGAAAGTTGATGGTTGCGGGACTAATAATTTTATTGTAGTTAACTTTTTCCTTTCCGGAAGAGATCTCGTCGTCCGTAACGTAATTGGTGAAAATATAATATTTTGTTAGACTATATCGTAAAGTAACGGAAGACGATCTAAACTAGAGTATGATAACTAGGAATGACCATGACTGTGAATTGTCGTGCCAAGTAGATTATCTTTCAGTCATGAATGTCGTAACTATGAATGCCTAGCGGAAGAGAGGGTTATCAGGGAAATACAGTTTGCACGTTGAACGAAGGCGGAAACAACGGACGGCTAAAAGAATGGCCAGAGAACTTGTCAGCTCGAGTCCGAAAAAGACGGTTGGCTATTATTCCTTGAGAGTGCCTCGCCTGCATAAAGGAGCGGCATATGCCTTCATTTTCCTCGCTCACTAAACAGGTCATTGGCGAAATGATGGAGTTGTTCGGATAAAAGCCTCGCATATTATCTCCACTACTATTCACGATGTTTTCTCCCATAAATTTACACAGTTACCAGAACTTTATCAATATTGTTAAAGGATCGTTAATATTTATATAATAGCAATACAGAGTTTGCTCGATCGAACATTTTATACTGTGTTCGCAAAGCAGTCAACGAAAAATATTCTCTCGCCAGGAGGCATTAATGAGAAAAGAGCGTAATATTTTCTAGGTTGCAAAGTAGCACGTTATTCACCAAATAGCCGGAGGCATAAAGTTCCATAGCTCCTAAAAAGTGTGTTCCTCGTTAAATACAGACGCGTAAAATATTATGTGACGGAAGTGAGCCAGAGAGATTGTTCCCTTGGGTTATTCAGAGACTGTTGTACCTATTACACGGAGGGTTATTTCAGGGATCGGTCACACTGGCTTATAGTCTTTCCTCTTCGGTATTAGCCGTCGGAATTACGTCGCTCGAATGCCGTGAATAGAAACTATGCAGATTACTGTCTATTTTCTGATATTAGGGTCGCTAGAAATGGGGCGAAAAATTGCCGAAATCTCGACGATGAAAACTACTGACAAAGCGATTCCATCCAAGAGTCACACAATGCGAATGTAAGTCTGGAAATCACCGAGTCAGGAAATCGGGCATTGGCGAACATTGAACTTTGCTTCAAGAGCCAAACCCCTTTTCGAATAGTCTATCGAAATTTCAGGAAATCACCCTATCCATAAATTTCCTCCCTTCAGGATATATCCAAACTTTTCGACCACGAGAACTGCAGGGAGACTGTTATAAGAATGTATTCTTTGGCTCTCTATAAGGACAAAGGGTTGAGAAAGGGATGCATAGCGTTAGTTTCCATAAGATTACTTTCACTGAATAAATCACTGATATTTCTCGTTCATATTCAATCGACTTTGCAGGCTTTATGTACGCGGATTCCATATGAAACACAAGAATATCATATGCATTATATTATTATAATATCTGTTTAGCAAGTGAAGAAATTTTGACTGATATCTTCATAGAGAAATGAAATAATCTTTGAACAAAGACACATCAGCTGGCCGGATGGCTAAGTTATTCTCAGGGCGGAGGTGCATTATGATAGCAGTTACTTCGCTTCTTCCTGAATAGAATTCCGGCTAGCACCTGTTCATCGGGAAGGTCTCAGGGCACCCAGGAAACGGTAATCCAGGTGTGCCGAAGGTCGTAGATTTCTTTCAAGGCAGCCAGAATGGTGATGCTAACATTGCCAGCGCGTGACACATAAAAGATGTGCACTCGAAAAGAATGAAATTTCATCCTATTCCAAGTTTGTACAAGATGCAAATCAATCTTTTCTAATACTGATTTAATGGCAGTGGAGGTCTCTTTACGATTTGAGACTCAACCAAAGAGAAACGTCAGGGATATTCTTCCGCCCATAAAAGATACGAACCACTATTGAGAAACCCGGCAGTTCGTTCTAATTTAATAAATCCAAATCCATTTCTGCCAGGTGCGTTTCTGCCCGCTTGAAACGTGCAAAAAGGTCGTCAATAAAAGGACCTCTAAGTGTCTTTCTGGGAAAAGTAAAGCAAGGACTATCAAACTGAAAGTATTCCCCCACAATTTACTGCTCATGAATCTCATGTTCATCGATCCCGTTCTACAATCAAGCACTTCCCGTCGCCCACTTATTTCTTAAACCAAAAAAAAAAACCAGCAATGTAATCGGAGCATGGTTAAAAAGAAGGTGCATGGGACGAGCCCTTCCTCAGGGCATTCAGCCTTCCTGCCACACTTAATCACGATCCACGCCCGGTAACGATTAGGATGTCTAGCATCAATTCTTCATCAGCGACATGTTAGGCCAAGAGTGCAATCTTTCGATCGCTATTTCAAGGGATCTTGGTCATCGATAATCAAGGAGCAAATAGCTTTATTAAACAAATGCGATCGACTAATGTAATTCAGTGAAGATAGGCATATCGAATTGCAAAAAGGATAGAAGAAGCAAAGGTGTTCGCCACAGTAGCTCGTTGCGTGACCTGTCGATATTTCATTCTGCCGGATATCTCGTCTACCGTTTGGCAGCTAGTTTCACCATAATCCTGCCCGTATTACAATCGCCTTTTTAGATAGTCGATACGTTCCCGTCGGGATTTATGACTTCATCCTTGTATCTCGATCTCGCTCATTATCCGGGAACGCCGTCGGGAAAAGCGATCTAGCAGAGTCGCTGAGTCAGAAGCGACGGGTGAATGGGCGACTGTGTTCGCAAAGCTTTAACGCAATAATCGGACATAAGTCAGGCGACAAAGCCTGCCTGACTTATCTATTGCCTCGATACAAAACACGTGCAAGCTCGCACCGAGTAGCTGTGAATGTGTTGTTCCCTCGTGTGAACCAACTCGAACAGTGAGAACTTACACGCACACATTCACACACTATGCTGATTAGCAACAGCGATTCCCTCGGAAAGTTGCGATACAACTTCATCAAACACGACCGGTTCCCCTTTCAGCTCGATGCATTCTTACTTTAATGAGTCCGTTAATCGCATGTGTCCAGGAACAGCTCCCGAAGGACCAGCTGCTCGCTCCATCGAAAGAGTGAAACTATATCGATAATCAAGAAGTTACAGCATACATTCTGTCGGAAGGCGTTTCGAGTAGCACGTGAGTGGCAGCGGATCACGTTGGAACTGGTTTAGAGAGAATATTGTGAGACGTGTGTTCGTCTACGTCTGCCTTCGCTAGTGTTTACTGTAGTACGTCCTATGACAAAGCCGTTCGCAGTGAGAAGTATGTTTTTTTTGGGAGGACGAATTATTAAGATTCTAATTATTATCAATATTATTGCGATACTGTTCATAAGGAAATTATTAAACATATAATATTGATACAATCTTCATTTACTTGTACAAGAATTAAAAATTGATAAAATAGTTTAATATTTAAAATTGTTAATTTATTTCCGGAAGTTCTATTCACTGATTGAATGACAGTTTGAAATTCAGGTTGTTCAGGAAGATTTTCAGAGGAGTACGAGTGGATTGGAGCGGGGAACGGTAGTAGGCGCCTCCAACGTGAGGAGTGAACTACCTGGTCGACATAGTAGCCGGCCTATCAGAGGGTTGGCTTTAAAGAGGCCGCGGCAAAGCTTCGCCTCGCGTGTTCCCCGACGCGGAAAGCCGGTTAGTCGGCCTGAACCCGCCGTACCGTTCGCATACGTTCGAACGCCCCGTCGAATCGGTATCGCACTTACAACCGATCGATCACTTCTATCGGACGTAAATCGATTGTGAAATCAATTCCGCATTATTTAAAAATTGCGTCTGTTCTTTGGAAATCGTGCGTCGAAATAAAGAGAATAAAATCGTGGTTTTCCTTGAAGTTGAATTGTTAATGCGAAAGTGCTACTAAACAGGGATTTGTGGGTGGACTTGGTGCAAAACTTTGCAACTTCGCTTTCTCTGGATTTGAGTGGCTGTACTTGGAATTCCCAGCGATTACCCGAGTCTGCGCGCCTTGCTACTGGTACGTGGATTTTCTTTGGATTTTCAATCGATCCTCGCACTGCATTGCGTGAAACTCATTTTCACGTTTGTTAAGTTTATATGCGAATGGAGGAAGAAATTAATAACGGTGGAGATAATGAATTATTTTTACAAAGAAGCATCGGTGTTATAATTACTTCTCCATCAAATCTATTTTCCCTTCTCATTCGCATCGGACTAATTGCACTTTTGCAACTCCGCCAGTGCAGTAAGAGCGAGGTAATTAGCGAGGAGTAAAACAAACAAGTAGGCCATCGAATTACCGTAACATTCAAATCAATCCAGTAGAAGCTGACTTTTCAGCGCAAACGTCTAAATGAAGCTACGAAGCGTGAATTTCACGAACGATATGAAAAAGTAGACATAAATCTTAGAAACTCGTATGAAGCTTACCGTACATTCGTAGAATCCTTGGATTCGCTATTCTCCACGCTCGGCGAAGTACCGGCATTGCTGCAAACGCATGAATTTTAATCGCTAACAGTAATTGCTACTGGCGTACGAAGGAGAAGAAAGGCAGAAGTTAGTGAAAAAAGGTAGTGTTTCGGTGAGCAAGTAACGGCCGGGGTGTTAGGTCAATAACGCCCGAGATTGAAGGAACGTGGAAGTATCCGCCTCGTTAGCAAATTTCTTTGAAGCTTGATAATCGTTGAATGCATCTAATCGATCATTTGAAAACAATTAGATCTTATCGATTCCGATACTCCCTGCAGAATTCGATCGTTCATCGGCTTATCGTAATATCTCAAAAAGATCTTTCACTAAAGCCTAGCACTTGCACGAGAGACAGGCAGCTGCTTTCTGGGAACAAGCAGCCTGTAATTGTGGCAGACATATATCAAAGTCAGCTGAGAGAATAAGAGGAGGATGCGTGCTTCGAATCTCGCACCTTTAGTTGGACACGCGCCCCGAACGGATGATGAATCGGTCGGCAATCTTTTCCGCAAACATTGAATCTCGGCACTAACGACGCCTGTCTCGCCTCAGACGGATTAGACTCAATTCTTGTAGATGAGACACGAGCGTTTGTATTCGGATTGTTTGAATTGCCAATCCTCCGCAGTATCGTTGTTCAAACACAATGGAATTAGAAAAACAAAATATATCATTGTTTATCCTAGAACAACCGATTCTGTAGACAATCGTTCGTTGGTTTCCCTTCGACGCTCTTGAATCGACAACGAGTTATCGTGTGAGTTACGCCAAGTGCGCCGTTAATTTCCATTTAATTTCTCCCTCCGAGCGGTTGCTATTCATGCTTCCTGGCGAATGCAAATGTGAACGGAGTTCCTGCCGAGCTACGCGCGCCGCGTAGGTCGAGCGAGTCTCTCACGCGCGCTACCGTTAACTCGCGCAATGTCAAATCAATCAGTGCGTTAATTAATTAAGCGTGTGGTCAGTGCGAGTGCGATAGGAACTTACTTGCTTACATAGCAAGAAAAATATATGTTCGGACGATTAAAAGGAGAGGATTATACAAATCGAAATGAGAGATTTGTTCAGTGAGAACTGAGGAAACGTGGTTGGCGATAATTGCAGAAAAATGGAGACGAATCCACCGGAAAGCAGTGGGTCGTACAAGCTTCGAGGAAGTTCAGGATCAGTGCGGGAAGAGATGGCACAATTTCGACGAAGCTCTCGGAATCGTGAATCCCAAGACGAACTGACGACTCTCGAGTCAGAACTAAGGCGAGCCTACGTTGCCAAAGAATTACAGCTCCAGATCACCGAACGTGAAGTGGAGAAATATATCGAGAGTGTAAGAAGGCGTGTCCCAGCGGAGGAGACGCGTCTCGAGCAACAAGCGGTCCTCGAGTGTGATCTGAAACGGAGATCCGAAGCCCAAGAGCGATCGGCAGAGTATAGGAGGCAGCTGGAAGAGCAGATGACACGGAAACGAGAAGAAATCCGGCTGTCCGCCGAGGAGGCGCGTATCGAACGAGAGGTCCTTCGAGAAGTAGACAGGATAGGAGAGGAAAACGAAAGGTCGAGGATCCTACAGAGGAAACACGACCTCATCGAAACTACTAGACGAGAGTGGTTCATTCAACAGGAAGTAAAAGAGATCCAAAAGCAACGGGACTGGGAAATCGAAGCAGTGAAACTTCTGCAGGATCAAAAGTATATGAAGGATATCGAGAAACGTAATGCAGACTTACGAAAAATTCAACAGGAACAATTTGCTACAAGGGAACGCGTCCTTCAGAAAGTAGCTGATATGATAATTCGTCCGGAACTCGAGAGACGCGAACGAGAGTCTGTGATTATCGATCTTGTGGCCGAAGACATAGCGCGTGAACTCTTGATCAGGGAGAACGAGGAGAAAGTTCGGAAGGAAAAATTACGGGAGGAACTGGCTGCTGGATTGAAGGAACAGATCCATTTCACGGAAGAGTGCAAGCTGAGGTTCGTCGAGCGGGATCGTAAGTTTGCGGAGGAAGTCATGAGGAAGATCATGAAGGACGAAAGGACAGAAAGGCTAACTAGCGAGGCGAAGCGTAGACTGCAAATCCAATATCGCGAGGACTTGGTCAAACTAATAGAAGAACGGTGTGCAATGCGCGAGAGAGAAATCGCCAACATGGAAGAATTCACTAGAGAAACGAAAAGTCGTGAGGAAGCTCGTATTCAAGGAATCAGAAAAGAAAGGAAACGCTTGTTGGCGAAACATGCTCCGAATATCGCTGATTTCGTTAACCCTGCGTTTCTCACATCAGATGAGCGTGCGATAATCAACGAAAACATCGTGAGTCAAGAGGACTCAAGATCTGCCAATTTAGAACTGCCCGATACCAACTGATCATTCACATCTGCTAATTGTAACCCCTGATATTTCCCATTTAATTTCCGCGGACATCAATAATACAAGAATACTAATTAATGCGCTAATACTCGTATACAAGGCGATCGTCAAGCGTATTTAATTGCAGAGCACGAACCAAGGAAGGAAGAACAGAAATAGGAAAAAAAAGGCTCGCCGGCGCTTAACGCACACTCTCGACGACTCAGGTCACGCAACGAATTTATTATAAATGCGCCGTACGCGACCGAGCACTGATTAATCGTTAATTTCACACCGGCGATGGGAATTAATCGGCGTGCTAAATCAGTCGGGAACCCACAAACATGCCGGTCGCTTGAGTGCCCCAGCCGAGTCACTCGATTACCATGTCCCTGACCGTTGGCCAGCTTAACGAACCCGCTGAAATCGTTTGTCCCAGTGAAGTGGAAAGCTTCGAATCAATGATCCGGCTGGCAACTTATTAAGGGCAGTGCGATAAGTCGTAAAGCACGTGGACATGGAAAAGCAATTAGTAGTCTGCGCATCCTTGCCCGAATGCAATCCACAGTAATTTATCTATTACGATTCATTTATGAATTACAATCTTTAACGATTGAAATATGAACCAAGCCACTTTTGATACATATATCATAAGAAATGTAATACGCTAATTAATAATAAATTTGATCTTGATATCATTTGCACACTTTTTAAGTACAGTTCTGTGGTAAGACTTGATTCCACTAGGAAGATTGACTAACAGTCTCGAAGATCGATGGACGAATGATGGATGAATGATGGATAATAAGGGAAAAAGTAGCTGTGAATTAAAATACCTGTACTTAGGTGAAAGAGTACCGTTGGAACGATGGAGTCTCACCTTCTTGAAATGAGAGCTAGCCGCAGCACGTTTTCCACTGTTACCTATTAGTCCTTATTAAAGTGTTACGTGTACGGAGTGCGTCGGTACATCTTCTCGGCGATCGCGTGCTCTACAAGTGCAGGTTGTCGAGCAATACGCTTCCGGAGACATAACTGTTGGAAGAAGATCTCAGCTAGTTTCGCGGAAAGTAACGGTACTTTCGTGAAGATAGAAGGCTGTAGATCAGAAGAGTGAGAGAAGTACACTATCTCGTCGATCGACTGTCATCGATACATCGGGAAATCGGCATCGGTACACCGCATCGATTAAAGCCAAAGGCCGAAGATCGTGCTGGTGCGCGCGGGTTCTCACAAAGTCTCTTGGCACTTGTAATTAAATGCGACTATTATGGAGGTTCGAACCGACAGTGCCGCTGGTAACGAACCCATTTCTCAAGGTCTGTTTCTACCAGCGATGCCAAATGGGAACCTTCACGAATAAAAGGGCCGCTTTCAAACGGTCGATCGAGTTGAATCTGTAAATCGATTCCAGTCGGATTACCAAATGCGAGACATTAGACGAGGGATTATTACTTTAGTTTATGTCGGGCGAATCCCAGTCGTTCCTTGTGTTTGAATAGGTTTAAGATTTCTAGTATGTGCTGTATTCGCGCCCACTGAAACTCGGTGTGAGCCTGAATTATTACTCTTCCTTTCATGGAACCTGCGCTTTCTTCCTTCAGTCTTATGGTCTACCGTAGACCACCCATGTGCGTATTCACACCTTCCCTTTCTGGTACTTGCATAGAATTGCATGTCAACTCCCACCAATCGTAAGTACAGAGATTTCCAAATCGACCAATGAACTACAGAAATTTGCAGACTAATTTTAGGATTTACTCTCAGAAAATACCGATGAAATTGCTTAATCGATCGAGGGAACCGACGATTAGAATGAAATCGAAATTTACTGGGGACTTGATTGGATAATAGAATGTGAGATTGTCCCCATTGGGATCAAAGGTTGAATCCCCAGAATTACCAGGGCGGTCTTCTCAATGAGCGGTCGATTTTCCAGGCTATTTAATGTTCAGCCGGATTATTCCAGCAGCTCGATTCCGAGCGAGGCGTAAAATCGACGTTTTTATAGGAATTCTCCGAGGCGGTTACCTTCCCTAAGCGAGTGGAGGCTGTCGGATTATCACACACGATTCTCAGCGTGGACTCTCCAGTATGAGAGAGCTACCCGATACCAACAGAAAGTGCGTGTTCCTGGCAGAGAGAGGACGATTTATGTTTCCCAATGTCCCAGAGAATCTCTTTCGTGCCTGGCAATCCACAAAGACGTCGCAAATTCCTCGCCCAGTTCCACCGTTAACCGCGCGATCTTAATCCTCCATGGGCCAGCAGCATTCCGGGAATCTTTCAACAATGCATTCGCTCCCTCTCCGTTGACAATTACTCGAGCGTAATGACATCGCGCCACCACTGTACGATGTTCCACGTCGAGTGTTTCTAGTGGCATTCGTTCGCTCGCACCGAACTCATAATGAATCTGTCAAGTTCCGAGCGTCCCCCCTTTAATTCAATCGCACTCTTCGAACGCTCCGGCACCCGTCCACGCATCGCATTTTCGTACTCCGAGACTTCCAACCGGTTTGAATCTTGAGTGGTGGTGCCTTGGCGTGAAAGGGCCAACGATGCTTCGAAGGGTCCCGCGTGTATGTGTACGTATGTAGGCGCGATTGTAACGCTCAAGACGTTCTAAATTACCCCGCGGCGTGAAGTCGTACGTCTTGCCTGAGAGAGAGAGACTCTCCGACTCTCACGCGCCGACTATTTATATTTGCTGAAATGGATTCGTGCTCGATCCCAACTCCTCTACGCCCGCCCTCTCGTTTTAACGCTTCGAATTCATGCGGAGCTTAATTAGACTTTTGTGTGGATGATCTGAGAATAATCTATTATGTTATGCAAGTTTGTGAATTAGAGACGATATTACTTTCCCATCTAAAGTATCGTCTAAGTCGAGCGAACTTTCTTGATCGTAATGGTTTTCTGAGAACTAGTATTCAAGGAACACTTTCGCACGAATGAATGTTTAACTATGTCGAGGGTGTTAACCCGACTGGGTACGATTATTCGGTGATTGGCCAAGATGCCAGCACCGTTACTCGAATTTATTGGGCGTTATATCCAGGCATATCCTTTTTTTCTCTTTCTTCGGTACTCTCCGCCGGCTTAAAAGAATCAGGTTTCCTGATCGTTAAAACGGAGAGAACGCTCTCTCTCTCTCTCTTATTCTCTCTCCCTCGCAGTTGGGTCCTTTTTGCGGCCGACACCACTTACGTAAGCAGACCGAGCTATAAACGATTTTTTATTCATACCGCTGCCCGTTACAACGCCATGGTTGCGGGTATGGATATTGCATCCTTGCTAATCACATCGTGCGACGAAGGACGAAAGTTGCATGCGCGAGAGCTAAACGAAATTTGCATTTCGCTATTTCGTCGGCGGGTAATCTTCCCTTAATTTACGATCGGTGCTCACGCTTTGCACTTTTACTTCTGATGTATCCTGCCTGGTGCAGATGTTGCACCGGCTGCTATCGGATCCGGAGGGAATTTAATTACGACTTGCGATGACGCCTATTATTATTCGAAGGCTCAACGTTAATTGGCGGATCGGAACAGGATTGGTAAACGAGGCAGCAGGCGGCAAGTCTCACCGGTCTCATTTAATGTGAGACGTATAATTCATCCAGTTTTATCTATTTACCTTGGGAGTGGAGTCCGGACGAGTTCACTACCTGACAAGGATACCTTGTGAAGAAGTAAGTGTATCATAAAACCTGGACGATTGAACTACACGTGTTTCTTGTGTACAAAGTGTTAACAACACGTTAAGACTCCGAACTGGTTCTCACTACCTTTACATTTACTTGAAAAAGGGAGGAATTCTAGAAGAAAAATGCTCTCCCACGCCTTTGCCAGTGTATCTCGAACTGTGGTCTATTACGATATATATTGCTGACTGGATTGAGACGAAGACGCCCCGAGGGTGATTCGAGCTGGGCGAACGAGTTTCGTTGGAGAATACGATGAGAATACGATCTTGGCCAACGTAATGCCAGCTAATACGAAGAAGATGCCTGCCAACTCCTGCCCATGTAATGATGAAACGTTGATACCTCCTTTCCCTAGATGTAGCCTAGCACCACCTCTTCCTCGAAGGTGCAATGGCTTCGCTGGTTTCTTGCAATTTCACATTTCCATCTCTTAAGATTACAGCACGATCCCGGCAACGAGTCGCACAATCACTTTGAAGCTTCTTTCATTTTGTTCATCGCCCACCAGGTATTAGAGAAAATTCTTCTCCAACGCTGTATGACTAGATATATTGTCGAATGTATTCATGCATTTTCAATTCTTCTCCCTTTAAATCATTATCTTTAATAAACTTCTTGGTATCTACAGTTTAATTGTAGGAAAGTGCGTTGATTATGTTGCTGGCACGCGAGAATTAAACTGGGTAATAATTGCCACTTAGTTCGACTACTATCCTTCTAGGATTGGTCTTCTTGCCACACTATCCGTCGGCTTGGTTAACTCCGGAACATGAATAATGGAAGTCGCGTCGCCAGTATGGGAGAATAGTTGTGGATAGACTCGACATCGTGCCTATATTCATATATTTAGTTTGCATGAGAAAACGTGGGGTATAAAGTAGTGGGTGAGAGAAAGAGAGAAAAACGGAAGAAGGAAGTGAATCTTGAATGGTATAGCAAGTGGAGACAACCTAGGTGTTCCAATAGGATCATGCTCTAGAAAAGGTACGATCCAGTAATGTTAAATCGACTACGATTCTTCCGGCATGTGATGAAATAATATCAATGAAAGACAAATCAATCTGTCGAGAGAAACACGTCGATGTCAAAGGATCTATTTCAGAGTTGTAGGAGTGGTTGCTGCATATGCCTGGATGTCCGCGACAAGAGCTACGTAAATATCGGGTTTTGCCACGGTGGAGGAGTACGCAATATACGTGCATTGCTTCCTCTAGCTCTTATTTCCTCTCCCTTTCGCTCCGTTGCTGCTTGGCAATCGTAATAGCGTCGAGAAGAAGCCTCGTGTACGCAGAGCCACTCGACTCTCAGTAACCAGAATACGTAATATCAGGCAAAGATTTCTCTCTTTCTCTTTCTATTTTTCCTCTGTATATTCCTCGTCGATACGAGAAAAATCGAGGATGCTGCAGGGCCAGGATCAAGATGGGATTTACTCTCGCTCGATAGTTCGACGATCGCATTATTGTTTGCAGCATCCCTTGTTGCCCAGTGCTGCGTCAAGTTTCTTCTGGAGCAATGCTCTCTCTTCTCTTTTCCTTGAGAGGAATAAATGCCAGAGGATCACACGCATCGAAGGAAACCACGAGAAATATACTAGCTTCTTACTGGCCGCGTATAACTGTTGCTTCGAATGAAGCCAGTTTACGGGAACGGCGCGGGCATCTTAATGCCACGGGATCGTTGTTCTGCTCGAGCTTCCGAGCAGGAAATGATAAGAACTCTAGCGCAAAAAGATTAAACCAGTGGTTTACGTGTTTCCTCGTTAATCCTCATCTTCAACTTTTCATTCTATCAAGGAAAACTCCATGAAAACGAAGAGCCAATTTCTCGACTCGTATGCAAATGCTGGGAGATTCCCTCTTCGCTCATTTTCATGGAAGACATTGGATCCACTTTGAGGTGATAAATGGGACGTCAAGATATAACAGACTGCGCGATTGCACTCGTGCCGGATGCTCTCCTAATGCAATCAGTCCGGCATTCTCCGCTCGACGTTCTAATTTACATTTGGATGGCTATAAACGCGGATCGAATGATGAAAAGTCGTGCGAGAAATCGGTTTCCCTTCGCTCCTGTTTCTCGCGTACTCGCACCCTCCGCAAACAAACAATTGCGAGAGGGGGAGACATGTCAAGATCCAGTGAATACGTATGTACGTACGTGTGGCCGTACGCTTTTCACTGGGTTCGTTGTCGGCGAATGATGAAACGGTTAAACGCTAGGGAGACCGGTGGTGAAATCGTTACGGAACAGTCGCGACATTAAAGCACGATATATCACTGCCAACCGGGGCAGCGGGGAGTGAGGCCCTAATTTATCATGAACAGGATGGGGGGCTTACCGGATCATGCACTGATGCTCCAAATTGCCATGCGCCCTTCGTACTGGCACGCTCTAATCTGTATTTTGAAAAACAATGCTGTTTCTACACTTTCAACTTCGGAAAGTCAGGAATTACTCTGTGCTAACTACTTTTTACAAAGGGTTTTTAATGCCAGCTTGAATGAAACGTACCAATAAAAAATAACAAGCTTAAGGTCTGTGAGGAATGTCGAATACATTTCCTTAATTACTTTTGAACTGCATAATTAACCATCTGGAATAATCGGGTAAAAGGGAACAGTCGCTTTACTGAGAGAAATAAAGGAAAACAGCGGGCAGTTTCAACTGGAAAACTTTAAAGTTAACTTTCCGAGGTCTGCGACATCTTATTCTATCCCTCCCTCGTCCTTCTTGTCGTATCTGTTTTTCATTTAAAAGTTACGAAAAGTCAGAGGCAGCCGACTATTCGTGAAAGGAAAATCCTCTTCCAATGATGTTTCTCAAAGATCGGCTCTTTTGCGAACGCAAAAGCAAAGAGTTTTCAGGCGGAGAAGCGGCGCGGACCTCGGCGTGTGGAGAGAACTTAATCGGATAAGCACGAGCGAGTCAGACAGGAAGATGTAGCACGAGGGCTCTTAAACTCAGCGATCTTCCACGATATAAATCCTTTGGGAGCTACACGCCGTACATATTCGTTTGCGCGCCAGTTGACAAGCAGGCACTGCCGCCAGACCGGTGAAGAATTAGCGCAATTGCTGTGACTGAGTACCAGCACAGCTAGAAAAGATTCAACAGTCTCTTCTGCACGACAATAAGCATTAACGTGTTGCAAACAACAACCATCAACCTTCAACATAAACGTAAATAATTGTGCCAACATTTCGACCAAGCTTTAAACAATCTATCATTAATACAATTATTTCGTGGTGCGATTAAAGCCGGAAACGGTGCTCTCAGGGGCATAAAAGTGTGGCTCACTGCACAATAGCACCGGTGCGAGATTTATCGATGGATGCTTGCACCGTGGAATCGAACAATCGTATAACCGCATTGTTTAATTGTAACTCGATAGCCTCGTAAATACGGGCGGATATTACAGCCGGGAAAGCGAACCTCTCCTGGACCAACATATTTCATCCCGTTGGCGGAAGTGCGTGGGTAGCGCGTAATAATCCACGCGAGAGCGATGTTCACGATTTAGCGGCCGGCGCAACGTATCACCTTGCCAGCGAGTACCAAGTCATTCGCCCGAGAAGAGTCAGTGTAATGTGAGAGTGAAAGAGAAGTCAAGCACATTTATGCAAAGAGCATCGTGAAAATCAGCGGCGGCGGCAACGGCTAAGAAAGGTAATTGGAAGAGCGCGGAAATAAAGATGACAGACTGCATTGAAGCACGCGTTTAACTTTATAGAGCGGAAGAATGCCGTTATTACATCGACTTACGCCAGTTGCTAATGATATATTTACGCGAACTACCTGGTGGCCTGTTTACGTGAATATTACCGGTTACCCTGAGTGTACACATAACTACTCGAGCTTGAAATAACTCGGTAAACACAGCACTCTGGGACCTGCACCGCTGAGCACTTATATGTCGAGGTGGACTACGGAAACCTTATATCAACCCTTTAGCGATTAACAAGCTATTCCTTTTGCGTAACTGACAAATTAAATAGGCAGGATTTGATAATTTTGATTGGGTGATAAATGGCTACCCACACTTCCACGTGGAAATCCGCTTGGGATGGATGATAGTCATTGCAATTAGGAAGCCGCGCGAACCCGTTGGCGTCTTTCGAGCGCCCGCATGTAAATCTCGTTATCCATTCAATGGTGCAGTACGTGACAAATAGTATGGTGACAGAGCGCATCCATCGTGATGCTACGCTTCCATTGTGCGTCCATTGTGTTTGTTGCGAGAGTGCTGCCACTGAGATAGACAGAAAGTGTGGTCCATGCCACCGTGTGTCTTTCGCGCGCTTTAAACCTTCTCGTTTTATAACGTATCGCATTACAACGTCGTAAAGCTGCTGTTACTCCTGTTAGTCGCATTAGCGTGTCGTTTCCTGGACAGCCTATTGTGAACAGCATTCTTTCACCAGTGCAGAACACGCAGCAGCATCCGACTCATTGTCAGTTGCGTGAGTCTACGTTATTTCTGATGATCAACGTTCTCCGAGAGCTGGGGAAATAGATTCTTTCCTGTCTTCCTTTTCCTGTACTCAGACTACACTTATCCCCACCCAGTCAAAAACTCTCCACTCTCGGAAAGGCGATGATTCGGGCTTTATAGTTCCACTCTAGAGTAGAGCCAGATACTCATTGAATTCCGGAATGCTCGTTCTGTCAATGTCAAGGTACGGCAATGACTTGTATGCCAAGGCTCGCCCAAGTACTTCCGTCCTTTGGCCAATTTGGGAAGCTTGTCGTTTTTGCACGCTTCCTCGTTAATCGTTCTACGTGACGTCTAGCAACGACGTATGAAGTGTCATGTCAGCAGAGGGTAACTTTTCCCCACGGATAAACATATTTCCGGAACGTATTTTCAAAGTAACTAGTGTCACGCTCATTTACATAGGGGTGAACGTTCATCGTAGGTTTTATCGTGGCTTTTCGAATTTGTCTGCGTCGGGGAATGTTTGAAGAGGACCGCTCGAGTGTTTGGGGGGGAAAGTACAATTCTATCGAAAGATCGAAGCCGGGAGAATCGTCGAAGCGAGCCGCGGAAGCACTCGAAATCACAAAGGGCAGATACCCATCGTTTGTGTCCGCCGGAGTTCCAGTGGTCTCGGTGAACACCTGACCGACAGCTGTGCGCGTCACGGCGTCGTCACGGTCCTTGACTACATATAACCACCCTTCCGCGTCGTTTCCTATCGTACGACCCTGTAACACATCCCTTCAGGCACGCGTGTCCCCATAAACATCCCCTCGACTAACTTCTTTCACGATAGCCAGGCTTTTACTGCCCGACCAGGCATCACTCGCTCCCCTTTAATCTAGAAATTCGACTCTCACTCGGTTGACTTTTGCTCCCTCTGTTCACCACATCGCAATTCTTAATTAATTTCATTATGATTCATTTAATTCTCAAATTATAATCCTTTTACAATTTAAATTAATAAAGATAAATAGAATACGACGAAAGCAGATCTCGTGTTTAACACATGTGCACTACAGTAGAAATTAAATCAATGATGATGGAATGTCGATTTGATTAAACCTGTCAGACTGTTGGCATGGCTATTGCGAAGGCATTATCACTTCCCGGCACCCCTCAATTATGCTCCCCACTTTGCCTACGATATTTGTAATTAGTCGAGGTGGGAACCCATTATTGGCCTTACAGGGAAGAGGATGCTACGTCAGGCGATGCATGTCTCCATTCGTGCGACTAATAGTTTTCATGGGTGATTGGATTCTCGCTCGTCTATTACGCGGGCGGAGATTAGCAGTTTTGAAGGAGAGCACCGTCAGTCAGAGGCTTTGTCGGCTGGTCTAATCCGACGTGCGGGGCATGTGAAACTAGATCCGAGCGAAGGAGAGACACTCTACCTCGTTTTCACGTGGCTCCGTGCGCATCCTCGCATCATCGGCGGTTTGAAACGCCTGGGAATGCTAGTACGTGCATAGGTAGAGTAGATACGGCGTGCATCCGATTATCCGATGAGTATGGGAGGGCGCAATTTACGTAGATGCGCGCTACCTCCTCTCGTCTCGTCTCGAACGAACTCGCTTCTCGCTTGGGGCTTTCGAGTAAGTAGATACTGATGCCGCTCGTAGGCCAGCCAGACCGTGGGCGGAGGAATGAACTTTCTCGCGCATAAGTTATGCAGATTGTCCGGCTATTGTGTGTGTATGCGTGTATACGGTTGCTTAATGCGTTTACGAATATTACTCGCAAGACCCGCGCCACGCTCGCTTGCCCCGCGTGGGCACCAACACGCCCTGGCGCCTCTCTTCCATCAGACACCTTCCCTCTTTTGAGATGCGCGAACATTTGATCGGTCAAATGGAAGAATCATCATCGGATAAATCAGAAAAAAATATACACTGAGATAAATCGCTTCAGTAGAACGATCAACCCTACGGATTGTCTGTCGATATTTGGCAGAGTCATGCAATCGGATCATGGTTCATTCTTTCTCATTACACAGGAAGAAAGGAAGTCCGATTGAGACGAGAGACGTGCCGAAGGCAAAGTGTCGAGTCACGTTTGTTGAGATCGAAGGGGAGAGAGTAATCGGTCTATGCCTTACTCGAGACTAGTCCGTTCCTGACGAAGTATGATTGACGCGGCAAAGAGATCTGCCAGAATGAAAAAGTCTAGAAAAATGTCTCTGGACAGCACAACTTCTAATATTTTATTGCCATTCAATTGCTAACAGACAAAAATAAAAATTAATTAAATTTGAAAAGAAAATGCCTGCCGTTCCAAAATTGCGCTAAGTCTCAACACATCGGTTCCGTGGTGTAGCGGTTATCACGTCTGCTTTACACGCAGAAGGTCGCCAGTTCGATCCCGGCCGGAACCAGTTTTTTTTGCGATTCCCATGATGAAATCAACTGGTTCTCATATCAGTCGCCGGCACCAAAGGTTCCGAGACTGGTATCATAAGTTTAAATAACGAGAGTACGACTTGATTAGTATTCATTTCACACCGGTTCCGTTGGAAACCGTTTAATCGTTGACTAATTGATATTCTCAAGATTGATGTAAGTGATGGGTAATAATTCCAGACGAGTAATAGCACACATATCATTCTTTTTCAGATGTCACAGTGACGAGCGTGGATGGTAAAGCGTTGCTGAAATGTTGCCGTTGCCGTTACCGCGATGAGCGAGAGTCTTTGCTACGTGGACTCGCCAGTGCTCGGTGAACACCAGCCCTTCAACCGGAATGGGAAGGCAATCAGGTGCGCACATTTCTTATGATTATAGTTAACGAAAAACAATGCCTAATTAATAATAAATAGTTATATTTATATTCATTATATTTGCGAAGATACTCGCCAAGACATTCTAAATTCGAGGAAAATAAGTGACAGATAAAAGAACTTCAGTGTTTGATAGTGAAACAAACAGACAACAATGGAATCCGAGTGTACTCGGAAGAACTAACGAAATGGTTAATTGTTGGGGACAGAATGTACAAAGTGAGAGAAAAACAGAGGCGTAAATCCTAAATTGATTATCTCTTATAATTGAATAGTAGGTTTCCGAAATACCTCTGACTCAACCGTCCTTCGCAATACAGCCGCAGGCGTGATTCTCTTAGCAATTTTTCCCTCAAGGATCGATCCTTCGATCAACCCTGCCTTAACGTGCTTTCGAAAAACAGCTTCCTCTATCCAAGTATATCTTTTGATCAGCAGACCACTTCAATACTACGAAGTATCGACATAAATTTTGTCACGATCGGCTTTTACTTTCATGTAACATTCACTTTCCATCGTAAACCGAACATAAAAGTCTGAAATCCAAATATACTTAATAGCCGGTAGCTCGATTCACAAGTATCTCGAAATTAATGCATAAGATTGGCGGAATCTTGGAATTGAAGGGACTGGCATCTGTCGCATATCATTAGCAGATCAACCGCAACGATAGCACGTGCAAGCTATCCTCTGAATTCAAGAGATAGAGGAGATTACGTGCACAGAATCAGATGGTAACGCGTGTTCGTGACAAACAGCTGACTTTCCTTACTCTCTGTCTTTCTGGCTCGTGCCATCCTTGATCTCTGGAGATGCTAAATAAGATTAATTTCAGGGGATCGAAGAAAAGTGTACTATTCTATACGACCGACTGCGGCGACGACAAAGAGGACCTGGGTGTCAAACTTCAACAGCGATCTGTATCTCTGGTAAGGTCTATTAATCAAAATTAATTAATTACTCCACACATTCTATTCTTACTGTTCAACACTCCAATATCGGTAGAATGAAATATATCTACTTGAGAATATGCAATTTCCCGTTGGTAACTACTGGTAACTACTGCTCGTAATGGAATTCCTGCGCGTCGAACTTACACATCAAGCGGTAATTACGGCTAACGAAGTTTTTACGCGGAACTCCGAGTGGAAAGTCAATTTTCATTAGAGGGTTTCTGGCCGTGGCAGCAGTGCGACGCTAGAAGAGAGACAAAGAGAGGGAGAGAGAGAGAGAGAGTAAGCTGCTAACTAAAGCGATGTGCCATCCTTCTGGCTACACAATATCGAACGCAATCAGCGAGTTTCATCGGCGATAATATCGCGCGCGGTACCTCGAACATCCCCAGGACCACCTGCCGTATCGCCACGCCGCTTCGAGTCAGCCGGTTATTCCAGTCTCTCGATTTACGAGTGTCTGTCCAGACGTCGAGACAGAGAGAGAGAGCCCCGAGTCCTAGAAATTGCAGTCAATCCGTCCAGCCTTTATTTTAGATCCTTCACTTCCCGCTATATATTTCGACGAGTGAGAGGCGCCGCTCAGTGGCGAGTCGTAATAGAGTCCGTTTAATTGCTGGAAGAGAAGAAGTTAAGGCGTAATAGACTGCGTAGACAGTTTTACGAGGATAGGGAACTAAGAGAGAGAGAGTGATCTCAAAGCATGAAACATTACGAACTAGTGAGATTAAGTATCCTGTGTGATTGTCTTCCGGGTCTGCGTCATTGAAATCCACGAGTTGCTTTATTCATTTCTATTTTCCTCGAATCCTACTAACCCCATGCGTTTACCCTTTGCATCGCCAGTAATTCGTATCCGCCTGATCGTGCACTACAAACTTTACTCATGCTACAGCTAATACCGCTGGCTCCCAGAGAGGATCTTGCGGTAATAAGTTAAACACTATGATGTAACGTTATTTAGAAGCAAGCGGATTGTGCGGGCGAACGCATGAGCGATGGATTGCCGAGAGTGAGGCTTTCGGTGGGAAGTGAACTGGGAGGTTTACACGCTAAGAGCCAGCTGCAGGCCAACTTTTAAAGCTAAGCGCCGCGAAACAATCGCCCGAGGGTTTACACGTGGAATATCCCTTCAACCTCTAATGTACCTTTCGTGGTACACGATCTTCCTCTTTCCCTATCTAGGCTGTGCACACCAGAGCACACCCACCATCCGGGATGATTAACGAACCAGTGGAACATTGGTTGAACGAGTCTCGGTTGCTTTTAATCGCTTCAATTAACCGTATTGAGCCGGCACGATTCTCAGTGACAAAGCGTCTGTCTTCCCGTGGAGCATCTTCGATAGTAATTGCAACCTTCTCCCCTTAGCTCCAGGGTACAAAGTATTATCAGCATGATACCACTTGCCATCGATGTAGATGCACTTTATTGGTACAAGTGAACCCACGTCATTCAATGTTCCATACATGATCGAAATAAGTTGAAAATCGTTTTGATTTCGATACTGTTTTATTCAATTGGAAGAACGATGTTACGCGTTATTAATGAAAGGAATCCGTGTTACGTTAATTAATGAGTTATTGAGCTACTGTGTTAATTATTTATCACTTTGTACGAAACGGGGTCAGGAATAGGAGTGAAAAAGTCAACTCTAGCTCGACTCAGTCAACGACTGAGTGAGTGGTGTAGCGAGCTCGAAACCGAAGGGTCATGTTTCTGTCACATCAACGTTCCTCCGGTTGACAGATCAATTATGTATCATGGGTAGAACAGCAAGTGACTTTTTCCACTGATAGTATCGCTGTATCAGCTGTAACTGACGTCTCACCAGGTTTCAACTGATTCCACTGATCTCAAGTACACTGACCCGATCCAATGGAATAGAAATTAATGAATTTGGTGACTGTACTAACGAAAATCCGGCGTACAATCTGCCAGTCACACCAGGGTTTCTTCGAAATTACCAAGCGTATCCCATGGCTGTGTAATTAATGATGAACGACGGTGATCTCGAATCAAGCATGAGCGTGCAATTAGTTGGGACTATGTCAGGCATCGCAGTTCTTCGATTACCAATTACGGAAGACAATATCAATTAAGGAGGTTCGTACACCGTGGAAAAAGGGATTTAATGCCTGTCGTTTAAATGTTATAGCATTGTTAACCAACCATCCAGTGTTTCCATTTATTCGCAAACAACCCAATTCCCGAAACCGACTTGGTAGTTTGCGGTTTCTGGGTATCCCATTAATTCCGCAGAACATCGTTTGTTTCAATGGTAGTCACCAAAGTTGAGACGGGTCAACCTCTACTTCGTAATGGTATTTCCGTCCCTTTGGTTTGGGTGGAGTTGTGCGGCCGGATCTCTCTTCCATTAGAATCACCGAGTCACGTATACGGATCTTGGAAATCCTTCACACGTGGACAGCAGAGCGCGACCGTGAGAGTTGGCGGGTCACGCGTGGCCACATATTCTAATTCCCACGGGGGCACAGTGTCAGGTCTTTAATACCAGTTTCTGGTACCACTCTCGGATGAATCTTCCCCATATCTCCTCATTTCGCACCAAGATTTTATCTAATTGAACTAGTTTCACAATTTCACTGGAAGATCAGCCGGAATTTTTTTTTTTCTAGTGAAACCGTAATGAAGTATCATAACTCCTTACTGTTCTCATCTTTCTCTTTGTATCTAGAAAAATTATGTCCTCTAACAAACGAGCCTCCATCCATTGCACACAACGGTCCAAACCATTAACCTGATTTTCCTGCCTACCGCATTGAGCGTGAAGGATAAATTTGGTGGCAGGGTCATTAGCGCAATGGTGCATGATTCCTCTCATCTGCATCGCGCTAGTTGACCCACTATCATTATAAAATTCTATCTTTTGTGCGAACCGAACTTAATGAACGAAAAATAAGAATCGCTCCAATTTGACCGGACATAATAAAATACTAGGTTGCACGAGAAGAAGTAAATCGGAATGAAAATGATCTGGCTGGGCTTTCGAGTACGTAGTAATAAAACGAGTCCTTCTTACAGTATTCTAGCGCCGTGCTTTCCAACCATTGACACTCGCAGCCATTACTTTTTTCCTTATTCGCCCGTCTGCGTAGTAGATTCTTGGCGGCGCGCGCCGGGGAACGACCGCGAAACTACCTTGGCCAGGCTTCGCAGAATGCCACGCTTGTGCCCGAACTACCGTGCTACAGGGAAGCCGGCTCGTAAAACTCAAGAAGAAGGGAGACAGAGAGCCGGCGGAAGACAGTAGGGTGAGTAGCGCGGCAGAAATGTGATATTCCACAAAAGCCGCCGGCAAGTGTCGCACATCCCCGGCGTAAAAAGTACGGCCACTCTCGGCGTTGCGGAAGATCCTGATTTCCCAGGTCGCACGCTGTAATAACCGGAACACTGAGGCTGTAAGAACACCGGAATTGAATTTTACGGAAAGTGCAACGTTCTCCCTCTGTCTAACACATTCGCAATAATTGAAGAACACGCTCGAGAGAAATCTTTCGATGTTCTTGAAAATAAGTGTGAGAAACATGCGTATGAAAGATGTCGGCGTAAGTACGCCAGTGGGTATGATAGTTTCTAATAAAAAAAAAAAAAGTAGAAGGAGGCTGATGTCCCAGCTGCCGTGGGATACAGTCGTAAAGTCTGGATACCACTGAAGAGGAAGAACCAGGAAGTTAATATCGCTGTGGGAGGTCGGACGTGCAAAGCTAGACGGAAGAGAGCTAGCGGAAAGCTTTGCGTCGAGGACAATAAGAACCGGTGGTATGAAATACTGCTAATAAACCTAGCGTTTACATGTAATATCCAGCGGAGAGGAGAAATGCGGGCAAAAGAGAAGAGAGAGAATATTTTTCCTATTAAATGCATAATGCCTCAATCGTGCTTTTATTAGTTGGACAGGCAGAGATTCGTACGCACGTAAATGTCACTGGGTCCATAAGATATCTCTTTATGGAAGCTTACGGCTTTCGCGCGCACTATCCTCGGCCTCCTTAAGATACCGAAGAAGACGGCGGGTGTAAAGATAAACGGTGAAAAATAATTGTCAGGCGCTCGCGAATGAAGATATAAACTGGTATTACATGTATAGAGAGGACCGGCATTGGAAATAAAGTAAAATCTTTACTCCTACCATCCTGCAATGATGCAGTTCTTTCCAAAGTTTTCGTGCAATTCCCAACGTTACACACCGCGGCCTTTAAATGAAATGAACCTTCTTCTCTAAATAGCCAGTATTTTCCTCGAAAGAATACACAGCACTTGAAACGAGAAAACGACGTAACCGTCTCTACTTTTCTGAGAAGCAAGTTTCACACTGCAAGTTCGTAACTAACAGTTCTGTTTTTCTGTTTTTCGAATTTTCAACACAAGTCGGATTTACGCAGTTGAGAAGGACTAGCGTTACGTAAAAGGAGACACCAAAATAAAAATTGTATGCGCCAGCGGAATGGTGTCGTATCGATTTCGACGGAAACGAGTTTAAAGCGATCCGTCCGGATTTTTTCGGCATGCGTCACAGCGGATCGGTCTCGCTCGAGGGAAATCCTTGACTTTTTTACCATCTCTCATATCCCTGGGCAATGTAATCCCGGAATATAAGGTTACACCTATATCACCCTCGTCCTCTCGATTTCGAAAGTGTTATCTAATCGAAACTGAAAATCCGGACTATAATGTCCGGAGGTGGAAGTAACGAAGGGATGACGTTGAAAGTTCTCGCTCTATGAAAACGAGCATGGGTATTAGCTTATGTGAGCACAAAAGACTGTTGTGAGGTTGTGGTCTTCGAAAAAGAGACGATAGAGCCGGTGGGACAAGGTGCATCCGATCGGAAGGAAGATGCCCCCCAATCTTGCAAGGCTCGCAACATAAAGTCCATTATCCCATACCTATAAGGGAATTCCATCCTCGAAGGAACGAGCTATCTCTTACCTCGGAGAGAATATTCGCACCTATCATCTTACATCATCCTGATATCATTACCATACTAATTCCTTCGCAGACTAGTCGAACGTGAGCCTTACGGCTTCGAACCTGTCGCTCTTACGCTCGAATCACTGTGTTCCCAACACGAGTCTCGCATAATCAAGGCGAATATCCCCCGCCATGATAGGGGAGATCGGTTTTCGCCTGTTCTCCCTGCAATCCCCGATCGGAATCATCCATTACCATCGCGGCCAACTGTGTTTACTGACATCGGTGTTTCGCTTTCCTTACAGACCGCTCTACATACCGGTGCCGGTTCTCAGCAACAACTCTTGGAGCCGAGGATGGCGCAATTGGAGACCCTAGAGGCGAAGGTAACGAAAAAACCAGCTACAAACCCTTCGGCGCGTAATCGAAACTAACATTTTGTACCATTGAAGTTCTTTATGATAAGAACTACCCTATCATGTCTGTGCTGAGAAATTCACGAGGGCTGTGCGCCCGTTATTGGCTGTAATAAGATAAATCTAATTCACATGGTAGCCTTTCGTAAGAATTTATGTGGGCACTTCGAACCCCCCTTTTCGATTATGGGGTTTAACTCGAGCCAGTGCAATGACACTCAAGGATATCCCTCCAACTTTTTGCAATTCGGATTTCACGCAATCTCGCGGAGGATTCCTAGGATTAGGAATTGCCTGATTATTGGGGGAGAGGTGCTGTTGTGGAAGAAAGACTAGCTCTTCCGATATGGGAATCTTTGGTGAGGGGTATCGATGGCAGTCTCGTGTTCCCGGTGAGATCCGCTGTAGGAAGTTCTTCTTCCCACATCCGCGAGTCCTTCTTTTCCCGTGGACGCGGCGGCAAGCGCTTCTCTTTTTTCGGAATGCACGCGAAAGGGCAGGTATATGGGAGCCTTTTTTAGGCGTAGCCTCCGAAGAAACCAAAGCCGATGTTCCGCGGTTATTGGCGGGTTGGTGCGCAATAGCCTCCGGCTTGGCGGAGGCTGTCCGGCCAGTGATTTATATGCAGATGCGTGAACCAAACTCCATTTCGTTCCGGGCATCTTCTCTTGGGCCTTCTACCTTCACTCGAGTTTTCGGCTCCTCTCTTCTCTCTCTCTCTCTCTCTTTCTCTCCTTGCCCCTCTTACTCAACTTCTGCGCCTACCATTAAAACTGCCCCGCTTCCACATACGGATACACAGTGGCGCAGGATTCGCTTAAAATATTTCTTTAAATTCCTCAATGAAATATTACACCTTTTATCGTTACGCTCTAATTGAATCTAGTTAGATAGAAATTCAACTAAAGTGCAGCGGGCCAATCGATCAGAGCTTAATAGCTTCTGCCACGCTAGTGGTAAGTTTGCGGAAAGTTACAAAGTGGCCTGAACCCAACCTACCGTCGACGCCCATAGAGCTATCTTACACAGGTTTCCTTTTTTCACGGATTTACGAGAGGTGTGGAAGTGAGAAGACTAAATGGGACCAGCGAAGTTATAGGTTTTCCGGCGAACCGGCGCACAACTATCGATTAACTTCTCTCAAGAACGGATGTGGACCGTCGTCGTCTGCTTCTTGCATAGTGTACATCACTCTTACCAGACATCAGCGCCACCGGTGATTAAGCGCGGCTTAATTGTACCGTTTGCAATGGTATTCATAGCCACTCCCTAATTATCACCGGTTGCATACTCACGGCGAACGAACTACTCGCGGCAATTAGCACAGTTAGAATCGCTATGGTTTTCATTACTTTGGAGTGCCTGTGGGGTATTAGTCATAATGATTGAAAAGTTGCATTGATTACAGTGCTCGCTAATGCTGCGAGCTATTCACGGTCAATATTTAACTAGTCCGGAAATCATATATGAATCTGAATTAAGTATCATCCGTCTGCGGATAACTGCTAGTTGTATAAAGCGCGTATCTCGTGATACAGCGGAGTAAGTTCATCGAGCTTTCAATGGAGATTGTGACGATAAGGTATTACTCTCAATTCGACTATAGGATTCAATAGCTCGTACGATCAATCTTCTCTGGGTATTGGCAGTGTACCTTCGAAGCTGTCGGGTGAAGACTAGCTGTGTCTACGTCTCGGCGATATAGGTCGTTAAGCTCGTCGCATCTGTATTGTCTCGCAGAGACTCATGGGCCGAAGGAACGCCACGTTGGTGGCTGTTCTTCCCGAGGCTTCTTCAAGAGGTACGATTAATGCGCGTTGTCAAGCTGCTCAAGTGGTTTCGACTTCTTCTTGGCGCGTTGCAAAATTCAACGCGATGTTTACGCCCGAGCGCCACGGCGGCGGCGGACCGAGCCGTGTTTTGCCTCCGCCAGCCGAGAGAAAGAAATGGGGAACGAGCCCATAGAACGGAAGACGGAGGGAGAAGAAGAAGAAGAGGAAGAAGATGAAGAAGAAGAAGAAGAAGAAGAAAAGGAGGTGGGACAAGAAGCAAAAGGAGCCTCTGGAAGCAGAAGAAGGCCAAGACAGAAGGAGCGTGCTGGGCACACCGGCCCTCCCGATATGAATAATGAAGGTGGACGTCGACTGGAAGAGGTTGAATCAACGTCTATCTTCTCGCCAGAAGCCAGATATTCTCCTTTGAGCGTGTCACAAGCAACATTTCTCTAAATACACGTTCCGAAAGTATTTAATAGTATTAAATAACTTTTAATAGGCTATACATCCATCCTATCTTGTATACACGATATGTACCGCTCGTGCATCCTGGCAAGTAGATTTAAGTGAACCACCGACTTCTCTAGATTGGTAATGCTACTGCTAGATACGCAATCACGAGTGTGTGCAAGTCGAGCACGACGGACGAACCGTTAATTAAAACGTACGAGAGCGTTACACAGGCTTTCGGAGGAACGAGAAGAGTTATCCTCTTTTCGCACGGTGTAATTAAGCTTGGAGCGAACACGCGCATTCCGGGCGCCGGTTTCTTGCCGCTGTTTTACCTCTGAAGCCCTTAGCGAGGAGAGTTAGGTCGCGGTACGCCCTTGGGGCCCCATCGGCCCAGACAGATCTCACCGAGGAGATTGCCGATTCTGGAGTCACTGGCCTTTCCTGTCCGGCCCTTAGGCAAGGTCTCCCTCCAACTGGCCAACAATCCAGCTTCAAAGATTTTGAGGGAACTATCCGACTATCATTGGGCCTCGAACACGCCGAACAATGTCACGATACTTTGAGCCAAGCTCAACCATTGCCAGATAAAGAGAGCGAGGAGGAAGAAAGGGGTGGATGATATCTGATCGAAAGGCAAATGAAGCAATGGGGCCGGTACATAGTGGCTCGCGTATTCACCGAAGTATATCAACATATCCGAGCAATTTACGGTACCAGCCGAGTAAACGGACTCACTCTCGGGGCCCCATTGTCCGGGGACAGTTGAGAAAGATCACGCGATAGGTGGCATCGAGGTTGCACGAAGCGCACCACGGGAAAAAGAAGAAGACGAGGGCCGAACAGGGCATCCTCGTGGTGCGACTCGACTCGCCTTACGATAGAGACGGGAAGGGAAAAGGGAATAGGAGAAGGAAAGGGAGAATGGATGGACCGTGGCATTATCTCGGAAATGCGGGTCCGTCCGATGCGAATTCCGCAATAAATTTCCGCAACCCCGCGCTAAAGCCGAAACCGACCGCATGTTTCTCCCTGTTCTGCTTTCTTCTCTCAGCCAGCATATGCTTCTCGCACGAGCGGGGAGAAATTTGCGGAATACCCGCGGGGATAACCTGATGCCCTTCCTTCTCCATCCAACCAGAGGAAGAAGGTGCTAGATGCGGTCCAACGGCTGGAATCGCGCCGCGGCTCTATTATCTGCTTATTTAGAGCCCATTACCACAGCGAAATTTTTCTTGCCGTTGCAAGGATCGCGCTATTCCAGATAAGATCCTATTAGACTCTCCTCACATCGAAGCCTGGGATACGAACCCCATTGGATCTGCTCTGTAGTGTCTATCTGTTGCAACGATAATGAGCCTCACCAATCGTACGCTGTAATACTGAATTTATTGTAGTACTGCGAAATCCTTGCGATAAGGAGGGAGGATCTAAGCTCACCGCTTCGAAAGTGAATCGGTAATACGAAGCATGTATGCGTTACTCGCATATTCGATAAAAATAGAAGTGATTCTCACTCTCACGCACGAACACGAACCGTCTCACTGTTTACCGCTCGAAATTTCCCTTGGCGGGTATCTGTATCAGTAGGATTCTAGCATCCTTCCCATAGTATCGTATCTCAACTCGTTTCTGACTAGTGCACCTTTGGGATTTGCCTGCTGTACCTTCAGATAGCAATGTATAAATTGCTCAAGACGATCGGTTCTCATTTTCTCGAGCATTCCTGATATCCAATGTATCGAAGGGAATTGGACAGTAAGAGGATAAGCTAGATGACTCGCTTGGAATCGGAGCAAGGGTGCATCCTGCTCGGAGATGCAAATTCTGCGAGAGAAAGGGCCGGGAAGGTAGGAGGCGTGTTAGCGATTTATGTTACCAGCCCCGAGCTATCTTTGACATCGTGCCATTGGCAAAAGTCGTGTTTATGGAAAGTAGGTACTTCGCGACTCGCGACGGAGGCCTTGAACTCGGCGAACCTTTTGTTTTCAACCGGTACAGGATGAAACGTGCGTGTTACATGCTCGCACGATCCTCGGCGAACCCTCACGAACTACGGAAAAGAGGAATGTAGAAGATTCCGGTTCCTGAAAGCTTGGAGAATCGGTGGAAGTTTAGCTTTCTTCGCGATCCAATGTATAAAACTTCGCAATTCAATAGAAGATTTTAGTTGAGATTGTTGTCATTTCCGGCCAGACAATGTTACGAAGTGCGTGATTTCTGCTTTTACTTGGTCCCTTTGTTTTTCATGATTTGATACCGGATATCCCACGGGACAGTGGTCGCAAGCCGAAGCCTTTCAACCTGTGACCCTTGAAAGGTTCGAAGTCACGTTACCTCGGGTCCTTGATGCATAGCCCTTGAGAGGGAATGCTGTCCCTCCTGGCAATGCAACGAACAACTCGACCCTCTCGCATCCCTACCCCATCCTTCCCCTTGCCCTTTCT
Organism: Ectemnius cavifrons; assembly: GCA_964023945.1. NCBI lineage: Eukaryota > Metazoa > Arthropoda > Insecta > Hymenoptera > Crabronidae > Ectemnius > Ectemnius cavifrons. Next base: position 8,109,127 of record OZ030384.1, on the reverse strand, counting down.
TTCCATTTGGTGAACGTAGTCTGATGAGGGAAGACGCGATATGAGAATATTGCGGGTACCCTGTGTCTCAGATGAAACAACGGACCACCAAGCCAGTGCCGAGCAGAAACGACAATGAACCGGATATCTTTTGTACTGGGAGAATTCTGCTGGTATCGGGGACACAAGAAGCCAATACCAGATTCAATTACATTGATATAGAACAACTAGTAATTATACCAGCACAATCTATTGATCAAGTACTGTAAAAACAGTTTTAGAAAATAAGTTCTAAATTAAAAAGTATACTTTCTTGTTGTATCTGTCTACCCTACCTAATATTTTGAGAAGACAATATTCGATGTACAATAGAGAAATACGAAATGGTCGGAAAAAGTTGAGGACAATGGTTCCACCATGCGATAAGTGGCCCTGTGTGTCATCCTCTAGTCGCGGTTACCGGAGAGCCAAGGTCAGCGTCGACCTTCTCCGTAGATATCAGCGGGAGAGAAGCAACGAGTCCCCGCTCAAGGACCATCGGGCATCCTGTGCAGTACTGGCGTAGAACCCCATTAAGTCCGAGACATCCAGCTCCAGCCATCGTCACAAATCATACGTTTAATGGAACGATAAATTTGTATTCATACCGCGCACCCTTCCTCCCGCGATTCTCCACCATCGAAAGCCTTTAAATCGCAGCAAACTCTGAGCTAATCATTCGATTTTCTAGATTCGTCTATGATGAGACTAGATTATTGTTGTGATGGTGTACAATGCTTCAAATATCGATATAGTCCCGTGTGAAAAACGATGATTATTTCATTGCCAATATTAATTTATATCCTAGTAAATTTCAACTACCATTAGTGCTGTGTATGTATTTCCCGAGGATAGATAAGACAAGATCTTCGAGGAGGGCCTCGTTGTAGATTCACGGGAATATGTAGCTATATAAATATTCCTGTCGGAGGTGCTACACGTTACCACCTCACACGAGTCACCACCACCCGGGACTCGCAGCTTTCATCGTTAAGCAAATTGTCCGGCTTGTTTGCCAGCAGAGAAATCCTGGTGGCATGATATACTAGCACTGTCCACTGAGTATAAAGTATTTCGAGTGACCCTTGGAGCAAATGTCCCATAAGAATAAAGTTACGGACTGCTCTTACTTTTCGCGAATAGCTCGACGCAACGAATTGCACATTTCCTGCTGGCACAAGTTGGGACGCACAGAATGCTAGAGTTAAGAGGTCTGAAGGTCACTCACCCCCTCGTTTGCAGATGGCTAGCATCGAAGTTTCGCTGTCGACGACTCCGAGAAGGAAAAAGGGTGGCAGCATATCCGGTGGAGTCACTTCGCCGGCTGGTCATCGTAATAGGGACCACTACAAGGAACTGGATGCACTTCGAGTTGCCCTGCGTGACAAAGAGAATATTATTCAAACGTGAGAAGAGCAAATATTCCAAACCCTAAAATATTGCAATGTAAACTGTAAAGGGCTAATTCATCTATCTATTAGAAAAGTTTAGTAGTTCACTGTTAGTCCGATTCATCAAGCTATTCTGTGATGCGTGCCCAGGAGTTAATGGCTCTGAAACACTAGAATATACCTTAAAAGGGTTCGTCTCCATTAAATTGTAACAGGTTCCTTAAATGTAGAGAGCTGCCGATACAAATTGCTTGTACCAGTACAATTAGGAGCCTTTTTAGTCTAGTGATTTAACCCTTTACAGCGTGCCTTCAAAAAGATTACCATTTATGACATAAATACCACGAATCAATAAGTCTAGATTTACGGTATGTTCTCGTGGTTGTCGGACTCCCATAATTCACGTAACGACCGCGCAATACTCGGAGCTAATCGAGAGGAGATCTAGAAGGAGCACGAGCAAAAAAAACGGCAGAATTTACGTGTCCTTAAAGGCTCAAGCCTATATCGTAACTCTCTATCGTAAATCATATTGAACGTTCCCGTAAGAAATTACGTTTACGTGGTCCGAAGGTAATAACAAAGTTACCGTGGCTGTGTAATTAACATCCGTTGTTGGTGCTCCGGTTTCAATCAAGAGTGACTTGCAGTTATAAACTTTCCACGATTAATTATCGCATTATACGCTTAACCAGATTACAATAGACGAGTAACCTAAAATCAAAAGCGATCACGATGGTTTAGAAAATGTGATATTGGGTGGTATTGTGTTAAATCGGGGACGAAATTCCCATACGTTTTCTAGTTTGAAAGGTCAACTGTGCAATACCCTGAGTAACCGGCTGGCATTGCGCAACGGTGCTCCACCCTTGACCGAGGCCGACAGAAAGGCAACGGAGGAACGGCTGCAACTACTGCGTCGTGACGCCGACAATAAGCGGCTGGCGATTAAAAACCTCAAGCTGGCGCTTGAGCGACTCGACATCACCGAGTAAGTGAAGGAAACCGCATTCCTGGTACCGTTATCAATGATCTTTCTCACTCCTGCAAACCCTTTGCAAACACGCTCAGCCTCGCTGGGGTGAGCTGGGTAACCCATACACAGAACCAGTTTGACGAATGATGTAATAACGCGTGTGAGACATACTCGTTTAGTTATTCACGAGGCAACGCGATTTCGAGGGAGTGAGACACATAATCGTGTCAGGGTAATAAATAATCGATCGAATTTCTTGGAATCATAACCTCGCGTTGCAGGCTTCTCCAGTAATTCGACAGTTCAACATGATATCGAATGATATTCACTACTCCTCATCTTTAATATCAAGGAACAGTTATTGGCCTTCATTGTCTCGATGAAACTTCACTGTTATGCACCGTAACTTTTAGTAACACTTAGAATAAATATCACACGACAGAGGAGGACGCGCGCGATCTCAACCCGCCAAATCAATGAATATGATTTCTTCAACTATGAGAGTATATAGTCATCATTTCACTCGGGCGAGATCGGGTTCGGTTCCTGGTATAGGTCGATCGTTTTGTCTCCTTGATGTCAATTTTCATTTACTGTTACATTAGCGACAAACATTACAAAACACATTAATTATTTATTGAATATAATTTTAATTACTTTCAGTAATATCGATGTTCGGATTCAGCAAGCAGAATTAGAGTACAGGCTGGGACGAGAGGAACTTGAACTCCTGACCCTCCGTGAGGAAAGCAGGGCTCTGCAGGCAGCGTTGGAGTTGGCAGAGACCCAAGAGAAGCAGAAAAATGACACAATATTCAGGTATTTGCCTTGACCATGGAAGACTACATATGTGAACTGGAGCAACTCCAATTCCCACCACATGTCTTAGTTTTTCAAAATTATATCTGTTACGAATCAGCTTGTTCCGTGAAAGCATCTTAAGTGCAAGTAACACGTTGCACGTTTGATTTTTCAGTTGTATAACCGGTTCAACGCAAGTGACGATCCACGCAGTGGAAGTAAGTGCGGATCCCAAGAGTCCCCGTTTCGGTGCTGGGCCGAGGGATGATACACCAGGACTCTATGTTGACTGGGCGGTCGAGGATTCTGGTCTTTGCAAAGGAGACAGGTTCGATAATATTTAATATTCTTTAGTGAAATATTAAAATTATACTCTTGATTTTTTCATCAAATTCAAATCTACGTGTTCTACATTTATTACGTAATTTTTGTAGCATCCTTAAGCAACAGTAAATAGAATAGTTTTTAGTCATGCGAGATACGATTAACTGCATGAGTCACAAATGCGTTTCGTTTATTCATACAGTATGTAATTATCGTCCAGGAAAAGATTCTTGTTTCCGTTCATAGTGAGAAAACTGCGGAAATTCACTTAGATCAGCAATCTGTATTCAACGTATGCACGTTTCCTGTCATTTTTTTCAAGGACAATAATTCACTCGGGCCAAATTAAATTAGAAATATAAATTTCCGTTTACTTGAAAAGTGCACTCTCTTTGTGTCATTCATAAAAGGAGGTTGAAAGGAAGTAATAAAGAGTAAAGGGGAAGTAACCAGACATGAATAAGAAAATGAAGGAACGGGAATTTGAAAAAAAGGTTTAATGGCAAACAGACCGGAAAAAATGAAGAGAAAGAGAGCTTGGGGAGCACAATGTACTAGTAGTAGTATGTAACTTGCGCTATCAGTGAGGACAATGCAACAATCTTGGCATTTGGTTCCCAACAGGTCAACGTAGCGTGAAACTCCGCCGGAAGTTCGCCGGGTGCCCTCACTAATTGCATCTACGACTTCACATGACCCCACCTTTCCCCTTTCCTGTCTTCCCACTAGTTTCACATAAATCCACTCGAGGAGTTAGTCAAGCCAGCTACAACAGTACGCCCGATCCATTTCCCAAAAGTTTCAGCTTTATAACAGTATCTTAAAACTAGGAGAAAATAATAGAGTAATAGAAAAAACACACTGACATTTTGCCTACTTTTTCAAGATAAGAATGGATTTTTATTTTAGGATATTAGAAGTAAACGGAAAGCTCGTAGTTGGCGCTGGCAGGAGTGACCTCGCAAGACTCTTGGCTGTTGCACCCGATGCTGCTCAGGTGGTGGTCCTACGAAAGGGTGAATCGCTGGCAGCACTTCGTACTCTTCGATCAGATAATCTTAGATTGACTCATAGGATTGGATATCTCGAGGAACAGGTCAGAGATCTTCTAGCGCCAAGTAGGACAGAACTTCCCGCTGATCCACCGCCAGCTCGCCAAGAAAATGTTCAGGTATTGACTATCAGTTGTTTCGCAATTCGAAGGTACAAGAAACAATTTAATTATGTATTTTATATGACATAAATTTACCAATGCAGGTATTTCAAAAAGGACCGCAAGTGACCGCACTTGTAGCTAATTTACCAGGCCTCAATGTGAGGAGTCCTATGGAACTGAGACAAAGTTTACCGACAGTCAGAAGTAGGCATAGCGACCACACGAGACGTCTGACAGATTCAAGAAGTCCAAAGGAACTTGATTTTTCGTCGGACAGTGTCTCAAATGGCCATCACAAATCAAGAACTAAGCAGAAACATTCAACATTTCAATTAACCCGATCAACAGCCAGTCTCGATTGCAAGCAAACACAAGTGCAATCACAAATCCATCGTAGGAGATCGCCACGTATCGAATCGTCAGTGGAAAACTTACACAAATCTAGGAAATGCTCCTCACAAATGCAGTCCCTGGAATTCGACTCGGAACCGACGTATTATCGCTTGCAGGTTCTTACATCATTCCATTTTTATGATTTAAAGGAAAAGATTGTAGGTAGTAAAAGAGTAATGGTTATTATATTCTGTTGTAGGATTCTCAGTCACGAGCATCGGAACATTCTGACGCGTCTCTAGTATATAATTCCCAAGAGACAAAAATTCGACCGGCACCGCCGAAAAAGCCTTTAAGATTATCCTTGCATCGAGCAGCAAGCCTTCAATCTGTGGAAAGTGCACCGCCTGCTGCACTTCATGATATAACCAGGAAACCTACGAAGAGGAATTATCGGGGGGATGTATCGGATAAGAATTCACGGTGTGATATAAATGAAGAGACTGTAAATCATCAACCTCATGAGTTACAGTGCAATCCACCTCATCCACCTCCCAGAACACCTTCCAGAGCAGAATCCTGCCAGAGTGCGTTACGTTGGCCTTCCCCAAAACCTAGACCACATTTGGCACCAGTTCCTATGGAAAAGTGGTGTTAAAAATATATAAACAAACGTTTAAATATCACATTCCGCTATTCCTATGATTTCGTATGGTTGTTATCTATAACTGTCGGCGCAAATAGTTTGATAATCCTTCCATTAAAAGAGGCAATTATACAAGTATATGTAAATATAATTAGAAAGTTTAGTACAATGACTCGAAATAGTTTAAGAAAAGGAGGCACGTTTAGTCGCTATAAGAAGTCGTACAAAGTACGTAAGATATACATTTAATTATAAGACATGCAAAAAGAATGAGTGCTATGAACATTCTTTAGTAATGAACAACATAAGACGTTTTTCTAAAACTGCTAGTCTTTTTACTATTTTACTCGAATAAAAAGTTTGACGCGACGGACAGATTTTGTGAACGAATTTTCGGACACCATAATTTATAAGGTGGCGACGTAAATGTATAAATAGGTTTATTGAAAAAATACAAATTGCAAAAAAAGCATCACTGCGCTTGCACGGCCTTCAGGCACAGCCGGGCCAATAGACTGTTCATTTGTAATAAACTGCTAATACCATCCACAATTCCTAAGTGTGTTATTCCAATTTCCTTGATGAAATTCAGCTTCAATTTTTCATCGATGGAGAGATTCTTGCATACTCGGAATATATTGCTGATTAAATCTTCTGCTGAGTATCCCATCTTCCATAGATGATTCATTATCTAATATCCAATTATTAATAATTTTATTATTATTGAGTTTCATAAAAAAGTATTAATCAAGCATATCACAAGCTTACCTGATATGCTTTGGAAATGTTACCCTGTGTACAGTGCTCAAGCATTTCTTTAACAAGCAAGGGATGAGGTTCATCGCATACCTTGAAGACATTTATATCACTCACGTGCCCAAAGCCATTATATGTTGACTGTAAATTATTCAATGCCTGTCTCATGTCTCCTTGAGCTGTGAATACTATTGCTTCCAAACCTTTATCAGTATGTGAAATCTGTCAACAGAGACTATAGCTATAATACATTTCTTCTGTCTTGCTAAATACGTATCAAACAATAAACCAGGAATTACATTTTCTTTCTGACAGACTTCAAGAACCTTTGCCAGAATTTGTGCATCTGATAATTTCCCATATCTGAGCATAGCGCACCTAGATTGTATGGGCTCTATGATCTTTTCACTACTGTTGCAGGCCAATGCGAATCTAGTTGTATTACTAAATATCTCCATTGTACGTCTCAGAGCCTGCTGCGCACCATCGGTCATACTATCAGCTTCATCCAGAATGATGATCTTGTGCTTTCCTTTTGGAAGATTCACCTAATATTAGAAACTTTGTTATATCGACATAAATTTCAAAATTGCACTCAGTGATTCTATTAACTAGTGGTTGTGTACCTTCTTCTGTGCGAACATTTTGATTTTATTTCTAACAACATCAATCCCTCTGTCATTTGATGCATTGAGTTCGAGGACTGCGTCCTTAAAAGCTGGACCCAAGAGAGTGCGGGCTAAACATAAAATCGTAGTAGTCTTTCCAACACCGGGTGGTCCGGCAATGATGATATTCGGACAATTTCCATGTTGTGCGAAGACAGAGAGCCTCGCTACTGTATCTTCGTTTCCAACAATGTCCGTAAATACTTGTGGTCGGTATTTTTCGATCCTGAATCAAAATGAATAATTATTTATTTAGGGACTTCACGATATACTTTGCGACAACATAACCTAGGATGTGGCAACACAATAATATTTCTATGATAACAGTATTCCGAAGTAAATTTATACATACCATGGTAAGTGAGCAGCTTTGTGATCTTTGTACTTGGCTTTCGAAGTAAAACCACTCGAGGATGGTAATACTTCTACGTCCATCGCTTCACCCATCGCACTACCACCGGCCATCTTTGAAGTTTAACCAAATATCGCGCGGAAAGTTCGTAGACGCCATCTTTAATCGATATCAGTCTCGAATCGTTCGACCTTTGGCAGTATTCGCGTCGGTTTGTGGTGTGCGAAATGTGTGGCGTAGCAGGTCGGAAAAATTCGGGTAAGTTGAAGTTTTTCTTAGTATTTCGATACAAATCTGGCCTTAATATCATTAAGATAGTATAGTTATCACGATAAACTATCAAGTCGAGGCCAATTTCAAGTAGTTTTGTTAATATTTCAATATCACTCGAGTGCCTGGCGCCAATGGCGTCGTTCCAACTCCAAACAAAGAAAGAGCAACTATTTGCACGTTTAAGCCAATATTTCTTAGTCAAATGCGTTCTACAAGAACCTCCTAGACAGATTTTTGTATGCTACTGCATATGCTCAGTACACTAATGTAACTTTAACGTTGGGAAATCTAACAATCGAGTAGAACATGTTCCTACGTAAACTCGATTTCGCTTTAAGCAGAGATGTACTCTAACTCAACGAAATCGAGAAGAGTTTCTTCTAATATTCATCTGGGTTCTTATAGAGTAGCCTTACAACACAATTCTCTATCTGTTTGCAGGCTCTAGGAAACTAGAGTAAAGAATGTAGTTGTGCGGGCTCCCGCCAAAAGTGTTTCGGGGAAAGCGAGTGGTGCGATCGAGATGTCTCCTGCATCGCCGCGGCATTCGAATGCGGTGGCTCGGCGGCGGTTCTTTCCGAAGCATCTGTTCGGTGACTCTCGGAATGGGATTCCAATATGGCAGCCGTCGTGATATCTGCAGAAGTCAGTGTCGCGGAAATGTTTTGAACTGGTCGGGGAATCGTGACAACCGGTCGACGTACGAGGCATAGGTTAGTAAGGTTGAGGAGAGGTCGCGCGGCGCATTCGCCTATCCCACTTGGCTCGGCGAGTTTGTGTCAGGAAAGCAGCCGGGCATTAGCAGGAGCGGGACACGCTCTCTCTCTCTTGGTGTGCTTCTGCACCTGTCTTTCTCTGGGGCCTCGCTCGGGCGGCCCTATATGACACTGGCCGCAATATCGGCTCCGCCAGCAGCACACGCTCGCCGAGAGTCTCAGCGCCGCTCCGCCCGCCTGGATTCGCGCCACAGTCCCTACCTCCGCAGCAGCTCTCCAGTGCGTATTTTCCCAGCGGCTACTTTCCGCCTTTCCCCGTGTTCGATCGCCGCCAACCTGCGCTATCATTCACGCCGTTTTCTCGAGCAGCGTGCGTGCCTGCGTGCCTGCCAATCGTAAAGCTGCCTCGGCTCACTCGCCCTGTGAATTCGCCTGTCTGCCCGTCTCTTCCTCGATAGCTCTCTGTGTCCGTGTCCCGTGTCCGCCTTTCGCTCTCTCTGTCTCTCGGTCTCTCTCTCTCTCTCCCTCTTTCTCTATCTTTCTGTTTCCCACTCTATCTAGCAGTTTCATCCGTCTGTCTCCCGTAGACTACGTGTGCGTGGCTCAGGTGCGTGCCTTCTTTGCGTGGTTGTTGCGTGCGTGCGTGCGTGAGTGTCTGCCTGTTTATTTGTCTAGTCGTGTGCCTGTGAATGCCAGCTGCTGCTGGACCCCCCTTGCATATTCGCTCAATTCTATTCCCTGTACATGCCGCTTTGTTGTTTTCCTCGCGTATCAACTGCGTCCGCACCAAATACCGTCTCTCGCGAGCAATGAGTGAGTGTCACGCGTGTGTTCGGGCATCAAGAACGAAGAATCGCATCATCTCGTCGTCGTCGCCCTCATCCAACGTCATCGGCTACATGCGGATCATCCTCGGCGTTCCCTCGACAATGGGCACCGTGACATCTGGCTTCCACGTTGTCTGGTAAGTTTAACACCGTCTCAGCATATCATATGTTCAACTGACGTCCGGACACGCTCGCCGAACACTCGTGACAGGTGTTTCTGGGCTTCCCAGTGTCACGGCGTGTTCGTCGCGAACTGCCAGAACTCGATATTTCCGCGAGGCCCTTTTACTTCACGTTTTAAAGTCGAGAATTGAAGTGATTGCTCGTCATTTCAAGTTGAAAGCTTAATCCTGTAGACGTTATACATTTTTCTCCATCCACTGTCATATTACTAGTAACTAAAATCACTCCAATAAGTAATTCTGAGCTTTAACTCCAAAATAATATCCAAATCATATTATTTACCGATCATTTTACTCTAAAACGATATTAGTTTATAATTGTAAAGTGTAATAACGTGTTGAAAAAGATCTCTATTATAATTGGGGGTAAGGGAAGAAGCATTTATAATCGACACTCGAGAGCCACTACAAGTTAGCAGTACTGCAGGAGTGATCCAAAAGAGAGCACATGGTAGTTATCTAAGGATGAGTTCAGCAGTACTTAAAACGTACTTGTGCTGCATACGGTGAGACATTACGACGAAGCGGCTTGACACCCGATTACGATCGCGTTGATGAGACAAGCGGTGGTCTAGTGTAAAGATCAGGATAACGTTCGCACAACCACCTGACGTTGTGGCCTCAGTTCCTCGCGTGGAATTCTTGAGCATTACGTACATAGCACGCGAATGCAGCAACCCGCTATATCCAGAGATTATCCAATTACAAAGATCGTGCATCACGTTGTATTTATTTCGGTGCGTCGGTTCGTAGGTTGCTTGTGTTCCCCCATGAATTGTTGCCTCGCCGAAAGGTGGGTGATTCACTATAGTTCCACGTAGACTGCTTTTAAGTAACTATCATTCATTGACGAATTAGTTGCCTGCTGAAAGTCTGTAGTATTTGTGCCGTCATTGAATAAACGACTGCTGATAATTGAAGAGACCTATCTCGAATATATAGTATCAAGGTACGATACAGTTAATGGGTTCCAAGAATTGCTCTTTGGAGCAAGCTCCGATATTCAATTTTCCAAGTCCAAGTTCTTCTCCGAGGCTTCTGGCAAGGCGAGGAAAAGCGTTTATCGATGTGCCCGCTCGCACGGACAGCCGAAGGGTGTTATTGAAAAACTATAAATATTAGACGGCGGGAAAATAAGTTACTACTTTTATACTCCACCTTCACTGGCGCCCTGAAAAATACCAAGGTTGCCTATATGCTTGCCACGTGGAGGCTTTCAGCGAAGGATAGTCCAAGTAGAGTTAAACGATATAAAATGGTTAAAAATGATCAAGAGTCTTTTCGAACTATGATTAACTGTTTAACCAACTTGAGAGGCAAGCTAGCCTTATCAGGGCGATCAGTAAGGGCGCGAGTAATATTCTAGAATGTATTATCTCTCATTAGTATTCGGGTTTTCCCATTCGAGGATTTGGAGGGCTCGAGGCAGACTCTGCTGGAGATTACAAAGTGAACGGTTTATCAGGGATCTTCGCATAAATCTTAAGATTATCTGACGTGTGTCCCAGCACTATTTCGCGTATGAGGGTGCAGAGCTATTGTACCGGAGCGTGAAAGCTGTAATTGTGTGTATATGTAGTAGAATCGTTAAATAATTCAAGCTAAAGTGACGTGCGACACATGCGTCCCTCTGCCGTCGGGGAACGAGCATGAAACTCCGAGGATACACCGAGTAGGAAGGACAATCATACATTAGAAAGACCTCTTAAAGGAAGTAAGATGCAAGCATCGCCACGTGTACATCCTCAGCTGATCGGTACGGTTTGCCAAGTAATTTCGACGTAATTAACTGGTGGATTCATTAGCCGCCACCTTAGTATCGGTACTTCGAAGGCGCAATTACGGTGAATTTCACACACGATAGAGGTAGTTACCAGGTGGTATCGTACGAACGTTACACCGGATCTCTCGAGTGTCGCATCGTCTCTTCGGGAAGAACTCGCAAGCCATCGGAGCAAGCAGCATAGCGGAATAATGGTCGGTCGTGCGCGCTTGTAAGGGAGGCCGATTTAAAACCGGCATGAATATTAATTAGCCTCGTTACTTATGTATTCATTGGTCGGGCATCCTTTTATCGTATTTACTCGATGCACTGCTGGCTGAACTTAATGTATGCATACGGGCCACGCCGTATATGTATTTTTGGCGGAAGATTCGTCGCAATTTGCGCATAGCTCGGTCCATTTGGACCTTTTGTGTTTGCCTTGACAAAAGCACATTAGTAAATTGGAAAGGTAAATCAGGTTGAAATCATTCGGTGGGATATTTTAGATTCGTTCGGGGTAATTTGTTCGTACCGTTAGCTGAGGTGAGTGCTATTAGTACGCGCTCAGCTTAAGTTTGGATTTCAAAGACTAATAGCACGCCCCTTGCAGTCGCCCTATTTCAATAGTTTGGCCGAAGTCCTTCAGCACTTCGAGAACTTTTGAGATTGGGAAAGCGAGCAGAGTAAAAGGGCCATCATGACAAGTTGATTCTTCGTGTTTTCATACAAGTCATTAGGGTTCTAGTAGTAATTTGGCAGTCGAGGGGTCTACAGGAATTCGCCAAGATTTCCTGAACTCGATCTTGGCTGGGTCATAGGGGCGCTTGGAAGTCTTGGTAAGGGGGCGGCTAAAAAGTGGGTTATTATAAAAGCGGGTGAGATCCGGAGGAACCAGGTCGTCATTGCTATCGTGCAGCCCGGTCTCACCTAGTTTAAGGCTAGGAGCAGTGAGTTAAAACGAAGCCGAGCACACGGCACACGGGGAGAAGTTAGTCAGTGCAAGCCGCTGGCGATAAGCGGAACGAACGCTTTCGGTATTACTCGGCAAAGTTTCTTCGCACTCGAGCATTCTATTAGGCTTGCGCCTCTATAGTAATGCATCTTAATACCTTGACAGCATTATCAGATAGTCGTATCGTCCTGAAAAACTTAGGACTTTAAATTCCATCGATACAATCGGATAGAAAATGTAAATCGTCCTTTGCCTGATTTTTCTACCTGGCCTTTTACTTCAGATATTCTTTAATATCAAATGTATTATACGCACACACAGTGTTTTGCATCCATCGTGCTTTTTAATCAGCAAGCACTGATAATAATCCCATTTCGCTAGCACTTGGATCGACGGCGCTCGGATATTTACCGGGGTGAATGATAAAGTGCGAAAGATCCCGCTCACATTTCTTGGCATCAGATTCGCGCTGATTCATCGCCGTCCGAACCATATTTTTCTCTGGATCTCTACAACTCTCTGTCTCTGTTGCCCCGAGGGAGGAGAACGAGCTCGATTTCGACGATTGGACATAAACGGGTGTGTCGGACTTAAATAATAAAAATACTATTCTGAGTCAGATGCTGACGGCTTGGAACAGTGTCGCGTAGGTGTTATCAAAGCGTCGCTCGTCACCTTTCCTTTCTATATTTACCGATTTCAAACGATACGTCCGTGAGGAAGGAGCGAGAAACAAACAATGCTACTTGCGAGCCTTGGACCTTGTTAAAGTGTACTTTTCTCGTTAGTTAACAATCCCCTGCGAGAGAAGGGAAACAGTAGCACCAAGAAGAAGATACCAGTCACTAGCTTTGACATCGTCTACCGTGCGAAATCTCTTCCTTTCTCTTTCTGTCGGGCTTACAGAAATGTCATTGTCCCACGAAGAGCCGAGCACTTTTAATAGCGATTCGAGGCTCCAAGTATACTTGGCGATCGTGCGAATTCTTGTGAGTCTATTAATAGCGATGGTAGTTAGTGTCTCTAACTGGTCTAGACGAGAGGCTGCCACGCGGACGAGCCATGCCACACTTACTCGCACGAGCTTAGCAAGTGCTAAATAAACCTCACCCCGAAAGACATCCTCTTTCTCTTCGAGGAACGCGTAATTACGCGAATCAAGAACGTGCTCGCGCGTTTCTGTGTTTGTGTTCCTTTATGTATGTAGGATTGCTACGACATTCATTATTCGTCGCGTGACCCCTCGAAACGCGTAAACCCAATTAATCAAGAAGGCGAGTATCGCGCTCGCATCCAAATTGAACGAAACAACTAACGCGCTCGAAGCTTTGCTCTCTCTCACCTATTGTACGAAGCGCGAAGGTGTGTCGTAGCGAGAGCAGGGGCAGTTGATATTGACGCGATAGTTAAAGAGCGCCGGGCGAAAAGTCCGGTGTTTTTAAAAGTGATGCAACCTTGTACCACGGCTTAGGCTATAAATACACGCGTTTAGAGTGGGCGCATTAAAGTGAGGAGAGCGAGGAAGCGAGCGAGTGCTCGTTTGCTCGCTCGCGCAATTAAAGCGACAGATGCTTTTCTCTTTTCTCTCGGGATTGCGCCTTCCCTGCACTTTGCACTTTGAATAAAGCTACCTATCGCCGGACAGAAGCGCGCACGGCCAGCGGGAGAAATAGAGGTACGGTGAAAAGGAGAGTGAGGGTTGCGGGACGGTGATGGTAACGAGCCAAGTGAGGATATATAGCGCTGAGCTTGCCAGTTACACAATTCTTTCCGTCGAAACTATGGATCACGAGCATCTTGGCATAATTTCAATGCATCGTCTGCCGGTACTCTGTGTGCGGAGGTTGTTTTGATTGTTACTAGAACCGAGCTAGTTTCACGGTATTAATAACGGATTCCCGAGCGCCGGTTGATTCGATTTTGCCCCTTACCCGGCTTCTTTTCACTGCGACGCTGCGCATCTAACAGATTAGCCGCAGTAATAATTCCTCCGGCGACGGAGAACCTCCCTTTCCTGATGCCCCGACTCCATCACTCTTGATTCGCCATCGAGCCACCAAGGGAAGCATTCTTTCTGTCCTCACTACGACCTCATGCTTCGTCGAAGAAAGTCTTCATTAACTGTAATTGAATGCCAGTCCCACTAGAAAGGATAGTTTAGGATAACAGGAATTCTAGACTGGTTGTAATTTATTACATCTTCCGGATGATTTCTCCCTATTTAAAACTGAGGCCGATGGTTTTCGTTCTGGGATATTTAACGAGTGTTTTTTGGGAGCAAGCTGTTTCGATGCTTCGCGGAACAGACCGCAATGAAGGGTGATGTCAGGTTGTCAGTATACACTAGGAAGAAGAAGGAGGCAGGGGAATTTGGACGAGAGCGGGAAGCAGGGCTGATTATCTCGCGAGACCAGGCTAGCAACGAAAATGTCAGGGACCACGCCCTACCGGAAAAAGAGTGGAAGCTATACCTTCTCATTAACTGAAGAATTGTGCGATGAGAAGCTATAACCAAACCACTAATTAAGGACAGATAATTTTAGGCGCAATCTATACATGAAGATGTTGGCTCTTACATATCCACCGAGCCAATGAACACCAGCAGACTGCAGTTAAATACCTCTTGCCAAGGAAGTGCAGTGATTTTTTCCCATTGTTCCATTAAATCGAGTTCCCAACCTGACATCGTTCGAATTAGTGGTCCGGAACTCTAATTCAAGTAGTCCTTGTGAATTCCGCAGTGGCGGTGCACCGCTCGCTTAATGAATTATCCGGATTTTTGAGCAGTGTCGACTCTTTCGTACGATGTCAGTATATATCACGTCAATTAAAAGGTGACTTTAATTTTCCAACGCAGCACATGGCGCACCATACATAAGCATGATCGCATGTATGCCATTGTAAAAGGGTACCTGTTATGTATATGCCTACGTGTATGTGTAGGGGGAATTATTTTTATAATTATTTATACCATACGCCTTGACCTTTTCATTTAACGCGAGATGCGGTAAGATCGGTGTGCGCGTCGCTACATATTCCCATATCGAAGCCTGACTTGGGTAAGCTTTTCTGTAGCGTGGGCGAAAGCAGCAGTCGCCTGTGTTTATCATCGTAAAAATTTCGAGTTAATACAGCCGTAGCCAATGCGCAGTCAGGGTACCGGAAATTCGAGCACTTCAACAGCTCTAGAAAATCCACATCTCCTTGGGAGTTGTGGATCGATCCTATTCGTGATTTTATCAAGAGAAAATCTCTGTTCAAAGTTAGTCTCTTTCGTTACCACGGTTGAGAGAAAAGAAACATTCTATTCGAGCAGCTCATCTGCTTTAAATGGCAACACGGGAAAAATGTTCATTTCTTAATTGGATCGAGCAAGTTACATAGCGGCTGGCCCGGTAAACGAGCGGCGAAACGGTAGGGGCGTAAATATCTGACAGGAGTGTCAGACCACACGGACCAACCCCTTTTCGACCCGCTTCTAACCGAGTATCCGGGGGTTGTAATTAGCTTTCGGATAGCGGCGGACGGAAGTTTTTCGCTAGACTTATCAAAACTCGTTAAGCTCCTTTAAGCCGGAGTTTCTACGTGCTATCGTTCGAGCACTGTTGTGATTCACAACAGATCTGCCTCTTTTGGCCTCGCCGGGCCTTTTTCCCTCTCGGCCGCCTGTTTCCGTTGCCCTCGTCCTCCCACCCAAGTTATCGGATTCGATGAAATCATGCTTGCTAGGACATCGCTAACCTCAACATAAATAGTATGCTTGTGAAATAAAATGTCAACGAGGAGGCGAAGTAACTGCGTTTGCTTGATATTCACGCGTAAAATAGGTATAGGGGAGTGGCGAAAAATGATTATGCTTCACCTTGTACTTCTTCCGCCTGGCTATATTCACCAGCCATCCGGCATAGGTTCTAGTCCGCTCTCTTCGTCGCTATTGATCCATTACGGGAACGCTCTATCTATGCACAAACTAACTTTTTCCACGACGTATCAAACTTCGATGATTCAAACGATCCTTATTTTGTACCCAACTCTTTTTCTCCACTTTTCTCACCAGACATTGCAAAATACCATGTTTTTAGGTGGAGTATCGGCGAGCTATAGGCGAGGAGTTCTCGCTTTTATTTTGCCAGGCGCGCGTCCTCTGTCAAAGGAAGTATTTTCCTGTTTATCGGGTAATTGATTAAGCGGCAATTTGTCAACGCGTATCTCGCCCGGCTAGATACGAGCGCCGTCGCGCGCTTTGTCTGCCGATCGTATAAACGCGCCGTTGAGATACTGGCACGATGATACATGTATGGTCGATGACTACGATAATGTGTATACAAACAGGGATACCGATGGCAGTGTTCACGATTGCGTCCGCTTTCATGTGAAATAACGTGACGAAGTGTATTCGGGACATCGACGATATAATTTAATGGCGCGAACGAAATTTAATGGAAAGCTCGATCGTGAAATATATTCTCTCATATCGGTCTATTTACGAATTTCCATAGTATCTTCCTGATTCTATTCTTCTTTGCGTTTTTTTTCCAACGAATTACGTATCTTCGAATACAGTACATTGTTAACTTGTCATTCATATACATTAAAAGACTGACATTGTAACCCAGCACCATAAATTCGTGGCTCAAAAGCACTTTCACCAATCGTTCGTGAAATTCGAACGGATTTTAACGTTTATTGTTTCAGCGGAGCGTATTTTTTATTGCAGTGTGCGAACTGTGAAGCTATTGCAAAGGCCTACACACGTGCGAGGACTGTGTTTGTAATTTTCTATCTGGCGAAAGCGCGTGAATCTGCATTGGCGAGTTGTAAAAATGAACTGTATACAAGATCTGTTTGGACGTGAGCGGCTGATGCGTGGCATGGACCGACTGCATGCTCGGTTTACTAGGTGCCACGTTACACGATGGTTAATGGTGCCTCTTACATTTGCCATCCACTGGCCTGTAATTCGAGCCAAGGGAAACTTGGGAGTAAATGGTAAATACAAAGACCTTTGCTTTTGCAACGCTGTCGGCCTCATTGATTGAGAATCGAATGTCTGCGCCCCTTTTGAAAGAAGAACTTCGTTCAGTCTTCCTTAGCGCGGTACAACTGAAAGAAAGTGGTAGACGGATTGAGCAGTGAGAGTTTTAAATTCCAGCAATCAGTGGGGGAATTAGGGACATCGTTCTGCATAGGTCGTTAAAGATATTCAATGTAAAAGGGAGAAGGAGAAGGGTCGAGGTTATTTGTAGCTCAATTACCCGAACCGCAATCCCGCACTTTCAGACTTAATCTCAACTTATCTGACGGCTCTTATATTTTAATGGGCGACTTTAGCCTGCGATTTTTTTGGCCAAGGGTCCAATTGACTCCGCAGTATACCATCATTACACTCTGCAGTGCGATCACTGATATATATGTATATTTTTCAAATAACGTTCCTCTTAAAGAAAGAATTCACATTGGTGCGAGGCCTCTACGAAGAATTGTATTCGAACTCCAACTTGGTCCGAGTCGAGCGCGATTACTTCATGATTTCCGGCTCACACGATGACGCACGGGAACTGATTTGTAGTTCGGGCGGTGTGCGACAGCATCCTGCATATTAATACGACGAATAATTAGCCTGAAATTATTCTTTCAAACTCTCACATTAATTTCTTCTTTTTTTTCTGGTGCATCGGGTGTAAGTTATCCTTAAGTTTTCCACGCGAGAGGAATCATTGATTTCGCTATTGTCGGTACTCGTCTACTTTAGTCCCATGATCTTTGGCGCGTGATATTGAGAGCGAGCTGTGTTCCTTCGACATTATTTTCCTCGTCGATCGCGCTGTATTGGGCCTTGAATCTTTCACCGCTTTATTCAGTAAACACACGAGGATTATTGGTTAATGATCCGTTATGCCTCTCAAAAATAGCCATGCTTCCCACCGATAAATTTCTGTAGAGTTCTCAACAACGCGTCGGCGTTCCCATGAGCCCAACGCTCGCCCACACTGAACTTGGGAAACTATTGTTTCTAGTTTCTCTTTCTATGGCGCAGATACGTCAGAAAGTTTATATTTCTCGTCGTCTGTCCTATTAATTGTTTATGAGTGTCGTGGCAAATAATGCGACGCGCGGTAAGCCGTCAGGGCCAACATCGATACACTCGTTCCCCGGTTTCCTTTCACTAAGATTTCAAAGGGTTCTCGATATAGTTAACGTTCGTGATACCCTCCTCGAGGTAATAGTAGTTGCCCACTCAGTCGGACATTCTAGCCCAAAGATATTTCGATGTTTCTACATTTCTAGGCTCGTTTTAAGTGTTTCTCTCGAACGAGAACAACTGGAAAGTTCTCGGGGAATTTGTGCCGGTTCTCACTCTCAGTCTGGTTTGTCCCACTTGGAAAGAGGTTGAGTTGGCGAAATCGAGAAACCATTTCCACAAATGCTTTTCATAATTCTCGTCGGCGAACATCCCTGTCAGAGGTCTCCCGGTGAGCTTGCGGAGCATTAAAGTAAATTGCACATGAAGGAAGGACGATTTCATTCGAAGATTATCGGGGTATTGATGTTTAGCGAGTGCGCAGGGACTTTTGAAAAGCTTGGCTCGGATTTCCAGTCACGCGACGGTGCTGCGAATCGATAGCAGAATCCGGCAGCGCCCTGCTGGCTAGAATTGCAGTCGAAGCTTCGACTCCCGCCGTAGAAAGCCACATCCAGGGCAGATAATGCAGGTTGCTGCAACGGTAACTCTCGCAAGCTCTCTCGCACGTCGGTGACAATGTCTGTACTACGTACACTGGGCTTGCAGTAGATGGAGTCCAGGGTACTGGCTGGTTCATTTTGCTTATAAGGTAAGTAGAATAAGCCAGCTAGTACAGCGCAGTCCATTATTGCTGGCTTGTACATTTCAGCCAATTACTTTGTCCATCTTGGTAAGCTATTGTTTTAGGATAATATTTTTTTTCAGTAATTTAAATGTAACAGCAACACTTTCTAAATAAAGTCTTTTTAGTAAATTAAAGTTGACGTATTACAAAGTACGACAATTGTCAAAAGTTGGCAAGATCTCTTTGTCATTACTCTTGTTTTTCATATAGTTCGCACGTATATTCTCGAAATCTGCACTGTATTCCGTGAAACAGCAGGGAAATAGGGAAGAAGGGGGAATGTTGGCACGCGCTTGCCCTGCCCCAGCGGGCGAAATTCAATCAATGTTGAAAAATATTGCTCATCCGGAAGGACGTCAAAACATATTTTCCCGCATTGCGTGCTTGAATTTTCATTAAATTCCTGGTCCGCGACTGCTCACTGTTTTTTTTTCCTGACATGTCAGATTTAAAGGGTCCTTTTTATTTTGTCCACTTTTTGCGATAATTAATCCTCACGGATTCCTCGAGCTCGATATTGAATTTTGCATTAATTAATTCCCGGGAATATCTCTCTTGGCGGATACAATCGCTGCATTGCTGGGTATCCAGGCGCTGAGTGCATTATACTTTGAAATTGGGACAGTATGCCTGATTAAATGGGTTTCCTCGGATCAGCCGGAACAATTCTAACGAATGAATACATCGCCTGTTACGATTATTTCTCGTGCAACGAACGGAGTAGTCTAGGTTAGACCGAGAGGAGACGTGGAGAGGGGGGGTGGCATTTCATTTGGCTAGTTTGAATCGCGTCAGAGCTTTTTGATCTTGTCACGAAAGTTTGTTGTTAGCCTTTCTAATCTTGATGCCATTCTCTATCCTGATTGTTGTATCTCGTACAGGGAATTTCATGTGTGCCGGGCTAGTCATTCATATTGAGATATGAAATGAGAAAGAAAACATTGGACATGAAGGTACAGACTGGCGTGTCCAACGAAGCATTACCGGTTAAGGGGGTTGTTTATAGATGGTCGAAGTCGACCCGCTTTATTTATAGCAAGGCCTTGAGCATTCCCGTTCCTTCGCTCTCGACGGGAGGCACACTTGCATCGAACTATACCTGCGGGCCTCGCAGCCCTTCCGCGGTCGGCTGGTGCCATTTATTTTTATGCCAAGCCGCGATCATTTGCATAATAGGAAAATCGATGGCAAGCTACAGTCGATATCTCCGACGAGAAAATACCTCTATCTGAGATCTCTCCTTAGCGCTCGTTTGAGAAATATGATTGCGTTAGGAAAGCGTGTACCAACATATCTCCGGCTTTTGATCACCAAATTAATCATCGAGTCAAATACTTTGCATAGCGGCTGGTTATCGTATCGTAATTTGTTAAGTACTCACAGGCACAACGGCGGAAACTGGTAGCGATGAGGGTTAAGGCCACGCACATCGCACCAGTTTAACCCTCACCCTTACAGCGATTCGCCGGGCTTCCTT
This sequence comes from Ectemnius cavifrons, assembly GCA_964023945.1. Classification (NCBI taxonomy): domain Eukaryota; kingdom Metazoa; phylum Arthropoda; class Insecta; order Hymenoptera; family Crabronidae; genus Ectemnius; species Ectemnius cavifrons. The sequence goes on along the minus strand of OZ030384.1, from coordinate 8,088,645 downwards.
TTAGCAAGCATATATCCGGTACGATGGAAGTTTCCGATTGCGCAGGAGCAACCCTACTCCTCGCACTTATACTTCCGCCAAGCTAGCGATATCAGCCCCTTTGCAAGCCGAGAGCGGCTTCTGTTTCCATTCGGCGAGATTAGCGCTACACCCTCGACTCTTCATTCCCAACGAGCCGGCAGCGACAAAAGTCACAGCCCCGATTAGACGCAAACTTCTCGCCCTCTTTCCTGATAAGAACTTGCCTCTTTAATGCCACCATTATTCGGATAGCAAACGGCTGATGATATAACGAGCGCGAAGTATGATGTATCGAAAGAGTTTTCAAGGATCAAGTTGATAGTCTAATATGGTTAGGGGAGCACTGAATCCTAGGATTTTCCCATTGGCAAATATTATCAAATTGCTGGTAAATCTTCTTGTATGCAATTAGTGATTTCTTGGCATACACACTGTTCTATCGAATGATTAGAAATGGCTTGTCCACTCGCACTGGCAAATGCTAAATGAATGTGCCTGATGGATTCAAGGTTTGTCGAGTAGAGTAGAAGCATTATGTTCGAGCCACTTATTCACGATCAATTCGCTAATGAAGTGGCTAGCCATGTCCCACGTCGAGCCAAGCGCATTCCAATCAGACTGATCCAACATTAACCAGTGGGATTAGAGACAGCCTTCCGTTTGGTTTAATAAATCAAGCGGACTCTTGAAGGTGTGAAGTAACAAACAGAATTCTCTGACAGTCAGATTCTAATATTGGCGTGGAGGGATTTTTATTCTTAAGAATCCGTCTGAGTGAAACCTAAGAGGCTTCTTAACATAGAAATATAATTCGATTAGATAGAATACCTGATCCTCTTGCATTCTAATCATGTAGAAGTATTCCGTCTTCGCATCTCTTCTCATACACTCATTCCCCATGGTCGCACTTCCTGCCCGCATTGCGTCGCACTGCCATCACGCCGGCGCCTTGCATTGACTTGGTCTGATTCGCGGCTTCCCTTCTATCCTTTTCTACTTTTATCTACGAATATTCAACCTCTTGAAAAAAGACTGACTGAAGAATGAGATTTCTATTCTCGGTGAATTTCTTTATATTCACAGCAGACTGGTTAGTTGAATACTGTTCACTAAAGGTGAAAGCTTCACCTGTCCGTGTATAATCGTAGCTAATTTTGAAAATCGAGCCAGCCGGTGGGATACAAATGTTTGTTTCCTCGTGTTTCGCTGTTAGTCCGCGCAGCCTGTGAATACGATCCTGGTGTGGTTGCATGCTTTGCCGGGGCTCTCGTTGATGAGCAAAGTTGTCGAAATACAACTCTTGACCTTAGGTCGAGCTAAACACGCTCTAAATGCTCTGTGTGTGCCTGGAGGTGATGTTACAATTATACCAGGCGCACGATGTAGTACGGGCTTTGCATTCTGCGGTGATCCCGAAATAAAACGGTACACACTATGCTGTGGACCCTTTGAATCGAGCTGTGCGAGATATTACTCGAACCACACACAGAGACGGACGATGTGAATCGTCAATGTTGACTTGTTAAAGTTTACCCACCCAGTGAAGCTTTTCCCCGACTCTCTCTCTCTCTCTCTCTCTCTTTCTCTCTCTGCATCCGCTTATCTTGTATTCATACGCCTGTGAGAGTGAGGGCATCGAATAACTAGAGTTTGTAATAATTCAGTCGTGTAAAAACTCCCTCGCATCACTATCGATTTGCCTAACCATTTTTTTATTCTGCGTACGTACTACAGAGTTGATGGAGCGTAAACTAGCATTGTAAAATGTACAAGTTTCAAAAGCTTTTACGCAGTTTCGGCAGGCTTAAATTTTCCGCACCAATTAAATATCAATGGAGTAAAAGCACGAACGGCATAAGCCGTTAATGAGAGGCGGGCACAACTCATTCATTTCAAATGTTTGGTTCACTAAAAAAGTCAAAAAGAGACAGACTTTATAAAATCCTGCTATAAAGACTTTATTCAGAGCCAGCACTGTTCACATACGCGATGTTCCATCTCATTAATGGAATTCTCTCTGGAAACATTATAATGCGGAAATCCGTTGGAGTAGGTCGCTCCTCAAGTTGTAGAAAGTCCCAGCACCCGGGGCAATCCATGTCTTCGTTCGAAGGGAGCTTTACTCTTTCCACTTGTGAGGGTGCTCCACTGCACTTTCATAAGCACCCTGGAACCTGGCAGAATCTTCGATCGAGAAATCCAGGAGTTTCTGATTGAAATGTCGTCCTTATAGATCGCAATAACAAGGTTCCTTTGGAGAGATTGAAATCTCTCAGTTTACTTTGTATGTAGATTTTATTTAGTTTTGTTTTGTCCATCTCTTTCTTACTCTAGTTTTTCTTGACTGTAATCGTTCCTCTACTCTTTCCTTTTAGTAGAAAAAAATAAAACCCTCGTATCTCCTTCTTGCCACTCCTCCGGCGTATTCCATCGGGTCTTCAATACACCATGCTTTTCCCTAGGGAGTCCAGGTAACACGTTCGTACACCGACACCCAACCACCAGTTCCTCGGGGTTCTTTTCCTTTTAACTGGAAAAATTGAAAGGAGCTCCGTTGGAACAAAAATGGAGCAGTATCCGGGTCACGTGAAAATGATTTCTACGATGAGTTTCTTCATCGCCTTACGCGCGCTTCCCAAGGTTCTTTCAGCTCGATGCTTTATTCAATTAAGGACGCAGTTAACAAGGTACTAGTGGGCGAGGCAGAGATAACCCCATAGATTTTCTCGCCACTTTATAAACTGTCCAGGAGGTTCTGCACGCCACACTGACTGTGATAATACGATGATTCATCCAATGCATTTTAACCTTTCGATCCCTGGCACATCTCACATATTATAGAAAAGATCATAAACTTTTATTAGCAAATTCAATTATTGTCAGGTTATTTTTATCAGAAGAACAGCGATGATTTTCAGAAATAAACCTTTGTTCAAGTGGTATCCGGTATAAGGTTTCAAAGGAATTCGATAGGTCCTTTCATGCTGTTCCAACTCTCTCGTTTGAGCGTTGAGCTTCGCGGCAATTAAAGGTAGTAATGGCACAAAGCCGATAGAAGTGGTACGCTCGTATTATATCTGTTGGTTCTTCCGATCCCAGGCTATTTCAACCCTGAGACTGTTCGCCGCCAGATATTACCGAGTTAAAAGTTAAAAGGGCGCTCGATGCTAATGCAAGAAGGTATACTACTATCGGATGGAACCTGTAGCTTCGTGCTTCCTTTTCTTTCGGAATACGGCTTTCCAGGACTTGGCATTTTTTGGCTCTTGGGCCAAAGGTGGCCTGAAAAGCGAGAAGGCGAGGTCGAAGTGAAATGAAAAGGCGAGGTCGAGGCGAGCAATAGGCAGATTTGCGAGACGCTCTTTCTTGCACGCGAGCTTTCTACAAAGTACCTCAGCTATTGATGGCCGAGAAAGTTAAAGGAAAGCTCGTACGCGCGTTCGCTCATTATCTCCTTAATCATTCATCCATATTTCCCGGTACACTTTCCAACATAATCACAACCTCCTTCACCTCGTCTACCGATTACATCGGTACAAGTATGTACCTGCACTCCCACCATTATTCGAAGTACTTGAGTTTTTCATGTGCCACGATAGCAGCACTATGCATTGCCCGACGTTTCTGGTTTCTCTCGAGTCTGAAACATCGGTCGATTCGCTCGGCCCCCATTAGCAGCAGCGAGGCAAGAAACACGCCGGACAAGGAGAAACTTTATTTGGGCCACATGACGTACGCTCGAATGTTAAACACGTCATCCAAATGCCGGGGGAAAAAAACAAAACAAAAAAACCTCGCGTCTGTCCGGCCATGTGAAATCCAGCGACCACTTGTGTGCGTTTCTTGCTTTTGTTATTCCTTCATCCAAGTTTCTTTTGAAAGCACACTCACAATCGCTGCAAATACATAAGTCTTTCAGCTGCCAGACAGGACTTTAGCGTCTAGGATTTTCTTGATCCGCAAGAAAAAGCTTACACAAAAATGCCATTATCCTCGAGTATTTTACTACGCTCCGCCGACATAATCGTCCACCGCTCGAATAATCAAGCACTCGGTGCTAGTGCCCTGCGGACTGGACTCATTTCCACAAATCTCCAGCGTAGAAGCTGAAGTAACGAGATTGCTTGGAAAACTCAGCACCGAGGGCAAGCAGAGCAACCAATAGTGAACAAGAATAATACTCTTCGGTATGCCTGTTCGAGTGGGGAAAGGTTGACCGAGCGGGAGCATATTTCTCAATCGCTCGTACAAGTCGAATAAAAGACACTTTAATCCTAGCTCGCGAAGGAAGCGGCAGGTGTTCGCGGCGTATAACCCGCAGGAGAACTCGTGTTAGAATGTTGGAGATGGAGAGAGAAAGAGGTTCAATCAAGAAGATGAATTCCTCTATTGGGACTTTGGTTGGTAGATGTGGCTGCTTCGCGGGTACACTTGCAACCGGTAATACTGATATTCGCTCACTTCAGTAGTAAAATTGCGTGAGAAACTCTACCACCGAAAGCTCCATAAATCACCATACTAGAGTTATTCCGGCCAAGTCGACAAAGTATTAGGAGGAATAGTGTGACTATGTACGATTTATTTCAAGGCAATTTACTCTATTCTCGGTGTTGGTTGGACGTCATTCTTTGCTCATCACTATGAAATTAATACTTCCTATTTGACGTTTTACTCGATTACCGTGCCACGTCCAAGCATTTTCCACCTGTCTTTCTCGCACTTTCTTTCACTCGATCTTCTGGCAGAAACACCGGCTTCCTAGTTTTTTCCCCTTTTTTCTTGGCTGGTGGCGAGAACGTCGTCTATTATCGCCGTCGTGCCGTGAAAGCACGATCATACGTCATTACCCAAGACAGGCCGCGATGTTTAGCACTTTTTTTTCGGACCACCTCCTGTCGCAAGCAGCAACAGTAATGTACCTTTCGCCATTCCTAATCGTTTCGTGTTCATTTCCCCCGACAAACTGAGCTTATTTATTTTATGTACATCTTTGCGAAATTTGTCTGCAAATGGCTCGATTGTTAGAAGAGTGATCGGGCCTGATCTACCGTCGACTCGCAACGAATTACTCCCAATTAGAATTAATGGAAATACCATTCCAATCTGTTTCCGCGTGACAGTTTGTACCAACGATTTTTCGACTCGTGATTACCGATTCTCTGGTCTGCACGCTTTATTCTCGTTAGCAGGTTCATTCGATTAACCGATATCGTTGCATCTCGTGGCCCGTGATTTTCATCGAGCTTTCCTCACTGGTGTACACGTGTGATTTTCAGCCACCGAGTACCGAATCGTGCCTGTCGCTTTATCGTTATTTCAGTCAAATTGTAGAGCAGGGGATTTCTGCATACCGATAATGGCATTAGCCGGACAGCCAGGCCACCCGGAATATGAAGCGCGCTCGGTCCGGAAAGCGAGCACTCGTTCTGTCATTGTGTCGTCCACTCGCTCGGCCGTCACCAATGGCTCCGCTCCATTTTTATAAAGGGTTGCCGGCTTCTCTCCCAACCGAAAGAACTTTATTGAATTTAAATGCGTTCATTTATATGTTAATTGCGCGGAATTTCAGTGTGACGGCCGTGAGCGGCGGCCAGCGTATCTCTTGAGTCAGCTGCGATCGCGTCCCGTTTGATCGTTGAATCCGATTAAGAACTCGTCCGATCCTAATTAAACATGCATAGTTTCTCATCAAAACTGTCACCAAAATCCTTATTACTCAGAGAGAGAGAGAGAGAGAGGAATCTCACGGCAGAGAATTTCCAGTTAAATTGTAAGGGGGAGTTTCATGGAGATGAGCTGGGGAATTGACGGAAGACAAATAGGTGTCGTGCCTGCCAGCTATTAAATATCCATTCGTGACGTTTGACATCGCATCTGTCTACGCGTGACAGATTAATCCTCTGCCGAATACTGCGATGCATCCTGTAAGACGCCTTAATACCTGAATCCCATTAGTCGCGACTGCGTTTAATCCAAAACGCAGCGTAATTTCTGTACAATCCTGTATGCCTGGCTAACGCGTCTCCCGATAGTCGATGAACCCAGACAATTGTGGTTTCATTGTGAAACTAGATCTGTTCCCTATAAACTCATTGAAGCTTCCTCTCCTTGATTAACATATTTACAGATGAATATTGTCGAACAATACATGTCTGTGTTACAAAATGAGGCCACAATTCAGTCAGGAACCTGTTTTTCAAGCTGAATCTACTTCTGCTGACTCAGATGTCATTATCAGGCCAATCATAATTTCAGTCCTTTTGCTTTTACTCCCCTCTCGCAGTTGAATGGTGACCTGGAGGGAGTGCTTTTTCCCCGGTGCTTTGATTACTTTTCACTTGGTCCGCCAAGTGTGTACCGGCTAACTAACTGTTTCATAACAGTGTTCGACAGGGACATTTAGAAGCCGTCTTCTTTCATTAAAAATAAGTCCTCCGATTGGAAAGCATCCCCTGCCAAGAGACCCTTTACACAACTTTTAAAGTACTTTTATTTCATTGCCCTCTCACTGATACAAGATAGAAGTAGATCGTCCTCGGCAGCTGCTTTGGTCTACGGTCCAGCCAGCTTTCCAAGTGGACGATTACAATCGTAGAATCTCGAATGGTCCAAGCCCATTTTCACGCTCCCAGAAACCCTTGCGATCTCCCACTCTTCTTAAGCGATTTCTCCGCCCACCATCCGAAGACGAATGGCTATTCTCCCGCCGATGGTAGCTCAACTCGCAGCTGATTCGCCAACTCGGATTTAAGTCCCTTGCCATCCGTTCCTCATCACATTAATCATTCGGTCACACTGACTACTTAGAATTCTTAGATTTCCAAGCACTTTTCCAACATTCGAATTTCCCTAGAATTTTTCGATTCCGTTCCACTTCGAATGATACCATAAGTTTCGAGGAGTAAGAGAAACGTATGTTACCAGAGGGCCAAGTGAATTGATTGCACCTGTCCCGGTAATAATTCGGTGGCTCCGAGTGTCGCCGGCGTCCGCCGGTCCACTCGCACACCAAGGGTGCTAACTGAATCCTAGCATAAATTACTCATCGTTACTAATTAAGCAATTATCGGAGAAAGTAAGGATAATTTGTCACTGGTCTCGTGGTGCGCCGGCCCCACAGTTAGCTTTCCCGCCCGCTGTCGAAATCGATTTCGGACTTTAATTAACGAAGCTAATTTAAACTTGTCTACGATTGGGTTCCTACCAGAACCTTTACTCGCCTTCGATTCCTCCTCATGTTAGCCTTACCTAAACCCTGCATGCCTTTCATGGCTTTTCATTAGAAACAAGCCAGCCTACTATTCTCCTTTCCTACATCCTTAATAAGGCTAAGATATGTGTCGCAAATTGCGCTCTACTCACTTCAAAAGCTCGGAGTGTAATGTTAATGTTAATGCATTTGTACTAAGACAGTTCTCTTTATTATTCTTTGCGAGTGTCGAACTTTCTAAGCCACTTTAATTCTAGAATTAAAGATGAGTAAGAACTGAAAGTTAGATATCTTAATAATTTGTATAAACCAGCGACTCGAGAATTCAAAGATTTCTTCTTCGAGGTGAGTCTAAATATAGATGGTACATCCATCAATAGCACTGATATCCAGTCAAATTGGTCTTGGTTGAGTTAAATCCCCGGCGGAATTCATTTACGTCGTCGTCGACGAGATGTAAGCCAGCAGCCAGCACTCGGGGAAGCTCGCGGAGATGGAATAAAATCGTGGGTGACTGATAAGTGGGACAAAAGCCATTCGACGAGATTGTGAAGCGAGTAATTCAACGATACCATTCTCCGCGTATCTTTTCGAGGATTCTGCTTCTGTCAGTGCGGGATTATAGGATCTCCCAGCTTCCTAGATTTCGATGACGAACCTTGAGAACGACCTAAAGCAGAGAAAATGAGAAACCTGTTGGTTGAACGCGGCAGGCATTTCTTCTTCTAAGAAAATAGAACTCTGCAGTCTTTATTGACTTTGGTACTTCTATGTATATTTCGAGTTCATTCTTCCCAGGAATTTCTTTACTTATTCTCACTGTTTTCGACATCTTTCACTCTATTTTCTATATATTATACATATAGATTAGTTTTCACATACATATAAATGAACTTAGCAAGGTGAAACATCAGTTACTGTAAATGACAGCGGTAAGTAGAAGAGGTCGCTCACTTGTCAGACGTGTGCGGTGGGAATGCGGCACGATGCACGCTCTGATACCTGTCCGCGTATCTCTAGGATATTTACGCACCGTCAGAATATCGCAGAATATTCCAGTGTTTCTATTAGTTGCTTGTATCTACGAATAACCTAATTCAGAGTGAAATATACTGCGTTAAATTTCGACGTGCGGTGTGGAGAGAATTGGACGTTGCCGTTCGTTCCTTTCTCGATGGCGGACACATTTGGCGGAACGATCGTTGCATTCTACGAAGGATCTCGATGAGAGCCAGTCAGAACACTTTGCGGCGAGTACGATGGGAGCATCGCCAGAGGAAGAAGAGCTGGACGTTCTCTGAAAAGGAGTAGCGCATTTGGCCCTCTTTCTCTACGTTGAACCACAACCTCCTGTCATTTGGCCGCCAGTTTCCTCCCTCATGCTCTCTCTCTCTCTCTTTCTCTCTCGCTTTCCCGGGGGCTACAAAAATTTCCGTGGTAAAACTCGTTGGCGCTAACTCAGACTCTCTCTCTCTTTCTTGCTCTCTATCCTTATCCTTTCTCTTTAAGCCAGGTCTCCTTTGTTCCTTGCGCTCGTTCCGTTTAATTGTCAAAGTGGACACGAGCTCGAGGGCACTTCGGGCGGAGTCTTCTCTTCGTTCCTTGCGCCGAGCATCGCCCGACGCCGCACGAGTGTTCCCGGCTCGCCCTGTTCCGCCAAGTCACGATGAGAGATTCCTGCGATAAAAATTGCACGCCTGCCACGTCGACGACCACCCTGCTTGCGCATTTCCGGCTCTCCACTCATCGTGAGCCGACCATCCTGTGTGCTGACACTCACTGGGGGGATTGAATTTATGCCTCCTTTATGTCGATAACTTGATCTCTGATCACTATCACTAACGGCTAATATTATCGATTTATTGACACTGAAAGTCGAACCTCCAACTCAGAGAGAACGAACCATTTTTCAATTACTTTTCACTGACCGTTCTGTTTTTGTTACCGTGCACTATCTTTGACTCTGTCCAGTTTCTTCTGGGAAGTCGAGAGTGGTCGTGGCGAGAAAAACCCGTGACATACGACGGGCCAACAATGGCTTGGAAACTCAGGAGCTGGGAAGTCTTAAATGAAACGGCGATGGTCGGAAGTAGAGCGAGAGAGCATGGCATCTCGCTAAATTAGCGAGCACTCCGGCTATGCCGAGGAATAGCGAAAGTGACCTCGTCCAGAGAGGGTTGTCAACTATAACGGCACCGGGACAAGCTCGCATTCACAGTTGAATTACACTCGAGGCAAAGCTGGACCACAGTTTCGCGACACATCTCTTCTAACTCCTAGCTTTTTATCTTCAACGACAATTGCATCCACCGTTCTCCAATCTTCTTAAAGTGCACACCTCTTTTCTCTCCTGTCTATTAAACGCTCCAACACCTGATCTTGGAATTATCGAGAAAATAGAATCTTGTCGACATTCAATTTTTATTTATTGATTAAGATCTGATGAGGCCACTTTAGCTGTTTCATTCTCTCTCTCTCTCTGCACCCGATAGAATTAAGTGAATGATAGTGTCGGTGGAGGAATGTTGGGCTTGGTGAAAAAGCGTTCACCACCGCTATCTCCTCCCTCGGGCATTTAATGGGCAAATTGCGCATATGTATGTGAGTATGTATGCGCGCATCTTCCTTGTGGAAGCTAGCGTGATAGGGTACGGTATTCCCATTTAACGATCGAGCTCCATCCAACCAGATAAGCTGGTAAATAACGCTTACAACGATTAGGAGCCCGATAACTCCTGGTGTCGACGAATGTCGGTTAATCGTCTTCGAAATCGATGTAACTCACTTGTGGATTCCTCGCGAGGGATTATGCTTTCAATACACCCGTTTTAATCCTAGTATCATTGTTTAGAATGGGAGTTTTGTATTGTAACGAAGAAATCAATAAGTAAAAATATCAGACACAGGTTCGTATTAATATTCAACAAATATCCAAACAACTTGTCTTTATTTTCACTTCTAGTTCATTGTATAGTAACATCTGGCAGTATCCTTAACTTGCACCATTTCATTCTGTTTCAGGCGAGCAGCTCGTAACACAACGCATTCCGGCATGTCTCCAACGGTGAGTTTCCAGTCTCTCTCTCTCTATCTCTACTCAATTGACACGCCTATCCAACTCTGTAACGGCACTATTACACGCGAGCACAGTCCTCGACATTTCTAGGCGTCATATTACACGGGACGCGTACAGTTACTCGAGAGAATTTCCTCATAATTAGCACGTACGCGTGTCCGGTGAAAATAAATCCTGACACGCGTGACAGACAGAGAAGGGTGGGGAAATGTTGCCAAATGACGGTAATGACGCGGTCATGGCGAGAGCATATCTCTCGTCATCAGTGTCCGCTTGAATGCCAGTACCGCAATGTGCCATATTTTACGTGATATTTCAATTTCTCCACCCGAAATACGCCCTGTCATACTTTTTGATCGGCGCGCATTCCCCTTTGTTACTTGCCATTCCATTCATTCCCAATGTTTAGCGCATGCCTTTGCATAAACTAGCGAGAAACGTACTGAAGAATTGTTATCCGGAGTTGATAGTAAGAGCGGTGAGAGATATCGATGATGCACATAGCCAAAGGATAGAACGGAAGTTGATGCGCGGAGGAAAACACGCAGCACTTGGTGCAAGGAATGATTAATGCCCCTTGAATAACCTCCGTCGCCATCAGCCCTTACTTATCCAGATTCTGATATTCTTTCGGTCCGAAGGACTCCTTGAATATTTATGCTGATTGTATTCATATATTTGTTTACAATCTTAATTTTTTTTCTGCCCCGATATCAAATGAATAATGCATGGGTGCTGGTATACATCGATAAAAAGGTCCAACTGCTTCTTCATCTCTATTGAACATCTCGGACGATGATGGAACTGAATCTTAAGTCTCTTGGCCTGCTACTCTCGATCTTTATACATATGTACTATGAACTATCTTCCAAGCAAATCTATACTGATTCCATCCTCATCCTTAGCTTTATTTCCTCACTGTTATAGAAAGCTACTATCGGCACTAGTTCTCTCCCTCTTTGCCTTCTAAAGTAATGGAAGTTGAAAGTCCGACCAATCAAGTGGACGGTTGTCGGGAAAAATTCGAGGTGGCTTTTTATTCTGTCAGTATCTGTCCGTTCGAGGAAGAGTTCGCGTCGTGAAGTCGAAGCGAGATATTGATTTCTAGCCGCCCTTCACTGAGGTGTGTCCGAAGCCCAAACGTTATAATAAATCGTCCGCTCCAACTGCTCGCTCTGCTGCGCCACTTCGCCTTTTTCTAGCATTTGGCGCAGCTCTCGCACTGCCAATTAAAAATCTGTCAGGAACGGTGCTCGCGACGAGTTGGGATTATTTTCAGGATCTCGCTCGACTGGAAACTAGCTTCGAAGTTAATCGATGGCAGCATGTCAGAATTGCTAAGGTACACGGTTAACGCGTACCTAAAAGTGAAGAAAGCTTTTAAAAAGACGAAAGAAAGGAGCTTTCCTCTATTGTGCGAACTTTGCTCACACGCTAGTGCACTTGCAATGCCGCTTATCGACGCCCGTCAAGTCTTTTATTCCCGTTGATATACAATGCTGAATCCGGCTCGCGTGGATGCTGCGCGAGTAATAAAAGAGCATATAATTTCATCTGGAAATCCAGTACAAATTCTCGATCGTGTTTTCCACTGTTATCACTTATTCCAAACAGAATGTCAAACATCATAAATCTCGAACGTAGCAGTGTTTAGCGCACCAGTACATCGGAGAGTTGAGCTATCAGGCTCTTTTTACTCTCGCTAAATTCCGGTGTCAGAGCATCCTCGTAATAGCCAAGATAAAGGAGAGGGGGGAGACGTCAGCCACCCTCTCTGCCTTCTTGCTATTCCCTTCTCGACTTGCTGGTTATACAGTCGAGAGGATCACGCTGGATCTCCGCATCGACCCGACATTTGCATAGTCCCATTTCGCAGCTAGGGCCCGTTCTCCAAGAAAATATCGTCTCAATTATCTTGTGTCCAGACTCCTTCGCTACATTGCTACCAGGAGCTACTTCTAACCCAAGCTCGCTCCTCCCAGCTGATGCGTGGTAGAACAGCTAAATGAGAGCATTGGGAGAAACAAGACAATGATAGGAACGACTGAAGAGAGTCAGCTTGAGAGGGAAAGTAGTAATAGAAATTCGATCCGTCGCGGATAAGCATCGTAAAGGTTACGCGCTGTCTCCATCGAGGCGTTGAGGTGACCCTTTGCCTTCGTCGTCGAGCGATCTCGTCTCGGCCTGTTTTTTCCCATTGTGCGAGAAAGCAGCGGCTGCTGTTCACTTTTCCCCGTCTTCTTGGCAGGGAAGCGCTCATTGTTGTCACGGCTTTTCCCGTAAGCTCCCGTGTAGGGCGTCCGATATCCATCCCCCAGACACGAGCACGTACGAGAGAGTGAGAGAGACTCCCGGCCAACACCCGCTCTCCTTTCCCAAGCTAAGCTATAATGCGCGCAATCTTTTCTCCGGTTGTGTACTGCGTGTGCCACCCTTTTTCTATCTTGCCTTTATGCCTCGGGCCACCCTTGGCATTCGGCCTTTCTTCTTCTTCTTACCAACCTGACGACCCAACCCTCACAGTACTCCCGACGGTGAACCCTACCCCAACCCTAACCCCAACCCCCACCTCTTCTCTCTCTATCCTGCTCTCCTAGGACTAACGCTCATCCTGCAAAGCATCGACTACCACCAGGCTAGAGAGGTCTCCAGGTGGGCGCAGATCGATACACCGCGACCCAGCTTTACCCGAGCGGGCTCGGGGAACAAGCCGCTGCTACTAGTTTCCCTGATGTACATACGCGCCCCTTCATTCCAGACTCGATCCCCAACCCCCAGGAAAGTTTCCCTGGTGTGTTGCGCTCTTCCACCTGCACCCTCGTTCACTTCCCCCACTACTAGCAGTAATTAGTGTTTCTTGCGCCGGGGTTATGTATGCCCGAGCGGTGTACACTTTCTTCGCTCGGCGCCGAAGCCACCCCTTCTTTCCCTCGCGCTTTGGACTCGTCGATCATTGCCACTCGTTCGCCACACTAATGAAGCTATTGGGAAATGCGAGGGATTGACCGAGGAAAGAAGCGAGTGATTGGAAAGCCTTTTAAAGTGTCGTTATTATATCTTTTCCTGGAGCTTATTCGATTTGGTGTTCTAGATAGCCCGGGCTCGTGTGGATTATGGGATAGTTGAAGGAAATTAATGCCTCGCTCGCCATCGTTCTTCGCTATAGCTTAATAGCTTGAGCACCCGTATCACGTTAGCAATACCTGGTTATTATGCTTCTTTTGCCTTTTCATATTAGCACTTAAGCATAGCTAACTTTTTAGTGAGCGATATACGTATACGTACAATCTTTCGGCGATTAAGCCAGTGAACCCGGCAGTAACGTCGCTCTTCTGATCGATATCTTGACCTGCATACACGTTTTCAGTTACCGTTTCAAGCAGAACGCGAGCTCAGTGAACTTTGCTGCACTGGTAATATCAGCCTTGCCGTGCTTTCTTTCACCAGTGCGACGCATTTTCGAAGCACCTCGCAAAAGAATCCGATGATATTACCAGAGGAAATTTCTCGTAAGTTTTTCCCACCGGCGGCGTTGGTGTGCTGAGAAATTCCTTCAAGAATTCCCAGCATTCGCCTCTTCCCTTGCTGAATGTAAAGCTTTATTTGAGGCAGCATGTGGTGATTCCGTTGGACGGATCACGTAGCCAGGACTTCTTCGCTGGAATCTCTATGGCCCAGGCACAAGAGGAATCGCTTTCACGGGAATCTACAGCTTCGTGCAAAATCGTACCATCACCCTACGTGTTGGATAGGTTAGGTGAAAAGCGTATTCGAAAATCTCTATTGATGATTGGATCGATCAAAGTTCTATTGACGAATACGTTCGATCGTGTATGATTATTATTAAAATAATAAATAATAGATTTCTAAGGGAATGCAGTAGTTCGAGTCAATGAGTGGTCAGACTGGCTGACTAGAGTGCGTATGCTTTACTGCTCGAATTTTTTCATTTCCAAGGGCTAATTCAGTACCAACCTGACAAACGAGACACTACTTCAGGATTTCAATAGTGAAGCTCACTTTCCATGGGCTGCAAATTTTTCGGGGGCTCCGAAATTTAATTAAAAGTCAGGATGGCTATCCAAGCCAGGGTAGTAGCGGGCGATGCAACCGAGCTCGAGAAAGATCGCGACCGTATTCGGTAAATACGATTAATTACTGCTGCCCTAATTTCTGTCGACGCGGCAAGGCTACGGGAGAGTTATTCGTTCCCGCTATCCTCGCAACCTTTTCGACAAATGCTATTATTCATTTTCGCTGCCATTTTCTGCCATTAAATATTAGAATTAACACGCTCTGTGAAAGCATTACACATTGACTCACTATGAACTGTACATTCGACCATTATTTTCTTCCTTATGGAATGGTAAAATCAGTAATATGAAAAAGTATTTTCTCAGCGCAATGATAAAATAACAAACATGTGAAAATGAAATTCAATTCTACGAGATGAAGTACCGAATTGACAAACAGCGAATGGTCTTATTCGTCATCATTGCTATGCACGATTTCGTCAGTTGAATTTAGAGTTGCAACTGACGAATACCATCCGATCCAGTTGGAAATCGGATTACAGAAATTCTGGTCCGAGCACTCCATGACCCAATTACTGACTCCCGCAAGTTTCAGCGCTACATGTTCCTAGTATTATAACAAGCCAAACCAGAAGTTCTACGCTGAGTACTACTCCATTTATTTTGCTGGTGATGCTCGTTTTATTCTTTTCTCTCTCACTCGGAATTAACACCTGCTCCATTCGCAGAAGAGTATTACGTGCTTTGTGTTGAGCATAGTGCGCCAATCTTCGCCACCCGGTAAGTTTATGCTTCTTAGACAGGCTGTGGCTGCGCACGGAAAGCAGCAGAATCGAGATTGCTGGTTTTACTGCTGGACCGTTTTACACCTCTGGTTGGGCGAACGCTTTAATATCAGGCAGCTGTTCGAATCGCATTTTGTGCCCGATTGTCTCGAATGTCGCGCAATCTCTGATGCTCGCCTTTAAAATTGTCCAAACTCGCAAATAAGTTCCTACTCACGTTTTAGATCTGCTTTTCCTCTTTCAAATCATAGCTTCTTTCCAATAGCAATCTGTAAATCTTATGGTATTACTCTTTAAATCACCATTCGAGAAGCCACCGTCGAGAAATATCTTTACTGATTGCCTTCTCGAGCGATATTTTAGATAGAAGTTTTGCTCGTTGATAGTCGGCCGCGGGGATCGTATATCGCTCGCTCATAATATATAACTTGCTCCAAACGGGATTCGAATGGAGATTCTAAGAGGATCGGGAAGGGTGGGGTCCTCATAAAGTATGATCTACGCCAGTTTTATTCCAAATGTCTTACGAATGAGTAGTGTGGTGTTTTATGAAAAGCACGTAACAGAAATTAATATCATTTACACAGGAAGAAGGTTTCTCCTTCATAAGAATAGCATGAAATTTTTCGATGTCGAAGTATCCACTTTTTCAAGTGGTTAGATAGAAAGCAGTGCTTCGTCAGCGGAGAAGGGAGCAAGTCTGAAATTGGCGTGACCAAAATTTGTCGTTGTTAGTAGGGAAGTGGGCAGTCCTCCCTCGAGTCGAGGACTCGCACGCACCCACTCATTCAGCCCTAATTAATTCGAGCCCTTATCGAGGTGAAATTCATGTGCCCGTCTGACCCCTTTTTGCTCGAGCATGATTCGTTCCGCTCATTCGAGGCCCCCCTTTGGACTATTCACCTGTCGAGCACGTCAAACGCAGCCTGTGAAACCTGCCTTCAAATGCAGCCCCGAAATTCGCACACGGTGTGTCGCGAATTAATATGGCTGTCAGGCTGCTCGATTGAGTAGATCGTCGCTAGTTGAATAATTCACGGTAGGACTATTCTTTTAATGACTCAAGGAACCTCTCTTGAGTTCGACTGGATGAAGAAAACGAAGTAGTACGAAGAAAATGTAAAACGGAGGATCGTCTTCCCCCTGCGAAGAAATGACCCCTGACGTACGCTCTCCGAGCTCGGAAAGGAAATTGCTTTTCAAAAGAGATTGCCCTGCCCGTCGTCGACGATGGCATAGCGCTCGGTATTACCCAGTCATAAAGCGGAGCCCCAGGAATCCGTCAGATGCGTATCAGCCTCGAGCAACAAATATTTGTAACCCAACCCTGCCGCCTGGCTACCTCTCCTGGTTGGTCCAAGCTAAATTTCGATCCTCTTGCGATCGATTCGGTCGAATTATCGGCAATTCGACTGTCACTCTATGTCGAATCACCCCATCGGCATTCTAATGATTCCGCGGGCTGATTGCAATTTAAACGCTGTAACATTCGACGTTACGTAAATTTGTTTACTACCGCTTGCCGAGGTAGGTGAGTACTCGGTTATTCTGCCGGAACGACACCGCATGTCCTTCCTTTCACATGCTAGTACCGATCTCGTTAGCAACCTATTGCCAAGAATAAATGCGTTACAGAAGCGATATAATAGAAGCTTGATAAATAATAATTAATTATCACGAGAAAGCTGCTTTCGGTATTAAAATTACGATTTAATCAGCTGCCGAGGGACATTGAACCGTGCGGCAGGATTTATCACGTCACATCCGGCCGCGGCGGATTATGGCAAATCGAGAAGCGAATATTTGCAGTGCAGCCACATAGCTCTTTTTTTTTCGTTGCCGTTCAAATAAATACCTGTCTCTGCCACTTAATATATTCCGGGACTGCTGACTCGTAAATTTAATGCAGGAAATTGTCGACGCCATCATCACATTTCCAACAATATGCTCCGCTTGCCCGATTTCCACTCGTATAAAATATAAATGCATCGAGCACTGGCTACAAAAATTGACGCAAGCTCCACTACCAAGCTTGCTGTTTCTAATCGATATTGGTTGGCCACAATTGTTTTTCTATGTAAATGGAAGAAGGGCTTGCATGGTTGAAAATTTGCATTTAAAAATTCGTGAATCATGGTAATTAATTGCTGTGTGGGGGGGAAAGAAGAATGAAGCACATCCCAGCATTTCCCCGTGGAATTCCGGTGACCCTATCCACATAGAAACACGGCTGTTTTTCTTTTTATGAGGCACTATTCGGCCTAGTGCCCTTTCGGCTAGGTTGACATCCTACACAAATGTCAATAGTTCCTTCTCTCATCACCAGAGGTGTTTACGCACTCGGTGCGTCAGTGGGTGAACCTGTCTTTACTTTGACTCTCTATTTATGATAGTGTCAGTGACGTAGGCGTACGGAAGGTACACAAGTTGCACACGAAAGAATAGTTAGAGTTTCTCCATCGGGTTGGAAAACGAGCGGAATCGTAGCGTTATCGGGAATTCAAGGTTTGTTTTTATCGTTGGAAATTAAGTGGGCTTTGCCTTCGAGGTTTGAACACTTTTTAGGAAGGTTTGATTAACGAGGATTTAACGGGCATGGTAGGGAAAAAAGAAGAAAACGAGGCCGAGTAACGCGGGAGCCGAAATTGAAACGTGCACGTAGAGGGAAAGCAGTCAGTCCGATAAAGCAACGAGCGAATTTATTCGCATGACTTGGCCGGAAACCACTCCATGCATCTGGAACTCCGTGCGACAGATATTTGCATGCGGTGCATAAAGCTCTATTAAGATAATCACGAGCTCGTTTCAAAGAGAAAAAATCACCGCATCTGTTTCCTTTGAGCGTTGGGAGTTCACAGATGCTAGCGCGGCCAGAGGTTGCCGCTCTCACGGGAAAGGCGGAAACTTAATTTCCACCGGTGAAATTATGCCCGAAAGTTGGAAGCTCTCCACTAGTACTCAGAATGTATGTGCGAACATCTTTCTCGGGGCGAGAGTTCCCGGTGCACGGCCAATATCGAGTTTAAAAACTTTCCAGCCGCCATGGAATCCTTTCCGCATAGAGTATCGAGAGTGCGTCCCAGGTACTGTCGAGACGGACGCATTTGGCATCGCCCGGCCATGCCATATTTCGCCGTCGACACACCGAACAACCACCCTTTGCATTACCATTTCGAATATTGGAATCCCATCGTGGATAGGTTGGCTTCTCCTAGCCGGTCTTCCGAGATGCGCCTGTCACCACTGGGAGGGGGAAAATAATTTTGCCCGGAATCTCTCTGGAGTCCGTTGCCTCGGTGATCAATCGTGTTTCAATTTCGACGGGAATCGGCCTCCGGCTGCCTCTCACGCGTCGCAATTAATTAAAGCGCCGCCTCTCCTGGGCTTTCATTTTGCTGGTCGGAAGTGTGCTTGTAATAAAAAATCCATCAGACCTTTTGAGAGTGAGCACTCGCGAGAAGTAGCGCTGCCACTGATACGTACTCGTCGCTTCCGGATCTATTGAATTAGAGAAAGAAATGAGGCAGCCCAGGCAGCAGGAGGGGTTGTCTTAATCCTGCTTTCCTTGAGGATCTAAACGTTCTGTGTTTTTGTCCGTTTCTTTCAACCGGCGATCACGTCTCTCACCGCTTGCTTTCGACCGGATCTAAAAAGCGTGGGAAAAGCACTCCGGTCATGATTGGGTTTACGCTCGATGCCGTTTCATGACAAAGAAAGAATTTTCGCAATTTATTTTGGACAAAAGGTAGATTTAGTTTTTTTATTTCTCCAACGAGTTACTCCCTTCCGCTTTTAAACTATTATACATAGTAACTACCAGGTAAAAGAGCGGCTAGTTGGTAGAACAATGAAAACTTCGTTAATGAAATTGTCGTAAGCTCGAGACTAGTGTCACGCTAAACTAAACTATCATACGCAACGACAACGCTCGCACTCTCGCGTTGGATCGTGCAAAGAATGAATTTAGGCGGTGTCTAATTTAATTACGATCTAATTTAACTAAGCGCCGAGTACCGCCGAATAATTTACGACTTTGGCGAAACGAATTAGAGGAGGCCAGGCCTCTAAACATGAGAGTATAGCGCGAGCGTGCTGCTACTTTAATGAGATGCACACACTTGTTAATCGGAGCCCCTCGAAACGCCAAGGAAATTCTCGAGAATCCTTCTTCCCTCGCACTAGGAGAGTAGTGCGGAACTAAGCGTGAAAAGATTTCTCAACTTAAATAGCATCCCAGCCAAGCATAACTAGCATATTTTCATAACGAATTAATGATTTATGCAAAGGAATAAAGAACATACGCGAGTGTTATAAACGTCAAGCGTAGGAACTCGATGATTGTTTCAATCACGCACTACTAAGAGAATTCGTGCGACTTTACTTCCCAGAACAACAGAAGATCAGAGAAAGATGAAGGGGAAAGAAAACAAAGCATGCACTGTGTGTCGCAACCAAGTGTGACGCACATTCGTGAGATTCTGTCGAGCGCTCTGGTTCTCTTGCGAGAGTGTTGAATGAATCATGAGAAGGAAAGGGCGACTGCGTTGATGTGGTAGCCTGTTTTGACAGGCGTTGCGACTCCTTTGTTTGGACAAGAACTAGGTGTCTCTTGGAACATTTCGAGAAGGGTTGGACACGCGTATGGAATGAGAAGGAAAGCAGAGAATTGCACTTGGCAGTGCGACACGCGAAGTAATAGTTCTTACCCTCGCTTTTCGAAATACACTGTGGCTCTCGACTCGTAAGGGATATTATCCAGTCTACCAATCTTAATTTCCCTTTACTAGTAGCGCGTCAAGGCTTGCATTTATTTTATCCACCAACGCACGCAAGCTCAACCTCCTCCAAGCCACACGATAAACACGGAAACCAAAGTACAAACTATACAGCTAACCACCAAAGCTGATGTACATTTTTAGCAACGACCAGTCGTTGCAAGGTTTCGAGCGGCTCAAGGAAAAGTCGAGAGAGATTTCCATATTGGTAAGAGACTCTTTATTCCTATTGCTCGATAAATCGGAAATTTAAGAAGTGGGATTTCCACTCTTCGATATAATCTATAAGTTTGATAGATAGAACAGTGAAGTATGGATTATTTACTAATATAGATGGAATATTGTAGCACCATCCGTACAATCATTTGTCGTTTACTGTCGGCCGTGTACTATGTATCCAAAGAAATTCTCATTGGCACGATGCAAATACATTGGGGAGAATGTTTTGAATACGTTGACATCCATTATTCATCGTGGCGATCGAAGCTGCCTCTTGTCTGCTCGCGCAAGTTGAGAAAACGCTAGCCGATCGCATTCCCAATTGGCATTTGCATATCACCATCGCACCTGCATATCATCTTTAGGGTTGCGCGACGATCCTAACTCGATAGGAAAGAGTGGACTTTTCCATGCGCAAAATTATCCGTGATCGATTGTATTCATCGCATATGTAATCGGAAAGGCGGTACTACTTTATTCCGATCTGGCTTGGGTTCATATATTCCCCGTGGTGGTTGCATGTCAGATAAAGATAACGAAGGTAAAGGCTCGAGTAATTTTAGTACTCTGCCATCGCATATGCTTATAAAGGAGGTTTTCTTTCAACGTAGCCACAATATCCATAATGATATTGCGCGAGCCCCCCATAAACCATATGGCTAGGCTTGTCGGTCCGAAGAAATATGTATTGGCCGGTACGAGCGTGCATCACACGCCTGACGGAATGAAGAGTGATGTACGAATGGCATATAATCCGTGAACTTTTAATATCGCGTGTGCACCGCGTGCGCATTTCGAAGCAGCACGGATAATGGCTGGTAATGCGGACTGGTATTTTGTCATCAGCTGGCGTAAGCCGCGAGCGCTCGCCGCAATTTTGTACGTGACGCGCGCGTAGATTGTATGTCCTATTTGCTCAGGGTAAACCGTGAGATGCAATATATCCACTAGTTCGCTCGGCAGATACGTGAACGCATCCTGATTCAATCTGTGATACTATGAAATTTTATTAACTTCCACCAAGTGCAGTGCCCTTTTTCGAATACTTTCAGCCCTGGCTACGATGCAATGGCACGTACATGCGAGAGTCAGATTCATAGCTAGTTCATTGCATTCCACGCGCACAATCTCTTTCAAGTTCTGGAATCGAGTGCGCGATTCTCGTACACGCTCTAGTTGTACGTCATTGAAAGACAGGACACGCGCTGAGTCTGAATCCTTCAGCTTAAGCGAGTGTGAGTTTCCGATTCCCCGGATATTTCGTCGCCCATCCATGAGGAAAATCGGCTCTCCCCAAGGAGCGGATGATACCTGCCGAGCATATTGTAGGTGCTCCAAGGAAACTGGAAAACTGATCTATCTTGTGAACGGAGATACGATAACTGACGCGTTCTCATTACCACTGAATGCCAACGGAAAAGACTAATAGTTCAAGCCAACACTGGATAAACAATCGGCCGACCAAACGCGAGTGTAATTGAAACGCTTCTTCTAACTCCCGGATGATTAGTCGTCGCGCGATACGATTTATCTTGAGCCCGGCCGGAATGACCTTTATCGCTCCACAGCAGGATTTCCTTCCAGCATACCACCGAAAATTCACTTCGTACCCACTGACATTCACCGATCCCTTCTCGAGCACTGAATTATTTAGCAATCCATTTCCGCCGGAGCTTTTTCTTGCACACAGATTTTGTGCCCGAAGGATTTGCATCGAGGGCGTTTCGGAAGAAAATGTCCCGAGGCTCTTACCTTTTACGAAGTAATAAACAGCCAGTAATGAGGTCTTATCGTCATATATATACATCCTTGCTTAGGTGATAACCTGGTGCAAGCCTTGTTCTCTCCTCTCTTCTGGTTCAGGCACAGGCATGCACTGCTGCCGAGCGAGTAAAATGAGAATGGAGTGGCATGGTACAGTGGCACTGAGCCGAGAGAGAAGATCGCAGGCTCTGATGCCAGTGAAGATGCTGATGCAGACAGTGTCCATTACCAAGTCACCTCGCCGATACTTGCCGAACCTGAATCTATACGCCACTTACCCGATCTAGATTGCAATGAATTACTTATTCGTCCTCGTACTACAGGGCTTACATCGTTCCCAGTGCCTAGGTGCTTCCCAACATCCCAAAATCGATAGCTGCTTTCTTCGAGCACGACTCTCTCCTCCGATATCTCCTCTCTACAACCCATATTTCGAGGCTCGAAATTCCTCTGAATAATCTAAGTCACATGCCAACACGTATAACGAACTCCAATGTCTCAGAATCCTCGTCGCAGTTTCTGTTCGTGAGAGGTTTCGTTGGAATAGTGCGCGTTATCCTAATAGTTGAGCGAGCACCGGTGCAACGTGCCGACGAAAGCACGCTTGCAAATACGAAGAGAATCTGTCCCTCGTGAGGCCCTCCAACAACCCACAAGTATAATTGCTCACCGAGTGAGTGATGCGGAAGTATCGAAGATGTAGCATACGTTTGCCGATGTATTCAGCAGAATTCGGGACTATCAACGAAACGCAACGGAGCTTTATTCTCTCCTTTCGATTTCTCCAGCTTTGCTTTTTCGCATTTCTTTCTCAGAGAAAGAAAGAAAGAGAGAGTCGCGCTTGCCCGGTAGTACACAGTCGACGAAAACAATAGCAGTCCTGTGCGGGTTGGTTTCAGTACCCATGACCCGATTACCCGGAGCACAGAGCCCAGCGTAACACGGGGGCGGCAGCACGCTTTCTCGTATCGGTCTCTTTTAATCGATATCGCCCGCCACTTTTCTCGCTCCGAATGCTCGGGTGCTCGCTGCCCTGGAGCGAAATCGCCGTCGAACGATTTGCGAATTCGATGCTGCCCTCTCGGAACCACCAGCCGTTTTGCGGTCGGCTTAACGAGGTTCGAGCTTGATGCTCTTATCGAGTACAGATTCCCTCCCCTAATCAACTAGGAACCGCCTTCTGATTCCACGTGGTTGCTGCTATATTAGATGCTTGTTCCCGCCGATTTTGAGAATTCGCTATAACTCCTCGCCTGACTGATTTCAGCCACCATTTCATCCATATTGTCGAGAGAATTTCTTAGAAATCTCCTAGATTTCCCGGAGGCAAACGGCTAACGTGGCTAGTTTAGTTCGAAGGGCGACGATTACATTTTCCGTAATGCGGAGCAACGGCTCTTGCTGAGTAAGAGGCTGTGAAACAGTAGAACTTCCGTATTCCGTATTATTCTCTTGCAATTGCAGTGAAATAAAGAGCAGACTGTTCTTCACAGCTTGTTTCTTATGCTCGGACCTTTCAGACTCGCCACATTCTCACAGTCTCATTTTTCGGAGGATTTTTTAGAAGTAACTCGCAGCGCCACACTGGATGCCCCAAATTGGATTTCGTAGGAAGCGATTCCTTTTTAAAGGATCGATTCTTCAGTTCTGATAGTCTTCGTGCAACGCATTACAGTGAAACGAGCAGCTAGCCTTCTCCAGTTCCTGTTCGCTTAATGCACCATAAACGTTCTTGTGTGTTAGTGGAATACGTATTGTTATTGTTTGCTCGTTCCCCTTTTCTCGTAACATCAGTCTCCGGTCTTAGAACGACCGTAAGTTTCCCAGTGCACAATAATTGCCGACATTTCGCGCGAAACGTGATCTCTTACAGTTTCAAAATAGTTTACGGCTGTGGCAGCCACTAATTAAACCGGCGGGCACAAATCAGTGCTATCAAGGTACTCCACGGTTTGCAGTCTAGTAGATATGAAGTGTCGGCTGCATCTAGAGAATGCATTTATATCCTATAGATATAACAGTGAGTAGTTAATATGACGTTGGTAACGCAAGACTATTTCAACTGCAAATAGATTCAGACATTTACGATCGAATACTAAAACTCGTGCATTGTCATAAGAATTCTTACGAAATCCTGCTTCTTTCTTAATAAAACACTAGTGCTATTTAAAAGTCAACGTCCACTGCATGATAATTTCAATATTTACGTCGGTAACAATTAAATCTCGTATGTTTCACCTTCAACACGATGTTGCTTGACTGGAAGACAATCAGATAGCCAGAGCGAAGAGTTACAATCTACAAATCAATCGGTGCATCCATCGAGTACTATCCTTCTCAAGGAGAAACAGCAGCTGCGACGGGGACACAAATATTTACTAATACAACAACGTCCCAGCCATTTACGAAACTCCATTCAATCAAGGATGTGGTTCGGGATTAGACGGGCTTGCACTTCAGTTATCGTCGAATCGCATAATTCACGGCAACTAGTCCTGGGACAATGGATTCCACGATTTGCCTGGGGCACAGTTCATCGGAGCGGGACGGTAGCGCAAGGGCGCAGATAACAGCCTGGCTGACCTAGAACGTGCTTAGCTAAGGGTTCAGCCAACTCCCCGTGTCGGTAGCGATAACGAACTGTGATTCTCGATCCATGAAACCTGCCCCCGAAATTTCCTATTCCACCTCTGAAACTTGAGAGGTCCTTGTACGGAACGCCGTCTGCTTACCAAGCTCTCATACTTTGAAAAGCATACTCCTGTGGTCCAAAGGAAACGGCTGTTCAAGGCTGGAAGCATAGGCAGGCATAAGTGATGGTAGCGTAAGTTGGACGGGCCAGTAGAACGGGTACGAGTTTGGTGCGGCACAATGTGCTACAGTGAAAAGGGTCCGTTCGGTATCGGACAGCGTCGTCAGCGGTGGCGTCCGCTTTGGTGGGAGTCAGTGGAGGATGGAATAGCCGGCCGCCGATGGTGGCAGTGGTGGAAGGTGGAAGTCGAGCAGCAGGGATGGAGAACGCCAGAAAGAAGGGGAGGGCGAGCGTTCGGTACTGACAGAGAGGAATAGCGACAACGAAGAGAGAGGGAGAGAGAGGAGTAGAGAGGGTAGAGGGAAGCGAGCGGGCGGGGGTGGTGGTGGAGGAGGAGGAGGAGGAGGAGGAGGAGTAGAACCGGCGAGAGGAGAAAAGGTGGGGAGTGTGCGGGTGGCAGTGGAGGCGGCTCGTTTAGCACGCAGGATCAACCTCGGGGAGAGCTTCGCTCCGTCGCTTTTGCTTCGCTCTAGCTAGTAGCTCCGCCGCATTCGAACGCGATACGAAAGATAGACGCGTGTCCGGCTAAGGCATCGTGCGAGACCACTTTCCAGCGGCCTCTCTGTGTGTCTCTTATCACTGACAAACTTCTCTCTTTCTCTCTCTCTCTCTCTTCTTTCTTCTCTTCCTCCTTTCCTTCTCTCGTCTTTCCACCTGTAATTCTCTCTCTCTAACTCTCTGTCTCTCTTCGCTTTCGCTCCCACCGTGACTTTCTCTTCCTCCCCATTTCTGGCGTTAGTTGTCCCTTCCGCGGACCGGCACTGTCTTCGCGAACCAAACCTTTACCTCGACTTCCCCATCGCACCTTCTCGCCCCTCCCCCCCTTCCATCCCTCCAGCCACCCTTGGCAAGACGACGCGCGGCTCTTTCTCCCGAGCGTGTGCCCTTCTCACCCAAATTTCCATTCCACTGTTTCGTCGAGATCGATGTTCGCGCGTGGCTAGGAAGCCTAAGTCAACTGGCAGCCGGAGAAGAGAGATCGGTACGGAGAGTTTAAAAGAAGAGGAGGAGGAGGAGGAGAAAGAGAGAGAAAACTTAGAGGGTCGCTAGTACCATTAAGGCGCGTGCTGGGTCACCGGGGTTACAAGATATCCCAGACTAAAGGGGACAGGGAAAAGGAGACTGGGAACGTAAAAGAGAGGAGGATCTTCTCTGGCACTTTACCGGGGATAATCACTGCGGGTTACCTGGCAGCTAGTGCCCTCCAGAGTGTAACATCCAGTTGGTGGTGAGGTTAGAGTCAGTTGGAAATAAAACTTGAGGAGGCAAGAGAGCAGCACGGTGGCTAGCAAGGGTGGACGCCAAGAGAGAGAAAGGGAGAGAGCTTACAGGTTGAGCACGCGTAAGCCGCACGGCGTAGTACCCTCTAGGAGTTCAAGGGATAGTAGGGGTGGCACGCTAACCCTGCCTGTGAGAGAGTGCATTACTAATTGAAAGCGGGAGAGAGAGAGAGAGAGTGTGTGTGTGTATGTGTGTGTGTGTTCGAGTGTGTATGGTAGACCGGGAGACATTTGCGCCTTCCTTCCTTTTCCTGATCTTAATGAATAATGTTCGACTTCCATCGGCGCCACCGTATCAAACGGTCTCGAGCTAGATTCCCCAATGGTCGTTTCACCTCTTCCCGCTCCTTTCACACTCCAAGTAGTAGATGCCATATTCTATGGCGTTACCAGTGTCCGTGCAGTCGTAATCCACTGCGACAGTATGACCCTTGAGTGACGAGTAGAGCTCGGGTCCCCGGAAGCCCCCGGGGGGTTCGGCGTTCCTGTCAGAGAAAGGGCTGGAACACGAAGATAAAGGAAGTCTCGAGTGAGCTTTTTGCCGGCGTGTGTGCATGTGTACGTGAGAATAACCCCCTTGGAAGAGAAGGGTTGCGGGGGGATGGGGGTGGGGGTGGGAAGCTAGTTGAAGGTTGAAGGCTAGTCACGAAAGGGCCAAGTTTCTGGGAGAATAGGTAGTTGCTAAAAGTCGAGGGAACCCCTTCAACCAACCTCAACCAACCCGCGTCTTCGTCTCATTATTCCTGTCCCCACGACTTACCCTTATTTACTCATGAAGGTCAGCCCTGTCAAAAGTTCGTCGGACCATTTGGGTTGAGAGGCACCTAGTACCCACAGCTTAATACTTTGCCAACCACCGACGACGTAACTCTCGCGTCCACTCTTTTTAAACAGTGGATCCTACCGCTGACAAGTCAAAGTAAACAGCATTGCTCGAGTAGGGCCTGTCTCTTCGTATGAAGACAATCCCAGTTGGAAAAACTTCCTCGACAGAGTAGTCCAATTATTCTTCTTCTTCGTAAAGTGGTCTTAAGCCTATTCCCAGTGGAGCGGCATTCCTTATTGTATCACTAAAGTTTAGGCTCGAGTTAGGAAACTATTCACCAACGATAAAGTAACGTCTACCCTTATCATACGATTATTCCAGATAATTAATTATAATTACTTTGGAGGCATAGTTAACAGGGTTCGAGTGATTATCTTATTGGAATAAAGAATGATCGAGGAATAATGAATTCGTTTATACTATAATGAAAGGCAACGATGATAGAAAGTAGTAGCGTGAAAGGAATTAAAAAAGAAGTCAGGTCTTCTTTTCCCTGGCTGGTGGTGACCCAAGCGTGATCGGCATATCGTCACGTGCTGTCCTGTCCCACGTAGAGGTTCTTCCCCACCCCGTCGGAGTGGCCGCTCGCGTTGGTTCATACTACTGATCGCTAGTTCGCCTTAGGACGCGGCCAGGCGAGAGTGCTCCAGGTAGCGGCGGCGTACATTCATCGAGAAGAGAAAAGTATGCGTGCACTTAGAGGATAGCTGAAGGGTCAAAGTGTAAGGTGCAAAGTTACCAAGGGACTGGGTACATCTGTGTTGTTGTGTAAGAGGTGGTGCCTTTGGCAGTACGAGCCCTATCCCTACCAAAGTCTACCAGTTCGTCCTAGATATCCTCGACTCCCTCATTCGCACCTCATCCTCTTCCCCGGACGCGTGTGTCTCCTCTCGTGCGCTTCACAGCACACTCTTATCTTCCAGTGAACGCAATTACTTTCACCCAAAGTCTGTGAACACTCGTAAGCGGACTTAGAGGAAGCGAGTGGTATCTCGCACAACGTGGAATACTATAGCCGAGCTCGAAACCCGGTAAGTTCTTTCCCCCAATCAATTTCAATGCAATCTCGACATCTGCCAATTCGACTATTCGCTCGCAACACATGACATCATTTTTCGTTACACAATTGCACGCATTCGGTCGCGATTTCCAACACGCTACGCTGAGGGATTACATCAGCGACGAGGACACGACGTACCTCATTATCATTAGATCGGTCGACTGCAGTTCTCGATAATTCGTTGACGAGGCCCTGATTGCATTCGGCAGGGAACTTCAATGTTATAGGAATCGAGATTCCTGCATAATTCATGAGGAACCTACCGAGGCCTCTCTCATTCATCATCCCTGATCCTTTTATCATCTTGCCTTCATTGTTTCAACCCATATAACCTTGCTCTAATCTCTAACTGGACAGTAAGAGCGACTGTCGTGTCGGTAGAGTTCTCTATATTTTTATCATAGCTAGCCAAGCGCTATCATCGGGAACCACTGAAACGCTTAATCCGCATGGATCCGAATTCCCCGAAGAGTTAGAAGCATTCGTGGCGGTGCTCTCGTTGAAAGTCACTGAGAGAGTCCTCGTGAACAAAAGCCGGCGGAGAACTCGGCTCAAACTTCTAACACAAATGTCGCATTTGGTGGCGGACGAGGCCGAGTTCGTGGCTTGTTCCAGTGGTACTTGCTTAATGCGTTTCCCCTTTTCTCTTCCCTTCTTCCCCTTCTCGAATGCACAAGTTGAATTCCGTTCTTGGCAGGCACAGACTGTCCCCCCAAGCACTCGGCGTGCCGAGGAAAATTCTTCTTCGAGCGAGCAATAGATTCCTCTGCTTTGTCCGGCTAGTTTTTCCAGTCACCGAATTCTCAGGAGCGGCGGCTCGCAAAAGAAAAGTCGACCGCTTCCGCAACACTGCGGCGGAACAAGCGCTGTCCTCGCATCACGTATAACAAGGGAGAGAAAAAAAGGAGAGTACGGAACGCTTTCCGCTCTCTACACACTCGGCTGTTCTTTAATATGTAAATTGCGACGTGATTATATGCGGAGCCCGCACGTACACCAGCCAGGATAGGACTTTCTCAGTGCGAGAGGGGTTCGCGTAGGTGCGTGTTCTTGCGGTAAGTGGTCGCTGCAAGATCGATAGGCGTATACCGAGATATCGCGTGTACCTTATTACGATTCCGCCCTTGCGAGACATGCCGGTGAAGCTTATAAAACGATTCGATCTTACGCAGCGATGAGAAGAAGGCGCGTATACACTGGGGAGCCGCTGGCAATGATAAGTGGCAATGCCGTTGGTGAATCGATGCCAGCTGCAAATTAGAATTTAGTGCAGCCTTGAGCTACCACCGATCCAGCTTAGTTACGATAGATCTCCATAATTGTCGAACATTCGCCACCGTTCCTTCTAATTGTTTCTCTTTCTATCCTTATGATCCTTTGATACTAATATCGAGTATATTCCTTTCACTGATCCCTGCATGATTCATCGTATCCCGAAGGATGTTCTACCATCATAAAGCAAGCAGTATACTCACGCGTTATAAAATTCAATTTAATCCTCGAAGCTAGGTTGGTTTCTGCATTGCGACATTTACCGCATATTTCGCTTTTCCGATATTGCGGGAGTTGACATTTATTTCGAGGGCAATTCGATAGTGTTAAACAAACATGCGCTGCATTATTTATGGCAGAGTGAGAGGAGAACAACTATACTCGAAGTAAAGTGTATTGAGTTAAACCATTTTGCGTCAGTAAGAAACGAAACATTCCTCTCTTTGCATTCCTGAAGAACATTTGTGTAAATCGATGACAGTACACGAAATCAAAAGGAAGGTGGGACTTGGTTCAACCTTGAGCCACTAATCCGATCCCTATTGTACATGGATCTTGCCTTTCAAATTACTCCGGCACGGCTGCCATCGTTCTTGTGTCTACCGATACCGTCTAATCGCGTTCTTTTCAATCAAACTTCTCACTCTGCCTCGAGTTTGCAAATCGATTAGCTCTCGCTTTAATCCTTCCCTTTCCAGACTCCTCGTGCGATCCTCCTCGTTCTTTCTCACTTGCTCGTCCTCTTCGCTCGGTCCACGCTTCCTTTCATCCTGCCACTCACTTTGGAGAGCGCGCTCGCGAATCGAACTCGACTTCGAAATTACAGTTTAAAAGTACGCACGATAAGCGGCCGCCAGGGAACTTGGCGTGGAAGTTGCTCGATCCAGTAGAAAGAGCGAAGGACTGGCTAACACCGAGGATAAATCCATCGACCTCTTCACTCGCTCTGGCTAGAATCCCTCTTTTCCTGCCCTCGAGCCATTATTTATGAGAAGGGAGAAAAAGTTTCATGCCACTAGCGCGAAATAACTGCGTGGAAAAGAAGTGGCCAGCGAAGCTACCTCGAAGAAAAACGGCGAGAAAAGCTTGAAACCACCAAAGCATTTCACGTCGCGTGCGAACTCCAAGTGCTACAGAGTCTCGCTTGAGTCTAAGCAGTCCAGAGGTAGTTAAAGTACGTGTTTCTCAAGTTAGAATTGGAACTATCCGACACACCAGGGAAATCGTTGGGAGTGTGTCGTGGCTGTTTATGGTATTAATCAAGGTATCATTCACTCGAGAAAATGGTAGCCTTTTGAACCGGTAGTCGACGTAATGAAAAATGATGTGAAACGGTCGCAGGAGTAAGATAGATGCATACATCATTTTCATACATTCCTCTTTACAAACATATATACATATACGTAATGCCTAATGGAGACCGGCGAAGCCTTTTCATTCGAAAGCTAGCATGCTGTGTGCTACGCTTTTGCAACTCTCCTATACACAGAATGCAAGAGTAGTCGCAAGTGTATTCTCCAAGCACATCAGGATGCAACACTCTGAAACCGAGCCACGTAGAAATTTGATTTCGCTCGTGAGATATGAGTATCGCGTAAATGCAGCAGTGGCCGGAGAGCACTCAGGATAAAATTTCTGACCGCGTTGGCCAACCGATAAACAGTTGGAATTTTTCGGAAACTTGGGCAGATCTTGGAATAGCTAGAGCGAAATGAAGACAGCCTTGCCATAGCCGAAGACATTCCATGCTAGTACTACTTTTCGGTATTACTTTTTGCCGATTACCCTGCAAACGGGGCCATTGAAATTCACTCGCGGAATCAATATCGACGCTAGCTGTTGAAACGGAAGTGGGACTTGACGCGCTCCGATGCTCACGATCTGTCCGGAGTCATTCGTCGGGAGCCAAAATCCGATCGCGCAAATGGAGAGGTCGCCTAGATATATCTAACCTTTTCTCGCTAGAAGCACAGAGAGCAATCCTACGAAAATACGAGGTCAAGTCACAGATCAAGTTATCCCATAATATTTTATATGTTAATGCAAGCATAAGTTAAACAGGTTTTAAAAACAACTGCTATAATTTATAGGTTATCTACCATTGTTATGTAATAATCGTTATGGCAGATCACCGGATGATCGGGAATGAAGAAAGTTTGATCGACAGGGTGGCGACACGGTTTGCCCGCACTGGAAAGTCCTCGATTGTGTAATATCACGAGATGTTACAATAGTAGCTCGACCAGTTCTACCGTTGCCTTTGGTGGAATCAAGTACACGATGTGACGAGACGCGCTTGAATATGTATAAGTGTCAACTGAGTCTCTCTCGACACTCCTCGCTGTTTCAGATCGCCTTTCGCGCTCCGACGCCAGCAAACGCAGCATCACGAGTATACACTAGTTCGCAGGAGTGTGTATACAATCTATCTGTGTCATCTGATAATATTATGCGGTCGGCAGAAAGCTCTTACCAAGACGAATTCAATTGTTCTTTTTCATTTGACGAAAGAAAATCGTAGGGATTCCCTACGAGTTTGTCTAGCTTCTTTTTATTTCGCAATGTAACGCACTGGCTAGGGTTTCGGATTGTGACGTGTAACATGTGGTTTTCAGAGGGTGTCACTGGTCGAGCTAGGTACACGAAAATAACATGTAAATTTATGGGGGGCACTTGTACGTTGGGCATCGGTAGGCCTCATGAATTCGCTCAAGCGCGCGTGAAGAATGCTCTCTCCAACCGAGGAAGAAGAGAGCTTTTATCATTGGGTGAAAAATAGTGTGGAGGACTCGGCTCCTCCAGGCTTTATCACCGCTTGACCGCGTAAAAGGCAGAGCGAGCCTCGTAAATCCTCGTGAAACTATCATCCAAATGATGATGACCGGGCGGCTCTTCACTGCCGCTGTGAACGAAACTTCGAAACGAACTCCGATCTCTTCATAACCCCCCCTATATTTAGTTCTACCCGTTTGGTTCCACTCGCTTTTGCATTTCTCTCTGTTTTCAAAAACATTGGCCGATATAAAGTGCGCCTGGCTTTTTACGACTCCAGCCGGGCACGGTATGTTCGAGGAGTTGTTAGTTAACAAAGCCCTTCCGCAAATAGGTCGACTAACACTGCGTGATCTCACGAGTATTTAAAAAGGAGAAGCCAACCGCGTGGCAGCTTGAAGCAGATGGAGAAGAGAGAGAAAGAGAGAGAGAGAGAGCGAGAGAAAAAAGTATCATTGAAACAAACCACGGTTGCCGGCAGCAGGTGAATCTGCCGGGACGTGTGTTTGCCCTCGAGATTTCTGGAGATAACAGGCTGCCCCCGCTGTATATTTTCCTATCCGAAAAGCCCTGGTGCTTCTGGAAAATCTTTTTATAATATAGCAGCGGAATAAAGTGGTGGCTGCTAAAATTAGTTCTCGGGCCGAAGCGGCCTGAAAGTTGTTCGCACGGCCGAAATAGAGAGCGGAACATAAAGAGGAGGGGAATCGACCATGACACCCACACGAATAAGGAGGTGGACTCTCGGCTAGAGTCGCCTACGGGCGAGTGTCGATCGAGTAATACGTTCTGCTTACTGACGTCCGTCGGCCTTTCCTGACATTTTTCACATCCTTCCTTCCAAGCGACCTGCGTGAACCATTATCACCCCCTTGGCAAAAGGTGTCAGCATTCCACTTGCTTCCTGATTGTCTTGTACTATTTCAACCTGTCTGCCACTTGATATAAACATTCCTTGATATTTTTTGCTTCTCAGTTCTATTTTCTTTCACACTTCGAATTGACCTGTTCATGGTTAATTCGAGGTCAGAACTTATTATGGTACGAATCTTGCACCATTCTTGTAATCATCTTGCCGATTTGCCTAATGGAAGACTGTCGATACGTCCCAATAAGTTTCCCTCCCGATGGATTTTAAGACTGATCGATCAACTCGTGAATTATTGATCAACATCTGATGAGACGGATTGTCAGTAGCGGATTGGTAAGTGCGCGCCGCCACGTGGCAGATCGATTCGAGTCGACGGTTATTTCTCGTGAGGCAATTATTATTGAAGGGAAATCCGGGTCACAGAGTAATGCGAACAAGATGGGACGAATATGCCTGGAGCGAGTACTGTTTCGAGTAGGTCGTTAGTTTGCTTCTCTTGGGTTTCCAGCGATCGGGTACACGTGTCATTTGTCATATGCCTGGCCGAAGGGTGGCGACTTCAGGTTCGGAATAGGGCGAATCAATCCTCCGCCTTTGGTATAAAGGGCCGCTCTGACAAACAAGGGTATTCAGAGAAAAGCAAGGTTGGACGGCGAAAAATTAAGCTATCAATTCGACCAGTTTCAGCGAGATAAACGAGGGGAAATCGAGAAAGAAAAAGATGTCGATTCTGAGGGTGTTGTTTCGTTAATACGACCATCATGCGTTTTCAAAATGAAGGAAGAAACCTCCAGCATGTCATGTGTGAAGGGCTCGATAGTGTTTTCTCTGCTCTTTATGCATTCACATCACGTGCACTGCCGGAAGCAAGTGAAACAAGAGGCAGGAATTCAAGACAGGTCCCTAAAACGCGTACACACGAGTGAAACATTACCATCGCCGAACACTTTTTCTTCCTGCTCGCATGTAGCGCTTGATAATAATCACAATGATAAATGATAACTGATACGTGATCGCGCGAAGCGGAATAGGAAATAGGTCACGATCGGCATCGGCCTCTCTTAATGTTACTGTCGGTGCTCTCGTAAACTAACTCCATAAAAGAACGCTGTCTGTCGCTGGTTGTAAATCGGTAATGAACCCAGAAAACTCGTATCGTTCGAGAATTATAAGGGTATCAATTTTTATGAGTCGAAAGTTGGCGCGCTTAGTTTCCGCTAGTGTTTCTCCCCGAAAAAAGGATGCCAGTGGAAAAATCTGCAAAACTGTTCGGTGCATCGGATCGATTATGAATAATACATGCCGCAGGGAATTGTCGACCAGCAATCTCGCATGCACGTCTGACCAACCGTCACGAGTGGCCCACGGCTTAGAAAGTCAGACGGGGTCGATTGAAAAATACACGCACGACTGAAAGATATCCGGCATTCGCATAAACTAATCTTCATGATTGATTCGGCGTCCGGGGATATTACCGGGGGAAGAATGACTATAGCACGAAAAAGGGATAAAAGTTCACTGGATTTCCTGCGAGACCTAGTTTCGGCGCGCCTTTGAAAGCCGCTCACGTCGAATTCCATCTCGAAGAACGTTTTCTAAACTTGATGGAACTCAATCGTAAGTATAAAGTACACCGCGCATGTATGGTTGTACGTATTCATGCGGTGGGTGAGTCTTAACGAGGGAAAAAATGGGAGATGCCAGTGAAATGTCCGGGCAGCCAAAGAGAAAGGAAGAGAACTCTGTGAAACGAAGACTTACAGAAGGCGCCCTCCTTAAATTATAATTGCCTGTCAGCCATTTTACAGACGGCTCCCTTGCAAACTGCTACGCTTCCGTACTTTCAGTACCTGTGAAATGCCTTTTGACAAAAGTCTTTGAGGAGAGTGAAAGCACATAATTTATAAGACCTTTGTCATTCGTACTATAGCTCTATCCTCGTCACATTACGTATGTAGTTTATAACAAGACAAAGTTAGTCGTAAAGTCCTTAAGCAGCTATTCCTCAGGATGCTTTCATTAAACTAAATCACCTGGCTATCCTTGTAAAAGCATCGCGTTTAAATCCACGTGATAATGCCAGTACAGTGTCAAAGACGATTATCAGCATTATCTTGGAGAGGCATTTGTGGAAATTTGCGGACACTGTCGATAACGGCATGACGACCGCAAACCTATTAGCCAAACGTCAGGTGTTCCCTGTCAGTAATCAGCAAATGTCAGCTTCTGTCGCATTATTGCCTTTGATAGGAAGTCACGAGTGACGGCTCTCCCGTTTCCTGTCGCGATCTCGTTTGTAATGCACTAAAGGAAGTACCCTCCAAGCTGAGACTCTCCAAATCTTTGCTCTTTACTGTCACGTTAGTCTCTGTGTAAACTTAGCCTCAGGTAGATTTCCAAGCTTCTCTTTTCTCATATTACAAATCAGAAAAAGGGAAGAAGATCCTTCAGCAACGAATATATGTGTTCAATGTGCCCTATTTAAACACACGTTCTTAGAATCGTCCTTGCCGAGGATGACTCCAAATGCAGGATTGTTTTACTTGCTATTGGAGAGCTAGGCCAGCACGTATCCTCCGTCACGTCGTGCAAACTTCTTTACGAGCCAGGCATATTTCGCTTGGCGAGGAATTACGTTAGCCGTCTATTTCTCTTCGCCACCATAGCGCCACTTCGTTTTCCAATATACAAACCGAGCTGTTACCGAGGAGCTGACAAGAGTGCTGCTCTCTGTTTATTTTACAATCGGTGGCTCACTTGTACACCCAATGTTTTATGTATCCCTCCCAACTCACCCTTCTTTAACCGAGCGGATAGAATTCCCTGGAGGATGAAAGTCCGGACGATCTTATCCTGACTGGTAAGGACGCGTGCAAAATGTGAAGTGGCAGGTCGACTTGCCCTCGAACTCAATGCAAATATATGACAAGAAAGTTGTGGTGGTTCTGTGAGAACAGCCGGAGGGGAGAATTTGCTAGTGCAATCCTGGCGACACATTCATCAGAGTGCTATGCCGTCTGGTTTCTCGGTCCATTGGGAGAACGGATAGCGCGCGCGCGCGCGCACACACTCCGGCAAAAGCTTTCTCACCGCACTGCGATTTTCGTCGCGCGGATCGTCGCCACTGTTGCCTGTTGGAGCATGCAGAGATCCTCGGCAGCCACTCCGGCATGATTTGATCCTTTATCGGTGCGAGATTCCCGCAACACGTCCTTGCAGTCCTAGGAGAATGGGCCCTGACAAACTTTCGATTCTCCCCTCGCTCATTCCCTTGCCGAGTCAGCCAACTCTCGCTCTTCCAAATAAACAGTCGATAACGCGCACTTTAGCATCGAGTTACGTGGTTTCCAGTTCTCGTGTTTCTCCTATCTCTAGTTCGAGTTTCCATCTTCGCCAGCGTAGCGCCTGGCATGCAAATCAAGGATAGTCGTTTGGCACTGGAAAATCCCCCCCTAGCGCAGGATAGAAAAACGAAAGAACAAGGGTTCCTCGGTGAATTGTCAGTTCTTGCTATTGCGTTTAAGCGGTTGGTAGTTTCGTCGCAGAAGGGAATTCCCTATGAAAAATAGCTCGAGTATCTCTGCCTTTCTCTTGGAATTGTTCTTAGCGGCAGCTGCCGCGTAAGCCTGTTACTCGACGAGTTAATTGAAGGGCCGAAAGAAACTTGGGAAACGGATGACGTTTTTTGCCGGGAGTCTCTTCCTCGAATCGCTTAAGTAGAACAGTCGCGTCACAGTCAGGCTATCTAATCCGTTTATTTCATTCGTCTTTGCTGGTCTTCGCGTTAGGTATGCAGATTACACTCTAGCCAACTGTACGCTCCAAGTTTCTCTATATTTATGTATGTATGTACATGCAATAAGAACTTGACATACGACGGACTACCAAGTTTTCACTAGTACAAGCTGACAACGCCCAAGGAATTTCAAACTTTCCCCATAATTACCCATTGAAGCGTAGGAACCTTTGAAATATAGGTCGTATCATAATAATTAAGAGGCTGTCGAGTCCTCGCCTTATATCAAAAGGATTCCTCGATGCGATGCGTATCAAGGAGGTTCGTGCGAACAGCTACCGATTTAACTTCATTTTCCACGTGATCTGAGAATCCAGACGCGAAGTGCCTCGAACGTAGATTGCTGACGCTGTCACGACCACCGATATTTTTGCATCACTTCGGCTCCAAGTTTCAACAGCATCCAAGTACTTCGACTTTGACTTCATTATACGAAGCGCCAGTCTTCACAAGGCTGCAGCACTCCAACTCCATCACCGAAAAGCCGTGAAACTCTCAAGTAGATGCTTCCAATAAAAACAGGCCATTGGGCGGCCGATTGATTGTTAGAGAGAACAATTTGGCGAGTCGAACTTTTCACCGAATAGACAGCCGAGTTATCATTTTCCTTATGACGCACCTGAAAACTTTCCTCCTCCGTTCCATTTCTACTGCTGCTGTCTGCTTCCTAGATTTTATCGATCCTGAACGTCCTATCGACGCCCATCGTATTCTGTCTTAAGGCACATCAGCCGCGTACGTGTATCTTGGTTGAGTAAAAACAAGTGAGTTGGAATCGAGATCCGGCGGGAACGTGTTCGTAAATTGCGGCCGCTCGATGATTCTTAACTAGACTGGTCGAATGGGGCGTCCATCAGCTGGGAAGGACACGACGGCGACGAAGGCGACGACGGGTGGATGGGTAGAAACAGGACGGCGTGAAAAAGAAGTCCAACTAGGATGGACGTGCGGCGAATAAATAAAGATTGTTTTTCCTCGGGCACCGTTTAACCTCGGCCTCATTCTAGTCTGCCACCAGCCCGGGCTGATTTCAATTGCCAATGAAACCGAGGGAGCACCACAGGCTATGCAAAATTCTCCAACTGCACCGGCTGGCAAATTTTCGGCCACCGTCCTAAAGTAATTTAGCTTTTTACTTCTTCTTCCTTAATATCGGGCCGACATTTCGTTTATTCGTCGAGTGGCCTGTTGGTAGAAGGATTATTCGGATTACCTGTCGCCGTGGGATGATGCTCTTGCTCGCCAGTTGTTGACCTTTTATTACGTAATCCTAGCTCTAACGCTATTTACACTCGACGCTGGAATTATTAATATCGGTTTTGGCATTAGGCTGTGCCCGGCCTTTACCTGGATTACAAGTTAAGCCGGACAGCGGTCTCATGAATATCGGAATAGTTCCATGTAACCCTGCTTGCAATTATAACGAAGGGAATACATGACGAGCCACTACAAAATAGTTTACAATTTCATACTATCCTTCGTACCAAAACCCTGTTGTAATTCAGACAGTTAGTCTCTTAGTTAACAAACGAACGATACTCATCGGACGCATCCAATACTTTCGAAGGCCGATTGTGAATGGTCGGTACTCAGTCTCGATTACCCAGGTACAGTTTGTCAGTAACGAATGCATTCCCTCGTGATTTCATTACGAGGCCATCGAGCGTTGATCGAAGCGATGGGTAGACAATTCGATTCTTTTTGATTTTTTTTCCCTCTCTTTTTTTTCGGGCGCCACTGTCGGCTGTGCGCCACGCCCCACCTAATACAGGTGTTTCCAAAGCTGCGAAATGGTTTTTAACACGGGTTCTACGTTATTGCCATCGATTGCCTTTCAGGCATGTTGTATCTGCATATAAATGAAGCATCGCCCAGCAGAAACCACAATATCACGCTTTCATCGGCGTACGCGATAATGCGCAATTCGAGCGGCATGCTTCATTCGCTTGGATGTGCAAGCCTTATCGAGAAATACATGCATACATCACTCTGCTTTTCATAGAGCCCGGCAATCGCTCATCATTGCCGCGGCATGGTAAGCCTGGAAATATTTCGATACACGCACATCTACCGTGAGTATAGCATTTCATTCCCGGCGATGGAACTATGATGAATCTTTTCTCAGCTTCAAAGAGAACGATTAAAGTGGTCGTTTCAAGCTATCATACATATAATTGAAGAGACTGGTTACACTCGTCATGAGAAATCTTCTTGAGTATCGTCCGGTTCAAATTGTCCCGGCATCCTCGCGCATGTAATATCACTGGCAAACCATCGCCGTAATTCCCCAGTTATGCCTGCAATTATTATGCGACTGTGTTCTCCACTGCAGTCATTACGCCATTACCCACGAGGACGTTGCTTGGTTTCCCGTATTAAGCGAGAACATCTCACAAACGGGCGCGCGCGCGAGTGCTCTGAGTGCATTCATCGACGAAAACAAGATCAAGGAGGAACACGACGTGTTGGTTTACCGCTTCCTAATTAATAGGAGCACATCCTGTCGCGCCTCATCATGTAGCGGCGAATAACTTAACAGCATTAAACTGGGAAATTCGTATAGAAACGGTCCCCGTGGAGTCGCGTTTCGTTTGGCATCAGGTTGTAGAGAAAGAGAGAGAGAGAGAAAAAAAAGAACCTTGCCACTCGGACGTATTGAAAATAGCAGTGAAAGGCCCTAGTCGTGCTTCTACTTTTTCGCAAAAATCCAGGATGGTTTTTCTGAGAAGCAAGCGCTGAAGCGAAGAGGAAGGGAAACGACGCGCAAGGCTTTTCATGCGAGAACGCGCTTTTTTCGGGTGGAACCGTTGGAATTCTGGGTGTATGCTGGCGAATATTGAGGGAAAGCTTGACCATAAGGGAAAAAGAAGATTGGTGAAAACGTGCTAGCTCCGTTGGGCATCGCTAGCTCGTCGATGAAAAGGTGTCAGGAAAGGAAAATCTCAAAGGAACACCATATGCTGGTGACGCCAGATTTTCTACGAGCTTCACTCTCCATCGACGACCTTTACCACACACCCGACGCCTTAGAAAAAGCTTGATGTTGGTTTACCTTAAACGAGATAGGATGTCTGCGACTTTAATGGATTTTGAATTATGGCTCTTCCATCCCAATTCAATACCAACTCGTATTTTGGAACTCTTGATGTATGACCTCGATGATCTCTGGCATATGTGATAGATGATACATCGTCGATTGAAGTTTTCACGTTCGATAGTGCTCGATACATTAAATTTGCCGCACCGGCTCTATATGTGTAGCTGGTGTATCTCCGGACGATCCGGTGATCGAGCGTTCTTTTAACACAGCCGCACAAAGGGCTCGATAGAGTTTTATGGGTCAAGAAGTTGCTATTGTAGGAAATACGAAAGAATATGCGGTCGAACGTAACGCAATAATCCGATAGGGCAATAGAATCTGAGAGGAAGGAATATACATATTGATTGCGGAACTACGTAGATATCTGCGCGCCGGGTGCGCCAGTTCGTTATGCAGATCGGTTGGGGCGTCCTTTCCTTCCCGCTTGGATCTTCATTTTCTGACCTTTCCCTAGGAAAAGGACCGACCAATCTGCCTGCCAACCCTTTCATACCTCTCTCTGCTTCCCTTTTAATCTTCCTTTCCCCCAAACGTCAACTGGAAAGCCTGGAATCACTATCGAAATTGCCGAAGATCACATATAGAACTGGCGAAAATTAATGGTAGGGTTCACGAAAATTCCTGGGAAAAATCGAGACCCATCCATTACTGGAGAAGCCGTTTAATTAAAATTTTACGCTCAACTTGCAGTCGAGTTGGAGAGCAAGGTATCTCATAAACGTTAACGCGCCCTTTCGATAAATAGCGGACCATGGCATTAAACCCTCCGCATCTCATCCGCACTGAACTTGATTTCCCAGGAACAAGGCTTCCCCCTTAATTTTAGCCCTCCAATTTTGCTGGCTTCCTCATTACACCAGAATTCCACCATCGCTTCTACTCGTAACGTGAAAATTCCCACCGGTTCCCAGACTGGCGCTCGAAGGCAAACACGCATATAGAAATTTGCGAGTCGTGCAGAAACAGTACGTGGACAATAATAATTGTTCAGAGGTCCTGGAGGGCCCAACTGTATGAAGCATATCTGTATTTCGTGAATTTCCATGCTAACAACTGTTCGACAAGCGAACTGCAACATGTCACGCGTCGATTCTAATGATATTACGATCAGAATTCACCAAGCAGGTCAGTAAATAAAATTGGTAAAGAGGTTGCTTTAATCAAGCAGAACATGAAATTTTCATGCAAATTTCAATTCATTTCACTTGGATTTCCTTCCTTTCATTCAGTGCCACTTGAGCTCCGAACTTTCTAAACCCACCACTGACGTTGAAATTCAGGAACCCGGAGCATCCGACATTTAAACTTTGCTTGGATGAGAAAAAGTCAGGGAAGTGAAGAAAAAGTGCTGTCGCTTTAAAGCGCTCGTAGAAAATGGTACTTAACTGATTAGTGTTGACCCGACAGAATCGTGTACTGAGAGATAATTGAGGCGAGCTTGAGTGGACAGTGAAATTAGGGATGTGCGGTCGACAAGTAACTATGAAAGTTTTCATCGTAAGCTGGATAAGTGAGAAAACTCGGTGAGATTCTGGTAGGATCGGTGGCCTAGTAGTTCCAGCCGCCGTCTCGCGGCGGTGATTTTGGTGGAGTACTTCGCTCTAATTATTTCACTCGATACTTTGTGACGGCAAGCCGTTGCCAGCCATTCGTTCTTCGCCTTCCCTTTCGACGGCAAGTCATCGTCGTGCTCCAAATAGTCGAGGCACACAGTTTGCCGCGCGACGCGTGTGATCTTCGAATGACGAGATTTCCGCCTAACTCCCTCATTGAAAGGACTGAACTTGAACAGACCGAAGTCATCCGACTTGCATAACATTGCCGGCTGATTGTACTCGCTCCGGCAATGCTGGCTGCTGCTTCTCTTCTCTTCATTTGTAACTTGCCACTTTTTTGGGTCAACAACGTTTGCTCGCGCGACTGGCTCGCATTTCTTTCTCTCATCCCCTTCCCCTCTCGCCTCGATAGATTTCACTTTGGCCAACATCGAGTGCAAGGTATATTCATAATGCGACCTTTCTCGCATTCCGACTCCGCTAACTATCCGCGTGACTCGTCATTACTGCGCGAGGCCGCTCGCAAACGCGAGCGGATTCACAGGCACAAAGCCGCCGAGAAAGGCAACTCTGCAAAGCTTTCCTCGCAGCTTTGAGGCATCAGCGCAATTACGAGACACGGAAGAATCAACTCTCTCTCTCTCTCTCTCTTTGGCAAACCTTCTTCCCCTCTTCTCTTCTCAGCATCAATTTTCGACTTTTAATTCTGTACTGGAAGTTTCTTTTTAATCTCTCCAGCCGTGAAACCCTACAGCATCCCTCAGCCATTTACCGTTTTCGACCTTTTAATCGAATTCCTCCGGCACTTCCCTGTTGGCATTGGCTGCTGGCCGCTGCGAATTTCCTGCTGTTTTAATTAAACTGTTAATAATAGTTGTCAGAAATGATTAATAACTGTCTGACTCATTCTCTCTTTTTCTCCATTTTAGTTGCTTCCTTCTGTTGCCTGCAATTTCAGTACGCCCCAGAAAGGACGCTTTTGTTTATTAATTTTTAGTCGAATTCACCGATCAGAATGTCACGAAACGCGAAACAGTATTATATTACCAGACCTAGCAGAGGTCGTAATTATTTCAGTACAGCCAACAAATTGAATTAAAGATCAATAATTAAGCCGACAGTTATTCTCGAAATGAAGTTAACCCGAATGCCAGCATATAATCTGACAGTCATTAGCCATTTCACAGAGTATGGATTGAGGAAATGCCAGATGCGATTAAAAGCAGTCGAAGCGTAAGGAACCTTTTCCGTATTACAAAACAATATAATATCAGTGCTGCTTTCTCGATTCCTGTGATAAACGGACTAATATACAATCTGTCACATAATTAACATGTAAAACACAGAGTGTAATGGTTGATGTTTATACCAAACACTGAAACGGTTAAACACGCCTAACTAAAACCGGCCATGCAACGTCCCTCGAGCAAATTATGTTGTGGCAGCAACTGAGTCGTTTCGAATTGCATTCCCCTTTGCTTTCACCGGGCGAATAAACACCGAGTGATCCGCTGACGCAAACCTTTTCCCTAGTGTCCACCAAATTCGAAGCAGAAAATTTCACCATTTTCCAACGCCACCGTCGGGTAATACTATACCAGCAAAAAAAAAAGGAGTAGCTCGAGCAAAAAGGGGGAGTACGTTAAATTATGTCGTTCCTCTTCTTTCTTTTTTTTTGCCTACCAAAAGTTGGAGGTTCCCGGGCTTTATTTATTCGGAAAGTTGACTGCCGTCGAGCGTGGAGGAACTAAACTCCGAGGGGTGGTGGTTCGTGCCGTCAGCTGCGTTTGCTGTAAACCGCAGTCTACTTTCAATATTACATTCCACCACGAATGTTGGAAGTGTACTTTATTACCCCAGTTTATTAGGCCACATTAAGGTAATTATAGTGCTTGACTTAATTATCTCTGAAGATTAGAATCTCCTATTCTCGTCGGTCTCGTTACTTCAGGATGGATCAATGTCTGCCAGTCCTTTATCTCTCTCTCTCTCTCTCTTGTCTTTTACAAGCAGATATTATTCTGAAAGAACTCATCACGCTGCCTATGGAATGGTTGATTAAAAATGTTAAGAACGTATTGTAAATCTTGAAACAAGAGTAATTTCCCAGTTTCTCTAGAGAATTTTTAAAAGCACCAATCTCAAAGGACTCTCCTCCACTTGAGGTGAGGTTAATGAGTCTGGAGAAGTTTCGAGGGTGTAGGGTCAATCGTTAGTGGCGGACTCATCCAGTATTCCTCGAAGGTAGGAAGTTCCTTAAACGGGCAACGGGCTATCGAACTATTCTATTTCACCTGCAAGCCACGTAAACTAGCCGTAGTTCTTTCGCTCCGTTGGAACTCTCCATTGTGAATTGACGTTGCCCTGTATAAAGTGGGTACTTTCTACCGCAGTACCATTAATCCTTCTCTTTCCATCCGTCTCTCCTTTTCACTCTTTCCCTTTTCTCTGCGATTGCTCGCTGCCCGATGTAAATACCATCTGGCGTAATATCATGAATATTACTTATCGATTTCCATTAGCGGAGCCTACGCCACGATACGCGGGTGTGTGTTCGTAAAATATCGCTCCTGATGGACACGATATAATTAGAAACCGCGATAATATAGCGAGCCTTTCATACAAACTGGCGATATGTGGCCGCGATGCATACTGAAAATTGCATACGGAGCTGCTGGTGCGCCGGGCGCCACCGGTTGACCTGAATTCCCGTTACAAATGCGGCTAGTAATATAGGTGCAAAAATACACAAGTACTTACAAGGCGCAGAGAGAGAGTTCACCCTTTTACCACGAAACGACCCGCACGCTAATTTACGAAGCTAGCATCGGTCAATCTTCCTTGTTAGTTACCGAACACGACGCTGCTGGCATAATAACTAATTGCAGTTAGTAGCGACGAGACCGAACGTATTTCATCGGAGCTTCCGCCCCCGAGTACTCGTTACTTTAACATCCAAGTAGTAAACAGTTCTGGTACCGGTTAACACTAATGTTTATGACATCACCATTACGTTTTATTAATGATGCACTCCCCGCGAGAGAGCACGTTGACTAAAGGTTGGTACAGGGATGCAAACAGCGACGCCGCCTCTTTTCTCTCGTGCGAAAATGTGTTATTAATGATGGGCGATTTAGCGCGCGCGACGTTCGTTCAGTTAGCAGGCGGACGTGCAACGCTAGCCGAGCATCGGCGGATAGCCACGATCATGCCAGCAATTATACTGTCAAATTTGCTGACCGCGCTACTCATTAAACCGGGCGGATGCCAGTTATACGCGAGACTCATTTGCGAAGCTGCCTTTCCACCCCGGGCAAGTTGAGCCTGTTGGGAGGGAACGAGGCGAGCTTTCTTCATTAAAAACTAATTTCCATAGCCGATTCGAATAGGGCTTTAATTGATGGAGAGGAAGAGGGTGCGTTTCCTATATCCTCGACTAACCGTTCACCACGAGACGAGTGTGCAATGCGTGCATTTGAATTCGCTCGCGTGAAATTAAAATATGCAAATACCCAAGGTGGGTATTGTGTCGCCGGCACCACCACCAAGTGAATGCGCCGGCTGTTGCTAATCGAAACATCGGAAAATCGTATTTACACACCTTGTTGGATAAAAGGCGCGGCCCGCTCAGAATCAATTAACAAAGCCAATTAATTCCCGGCACGATCCATCTGTTTGCACGGTGATAAGCGGCTTGGGGATTGCGGGTGTTGTAAGGGCACGCT
Organism: Ectemnius cavifrons; assembly: GCA_964023945.1. Taxonomy (NCBI): domain Eukaryota; kingdom Metazoa; phylum Arthropoda; class Insecta; order Hymenoptera; family Crabronidae; genus Ectemnius; species Ectemnius cavifrons. The sequence continues at coordinate 8,043,691 of OZ030384.1, read as the reverse complement.
CTCGATAATAAAATAATTCCGCTTGGTCTTACGGAAAATATACTTCGACCTTTTGCCATTAATTGTAGTTTACTTTCGCACGGATATTTTTAATAAGAATTTTCCATGCACCTGTCGTCCCACCATTTTCCTCGGATCTCAGAATCGAGCGAGTAACGTTGAACGAAGCGCATTTAAAAGATAATTTAGTTTCAAAAGCGTTCAATATGTTCGCGAGAGGGTGCTGAACATTTTTACTAGTAACGCGAACGTAAAATCGTTTAACCACCGAACTAATGCAAGATAATGCCCCGTGCGTGGTCGTTCACCTGGAAAGCGTTCGATATGGTTGCCGTCCCTATTAAAGTTGAATTCGGTAATTACGAGCGTGTACGCGTTCCACCTTATTGTTAGCTGCATTAATGTTAATCGCGTAATCATACGTACAATGCGACCGATACTAAGCGCTTTGTAAAATAGGCTCATTACATACGGTAATAATGCCACTGTTAACATAATGAACGCACCTCGCGCAACCAGTGGTTAATAATGTTAATATGTAATACCTTTAATAAGAGATGATTTTCATTTGAATATTGGCTCAGCAGTTAATAGCCAGTGCATATCGTTCCTCTATTTTAAGTGGAACACGTCCGATTATACACACACTATACCACTATACAATCACGATCGTGTATTATCAAATGTACTACAACGAATCTGCCAATCAAAAGGGCTGAAAATGATTTTCTAAATACAGCGATTTCCTTGCTAATGATGAATAACTCGAAGTGTGTCGTTTACCAATGACGCGATGTTTTACAGGACGAAACAATGCCATCTCGAACATTCTAGGCCCGGTTGTAAGCCAATGCCAATGTCGATGCAATTGCCGATACGTACGTACGAGTCTGCAGCTCTCTCATTGTCGACCTGTGCTAATTCTTCGCGCGACGCCGACGTCGCCCAGACAACCAGGCGAATACTGACAATGCTTTCCAATGGCTACAATGCTGCCCCTGATTTCGAGACTCGCTCGTACGATGACTAGAACCTTTTGAACGCCGACAGACTACCCACGTATACCTTGCAGACGATGTTTTTCCCGAAGCAAACCACTCGCATATCAACGAGAATGTTAAGATCGAAGTATATGACAATGTCACACGTCACTGTTGCACTGTTTACTTCGACGCACGGTCATCGAATCGAAAGGAAAGGTATCTTACGCAAAGTCTAGTGCATCAAGAGAATGATAATGAGCGACCAGTTTAAGCTCGCCATACTTTTCCCGTTCCCCGAGAAGGCGTGCGCGAGCTATTGCATTAGCACGCGACAGGAATAACGATCATTAAGGTCGCTATTAGTATGCAGTTGCCATCGGTGTAAACCTCATCGAGAATTAACTCCGAAAACGCACTTTCCGAAGGTTCCCTTCTTTATATGTATATCTACTTTTCATTTACATTTACCACATTTTACTATTCTTCATTTATATTCTACTATCCATCCAAGTAAAGTCACTACACTAAGATTTCCTCAAAAGTTCTCGTAGAATCTATCTTCTACTAACAATGAAAACTAACCATGAATTCTCATGGCCCCATCAATCGCAGATGCAAGTGCGATCGTCTCACAACCGCAATATCCAAGCCCCCATTGTGGGTGCACGTTAATCCGACGTAATGCAGGGAAGATCCGTCCTCGGATAACGGCGGATACCGAGATTGCGGCCATATGAAAGCCAGCTTGCCATGGTGTAACAGACACACGCATACATCCAAGCTACGATATCCTTGTTATTCCAGTGGCGAGGATCGTTTGCCGCGCTCTTGGCGCAGAAGTCCCGTGGAACTTGGTGCATTGGGCGGCTCTGCCGTGGGAAGAGAGAGTGCAGCAAGAAATATGTTGGTTCACTTCCGTAGTGTATGCGAGATATTCGGGGTAGAGGTTGCTGTCGGTAGTTAGTAGCAGGAAGTGCCGGCATTAATTCGCCAAGTCGCGAAGGACTCTTCCTGTGGTAGACGACCGCACCCCCTCCTACTTCAAGGATATCCCGTTTCCTGAACACAGGAACTTTGCTTTCCTTCAGGCATGAACGTCCAATGATATGCTCTCTTGGTATGTTAGTATAACATATCGTTTTACAAACTGAAAAATGAGCTGTTGGCGTAATTAACCTGGGGGATGAGAGAGGCTAGGCCGAGGTATGTTTATCTAATCGATCGACTAATATCCGCAGGATACATGACGGATATTTGCTTCGATCTATCTATACGTTGACGTGGTTGTAACTAGAGAATGAAAAAGTAATGACAGTACTTAAACAGTTGAGTTTATTTCTTCTTCTTCTTCTTCTTTTTTTTTGCAATTGTTTATAGGCCGGTATTTTCGAGAGAGAGAGTACGTTAGTGAAAACGTACTGTTCGTTGTTGAGTGGCGGCCGTTACGTGCACATTAATGCAATTGTCGATACGCGTCGGGCATGGTAAATGCGAACGTGACTCTTTCCACGGGGATGGCAGATCCCGGAGTGGGCGTGAATGAATTGACTTGAAATAATGTGCTGGAAGCTCTCGCTGCAAACGCACAAAAGCCCGCCGGCGGCGCGCACCCGATACGACGAGAGAAACGGACTGATAGAAATGTGAGTTTCAACCAAGTACTGAGCAAATAACGCGCTCCTACCTAGGACTCGACAGACACATACACACACACACACATACACCGCCCTTGCAATTGATATTTACGAATCCTCATGGTGTCGATAAATTCGTTCGTTTGTGACGCGGATTCAATGAAGAACGATACGAAACATTCAGTCGATTGCTGGCGAATCTGACGAAGTCCGTACTAGTTTCCATTCTGTTGTGTTTACAACGACTGCCAGAAATATTCGATCCAAGAATGTATGTTTGTCAGTAAATAGTCATTCTTCGGTAGAATGCTTTAATAATAATTACTGTGATTTTAGTGTGAGTAATAATGATGGAGTGGCGCCAGTAGTGATTTTAGTACGATTGCGTTAATTACGTCCGATGTCGTGACAAGCGTTTCACTCTCGTCGAGGTCGAAGCATTCTCCCTCCGTTCAGTCGGCTTCTAATGCAAGGCGTTAACAGTAACGCGTCGGGCATTAAAAGTCGGTGATTTTTAGGCTGATCACGAACGCAAGTGCTTCCTCCCTTTCGAGTTGGAAAATGAATCGTGCCGCGCTATAGAAAGTACGACCTCCATGCTCGAAATCCTTCCTTCTCATTCCAGACGCGTATCGACCGCTCGTTACGACATTATTTTACGTCTCTGCGCGCCTGCTCGTCCAACTTTGTTCTACCGACACCTCAGTTTCTTACATCCTAGCTGTTAAAACTAGCTGGGAGAATAGATAACTTTAATCCGATAAGGATCAACCAATTCGGTTTTTATTGTGTAGTAAACTTTCTTCCTTTACTACACAATAACGTAATGGATAGATATACAAGTGGGAGAAGCCAGGGTTAACGTAACGAGTTGAGTGTAAAAATAAATCTCGTAATGTATTTGCACTCTTTCGTTTTAAGACTTTTTCCTGCCCTCCTCTCTAGTCTTAAACTTTCTGTTTGATTACACTATAATTGGATTAAAAGTAATGTTATGACTGACCAGTGGAGAACATTAATTAATAGAGCTTGCAAACTGGAGCGTACTATAAAGAAAATGAACTACTACGTTTTTATGAAGCTACCCGCTCATGTTATTTAGATACAATGGTAGCAGGAGCGTGTCCTAGTTCCTCCTTCGATTGGTCGTCGCGAGTATCCGTTTCGCTTGAACGCAACCCGACGTCAAACAACTGAAACTGCAAAATATTTATTTGTTCCGCCAGTGCGGTGTTACGTGAGTTTCTTTACTTTCCGGAAGACGTGCCAGGTTGATCCCCTTCCCGCTTCAACACGAATGACTCTCTCCCTTGGCGAGGAAGTCTTCGACGCCGGAAACGCGAATGCAACGCGACCTAAATACGAATGGCTACGGTCAGCATTCCCGAGGGTATCTTTCTCCCTTCGGGCCAACCTGTCTACTGATTGCCAGTGATCCATTAATCCTCAAAGGCCCTGTGAGTTTTTTCGTGCTTGCTCGGTTGCTCTTTTGAGTCCACCGAGTCCCAGCTTCCGTGGGTTCTTGGAATGAAATCCGCAACAGTGGCAAATTCACAATTGCACAGGTTGTACGTGCCAATGCTTCCTTCCTCATCAATTTCTCCTGTCTCCCTTAAGAGTGCCGCATTCTTCGATCTATTGAGCATAGAACTGATAATTAATCATTATTCATGAAAGACTCGTTTGCAGCTTTGTGAGCTGTGTTACCCCTTCCATACGGGAATACTGAAATCTTTGTACAGACGTAGATTAATGCAAATGCATCATCAGCCACGGTCTCAAATTTGCACCCTCGACGTGGCTGGCCTTGCAAGTTCATTAGGGAAGAGACCGCCTGCATTCCAAAGCTAATACAGTTACTATTGTAATAATAGTTGTGGAGATATTCCTCCACCGAACTTAGCTCGTCGGCTTCACTTATCCATTATGCATGCTTACGGTGTCCTAAGTGAATTTTGAGAGCCGCAATTGAGTAAACTATCGCTGTACACGAAATGCAAAGAGGAGCCAAGCGACGTAAGTAAATCAGCCAGACGAACCTCGTGATTATCAAACGGTCGATTCTCAGCTCCTAGTTATACCACTGTACTATTCGGTGTCAAACCCTTCAACTTCTAGTACCATTCCTCAACTTCAAGCAACCAGCAGTACAATTGTTTTTACCCCAATTGTACCAGATACACTTTTCCCATTGTTCGTCAGTCTCCATTTCAAAAGAGTACTTCGCATATATGGTAGTAACAATAATACTGGAGTAACTGACGTCATTTTGAAAAGGATCAGGAAATATCCAGAGAGCCACTAATCAGAGAAATCCTCTGTTCTTTGTTACAGGCTTTAAAATGGGTTGCTTCGGGAGCAAAGATAAGCTGAGCAAGGAGGACATGAATTTCCTCAAGTCCCACACACGATACGATGAAGCGACCATAAAGGAATGGTACAGGGGCTTTAAAGTAAGTATAACTCCGCTAACAGGCAATATATTTCTTTAGTTTTATTTTTCTTCCGGGTGAGAAACCCCACTGCCACAATTTGCAGTTAAAGTTAAAGTGCTCGGACGTTCTCGGGGTTGGGTTCCACTCAGTCGTCGAGTTTTCTCATCGTATCTTTTCAGCCGTGTATACATATAACATTTATACAGCTAAGGGAAACCCGGCAGCGATCGGCGGTTAACAGTTTTGATTAAAGTCTGTAATTAAATACACAGCCTCTCTTAATTGGGCTCTTAAGAGCATCCAACAATTTCCTGGGGTAATCACTAAGTTCTGTAAAAAAAGAAAGAAAAAAAAAAGAACTTCGTGGCTTCCTGATAGAAGCGAAGGGTTGGAAGGGCGAGCGAGTGAACGAGGGGGAAGTTTCCTCGGATAATTTAAACAGCTCAAGTGAAACCCACGGCCTCGGTCGAAACTAATTAAATTGAGCAAATCGTCGTTACTCGACGTTCCTGGCGTATTTCCGCGCGAACTCCAGCAGCGCAGGGACAAACTACCGAGGAGAGAGCTAGTTTTCCAATTGAAATTGAAATAAACGAGTTGCCGTTGCCGCATATATCTTCCGAGCGAGTGAGCCCTTGGTGAACGCGTTGGAGTTCGGGAAACTGGGAAAATATCGAAGGGAGTGGTGAACATGCGGCAGCGTTCGATAGGGAGAAGCAAATCTCGCTGACTCGTTCTCCCATTTGAGAACAAGAAGACGAATGACATCGGATAAAGGCCGATCTGATACAGACAAGCTATTGGGAGTGGCGAAGTCCGAAATTGTTCGAGTCAACCAAGGACACTACTCATTCCTAGTGGCGACCGATACAAGTCCAAGGAACCAACCCCTTCAACCTGATTAGATTTCGCGTGTTTCCTACTGGCCGTAATTTCAAAATTGCACCGGCCACTCGCAACAAACGTGACGTAGCCCGCGTTAAAATAGCCACACCTGCGAAATACAGGGAGTATTTTCGGCCGTGAATCGATCGGGCGACCGTATCTTATTCCGGCAGACTGATCGACTGTGACGCGGAATACAACGAAGGAGCTGCTTCCTTAACCTCCGAATCAACGAACGGCTTACGCGATTCCGACTTATTCTTGTCCGGCATAAAAGCTTTCACCTTTGATCCGGAAGGGCCATGGCCTCCCGTCACAGCTAAGTGGAATCGAACGTCCGACCACATATTCACTTTGTCTGCTGATTGATAGATAGTTTCGTCAAATGTAGGACAACGGTGTATATTTTTATTTCATCTAGATATATTTTAAAAATATTCAAATTGTTGGAGATAGATATTTATCGTTTGTTTGAATTCGTAATGTTACAGCAAGATTGTCCCAACGGCAGACTAACTCCGGCGAAGTTCGTCGACATGTACAAAATGTTCTTCCCGTCCGGTAACGCGGAGGAGTTCTGCGACCATGTATTCCGCACATTCGACATGGACAAAAATGGATATATCGACTTCAAGGTAAGAGCCGGATTTCCTGCCTTTCCTTTTACTCTTTTGTACTGTAGCTGAAAAAGTAATCGGCAATAGTATCCACTTGGATCATTTGTCGAAAGTCGACGGTCAATAGACGCTCTCAGTGATGCACGCGATTATTCCACGTGATTAAACTCGATTGCTCGCAATCACATCGCTGGGATATGATTGCCGTGGAAAGTCCATTGGATTCTTCCATTGTTCCTTCAGTGGCTTAATACAGTTGCTCGATAGGCCGCGCCTATGTTGCGTATATGTCGTTTAACGTTCAAGACAAATACCGTTTTAATAGGGGCCGAGCTCTTTGTAATACCGTTGGGAAGGGTAGAAAGAAGAGCATTTCAGTTTCGCTCATTACAGTGAAAAGAAGTCTAGCCTCTCCCTTCCTCACTTCAATAAACCTGTGTCTGTCTGTCCTGTCTCTCGGCATCTTCCGCCTAACAAGGACATACATTTCACGAAACATTGAGCCTCCTTAGCGCGCGCAAATCGGACAATTTTCCCCGACAAAACAAGGCAGCAGCTGGTTATGAGCTGGTGCAACTGGATCGAGAACGGCTCGTTTCCTTCCGCAGCCTCGTTACACTCGATGGGGCGGCACAAGCTCTTTTTACTCCCTCCGTCTGGCACCATTTTCACCTTGCTGCAACACGCCGCTACTATCTCGTTCGAGAGTATAAAGGACACTAATTCAGTGCTAAAGCAGAATATGCAGTTCACTGTTTGGTCCATTGGTTGCAAGGCCTTTTGCATTGCCAGGACGACGAGTTCGACATATTCCACTGCTCTGTCTCTCTCTCTCCTTCCCTTTCTCTCATATCTATCGAAATATTCTCCCATGTAGCATCGATTACTTTGTCGCGAGCTCGATTACAGCCGGATCGCTGGTCAAAGCTACACCGCAATCGTGATCCCGCATCAGTTACACTATTGAACACATACACTGTTGCGAGAGCACATCCCGCTATACTGTCGATTTTTCTTTCGTTTCGTGGCTTTACCGCGTTGTTCATTAACGAACGATACTCTCCCTTCGACCAACGGAATCTGGAACACGAGGCTCGATACCGCAATCCTCCAGTCTTTCCAACGGTATCCCTGTAACAGGATTATGTCTCATCTTTCCTGATCCACTATCGGTCTTTTCTTTGCTATAGATTAAAAGCCTATTCTACTTTATTTTTTAACATGTCGCACGCTTTATAAGCAACGTCAGGAAAATGGAGGTCAATAAAGACAATCTTCAAGGAAAGCTCTCTTGAATTTCCCTTTGGCGGTCAGGCAGTTGCCAGGCCAGTGATAATTTCTTTAGGCGTCACGGTATCAAAGTGAGAGGAGAATGGAAAGAAAGGCAAGGCCCATTCTTTTTTGGTTCATAATTTCTTTTCGTCGGTTCTTGTAATTAGGGGCCTCGGTATATTCAATTAAAGTCAAAGCTTGTCTGGGTGTTTGAATTTACACTCGCAAAGTATGTTCGTGCGGAAACGACGCCTTTGTTTAATACAAGGTAACCCCGTGCGGAGGCTCGGCGCGATAAAACTGACGCTTACTTTTGCGGCAGGTGTGTTAGCCTTGCACCGGCGAGCCTTCAATCTCCTTTCATTTCGTAATTGGACTCGCGGGCGAAATTACTCTCGCTTCCCTCAAAATACGTGCGCGTAAATCGTAATAATTTTTTTATAGTTCCTACCACTTCGCTCGAGACCAAATGTACTCGGGGAAATGAATAATTTTCCAGAAATATACTCTTAGTCATCCCATTTATTTTCAACCTTCATTTCCGACATGTCACAAGTTAAGTCGAAGAAAGGGGACCGAAAAATTTTCTCTCAAACGAAGGACTATTTTTCCTGCGAAAGCCGAGGTGTCGGCCGTCGCATATCGCGTGTCACAGACTTCGAAGAGACAATACGGATTCGCTAGCTGAAAGATTGATTGCATTTTTTGAGATCCATTCAATTCGTATAGACGTGCGAAATAATTCTATATTTCACTTTGCCAGCGTGGTTTCATCCGCATGATCCATCGAAGCAGCCGGCTTTTCAAATATTTTTCCTCGACCGATCACTCTGATCTTCCTTTAAATGTTATTACCTTTATATTCCCCAAGCTATTTCAAAAGGTGATTCTTGCCAATGGTAGTTTATTAAATCAGGGTATTCCCAAACCTGCAGCGAGCTCCATTCTCCAAGTGGATTGCTCTCGAGTGCATTGAGTTCATGTAAAATTCCTGAATCCAGAAGCTTGCTCGCACGGCAGAAGACTGTTTTACATTTAGCTAGACGTTGAAATGGATTCCGCGTGATAGCACAGTGAAGCGTCGAGTCATCATCCTCAAACCCCTGCGAAAGCACTCATTCTCTCCCATAGGAATACAAGCCTCGCTTCATCGATAATACTCCATCTAAGAAATACTTGTCACGCTGAAAAGCAAGAAAGCACGTAATGCGGCCATGTCCAGAAATTCTTCCTATTGATAAAGAAGTCAGTATAATCATGTCTCTCGCTTGATTCGTATCTTGTCAATGAAAATCCGCACAAAGCTGATACGCTGGAGCAAAGCCGGCCTCCAACAATGCACAATCAGAGAGGACCGAAATGTTTTGTGTGCCTGGGAGGCAACCCCTAATAATTCCATAGTGCTCGCAGCAGATTTAGCTGGGCCGGCATGAACAATCAGCGTCGCGCGATTTCACGAAAGGACTTTGGAGAAGGAAGAGGGCGGAGAGGATGGGAGAGAGGGTGGAAGCACTATGTAGCACGTGGATTACGCTTTCGGTAGCACGCTCGCATTTCGTCTCTCGACACTCGGCTCTGTTTAGAATGTACTCGGGCGACACTGTTCCCGTTGGAGGAGGCCGCGTTCGCTCTCTCGATGTATCTACCCTCCAAAGAGGCAGAGGGAGGAGGCTGAATGTTCCTCAAGGGAGGCTGCTAGAAGCTGGAAAATGCCTCGGGTCTGCGCAAACAACGTTTTGCATTTACGAGAGCGCGTTGTCCCACCTAAACAAATCCCGGGTAATGGTATTCCGAAGACCTTCTGCCTCCACCAGCCCTTTCCTCCTCTCCTCCACCATCCATCTCACCTTCTGGCGCGCCTCGCGCAAAATGATTCTGTGGAAAACGCAATTTCCCGCTGTTTTCGCGTGACGCCCACAGCCCTGCATACTCCTGCAGCTACATCGTCGCTCCTTCTTCTATTTTCCCACCTTGAGAGAATAGCATCGCTCTTACCTTCACGACCTCGTTTATTTTAGCGCTCGTTAGACGGTAATTGTGGACTTTTGCCGTCAAGTGTTTTGCTTTACGGCGACAACGCCGAGATTTGACAAAAGACTTATTACTCAAACTTCGAGTCATTTCAACGGGCTTCTCGAAAAACCTTCAATGCGCCTCCGTTACTCATTCTTCGCATCTGAACTCAGAGAAGTCCGCCACACTGGAGCCTTCAGCAGCTCTCAGTTTCCAAGGCTTTTCTTCCCTCAACTTCTTCCGTAACTCGGAACTTACTGCAAGGGACGTTCTCTCTAATCTCTTGAGGTTCGGCCTGCACATGCCAAGCGTGAAATTCCTCTCATCGTGACGTTAGTTCCCAGTCCATCCTGTAGTCTTATTCCCTTTGTCTTGCATGGCTGTTTACGCTGACTATTTCCGGAAGGTCCGACTGACAATCGTGACAGAACATAAACTATGCGCGAGCTTTGGATGTCGCTTGCGGCGTTCTTAGAATGGTGCGGAGTCCTCTCGGGGGTATTGTCGACTCTTTAGAGCTAAGAGAGCGGCGCCGACAAGCAGTAGGATCCTAGAGCCGGTGGCAAAATCTGGATAGAAGGGCTGGCTCGGTGGATAGGGTCAATATGAGAAGTAGTGACACACTTCAGAGGTCACGAAGAGCTAGAGTAAAGAGCTAGTCCGGCCTCTTCACTCTTTACCTCCCCATTGCTTCTTTCCCCCTGTCACCCTTCCAACCCTCTCTTTCTCTCTTGCTATCCCTGCCTGAGCTCCTCTCTTTAAAGCTGCCTCATCGTTTGTCTACCTCAGGCGGCAGGTGACCCAGTTCACCCAGCTATAGCTCTGACGTTTCGTCCGAAAGTCCGCGCAGCAGCCCTGGACCCACTGAACGTCCACTCGCTTCCGAAAATCATGTTCTACCCACCTCCATCCACCCTCACCAGTATGCTTTAGTGAAGTTCGCGACTTTGCCCCCGTCTCAGGGATTACCCCGCTCGGGGCTACTTTGCCAAGGGAGCTCCCTAATGCGCGCTCCTCGTATTCGAGGCAGAGGAAGCCACTAGTCGTATTAGTTATATAATTATTATTGAAGCATCCTTGGGAAATAAGTGAATTTGGGACACATTGAGTTATGCCAGTTTCAAAGTAGAGTCGTCAGATTTATTGGGAATTTTGTGTTGGATTTATTCGTGATAGTCTTACTTCTCTTTTATTTTTATTCAACTTCTTCGTTTGCCTCGCGCTGGGATATCGGATCGACGCTCGAGAGACTTGCGACCTCATCAGCACGTCGAATCTAGAGAGCCACGTGAAATGACGAAAGTCGATATGCGAACAAAGCATCCGTAGCACGCTTCCAAGAGAGGAACCCGGCTGTGATAGGTCGAAGCAGCTGGTCTCTCGCGAATGAAGATACAACAGTCGTAAAGAAACGCTCGTAATTCTGTTTACCGGAGGAAGAATGTGTGTGCACTTCTAATCTCCACGCTCATATCCTGAGACGATCCTCGTCAGGAGCTTCGAAGGATACTTCGAATTACTTCCGACGTACATGAAAAGTCTCGAGGCTTGAAGTGCTCAGTTTGTGTTGCGTGTTTACTGCTGAACGTGCTAAAGAAAAAGCATGATTCCCGTTGGAAGTAGTAAGGAAAGAACAGTAAAACGATCGTGCTTAATGATAAAAACTTTCGAGTATAACGTCATGGAATTCCAAGGAGCGAAGGTAAATCAGAAACTCCAAAGTTCGAACTGGAACTCCTGCATAGCCATTGTTAGGGCAATTTTTGCCAAGTGAAACAGAGGGCAAAGTCGGTTAGCTAGGGTGAAGGAATTTAGATTGGCAAGGTCTTGGAACTAGTAGCGAACTTCCCAAGAGCTGGTGGTTTCCTTCGGGTAAGAGTTTCAATTCGTCGATTATTATTAATTTCACCCGAGGCTTCACCGATCTTCGATGACCCTCGACACGCTCCACGTTGCCAGAAGAACTCTCTTGGCGTATAAGTCTCTGTAGACAGCCGTTCTCGTCAAATAGAGGTCTATTGTCCGTCGAAGAACGCTGGTAACGTTTTTCACTACACATGAAGGAAACGAAAGTTCAATATTGCAACTCGCATCAGCTCGGCCGAAGAGAGCTTACACGTGGACGCTTTTGTGTTGCAGGAATTTCTATTGGCAATTGACGTGACGTCCAGCGGCACGCCGGAAGAAAAATTGAAATGGGCGTTCCGCATGTACGACGTCGATGGGAATGGTGTCATCGACATCCAGGAAATGACCAAGATTGTACAGGTACGCTGAACTTTCTCACTCAATCAACGCCAAGCAATTTTGCGATACTTTCTCGCCAAGCAAGAAACTCCGTTATACATTGATATTATTTTAAAAGCCTTGGTAACTAAATATATTCAACGCTTACTCTGGAACGAACGGAATACATGGAGACAGCCGGCGCAAGTCAAATCGATATCATTGTAATATTAATAATCCAAGTTTGGATGCTGTTAGCTTTACGTGGTTCCTAAATTATTCCGTGTTTGCGGAGAGCACGAGCGTATGCCTTTATAGGAAAACTAGATATTATTCCAGCGTGACAAGACTTTACATAATTCTGCTGCACTTCAAATGGTATTCCCATGCTTTTACCCTGTGCCTGAACTTCTAACGAGTTTAAAGCATCGATGCATACTGTAGCTAAGCTCCATTAGAAATTTCCATACCAGAGAAGGCTCCTCTAACTTTTCCGCTCTTTCACCAGTTTTTTTTTTCACTCCTGCGGACGCAAACTTACTCCGCATCGGTTTTGTATGAGCCCCGAGTAATTATTCCCCGGTCTGTAAATCTAGTATGAAAGAAAGAGGGCAGGTAGGCGGGCTTGAATTTTTCGCAGTGGCAGGTTTTACGTGAGGTCGCTTTAATAAAACCAAGCTCCGGAGTAATTATTCTCAATTCGCTCGAACTGATCTCCGCCAAATTGAAATACGCTCCGACTGTGATCAATGATCCCAGAGCATAATGAGGAGTGCTCTGGAAAGGCCATAAATCAGATATTTTCCAGACGGGTCCTGCGTCATAAAGTGTCCGCAAAACCAGCGATATGCACGTGTATGTAAACGTGCGTTGCATTAATAAGACTACCTACTGCTTGAAAATCGGGACAAGAATTGGGGGTAGCCTGCACTTGATTATGCAGCGTAATTAAGACTTTCGTCATGCTGGGAGAAAATAACATTGCCATTTTAAAAGGTAACGAAAAAGGAATAAAAATAGCTGGCAATAAAAAAGCATATGACAGGTGCGAATGCAGTTTTGTTCGAAGTATATTTACTTTTTGATCCTATCGGCAGCGCTTGAGAAAACAATGTCATCGGTGGGAACTCCCATTGGCAGATATAATATTTATCCGGTGACACAGTGAGTTGTTGGCAAACGGTGCCGTTAATTCCTAATGAAATTTCTGTCCACCGAGGCCACAGTGCGTGGGATTCGATATCTCCTCTGGGCATGGGGTTTTCGTGGAAGTTGACCGGCCAATGACAAGCGTGTTTGCGGTTGCAATTATTATGCAAATGTCGACGTCTCGCGCAGTATGGAAACCGATTGGACATAAAGTCGAATCACAGGGAGCTGGATTGGACGACGCGTTCGACCGCATGAGTGCATTGTCCGCCCGATTAATTATTATATCGGTGGCGACACGAAATTTCACTTAGCTGCGGTGCACTCGCCGATGACTCGCGGTTTCCCTCTACATCACCGCAAACCATTTTCTATCGAAAAATTCTAAAAATTCCTGGGTTCACTCTCGATTGAGCTACGCCACATTCCACAGCGATGCTTTCAAACCCTTTCTGTCTTTACCCGACCAACTATTTCCCTCTTCCTCTCTCCGTTCACTGCCGATCAGAAACCTATTAACAGAGTTCCATCAAACTTGTCAACAGAGATTCGCAGGTCGATCAAAGTGATTCGTTTAATTTTTTTCGATCGCTGAAAGCGCCGCTCGCAGGAGGGATTCGTTTTGACACGTGGTATACATCGTATATACGAGCGATGACAGTGAGATAACGATTAATCGCTTTTAATAAATGTCATCGTTTGTAAAAGATCGCTCGAGTATTCTTCGAGTACCAGTGGCCGTTTTTATCCCTACGGATTTCTCTACGAACGAAACAGCTCCCAACGGAGCATTATAAATGAGAACCGCAACATTATCCTGGATTGTAACACACTTTGTTCGGATTTCGTAGACAAAGTTTAACAATGCGCTAGAACATACTAAAGCTGCATGCTTTATCGAGGTTGGAATGGGAGGTGGAATTGCCGTGGTAGTTAGCGTTGCAAATTCGCATGGATAGGATGCATTAATTATGGAATCTAGCCGAGCCCTCAGCGGGTACGTTGCGAATGCAGTATTAACTGGAAACAGATGGAACCGGTAGCATCGGTGGAATAATTCGCCCTCGGCCGCAAGTTTTCACTAATTATTCTCTTCAGTCTTTAACGAGCGATCACTCGCCAGAAAGAACTGAATTCAAATTGCGGTGGACCGTTCTCGCGAGGGAATAGCAAAGCTTCCCAACGTGGCTACGAATTTTCATCCTAGCTTCTTGATTTATCATTCAATTCCCACACGTCCGCTGTGAGTTGTGCATCCACGCCGCAATCGAGATTCATAATTCCTGCCAGTGGCTTAATTTCCTCGGAATTTATCTTGCACGCATTACTGGAGGACAGTGACGTAGTAGCAGGGTGTGATAGCGGAAGAAGAGTATAATTGAACGGTGGCCGGAAATGAAGCTATCTATGACGCGATCGTCGTTGCTCGTCAACGCAGCATCAGTAAAGAATCCAGAACAAAAAGCGAATCGCTTCTCTTTCTCCGGATTCATTGTGCAAATTGCTGTTTATTGTACGGTGTATTCACCGTAATTTTCGCGGCAATGGACTTCAGTAGGACTGGGTGCCACCAAGCACAAAGCAGTACAATTGCATGCATTGACGGAATATAGAACGGAAAATATGGTTGGGTCGGGCATTGTTTGTCGCTCGTGAATATTCATTAATCTTGTTTTGCTGGACTTTTGCGCACCCGTCTCGGCTTTCACTACCACCCGATACCACCCGAATACCGAATCCAATCTTCTGTCATGCACAATTTTTCTCTCAAAACCGAAGCAGAAATATTTGCCGATCTATCATTCGCATTTCCTTTTTTTAAATTAAACTCACGAAACATCTAACAGTGTACAAAACCGATCGGATGTAATTGTTTCTCTCGGAAGAGACACTGGCAATATTTCTCTTTCTCCCTTTTCTTTTGCTTGGTTTATCCTGGACTTCGCAAAGGTAATCTAAAGTTGGCCGAACTTTCCCCCGAACTATTAATCTTCCGTCGGCTTTTATTACCGTGGCTCTCGAAGAGTAGCAGCTCGCAAGGTGATATTCTCGAACTCGATGAAATAGCAGAATAAAAGCATGGCTCTGCGTTCACTGTTATCCATGGGTTGTTCGGATAAAAGAATTCAAATGCGTGGTACTAAACGCGTTGTTGACTGTGTTTTCAAGTGAAGTAAGGGAGATTGGGTTCATCAATTCATGAAAGTGCACTTTTCCCGGGCAGTCATGGCATTCTGCATACCATTAAGTCGATACTGCATCGACTACCTTTTACTGCCAAAATCGGTGCATATTCGGGTATCCGTAGTGGATTGATTCCCTCATGTATTGCCCCTATAATACGCACCGCTCCGCTGAATCAAGTTGCAAATTTTCCGATATTGAGTTATCGACTATAGCGAGCGTGCGTGCGTGCCCGTGCAGGGCTAGCGGAAGTCTGATAACGCTCATATGCTCTCTGCGATTATATCACTCGGTCTATTTAGCAGGAAAATGAAACAGTATTGCCAAAAATAATAAACTTGTCGCGAACGCGCAATTCTATTAAGGCTGTCTTCATTAACTTCACGAATAGCCTATTATTTTCTCCGCGATTCTTTCACGATTTATCTCCTTTCCTGGCACTAAAGTAGCTAGTAGGAAGTTGAATGTTCCAAAGAAAGATCGTCTATAATTCGTGTGGACGTGTAACATGTTGCAAACGCGGGTAGCAGTAATATATGGCATTGTATTGAAGAGACTGGTACTCCATTTCTGTTGGCAGGCGATATATGACATGCTGGGCGCGTGTTCGAGCAACAGGCCTGCAGATAGCGCGGAAGAAAGGGCAAAGAATATCTTCGCCAAGATGGACGAGAACAACGATGGTCAGCTTACCCAAGACGAATTCCTCAAGGGTTGCCTACAGGACGAAGAGCTCTCCAAGATGCTGGCCCCTTAATCCTTATACGCTACTTCCGGACTATCCATCGACGTGCCATCATAAAAGACAAACACCCCAGACGCATAAACGCATACAACACGACCCAAGAAGAATCAGGCTACCAAGTAAAAAACGTCGACGACGCCATCATCTTGGAAATACACGTACGATTTACACTCCACACAACGATCGAGCACTGCGCAAGACTCCCAGAGGGAAGTTCCAGCAGCCCGGAAAGAGATGCACAGTTCAATCTCCATTGAATCGACAACGAAGTCTAAGATCGATCTGGAGAGAAGTTCTTTTCTTACTGACAAATGTTTCGCGGCCTCGGGAACTACCAATCTTAATGCGAGCCGTTGGAGACTCAAATGGCCCTGAACGAGGAACATCTTAGGGAGAAAGATATCTGGTAGATGTGTCCTGGACACTTAAGCCGTATGCAAGAGCAAAGCTGCAATGCCCAGAGGACGTCGGTGATCCGGATGATAAGGACTGCAGGATTAAATCGCCTCTGGAGACCGAAGGCTGCTGGAGGCTGCAAGTGCAAAGGGCATCGTCGACGGGACACGCTTAACAGGCTGCTGCGACTGGATCGGTTAAACCGCACAACCCCGCTGTTAATCGCGACCTCCCCCGCCAATCAAATCATGCTTTGGTGGACTTTACTCGCTGGTTATACTGCGAAATCGCTGACAAATCCAATCTCAATGGTTGATCGGAGAATTCGCGCGACTCTCCACGAGATAGTCATTTTGCGCGGGGGCCCGCGTTGGAAGTCGGGCCAATTTTCAGCCCGGTATCTCCATTGATTGCGCGCGGCCGGTTGCTTTGTTTGTCGCATTTACGTGAGAGGGTAACACAACGAAATCGCGACAATGGTACTGTCGACTAGCTAGCACAAAGATTCCCGCTTAAGGAACGCACTTTTTTTACCGGGTGAATCCGGAACCGTGCAGGCGATCGGTCATGCACCATACTTGGCACGTGGAAGCACAAGACGGGCGGCTGCTCATGCGAGGCTGTCCGAATTCAGACAGAAAGAAGGATTTCTTCATTGAGATAGGCAGGATATAAATCGGCGTTGCATTTCACGCTTATTTAGACAGCGTATATGCCGATCTATGTGTAGTTTCGTCTTGACCGACGATCGCCCGATGCGGCGTCGGTGCTCTCTCGTAATGCTGCGCGTCACAGTCGCACTTCCGCCTAAGAATTTTTACCGGGCGCTATGCACGCCAACCACCTTTCACGTATAATGCATATAATGCACTCGTGACACCCCTTGGCGGAGGTTTCATTCTATGCATTATAAATTGTCGGATTAATATTTTCGATGTGCGTTGCACTTTGGAGGCGTTCGTGGTATTCTCCGCGCATGTGTATCTTAAGATTTCAGAGCATACCCTGAGAGGAGGAAGAACAAAAGTATTGTACGAGCTAATGTGCACTCAGCCCTCCTACGGTTAGCCGTAATACATTCACGAGGATGGTCGTTTCACTGTGTCGCAGTTCGATTGATACATATATGTAGGTGCTTTCATCCTGTTCGGCTTCAAAGGGATTTGGGGCAGTAGCCAAACCAGCTCTTGTGCAGGTTTCATGTTTTTCGTATACAAAGTTCTCGCAGCCGGCAACAACGTTTCTTCGCAAGTGTCAGACTAACTTCCACGAAACTCTTAGGGTTCCGCTTTACCCCGATACGATTTCAAACTTGAAATTTCTCTCGAGAATTCCTGATGCATTTTCTCTTGAGCCAACATTAAGGCACACAAGCACCCGAGTCGCACGAGCGAAACGCTTTCTTTGCACGCATACACACTCGTGCGTTCCGTCGCGGGAAAGTATTGTCCAAACGGCTGCATCGCTCTTAACCAGGTGATAGACCAGTGAATCTATTAGTGATAGACTTCGACCAATTGTGTGTTACTATTAGGATCGATATACGCCTCGGATCTTTGAGTATCTCTTCCCTCTCGAGCGGAGACCGTTGCGCTAAGGATATCGGTGTTCCCGAAATCGATGAAGCCTACCACTCGTCGACCCTTTGGCCATGCAGTGAGAGGCAGATGGGTCTACAAGTGAAGTGTTCGGTATGAAGCTCTCGATATAAAGAGACACGAATGACATCTCCTCGCATCTACACGTTTAATTATATTAATTTATATTAGGCTAGCTACATATCATCACCAATCTCCTAAAAGTGCGCGATCCGCCCGTATGGGTTTTACTCTGTCTCTCTCTCTCTCTCTCTCTCTCTCTCTCTCTCTCTCTCTCTACGCGCTTCAATCACACCTACCACGATTTAAGTCAATTTTAAATAAAGAAGAGCTCTATCCATTAACACGATATTTCGAAATATATATACACATAATATATTATTATATAACGTGTTATAAATACTATTAATATATGAAAAAGTAAATCTATATTATATATATACATATATTGTCGTGTAGTGAGATCTATACATCGGTTCGAGCAAGTTTTGTATATTGGCGATAGTCCTAAGCGTACTGTTACTGTTCAAAGATCGCGAAAGATGGAATGACGTTGGGATTGCAATTTTTTGTTCCTTGGGACGGAGCTTCTTGAGACGTTTAAGCTGTTACTCCGCGGGCTTGTTACGATGGAAATGTGGGGTGGCTTTGATGCTGATTTCTAGGCCGGTGTACAAAACCTTGCGAAATAGAGACACGCATACTCGCACTGTCATTTATTTATATATAACATGCGAACGAAGACACTACGACGACGGAAACTTGTATTCACGTTCTACGTTATTCGCAACCAAGTACTCGGTTCGTAAACTTCGCACGACTTCCGGTAGACTGACGGGATAATGCGGAACGACGTATCGCAACTGTTGTCGACTAGAAAGTGCAGCATTGACAATCGAAATAATAAGTTTCTTTATCGAAAGTGTTGGCGAACATAGACGAGAGAATTTTCTAATGCTTAAGAACGGACCTAAAGTGCATTATATTAATAGCAATGGCATCATTTTGTCGTTTCAGTTGTCGCCCGTTGAATACTTTTACCCAGCAGGATGGCGAGAAACAGGAGATAATAGGGAGAAAGACGCAACAGCCGTAAGATTAATTGCGCGCGAGTTAGAAGAACGTAGACAGTCCAGTTTAATCATCTACTTTGGCCGAACAAAGCGTTAGCCAAATGCTTTGTCCGCGAACAAGTTTAGCGACAGACATGTCACCAGTTAAGCGTAGGATCAAATCTCCGCTGTAGTGATCGGATCTCGAAGTCAGTCGTCGGGATTTAGTGATTTCAAACGTAATACCTGTCAAACGAATAAAGTCCCATCGCTTTCGCTGTCACATAGATTCTGTAGCTTACGGAACTCTATCCAGTAGAAGCAATTTTCGTGAAATTAATTGTCAGTATGAATCGAGTGAAGCCAGGGGGAAGTGAAGCTGGGAGAACAACGATATAAAACAGGATCCATTGAAACCACCTATGCTATTCTTACGATCTATGCAATTTCCTATTTTTCTACGCTCTCCATCTTCTATTTATTCTAAAGGCCGACGAGTACTCTGCCTCTTATTTCACGATTTTTCAATTATTCTTCATGAAATCAAATCACTCTACCCTTCGCTCGGAAAATTCCGAAACCAGCTGAAATGTAATCGTGGCTTCTATTGAGTCCTCATGCCGCAGGCTCGCCCAGGTTCACCTGACGTCTCTTCCGATCGCTCCTCGATGAAATTTCCTCCCGGAATTACCGAGACGCGGTGCCGTCTATCGATTATCTTTCGGGCGGCTCATTTGTCAGGTCCTATTTATGGAGTGAAGAAAATGTAAGCAGGAAGTACATCTTATTACTTCCAAAGTTTCCGAAATTATCGAGAGGGCAGGCTTTTGAAATATGATTAGAATGTATAAAAAGTGAAGGAAGGTACGATTCCTAAGACGGTTTCTTTGGCCTCGACTTCGAAGTTCGCGCAACTTTACTGGGATTTGCGTAGACGTACACTTAATGCATATGCAGATTCGTGTTAAAGTTTAAGGTGACACACACATACATACACACACACACACACACACAAGTGGAGAATGTACTGCCGTTAATTACTCTCGAACTTAAACGCTTTCGAGTGATTCGTGTCGTGGGCGGGACAATCTCCCGCATCCCTTCGAAATATTTAGGTCTCTAGAATAACTTAGAGTCAGGTTCTTCGTCGTACTTGAATGGCACAATGTACAAGGTAGATATCACCTAGGCCGTACTTGTAGTCGGTGTGTGACTTAAGCGAAAAGCTCCCACCGTAATCTGTCGTCAGCGTTAAACTCTAATCAGCCAGTCTAAATCGAACCTGAATGTGCACGATGCTCAGATTAACCATCGATCGCCCTACAACCGGGCGCACACTTAGCCACCAACTAATCGAAATCCTTGTGCCGCGTGATAATCCTCCGTAAAGTAGCGCTTTCGAGCTGTGGGCCAGTTCTTACTTCTTACCGAGTTACGCCTAACGTATGCTGACCACGTCGTACTCTCCTCGAGCACAACTCTTCTCTTCATTTCACTTTGCCGTGCGCGACGCAAGTTTCAACAACTGCAGAATATCTCTCGGCTCGCGTAGGCGAAGAGGAGTCTTGGATTAGGACTTTTGGATAACTTTATCTTCCTACTAGGTAACGTTTAAGGTATCGAGACCAATCGTAGGGTGTTATTCTCGTCAGTTTGGACACAAATCGATCGGTCTATCGTAACCACGCTCGCTTCTTCAGCACTATCAAAAATCTCCCTCTCTCTCTCTTTCTCTCTCTCGTTCGACTGGTCTCCATTATAACATCGGAGCTTTGCACACGCTTGTATCGCACAGAGAAAGCGCTCTTCAACGGCATGACATAATCTTCGGTCTCAAAGTTCTCTCGTAGCGCCGGGGGTGTTCTCGATAATAATTCTTGATCCTTCGACGTTGATTTTCCTTGGCGTTCAAGCGACAACCTCGACTTTCACGCATTTGAAAAAGAAGCAACGGTTCCCACGAATCGTATCTATCGACAGAAGGGGTGGCATTCGTGCTTCACCTTGGGATAACGAGTCGCGCACACAACGGACTGCAATTTTATTCGCGACCTCGTTATCTCCTCTGATTGAAGATTGGCAATGCGCTTGATACTTTCCGTCGAGACGGCAAGTTCGCCTGGAAAAATAAAATGCGCCACTCGAGACGCTCGTCGCTTTCTCCGGAGGCGCCGTATCCCTCTTAGAAGACACGCGTGCGTTTCGAGCGCCCCGTGAGAGACAGTGTGTGTGTGTCGGGAAGAGCGCTCAGAAGAATGGAATATGTGCGATGTATAAGAAAGAGATTCGACGATATGTATGCTTGTACAATCGAACGGGAATCCGAGACACGTAGCTTTACGTTGCGCGCCACGATGCAGTTAGAGAGAGACTCGATCGAAAGTTATGGAGTCTAATTCAATAAGCCCCGGAAAAATAGTCTCCACTGTTGTGCCCCGACTCTAATTCTGCATCTAGCCTTATACCCGCCATCTTTCCGTTTACTCGTCATATAATTGGTGACCGCTTAATTATTCGGGCATAATTGAATTGACGTGCAACTGAGAAATAAAGCCTGGAAATAGTTCTTGAGGAAGGAGATGGAGGTAATACAATCAATGGATGAAATTCGGATAATCGATACTTGCGCAAGGCTATTTTGAGTAGTACATCCCATTTTTTGTCTCCTTTGTTCAACTGTAAAATTGTAATTAAGTCTGATGCGTTTCCTTACTGCTTTCTTCGTGCCCTTCATTGACTAACGAATTCGAACCAGCTTGCAAAATTCTACCAAGCCTCTTGATTATTGTTTAACGCGCTGTCTGCGTGCACCACGGTAACGATCACCGCCAATTATAACATTGTGGAGACCTGCGGAGAAAGCAGTCTTGCAAAGGGAGTGCAAGTGGAATGTGTGTGCGAGGTGCAGGACGCCGGGCGAGAGTGTGTGACCCAGTTCCGCGGGCGAAAGTGTTTCGACGGTCCTAAGATTAATTAAAGCTACAATTAAATCGATAGGACGATAGGCGAGGCGTGTCTCGGGATTAGCAATTAACAGGCGATCCCGAGCGAGCGAAGGCGAGAGGGTTGCCTGATCGAGCCACCCTCTTGGCCGATTGATTTATGTTAATCAGAGCGAAGCTCGTGGCGCGCACGTGACGCGCGCGCTTCCTTCCTCGAGCCGAGCGAGACCGCTTGAGAATCGAGTGGCGGCGTTAATTCGCATAAGGATAAACGTCTCGCTGCAGGCTAAGTATTGAGAAGAGGAAGGGAAACAGGTTACACGCGCAGATAATAAGGCATAATATAGGATCGAACGCGGCTCGCGAGCATCCGTCGCGACGTGTTTTGAAGGTACCAGATCTATTGGACTCCCGGAGCTGGACTGGTCCAACGTGCCGCGAACGACGCGTCGACAGATATCGCGGTTAATCGTTCGAATAATCCCCTCTTCCTATCGAGCTTTCAATGCATGCGCAATGCCGGCGACACTCGATCGCAGCGATCGCGAACAATTCGAAACCGAGCGCGTAATCCGGTTGAAGATTTTCGGACTACCGACTGATTCCTTCGGATGACCGGTGACACCGGTGATACGGTCCGATATATCAGTGCTAGGAGGCTAGTGCTCGCGCGTCGCGTTCGTATACTTGTCTACTACGATTATGCATAGTACGTACATACGCATTACACTATTGTGGTACTTACCGATATTCCGTTTAAGCAATCAAAATGGAGTCATATTTTGTTTCTGCGGCTCGTGCGCGGCCAGGAACCCGCATTATCGTCATGACTAATATTATTATTATTATAATAAATCACAGTATCCTCTACACCCCGTGAGATCGTTGTTGTTACTGGTGCCGATGTACCGCTGCACGGCGCGAACCGATTCGTTTTGCGAGTCCAATTCCCCGCGGAAGTTCTCTCGCCTCTATCAGCGACGTATGAATGCGCGTGAATGATTGCGGCCGTATAAATGTTGGCGTGACAGTAAGCTCGTTCGCTTTTATTACGAGATTTGAGCTGAAGAAAAGTTGCTGGTCTACGTGATCCGCGTGCACGAATGCCCGCGCGTGACGGTAATGAAGGAAACTTGTTATTTTGACTTTTTTCGTCCGGGCAGCGGCGATAATCCTAAAATATCCATCCCGAGTCCAGTTCCTCGTTGAGCTCAGCTCCACGATCTATTTTCACTGATAATCGTAAACAGCTTAATGTATTTTCTTTTGCAGGCGTGCCTGGTGCAGTATACCAGCCACGAAGCGTGCTGTGCTTAGCGGCACCGGTAGAATAGTAGGCTAGTTAGAGCTTAATTATCTGGTAATTGGGTTCCGAGACTCGCCGAAAGGCCAGGCTTGTGAAAGGGATAGTAAGCCACCATGGGGAAACAGAACAGTAAATTAAGACCGGAAGTACTTGAGGACCTCAAACAGAATACTGAATTTTCAGGTTGGTTCCCCCAGGATTAGTGGTACTCTTCATCATTCATTGAATCTTGCACATGGCTATTCATGATTCTCCTTGCTGTGCGCTGATATTAACTTTAAGAGCCTTCCGCTTCTGAAATGGCTTTTTCATAATGTATTCTCAAGAATATTAAGAATTTAGAATGGAAATGCAGAAGATCTGTTTTTGATTAAAGATGCTGAAATTCAGGAGTGGTACAAAGGCTTTCTCAAGGACTGTCCGACTGGCCACTTAAGTGTAGAAGAATTCAAAAAGATATACGGGAATTTCTTTCCGTACGGTGATGCTTCTAAGGTAAATGAGATTTAAAGGTATAACTTTCGTAGACTGCATTTAGTACTGTTATAATTAACAAAGTTCTTTGACTGCTACTTACTAGCTTGCAGCGCGTAAGTTGCAATCACTATTGACACTTTGACTAATTTCTGACCGATTTCTTCGTCTCAGTTCTCAGAGCATGTATTTAGGACATTCGACTCGAACGGTGACGGTACAATCGACTTTCGGGAATTTCTATGCGCCCTCAGCGTAACGTCTCGCGGCAAATTAGAGCAGAAACTGAAGTGGGCCTTCAGCATGTACGACCTCGACGGTAATGGGTACATCTCACGGCAAGAGATGCTGGAGATCGTAACGGTATGTGTCCGATCAACGAAAGCTCTTCAAAGATTTCGAGTGCAACCTCTCAATCAATTATTCGCAGTATCTTATTAGGTTTGTCGAGAGGAAGTAGTAGAATTTCTTTTCGAAATCAAATTGAAGATGAAGCACAGAAATAGAGGCTTCTACATAGAACCATGCAATTCTCCATAAGCCACACATTCTTTCAGGCAATCTACAAAATGGTGGGTTCCGTGATGAAGATGCCAGAAGACGAGTCGACCCCGGAGAAAAGAACTGATAAGATATTCCGACAAATGGATAAAAATAAAGATGGCAAGCTATCGCTTGACGAGTTTATAGAGGGTGCAAAGAGCGACCCGTCTATTCTGCGACTGTTGCAGTGCGATCCTAGTGCACAAGCTCAGTGAGGCCCTGGGCCAAAATATGAGTAGTGCTATAACATCTACATACCTGAATCGGGACCCGGCCCAATACTGTCCCGAGGTTTGGCGTTGCGATCATAGAGAACATTCGGAAGAAAGATCCGCCGAAACGAAACCTTCTCGTATTCCATCCTCGCTAGTATATTCATTGCATAAAATTCCATTAGAGTATTGAATATTTAAAGACACCGTTAAATGTATATTTCCTTTTGTATAACTTGGCTGGAAATGATAATTATTCCAAATGTTATTTTATTACTAAGTGTGACCAAATGCAACGGACCGTGGTTTCGTTTCGGCCGATCTACAAGGCCATTTTCTATGAACGTAATCGCCCAAAAAGGGCTGAGGAAATAGGTACGTGTAAATTGGTCCGGAACCCGAGAGGTCCAGGGTCACTGGGCCCATGGCGCTTGCGCATACCGCAAGCTAGTCTAAAAGACTAGTCCAGTCGCTCCGTCTCGTGAACGGATCGGTTTTAAATGAGGAAAAAGCTTATTACGTTTTCTGTCGTAATCCTGGTGTGCTGCGTACGACGAATGACCCGCAGAGCTTTCCGATTTGTAAGAGAAGCAGCAGGAATGTTACCTTTACTGTCATCAATTGGACAAGTACCGGTAACTCAGAAACCTGCTAGCGTCGAGTATCGGCTGTTCGATTAATTGCGATGAAATTAGCGAAATTCTAAAATACCTTGTGTTCTTTGGCGTAAGTGTGCGGTGCGCTGAGCCTGCCGCCACGCGAAAGTCCCATCCTCAACGAGAGGGGCGACAGCGCTTAACTTTAGCTATCGACTTCTTGGCACAAGCGTACGTGAACGGTCACGTCGTCGGGCCTCGGGTACTCGGGTTATAATCTTGTAAATAAGGAATGTTTCACGTTACATCGACTCATTCTCGAGCTGCCGTCTTAGCACAAGTCTCCGCCTTATGCAGCTCAAAGGTCTCGTCTTTATAAGGTGTTTCATGATTGACGATCTTTGGAAACGCACGCTTGCAAGGCGGCATCATCATGCGACCTCACAACCCACACTTCCTTTCCTTTATCATTCTTCTTTAGGCGATCTTATTCCTCCCCTCACGGTGAGATGTTTTCTTTCAGTGTTTCGTCCACTATTAATGACTGATTCATCACCGATTAAGGAAAAAGACTTGTATCAGTAGACTCATCCGCGTCGCATCTTACTGCATTAGCAACGAAACTTAGTTATATTGCATTCTCATTCAGTTAGAAAAGGTCATGGGGGAGTACAGTTATAGAGTACATATAATTTCTCTCGTATGCCCTGTGATTAACCATCACGTCCTTGTGCTTAGAATCAAAATGTTTTTCTTAAATGTGAACGCAAAGTGTTATGAATATTTCCCAATATTGCAATTCGGCCATTTTGAAGAATTATCCAAGTCCAGGCAAAGCGGGAATAAACATAGTTGAATGATCTTCCCAGTAAAACTGTCGCAGTAAAATATTTTCGTAAAGACCGCTC
The DNA here is from genome assembly GCA_964023945.1 of Ectemnius cavifrons. Classification (NCBI taxonomy): domain Eukaryota; kingdom Metazoa; phylum Arthropoda; class Insecta; order Hymenoptera; family Crabronidae; genus Ectemnius; species Ectemnius cavifrons. The sequence continues at coordinate 8,017,521 of OZ030384.1, read as the reverse complement.
CCTGCTGACCTTTTTCCGCATAGACATTAGCAAGCATTAAGCGGGAAAGTTGACTAGCAACGCGTAAAGTTCGCCAGATTCAAATCACTCCGTAAGAAGCATAGAAGTCATAAGAGAGAAGCATAAGAGAATAGGTCACCTTGCTCAAAAACATGCAAGTGGTCGTGGAAGGCACTCTAGGTGACCATCTGCACAAAGCGCGAGAATTTAAGCTGAGAGAGAAGATCCATATAAAAGGGAATAAACGGAGAGAAAGATAGAGTGGAAGGTAAGAGTGCGAAAGGGATAATCCACGCGCACGCGTACTGTTTTTAGAGATTTATTTTTGTGAATGCGTGTGTCGCGTATTGTACGCCATGAATGCTTGTCATTGCATATATGGTTTCGCACGTGTGTCCACAGCAGGCATAAAGAGTAAAAGGCAGAATTTAGTAACGAAAGCAGGGCGAGAGTAATGATTGCGCGTAAAAATGAGAGGAACATAGTGTTGTATAAAATATAGGCAGAGGTAAAAGAAAGCAAAGAGTGAAGTAGCCAGATAGATTGCGCGAAATCTCCCCGTTCCACTAGGCGTCGTTCGACTAGGGTTTGATCATAGTGGTGACTATATATACAGTGCATACACGTTGTTTACTAATTACCCGCATGAATTATGGTTACTACACGATGAGAAGGTGGAAGCATCGCGCGAATCAAGTCCACGCAGCAGCAGAGGCAAGTCCAAATATTGAACTCATTAAAAGAAGCTTCATTACGCGTGTATGCGGCATAAGCATACAAATTCTTTTATGAGGAAAAAACAAATTCCGAAGGATCGTCATTTTTGCCAATAAGGCATGTGATTCACTGCTTATTTCCTTCTTATCATTCAGCACCTCTTACTTCTGTGAAAACTATAAGTTTTTCATATCTTACGGCTAACTCTATTCTCGTTCTGAGTTCTGCAGTTACTACTAATCGAACGTCTCTTCCGATTTTCGACGTAATGATACGGTACAGATAAATTAGCAGGGAGTGCTGTCATCGGGTAAAGAGTTTCTATATATTACGCTCGATCGTTACGCTGACAGTATTGTGTTTTACTAAAATACGTTATATAGATACAAATATGTATGTATAAATGGAGATATATGTATATTTGTATCGATCTATATACGATCTATAAATTATGATAGTATATTATATCTCTATGAAACGTTCTAAACTATACATCTACTCATTTTGTGCTCATTAATGAATAAGGATGAAGACTTTATAGTAATATCTTTAATCCACATAGTCATTGTATAAACTGAATAAATAACCTCATTAAAATTAATATATATTTTAAAATTCTAAGATAAATCTTGAATTTCTCTAATCATTCAGCGAAAAACCGATGATAGTAATTATGCGTAAATGCATTGTAACGGCGATCGCACAGTATGGCTTTTGCACTGTAACAATTTCGAAAGTACATAGAACCCGTGTGGGATACCAGTGTAGGACGCGAAATTATAGAATACCAAAAGCAATAAATGTGAAAAATATATTTCGACTAAATCACTAAAGCGTAACGCTTTACTCAAATAAAGCAAGAAGGGAAATTCGTATTGCGTGAAGCAGAACGATTGAGTTTATGAACAAATTCAAATAATGGGGCGAAATCAAAACCTGAAAAATCAACATGTGCAACGAAATATTCAGCGGAAGATTGTGATTAAAAGCGTCAATTATTGCCCGGCGATGTACGTGGAAGTAGCACGAAGGCAAGAATTCTATTGGCATGTGGTGGTTTTAAATCATCATTCAATAAATCTAAAGATGGATTCTTATTCACCTCGAATCGGACATAACTGTCGCGTTTTAACCTTCCTATTCCTCTTCATAATTAGTTTATCTGCGATAAACTTCTACGAGTCCTTCGAGATTGAAATCTATTTAGAATTGTAATTATAGCAAAAACATTCGAAACTTTCGTCGCCAAATGGGCTTCGGCTACTTTAACTCGAGCTGCTGCGTGATAGCTTGCCAAACGATATCGGCATAGAATGCGGATCATATACTATACCTCAAGGAGTGTTTAGTACACGTACAAAAATCGTTCAAGTCGAGGAATTAGCTAAGCATGCCAGCGAAATGGAATGTCCCTCATAACTCGTTCGTTGCTCGCGTTCGTCGAAACGTTTCCTTATACAATTAGCGCGTACGAGAAGTTAGTAGAATGGCAACCAGAGTATCGACTCCTACTTCGCGTATTCACTACGAGTTTTACAAGTTTTATGAGCCACGTACTAGGAGCAAGCGAACGCCGAAAGGAAGCATGCGAGAATTTAACTTATCGTTAACAGTTAACTTGAAAGAGTAACACAACGCAATAACTGTAACATTATGATAGCGCAGGAAGGAGAAGCACGATTTTCCTCTAATCCAGTCGGTTTAGCTCAACTCAACTCTCGTTGCATATTCAGATCTATCTATTCTATTATGATTTGACGCCTAAGGATACTAGAATTCCTAACTAATTAGAGATTCTTCTCTAGCGTATTAACAATATCACGGGTTACTGATATTTCTTCTATCGAAAGTTTATCACGGTGATCGTAGTGATACTTCTAATGGATATTTCTGATCTTGCGATATCCTATGCCTTAAAACTTCTTCTGCACCTCCATGTCGACGCCTTCTAGTATCTATACTTCGGTGACAGACAACGGGATCGTATAGTTTGAAAATCAAACGGTGCCCCTCTTCTTTCCTTTTGCCTGCCTTGATTTTAGTATATTTATATGAATATGCGAATCATGGACGGGTAATATTCAAAGCAATTTCCACGGTGGAAATGGTGCTCGGTATAATTCTATATTCAGTTAAAATCACTAAAGTCCACACTGCATATTTTCGTTTTGGAATATTTTTATGCAGGCAGGAAGCATTCATAGCAATGCGTATTATACAGATATTACATGAACATAAATCTAGAAATTGAAACCATTGTTAAATAGGCTGTTTGATCTTGTTATTACACATTTGTTTGGCATTCCCTAAATAGCGTCAAAGCAATGCAAGATAATATGAGCATTTTACATAGCACTTGGTAAAACATGATTAATGAACTATACGACTCGCACGTTCGACAAATCCGAAAGTTAACTATGAAAAATTGCTATAAAACGGGTGGAAGTTCAATCGCGAATCCGTACCGGTGTTTTCCTCGTAAAAGCAAATTCAAGTAATTGGGTGTACACTTATGCAGATATCGTATCTGTTTCCTTTCGCTTCTATTCCACTTTTAGTACTGTGGTGATTCTTTGCGCTCTTCTTCGATGCTTCTTGATGTACCCTCGAATATCTTGTATTCGTTGTACAATGGGATCTTCGACCCTTTCAACTGAAAACGGTTTCGATAAAAAAAAATCGGTCGTTGCTGACGCCTCTGTATGTTTTGTCTTCTCGATCCTCAATCCGACCACTCTTCTTCTTCTACATTATAGTGACGTAATTTATTGTTAATTTTATATATGTGTTTATCGGTGCTAGGTGTGTACACTGTGTACAGTGTGTGTCCTGTCGACATTGCGTTTGCCCTAAACGATGAGGTAACTTTTGTCAAACTTTCGCATAACTACTTGCGCGTGCTAGTCGCACCTTTTTTAATCGCTTTAGATGTAGCTATTGTTACTGCACCAATGCCGACCAGCAAGAATATCGTACATAAATCGGCGGTTTACAGATCGCGATGATCTGTCGGCCTCATTTTTTGGATACCTAACGTATAGTAAAAAATGACGCGTCGACTGAGGACCGAGGTGGTTCATGCGAAAGTTGAATGTCAGAGTTTTATATTGTAGTAGTGTTAATCGTAGCTGTAACGATTTATTAGTTCGCTCAGGATATGATTAATTTATTTTCGAAAGGCAACATGGCATAACGTGATATAACAATGCTAACGGGAAGAGAAAAGGTCACGAGAATCAATGCGCAATTCGTTTTCCCGTAAAATCGTTCTGTTAAGAGTGGAACACCGGTAAAACGTTAATGTTTGTGTACATGATGAACGTAAGGTATTACGAACTATTAATTTGCTTTGCGCCTTATACATATTTACTGTAAGTGATCGTTATTAATAGTTGTTTATTATAAATAAGAACGAATCACTTGTGTATCAGTTAATTGCTACATTAAAGTGTTGATATTATACTCGTTCAGAGAGAGAGAGTGGGCTTCACTTATTTATTACTTATGGATTTTGCCGATTGGGTCTGGAATAAGTCTGGATTAGGTTTAGACCGTTAGGAGCTGGATTGACCAATCATATGCAAAATTCGTGTATGTTCTAGAAAACTGTATTTTTCATCTTTTTTTATTGAATACATTAATGTACTTTCAGTCGCTGATTCATGTCTAGAAAAAAAATGTCCCTGAGGTTGAGGTGACAGCGTCGTATATAAAAGTATTGTGTATCGGTTTGTACTGCTTCGTTATAAACTTGATAGTTTCGTGTGCAGCCAAACCACCCAGGAAAGCGGATACAGAATGCAACTCGGCACCACCAAATCGACAAAACTCATGAATGTAATCATCCTTTGCCAGTGGACCACAACTCCATTCATTCAACAGTTTCGTTATACATGCCTGACAGAGAATTAACGAATTCTTAATTAGAGATCATACGTAATAATTAGTTCCCGGCAGCCATTAATGAGATTCCGTAAACGTACTTTGAGCTTAGCAATGTCCGGTTCTACTTGATCATCAAATTCACCAGGGTATGAATTATACTCCAATAGGAACTTTTCGACTCCTCTCAAAACTACGTAATAAACCATTATGCTTTCTGGATTTTCCAAGCTTTGCACTACAAAACAATTCACGATAAGTTATGCGAGATGAACCTATGCGACTGTTGCCAATTTAATATTAATACCTATGGTATTCATATCGAACACTTTTGAATCGTACTCATCAGCAATACACGTCCCTCTCTCTATGTGTATATCTGCTGCGTGCCTACAGAATTGTTTCACTTGCCGTTCTGAAATACAATCTGGTGTTTTGCCTAACTGATGTAACAGTTGAAAAGTGCGCCTCCAAACGGCTTCTGCATCAGCCGCCGCTTGTTTGTGATATCTGAAAACAAATTTCAGCAAGCCCAATTCCAAGAGACTGCATAGTAAAATTAACATAAAAAGTGGAGTCATACATTTGTTGCAGTGCAATGTATTTCTCTGTATCAGCTGTCATATCGGGCAGAATACCTTTTAACGGCAGCATTCCGGAGCCTTCGTTTTCAACAAAATCTCTAATCGCTTTAGCGATGATCCAAAATGAACTGCTCTGAAAACGAGATTAATCAGTTTGCGATGCGGAAAGTTTGAGATTATGCGCATATGCCATTTGTCGAAATTTCTTTCCTAATATTGATCACGTACCTTGGCTGTTAAATTAATACACCGGCTATCATTCAAGATTTTCATAACACTATCTGGTATTTCTGTACGACTGACACATGTATTCACAGCCTTCATAGCTTCTTCAAAGTTTTCTTCATTATTTGCCATGTCTTGCTTGTCTCTTCTCATACCATGTTTTATCATTTCTTTTAACTCTTGTTTCTCTCTGTATGTTTTTGGTAGTTCTCCTTTCTCGAGAACCCATTTCTCCAGATATTTGTAAAGTATAACTAGATATGGTACGTGCGAGTGGTCTTTGAAGCTTAGTTGATCGAGATTGATGGAATCGACGTGCTTCTTTAAGACTTCAAAAGGCCTATCTAGTCTTAAATCTGGTGCCTCATTGTCCGGATGAGTTTCTATTACACAATGTTCCTGCACCTGTACTCTCAAATAAGCAATAAAACCTATAGTTCTACATACTATCAGTGGTACATTTAATTCCCATAGTTTTCGAGATAATAGTATTAGGAATCTGGAAAGTTAATTTCAATCCAGTTATTACGTTCCTCCAATTCCTGTTGTTTAATTATACAGATTAATACAACTAGTACTTCTCAGTTAAAGCAGTAGCTACAACAACGGTAAAGGAGTTAAAGAACTCTGGACTATTATTCAAGACCTGCTCCGCATCTTCGTCAATGTAGTCACCCCGAACATCAGAGTTTAATTCTAGAAGCATTTGTGTTGCCACTTGGGCCCTTGATTTACCAACGCTATCAGCCTCCAGGAAAAAACTACAAATATTATTTTTTAGGACTTGCTAAATCATGCATGTTTATTATCCTACGTTGAAACACATACTTTGCCCCTATGTCTTCATCCGTAATCTTTTTACCATCTACTATAGTAAATGCTCCAATCCCTGGTAGCACCAGAGATTTTAATATTTCTGTGCCTAAGCCTGTCGCATTAATGACACAAATATGTGCAGCTTCTAGGCTCGCTTGGCCATGATCTCCCCATAATCTATTTATACGATATACTATTAGTCTGTCACATTATGTATCATAAGTTGGATAATTTAAAGATAACTTTATTTATTCAAAATATAATATCAATGTTTTGACAGTGAAGCTTTGGAAAGCTTAAATCTTGGAAGACTTCTTTATATTTTGCAGAATAAACGAATGCCGGATATATTGAGTAACGTAAGGTCTAACCTCGACGAGAGATCACGACGTCTAGAATAAATACCTCAATTGTCTGTCGTATTTTCTATTTCTCTCGGATTGCTCGGGTGACTTCGGTGCTGGCGAGGCCATCGGAATATACTTTTAACAACAGTAACTTAATATACAACAAAGTATTTTGTGATACACGATGCAACTCTGTTGCATTCCTAGTGACACACACGGATACAATACTAATGACCTTAATGATGACATATAGATACTTGTCAGTTGGTCACATTTGAACAGTTTGACCACCTGGAAAGCAATTTTACAACATGAGAACATTAAAACAAATTTTAAAAGTATTTACCTATATAATTCAAATACCCATGAGAAAAGTTCTCGGAGAAAAATTAAATTAAATATTAACAGAGAGTTGATCGATATATAGTAATCTGGCTACAGATTGCGACATTATAACATACATTATTAAAGGGAATTAATAATTAAGACTTGATACATTTTAAATTGTTATAAAAGTATTTTCTTTTGTTTCTGAATAAAATTGTTTAGCAAAAAGACGTACACGTGGCGGCACGTAGGAAAATAAATGCATGTAGTCGTTACGTGACTTTTATCGCACTTACTTGTCGATAATTTCTATGCGTTTAGCTGTCGTATTTTCTAAAGAGTTAATCGGTGACTATATATATAAAGATATATGTCAAGTCAAGTGGGACGATATCACGTAGATATAGCCAGGTGCTCGGGGAGAATAGTAGTTTTAGTGAACCTTGAGTGCTTTGGGAGATCAGGCAGTTTTTTCTGTCAGTAAACGATTGTCCTTTCCTATACTACTTTACGCACACTTGAGCCATTTAGTAATCTAATATGGGCGATATGTAAGTAAACTGCTGTATAATTAGATTAAAATTGCACGTTTTACTGAATTCCTTAACGACAAGCATCCTTCCATGGTAAAATAATTAAAGGCTGTAGTCTATTAGTCATACTCCATGTACAAGTATCGTCGGCAGGTTTTACATTATCCTGCACAAACATAAATTGTGTATTTTAAAGAAGATCTCTACAAAATGACATGGCTTTTAATTTTATCAATCTATATACTTTTATAACGGTAACCTTAATCGAGTCTTTCTTATCTTCAATGAAAGTTCACGAGCGATAGGTAGTTAAGCTGATACCATATGTCTGTTTTTCTTGCAGGTTGCATTGTGTCGTTTACTATAGTCTTCTTTTTATAGTTTTTGTTGGATTAATAATAAGTGTAGGAAGTTCTGACCGTGCAAGGTACACATTGAAACTCGTACTTACCTATATGGGCTTCATCATATATCCCGCTTTTTTTATCCCTTCGTTCTTGCTTCGAGAGAGAGATCCCAAAAACCTTCTGTAAGTCAATCAGAATTGTGTTTCATGGTAGAATCTAATTAGTTTAAATGAATAACTAATGAATATTTTCTTAGATTACTTTGTTCGGGTTTACACAAATTATCAAATCTCTTGAAAGTCAAATTTGTGATACGTGGGGAAGAGAACATTGTAGAGAATTCGGGATGTGTCGTACTTTTAAATCATCAGAGTGCGATTGATGTCTGTGGTAAATGAAGCGGATTTGTATTGAGAGAAAAATGATAAAATGTTGATTTATATTTTACAAGGATAACATTGATACATTTTGTCTTGGATATTTCAGCGGTGAGTGCGCTATTACCCGTTTTAAAAAATTGCGCATTAATAGTAAAGAATGAACTGAAACATTATGGTCCCTTCGGTTTGTATCTCCAGTCCGGCAATTCTATTTTCATCAACAGACAAAAGAGCTCGGAAGCACATTCTGCTGTAAACCAAACGATAAGCGCAATTCAAGACCAACAAGTAATTAGCTTTGTGATATAAAGAAGTTTGGTATTGAAGTTCATACTGAAGCACTTTCTACTTTTCAGAGAAAAATCGTGATCTTCCCGGAAGGCCATCGTCGTTTAGGTGCAACATTTCAACCTTTCAAAAAGGGTGCATTCCATATTGCGATTGATTCGCAAGCTCCTATTCAACCCATAGTTGTGTCGAAGTATTACTTCATAAATCACAAAAAACATATATTTAACTCTGGTTCGTGTGACGGCGGTTGCAACTGTAACTGCTCTACGCCAATCATGAAGACAAACGAATGTTTTGTTTCTAGGTACATCCTACATTCATATTTTACCTGCCATTCCTACGAAAGGATTAACGAAAGACGACGTACCGAAGCTTCTGGAGACAGCATATGAGCTTATGAGTAAAGCATATAAAGAAATATCGCAGGAAGCAGTAAACGAACATTTGAAACAATTAAAAACTGAATTTCTTGAATAAATATAGATATATTTATTTGCAAACCACGAAATATGTTCCTGTGTGCTTCCTCTGAGTTTACAACTCATTGTGTTTGAAATATTTTGTGGGAGAAAAAGAAAGATGTTGCTTGTGCGCAGCGTATTAAATACCATTTATTTGATTCGCCGTATGTTGTAGGTACATTAGTCATCAGTCGGTTTCGCGTACCATAGCAAAATTGGCTATCTGCGTGTGAAGATCGATAATACAAAAGTTGTACCTCGTTAGCACATACATCGACATATAATACTTACATCTTTAGTTCAATTCATATGTACAATCAAATATCATTCGCTTCGATCACTCAATTCTCTGCGGCAATATCGGTTCGAGCAGAGTCTCTCGCGGGCGACAAGTTTCCATTTCATCCTCGTCACCCATTGAAAGCGATCGTATCACATTAGCCATTAATTAAGATAGAAAAATAATCGTAATTATTAAACAGATAACAAAAAGGAGAAATACGAATCTCTCTGAGGGGTGCATTGTATCACTCGAAATTAAAAGCAACATCCACGAGTATGAATGATAAAGATACTAGTCACCGTAACTGATCAACGAATCGCATTTAACGATGTATAAGATGGCATCATCATATTTTAATAAATTAACCGCGAACTCATTTATTCCTCGTGACGCAATAGGTCCTAGTGTTCGTTTCTCAGTATATCTCTGATTGGCGATTACTGGAATGCTGCTATCGGTTTAATATCCCCTAGACTATTTCCTTTACAATAACGGATAATCGATGATCTTCGTTTTAAATAAGTTTTTTTAAAATCGAGGTAATCGGGTGGCGCGTGATCCATTCTTAGACGAAGCTCATTCTCGCGATACCGTGAGTTCTCAGAGCAAACAAGAAGACACGATATTGAAGGACTTGAATGTTTTCGATACTTTCTGTTGTTTTTGGCAAGGGCCCCGCACCTGGTATCAAAATACGCCAAGGGTCTTGCACACCAATCGGAAAATGCAATTTCTCCAATACATCAAACACGCAAGATCCGTCTCCATCTTTCTGCATAATACTGATAGTACCGCGAAAAGCAAACTAATTTCCTCGGGCAACTTCGCATTTTCTTGCTGCTAGATACTCCATATCAGCGAGATGAGCAACCGGCAGGTTTTGCGCGAGTATACGGCGCGCGTCGAGCGCACCGTCCTTAATACTTACTGACTAAACGTCTTCTAACGCGCCTAGGTGTATAAATAATGTAAAGGACGAAATATCAGACAGAGAAGTAGAAATGACTGAAACCTGGCAATCGACCACCGAAATTACGAGCACGAATATTAGTCCTTTATGAAAGGATTCTCGGTACCGCTCGTTTTACCCTTGGTCCCTGTGTATCCTCCGCTTACTCCGTGACACACAGCCTTGTCTTCTTCTGTTTCGGTCTCTCGCATCTTCTCCTGTATTTTAAGCTCAACGATGCCGCTGTCGAGATAATACAGGAGAGTGAATGTCGAGAGGAGGCCGCACTCTTTTTTGAGAAATCACATCCGGTACTCTGATGTTTACCTCCGGTTGCGTGCTAGGCTTTGCTTCTCGTAGACTCTTATCAATCAGCGTGCTCCAGAGCGAGCTTCTCCGGATCCTCAAAAAGATTGGTCGCCGCATGGATGTCCTGTGCTTCTGACAGACTAGCTCAGTTTAATCGGCCGGACTGCGGTCTGTCGGGAATTCGGGGAGGAATATTGGGTACGGGTCGCCTATAACACAGACAGACGTTAAGTATTTTTCATAGATCGACATCACTCGCAGGAATCGCGGCGATATCATCATTATCATTGAAGGGGCAAGTACGTTCTTTAAAATGTAGATTAAGCGCGATGATTGCTAAAGCGAATCAATAAAATTTGGTACAGTTTTGCGTGACAATATATGTGATAAACAATGTAATGTAAGCAAATAATCTTATATACTGAAATTCTACATAATGTGAATGTTCTTCTCTTTCCTAATTTTAGATAATAATGGTGACTTTCCGTGAAATCTTGTATGATACTCAAAGAATGCAAAGCTAGCATATACAGCACATGAGATTGATCTGAATAAATTATCATTTTGGAAAGTGATTGTAAAAGGTACTTTAAAAATAGCGTAACCAAGAGATAATGATGACACGCACAGGAAATAATGATCAAAGAGTTACATAACATGCCCAAGCAGTAGCGAAAAACATGCAAAACGTATATGCCACAAGGACATCCAATGCTAATTTTACGACTTAGTCAATTAACAGCTACCAACAGCATTGAATATCCATTGCGTTTCGACAAACACGAAAAACATAGTAACATTATTATGTAGTACATTACAAGTAATGTCCTGGACGCATTCGGAGAAACATTAGAGGGTAGGGCGGGAGAAGAGAATTCGGGGTTCAGTGAAAAACAGAACGCAGAACGCGAAAACGCATTTCTGCGTGCGGGGATATTAGAAGTGTATGCATTCCCAATTAGTTAAAAATATTCACACACTATTACTGCTGCGTGAAGGAAGTGTCTCAACTCAAGCGAACGCAGAAGAACAAATTAGTTCAAGGGGATCGTATAAAAAGTTTCGTGCCTAAACATTCGCACATAGTCTAATCGGTAAATCATCTTAGTGGCCCAAAATCGCATTAAACATCACTGTAAATCAATATCACAATGTAGTTAAGGACTGCACGTAATATGGTAAGTGCATAAAGAATATTCCCCGGCGGAAATGCGTGTCCGATCATTCAATACAAAACCAGATTTTCTTAAGTTCTCGATCGTCATGTATATATATATATTTTTTATAATCTATAACATGTTATCTCCTATGTACACATTTATATTGCAGTAAAACAGTGTATGCATACCGCGCATTTATCGCGCAATATTACAACATGAATCTTGTGAGGTGCACCATTCAACATGGTTTACTAAGTAACTCCCAACTGAGTCACCCCCTTATTACAAGTAATTTCTCTGCGGGTATGACGTGGATATCATTGAAAGGATAATATATATAAAAATCAGAATAACGAGTATTAAAAAATTATAGCGAATCGCCAATGACATAGCGACAGGAAGAAAGTTTAGTGCATGTGGCAATATATACATGAGTTTAAAGCTCCGAATAAAAGTTTCGCAAAGTTTTACAGAGGGTTTCTCAGACATCTCGGGCGTTGCTTAGTTCATTCATGATCCTGACTATCGATATAATTATCAAAATAAGTTCAACGGTTTGTCTCGCAACAATCAAGTTCTCCTTACGAGCAAAACGCGGGCATCTATTTCCTCAAGCATTTCCCAGTGTTCGTACGTGTGACAATTTCCCTGTCATCTGTCAATCCGCGGTGTAATTGTGTGTGTACAATGAAATCACACTTAGTCAACGTTTTCAGCGTTTACACAGTGCAAGCTTCGTAACTAAGCTCCGCTATATTTAAGGCGTTAGATGGAAGCATCTTATAATATAGTCTCCCACACAAAAAATCGTCACGGTTTCAGTAGTGGTATTACGATACATTCTTTTTTCTCTTATCTTACGCGAATATAATGTACCATCGTTCGCCTACTCTCTTCATTCGATTCTAGTTCCAATGAAATTCATATACGTCCCGGAAATTAAAGGATCCGTAAATCAAGACAAACCAAGGTAAAAGACATATATCGCAATAGATCCAAATAAAATTTGGTCGGTGGCAAGGATGCACCTTAAAAATTGTAAAAATTATATGATAATATTAACTGCCGTTCTTGTACGATTAGATAAAATGCACTGTTTACATAAATGCAATTTGACTCGCCCATTGCATCGAATACTCTCCCTTGTTCTAGATGAATTCTACTAGCTGATTAAAGGAGATATTGCTAAATACCACCAATCTTATATTCTTTGGCTCGAATCACAAAAACTGAGAACCTAGTTTCGACGATTAATCTCTTTTCGCATACTAAAATAGTAAGGAACAAATATCAAATTGAATTTTTTTGCCAAATCTCATGAAATGATAATTGACCACACGAATGTGTAGAAATCTCGACGAGAAATCACGAGAACTTCGTATCATTTTAATGGTACACCGATCCTTGTTGCACCACTTATTAGTTTCGTTGTTAGTGAGCGTAATAGAACCTTGAATCAGCCGGATTCATCCGTAAATATAGATAATACCTTCGGCGTATAGTTGGAATAAAATATCCGAAAAGAAACAGTAAACATACACAGTAAGTTACGGTAAAACGAAAAATTTTAAAGTCTCAAGAAATGAACGTGCACGCACCGACATCCTTCGGCGTATAGTCCACTACTTGATATGCCCGATTGAAATTCTATAGCCCTGTCGGAGGCACGTAGATCTAGTTTATTCCTATCGACTGATTATATTTGTAACAAGAGCGACTTGCCTCGAGTAAACAATACTACAGTGTAATTAAAAAATAAAATTACCCACGCTCTACCGAACATGTAACACAGTTATTCTACGGAAACGAACGTTTTTTCCTCTTACATTATATAAATATATGTAATACAGTATTAATAATGATATCAATGACGATATTCATCGTTAATGTAATTCTTTTAATCCTCAATGTACGGTCTGTCGAATTCTGGCATTGTGGTACATCTGATGGTTAGTAAATATATATGTATACTGTACAATAACATTACAATAATACCACTTCTGACTGGAGGCTGCCAACAATATATCCTGACATATTGATGTTCATCTTACCATCTCGTCACTGATCACTGATCAGTGACCCCACATGTACCGCGAGTTTTTAAACATTCACCAGTAATTTCAATCGGGTCTTGTTCAATGCAGACAGTGGTTTCAATTGCAGTTACGACGTGCCTTTAGGATTAAAGTGTGGTATTGTACCTCTCAACATTCTCATCTCATCCTAGCCTTAGTCAGCGACTGACTCTAACGTCTTATAGCATAAACTTTAGCTAATCAGGATAACAAGAAGTAACATGGGCGTCTTAGCATCAGTTTCAGCTCACTTTGGTTGACATGTAAGTCGTGACATATTTTGGGACAATGCTTCTTAGGCCATGGAGGTAATACACCAAACGCATTGTATGTTTTCGTGTTGCACATTGACTTGCTGACTAATAGTCGCGGCTCTATGCAGCTGCTTGAACGCTGTACTAAGGAATCATTTTTATTGGAAGAACAGTGATACAAAAGTGCCGAGCCTAGCATTATCTAGAGTTATTATTTACTCGACATATATCCTCGATACCCTCGTGTAACGAAAAATAATTAGCTTTTTTGTAGTGACACTTTAGCCATTATCCTCGGCGCTCTCAATATCACTGTGCTGTAGAAAGTACTGGAATTCCAATCGTTTGCTGCGGAGTGCACAACCTCTTGGTAAATAAGAACAAAATACATAATGCGATTCATTGCTTTGCACGAATTCCCGTACACCCCACCTCCTTTCGTACTCTCTTAACGATCCAATGTACATAAGTGTCCCCTGCAGTTTTACGTAGCAGAATTTTCTTATACACATTTATATAGATAAATATACAGATATTGATATATAACTTGCTGGATACTGTATATGAGTATAATACATAATATATGTATAAATCAACATTTGGGAATAGGAGAAAGCCGATGTTTCCCATTACCAAGAAATACGCGCTTCGCAGCTCAAAAGGCACGCCGTATCCTGTGATTGCGTAGGTGTAGTGTAATTACAGGAAAGTCGTGGTACATAATCTCTCTTATGTACAATTAAATCAACCGCCAAGCAAGATCGAGGAGGAGAGGAAACAACAGATATATCGAATTACAACGTGGGTTCTGCGAGTCAGCAGAGTGATTTTACATTCATTACACATTGTAACGACATATGATTACTTTTTACGTGGGATCGACATCATTTATCTTCAGTTTTAGCACTATTTAGAGAGAAGTCTCGCGATTCAGGATCTTCATGCAAAATCCTCAAAGCGATCTACACTATATCACATCCTATGTCTGAGCATGTCTTTCCATAAGTATTCCGCTGGAATTAGCTAGTACGTTAGTTAGTGTTTGTATTATATATTTATATGGTACTTAACAGTACTTCGCTATCGTAAAATTAAAATGCGCAGAACTTCGTAGGAGGTAGAGAGAAACGGAGAGACTTTACATGGCGCAATTTGTATAGTTATGATTCTTAAAGTATTTGGTGTCAAACAGTCATGTACGACCGGGCAATACGGAAAATCGAAAGGTTTGCATTTCCTAATTTCTTTCTAACAGCATGACATTTTTATTGCGTGATTCTAGTGTATGTTATATACGATTCTTATAGTTTTTTGCTCGTAATACATGTAATGTGTTCAATATATATAGTACTTGCGATGATTCCCGCATCAAGTTGAAGTGCTTATTCTACCACTGATCACATTGCAAGGTTCTGGTTGACTTTATGGGATAGAGTCATTAAATTTCATAATACTAGCTCATACACTACTAACAGTATCTATCAGCAAGTCAATCACTTGCAAACTTGCCCGTTTACACTAAGCACTTAAAGCGAAAAACAGGGGTTCTTTGAGATTTCTTGTGCTTGCATATTGGGGTCCAACACGCAATGCTCGCGATTCGCTTTGCCCGAAAGATTCTATTTTGGACTTTCCCGTTAATGGAATGTGCCCCGGCATATCATTTATCTATCCTTGTACGTAAAAGCGCATAAACATCGCTTTAATTATTACACTAATAGTTAAACCACAAGAACTGCAGTTTATATATTCAGTGCTTTGTAAATAGACATCATCTTATACAAGAATATCCTATGGTATAAGTGTGCACGCACGTGGAATGACAAGATTGCGTGAACGCGAACGCATTATGACATACATTCATATCGATAAATCTCCGAACGAATAACGATTAATCCAAACTGCCGTATCATGCACAAGATAGGAGAAAGAGAACAGAAAAACAAAAATGAAAAGAAGGATAAAAAGAAAGTACTGGTATAGCGAAGTATACGGATAGATCTTGTTAAAACTCGATCAGATACGATGCAGTCGCACCGATAGTTAATAGTCAAAACCTGAACAGTCTACCATCTACTTGCGCAACTTAAATAGAGTACCCATATATCATAGTAAAGGGTAAGATTCGAGTATATAGAGAACTGCGACAGACTAAGACTATTTACTTGATCCTGAATGCATCCATCAGCTCGTTCACGGCAGCATTAGCAGCGGCCTGCGTCGCAGCTTGCGTCACCCTCTGCTGAAGACCACCCCCGCGACTAAACATACCACACGGACACGCAACGTTTACTATGTGTCTCTCATTGTGCCATAATGCCTTAATAAGTACCACAACGATAATACGCGATTTAGTAATGTATAATTTAGGCTCTTATCTCTTATGCGTGTCGTATGACAGATGTCATAAACGAGCAAACGACTATATACTGTTAAGTGTTCGATGTAGTGGCGCGGACAGGTGTCACGCGAGTGAAGATACATTTGTTACGATAAACATGAGCAATCGGACGACACAGAACCGACGGCCAGTAAGAGTTGCGTGAGTTCTCTTTGTGTCCCCTACGACTTCGCGCAATAAGTTTACACAAGAATTTTAATGCAGGCACCGACATATTCGTCCCTTACGTATAATTGACTGGTTAAAAGTTAATCTCACGGGTACGACGTCATCAATGTAGCTCACAAGACACAATGATGTACAACCCAAAATGCTTCTGGTAATATCTCAAAATTGTGTCACTGTTACACATTTTGTAACACAAGATAGCACATACATTTGTTAGTTTTCAATCTGAACTCATAATGTGACAGATACCACAGCGGAGAATCGGTTTAATGGAAATGTCATGCTGTTAGTGAGTGAAACTATTTACATCAACTTGCGCCGAAAACCCAAAACAGTTTATTCGACATTTGCCAAGTGATATATAGAGACCCCATAAATAGTCAGCAAAATTACAGTGAAACGAATAAAACTCTAATTGCTAATCACGTACGCCGCACAGATAACCGCGAATCTTGTCAGAGAATGTTAACTATGATTACTCTGGAGTACCATAGACAGTTGCAAATATAACTAGGGGTGTGCAAGCCATTACATTTGCAATTCTAAATAACTCTTTATACTGATCCCAAATGGATAAGTAATAGTCGGAAGTATTGATGTAAAGTATAAAAAAACTTTAAATGATTTCTTGGTCTTTCTTACGGAATAATTGGACCGCTCGAACAAAATGCAAGGATGTTACTACAAATGACACATATCTTGCCCATAATCGCTCATTACCGTTAAATGCATTTCAGCATTTTTTGGAAAGTCACTTGTAGAGATAGTAGCTTTTTACACAAGTTACACACCCCTAATTAACAGTGTTCTCGTAATCTGTAGTATATATAGATAGACAATGTATCATTAGGAAATCGTGTCTCGTGTAAAATTTACACAGACTAGATGCAATCAATGTGTATTGATTAGTAGCGAATAGGCGAGTTAGTGCGAAGACTTATTGTCGGCGCCTGCAATAGAAAGTTGTGTTAGCACCAAAGCCCCATCGCACAAAGCTACAGATTTAATGAACTCGAGCCAAGTTATCAAGCTGCGATACCACCGTGAGGAATAACAAACAGATAAAAAAAACATCAGCCCGCTACCGTAAAAAAAAACTCTATTACCAGAATCGGCTATAGTTATTTTTCGTCAGTGTGCGATGTTAAAGACACTATATAGGATACTGTTCAGTTGTAAAATCATAATCAATGCAAAGTGCCTCGCGCGATATACATTCGAACAAAATTTTAATCTGGTTAACACCGAATGCTTTTAGTAAAAGAGAGAGAGAGAAAGAGAGCGACAGTTGAACTTTGTACTTACGATGGTATCAGAGGAGGGGGTAGGCCGGGGTTAGCACGGGATGGTGGCGGTCCTCCAGGTCCTGGGCGGTTCGGGATAGCTGGCGCTGGCCGGCCGCCTGTTGGTACTGGCGGTGGTGCTCGGGAGCTAGAAAGATGTGGTGGCTGTACAACTCCGCGTCTCGGTCCACCAGGCGATGGTGGTGATAACCTACGACAGATAGGTTCATGCACATTTAACAGCCGCCAGCAAAAAGAATGTCATGCATGAAAAGCGGTATCTTCCTCGTACATGCGAGACTACTAGGTGTGTAGGAGTAAAGCAGCATGCTCAATTTTCTCGTGAATATCTTTACTATTAAAAGTTTACTCTTATTAATTGTTAATTTGATGTATCTAATATACACTGGGGAATACTACTTAGTAGAGACTATAACTACACATATATGTATAAACTAAAACATAAATGAGGAACTTAAACAATAATAGAAGAATAGTATTGTTGGGGTAGCTGGTGTAACATGTTTCAGCCGATTTAGTAAGCTTTGAATGCAAAAGCATAGAACAAGAATAGAAACCCTTACCCAAGACTGTTTCAGCAGTGTTGAAGTAAATGAAGCAAAAGCCAAGTGTAATATTGAAAGATAGAAATTAATAAAATGTATAGACAATCACTAGAAATGTGTATTACGAGCTTTACCTTGGATTCTCCCCTGATGCTAACCAGTCGTTTTTCACTGGCGGTGGCACAGGCGTTGAAACTGTGGCCATAGATACATCTCCGATTATACGAAGAGCTTCTTTGCAGGCATGATACATGCGCAACATTTCTTCGCGTTTTTGTGCTTCTTCGGGTGATTCCTCCATCATTGATGACTGCAAAAATGCAAAATAAACGTGAACACTCGATCGTCCCGTTATAAATCTTGATCTTATGCAGTATATATGTAAATGTACATATACATATATATGTATAAATGTTTGAAAATGCTAACCTGATCGCCGCTTGCATACAAATGAGCCAATAGTTCTCCGTTAATGAAATCCTTGGCATTGTTGATAATCAAGAGCATAATTGTCTTTGGAACAAGATCGCGTGTAGTCTTAGTGACAATCTTCATGTATGAGTCCACCAAGTTTCTGATTGTTTCTACTTGTCGTTCCAGTTGTGGGTCCATTGATGACTGAGCTTCTGCTCCACCCTAGAGATAATAGAAAGAACCTCGTATTATACAAAATTTCATACTGAAATGTAGTTTATTGGAGTCAGCATAGGTAAACACAATTATAAAATAATTTTAATTGCGATGGTAGAGTGGCAATAATTTGCAGAAAATGTAAAAAGTATTGTTAATGAGTTATGTCGTGGCATTTCGTTCCAAGACGAAATACAGGTTGGTGGCAGTGTTCATTTCTTACATGTGTATGTTTTGTGTGTTCTATAAATCTATTAAATCTCTGCAGCTGTACCAACCTCATATCCCTCCTTTAGTTGATTCGAATTTGAAATTTGAGACAAAAAACCTTTGGTTACAAAAATGGGTATGATATACAAGCCTAAACAGTAAGGTATTTTAAAACAAACACACATTTGATAAATTTTCTATGATTAGTATAAGGCAAACTGATTCATGAAAAATTCAATGTTACTTTTGCAGATTTCGATGATTATACGGATTACTTTAAAATAAACTTTAGTGATTATCATTCTCAATATCACTCCACCACACAATTTAATCGAAGTAGAAAATGAAAAATCTTTATCACATCAACTCTGTTAACTCACCCGTTTTTTTCCCTAAAATAAATCAAAACCTCTGATAAAAGACAGTTAATACGCTGGTAATGGGTAATGAAATTTGCAGGCAAATAATTTTTTTGCTACTGCATAAATATAAGAGGTTTATGATAAAACAAATTCACACGCGTGACATGGACAGGTTTACCCTATGAAATACTTTCTAATTAAATTGCAGTGAGCATAAATGTACGGAATGTACAGGTTTACCCTTATATTGAAGAAATTTTAATGCGTAAAACTTACCTCTCCTTCACCATTCGCTTGTTCCGTCGCTTTTTCTGGATATACACCGGCACGGAGGAAGGAAGCTTTCCACGAGTCAACATCGTCCTGTGTTTCGCAGCTCAACTCCAGTTGTTTGTAATCTTTGTAAACGTTCCTGCCTTCTGGATTGAACAAAGCGAATAAATGACGACGGGACATGAATCCTTGTTCCAGATCACGCAATTTCAGGCCGTCCAAGGGTAGCATATATTTCTTTTCACGTTCCTATAAAAAGAAATTATTGTTTTGTAGACAAATGAAATAATCGTCCTAATGATTACATGATTTTCAAAGACACTCACTTCTTCATCCTTATACCATGAGATATTCTCAGATGTTAAAACGAACCAATAGTCCCTCGCACCACCCTTCATAATACCGAAATTATGAATGCACATGTATCCTTTACGAATGACTTGATTACCCAATGTATGACGACCAGCTTTAACAGCATTTTCTGAAGATTGCTGTGCACTGTAACATAAAATACCACATGTAACAAAGTCCTTGTGTATGGCTGGATCTTGGATACCGAAGTGCAAGACTCATCTTAACAACTCGCCACAGAAACTTATTAGTTCTTCATATTAAAAAAAAACTAGCGGGGGAGAATCCTAGCAATGATTTTCAATCAAATATATGCGCAAACAAATGAGTTAAGATCAGATTCCACTTCAAATTAGGAACAGATGGTAATTCGTACAATACTATTTTACAGAGACATATTTCATTTCATAAATATCACAATACAGAATTTCCACACACTGTACAGAATTTATTTTTATAACAAAGATAAAATTTTACATCAAATTATTACCTTTGTCCAGACTTTTCATTGGTGATATGCAGTCATTACATATACACACATTTATTTCATGCACATACCAAGTTATAGTTATAAGAACTAAATTCATGAATGAATTTTTGGAAAAGCATCCAAACTAGAAAAACTAACGTGTAAACATATAGCGTAACTACATTTGAATCGGTACAGCAGTAGTATTTTTTTTTTAAATCTTATAGTGCATAAAGGATTGCACAAGCGCGTAATATACTGGTAAATGGAACAAAGTGAACAGTGCCAGAAAGAAGGCATAGATTTATATGACTCATATTCTTAGACATTCATAAATGGCTGGAGTTAAGAAGTTATGAAAATTTCATTTTGTATAATGCTTCATTACCCAATGTTCATTTAACAAGAATTAAAAACACTTAGATCACAAATCAAAGAATGTATATACGATAGAAGTTCGCAACTGCGAATAACTAACTGATTTCAATAATCCATTCAATGTTTTTACGTGGTATGTATTCAAATGAAGCTCTATTAAACATAGTAATACCATCCTCACTTCCAACAAACACAAATAAAAATAAAAGGATGGAATGTAAAAATACAGATAAACATAGCGTAATTAGACATAACTTGTTGACGCTAGGTAATCTTGTTTTTAATATACCAGCATAACACTATTTCACACTTACAATTCTGTTCAGTTCGATAATCATTTCTAATAAACGGAAATTAACAGAAAGCCAAAAAATATCAAAGGAAGAATAAGCATAAAAAAGAGCGTGAGAATGGAAGAGGAAGAAAAATGTAGTGTAAATCGTTGTTTCAATGTATTTTAATATTCTTACCTTGCATTATGGCTACTGGCTGCCGCGCTGCCGGTATAATTAAATCATTTTTTTAATTGTGAAGTATAAAGAATTGGTCATGAATAGAAACATATGATAGGAGAAATGGGTGTGTTTCATTCTCGAAGACAAGGCATACAAACACAATCTAAAATTTAAATTCAATCGCCAGACAACAAACATCAAAAATCCGTAACTGATATTTGCATTAGTATGCCTTGTCTGCAATAGAGATATAGAAAATTACGGTATGTCAATTTCAGTTCAACATGGAATTTCTTTTACTGTTACTACTGCAGAAAAGAAATGTAATAGTTTCGTTATAATGACAGAAGGTCTGTTATATAGTAGTGACGTTTATCAGGGGCAATAAAAACAGATGACATAAAATAAATATGATAACTAATTGACAAAATCGATTGCAAAAACTAAAAGAACTGAACATGTGCTAATGCAATTCTTTAAGCCTATGTTAGTCAAGAATCCATCACCACGAAGATATTTCAAATATTTCATTATTGTGAGTTTATGGAGTACCAAAAATCTTAAATATTCTAAGTAGACCTATGCATATAGATATACATGTTTATACCACCGAAGTCCCGACAAAAAATAAAGACAAAGTTTTTTTGCTATTAGTGCCATAGAAAAAAAATTACACGTTAGTTATTCAAATTTTGTGTTTAAAGAGAAACAGTACAGTATCACTACATAGACGAGCTATATAGTGATAGTCTATTACATTTGTGTGTAACACTTATGATGCGTTTGACGAATGTACACTTAAGTAACACAATAACTATGAGTCTCAATATTCCAGACGTTAGAAATGAGTACTACAGCCTGGAAGAAAAAATTAGGCAAGAAACTTCAGCTAATTGAAAGCTCGCAGTATGAACTGAATTTAGCACTGCATGCACTTATTCTGGAATATATGTGTATATATGTAATAATTGCTTCTAACCACACCGCCCAATGTATACTGTGTACTTGCCATCCCAGGAATTTTGTATGTATATAAACACATATAACCAGAGTGTAGCGCTAAAAGAAAGAGTGAAATAGCAAGCAAGCTAACTTATATATATTAAATGTGGTTCTGCCCATTGATATCTCTTCTATTGTATGTTGTCTATCCTAAAAGTTTTCAATTAGCACACTTCTATTCTATTTGTTTGTTATGTTGGTCATGCACTATATGGATTAATACCGCAAATAAAAAAATGTCTGCAAAATGATTAAAGATGTATAGCATAATAGAACTCAATATAAGGATTGAAGCTTCTGCAAATGTTTCTGGAACAATGCTGTAAATTACTGTGTTACGTGTTAGTAGCTAACGTATATTTTATGAGTGATGTTTTGAAACATGAATATGAACATCTGTAACGAGATTATGATACAAACTATAGCTGCAGCCATAAGTATCATAACAAGAACATACAACACTAGGTATACGATCTTACGGAAAACAAAATCGCCTATTTCGTTCTGTCTCCTTTCCACCTTGGGCAAAACTCGATATGCGTACTTGAAGTTTTAATTTTTATACAGAGTCATGAAACTTACTTGGCAAAACCAATGAAATCTTCATGATTGGTGTTCATATATGCAAGCTCACAATCGACCAGAAGTACCAGCTGTTCCTTACACATTTGTTCCCGTTGCCTAATATGAGTTGTTATGATACGCTCGGTTTCTTCTCTTAATCTAGGATATCTTGCCATCTGTAGGATAAGGTAAGGCTCATTCAACAATGTCATTTAAAGGTGTACACGTAATATAAACTTATGATTTACCCTATCTGTACAAATTCGAACAACATTGCTGAGCTCCTGCACGACCAAATCTACACACTTCAAACTAGGCTCTTTGAGCCTATTTATTTGCTTCTTAACTATTGCTTCAAATGCCATGTCGGGAGTGAATAGACCAACCCTGATACCTATTATGAGAGTAATTTGTTGGGTTTAATTTTCACTTTTATTATTATTGTTTAGGTATGTCAAATTCTATTCCAACAAACATTACCATGAATATTTCTAATGGCAAAAGCAATTTCTCTTCTTAGTTCCTTCTCGTCAAATTCCATTTTCACGATTTCGAACGGGAAACGCTCATGGAATAGTCGATTGATCTTAGCACCTCCGCTTAGCTCCATGGTATTGATTTGTGCTGAACCGGAACCTTCAATTGTTCTCTCAAAGTCCGACTGCAGTTGTTGTATCATCCTTAAAAATGTTTTGCTTTTAATTTATGAGTAGACAAATTCTTAAATATATAATCAGCTTTATGGGTAGAGAGTCTTGACATCATTTGTTGAAACAGATTCATAAAATATGTGTTAAGGGTGATGTAAGTAGTGGATACACGCACAAATTCACTCGTATTGTAAGTATTCCATTCAATTATAGGCTGAATTTTTCTCAAATTGCGATTTCATGCAGTGTGGCACACACTCTAAAAAACAAAAATTCACAAAGTAAAAGAGATAATATACCTACAGAAACATTTGAATTGATCTGCAAAACAAAAAGAAAAAACTGTCTAAAATCTCAGGACCCTCCACCCATAATACATTTTAATTTGTTAAATACACTTTGATGGTAGGAGATTCTTTAAGTACGTTACGTGGAAATATGAAATAATTATTTACAGTCCCAATTATAATGTAGCAAATCTTTCCACAATATACAGCAGTGTTTGGGTACTTACTGCAACATAGCTTTTGTTTTGATAGCTGGGTCATCAGGCCTAAAATGTTTGTACTGCTCCACATCCTTTTCCAATGTAAGCAACTGCTTCTGCAGTCGATCTCTTAATGATGGTAGAGTGTCTCGAATATGATTTGTCAATTGTTGGTTCAAAATTCTTTGCAAGTAAGGAGTTCCTAATCTGTCAGCTAAGTGTCTGTATGACGGATGACTAAAAAACAAAATTTTTTTATTTCAGACTTCGTCCAATAATGTTTTGTGGTATCTTCTAATACTTTAGATACCTCAAGAAGAACTTCCTCTCAGCTGCCAATGCATTCTTAATATCCTTCCTGCCTTCAATATCCTTTTGACTTCTATTAACGACTCCTATGTATCCTCTTCTAAGTGGCAACAGTTTATTCTCCAAAATATCTCTTGCATCAGTACCATCATCCATAAGATCAAGCTTTGTTATAACACCAATAGTACGCACTCCTTGAGGGTCCACCTCTTTTGCAAGCTTGAGAGCATCACTATTAGCCAAATCAGTATTTGCTGGAGTTACAGCCAATATAAGACAATTTTCCCTTTTGATGAATTGGAAAATCATTGCTTTAATTTGCGCCTCTATATCTACTGGCTGATCTCCAATGGGCACTTTTGTCAGACCAGGCAAATCAATCAATGTCAAATTCAAGACTATAAGAAAATCATTAATCATTACATTACTTCTGCTTCATTGGGATAGGCATTCCAAAATATGTACATATTTGAAATTACCATTAGGTGAGTACACTCTTAAGTTGATGGGTAGATTCGAAATACCCTTATTACTGCCAGTAACTCTGTCCGTTTCACCTTCAATCTCCCTTCTAACTTCATCAAAGTCAACAAATTTCTTTCCCTTACAATGCAAGAATTCAGCAAATTCTAAAATATAAAAATGTACAAGTTTAGTTCTTCTAAACTGTTGTCTAGTAACATTAGACACTCTCCAAACACAGGCTTTACTCTATGAAAAGGAGATAATGTGCCCAACTCACTCCTTATCATAAGTTCATTGTCACAGGAAATATGATAACAGGATGGACACCGATTCAAACTTTACAACAATATTAAGCAGTCAAGTTTTGATGATGATGAAAGATTAATAATTTAGATAATTTTTTAGCACTTAGGATTGTTTACTCTGATAAGTTTATACTACATACTGATAGTTCTTTTGATTAGACTGCCGCATCATATGTATAGTATGAGTCACAGATGAAGTCATTGATATCGATGTCATTTTTTGATTATTTTGGAAAGGCCCAACACGCATGGAGAAAGATTTTTTGGTACAACAGTACTTCATGCCTGTAGTTTGACAAATTTTATAATAGATTTTGCAGTTGATTACTCACCAGTTACGCTATTAACTAGTTGCAAGATAAGAGGTCTTCTTGTTACGATGCCTGAACCTCTGGGCAAGAAATCCCTGTGAACAAATAAATCCAGATAACAATGATGTTGCGATTGGGAGAAAAAGGGTACAATACAATTTCTATTTAATGTAATCTCTAATGTAAGCATCTGTTATATTTTTCAAGCTTCTTGGTTTGTCCTTAGTTACTGTCTAAGAAGAATTATACACCTATGATGATCTCATGGATGAGTGTCATTATAGCATTTAAGTCTTACTGTTTCTATTACATAAGGTAATAATTACTAGCAGTTACATTTACAGTCTACTCATCTGTAAATTTAACACAAGTGCATCTGTCATTCAATAAAATATATAGACTTCCAGTTATATATTATAAGCAAGTATAAATCAGAGAAATGTTTGTTGCAACTTCTAAAGCATGCACAAGTCTATATGGCTGTCACTAATCAATACATGAGAATGTCAGCCTCCAGGAAGCATAGGAACGAAATGACAAATTCTAAAAGAACAATGAAAATCAATCTCTGTAAAAATGGAGATAATGAGATGAGAGCGTAAATGTTTGACAGCTCGTTCTGCGTGGGCTGGTCGACGTTGCGAGCAGTCCGTTGATTTTTTCATTGAGATGGATTGCTGAATTAAAACGGCGAGTGTGAAGGGGCGTGAAGGAGCGTGATAACGACTGGGTGACAGCGACTAATAAGCTTAAAAGAGAGGCAAAATGTGGCGTAGTTCGCCACGCCTTGACTCCTGTGTGCGAATGCACTCATAATCATTAATAACTAGCGAATGTGTCAGAAGGTCTATGCATGCGAGAAGCATTAGGATGAACGGGGCGAGAAGATACGACTTACTTTCCAACGAAATTTTCGAGTACGGAACTCTTTCCCGCACTCTGGCCGCCTACCACAGCAATCTGCGGTAGATCAAGTTGCATGTGCACCCCAAGTTGTGTGAATGCATCTTGCAGCTTGTTCACGATCGGGATCAATTGCTCCATACCCACGTTCCCTGCCATTTTGCCGAGGCTGTGTGCTAGTTGCTCAGTCGACGAGGACGATTGCCACGAATTTTCGGGCTGTGCTCTTGGTGCGGGCGATACCGAGTTGCCAGCACTTCACACGCACAATCGCCCGCCCGAGGGTAGCTGCCAGTCAGCGAAGTGATCTCCTATCCGTTTTCGTAAAGCAGGCACTATTACCAAAATGGCCGAATGATTTCGCGGAACGCGCTTTGATACACGCCGGCTTTCACCGCATCTTCCTCGAATGATCGGGATATCGCGCACGGCCTGCGGCCGAGGATTATCAGGTGCTGGCCCGCTCCGAGAAAGTCACAGCACCGTCGACCGCTGCAGCCACTACGTTCGCACAAATGGGATCCAGCGTACTCGGACTCGGGCATGTAACGTTTCAATCGATAATCGAAGCGTGCGCACAGCCGCCTTCGTGGTGACCCACTTTTCCCTACGAGATAAAATCCATATCGTCCTCCGCCGCTCTGACCTTTTTCCGCGTCCCGCTCGCGTCGATTCCCTATCTCAGGAAGCTGAACCTACACACCTTTTCGGCCGCCCAAAAGATTGCCCGATCGTTACGTATCCCGCTGCCACCCACGACCCTCACTCGCCACGCTTCTTCCCACCGACCGATTTGAATTTGTTTGAATTTTACGCGGCACACTTTTTCACTCGCGCCCAACTCTCGCACTACTCGATGCTACCACCGCGCTAACCAATCAGGCCACTACTTCGCCGCTAAAGTTCAGTTCGCCAAAAGCCTCCTTTTTTCTTAACCCTTTCTGTACCTCGCGTCACCGTCAATTTTCCAACGGTCCTTCTCAGACGTATCCATTATATATATACTTGAATAATCAAGTATGTTAGCATAAGGCTCCGCTTTGTCTCACTCAACGTCAGACAACAAAAGACCCGCTAGTATTTGGATCAATATATCCAATTATTGCGCGAACATAATAACTGATCCCCCCAATTGCCAAATACATGATAACAACCACTGTGTATGCTCACGGTACGGTTGTCGATGGTTGTAAAACTTTTGGGCAAATATCACGGAAAGTTCGTTGAATTTGGGTCTAAATTGGAGAGTTCAATAATCAATAACCTCTCACATACAAAATAACAGTATCTCTCATCCTTTGTCCCACAATGTTAATTACTTCTATATTTATCGCTGTATTATCATTAAAGTTAAATATATATATTGAAAAGTATATAATAATATTTTGTTTCAGTCCACATAGTACTATTATACTCTTGCCACACGCATTTTGTACGCGTTCTATATTCAAAAGAATGTTACTAGAATGCTGAGACTGCCATTTGTGGCGTCATGAATAAAAATTGCATGCACATCACGCGGTCCTTACAGAATGCGTTACGCTAAATAAAGGATTCGTGTATATATCTACTACACATCTATATAGAGTGATGCCATGTGTTCGATTCGTGACACATATTAACATCAATTAGAACCTCTAAAACACCTTGCTCCAAAAAGTTCGTCCTGTATAACAAAAGGGTTTGAGATACAAAATTAGATCAGTCTTCGCCAATCAGATGTTAGATTCGGAAAGAAGGAAGGTAGCGCTCTTTACCCTGCTTCAATGATTCGCTCGCCATCTCCCTACACTAGGGGACGTATATAACGTCTACATTAATTAACAGTCTCAAAATTTTACCTTCTTATTTAAACCTACTGTCGCATACCATACGGAATGACAAATATTTATTGAATTTGGTTGGTGTAACTGTTCTCTGAAAGCGTGCAAATTTATTGCCAGTCGAGTACACACGTAACGTACGAGGGAGCGATCAGTATTTTCTTACAATACGAATCCAAAATGTCAGACATTGATAAATGGATAGATATTGCAAAAGAGTGCAAATACCTCCCCGAAAATGACCTCAAGGTAAATAGTAGACGTGCAAACTGTGTTTGCTTCATCTTTTGCTACAAGCTTGCTTTGGAGCTTAGATGACAAGGCAGAAAAAACAGTAGAAGGATGGTGATAGGTTAATAAGCTTTACTCCATTTCCTTTAATAACCGCATTATTTTATCGTTATTAATAGAAACTGTGTGACATGGTATGTGATTTACTACTGGAGGAATCAAATATTCAGCCCGTGTCCACCCCGGTGACTGTATGTGGAGATATTCACGGACAGGTAAGTTCATGATTTGCCTCTAACCTACAGCTGAAGTTTCATTGGTATCAGTTCAACGACATACTTCTCTGTTTCAACGTATGTTCGAATCCAGAATCCTTTGTGATTCTTATTGCCTTTTCCTCATGATCGAATCACTTTTTCCAGTTTTACGATCTAGAAGAATTATTTCGAAATGGAGGCCCTGTGCCTGCTACAAATTATATATTCATGGGAGATTTTGTAGATAGAGGGTATTATAGTTTAGAAACATTTACCCGCTTACTTACACTTAAAGCTAAATGGTCTGATAGAATAACTCTGCTTCGAGGAAATCATGAATCCAGGCAAATTACACATGTCTATGGCTTTTACGGTTGGTATTTCATAAATCCAATATTACTCCAACATACGGATTGGGCATAGGTATCCTTCATTATCATATGAATACTTTATGTCTTACAGATGAATGCCAGAACAAATATGGTAATGCTACTCCTTGGAAGCATTGCTGTATGGTATTTGATTTGCTCACAGTTGCTGCTGTAAGTGGAAATCAATTTGCTACCTTTTAACTGTAAGACATAGATGATAATAACATATTGAACATATTTCTGTAGTTAATTGATGAACAAGTGCTTTGTGTACATGGTGGTTTATCTCCACTCATTAAAACATTAGATCAAATTAGGACCATTGAGAGAAATCATGAAATTCCACATAAGGGTATGTATTCCAAATAATAGCAGTATTATGGCATTATGATAGAATGTTATTATGCTTGAATTCTTACACAGGTGCATTTTGTGATTTGGTCTGGTCTGATCCAGAGGACATAGAGTCATGGTCAATCAGTCCACGTGGAGCTGGATGGTTGTTTGGGAGTAAAGTCACTTATATGTTCATGGAAATAAATGACCTGAAACTTATCTGCAGAGCTCATCAACTGGTACATGAAGGTAAATATTGTTTAAATGATTGTAATATAAAAGATTCCATTGCTTCACCCACTCAATGCATTTGCAGGATATAGGTACATTTTTAATGATAAACTTGTGACAGTATGGTCAGCACCAAATTACTGTTACCGATGTGGAAATATTGCTAGTATTTTGGAGTTCACAACTGTAGATGAAAGAACTCCAGTGCTCTTCCAGGCAGTGCCTGACTCAGAAAGAGTAATTCCACCGTTAACTACTACCCCATACTTCTTGTGATCTAACTTTGTGGTCCACTTGTTTGGATGTAGAGGAGGAATACCTGCATCTAGACTTTACAGGATTACATGACTATTTCTTGCTTGGTGAACACAGGCTGGTACTATGACGGAGCAAACATTTTTTAAAGGTTTATCAGAATGCTATGTTACTTAGAACTTTAGTTCATTTAGATATTCTTTACGTGTTTCTGCAGAAAACCATAATACTTAGGCCGCAGTGTTTTCATGTAATTACTTATTAGGGTAATGTTCTTACACATTTTTAAAAAATTGTACGAATTTTTCTATGTTGGGAACCTACTTTTATATTTGATACCTGCCATTGCATCAGCCTGATTTCTCTAGTTTGGAAATAATTCACATTCGAATAAATGTGAACACTCTGTGGTCTAGACGCTTTTGCTATCTATTGTGTACATTCTGTAGAGCATTTGTATCTCAGAGCAGTATTGAGGACATATCGTTCGAGGGCTAGGAGGTTTTGAGTAATTTATGAATGCAAACAACAAATGGTCCAGTAGTGAATGAAAGAATAAAGGAAAAATGTCATTGAAACATTCCGGCACAGGGAGTCTCTGAGTACAGTGAATGCTTAATTGATATTACGATCGTTGCGAGTAGAATTCAGGTTTATTAAGGCGTGAACATATGAACTACTGGTAAGGTCTTCCTCAGTATGTAAAGTCTGTTTCTGATTTAGATACTGTATGTGCTGCGAACAATTCGTTTTACTCTAGGTGCGCAATCAGTGTTCTTAGCAGCATAAATTCGGCACTTTGGTCGAAGTACAAATAGTATGTAGCACTAGCCAAAGTTTTCCTGCCTAGGCATGGAAGTCCATTGAGGGTATTATATTGTACGATAGAAGTCTTCTTATAATTTTTATGCACATGACAATTTCTTAGTTGATTTCTTGTGTTTTGGGCCCAGTACTACATCACTTGCGAAAATACCTTGAGATAAATTCACATTTTTTCGGTCTGTCGGCCTCTTCAGCCAGATTTTCCTCGTCTGTGTACAAAGCAATAGTTTGAATATTGTTATATTTTCAAAATCTTTGTACAGTTTCTATATTATATGCCAAATCGCTGTCGTACTAAATAATCATAATAGGTAGATTGTCATAAGTTTATTAATGTAGGGAGCAACTTTTAAGAACCGAGACCCTTAGCAATGTGCCTCTAAATTAATAAGCATTTGTGTAATATAACGATATGATATTGATACATAATTAATGGAACGTATTGGCCATTGTGTATCATAAGCCTGAATTCTGACCATCGATTTGCTAGCTCATGATATTCCTAACCGATCACAGACCCGATAGAATATGGCATTGGCATTGGCACTGGCTGTCAAGTTAAAACTACTCTATTTTGACTTTTGTGATATAGATCAAGCGAGGCTTGTCAGGTTTCTGTCGACTTTGTAACGATTTTCCATGTCCAGAGGTTTGATGATGTTTTGAAGATTCATTGATTCAAGGAATATAGTCAACTTTTGAACAGTGCCTTCAGAAGTATAACACGACGGTCTACTAGAGATAAATACTTTCTACTGACAGGTAATCATAGACGAACTATAAGGTGGGTCATACAAATAACAGAGAGCTTAATCGGAACATAAATGAGACATTTTCTTCACTGTTTTATATTCCAAGGATCATTCCCTTATCGCGGCGTCTCACTTAGTTCCTATGTCAAAAGAAACATATCTCAACATTTAAGCTTCTTCTTCTAATAATACTATTGTTCTACTTCTCTAGTATTTCTAATTGACCTGAGGTTCTTTGCAATACAGGAGAAATAAAAAGTGCGGTACTGTAAGCCACCATGGTTTTGCAATTCTTGACTTTGACTAGCTTTGTATTTATGCAAGAGATGTATTAGGTAGAGAATGTATATGGGAGACGGGAGACAAGGTATTACGTTACAAACTCGACCGATTGGAGTTGCAGCCTCCCAATTCTGAAACGGAGGTGATGATGAGAATGCCTATGTAGTACGGATATCCTAGAAATCTTAAAGTATTAGCTTCTGTCCCTACCAAGGTATTCGCAGCAATCACCTTTGAAATGCCTCTGTCTGTGATCGCTTTAATCTTATCGAAGTGTCCAAGCGCTTGCGACGTTTTGCACTGGCAAGCTCGTACGAATAAAGACAATGACTTTAAACAATGAGACTAATTTAGCTTAATGCTCTGTGCAGGAGCTTGAACACTGCGCATAATCCTTAAAGATCTCACAGGTAGACAACATTTTAACGATCATGTACCTTGAAAGTATAGACTTTGTTATCTTAATGTAACGAACCATCTGTAATAAAAATGCGCAAAACTTGCTATTGACATTATCAATAATACTCCCAGTGTTATCTATGAGATGAGGAAAGTACAAATATCACAATTGTAAGTCTTGGTATTGAGAAATAAAGGATGTGAAACAGGTTTCTCATCTTTAATCAGTTTATTTACTTGTAATAATATTATTTTCATCGTATATATAATAATTCTATTTACTCCTTACTATTTATATATAATAATATAGTGTATTTATGTTCATTATGTATAATATATTATCTACATTTATAATCCCTATGAAAGGCATCTCCAAACAGACTTCAGATTTACTTTTTTTTTTAAAATATCTTATTTATTCATAAAAATACAGGGGGTTTACGCGCCACCTGTGAATGTCAGCCCGTTTTGCCTGGAACCGATGGCCCCCGATTACTTGACGGACGAACAATGTCATATGTATATCTTGACCCTCATAACAACAACGTATTCGCCGCTCGTTAACTTTACCTATATACACGCACCATCGCACATTAACTAAACATACCGAGTTGCCTTTAGAGTCAATCCGTCTTCGTCCTTCGGCCGAGCAACACCTATCAACCGTACACGTCTCAAGTATCGCGCGAATCATTTTGCTCCTCGCCGGGTATTCTCGCGACCAGTTAAATCAAGAAAAATGCACTAGAAATACAACGGTAACAACGCAATCGGCCTATCAAAGAATCGCATTACAACTATGATAAAAGATTTATCTATTTAATCCATTGCCACAATTAGCCGTTCGAAGTGCGAGCGAGATCGAAGTTCATCAACGGGAACTAATTCGTCGACGCGTTTCGGTGATCCATCGACATTTACGTAGCTTGCAACACGTTGCCGATTCCTCCTTTAATGTCAGTTCGCACGGATTCTCCGATGACGAGCAAAAGTATCGTATAATTCACGCGGACACTACATACAATCGAATGGGGAACGCGCGGCATCCGGTTCCTGGCAGAGCGGCGATTCACACGGCGCCGAAATCTCAGTTACAAAAGGAATAGTCGAAGGTAAACGAGACGATAAAAATGTACTCCCTAAACGTAGGTAGAAATTGGTAACTTTGACTCATTCATTGAAAAAGTATTCTTTCTTGCCAATTCGGCACTCGTGCTCCCTCATTTTCACTAACCGCATTCTCACTCTTTGTCTTTCTCACTCTTTCACACACACATTCGCCTGAATCCACTCTCGCTGCCTCTCACTCCCTCTGCCTGTCGTTTCTGGGTTAACGTTTGTATTTCGCGCTTCTTCCAATGCGACGCCATAGCGCCTACGCGCGCCAGTCTTACCGGCGTTCCCTCCAGTGACGACGCGCGCCCGAAAGTTTTCTCGGCTTCTCGTGAATTTTCCTTATTGTTGTGTTGTGCTCTTGACGATCCTGGCAGCTGACGATGACGGCCTTCCAGTCCAGAAGAGAATTCGGTGAGTCGGAACTTCGGACATACCTTTTTGTGCTAGATTTATAAGAATCACGGAGTTGCGCCGATCCGCACCTCCGCCAGTTTGAATTCTCCACTTACTATCAGGGCCACTCTGCTAATTGGTACTATTGCGTGACCTTCCGAGTACTATTTCGTGTAACTAAATAAATTCAACGCCGGCATAGCACCTTCTGCGCTGTCCCAGAAAGCTCTCGATTACTATACCAAATCGCTCGTACAGAAGTTTCGTCCGCGCATTATCACTTCGCAAGCTCATGGCGTCACTCGGCGTCCCGCACGGAGTGCAGGTGTAACACGGAATTATACAAAGAGACAGGACTAGTACTTTCAACATAGTTATTATTAAACCTTTCGTACAATATGTACAAAGTTAAACCCACAAACGAGAGGCATAGTTTTGTATCTCTTTAAATTTCATCTTCTGCATGTGTTTTTTTGTGTTGCTCAATAGACTCTCACTCGCACTTAAATATTAAAGGTTGGGCATGATAATACTCTTGGTAGTATAATGCCCTAAGTCTTGCTGATCCAACGCGTTAGCTCTCCCGTAAGCAGCTGCTGTACTCCCAGACATCGATGCACATTTTTATACAATATACATATATATATATATTTTTTGATAATATATATATATATTATCATATAATATAATAGAATATTTAAGACAGTCCGACTCGGCGCTTCTCTTTTGCGTCTTCGGCTCGTTCTCTCTCGCGACCGACGATACTGCCACACTCGTATGTACACGTATACTAACAATAAATAGTGTAAATACGATAGGAAAAAAGGTTTTCGCGCAAATTGGCCTGGCGACGACTGTACGATCGGATGTGGGGAGAAGAAAGACCGAACAAGCGGTTGACATTCGCGAGAGGCAGAATCATTATAGGGTAAACGAACGAGGGAGAAAGAGGAAGGAAGCTACTGGTATCGCGTCTCTTAATCGGCCCTTACACGTATTGCACTAGATAATTGGTAACTCTGAAAGAAAGGTCTGCGCGAATGCCGGCACAAAACTGGAGCGTGTTGATCGTTGATTTGGAGGTTGGAAAGGAAAAGGAGGGACCGTGAGGGCCGCGGTAGCCACGGTGAATTCGCCAATGGTCAAGACACGTTCAATTTAGCGAGGTTTCGTAACGCGACCTTATCGACCGTCCAATTGAACACAGAGACGAGCGTACGGTGATGTCCGGGGAATACAGGAACCGTTACCCCCAGTTTCCTTAGCATCGAAATAATATACAAGTTTTACCGTATGAAGTATCCCATCATTAGTTAAGTCTTATAGTATGGACAAGTATCCCTAGGCTAGTAGGCCCAAGGTAATCTGTGTATAGTTCATGTTCTTCCTTTCGTACGTACACCCACGATCGCGAGTCTAATGTAAATAATATCGCACAAAGTAAAAAGTAGACTCAAAGGGCGGGTCGGCGTTCGTGGCTCGTCGAATTTCCTGATATCCTTAGTGCCGCGATCGCTCCGGTGAGTTAAAACCCTGTCGACTCGAGTAGAATATAAATGCAACCGCCACCGAACTCGGTGGGGACTGGAAATCGTTAATGGGAAGAAGGTTATGATAATATCACATCAGAATGAAGGGATGATATGGGCTCGTATGTACTCGTGATCGTGTGCGTACCAGCGATTAGCGCGCATTCGCCATTAGTTTTTCTATGGAGGCAAGATGAAACAATCACGTGCGCGGAATAACCATTTACATGCGTATACAAGGAGCATTGTTTTCCAAGACACCAACGATATTTCGACTGGCTTCAGCCACCGGTTCATAGAGTTCCCTTGTGTTCTCTTCTTTAGAACGCTTCTCGCTGCCTTAAATAATTGAGCCAATCCCGAGAGTCGGGCATTTCCCTGTCGCGACCAGGCCGATTATATATGTATTATATCACACGTGTCGATGACACACATATACAATCTATACACGAATGCATACGTATATAGGTTTTCTCTTTCTCTCTCGTTCTCTCTTTCTCTCTTTCTCTCTCTCTCACATTCTCGCGAAAATCAGCGCGTTACGTCTCAACTTGAAGCCCATGCAGCATGGAAAAATTAATTCTATTTGTTAGATTGGCTCATCCACGCGAGAGGGAAATACCAGAACTATGCTGCTGTTAGAGTTTTCGCCTTCGTGTACACACATATTTCACGTTCTGCTATAATACTATGAAATTATCGCAGTCACTTCAGCGAGGAATAATGTAAAAGAATATCTCATTACGGATTAGTATTGAATTTCTGCATTGAGAAATGAAGTGCGCACTTGAGAACAGTCTGATCCCCTTCTCCGGTGCTTAATTAACTTTGCAGGCCTTCGATTGAAGGAACACTCAAAAAATCTACACCCAATCGTGGTGGCGAACCAGCGATTCATTAAAAGGTTTATAAAATCAGTCGATCTGCAAGTAAAATTCGCTCTAAGGCCATCCGAGTAGAATCACCAGCGAAATAATTCTCGAAAAAACTCGTTATACATTCGTAAATGCGATTTCACTTGAATTTCGAAAGTATGACGATAGCGCTCGCGCTCGCGGTTGGAGAGGAGGATCAGAGCACACGAACTTATGAATGACGATACCTTCGACCGGTGAATGATGCGCGATGTCCGCGAATAGTGTTCCGTCAGTGGCGAGAAATGTAAATTAAAGAGAAGGAGATACGTGTAGTACGTTTAGTACGTAGTCTTCGTGTTGCGCGCTTGGACCATGATTCGGAGTAGTAGTAGTGAATGACGACGCAACGATCACAACAAAGACGATAACGACGAGAGCAACGACAACGAGGATGACAATGACGACACGCGTGTTTCTTACGGCAGCCTTGCCCTCCGGGTGGGCTGCTAGAGTTGGGAGAGTTCCATCGAAACGTGAAGATCGGCTTCGCCTTTTTACAAAGGATACACCGAAGCAGACAGCCGTGTATGAAGGATTAGCACTAAGTTCAGCTTGATGTCGGCTCTCGAGCAGTCAAGCTTACGCTGTTGTGGTATACGAAACTCTTGCGAAGTCCCTCGTCCAACGTAGACGCTTGGTATACTAGACTTCTCTCGTCTCTCTCGTTAACTGGTAACTTGTAGTATCACACTTACGCTTGTACATGATAACAATGACCGTCAAGGGAAGGTTCACGTCGATACATCGATGGGGGTTGAATTATGTGGGCGTTCAGCGGTATCCATTAATCGAAGGGCGTGTGTTTTACGTATATATACATATGCATATGCGTACGGAGAGGTCTATATACTCGTGCGTGCATGCGTAGAGACCATACGCAATTTTCAACGATCATTCCTTACGGTCGTCTTCCGTGGAGTTATGATTCGTCGTTTATTATCACATCATCGTCTTCATCGTCATCCTGTTTTGTTTTTATTAATTGATATTACTCTCATCATTATTCTCCTCGTCATCATCGTCGGTCGGCCGATCCCTCGGTCGTTTATGGTAGTCTGCTGTTGACTTGATAGTGGTGGAAAGTAGTGAGAGTAGTAGTAATAGTACTAGCAGTAGTAGTAATAGTAGTAGTAGGTGGTAGTAGGTGGCCTACGGTGAGCGTACGTAACGAGAGTCTTATTATCGATCGGATTATGCAATGTGAACACACAATGACGTAGTTGCGCGGTTTACTGCGTACAGAAATATATTATTATAGTCTTTTAGTTTCGATAAAAAAGTTCAGTTCCCTCCTCGATTGATTTCCCATCTCGAGGTGGTCGCGCGCTTTCTCTCTATCCTCTCACACTCCCACTCTTTCTCTCCCCCTCTCTCGCCCCGACTTTTATATTCTTTCTCTGTTTCTAGTTTTCTTATTTAAAGCATCCTTGTCCCGCCAGTTCGATATTTCCTCCTACTGCATCTCACCTCGCCGTCCTTTTCTTCGCCGGTTCCACACCTGCTTTCATCGCTCTTCTTGCGCTTTCCTTCTTCTTTCCTTCCGTTTTTTTTCTTATCACACTTGTCCGGCTATCTCGGCGCACGGTTTCCTTTTATCCCCTTTCACTCCTTCCTCCTTCGTTTGTACAACGCAACGAACACACGCACACACACATAATATTTATATTATTTATACGTATCTATATGTTCTTTTATATAGTTATTATACATACACAAACAAAGCCTTTCCCCTTTCAGTTCGAGGGTCTGGCCCCTTGTGCGGGCTTCCTCGTCTGTTTTGTCTGTGTTTCTGTTGCTCGTTCGTTCGGTTCTATTTACTTGCTTGCATGTATATTTATAGTTTATGTATATAGTATGTATAGTAGGTAGTCAGCTTCGTTTATCGTCAGTTTCTTTCATTTTTTATATTTACTATCTTTGAATTGCTGAGTTCAATAGGAAAGGAACGTAGAACATTTTACTCTCGAGTAGAAGAGCTGCCGCTGACTGTACCTGCAATTCAGGAAAAGACAGAACCTGCTTAGATTTCGCTTCGATATCGGGGTGCTCCGTGTTGGTGACTTTTAGTACGGAGCATAGGGTATGCGCGATCGACTAGGGAACGCTGGGGAAATTAACGGGAATCTTTGTTAGCGACCATTGTACTGTTGGATAACGCGGACAATATGCCGCAATAAAAGGGTTCAAGTACGGAAGAAGAGAGAATTCCTTTGTTCACGAAACTTACTTCAGGCAACCTGACGAGAAGATCGTGAAATCGACTCGGCTGCTGAGGCGCGCTGTGCTCGACGAAACTCCGCAGACAGCTCATGTACCGTTCTTGTATTTGTTCTAATTCCATTGTACCTCCACGTGCTAAGAGAGACAGATAAAAGAGAGACGGCTGTGAATAGGTACTACTTATGCTCTTACATCTTTCTACCTAGGCATGCTACGCGCTATTCACTATTTGCATCTAGTTTTGCGCATAAACTATCGCGCGTGTGTGTATGTCTGTGTATGCGTGTATGCTCCCGCTCCACCACTCTTTCACTTTTCATTGACACGGGCATCGAGCTGGATAGTATATGAAAAAGCATCAAAGGCACGGCAAGCAGTTACACAGAATTCAGAGGCGAGCAACAGTGAAGTAAGCTTGAACAAACTTACATTTCGCATCTCCAATTGCAGCGTTAACGGAAAGTATTTTTATAGATCTCGATATTATTTGGAAAGACAGATAGATCTGTCAATAGAATAATATAGATATTGTCTGACCGGGGACACTTACCTTGTGAGAGCATGGTGATCACTTTCAGACAGACGTACTCCTCCATCCGTAGCCTCACCCTTCTGAACATTAGTGTGACATAGGTGATCTTCTCCACCATGAGCCCTACGTCTTGCCGTAATTGGTCCATGGTAATCGGCCGGCCCATCATGCTGGTTAGGCACGTTTGCAGCGTATACATGTTGTTCGAAACCTATTGCGATAATAAAAGATCGTATTATTACTCAATTCTTTCATTCCCGCTGAGCTGGACGACAAGGTGTTCGTTTAATGGAATAATTACTTCTTGCATAAAATCCGCTCCCGTCCCGTCAGTACCGACATTGGTGAACTTGTGCTGACCATGCATCGCTTGATAGGCGGAGGTGGTCAGCACGAGAAGTTCATGCCACTTGTGGGTGAGGAGCCTCGTATGAACTTCTACCGGCAGCTCAAGGTAAAACGGTAACCTTTTGGTCCACTGCACCAACTTGTACACTATGCTGTCTCCTATCTGACACAGCTTCTCACTTAAGTCTGATTTATGGTCCAGCAGCTCGTCCAAGTTCTGTAAGAGTCACAAGTTTACTTTGGCTCGTACTAATCAGGGTAAGCTAGAGAATATAATTTTTGGTAAATTGTGAGAGACAATGACGTACCCTTAACGTGGCAATATCTTGGAACTCGTCGCAGTCTATAAGGGTTTGGATCATGGCGAGGGTAGCGTCCAGGGGGAAAGCACGATCCCTCGAACTACTGACAGCGTTGTCTAGCCTCTGCCGTAAATGAACCACCTTGAACATAAATCGTTTCATCTTTTAGAATCTTCAATGATTTATATTTATAGTGTGGCATGTAGAAGCGGGAGTCCGAGGTGCTCGACCTTCCGAACTTCTCACCGCAGCGTGGTAGGAAGGAGATCCTAGCGAAAGGGATAGCAGCACGCTCGAATAATTTCGGGCGAGCGCCCGGGATCACGAATAATCGTGAGATCGCGCTTCCTACGTAAACTTAATCCGGCCTTTCACTGACCTTTCGGACCTCGAGGTACTTCCTCGAGGTCGGTATGTATTCAGTGAGTGCACGAGAGGGAGAGCGACCTCGGCCGCCGCGGCGGTTACTGCTAGAGCCAGCGAAAGCTGCGGGCTTCGGATACCCTGAGTGCGATCGCACACACAGCGGTGATCTTCGAGAACGTGCTCGTCGCTGCGGGCGATCGCACCGGGGGTAGGGAACGATCGTGTAACCGAGGTGGAGGTATACCAAGGTGTTAGGAGGAGGAAGCGAAGGAGGTAGGGTGAGGTCAGTGTCCCTTGTGCAGACTTTCACGAGTTACGAAACCGACGGAGAACTGCCCGTCCTTGGCACCGGCTGTCGCTGATTTTCTATTGTCCCTACCTCCCAGCACTCGTCACCACGGCCGTTTCACCTGGCCGACCCGATGCCGCTATCCTGATTGACACTCCCGATCAATGCTATCTAAGTAAATACTTATCGGTCGAAGCCCTCCCACTCTCTATGCCTCTCAATAGTTTATCTTATGTATGATTCATTCAGAACTTCTTCTTTCATCGAAGACAAGAACTTTCATTACTTTCTACTCATCCGTTTCTACAAGCTTTATTACTGTTTTTAACCAATTCATTAATCTGTTATTGCAATCGTAGCGGTTGGAATTTTTGGAACCGTCCGCTCGATACTTGGCGCGTCCGACGATTCGCCCGAAGATGGAAAGTGACCTCCTTAATGGAGTTGTGCAGGCAATATTTATCCGGTCTCGGAGTCATCGGTTTCACTTTTGGCAATGGCCTCTACAGGCCCGACCGGCAATTCTTGTCGTCGTTTGCATACTTGACGTGCGCGCGGAACGTTACGATGATGTAAACTTCGCTACAGCTATGCTACGAAGGTCTCTCTCACTATCTACGCGTCTCAATTTTGCAACGATCTCTTTCGGCTAGCGTAAACTCGCCACACTGACATGGTACCGTAATTCAATCGTGTACTAGGAACAGTGAGCCCGGTCAAGTCCCTCTCCATCCAAGTGCGATACGAGGGAGTTTTCTTTTCAATTAAAAAGCCTGACGTACGAAGATTATCTCGTTTTGCACAGGGTACTCTGTTCTCACGGGATGTAATAAGGAATGTTGAAGCACGATGGAGAAGATGGTAGATATTGTATTAGCGTGGCTAGACGAGTACGAAAAGGCACGCAGGAGGACAACAAGCAGTCGGCTCTCGACCTGGCTGACTGCGTGTACGTCGTATCTATCGGCTTTCGTAATGTGGGAAACCTTGAGGCTTGCGCAAGCGAGAGCGCCCCGTAAGAAAGTGAAATTGCAACGGAGAGTTCATTCATTTCAGGAACGTTACTTTGCAAAGCCGGCAGCGTCGACCTTATAAGGCCGATTCCGCGAAATTTCTAGTAGCCCCTTTTTCTTATTATTCCCCCAGCGTACTCCAAGTGAATATCGCGGAATTCAGACTAGAGCGAGGTAAAATTTCGAAGGAGAGAACATCTCGTATGAACATACGCGTTCATCTCACGTGCAGCTGCTCGGAGAGTGAAAGTGAAGATGCCTTCGGGCGGTTCTCACTACAGTTGGATACTCTCGTTGAAGATCTGCTTTAGTTGATGCTCTGGTGGATCAACGATTGAGGCTAGTTTGTCTTTTACTCACTTCCGAGGGATTGGTGAGGGCGGTCTTGAGGATCGTCCCATTGACGAGGTGCCCCGAGTGCGCCGGGTGACCCGGGTGGCTGGGGGTAGGTTGTGAGTTGAGCGGATCGCCCGACGAAATTTTGTGATGGTGTAGAAAACTGCTGGCTAGCTGGGCGTGCTGTTGCTGGCTGTGGTGAGCAGCAGCGGCCGCGGCCATGTGCTTATCCAGCATCGTCGAGCCCATGGTGCCTTTGCTGCCACCGAGGGATCCCGACCCGTTCACACCGCCAACGTTACCGCCGCCACCCATGCCACCCATACTGCCGCCTACTCCGCTCGCCTTGTTGCTCTTCTTGTGCTTCTTATACTTCACCTGAAATTGAAACAGGTCGAGGTTTCTCAAAGTCTGACTCATACTTCGTCATGTCGAAGGTATAACAATGACTAGTTAAGAGAAAGGATAGAAAAATCAGGCGACTAGTACT
Organism: Ectemnius cavifrons; assembly: GCA_964023945.1. Taxonomy (NCBI): domain Eukaryota; kingdom Metazoa; phylum Arthropoda; class Insecta; order Hymenoptera; family Crabronidae; genus Ectemnius; species Ectemnius cavifrons. The sequence goes on along the minus strand of OZ030384.1, from coordinate 7,975,426 downwards.
CACTTTGTAAAGGTTATACACGGCACCAGAATTTCTCCCTCCTGGCATCCTATCTTCTCGGACCGCCTGAAGGACCATACCCTGTTCAATGCACTTCTTAAATCGACAGTACTGACACCTGTTCCTCTGGGCCTTCGTGATTTCACAGCCACCCTCCGCCACGCACGTGTAAACCCGCCTGTTCTGTACAGTCCTCTTGAAGAACCCCTTGCACCTGTGTACGGAAATCGATTGCACGAATCTTTAGTATTAAATTTCTTCTCACACGTCGATGGTGATATCTCGATTTTATGTTTATGTCGTTGAGTCAGGGTTTCATGGCTCCTTGAGTGATGGCATCATTTAAATGTCAATCGATACTTCTCGTTTAGATAGGAAACTTTTTATGCTCGCCGCGGCGTAAAAAGACGAGGTAAATTCTGATTTCTTATTACGATCTTTCGACTAGTGAATAAGATTGAAAAATTTATTTATGTCTCCCGGGAGGGTCATCTCACCGCTCCGGCTTAGACACAAATTAAAGATTCATTCTTCTGGAATTACGGGTCGACTGGGATAAAGAGCGGGGAAACTCGTTCCGTACTTTTCTTGGCGATTCACTCACTTGCTTCTTAGGCTACAGAGATAGAAGAAGAGTAAACTAGTATACATCTAACCACTAACGATACCCTCTGGCAATGTTAGGAACTAATCAAGCGTCTTCCACGATGTATTACTTTAGAAGAACCAGCTCGTCCCTGATATTAGGTAAAAAGTTTGTCTCACACTTTATTATTCCCGTATCTTTTACTCTACACAGAATACTGTAGTTCGAGAGCGCATCGTGGATGAAACTAAAGCGGGGTGCAAAAATTTTAATACCACTCGAAATCCATCTCGTCTATCTTGTTACCGATGACGCAGGTGTACGCTAAGGACTGGTGACAGTCATAGGTCAGAGTTCAAAAAGACTTCGCAACTGTCCAGTGTCTGGTATACTTGTTACTTAGGCGTACATAGTTCCAAGCAATTATCTTTAATTAAGCGGCTCGTCGAAACGTAGAGCGCGCTGCAGTATGCACGTTTGGCGTCCCGACGCCGCCGCTAGCACACGTACCGCCTTATAGTTAACTGATTGCATTAGCATATCTCGGGCGCATTGTGCTCCCGCGCTCTCAAGGCGCAAGGTGTCTTTGTCACCTATTGCAATCGATTGGCCGTTCTCCTCGTTCGAGTTCATCGCCGCTCGAAAGCTAGATAGTTCTAGCTTGAGGAGTGGGACGACGAGTGGGGGCGGCAGCAGGATAGAGTCACTCACCCTTCGCACGTAATGATGCCATAGTGGAGTCCCGTGGCCTTATCCTCGCAGATCATACATATCATCGGCGTCTCGTCTTCCTCGTGTTCCTGGGGTGGTAAGGGTGGGGCGGGTGGCGCTACAGACATCGACTGCGACGTCGTCTCGGACTTGACCACTCCACCGTTCCTCACCCAGGGCTGACCGGGTCCGGAAGCCGTCAGATTTAATGCCTGTATTTGCTGAGCGGCCGGTAGTTGCGTTAGGTCGCCGGCCCATAACCTTTCCATATTGAGTGGTGGACCGGACGAATAGGAAACGGATGGTGGCTTGCCCCTAGATTCCTGTCCGAGGTTCAGCAGGAGTTGGGCGGCCGATTCCTCCGAAGAGGAGCAGGAGGCTGCCGCGGCTGTCGCTGTCCACGACGCCGCTGGCGGTGGTACCGGGTCCAAGGGTGGCGCGGACCAAATCATTGTCCTTACACCCCCGATCTCCCCCATGATCACCGTCGGTGGTGGTCTCGGGGGTGCTGGCGCCGGCCTTTGCGCTGGCGGCTTCATCGTTTCACCTGTAACGCAAACGTATTCATTCATCAGTTAGTACTCTTCATCTAGTATCAATGTAATGGAGATTGTCCGAATGACTGAAAATACACTTACACGACGACGCCGTCGTAGTAGCCCCCGTGTTACTGGAGGCGGTGCCATTACCAGCACTACCGGTGCTGCTGCTCGAGCTGCTACCGCTGCTGGTCGAGACAGCAACGACATTTTGCCCATAATTAACGGCACTGCTGATAACGCCGTTGAGTAGCCTCTGTGTAGCGAAGCCCTGGACGCCGCTATTCTGCGACCAAAATTGGTGATGAGCCAGAAGATGGGGTGGAACCGAGGGCGCCCTCGGCCTCGGCGGCGTGGGTGGTGTCTGCGGTTGCTGTTGTTGAGCGCCGTGCGTCGTGCTCGTGCTCGGACTCATGCTCTGGCTCGGGTTGTATTGCGAGGATGGGCTACTCCGGTGACTAGGTTGACTGGAGGTCTCCGTACGGCTGCCACCACCACCGCCACCACCGCCGCCTCCACCATCGAACACCGAGTTATCCGATTCCTCCTTGGTCTGTGCCGAGGAGAGGTCCCCCTTGTCAGGAGTATCACTCCGCGAGGGGGCTTCTTGGGGCATGGGTGTCGTAGAAACAGCCTGCATCGGCGAGTACGGCGAGGAGCGAGTTGGTACCGGCGTACCCGAACGCTGCTGCTGTTGCTGCTGGTGATGCTGCTGCTGCGACTGTTGTTGCTGCTGCTGCTGTTGCTGCTGCTGCTGTTCCTCGCTGACCCTGAAGTTGGCCATGGAGGCGGCATCCGGGAAGACCGAGTCGGGCGATGCTCGGTCCGAGCAAACGGTGTCCCGAGCATCCAGACCGCTTGGTGGACCCGTACCGCTTCCTCGAAGGGGGTCGCGCGGAGTCCCCGGACTCGGGCTGCCTAGGAGATACTCGCTTTTCACTTTGACCACGGGGCAGCCCGGCGAGCCCGGCATGTTCGCCTCCGGCGACAGGGTCGAGGTGTCAGCCATGCTCTCCCCTGGAGCAGGAAAGTTTATGGGTGAAGGTGCGTCCGCCGGCTGGATCCCGAGCGGCGAGCCTGCTGATCCGAGGGATACCGGGGAGTCTGAGAAATAAGCCGTTGGTCTCACGTTTATACTCGCATTGAAACCTCCACGCGCTTTTACCTCGGTAAGGCCGCGTTTGCACGCGCGGATGAAGTGCGATTAGTAGTTTCGCTCGGTGGCTTGCTTTCGATATTAGGACCTGCATCTCGGCATTCACGATAACCGGTACATCCGAATGGAACTACTCATGTTAGATGATTATGGCAACATGTAGGCTTGACAATATCCACTCATGAAGATGAAGAATTGAAATCAATAATCACTATCAACATATATCAATGCCCTATCTTCACGTCCTAATGTAAACTGGAGATGATCCTAGATCACTGATCGGATTTCTACTATGAATACTATCGCTTTGCGTAATCATTGAAACATCAGCATAATTACAGGGTGAAACCTGCCTACTTCTGATTATATATGCACTCCTGGCAATTGGAACACCTCCGCATTCTATTTTTAATCGGGATTGGATGAAACGCGTTGTAGCATCAGGACTACCCACAACTATGCAAGCAAGGCGTACTTGTAAATCGGGGATGAAAGATGCCCCAAGGGGGCGAAATGCGTTTGCCTAGTTGCAAAGCTAGCTGCAAGGGTATTTCCGAGCTGGAGAACACGGCAATTCATGGCGTGCTCGACGGGAAAGTGTAATAGTCGCTCGGAGTGCCTCGCGCCTCGTGAAAAGGATGTGGGACTATGGCTGTTCGTGTAGGTCAAGGAAGGAATGCAGTTGACAAGGCCGAGTTGTGATTGTAGGTACCCAGCCACCACTTTGCCAGCTATTAATAGCCCGATCAAAGCAGATACAGGCTCTCTTACGGATTAACCATTTCAGCGAGCACGTCCTCGTCTCGCGTCTAACAAAAATCCCTCCATTTCCAACTTCTTTCACTTACACACTCTCCCAAAGAAGTGCTCCTGGTAATTGGGGATTCCAAAAGGCACACTGGGATACCAGGCGTTGACATATTGGTGGTGATGAAAATCCATATAATTCTCGTAGGTTGCCATGGAAATGTAATAGTAGGGATTGTAGGCATATGGATACACTGGTACATAAGTGATCGGCATTTCCTGATGTGTCCTCTGATTCGCAGAGCCTATGCAGCGACTCTTCCGTAGTCGCTTTAGGTTAGGCATAGCGGACTTGTTGCTTCTCGATCGGGAACTCATTTCGCCACCGGCGTGGAATAAGCTTCTCTCACCACTTCTCAGCCCACCTAATATTCTACTGATACCTGTGGAACTCAGGCTATCACAAGTGTTTGTTTGTCTCTTTTGAGCTCAGTTCTCTTTCTTGATTGTCGGCGACATTATTTGTATAGTCGTTGCCATTTCTTATTCGAGGCTCGAGCTTTCGTGCGCTGTTGTATGATACACCAGTGGAAAAATAATTCCTTATAGTATCACATATCAAATGGTATCACATAGTTTGAGATGTACTGCGCAGAAAAATAGTTGTCCACTGCTTTTCTAGTTCTTCACAAAATACTTGTCTTACGGTTCATCATAGGAATAATCGTTCGTTGGAGAGGTTGCCATGCGGTTACGGATATTGAGAGAGTGACGCAAGTAGTATAGGCCGTTCATAAGTCAGACACGCTGCGCCCAGTAACTTCTCCCAGGTTATCATTGGTTTCCGGCACATTTAGATACACCATGTCTTTTGCACTGATCAGTAGACTATCTAACGTTTATTGTCGATGTTTATTAAGATCATATCAAGAATAACTTCACGTGGAAGAACCAAAGGTTCGATGAAAAAACGAGACTAATTAATAATTAGAAGTAACAAAAACGATAATTTTATTTTCATCACGTGTCATTTGTGTTATTACAAAGAATAATGATGAAATCATGATAAATGAAATAATTTCACATGAGAACGAAAGGAAAATCGATAGTTCGTTGTCATATCACTCGCACGTGGGTGTAGGCATCACTCTCCGCGATTGGCGGCCCGGGGAAAAAATAAGTAGCTTCTCCATTCAGCTTAAATCGTCTCATGTCGTTCTTTCAATCTAAAGCGCTAGATCATTTCTGGAACTGGCGTCACTTTATGGAGCTGATATTCACATGCGATGCGATATGTGACGCAGTTCGCGTTCAATGGCTTTTTCCACCGAAAGGCAGTGTTCACAAAACCTCTCAGTTCCTCAGTACACACAAAACAATCTTGCGAAGCTAATAGTCTTCTTCCAAAATAGGCCAATAGAGGGTTCAAAAAAAGCGATAGGTTGTTGATCAGTCCTACAGTGGCTCTTTTGACCAACGACGCCTCCCATGTAACTATGACGCCAGGTTCGTCGTTGTTATCATCGATTTGGTTTCCCGCCAGCTGCCATTTCTGACCTTTAACCGCTGGTAGGTCGGGGGTCATTGGTACCGCTGGCGAAAAATCGATGCAGCTTGATAAGTAGCTCTGGTTGCTTGCACCTTGCGGTGATTTTAATCGTCCCGCTACGTCACTTTTCCACTGGCTCTACTCGAGCGGGGCATGAACTTTTTGGAAACGGCTGGAAGCAAGAACTTCGCTGGAGGGTGGAAGCGAGAGTGTTGACGGGAGTCCAGGCAAAGCCAAACTAGAGTCAGTTGCACGTCCGGGCGACCGCGTGGGTTTCAAGCCTGCACCACCACCGGCAGCCGCCTTGCCACCCACGTCTCAACCACCCTCTGCCATCCCAGCCCTTCGCCTCCATCAGCTCCCTGATACGCAACCCTTCCTATCTCCCAGAGACCATTTGAAATCTTTTCCGGGATACGTTCAAGTCAGTGTTCATTGTTGCTCTTGCCCGATTCTCATTGGCCCGCAATGACGTTGAATTGTGACGACGATCGTAGGGTGGCATTCTACCGGAAGAGCCAACAGGGTATGTGCTGACTGGCTTTTTGGAGTGGGAAGTAGTGGGGAAATGGGGAAATGGATCGAAGTAACGCTCGGCATTGTAGAGCAGCGGAAATGTTGGATGATAAAGAAATATGAGATACGATGACCCGACTACATTTGGATCTTTCAATGACTCTGTTCGTCATGGAATTTCGACGAAATCTCGACGATGTAATTGCTCTACATACGGAATTACAAGCGGCAACTAATCATTTACTTAGGCTGACTTGCTTTTGCAAGTTATACCGGGTATTCTCAATGAGACAAGATTGGATGTGTATCGTAGATCCCATCCAGACAGAGTGGTATACGATTCCTTCTGCCGCTCGTGATTACTGGCACTGCTGAATTCTACATGCCATTGTTTCCCTCGACTTGTGACTGACATTTTTGCGAACGATCAAAGATTAATAGCCACTGTCGGGTCCAGCCCGAACTTTCACAGTTTATTAGAATGATACTGACTAAATGATGGGATCAATATCCCGAATTAACAAACTTCCAGGAATATGCATAGACCGGGGAATGAATTATACATTTGATTTAAACGTAATTTGTGGAAAAGCACAAGTTATTTGGTAGTAATTATAATATAATCATGATAATTTTGTTGGGTTAGTTTATGTTCTATACTTTGACAGAAGTATTGGTAATGTAAAGTTCTGTTAATATAATTCGGCATCAACAGTGTCCAGGTGAATCTCGCTGGAATCATTGGATCGTTCTGAGACTGCTGTTGTGGGAGGGATTTGCGAGTATTCTAATGAAAATAGACGTAATTGATGATGCATTGATGAGAAACGAGACATTGCAAGCGAGTTTTAAGTTGGAAGGTGGGGCGGGGAGATAGAAAGAATGGTTCTTACCGTCGCTACTACATCGGGAGTCGACCTTTCTCCTTTTCAACTTGAGGTCTTGAAACAAGCTCATGTTGTCTAGCTCACACGGGCTGCTCGTAAGGGTCATAATTCCTGAAAGCAGAATGACGCGCGAGAATTAGTCAGTGCGAAGACTAACATAACGGTGCTTGCATTTACTTAGCGCATATCTACGAGATATCTTTATGTGTTTGCCGAGAACGGAAAAGAGCGTTTTTTTTTGCGCTGGTATCGGCAAAGCGTAGGCGTACTACTTTCGTAGAAACTTCGATAGTTTATTAACGAGTGCGTCATACAAATTTCACATGTAACGAGACAGTATCATTGATGTTTCGTCGAGTTAGGAGAGGCAAGCTTCTTAAATAGTATATCGAAAACCATCTGAATGTGAAAGTGTGCCGCTTGTGCTGACGCCTTTACGATTACGGAGAACGCATAGTTCGCTATTAACCTCGCTTTAGCCAATAGCATACAATTGGATCGTAGCGAAGCACTATTGTACTGTAATACAAGATGTCACACTCGAGTTATGATAATCATGAAGACATCGGACTCCAGTTGATAAGCATGTACAACATAAAAATTTCCCATTTCTTCCAATCACTTTAAACTTTTCTTAAATAATTGACCAGTCGCGAATGAGGAAGTCAGCGCTGTGTCTTATTAAAAAAATGATTTATGGGGAAGCTGAAAGATAAAAGAATCGAGTTGATGCAGCTGCGCTCTTAAGATGCCCGATAGTTAAGCCTGGCACGAAAGTCCTGCCCCCGTGAACTGGATCATACGCAGAAAATGACTAGTCCGGACTGGCGGCGGTCCAAACTTTGCCACTTTAATTTACCATTGCCTCATGCACCTGCAATGTAGCAAGTCCGGCTGCAACTTAGTTGCGGAGATCGAGCGCAAGGCCGAGCAGCAAGCATCCGCTCACGACGGTAAGCGTTTGAAATTTAAGGGTCCATTATTACTTCTCAATTCTCTTATCGAAGCAATTTTCTGTTCGGCGCCGTCAGCTTAAGTAGGAACCCTTTAATCGTTCAGCTGTCCCATTGGCGAGCTAGCTGCTGGTCATATACGGAATTGGAGTGCCGGTAAAGTAAAGCATCCTCAATGGCGCATCTGATTTTTCCGCTGGCGCACCGAGCGGAGAGCACTCATTCCGATGGAATCTCATTCACGAGTCATCAGGCGCATATTAATTAAGCAGCTGGTGGTAGCCGGGCTCTCTCGGTGGGTGGGTGGGTTGGTGGTGCATTGTGCACTATTCCTAAGGCTTGCCCGGTGCAGCGGCGGTGGCGGCGGCGGCGTCGTCGGTGGTGGCGGTGGCGGGCGGTAGCCACGTGGGCGAGTGTAAGTGCACTGATAATCGTGCACTACACCAGATGGCGGGCATAAGCATCACCGACGTACGTGTATGCAGCGGTACGTGTGATGCCGAGTTGCAGGAGTGCGCGCGGTGCATCGCGAAGTGCAGCCGTGGAGAGGAAGAGAGTGAGAGAGGGAGAGACTGTATGAGTGGCAGGGAGGCCGGTAGAAGGAGAGAGCGATTGAGCGTCGAGGAAAGGGAAGAAGGAGGTAGACACAGTTAGACGAGGTGGGTATACTGCACAGTTATACGCGCAGAGAAGGAGAAAGAGTCAGGGAGAGAGGGAGACAGAGTGTGGAGGCAGTAGAGGTGGCCGGCAGGGTTCTCTCACACTCCGGGCGAGCGTGTCAGTGTATACGTGCTGCACCGGGGTCCTTGCTCCCTGGCGTATGTGGGTCAGCAGTCTCACACACGCTACTATTCTTGCGTAACCAATGCATGCACACGGCCGCGAGCAGCCGCCGCCGCCATCGACGCACACTACCACTGCCGGCACATGTACGCCTGCACCGTCTCTGTACATACACGGCTACGTACGCGCTCTATGCGAGACGAAAAGTGCAGCCAATGCACTAAGCTAGGGTCCCCTCTTCTTGAGAGGGCCGACGACGACGACGACATCGACGCCGACGAGGACGACGAGGACCGCCTGATCGTCATCGTCATTGCTGTGTCGCGCCTAACATACACTCCTTCAACCCCTCCCCCTCATCCCTCGCCATGATCTCCCGACCTATCTCGGCCAAGCTCTTTCTCGCTCTGGCGTTTCGTGTGCCACACCATACATCTACACTTTCATACACACTCGACTCATCTCGCTCCCTCACTCTTTACCCCTTGTTGCTCCCTCTCTCGCACGCCTCGTATTTGCTTCATCAAACGCATCCCTACCGCGGAAGAAAATTGTGCTTCCGCCCGCGGCCTTTTACCCTCATCGCCGGATCCTGTTGACTTTTCTGCGGTTCTCTACCGATGAAAAGCATCCCCTTGCACTGGCACACCGGTCGACCGATTTTCGTCTAATTTGAGAGATAAAGGGCCACCCAGTGTGTAGATTGTTTTTCATGATAATGGCGGAAGCAGTCTCTCGAGAAGTTCATAGGGTAAGGAGGAAAAAGGTCAGGGCATTACTACTGCTTTCTCACCGGGCGTAGCTCCAGGCAAGACTTATATTTGCGATGCTTCGCGCTTTGCGTCGTCTTCCCAGTTCCCCGAATCTCTTGGTACTTGCATAACAAAGTAGTGAAAGGTTAAAGATTCCGCTCTATGCAAAGGGGCAAATAAAAGTACACGCGCCCCGACTTGGTAACCGCCAACAAGTGTTCTTATGGAGTTTCTACTATGCTCGCCAGTGTTTTCCTTTTGCCGATGCGAATACTTAAATGTGAAAGACACTTGTGTGCCTCCACATGCTTACTCCCGCAATGCAGTGCCGTCGACTGTCACTCCGATTCTATTTAGACACGAACTCATATTCTAGCTTGTTCGATAACCAATGAACTCACACTCATGCGGAACGAAATCATCTGGATTTTCGATTGCGAGTCATGTGGGATCGCAATGATGATTTGTACGACCTGTCAGATTTTTGCGAAAGCTGTGCCATCCGTTGCGAGCAGCGCCCGCAGAATGGAACGTTGATTCTCTCTGTGCCGCGTAGATTTTACCGTTGCAGAGGCCGTTGATGGTGAAAGTGACTCTCCCACGCCATGACATCCTATGTCTAGTATAACTCCCCACTATCCTGCCTGTCTAGCTATAGTATCCCGCCACTTGTACTAGTCGCGCCGCTTCTCTCCTTCTTTTTCCAGCCGCCTGCACACCGATTGTAATTGTATTCTCGCGCGCTACAGGAAGAACGAAATTCTTGACAATGATAATGAGGATCGGATAAAATCACGTTTGCAAATGATCCCTCTCTTCGGTGTTGTTATTGGAGGTTGAGCGTTTCAGAACTACGACAGGATCTAGTTCATGGTATGTCTGACAGAAGATAGACAGAGCGAAACGTCTCTAGTCTTGCTCGACGAACCTTAAGACTCACGTGCGAATAATTCTTTCGTATCCAAAGACATTATCGAACCACTTCGAATTCTCTCGGGTCTGTCTATCCCATTTCGCGTGGTACCGCTATTTGCAAAGCTGAATTATCACCCGGGCAAGCGGGTGCGTTTGGTGCTGAGCTCAAGCAGGTTGCCTTAAAAATGCTCTTATCAGCGGAAGGGAGCCCGCAGCCAGGTTAAGCTCATTTGCATGCACGTGAATGTCATAGGAGATTTCCCACGGAATCGTAAAGAGCCCCCAAAGTAATATCGACTAGCCAGTGCAAGTACGCTTGAATGGACGGTGATGGCAGTCAGTACATAGTCAGTCACAGTCATCCATAGTCAGTGAAGCTTCTCGCCTTGATTCTTACGAGCAAGCGCGCTCGGCAAAAAGGAGCCCGGTAATCGGGCCCCCGTAGAACTTTCTTTTTTTGCGGCCAGCTAAACATGAGAAACTCTACTTCCTTGAGTAGATCGCATTATCCGTATGCGATTGCCGGCATGCAGGAATGAGAGCGGCTTGCTCTTTCCACTAGGAAAGTTCTCTACAAGCGTATCAACTGCGCGACAATGGTTTCACTGGTAACACCATCGGCTGAGCTATTAGTGGTTGTTAAAAGCAAGAGAAAAGAAGATCGTTCAAGTGGGCCGGCTTACCCACGACAAACACTAGTAGAGGAAAGACTCATCAAGAAATTTCTCCGAGCGAGTAGCACTACAATGGGCCTAGTGCCGCGTTATAAATATTCGCCGACTAATTTTTCTTACGTGTCAGCGGTAACTGGGCTTCCTCGTTCACGAGGAAGCGAGTAGAGAGCTATACTGTAGGGGCGCACCGCTCTCGAGAGTCTCTCGCTCTCTCGACGCGAAGGTAGGTATGTGTGTCTGTAAGTTGGATGCTCACGAGCACGCCGCCAGCAGTGAGAACGGCCAGTGAGAGTCAGACTCAGGGTACATTGAACCTCCGCAGTGAAAGTTTCTATTATACCACTGGCCTTACCTTACTTTTCCTACGGCAAGCTCTGCCGTGTTGTGTCATAAGACGACGAGCACGGGAGAAAGATCGAGATTGCGCCGAGCACCGCGAGGAGGCGACTAAGAACAGTTATCTAGTAACTTGTACTCTCTTTCTTTAATTAGTGTGCGCGCAGAATCATTCGCTACGCTTGACCCCAGCCTTTATCGAAGCTTCCTAGAAATTCTATAGCTCCTCTTTGAGAACTAAAGCCGAATTCGGTTAAATGTCAACTAGCTCGGTTGACGGACCATTCCGAATTCGTATGTAAAACTGAGACGTCGTGGAGAAATTTATCGAGCGCCGCCGTCTCTAGCGTGCTGGCAATATCGAGCGGTATTAACGACGCGGGGTTACCGTCTCGAAGGAGCGCGGACCTATTTACGTCGAGGCGTGATTTATTCGGTTGCTCTTGGCCAAGTGCTTCATTGTGCGAACAGAGTAATTTCGTCGGATCAGCGCATAGCTGTTTTGAAGATTGCGACAGCCATCGGGCGCGCATTCGTTAACCGCGTTACGAAAGCTATAGGAAGCTTAGAGAAAACATTCGCTTGTGTTTCACGGAAAACGCGTCGAAGCCACACTCGCTGAGCGAAGGACGCTTGGGAGAGGAAGGTAGGGAGAGAAAGAGAGAGAGAGGGAGATTCGCTTGTTATGGGACGTCACGACCTAGAGTTTACAATGAAACCTGGAAGCGTTGCAATCTGGAGCAACAGTTCACGCCGTGTGCACCGTGGAGAATGGAGGATTGTGGTGCTTCCAGCTTTCCATCGTTTGCGCAATCAGCTAGAAATGTTATATTAGGAACTGCCTATGCCCCGATGAGAAACCTAGACTCCGCTTTGCTACGACATTTCTAACGACGACTAGAACTTTTCCTACTCCGCAATCCACTCGGTGACGTGACATGTTCCTTGACCGAACTCTCGCATGTTCCTTTGAGTCTCCTTCGGTATTGCAACAAGTAAGAATCAAGAGAGGTTTTGCTATTGCGAAATTGCACCACAGTGATATGGACTCGTGGAAACGATTAACAAACGTTAAAGTTTATTACACCATGGATACTGGAATTAGTGAATCAAGCGTATTCCATTTTGAGAGGACACTGTACGACTACTAGTAGTTCCGGAAGCGAAGAACGGTAGATCCGTACCTATATGCCGACCTTGCAGGACACTCATCTTCGCGCACATGGTATGTCCGGGGTACAATAGAAGCAGGCTCTCAATTAGAAGGGAATCCAAGCTTCGTCTATCCAACACTATCCGTGACGATTGCGAGAGAGTAGCAGGTGCTCGTCGACGATGCACCAGCCTTGCAGGGTATCGAGTTACGAGCGGTCACTGGTGCTCTCCATCCTGGCACAATTATAGATCGGCCATCCACAGTTCTGCCGAATTCAAGATCGCGCACATCTTGAGAGAATGCCGCGCGTCATTCGATCATCACTGTACTAGCGACGCTCCGGAGGCAAGTGCGCCTCCGGCAGCAGCGTGCATCAGCCCGACCGAGAACTCTGCCGATTCGGTCAAAGTTCCCAGGAACTATCAGCATGGAACACTGCACTAGAACAAATAACAGTCCGCGTGGTCGCGGCGATCACTACAAGAAGAAGCGAACTCCGTGCGAGCGCAGTGGGGCCCGGAAGGAAGAGTCGTTGTTGAAGGTTTAAAGACTCGGCACAGAACTCGGCGAGGAGCCGAAGTGAACGGCTGGCGGAGCCCAAAGTTTTTGGGACAGCCGGCACCGCGGGCCACGCGATCCACCGAAGTCGTGGATCCACGATGATGGGTGGAGGTGGTACCAGTGACCTCGATACCAACCGAGGCCCTCCAATCCCAACGCCCAATGCCAAAAACCCGACACGCGTGTATACACGAGAGAGAACTTTCACTCTCTCGGACTTCGCCGCGGATCCTGGCCAAAGTCGACTGCTTGCTTCGTCGATTGCCCTCCGCCCAATCATCATTTTCTATAGCTTTTCATCCTTCACATTAATAGACACACCTGTCGCGCTTCAGGAAGAAACAGATCCGCTTGACTTTCGGAAGAAATGGATGAAAGAACATCAAGGATACTGTGTCTTTGGGAGTAGCGCGTAGGAGCACACTGTGAGAAGAGCGAGCCTAAAAATTTGCCGCGCTCTCGAGAACTTTCACTCGGCCGGCTTTACTATTTCGTTGATAGAAAGGTTAAGGACTTGACGCTCCTTCGCTGGTGAACTCAATTTTGAGACCTAGATTCGACCGGGGAATCTCTAGATTAGAGTTGGTAGGATTTTATGGGTGGGAGAGAATGAGATTGAGAGAGAGTGGTGGGACATACATATGGATTCATTAAGAATCGAGTGAACGAACGTGTGGACGCCTCGGATCATCGTCCACTTTATGGAAAGGGCATTACGAAATAGCATCTATCACCAATGCGGAAGCGATTGATACCCAGAAATTCTTGCCACGCTTCTTTGCCGCCGAATAAAAAACTCATATGCGAGAAGGTTAAAAAGTGGCTTCCTAATAAGGAAGGACCGACGCGACTGAGCAGGACCTTTCGTGCCCATCGGAGTACTCGTTTCAGTACTCTCTTCTTATTGCGATTTCACTCTCGACGGTGCGTGGAGAGCGGAGCGGACTCTTACGCGATAATGGAGTGTGCATGTTGTCCGCTCTCATCGGCAGATGAACTACCGGCTCATCTCAATGTAAGCGTCGAGGTGAAAGAGCGGCCTATAGCGGTTTGCCTCCGGAGAGTGTTTCACTTTTAACCGATAAGAAAGTAACGAAAGTCGATGAAAGTTTCGGCAAGGTGGCCGGTGCGGTTTCGCGAGCGGCTTCTCTTTTATACCATCCTGTGTTCCCTCGGACGAAAGTAAAAGTAAGAAGGGAGGACCTTGCCGAGGAACGTCGTCATCGTGTGTGACACCAGCTCGAAGCCTCCTTTGCCATCCTCTTGTCTTCCTCCCACCAGTTTGCTCGCACTCGCTTCTTTCTCGGCCGCTTTCGTCTGCACCGTGTATCAGGCTGGTTTCGCGCGGATACCGGTTTTCGGCGAAAAGATACCATCTTACAGGAAGATCGAACCTGGTGAAAACCGTGTCCTTCGTGGAACAGGGTTACATTACGTCACGCGGGTCGTCCTGTTGCCGTTCACCTTCACCGCCGATTCTGATAGCGTACTACTGCGTAGGGACGTATTCAAGTGACATTTCACCATGATCGAATCCGGAGTATTACAACCGAGTACTATTTACTAATATCATCAAAAGACAATCTTCATTACACAATGTTGCCTTGAACTGTTACATTTAGCACAAGTACTTTTTCCAAAATTTGGTGTTTTCATTTGATAAGTCAGACGATGAGTGTAATCGTTCAAGGATCTCGATTAGAACCTATCCTAACGTCGAGACGGTTGCACGAGGAAGGCTCGAGACGCTGAATCAGTCTGATAACGAGCAATCAATTCCACTAAGAGGGTAACTGGGGGATTTTTCTAAGCGAACTAGAGGATCGCGGAGAGCAGAGTGTGGAAGGCAAGAGCGACGCGGTGCGGCGCGGCGCGGCGCGGCGCGCCGGTGCATTCGTATGTGGCATCGTGGGCAGTGCTGCAGTCGTTCGTACCAGCACGTTGTGAGCGGTCGGCCATGGCATACTTACTAATGTCAATCACACCGGCAGGCATGCACCATTGGCATGTGTCTGTGCACACGTACGTGGCCAGATAGACGCGATGCGCGCGTCTCGGGGAGACTCTTCGATCGTCGTCGAATCGCCTAGCCTTTTGGCCTTTAACCCCAGCACAATTTCCTCGAGCGACCGATATCGGTTCTCCCGCAGCTGCAGCCCTGTAACCCTGGAGCTCTGAACTTGGCGACCCATGTGCCAACATTTTTTCGTACTCATCCACGAAACCTACTATTGTCACTGATTCACTTATCACTTTTATCATACAAGGACTTATAATAATTCATTAGACTGCTTTTTCCACATCGATTCTTGAACCACACTTGTTAGAAGAGAGACGGTGAAAACGAAACAGAGTATTTGAAGAGTTAAGACTGTTACCATTATCAGTAGGGTTGAAAAGTACGCGCGTCGTGACTTCGATAAGTTATCGCGCTGCAAACTATTTTAACATGGTGAGAACCGAGCGACTGGTTATTCTACTTACATGCTACTTGCTACTTAGTAGATACGCCAACAGTCCGATGACCGGTATAGCTTTTCTTTTCTAGAAACATTAGCGTATCTTACACGAATGAGTAATGATAATAGTTTTTCTTTGTTTTAAGCTCCCTCTCTTTTTGGGGGATTTAGTATGTTTGTTCCTTAGTCACGTTTCCTTCGCATACCTGCCGGAGCGAGGCTCGGCTCTTGGCAGGCTCGTACGTAAACAACATTTTACGATTGAGAAGACTACAACACACTGTAGAGAAACAATTTTCGCCCCTGTAGACGAAGCATCGTCCAAGAAGTGCATTCTACGCAGTCCTCTCAATGACACTCTATTCTCGTCCTAATACTCGCTCATTTCGACAACGATTTCTATGGATGTACTTCGATACCCGCTGCTTCCCGATCGATTTCCAGCGTTACAATAACAGCTCTCCCGCATTACAGATATGTATCGCGATACACGGGCCGATACAGTTGGCCTGGCTATGGAAGGAGTGCGCGCTTGAAAATTAATTAGCAGCTCCAGTCGAGGTTTTGCAACTAAGTGGGTACTATGCGGAATATCGTCTTACGTAGTCCGTGATACTTAATGCTCTTTGTACCTACTAATTAGAACTGTCGACATCGAAATAGCCTCGCGGGTCGGCCGCACGTTTGACCTGCAATGATCGATACCACTTGCAACCCTGTTCCCAGTAAATATAAAATCTTTATTGGAACGTCCGTATAGAACGAGATGTATTCGAGAGCAGATCTTCATCGGTTCACAGCGTGTTCTTTAAGTGCTCGCGTCACTCGGCCGATCCCAAGTCCGTGATCTTGGTGGAATTCCCTTGGATCGTCGTGGATAGGACTGGCATCACGGTGTGCCGGAATGATCGCTCGCAATTACAGCCACCAAGCATGGCCAGTGAGCTGCTCGCTCTTTGAAGCTCTAAGGCCAACCGGCGTCCATGAGAACCGACCTCACACAGGAGTGTCGACATATCTCCTGCCTGAGTCGCTTCAGAGATCTGTTCGCCGGCCGTGCGCCGTGTCTCTCTGTGGCGACCCCGGCCTCTCTTACACTCTCGATCAAGTAGCCGAACAACTGTTGGAAAAGAAATTGCAGGCTCCGTTCGATACCATTGCTCTTGCCATTCAAATTCCGTTCGCCAGGAGTGATTCCAGTATTATACTCTCATGGAATAATTAATCCCAAGGCTGATTGGTGCAGACAGATTGGACGGGTGGTATAGCGTGTTTCTCTGGCGAGGGTCGACGCAAGTGATTCATTAGATCCGCTCGATCAAGTGACGCATCTTTCCCTACTCCCCATCTTTCCCTCCAGTGTCATGCACCTCTCGAGCCTGCCCCTCTTTCTCCAGTGACTCGATGTCTCTCGGTTATTCGCATTTGGATACCGGTACTCGCCGAGAACACGTGTCAGGGTCAAATGACATCATTGAAAAGCAAGGACTCTCGCTAACGCGTTGCAACGCTTTCCTATACTTCGCGTCCTGCCAATCGTTGGCAGTTCTCGTCCTCTCGCGGAATAGAAACCAGTAACAATGGAATATTCTTGCAATTACGCTGATAATCATGGCGTTCTCTTGACGTCGATGGCGTCGTCGGATCAGTTTATTCTTCTACTATCAGTGGCAAACATCGCATTCACTTATCGTGTTGCTCCCGCTTGGAATGCCAGTCACGTTCCTTCTCTATTATTGAAAGCATCATAAATCAATTGCATGGCTTTCGATTTAATTGTCTACTATTCAAAATCTTCCTATCCCTCTAATTCTAGTATGATTCTGCTTAGAGTGAGAGTCGAGTTAGAGATAGAAAGGCATGGGAGATGCCGGCGGCGCGGTTGTGGTTGTATGCGCGTAATGCCGCGATTACTCGCGGGTATATTTAGTTTCAGATTGGCATAGGTCGCGAGGAATCTGCTAGTTGTTATCTGTTTCCTACGCACGTGGCCTCTATAGCCGAGGATCTAGCCGCTTATAATCAGCGGCGTACTTATGACAAGCCTAGTACATTTCTATTCCAAAGTCTACTAACTAAACTCATAATACTCTGTCAGAACACTCAACATTTCTATTTTATTAAACCACATAGAAATACCTTCATAGACATTCGATTTCAAATGTTTACAAGGTCTCGCAACAACGTTAAGGGTTCTTGTTAAATCGAAACAGTATCGCGTCAGCGTTTAGCATGAGAAGGAAGGAACTAATGGCGCCCGAGAAAGAGGCCGTAGCTCTGGATTGGCCGGGATCAGCGGTTAATAATTGCCCTCGTGGCCGGTGGCCGATCGTACTCTGCAGAGGGATGCTGTACGCGGAGAGCAAGCAGCTGGTCTCGGAGGAGAGCGTGCGATGGACGAGTGCGAGCGAGAAGCAAGGATGCCTGGCCCGGAGAACTGGTGTGTGTCCGTAGTGTCTGTGTATGCTGTGCATTCGTTCTCGCGCGCACGAGCATTTGCACCCGACCTATCTCAAGCCTCTCATTCTCGTCATCGGGCGAGGGCGCGCGCAGAGAGTACATACGCCGCTGTTAGAGTAGGTTAGGGACGTCACCGGCTACTGCGCTCATCCGCCAGAATAACTTTAAGCGGGGTTGCACAACTCTCCACGCCGCCCGCTACCGACCCGCCATAGAACTTACCCTTTCCCCCTTTTTCCCACCGTTCATTCTACCTTTCTCCCGTAGAAATTATGCCAGTTCTTTATTATCACCTTTTTTATATACGAAGCACCTTGAATTCTTTGACAGTGCTCTTAAGAATTCTTCAGTTTATATAGTGGAGTTATGCAGTGTTAAAGGCATGTTCCAGAGTGTTGCCTAGAATCGGGGGATACAATACGAGGGTACTATGGGGATATTAAAGCGGCTGCATATGCCGAGCAGTGAGTCATGCGTCGATTGATTGATAAATCCACATTAATTAAACCCGTTCTCCGAGGTCCGCGGTATCCCACCAATGCGACGCTCGATACCTTGATTGTTCTGCTGGCATTGTGAATCAGAGCCTCACTATGAATCCAGCTAGTTTACTATATCACGAGGGAGCGCATTACAGCTGGATTCCCGGAAGTGTTTACAAGATTGATGGTATTTTCATGTGGCATTAGCCAGTGTCACGGAACTTGTAACTAGTAAGCTTCGGACGGTCCGAGTCATTGAGTTCTTAAGGATTATCCAACAAGAGCTTTACCAATCGGTAGCTAGTGGCGATCGTTTACAAACACTTTATAATCTTATAAGCTAGTATCCGTGGTGATCGATGTCAGGCCTTCCAATTAGTTTCGCATTCTGTCAAGGTTAATGAATTCCAGAGAAAAAAGCAACGTTGAAATCCCTGTATCTTGGAGGCATGCATCAAGCGAGCGCGGTTCCTTCGTTTCCTGATTGGCTCGACGAAATATATTTGGGCAGAGATGCCCGCTTGTCCTTCGGAACAGTTTGCACAAGGAATTCTCACTGAATCCACGCTGCCGGAAGACGATGGCGGGCGTGCGTTTTACCGGACGAATGACCTAGACCTTTCGATTCCATTGGCACGCGTGCGATAGACGTGTGATTTGCATCCCATCGACGTGAGAGCACATACATTCATACATATTTATATATATATATATAATTTTTTTTTTCACGGTTCCTTAAGCATCTTTCCGCGCCTCTCAATGACTCGCGTCGTTTAATTAGCACGACTTCCTGGCACGAGCAGGAAAAGCGGAATAAAGCGGTTTCAAGAAGGATCCACGTGTTTGTGAGAAGCGAGGAAATAAAGGTCGACGAGTTATTAGAGCAGTCTACAACGATAGGCTCGCTAATGCTATTCCAATAACCCGTAAATCAATTTTCACAGCGATCAAAAATATTTTAGACCATTAATAATAAAATCAGTGGTATCATATAATTAGTAGAGAGGGAGGAAGTCTCGATAGGAGGTGGGACTTACATTTTTTTCCGCTCAGGACATCCGAGACATGAAAATCGTTGGGGGCAGTAGTAGGAGATTGCCTTTCCGTAGAGTAGCAGGCCGACGAGATGTCGGCCGGTGGATCAGTTTGATTCGGCGTCTAGAAGGTCACCGAGGATGTGGATCGTCGATCAGGTGTCAAGGGGAGGTCCCCTTTACTTGTGTGTGTCTGTGTGTGTGAGGTTGTTACGTCAGCGTTTGTAGACTACTCTCACACTTACAGGTCGACTTGGACGCACACACTTCTCTTCTACCAATATGTACGGTGTGTATCTAATCAAAAAGCCTTGATGGCTGGCTTCTTCATAACGTGCTACCGGCGTCTCGTCCGTTTTCTCAAGCACTTGCACCACGTGCACTTGTTCCTCATTTGTTCAATCTCTCCCGCCGAAATTCATCTGCGGGGGCTCACGCTTGCGCGTGCGCTCGCGCGCCTTCTTCTCAAGCACACACCCGTAGATAGTATATCTCGCCTCTGGCAGGACTTAAGCTAGTAGGCCAGGATTATCCTCGCGTGATAGATCCTATCGCAAGGTTTTACGCGCCGATCTCAAGCGACACGCGAATCCTCCTGCTTCGTGCCCTAGAAAGCACCGCTCCTATTAGTTTCCCAGTTACCTTTGAAGTTGCCAACCCCTTCAGTAAAGTAGCCAGGGTGAAGTATCGTTATTTTTGAGCGAGATTCGTCTGTAGCAGATTTCAACTAAAACGACTTAGCTTTAATAATTCGCTTGCACCATTTAATTCTTCGTTATAGTTGGTGGAACTATAATTCTGTGTCCCGTATCTTAGGTATTTCAGGTATCACTGATACTCCTTTATTATAGATTCGGTTATCCCGCCGAAGTCGACGGTCAGTTCAGTCTTCACTTTCACTCGGGCGCCCCTGCTCGCACGAGTCCACACCGAAAATACTGGTTTTTAGATTCACTTCTCGTTGGTTTCTCGATCGGCATCCGAAAATACGACGTATTAATCAGGTCCAAACGATCCGCGAAGAATCGCCGCTCATGAATATGTAATCCCGCTTACTGTTTCCATCGAGGAATCATCCTGGATCAATGGAGTTCATCAATCATTTCCCTCGCGGTTTCTCCCACTCTCTTTCAGTGGCACACGTGTGAATCTGAACGAACACCGCTTCGTAGTTAATGATACGCGTCGTTAGATGCATTTAATGCATTTATTAATCATTAGAACTCTGTTCTAAGAGGTTCGAAATTCCAGAGCGGGAAAGGTTCGTTGCACCCGCGTTGCGTATCTGCGAGTTTGTTTGGACGTGGCAGTGTGTAGCCTGGCTGTCGTTGTAATACTATCAGCGCGCTCCTTATCGCGCGCATGCTGTAGATAGCGTGGGGCGCGACGCGCACCATTCATACGTCGCTTTTCCACGGGGAGAGAGCGCGCAGCACAGGCATCGTCACCGCTTGCCAGCGAGAGTGTCCACCACCCGCCGGAGATTCGTGTGTGCGTGTATGCCTGTGCGTGCACCAAAATGGCAGCCGTGTGCTGCTTACGTAACTCTGGCTGGCTTTTTTCCTGTGGCCCGTGGGGCGACTCGTTTAGCAGGAAGCTGTCGCACTAAGGCCCCCCGGCAGTCCCAGATAACCAGAGATCCAGACCTCTTCCGTGAATCTTATACACCGGCATATGATTATACCAGCGATCGAAAGTTTACACCAGCCTTTTTCTTTTTAATCTCCTATTTAATTATTCGCACGATACCCTTCGAGTTTATTTGTAGATCATAAAGAAATGCAAATCTGGCAGGTTCAAAGAGACGGTCGCCTGCGATCGCAGCGCCGTTCGAACACTATGGTATACGTGATGTCCCCTTGTAATATTAGGAGCCATCGGCAGTTTTATGTAGCGTTCTTCTCTGCTTTTGAGCGAGAGTGATCTTGTGTTCTAAGCGGAAGATGATTACTCGATCTTCCTGATGATAGTCAAAAGTGGCAGTGTAGCGAGAGAATATGGGACACTGGATGGTCCGTTATAGTTGGCAGTGATGATATTAAGAGTAGAATCATGTTGATTCCAATCGGCGTTGCCCGATGTTGCTTTTAGATTTGGGCCTCGCGCCTTTCGAGAGCGGCTGGTACATTGCGAATCAGTGTATCATGGCGCATGCTCCCCTGGCTGAACGCGTTACGAAAACGTCGTGACTTTGGCCGTGGACGGTGGTGAGAGAGAGAAAGAGAAAGAGAGAGAGAGAGAGAAAGAGCAAGAGATAGAGATAGTGAAAGAGGGAGAGAAGTATACCGGAGGGTGGCAGTGAGAGAAAAAGTGGAAAATCACAGCGGAAAATGAGGCTCGCCGCTTCGGGTATCGGCGTCCCGGCTAATTGGCAGTGCTCTGCGCTGAGATCAGGAAATGAGAAGAGCTCGCTCCCTTTACGAACACCCGATACGATGCTCTGGCACTCTTCTCTCTCGGGGATATAATACTGTAGAAAATCGGTGGACGTTTTCGCGCGAAACTTGTGTCTGGTGAGGAATGACAACCGCCGAGCAAGTACGAACGTCTATCGCTGGAAGTTCTCCAGCGATGACACTTCCGGCCACAGTTAGCCGTCGTCCACTTTCACCCTAGTATCACGCGTTTACTCTTCGTTCTAGAGATTACTTTGAACCTCCGGGTGGCAACCCTTGGTTTAGTTATGAGGATTCTCGTGATGTTTAACAGCGGCACTGATCAACACGTTTGGACAGGGTCATTCACCTTGGGCAGCCGGGACCGAGTGTGTCCCTTGCTCCAAATCGGCAGTGATTATTCGATAACAATGGTCGAAGGTCGTCGCCGAGCGCGCTGGAACTCTAGATCGATCGAGCACTGGCGCAGCTTCGGGGGCACTGTCCGGCACTGATAATTCTAGAAATTCCTCCACGCGTTCTCCTCTCTCTCTCTCCGTTCCTCATTGAATCGGGGCGCGCGTGTTACTAGGAGTTTGCCTGTGTGCGTGCGCCTCCTCTCATGCAACGGCGGCTCCAGAGGTATTCCCTTGAAAAAGTTGGCGGTACGAGGAGGCTGCAGTCTCGGCGGGCGCAATTTGGCGCGTGCGGCGAAGCGAGCGGCTGGTGGAAGGTAGTCGTAGGTCAGGGTACGACGGTCTCGGCACGGCGTTCCTTCCCGTGTCACTTCCGGCCGTGGCACGTGGGTCCGCGATCCGGCAGTCTCGATCGGGGCTACCACTGTTATCCTCTTTTGCGCTCGCACTTCCGGTATCCGCGATGATTCGCCGAGGGTGATCCGGTCCAATCGTCAGCATCACCGTGACACAGAGTTGCCACCACCACCGGCACCACCACCACCACTAGCACACGTTGTCCCTTGATTTCTCCGACTACCCCCTACAGTCGTCTGCTCTACCTTATCGTTATACCTGCACGGCAGTCCTTTAATGCCGCGTATTTCCGCTGCAGGCTGGTACGCGTTCACGCGCGTTATTCTATGAACATCTGCGTGTTAGTTAGTTTGTGTATATCTGTGTGTATGCGTGTGTGCATGTGCGTGTGCGTGAGTAGGCGCGCAACGCAGACCGACGCGTTTCTCTTTGGTCTCGCGGCGGCGGCGGCGGCACGAGAGGTGTGTAAACCGAGTGTCGAGCTGAGTTGGCTTCGACAAAGTAGGGCGACGACTGGGACAGCGGCCACGGGCACCAGCGCTCACCGAGACGAGGAGAACCCGTGCGCCGTGCGGTGGAGGAACTGTGGAAGTGGAAGAGAGAACCCTCCGAGTAAAACGGCCGCGGTGCTGCTGCACTACGTTCTCCAGTAGGGGAACCTCTAATGCACCGCTGCACCGAGAGAGCTGCCTAGTCGATCGCGCCGCTCGTTCTAACGCTCCTCTAACGACAGCGAAAACTGATGCACACCTATGATTCACCTCCGCTGCTACTACACCTATGCGCGCTCTCCGATCGATCGCACATTCGTCGACATCCTATCCTTCGACCCCCAAATCTTCTTCATTGCCTTGTTTGCCCCTTTCGTTGATTATTAGATCGATTTTATATCACTGATCAATCTGATCGAAGGGTTCATCTGTCTTTTAAGTTCCTTGTCATGGCGGCTGCACCAGTAAATGAAGGGATGATTGCTGAGCATTCTAGCAGGTTTTATCGGCTTTACGGATCTTGGTGGAAAGGGGCACTATTGTTAGTCCGGGCATATATCAGTGTGCAGCTAGATATAGATATTCAGAAACGCGGTCACGTACGATTGTTTTACCGAGCCCCAAAGGAGATATTTCGGTTCAGTGTACCATGGTGCTGCTCCCTGGCTAGGCTGTGTTAATTGGATGCTCTTGATTTTTATCAGACGAATGTTTGCGATTTGTGCATCCTATTAAGAATCGAAAGGGGTAAGGTCAAGCTTTGACCCGAGGTGGCCTGTTATGGTTGGTAGTCAGTGTTGAAAAAAAGGTATTCACCAACGGAGGAGAAAGTCGCATCCGTGCACATAAACTACCCACGAATCCTCGCATCAGTCAGCGCGCGTTTCTGTTACTCTTTTACGGTCTAGGCCACGATGTTCGATAACCCAAAAACTTTCACCTTCCGAATCGCGTTACACTCGCGAGTCCATGACCAACCATCTCCAACACGTTTTACTGCAACCTCACATTCATTTACCAATGCTACCTGGCACGGGCCTTCTTGATCTTGATCCTTCAATCAACCTTAATTGCGTGAAGTCGAACGGTTGAATCCGTGCGTGCAGGAAAGTGCGTCTCAGTCTTAATACGGAGCTCGAAATTCGAGGCTTTCATATACGTTGCTATGGAATCTGAATCGCATCGATAATGATAGTTATCTCTTATATTTATCACCCTCTTTTAGGTGATAAAGATCTTTCAGTCATTAGTAGTGTTGTTTGAAAGCAAGCAAGGTAGAATTACGTAGTTATAAAAATCTAGGGAAATTGTTGCTTCGATTTTCACGGAAATGCATAGCGAGAACGGAACCCGAGAACGTTCCTTCGAACGGAAGGATGAATCGTGCTAGGATCGTTCAGGAGGAAGGTCGTTGTGCGAACGATCCTTCGAGTGCAATACGTCACGAGGATCCTCCACAACGTTGCCCTGACCTAAAAAAGTAGTCGGCTCTGGCTATCATCGCTATAATTATAAAGCCACTACCTCTTCATGGATAAATCTCCAATCCACCGAATCTTCGACAACCCTTTTGCCTTTCCTGATCAAGCATAGCCAATGAGAAAAGTCGTAGTTGTGATTTCGGACGAGTATCATCAAGAAAGCAGGTTACGCCTTTGGAAGAAATACCCACAGAAAGCCTCGACACATTTCACTTAGCAATTCAACGTGCCCCATACATTGTCGGGGTATCGAAAGCTGTTTTAATCGCGCGAGGATTTACGGCGCGTCGATATTTGCGGAGCACGTGCTTCCGTATCTCGGTGTTCTCTCAAGGATTTTCCTTCGCGCCGAGTGTCATTGATTGGTCAGTGTGGATCGTAAATCGCTGGCATGGTAATAGCGCGATGTTAGCTGGGTCACGTAAGTCTAGATTTGTGGGGGTTCGTACTTCCTGTCGGTGACAATACGCTGCCCGATTATTCGCGAGTGACGCGCGTAAGCGATAGAAAGCTGCGAGTGGGGCGAAGCGGATGAAGAAGTTTGCAATTTGGGTGGGGCATATTTAAGGGCAAGCTCAGAGTACTCCGACTCTTCGCAATCAGGCTGATGACCTTTCAGCCAGCTGACAGTCCCTGCCGGGTTGGGTCCGCTCGTTACCGAGCGGCTTGCGTCTCATCAGGGTCGAGCCGTGGAGTTCTGTTCTGTCATTTCTACGAACATATTCGGGTCAACTATTGTTTCCCGCGGTATTATTAAGCGGCCGCCTTCCCGAGGAACAATCTATTTCCGGTAGCACATACTTTCGTTAAGTCATACTTTCCTCGAGTTCCCTCTCCACTTCCTCGGTCGAGCGAGAACCGGCGGCTCTTTGACTTCTCCGATGGCGAAGTATGCCAGAGAACGCGCTACCACTCTAGTCGTGCCGTTTTCGGATCGAGGAGAAAGCAAGGAAGATACTCTCTTAACATTCGCTTCCGGATTCTGTGTGGCATAGCCTCGGGCAGAAGAATGAACTCTCATTTCCCAAACATCGAAAGAGACGCATCGCTTTATTCAAACTGACAATATTTATTTGTCATTGGGCACACAAAATACTGAATTCATTTGCATTCGTTCGAGAATAGTGATTTACTATTAACGTCAGGACATTAAGGGTGGAGTGATTAATTTCTTTCCCGACTAGGTGAGGGATCCCACCCATCTGGACTTAAGCAGTGTCCATCCATTAGTAGTCCCGTAACCGGTGAGTCGTACGGTATGTTGATGGGGTACCGCAAGCCCCACTGACTCACAGAACTACTTTCCCTTCTTTCTCGGTGTACTGGAGTCCACCTCCGCGTCGAGCAAAGCGGGGCCCCGTTATCCCGCCGGCTCGTCGAGAGTGAAACGTTTGTATACGTATCTACGAGTCGAACCTCTGCCTTCCCACGAAGAGTTGCCCGTCACGGTGTCCCAGCCCACGAAAAAATCTCAGTCGATGACCTTACGCTTTATACTCCCACTATTTTTTCCAATCTTTTCTACAACCTTATGTATTCCAATATCTTAAACTAGCATCGCTTATGTAGCATTTTTTATTACTCTTTCGCCTACGAAGAGAATGGAATACTGTATGGCAGAAAGTAGATTAATTGTAAGTAGTATGAGTCCGCCTGTATCCAGACCTTTCGGTCTGCTACCTACGTTCAGAGTTCTGAAGGCCTTGAACAGTGTTTAGAAGGAAATCATGAGTATATTATTTGTTTCTGTCGTACTTTTAAGTGGTATTATAGGATTCGATAATGTATATAAAGAAGTGAAAACGCTAGGAAGGAAAGCTAAGAACATTCTCGGCGCACTTTACCCCCTTGCGTAGCGTGTCGTAGAAATCAGGCAGGATATCGAGGGGAGGCTACGTGACGAGTTTTCAGTTATATAATCTGCACACTTACGCCACGGTTACACGATATCGAGAGGCACAAAACGATCATTACGAGGCAGCGGGAAAATGAAACTGCCTTGCGTAGCTGCGTGATGGTCGAAGAGAAAACTGCCACGCTCGATCTCTCACCCGTATACTGACTGCATTAGACGCTGTTCGTAATCTTTCCTTCCTGTCTCCAAACATAACCCTAGCCTAGGGCAGTTTCGCAATTAGAGAGGCTGCTATTTAAAGATTATCGCGTAATGCTGAAACTAGCCATCGTAGTTTTCCGAACGATGGCGACGGCTAGTCTGTCGCGTAACGCTACTACTTTGCAAACGCCATCGGACTTGCAACATTTCAGTCAAGCCTTACATAATGTCTCATGGGAGTTATCAGTAAAATTCGAGAGTGTCCGACTCTTTAAAAATCATCTTGAGCTCGAAGCGATCATTAATTTGCCATGGGGAAAAGGCCTTATATAATGAAGCTGCATGAACGTTATCTGGTAAAAGGCAGGTTTCGAGCAAGCTTTCCGTTCCGGCTTCGATTAATATCGAGTGTGTCAGGAATAAAACTGCCGGAACCGTGTCGATTGCAGGGAGAATTTTGTACGGCAATAAAAAGAACAGCGGAGTTGGCGAATAGAACGGGGACGTGTGTATGTATACCGATCGGACAGCAGCGAGCACCGATCGCCGTGTAAAAAGTGTCCCTGGCTTGGTCGTTGCCCACGAGATCTTTCTAGGTCAAGGTTTTCGAGCTGCCCGATCGTTTTGAAAGACTTACCCTTCGCCGATCTTATTTCCATCTTGGGATTTCGAGATCACCATTGAATCCCCACTCTTTTGTGAAACCTTGGCTAGAATTTTAATCGACTACTGTTTTCGATACTCTTTGGAATGCTGTGAGGGTATTCTTAATTCGTAGAACCCGTTATTTTTTCTACCAAAAGACCGGGAAAGATTCGTCTAATCTGAATAAACTCAGTATAGATGTTATGCGGCCGTGACTCTTTGTCAATCGAAAGTATCGCAAGTGAGTGCATTCATCGAAGGAGTTAGGTACGCGATCCAGTCGCTCGTTTGTTCGTACACGTGTAGATCGGTAACCCAGCGATGGATCATCGTGGCTCGCGCGCAGATCCTTGTCGCAATTCAGCGTGGGAAAGCATGCGCTTGATCGAGCGAACCAGGACTCTCTTTGGCTATGAGACAGGGAGCGTGAGCTACCAGATCTCCGATAGTGTGGATGGTAAGCGAGGCAGCAGTAGAATAAGTAGACAGCACTATCTGAGAGTTCGGAATTGAGAAAACCAGCGGCAGAGACGTCTCGATCTTTTAGGCCGATTTGTATCTCCCTCGTGTATATCGAATATTTCTCTGGCTGTCGCGCAGTTGAAGTCGTGAGTCTACTCGGAGTACTTCGATTCTAGGAAGATCGACGTTTACTTAAGACGAGTTGCGCTATTGGAGAATTCTGCATTGGGTTTTTAGGAAAGTGCACGAACGGTTTCACTGCCAGTCGGTGGCAGCGTGGGCGCCGAGGGTACGCCAACCATTGCCATTGTACGTTGCAAGTAGAAACCGGCCGGCTGGGGTCAGCCTAGACTCGTTTAGACCTAGGTACAAGAATACCCCGACCGTGCCAGAGCGAGCCGGAGAAAGGAGAGAAAGAGAAAGAGGCAGATCGTGTTCACCGATACGAACTCTAGAAAGACGAAGTACGCCGGGAGAGCACGCGCCGGCGGGCGCTCGGCCTAGATACAGAACGGAGAGGTGCTTTCGGGAAAGTCCGCGAAGCTCGCGTATAAACTCGAGCCTTTTTAAGAATACAGCCTCTCTCAATGGATTCGAAGGAAAGGTGATCTTTATCGAAATCCGGCGGCTCTCGGTCTGACACTGTTCCTGCTACAAGTTCTCTTGCTATCTCTCAACCATAGATATCTCCAAGCGCACTAGACCCGAAGTACTATTTCTCATCAGTCATAGTAAAAAAGAAGAAAAAAGAAGAAGAATAAACTTGTTAAAAGGCGAGACGAATTAATTCCCGCTACTTTCCAAATCTGACTGTATAGGAGAGCGTCCTGTAGGAAATTGGCATGGTTTGGCAAGTGATACGCCGAATTTCGCCACGCTTTCGCTCGCAGTGGACTAC
Organism: Ectemnius cavifrons; assembly: GCA_964023945.1. Taxonomy (NCBI): domain Eukaryota; kingdom Metazoa; phylum Arthropoda; class Insecta; order Hymenoptera; family Crabronidae; genus Ectemnius; species Ectemnius cavifrons. The sequence continues at coordinate 7,946,989 of OZ030384.1, read as the reverse complement.
TAGTATAGAGTTGCAGAAGAAGTGCGAGTCGAAGTGCGAGTTCAGTCAGAGTCAGAGAATGCGACGCAGCCGTACAAGCGTGGCTATGGTTAACGCCGTCACGTTCCATTTAGGAGAGGCTGCACCGCTCGCTCGCTCGCTCACTCACTCGCGCGTACTCTGTCTCGGCACTCGGCAGCGCGCGGGGCCCCTTCCCGCGAGCCAGCACGTAGAAAGTGTTCCTTCGCTTATTATCCCGAGGCCGGGTACTTCCTCGTCGGCCTGACCTTTCCCTCCGCCTCTTCTCTTTCTCCTGGCTAGGCCAACGAGGAAGTCAGCCAGCCAGCCAGCCAGCCAGCCGGCTCAACTACGATCGCATCTCGCCGCTTGTTAAGTCTTCGTGTTCTCAGTTCTCACCGGCATATAATTCACTGGCAAGCTCCCCGGCCGGCGAAAACCAATGTAACCGGGTCATCGACACGCTCAGCCCCTCTGGGAAACTTTTGCCAAGAAGCAACTAGTCCTATCATATACCACCACCTCAAAGTATCACCAAACCTTATAGAATCTATAAACGATACTTGATGTCTTCGAGGATACCAATAGGAATTCGTTGATGATCGATTCAAGTATCGAAGTACCAGTTGAATTAATCAGTGGGCGTAATCAGGTGGCGAATCGCTAATTTCGCGTGCATTAAACCGTCATCGAATTAAAGGACGTGACGGGAGAGATTCGTGGCGAATATCATTAGCCGAATTCGTTCCCGCCGCCACCGCTACCGTCACCGCTCGCGATGATTCCGGCGGCGCGTTAAATGGCCGGGAGTACGCTCGCCGGTTCAACGACCCGCTCGAGCAGCGGGTACACTTAGAGCAGTTGAACGACCTCGGGGCGGTCGCGTCTTGCGGCTTTATTTTTTAAACAATGGGGAAAGTCTTGCGAAAGCAAGAGTGCCACAGCAGAGTCGGTGGCGTCGGCGGTGTCGGGAGCGACGGTAACGGCATCGCGTGCCGATGGAGCGCGAGAGCCTGAGACAGAGAGAGGATCGAAAGGAGAGGGTATGGAAGGAAGCAGCAACTCGGAGGAGCGCGCAACAGCCTACGGAGTGAGTCCCGTGGTCCAAGAGAATCCTTTCGTTTTCGCCGGCAGCACCGGTGTCGACTCCCTCTCTCAAGCTCCCCTTTCTGAACCACGCGCGGCGAATATTTAAGCCTTTCACCGCGACGCTTACCGCGAAACTTAGCCTTAATGGGTGGCATGCCTCGCTCGTTACGAAAGGAGTCGCCGGGAGCTCGCGATTCGGCTGGAATTCGGCCGAGGGAAGGTCAAGGGCTGCAGGCGTGCGGTAGCTTTCACCAGAAACTCAATCGCCCAAGCGCCGCCCGGGGCTAAACCAACTTCCACCAACGAGCGTCCCTTTCGACCAAACATCCAACGCAACTCTCCTTACAATTAGTTTACTAATCTACGTTAGTTCTAACACTTGTATAGAAGTACAGCTCACATAATTAATGCTAGAATAAAAGGCAAGAAATGATGTTGGAGTATCCTGTGGATAGTTTAATAGCAATGCGAGACGCAGTTGAGTTTAGTAAGCCGGCGGAAATAGCGGCTGCTCGGACAAACCTCGAAAATAGTGTGCTCCGCACCGTGGGAGTAAAAATACGCTTTGTAATGGATTCCGCAGACGGCGTGAAACAACAGATGTCACGGGAAACGTGAAACTCGCGTATACTTAGTGTTACGACATTGTGAATGCTCGTAGTCCAGCTTGCATATTTTCCTCGAGAGTACTCGATGAGTTATTCAAAGTTTCTAGTGAGACATGTATCCTATCGGAGCTTTGTTTAAGATCGAACTTGGTTCCCATGGTTGTTGCGGTGGATTCTTAGATAGAACCAAGCTCAGTCCGGTCCTGTCCCTTCATTCATAGTCATTGTCTCGCGAATGTTGAATGAGAGTGGGTAGCGCGGGCCGAGTATCCCGGCAAAACGATCATTTCCACACTCGCGATCGCACGTACACGCTATATGTCGCAGGTTCTACTTGGTGGGTTGCCTGCCTGCCTGCCTGCCTAGCTCGCCGGTGTGCCGCACTCGCGTGAGCATGCATGCACGCTCGATTCCTACGTGCATGTACGCGAGCGAGAGCTCTACGTTCGGAGGATCGATTGCGTAAATGTAGGAAGCGCCGATGCATTCACCTCTTGCACTGCAGCCTTGTCGAGGCAGCGGCGCTCAAACCAGAACGCTTGGCACTCATAACTTTAGAAGAAAACCATGAATTTTATTAGTAAGATTTCTCGCAATTTCAATCGAACCTTTGGCTTCGAAAGAGAGGCCAAAGATATTTTGGCGCCCTACATGGCTGGAATAGTGAGGAATTGGCATATGCAAGTTTCCGGAATGTAAGGGAGGAATGTAGATTGGATGTGGGCTCGCACTCAGCGACGACGACATCGCATATCGCCGGTGGCCTGAATCTCGGACGCGACGAAAGGGCAAAGACTCCCGTCGTCGTCTTATTGAGGGATAATTGAGGTGTGTTACATCGCTAGCACGGCGTCAGTGTGATTTTAATGAGGGTTTCTACTCGCTGTAATGGGGATGAGTATTAAGTCGGAGTGCGCCTGGCGAGAAATGTGTCTCATTGGTCGCAGGAACTGCTAACAAGGTACTTTGGAGCGGGCGAGTCTCGTCTCCACTATAATTGAGCTGCACTACTCGTCCATGGGCGCAACTGTTCATTTTGATCGCGTTAAATGAATTTCGAATGATCGATAATGATTGTCTTGTTCTTCGAAGTCTAAGTTCCGCTTTAGCACCGCGTGAATTACAAATAAAAGATGTATAAGCTTTTTCTGACGAACTTCTCGCAAAGAACTTCCTACCAGGTCGATAACTTTCTCTCCGGTATCCTCACCGTGGATCGATGCATCCTATAAGCGCTCGGCTTTCCTAGATGACAGTAATTCTACCCATGGTTCGTGCTTGTCAATGTATCAACGAGGCAGCTGTGGGAACAACTTCACTTTTAACTGAATCCTTTGAAAAGCCTGATAATCACGAATCCTCATGCAATATCCTTTAAAACATGACGTGACCTAATCGGAACAAGGACGGTTAGGAACGCCTTCCGAGCACACCGACTTTCTCACAATTTACAACCAAAATCAGAGTTCAAAGTAATACGTGAAAGTTAAGGAAACTTCGCCGTTCCAGGAATAGCCGACAACTAATTTGGATAATTTGCCAGTCGCCCTGGCTGTGAAAGTGCCAATGGAAGACTCAATAGCAAGCCAGTGCACCGTAAACATAAAACAATAATTGACTCGAAATTGTAAAGCTAGTTATATCTCTCACTGACAGAGTAGTCATTACAGCCAAGAGAAAAGAGTGGCAGTGAGAAGAGAGTCTGGTGTCCCTGAGGTTCTTGACGGAGTAAAAAGTCGAGAATTCAAACGTATACCAGTTGATTTGAGACGATATTATCTGATATTATAACGATAGCCGAATCCTCAAGTTGCTACCCCGTGGTCCTACGCCACTGTAGGATTCCCCTCTCGCATTCTTAGCCCTGGAAGGGAGGATTGGCAAGCCGGTGGAAGAGGGGTGTCCCAGTGACGTCAGGCCGCGGTGGTGGAAGAGTGGAAATGGAAGTGGTGGCGGCGGAGGGGTATCAGTTATGTTTGAGGGGTGGTGGAAGGCCGTGGGGAGGTCTCGGTAGGGGTTGCCGGGTACTGTTGGGGATGGTGTGTCGGGGTGAATGACCGACCTAGACTCGAAGTCAGGGGTGCGCAATGTATGAAACCAGCCGTAATAGCAACCCTCCTTCAAAGCAATCTACAAGGGTAGGCTTTTCACCCCCTTTCTTTGTGTTTGTCTTCTTCTTGCTGCCTGCGTCGCGCGCCCGTCGCCTCTTCGTTACACCGTAGATACTTTGCTGCAACTCTCCGCCTCCTGGAAGTCGATCTACGAGAGTTGCAGCTGGGATTCATCATCACCCGTAATGTCTCCCTGCAAGGGAGAAGACAGCATATCACGAATCTCCTGGCAACGATGATACACTCGGAGTTTTAGGTGTGCCAGGATGTTCGGCAGGAATAAATCGCCGTTGGTGAGATCCTGGTCGCGTTTCATCTCGCAGGGTGATGCGCTTCGCCATAACTCAGGGGTTATCGTGCACTCTCGATCATCTATCATCTGGTTCGCTATCGGCCACAGTCCAGATGATATCACACTGGCTACCTGACGATACCGCGTAAATCATGAAACATACAGTGGCTTCTTCCAGCGACTAGCTTTATTTGTACTGACAGTCATCCCCGATGCTGGGATTGCCAGTAAAGATTTCAATTGCCATGGCAGATACATTGGCAGTGAAAGAACGAGGGAAAGAAGTGTAGTGTAGTCATTGCTCGAGAGAAGATAGAAGTAAGTGTAGGGTGATCTCGAAATAAAACACGGGCAGGCCCGTGAGTGTACGGCGGCCTTCGGAGTCGGAAGATCATCGATGCAGATCGGCTTCTGTGCACCGATGACTTCGTGTCCCAGAAAGATAAAGGCCGTTCGTTCCCTGGCCGGTAAACTGGCGTGGGCTTCAACCTGGGGTGAGTGGAGTGCACGAATAGGGTAACGCGATCGATAGCCAACCAAAAATAGGATCTCTCTTCGCTAGGGAATTCGTGCGAGCCTTCATTAAAGAAAGCACGCCCGTTGGTTTACTCCTTTCGGCTAAGTTTTCACAAGATCTCGTCCTGTACATCTTCCTCAAAGTCGAATCCCGCTCTATCCAACTCTGTCTCGCGCTAATACAACCTACCAGCTTAAAGGGGCTAGTCTCGATCATGTACCTTTGAGAATCGACTATTATTTAAACAATAATTCCAATCAGGATCTTTTCAATTGACACAACCAAAGTCCATCAGGGTGAAGCCATTAAATCTGTTCTAACCACCGATCATAGAAAGATCGGCTTGAAGCCATAGCTGTCCGGATAATGAAAGCTCGAAACTGAGTATTGGCAGGAAGGAAGCTGTATTTTTCTTGGAAGGAACGAAATCGAGGAGGAAGAGATCGATGAGTCGGCAGGAGGTAGTCGAGAGATGGCTGGTTTAGGGTTTAAGTTGTTGCATGCACGAGGGTTAGGCTCCTCGTTCTCTCTGTGGCGTTACTGCCACACCACGTGGTCCGTATTGATCCCCTTCGGTGGGCAGAGCGCGAGGGTGAGCGAGAGGGTATAAGGGAGATCGAGGGTGGCCAAGGGTTGGGAGGAGGAGGGGGAGGGAGTTCGACCGATGTGTTCTCTCTAGCGAAGCTACTACCCTCTCTCAGTCGCTCGTTCGCCTTCACCCTTCTCGCTTTAACCAGCTTGCCAGCAGTCTATATCCATCCTCCTCGCCGCAGAGGGTAGCAGCCTAGTGCCCCTGCCTTTCGGTCGTTCACCCTTCGTACACACTCGATTCCGATTCCCTGTTCTCTCTCCTTCTCTCTCCCTCCACCAGCCCTGCCCCTCTCCTTCTTTCTCTCTCGCTTTCTCTTCCTCTTAGCACTCCTCTCTCGCCTCTCCTTTCTACACTCCCTCTCTCTGCCTGTCGCTCACCCGTGCTCTCCTGCTGCCGCTTCTCTAGTACACGATCTTCTCACTTCTTGGCTATGAAACGACCAATTTGGGAGAGCCAGCCGGACTGACTGTACTTGACCCCGCGGATGTGCGCCGAGAATTAAGGAAGCCTGCACGGCACGGAAGCCTCTCTTTCTCTCTCTTTCTCGATCCGCAGGAAGAGACGCAGGGAGAAAGAGAGACATGGAATTGGGAGGTTGGCAAAGCGTTATCTGTGTGGCTGGTCTGACTAGACGAGACGATACTACTTGGGACGTACGGCCCCCTCAGAGGCTCTCCACATTTTTCTGGGTGTCTCGCGTACATTTTCGGCCGGCGGAATTAGACCGACTCATGTATATTCAGTGCTCTCGGGTTTAATCGTCATTTTCGCTCGGCTAGTTGGACTCGTTATACTCTCGCGCACTTTCAACGAGCCTCGATTATGTTTATTTATAAGCCTGCCCGGTGAAAAAATAGCTTTCGATAGAATATGATCGTGCTTGAGGGTGTCTCTCTACTTACAGAAGTCTGGCGAAAGGATTACTGTTAGGTAAAGTACTTCTTCCTATCCGAATATGAGGAAAAAAGCGTTGCGGGCTTACCTGAAACATAGAAAGAGAAGTAGGAAGTTAGTTTCGATCTTAACATTAATGTCCGAAGTTACAAAGTGTATTGGTAGTGCGATTCCCCCGAAAGCATTAGTGTAAATGACGCTCCATATTGAATTCGATTACTCCGGTATCGATTAATCAGACGGTGCTGTTAGCCAAACCAGATGTCAGTGAATCGACCCCCAAAGAGCATCCTGATTCACACAGGCTGCGGGATGGGATGGAGGGCCACGACCCCTCCGGGAGAGCCGATCAAGGTCATTGACCTTCGAAGGGGATAACGCCAGTGCGCCTAAAGCAATGGGAACGTCAAGAATCGACCGTACTCTCACGAATTCATCCCCCTTAGTAGTTTTCCTCAGTCGATATTTCTCATCACACACACCACTACAAATCAAAACCATTTTCCCCTATTTTTTTTAACATCATATAGAAAAAATTGATTTTTGAAAGGCACAAGCAATACATTGGACGATTGGTTTTCGTTTGGGAAAGAGCGCGGTCCTGGCAATTTGGCTGGGAATCGAAGATCGCAATTAGGCCACGCCTAGCCTACTTTCGCGCGGGAGTGCATTGACCCCGAGTGGAGGGTGGAATCGCGGGCGGCGAGATGGGGGAGTTTTCCTGGGTCTGCACCTGCGCGCTCGGCGAAGGGGTGCGCGGGTGGGCGGGCGGCTGGTTACCCACGTGGCGGCCACGTGGTCGCCGCGAAAGAAAAGCAGTCGGATGGCAGGGCGTCGGTGTGCGGGGAGGAGGGTGGCGTTCACTCCGGAAAAAAAAGCAGGCTTCGAGGGGGATGAGTATCGACCAAGGGCAAGGGCGAGGGCATGCGTATACCCACGCACTTCTTCCGGATCGGATAAGCCCACTGTTCTCACAGTCTCTCCATCTCTGTCCGATCCTCTTTCACCCAGTGAACTTTACATTTTCGATCATACGTAGCTGAGTAAGCCTGCCGGACTAATCTGGGTCATCCAAACATTCTAGCATATGCCAACCATACTTCTCCAGAATTCTCTCTCGAGTCTGGATGCGCTAGACACTAGTTCATAATAGTAGCTACGAAATTTTGCGGACAAGTTAATTTTAAAGCGTTAAGCCGAAGGGTTGGGAAGAACGCTAGAGGAAGCGGCAATCCAACGGTTCGGCGCAGACACGGAAATTGATGTTCCCTTTCCAGCTCATTTCCGGCGGGCATTCGTGCGCGGCGAGGAGGGCTTACGCGCGCACGTTAAATTGGCTCGGCACCGTTTTGGACAGGCCCGAGTGTTCGTATCGAGCGGCAATGCCAAGGGCAAGGGCGCCTTTCTCCCACCCTCAGGGTCCGACCCTCCGCACCCCGATTCTCTTCTCGACTCTCTTCCGCTTCCGTCATACGCGCTCTCGTACACATCGCCTGCAACACCAACACGCAACGCACCACTACTTGTTTCGTGCATGAGTGCGTGCGTTCCTGCGTGCGAGCGTGCGGACCTTGCGCACTCGACCATCGAAATTTCGAGCCCAGCCTTCCTCACTTGGTACAACTCCACACATACACACACACATGCGTGCGCATTATTAAGCCGAGGGGACAACGTGAACACGTGGCATGAATCCATCGTAATTCGGGGTAGAGAAATGCCTGCACCACTCATAAAGCTATTGACAAAGCTTGATGTTTATAGAACTAATAAATTCTCTGTAAAGCAATTTTATGCGACGGAGTATTAACAATTTCCCTGAGGAGGATAAATAGGTGGGAATGTGAGTAGGTGTAGGTGGAAAGTAAATTTAATCGTGTGCCGGGGGTCTCGAGTATCATGGGAGAAAGGTTACCAAGAAGAAAGAGGAAGGTGAGAATATTCGCCAGTGGAGAAAGTCGCTGCGTTCAGGCTCACGGGGTCAATGCACTCGATGTTATAGTGCCTTGCGACTAACTATGATGTTTCTACAGTTACGTAAACCGAGCACCAGCAGAGCGGATAGAATACTTGACTCTCCCTGTTGGTGAATGATAAAATATATATACCTAGACAATATCGAATATATTAAAAATTGCTAGAAGAAAATTGCTCGCACAATAGAAAGGCATAATAAATTTCACAAAGAGTCATTATATAAAAGTCATCAAAGTTTTCAAGTAATTCATAAATGTTAAATGAAAGTTAGAATCGAAAAAGGTAATCACGTTCTAGGAAAGTGTAAAAGATAGCTTTCGAGGGTTGAGTATAGAATACTCGAGTGAGGACGTAGAATAGAACGATAGAACACAAGCTATCGAGCGGACTCCGATAAATGATGTGGCGGTGACCTTAGTAGTCCGGCCGTGAGCAGAAACTCCAATTCAGCTCACGGTCCTCCGTTTGTTGTGATCCGAGAAGTGTATACCCACAAATACACATAGAGAGAGGAGAAGGAGTGAGGGAGAGAGAGAGAGAGAGAGTGAAGCTTGTGTACGGTGTTCTTCCCGAGAACCAGGAAGCGTGTCTGAGAACCGCTGCCTAAAGAGAAAGTGGCGACCGACATATTTCGCGTTCGCGCAACCATCCAGCCTGATGTGTGTGTGTGTGTGTGTGTATCTGTGTGTGCATGTGGGTATACGGAGAATATCCCGTAAAGTCTGGAAAGCACACGAACGAGGATGAAAGAAGATCGAGAGTTCTCGCGGTAATAGCTTCATCCGTAGCCGCGGAAACCGGCTGCGCCTCTTCTCGGCATCAATTACAGTGTTACGAGTGCCGGCTGTTTGCACCATACTCGATCGACAGGAATTTCTCTCTTCCCTCCTAAAAGACAAGTAGCATCCTTCGACTTCTTCTTTCGTTCAATCGAAGGAACTTGCCTCATCGATCGAACTGGACCCAGTATCAATGATTTACTTTTTTAGACATCTTGCTTATCGGTCCAATTTATATGCGAAGGATCATCTTACTTTCCTCTGCGCTTCAATTTGACTCTCTTGATTAGAGCTTCTGCTATCTAGGACATTCGCTCCAATTTGTTAGATACCGATCTAAGGAATGCGCGAGAGCAGCGTTCAACGCATCCGCGTCCACGCTCTCTCAGTGGACCAACGAGGATGAAGACAGAGCGGGCGTTAATATCCACATGCGAGCACGTGTTGACGCGACGCGCTTATGCTCCATATACGAGTCGAGGAGGAATTATTCCTCCGGCTGGCGTGTAATGACGACCCCGTATGCTAGTCACGAGTTAAAGCGCGCGCCTATCTATGTCCGACGAGCAGCGCGCGCGCGCTCAGGGAAGCGCAGCGAAAGTGAGGACAATCTTAGAATCGCCGGCATCCGTCTCTCATTGCGATTCAGCCGACACTTCCAACACGCGATAGCTCGCTTCGTGCTTCACTGATATACTTCCGCTAGGCATTCAACAACATTCTCAAACCTTATTTCTCGAGTATCGCCAATAATAATCTACTTATTATCTTCATTCATTCAATACTAAGATTAAAGGGCACACACTATTTTATCCACTATAAACGCATCAAGATTATACACGAACGAACACTCGACTCTTATCATTCTTATTCCACAAGGAAGACATTAAAACCTCTTGTAATAGAGTATAATCCCTCAGGATGTAAATAATACAGGCCTATCCTAGTAATTGATAATGAAAAGCTCGTTATCATCTGATGGGATTTAAAAGGGGAAAGTGAAAGAATTAGATAAAGTTTGATGAGAGATTGGATCAGTGGGAGTTGTACAGGTCCACCCGATATTACCTAAACCTGTTGTGCGGTCAAAAAGTGAGGCATGTAAGCGAGACTAACTCGGTGTAAGTCCATTAATCCTCGTAGCGCGGGCAAGTGTCGACTGGCCCTGAATAGTCAGCGTGCGCGCGGATTACCAGTCACGGACTCTCCGGCTTGCTCACTCTCTCTCTGGCTCGGCCTATCTCACGGTGCGCTCTTGTTCGTGCGTTGCATAGCTGGCACTGCAAGTGCAAGGTAGTGTGCCGCTCTGTGGCTAGTGGCAAGCAACCGGTAGAGGTGAGCGAAAGTTTCTTACGTCATCCTGGCTGCACGCACGCAGCCGAGATAAACTGGTAGATTTAGAGACAACTATCTACGATATAAACTGAGAGTGTCTGCGTGTAGGTTGCCTGGCTATAATCGCCACTTTTCACGAGGCACTCACATGTTTCGTTCTTGCGCTTTCACTCGTCAACTGGCATCTTCCGAAGAAAGGCTACGATTACTTTCAACGGGTTGAAATGTACTTTAATAGCGATAAGGTCGACAGGAGTAGAGAGTAGTAATTATAAGAGGTGTCAGTGTGAGATGTGCTTAAAGCTCGACCTCTTGGGAAGAAACGATCCGGAAGCGATAGTAGCGAGCGAGGTCGAAAGCATGGTCGATAAGGAGGTCGGCCGGACATAAGAACACCGATCCCGTGGATAGGACGCATCGGTTTGGACGTGTTACATGCTTGATAATCGAAGCAATCTCAGCTTGTTCAATGCGTTCCAGTCGCATTGCAATTCCGGCTTGTGCTCCCTCTTCACGCTTGAGACGGTATTACTTTCCCCGAGGCGTACGAGACACTCTCGACTTGGTCAGTCGGTTGAAAGGAAATGCCTATTGTTCCTCCCGACATCCTGAAAGAGACTGCTCGCTGGTAATCAGCGATGATTGCTACAGAGGTATGCCTCAGAGCGAACATCACTTAACAGGTACCCGCAATGTGTTGCAACCTCGTGTCGACTGCAACAGCGTCGACTAAGTGCAAAGGGTGGGAAAGAAACAGCTCGGTACAATGCAAAGCTAGCCATACTGGCGCATCCTTGAAAATTGGCTGATGTTCCTGTTAAAACATAGCTTGGCCCAGAGTCAGGAGAGTTCAGCGAGTTCCAGGCGCCCGTTTCTTGCTCTAGGAACATATACAGTTCTCGAGACGGCCGAGATAACTGGTCGCGCGCTCTCGCATATATATATATATGTATAACTGACGGTCTGCTCACAAAAATAGCTTTCCACCCTGCGAGGAGGCGCGCGTTTCCCAGCGAAAGGGAAGAAGAAGCATCGAGCGCAAAAAATGCCTACGGCATGATTCGTAGGAGAGGAGGAGGAGGAGCGGGTGGAAGTAGTTGAAGGGAGGTGTAATGGAAAGCGGCGGTGGCGAGCCCTCAGTCGGACACGTCCCTCTCCTTGAGCTTCTAATTAACCAGAAGCTTCTGCAACGGGCTCGGACACTCGAGAGAGAGAGAGCGAGAGAGCGCGCGCGTCAGTGTGGACGGCACTTTACCGGCATGAACGTCGTGTTGCAATGGCCCAGAAGCGGTAGCTAGGCGAAGGGTCAAAAACACCGAGCGGCACGGTTTCTAGGCCATGCGCTGCTATCTATAAACCCCTGCGAGCTTCTGCCTCCATCTCCCTCTTTCACGCCCGCTCCCTCTTACTTCCTCTTTTTATCGGCGTCCCGCTCGTTCTAGTGTACGATCACTTGCTAGCAGTTACTCGCTTGCTCACTAGCGAGCCGAGTACAACCCACACCACCTACGAACGCTGCACCTACACTCTTCTGTCGCTCTTACTCTTTCTCTCTCCCTTGCTCTTTCTCTCTATTGCCCTCTCAATCCCTCCTCTCCTTAGGCGGGAATCCTCTTTATTTCTCTCGGACTGTGCTCTCTACTCATCCGTAGGCCGAGACTGGCCAGTGATATCATTCCCCAGATGAGATAGGGAACGACTCGAAATAGAAGCAACCACGAAATGTCCGGTTCCGTGAAATGCCAGCTCGACCAACGATGTTGTTACCGGTGAATCGATTTGTGATCGACGAGAGATCGCAGATTCGCGGGGATTCGATGGTGGGTGGTAGATTCGAAGGTTTAACTGGTGCGAGAAATACCGCAATAAGATGAATGTGGTCGACCAGCATTTCGGGCAAGCACGTAACCGAGTGGACACGCCTTGGGCATCAGTGCGGCCTCGATTGGCCTCGAATAATTCGGTGCTTAAACTTGACAATGGGACGCCGGTCGTCCGGTTAGCCCGACTTGGAGGAAGAAAGTACATAATGCGATACACTCGCACACTACTACCGGGAGCTCCCTCGATGGTTATACAACCGATCAGGCATAACTGCGAGTGCGGGTTCGTATGAAAGTGCCGTGCAAACTGGTGGCAATCGCTCTCTCTTCCGCAGAGGTTCTCAGAGGACTCTTAGTCTCGGCGAGCTACTCCTTTTACCGCTACGTACATTTCACTAGTTCGAGCTAGTGAGTTCGCACGTTTCCTTTCTATCGGGGAGCACTTTTATATCCCCCTCCGGTGTTATCTCCAAGTATTATCCTGGATCGTTGCTAGATCGGGTGCTCTTTCACTCTTCCATTACGCATCGAGCTGCTGCATCATTACCGTGGACCATCGCGGTATTAGGTAACCCGAGTCATCATCATCGACGAAGTATTATACCCAAGTGGCAAATACTATCTTAGGATGGGTTGAAGTTAAAAAAAACGGATGAAATCATGGATCAAAGGAGCGGAGTGTCGATTTTCTAGTCGTAGCGCCTTATTACCTTTACTAATAACCAGCATTACGGACCATGCATCTATCATGATGAGATTGCGCAATGATTGTGAAATAAACTAGAGTTCGTAGTCGTGAAAACTCGGCGTAACCAGTGCGAGGTTTGGTCCCACAGAGCCCCGGAAATCTGGATCGTAGCTAGTTCGAGGAGAAATTCGAAGGACTTTTTTTGAATCGTTGCAGTTGGACTTGGTCCGGTGTTGCGACTCCATGCTGTCCCCATGTGCTACGCTCGGCGACTTTGCCCGATTACTTTAACATCGTGCACTAACGACTTTCACTTAGCAGGGCTCACTTCCTGAATTCGCAGGCTACCGGCCGCAATCTCGACTGATTCAAGCGAGAAAAGTTACTGGAGTTGAAAATTTCCTGGAACCACGATCGAAGATCATTATAAAGGATTTTGTTGTAGATTCAACGAACACAGGACTCGAGTATCATAGTCCTGTTTTGGTAGTATCGCTAGTCCTTGTGTAATGTTTCATAAGTGCTTGATGATTCAAGCATACTTTGGGTGGGCGTCTCCGGTAGGAGGTACGGCTATGCTATGATTACCTACCAACGGAGCCCTCAATGAAATCGAGGGTGAAACTCTCCCGTTTGCCAATGACGTATACATTCATTGTCTCGAGGCTTTTTTTCTCACTCTCAGTAATGATTCCCTTGAGCGACTACCGGCGAACAATTCACTGGGAAGGAAGGACTCGCTAGCATCGCCTACGGTCTAAAATGCTCGGCTTATTTCACTTCCCGTTACGTAACCCAATTAACCGCTCATTTAATAGTGCGCTCCGTCAGCCGCAAGCTATATTACAGGCGTCGAGTCAAAAGAATTGGAAAAAAGGAGAAAGTAATAGGCAGTGTTGGGAAAGTTGCCTTCGCCAATAATGTCCACAAGAATTTCGCTCTATTTTATGATAGTAGCTTCCTAATTCCAGTTGACGGTTTACCATGAATGCGTCATTAAACTGTAAATCAAATGTCAAAGAAAGATCGATGTCACTGGGGATTACTGCGATAGCCGTGATTACTGCGACAAGGAAGGCTGAGTTCCAAGTTGTCCTGGCAGGAAGAGAGTTCAAGCGAAAGTGGTTGCAACCGGTCGGACCGGCGCAAGTTCATCACTGATATTTTACGATCGCACTGGACTAAGAGTTACCGTTGATCCGAATAAATGTGTGTTTACGTCATTGGTGCGCGAAGCAGTGATGCCATTAGCTAGCTACGATAGAGGAAGAAGCGAGGTTGTCGCAGGGGGCAACATAGCGAAATGCAACAGCGAGTGTCATGAGGTCTCACCGATTGGACTCTCTGGCATAGGTCATTTCCTCATGCATAACCCAATTACAATGATTATTCAACGCTATACTCGACCATCACGTGGCTTGAGAAAGTTTTCGCGCGTGCAAAAGCTCATTCGTTAGAGATGAACGCGCGTCTTTCGTCAATCTAGTCACATTCATCTTGGTAGACGTAGACGAACGACCGGTTCGAAGGAAGTCAGGCATAGAGGAGGAAAAAGGGGGGTGATAGTAAAACTAACTAATCAAAGAGATCCTATAGATGTAACACATTGCTTTCGAAAAGCGGCGGTGTATTTCAATCGGTGGATTACGTGGTTTCGTGCATACACACTGGGAGCAGCGAGTGGCTCCTGGTGCGAATGCGCATTGGCCCATTCTACGTGACCAGGGTCAACCGCGGTCGTTGTATCCAAAAACTTTGGCAATAAACTTACCCTCCCGTGGCGCGGGGACCTCGAGCCTGACGCGAGAGAGCCACGACGATTGAACGACGTAAAAGCGAACTTGCCAATAGCTAAGGAGTACCATTACAAGGGGGGGCGCAGGAGCTATATTGCTTTGAAGGGCGTTAAGCATCGACAAGGTCTGCATTCCGACCTATATCCAAGGTGTGTTGTTAAGGCATTGATTGAGAGTGACTGGAGCAATAAAGATTTTATAGGTTTCATAGAGTTCTAAGAAAGCGTACCAGGACGACTTTTACTTCTCTAGGAGGTATGAAAGAGAGAGACTTTTGCTTTTTGCAACGAAGTGAGTGTGTCTCTCTGGTTGAGCGATGCAGAAGTAGTGGAGAGGTAATCCCTGGCTGCCGGTAGCGTAGCGGGCGCACCGCTGCCGGGATAGTTTCACTAGTTGCGTAACTGTAATGGGCTGGCTAGCTGCTGGCTGGCTGAGCTACTATTGCCGCGCTGCGACCGACTTGCAGCGCGTTCAGCAGCTCTGGGAGGCAGCGCGCTCCTGCTCGAAATCGCACGCCAGCCAGCTAGCCAGCCAGCCAGCTCTGGCCCGCACCTTGAGAAAGTTGCATGCGACCGTGGCTTAGACCGAAATAAATTCCCCGCTCGGGCGAGCGCTGGATTTCTTCGCGAGCGAGCCTAACCGTATCGAACGTGCTCTAGGAACTTTATCCCGGCTTTCCGTGCGACTAGCATTGACCGGTTAGAAGAGAACTTCTCCAATGGCAACGGACTACTAAGCATTGGAAGAGCAGATTTTCTCGATGGTAGTTATCACCGTGATCGTTTTCTCCGCGTTTTCCTCGTCGTTCTCGACCGAATAGTTTCACCAGTTGCGTAACTGTAATAGGCAGTCCCGGCCGGGGACTAGTAGTCCCCGTTGGCTGCCATTGCCCGTTTCGAGAGCGCTGCACCAGCCACGCCGGAGATCGCTCCGAGTTAATTTGAGAAAGTTTCGGGCTACGAACGAGAGAGAAACCTGACCCTTTACAGGGGCGAGAGCCCCTAAGATCGAACCAATCGGTTTTCTTAGTTTCCTTGAAATATCATTATTACACATATCCAACACCTGTACAACCGCTTTCAGGATATCCAGATAATTACCCGGGTAATAATTAATCAAGGAGTAGTAAATTTTCTCGAACTTTCCTCGTGCATCCGATCCGCGCGATCGACCAGTGCCTGATAGTTTCACTAGTTGCATAAGCAACGAGTCAAACAGACCGGCAGTGTTTTGTAATGGGACGGGAAACTAACCTCTATCGTCTTAGCAAGCCGTGCCTTTGAGGCGGACACACTTCAACTTCTCCCGGCTCCTGACCTATCTACTGTAAAGCCTGTTAAGTCTGCCTCTCATTACATAAATACTCGGATACGAAAATATCCGGCGGTAAAGTGTGGCTGATCGAAACGCTGCTTCTCGTACGACGAGTATATCAATGTGTGTAGTACAAGTCTGTCGGTGTATGCGAGAACGGCTGCTTGCACTCGCCGCGCTTGATAGGGTTGCGCAAACGTCATCGAAAAGTTCATGATACAAAGTCACGTTACGAAAACGGCGAATGACGCGAGCGCGTTCTCTGTTTAATGCATCTGCGTGTCAGAGCCAGTGAGGGGATGGGAAAAGGCGTGGCAGAATTATGGGAGTGCATCGGTGAATGTTGATGCCAGTTCGAATACATTCAGAGCCATTAAATGTATTCATTTATAAGATATACGAATAAAATGTATAACAATAGTAATAGATTTGTTCGATGCAAAAAGAGTGAAGTTTCGTTTTGATTTACATTTTCACCGGAACTACGTCAAAAGACATCGTATTATGAAGCACAAAGGGAACTGTCGAGGATCCAAAAGTCGCTCGAGGGAAGGCATGTTCATTTCAAGTTATCCTGGCGCCGACCTGGTGTCCTAGAACGAGGGAGAACGAAAAATTTGTCAATGCCAGGCTTTCCCAGCTTCATATGCCCAAGAAAAGCTTTCGCTTTCGGCTAACATCAACTTTTTTCTCATTGTCATTCACACACCACTGAAGCGCCACGCATACTTCAGTCGTTCACTTTCAATGCGACGCGTGATTCAGAGAAGAAGTACGAGTCTGAGAAATGAAACACTGTGTCTCGTCACGTTGGCATTCTTTCGGCTCTTAGTTGTCAGTACTTTGTGCGCTGGTAGAATGCATCGATCTGTCATTCAGGAAAACAATATGCTGATGCTTCCTTGTCGTTGGCTGATCACGACAAACACGAACTACTTGACGGTAGAAGTTCTTGGCGACTGGTTTCCTGCTTTGTTAGAATCGAATTATCTGCCTTTGATAAACGAGAGATATCAGACTTGGTTAGCATACCATAATGAATTAAATTCTATAAGCAGAGACGTGTTCAAGCTCTTACACGGCGAAGATTAATTTGTTACTCGGTTAAGCGGTTTCCTCCGGATGTCCTCGAATGACCTAATGTTTCCAGACTGATGTATATATAAGCGTGTTGCATCCTTCTACGTTTCATTTAGTACATCGGAAAGCACTCTACTCGCAATTGGACTGCTGGCTGAATTTTTGTCTCAGCAATCGCGCACCGCCGAACTGAGAGCTTAATCGTGAGTGCTTTCAACCATCGCGCTGTAATTCTCATCCTTCCGCCAGGTACCGCCAGCCCATCTTTATGAAGTGGCCCCTTTTTATCCCAAGTGATAGTGACTTTCATTGTAGAACTCTCGGGAGCTTCCTCCACTGGCCGAGTCTCTAGTTAAACGTCCAATTTTCTCCTTCAAACCGCAGAGAAGGGAGAAGTCTGTGTCCAGTTGAACTTTAAACATCGATCTGCTGGGCTGCTCTTCCTCGCAGGATCGTTCGCCATAGCTAGCTATACATTTTAACGCAGCAAAAATTCGTGTGACATTATCAGTGAGTAACGGTGGTGTACAAATTCCACGGCGAGCTAATTAAAAGTTTAATTAAGCTCCGAGCGAGAAAGGTCATCGGTTCGCTTTTTCCCTAGGCGCAGTTTAGTTGCTCGGAAGCGAGAAAGCAAGTGAAGGATGAAGTCGTTCGCACGGATTTCGCTGGTTCTACTGGTGGCAATGATGGTTTTAATGAGCGAGGCTGGCCCAAATATTATTAGAATTAGACGGGACTCGTCTCTCATTGGTATACGAAAGCGACACTGTCCGTTCAGTTATGTGCTTACTAAACGTGGCTGTCGGAAACTCTTGTTCATAGGTTCTTCGGACAAATGGCTTTCCACTAATAAAGTGTAAAGCTTTTCCTAAAATGTGTGAGTTGCTGCCTTGTCTCTAATTGTCAATTGAGCCCTTTACGGTGCACCCTTCGTATATTCGCGAACAAAACCCAGTGGTCTTTAATTGAGGGAAGGTAGTGGCAAAGGGTGGGAGGACCGCGTACAAAAGTCGAGTTGGCCACACCAGCAGGGAAGACTCAGAGTTCTTTTTCATTCGCCGATGCATAAAACAAGATCCCTTTGATCCGCACACATCAGCAAATGACAAAGGTGCAATGAGAATGCGAGTGCGAGTGCATTAGCGTGTTTCACGACGCTGCTGTTCGCACGAGGCGCACATTTCTGGCCGGGGGTCCGCGACGCCCGGCGTCGAGAACGCGGAGCCGAGCGATTCACCTCGCGTGGCCTAAATAAACAACCGAGAATACATCGACCCGTCAGCCTAGCCTATGCTACCTCTTGGAACTCGTTGCTGAATTTGCACTCTTTAGACCAATTTCGAATCCCGGAAACTCTATGCTCCTCTTTACCATCCAGACGGACTTTCAAAGCACTCTTGACATGGTCTGCCAAACCTTTTCTACTTGTTATAGAGAACACATGTTAGATCTATAAGTTAAAATATTGTTAATCGACTCATTTATACCTAAGTAATAACTGTAACTTATGGTTTTCATAATTCAATAAAAAATGATTATGATTTAAATGAATTTCAATAAGTATATCGAAGAGAGTATTCAATAGTTAGAACGGTTGATTCGTCTAGCAGTAGTAGGGCGGGACTTCCGTCGAGGAATAGGCATTTTAGTACGGATGGAAATATCTCGAGCAATTAAAGCGCGGCGCAACCGAGGCTGAGAGTTCTAGGGCTCTGGAAGTGCGAGCTCGAGATTCATTGGATGGTAGAAGAAGAGCGCATCTAGCCTTCTATCGGGTTACGTAAGGCGGCGGCCCTGTGCCTGGGAATCGCGCGCGACTGGCTCGAACCAGCGCGCGCTATCGCGCGCCGAGCTCATTTTTCCGCCTAGTTTTCGAGGTATCGCCGGATTTTTGTGCGACCCACTTTAACCGTATCGTGCGAAGGCTCGGGAATGCTCGCCGCCAACGCAATTGACGGAGCGTCGCGCGCGCGATCAAGTCGCCGACGTCGTCGTCGTTGTTGTCGTTGTCGTCGTCGTCGTCGTCTTGACGTCCGCGCGCTTGCCGGCCGCGGGCTGGTGTCATTGAAACACCGTTCAAGATCTAGTGCAGAATATGAGCCCCCGGGGATTGGTGTCATTGGCGAATGCAACCGCTCATCGATCTCCCGCTATCCTCGCCCCGCAACCCTCTATCTTGCAAATTCATTCCCGAATTCATTCCTCCAAAAACTCTAGCGCTGGCAAAAATCTATCTCTTAAAACTATTTCGAGATAATTCTGAGAAAGCTCCATATTAGAGGGGTCCCATAGCAGCAGCAAATTCGCGCCAGGCGAAAATCGATGTGGTTGCTTCGTGGAAGGAAGTAGAATAGGGTCAGATTTGATCTGGCTTCTGTGTTTAGCGGGGGGAGAGCACGCGTGCATGCATACGTATGTATGTACCGACAAATGTGTCGGAGATAGGATCGTTTTGTTTGACCCATTTATCATAAATCGAGGATCAGAAGCACGGAATTTCCATTGAAGGTCCGCGTTGTTCTCGGTTGTTACACGTGCGAGTACGTTGTCATAGGTATTAGGATAGGTATTTGTCAGAGGTGTTTCTCGATAGGGGATTTTTCCTTGATACGAGAGTTGTAAAGTGCGGCCGACTTGACTCTGACCTACACTCAACAAGTAGCGAGTACACCAGCGCGGAATTCTTACGTTACCGAGTTCGTTAACGAGTGCCTTGGCGAAAGAGCGTAGCGAAGTTGTCAGTGACACCAGTCGACCGACCTCTGCCTTCGTCCGCGTATATTAGTATTAGTGCATGTTTTCATGGAGGCCGTCGCGGCGCAGAGACGCCAGTAAGCGCGGGAAGGGATTCCTATTTGCTAGGTGAACGTTTTTTCCCTCTCATTTCGCGGAGAGATTCAAGGATCCCAAACACCACTTGACCCAGATCTTCCTTAAACTTCGACCGAGCGACGTAAACAAACGGTAGCGAGCAACTCTCCTCGTCAAATATAGAGGGAACTCGCGTCACTATCGTCGTATATTTCTTCCAGTCCTCTCTAGCTGGTAATATTTGCGGTATGTTTATTGATTGTGCAATGATCAGGATTGCAAAGTCAACTAGATAGGAGAGTTCGAGCAACGGAGGAATTTGTGAAAGAGTAGCTATTGCCGAAGTTTCCTCTTATCTATATGATAGCGATTAAGACAACAAGACTCGACGGATACAGATAGTTCAGTAGTGCTCGCATCCTTCTGTCTAATAGTAGACTCCCATTATCCTCTGTCTTGGCAGCACCGACCGATTGCACACTCGTAGCCAGGTCTACCTTGCACGAGCAATGACTTTTTTCCTTGCACTCGCGCGATTATGAATCACTGCATAATTATCCTCTCTCGTCGGCCTTAACGTCGGGAGGAGGAAAAGGAAAGGCTACGAATACGATGAATGCCGCAGTAGTGCACGATCGCCGCTTCTCCTTCGGCGCGCTTACAAGAGTAGCGCTCGACGAGCAGCGTGGCAAGGAATCCAGGAGCGAGTGCTGCCGGCCGGCTACCTATACAAGGAATATGTATCCAGGCAGAGAGAGGGTTCCCTCGTGGCAAGAGGGATCTCCCGACAATCCCCGTCATTCGCATCATCGCCTTCCTTCCTCTGGGCCACCAACTCCAGAGAGCCCTACGCGTCAATCGGATCGCAAGTAGAGCGTGCAGATGCTACCTTGCTAGAAGGGATGAACTTTTCCCTTCGAACCTCCCTCGATGCTTTTACACCTATCCTCACAAGCACAATTACGATCATTCGAGTCAATGTAGTCCTCACAAAGTTTTTGAATCAATTCATCGTCGATTCATTACTGAGATAGATTCAAACGTTGTATCGAGCACGCTGAGAAGTCTTCTGGTAGCATGTGAAAATGGAATGCCAGTATGAATAGCGAATGAGCGTGTGCAGGAGGAGCGCGCGTGAGCCCGAGCGCCCGGCCCACCGAGAAGGCGAAGGAAAGTGCATTGCACAACGTAAACGCATAAAAACTTCAATAACTTCGTCCTATATTTCAAAGTAATTGGCCTTCCTCTAGTATGCACGGCACCTTCTTGTCGCCACACGACGAGCCACGCGACGTACCATTAGCTATTCGAAAAAATCCCCTGTTTACCGCTAAGAGAATTACCTCGCACCGCGGGCGAGAAACTCTAATTAGAGCACGGTCAGAGCCGCCTCTCTTCCACCGATTTTGATTAATCAAATATCCTCCAAAGAATACTATTTCTTCTCCCAATAACAAGCATTGACGCAATGATGATAGAAATAGTTGAGCGGATTTAGGTAAGCGGTTGATCAATCGCGCAGAGGATTATACCACGAGTTTACAAGCAAGGTGGTCCAGCATCATTCTCATTCAAAAACCACGATTAGTGGCGAGCGGTGGTGCGGGGCTAGCGGAGGACCAAAATGCAGATGCCTCACGCTACGATATCGCCAGTGATGTGGTCGCACTGCTGATCGATAACCCAGTGTCATTACCAGCCGCAGCCCACTACCAGTAACAACCAATGTACACAGGCTATTAGCTTGAAATTTGTGGTATCATCCTCCTGATCGAATAATATCCGCCTACGACCACCGACACTCTCTAAGCACATGGTTCACCTTTGTATCTCATCAACTTGGATTTCATTCTCAATACAATCACATTAGAAAGATTTCGAATTCCAAATTCAAAAGATAGCTCCACTCGTATCAAATCGATGATGAGATGGAAGGTATGACATTGATATTTTCAGTGGATACCTTGGTTTCGGAAAAAAGATTAGGGATGGGGTGAAGTGTGTAAGGGCATTGCAAGTAGAAATCAGGGCGCCTAGACAAGGAAATCCATCCCTGCCTATCGCGTGTGAGCCGTGAGAGACTCGAGTCGAGTCGAGTCGTGTCGTGTCGAGTCGAGCCGTATGGATGCATGTTGAGAGGATAGCGCATGCACACACGTGGTGGGTGCACGTCGATGCAGCGGAGCTGGCTCGCTTACGGGTTTGCGTGCACACGTACGTGGACTCTCGTCGAGCTTCGAGCTGGTAGAAGGGGTCGTAGTGCAAGGGAGGGGTGCGAGGAGGGTTCGGAGAGGAGGGTTAGGTGTAGTATCGGTCATTACCTCCGCCGAGTAACTGGGTCAGTCGTCACAGCGCCTCGGTTCGCTCACCGGCTGCCCGTTTTGCAGCGCACCTCTCTCTCTCTCTCTCTCTCTCTCTCTCTCTCTCTCCCTCCTTTCCTCTCTGCTGCTGCTCACCCTGTCCTTCTCGCCTTCGAGTCCCTCCACCGCTCGTCGCACTCGCCGCCTCCACCAAGCCTCTTCCTCCTCTCTATTCCTCTTCTCGCCTCTTCTCGTCTCTTCCCGCCTCTTCTCTACACTGCTATGCTATCATCCTATGCTATGCTATGCTCTGCCTGCTGCTGCTGCTGCTGCTTTACCGTTCCTCTATCCTTGCATTCAGTCCCGTCAACTTACTCGCCCTCTCTCCCTCACGCCTTCCACCCTTCCGCACACCTCCCCGCTTTCCTCGCGCCGATCCTTCCTTAATCTCTCTTCACTCGCAAGCAGGGATGCTTTGCCCACTACATACTCTCAACTCTCTCCCCGTTCTCTTTCTCACTCTCGCTCTCTCTCTCTCTACCTCGCGCGCGCAACGCAACATTGGACCTTGGATACAAACTCCGCACACTCGAGCGCTCCGCGGAAAACAACTTTTTCGGCTTGCTTTGAATGCGCGCCGCTGGCATTCGCGATCCAACCTGAGTTGCGGTCGCGTGAGTGCCGCGCTCTTCTTTGATCGTCCAGAGAATGATTCTTCATAGCGTACCTAACCGAGAATTGAAAGAATGAGTTTCCTGAGAGACAGCGAAATTTACAGGCCGATTGTCCGCCACTGGCCACGACGATGGAAACGCTCGTGCTAGACCATCGCACACCGGATATTTTAATATGGGAATTCCACGGTTTTATTGCATGGCTAGCGGTGGCACTTTGAGCTGACTAGTCGTTGAAATGGCTCGTGTCCCGTGAGCTTCGAGATTAAATCAACTTTGCTGGTGCAATAACTTGTTATTCGACTGCGAAAGCTCTAACAAATGATCGTTCGATATGGGAAACAGAAAATAATCGGTCATAATATTTGAAAAGGAAGAGAGAGATCGTCAAAGTGAATATTGGCTTGGTCAGTAGTAGATGGATGGCGCGCAGAGATCAAATCGGCCGAGTTTGCGGAACACAAAAACAGGACACAGATAATAGCAAATCCTCGTGTCACCGGAGTTCAATTGCATGCACGTGTGGTCCGACCTACTACAACTATCCAATCGGTGTTGCCAATCGAAGATCAAAGCTACGCGAGATTGCTTGGCGAGTACTGATATTGGGAGACAGATATCCGAGCTTCCAAAGTGACCGGAAGTTCGATTAAAAAAGGATGCCCAATTCCTTGTCACAATAGATTAAATTCAAGACAAGCATGCGCCTTGCTAGATCGTCTTCGAAAATATCCTTGAAATTGGAAACGGTAAGAAAAGTCAGTTGGATGCCTATTCCGTCCCTGGAGTTTGAACGGCCGCCAGCTAGCGGCAACGACGGCGCGCTCGTATTTGTGACGTGAAATTTCTGCAGGGTATGCGTGCCAAATAAGTCCATGGAAGCAGATAAACGTAATACGTTCGACCAGACAGTTATCTTCGATCGGTCGTGACCCAAAAGCGCGCGCGGCGGACTAGGTTACTAGAACCTAAAATTACCGGGGGTGGCCAAGTGTCAACAGCTTTCATGGGAAGCTGAGTATTCTCCTAGCGTTGAACTAGTTGGTCGGCGTGTTCGCTCGCGAATCCAAATATTGGATTACAAGGATATCGGCAGTACGAATCAGTAAGTGCAAGGACGCGTGAAATGGGAACTTCTTCGCCCGAAACATCCACCCACATTCCACTGCATTCCCTCGAGCTAAAAGGGCCACTGATGTCGGATTCCTAATATTCCATAGGATCTAGTGATGTATACAGGATTGAAGTTCGCAGCGTACTCTCAATCCAATAATCATAATCACGGCCGCGCAATGCTCCGGGAATGCGGTTCACGCTCAACCTTGTAGTCCCGTCACGTACACTTACCCTGAACTTCCAGCAGCGCGCTGCAACCCTGCTCTTTCGAAGGCGTTCGTTCGTTCGCTCGCTCGCTTGCTCGCCTAGTCGCTCGCATGTAGTTACCGGCGAGGCGGATCGTCGCGGATCGGGTCCGGGCGTAGTAAATTGAAATCCGATTTCCTTGGTGCCAGCGAAATCGACAGGTAGAGGCAAGCGGATGGGTGGGTTGAAGGGTGGAAGGGGGTAAAAGGGTGATAGGGTAGTACGAGTGAAACTGGGAAAGGCGCGCATAAATATTCGCGGAACGCCCTAAATCGCTTTGGTTGTCAGGAGACGCGCGGGCGCGTGCGAGCGTGTTGGCGAGCGGTGGTCGCCGGGCGCACATGGAAATTACGGAGTGCCCGGCGATTAACGGGTTCGGAGCGTTGCATATCGGTGTATTATGAGGGGCATTCTGGGGCAAAGGTTGAGGAACGCTGCTCCCTCCCCGCAAGCTCCAACCCTCCGCCGAGGTGCCTTCCACCTCTTCGTCATTGCCGCCGCCAACGCCACTGCCACCATCCTCTCCTTCCTACTCCCCAGGGCGCATCCGTGAACTCTCTCTCCCTCTTTCCCTCCCGCTTCATCGACCCCTCCTCGCCCTCTCCCTCTTACTCGCGCGCCATCCAACTATCCGTGTACGCGCTTTTCGTCGTCGTACCAACACCACCTCCTCTCCTCACGCGAGTCCAACCTCGATCTACCTTCTACCTCCGCACACTCTTGCTCCCGCTTCTCCCACACGCAAGCGTATCCGTCAAACAGAACTCGCCGCTCTTCCTCTCTTCCACTAACTCTCTCTCTCTCTCTCTCTCTCTCTCCCTCTCACTCTCTTTCGATGAGCTTTCGTCCGACCTACCCCAATCTAGCTCTCTCTTCCTCTACCTCGCTCACTCTCGCTCACGCCACCTTCTCTCCTCTCACTTCACCATTCTACCTGCCTCTATTTCTCCATCCTCTCCCTTTCTACCTCCCTCGATCCACCTCACCCACCCACCCCTTGCAGACACCGCTCGCACTCTCTCTTTCTTTCTCCCGCTACTCTATCAATGCACTTGTGTTCCTCTAACCGTCGCTCCCTCTCTCTCTCTCTCTCTTTCTCACTCCCTTTCCTTCGTAAGATCTCTCGCTTTCTCTTGCGAGTACGGATGTGCCCGATCTACCCTCGCCCGGCTTGGCTTGCGTCGCTTTGCAAACGGTCCCGTTCATGGCTGGCGATGCCTCCGCTTAAATTTCGTGTCCACTTGTACCACGAACTTAACTTGAGCTTGCAGCTTCGCCCTCGGCACTCTGTCACTATCACAGGGATCGATTAGGATGCCTATTGGTTTATGGAAATCGATACAAAATGGATAATAGCCGTGCATATTGTATATCGGTGATTATGAGTGGTGTATGTACAGGGAAGAGTTCAATGGTCCAAGGTTATTTTCAGTGCGATGAGCGCGATCGCACGTAAAAATAGGCGGCGACCTACCCCAACTGGTGCTCTGTCGGGAGGAGTGAGTGAGAGAGAGAGAAAGGGGGAGAGAGAGAGAGATTGAAGGAGTAGCAGAGACAAAGCCAGCCCTTTCCGCGACGCGGTTGCCTCTTTTATCGCCAGTATCAGAGAGCTCTTTCTTTTTGCGCTTCCTTTAGACCGCCGGTACACAAGATCTTCACGGATACTTTGTCCCCTCTCGGTCCGCCAATCTCTTACTGTGTACTATCTCCTCTCAAATAGCAGGGCTTAACTCGTGCCGGGCGATAGGAATTTCCTCGGGACCCGAACGAAATTGGGTCGACGATCCGCATTGCATCGTCGACGGATCAAGTGGGAGAAAAAGTTCTCGGGCTCCCTTTGAGAGAGCGCGGCTGTAAGAAGCCGGATAAACGCGTGGCGCATTAATAATTTATGAACGTCGCTCTCCCTTGCGCGAGAGAGAGAGAGAGAGTGAGTGAGCGAGCGCGAGCACGTGGTAAGGCCAGAGCAATTAACTCGAGCGTGTACAAATTCATCCTGATTCGCCGATGTCCCGTCTCACGGCATTTACCCTGGGCTTAGGTGAAAAAGGGAAGTTCTCGCTTGGGTTCCCTGTTCCTCTGTGCGCGGCTTTATCTTTAATCCGATAGCCAGTCATTCCTCTGAGAGATTATACCCGTTTGACCTAGTGTCAGGGTTCCCTATACTTGAAGCTCCCTTGTCACTCTCTTTCTTACCGTACTCCTCGTAAAACGGCGATTTAAGTATTAACGAAGCACTCTCCTTGGAAGTCGAAGTTGACGCGCAAGTGAAAAAACCTCCTTGACCTACATCAACCGTCATCCTGTTCGAGCTTTGTTCTACCTGACTCCCCCTTACTTTCTCGTATCTTCTACAGTTCCTTTGTCAGCTTCATTCTACAGGATCTCCCGCCGGATAAGCTTTGCCAGTAGACTCTTCCGGCAGCTTTTGCTACAGTACCGAAACGTATTTGCTTTCGCGCTCACCGCCTGAAAGCGTGGGAAAGCGGGACGAAAACGTCCAAAAAGCATTGTTACTTCCATCCGGTGGTATTCTGCCACCTGTGCTTTACAAAGTGTGTCCGGTACTGGCGGGCGGGTGACATCAATTCTCGCTATGAAACAACGACTCGATAAAAACGGCTCGAGCTATTTTCGAGTGCGGTGTGTTGCAGCGGTCGTGCGCGCCACCGCCGAGGTCAATGATAGTTCTCCGGGCGATATTCGATGGGAATGGGAGAAAGGCGAAATCGACGAGAGGCTTAACGACAAGCGGAAGAAGGCGGGTTTTCGTATGTGGAGGCGCTAGCAAGGTATCGCGATGGTGTACGATGGCGTAGAAGGGGCCTGGCTAGAGCGAGCGTCTGATAAAGCGTCTATTTTCGTGTGTATGCAAGCTGAAGCCGGAGTCGACTCGGCTCGCCTCGACTCCGGCGTGGCGTCGAGCTGCAGCTCCGCCGCGCCGCGCCGCACCGCGTCGCGCGCGCGAAGAGGGTCGCGCTACAATGCATGCTGACCCATATTCGGGTCGTTGCTATTTCAGATCCATCCTTTCCATAGAGGAAGGTCGTCGGACTATGTGGCGAGCAATAGCGCGCCCGCGCGAGAGAGAGAGAAAGAGAGAGAGAGAGCACGCGCGCGCATACGCGGTTACGTAACGCCAGCTTGTTTTTAACGGACGCCTCGCGAGAACCATGCGGTTCGCACGCGCGAGCGAAAATTGACGTATTCCCTCGAGTGTCCTTCGGCTTAAGGATACTTGAAAAATCGGCGCAAGAAAGCTCCGTGACTCCAACAACCTTTTTCACCATTCCTTTCCATTAAATCAGATACAATCATTTCTTTGTGTAAATTCAAAACGGATCTGTGTCCTGTCTTGCCTTTACTATACGAGGACGCCCTCGATCACGTTGCAAGATAGATTCGACCGAACGTAACGACCGAGCATAAGCCTTCGAGTATGCACAAAGCTAATTCATTATCTCCGCGGTGCGTTACGAACGTGAGTGGTTATGTAACATCTTCCCTGGAAATAGGTAGCCATTGCTGTTGATGGGATTGCTTTGAGGGATAAAGGCGGCGCATTGCGTCAGTCGGCGAAAATGTATTCGGTCGGTGGCCCTGGACGCTTTGTAATAAAATACCGGCTGAAGTTAGAACTAATATCGGCATAAAAGTGCGCGCATGAATAGTTAAGTGTAGCGCGCGCTCGCGGCAGCGAAGCACGCGAGATCCAGTAGACTAGTGACGGGGAGCTAGCTCGCTTCGAATACAAGGTTCCGCTGGGGTCTACGTCTGACCATCACCGCGCTATACTACTGCGACTTTTATCGCACACTGCCAAGGTGCTTACCTCTCAGCGCGCGCGCGCCTCCAGTTAGATCGACTTCGTTCTCCACGCGTTCGCCTTGTGTTTACTCATCTACCAAAGTATTTATACATCCAGGAATAATAGCCACTTTTATCCTTATGAATCCCTAAAATTACATAGCACGAATATTGCTCGGTTGCATAAGCAGGCCTCTCTCTCTCTCCGGGGAATTTTTGCTTGTCCCTCTTCATGGCAATGCTTTCACTCCGACATACCAATCGACGTTCCTCTCAGGCGATCGTGTAGCCTCGCATCGTAACTAATACAGTTCTCGGCAGGATATCCCACTTTCGTCAATAATTACACGCTCGGACGGGCAAGCGGTCCGTGTAATATGCCGATGTGCAGCGTCGATAAGCGGTGCGGCCAGGCCACTCGATCTCACCTTGAACATAGGCCTTAAACGCACTGATCGAAGGAAACTCGTTCAACGCGTCTATTATCCGAGTTGCCTGAATCACTTTTCCTCTCGATTTCACACTCTGCCGGAGAATCTTTTAAATGGCTAACAATAAGTGGTAAATGGCTCGAAGTATCGTCCTATATTCTCTTTGGTGATGCTCGAGTGAGAGCGTGTTAATAGCGTTCATCGGATACGCATTGTTCAAGGGGCAGTTGAACTTTGCTGATTGCGAGGTGGCGTGCGAGCAAACGAGTGACGATGCAGCATAGCGATATAACGAGAAGAATGACATAGCCTAGTAGGAAAGAAGGAGGAGGAGGCGGAGGAGAGCGGTGTATGCAGGGGCGATTCATTAGTGGTTCGACCCTCGCAGGGGTCCAGTGTCGTTGCATCCGCTGCACTTTCGCTCGACTCGCGAGTGTCCAATGCAATGGGAAGCTCGCAACCGAGAAAGATCGTCGCTGCTGCTGCTACTGCGAATCTACCGCCACCGTCATCGCGACGGCGACGACGCTCGATTCGCACTCGCCGCCGCGCCGGCAGGGTGTAGGTTACGCGCTAGAAAACGCGTCGGCGGGGAATTCCCCACCTAGAATGCACCTCTCGTTTCACTGCACCGGCAGAGGCCCCACCACGTGCATCGGCCCCCACCGTCTGCCATACCATGGACACACGGTGGTTGCACCTTATCCAACGGGGGCCCCACCACCTTCGCGTTTCCCCTTTCGCCATCCACGATCGCCCCTCCCCTTACCTCTACTTCTACATCTACTTCCCCTCGCTCTCCCTCTGCCTCCTTCAATGACTACTCGCCAGACTTCTCCTCTTTCTCTTTCGGCGACTCTCTCGACTGACGGGCTATCCCTGCCAGGAAAAGAAGCGGAGAGAAAGAGGGAGAGGGGGGAGGGGGAGAGGAGGAGGCGCGAGAGTACTATCCTACGGTGAGGCGAAGTCGGAGAGCGGTGGAGAATCCGCGATCGAGAGGGACAAGCGCAGAGCACCAACCTCTCCCACCAGGTGCCCCTTTGGCAAGGCATGAATCGCGGCAGGCTGCCAGGGGGTGCTACCACGATATCAGCGTGAGTGCGGCGCACGCGCGAAAATAGTAAACACTCCCTGGCACTGCGCACTGCGAATGGAGTTGAGGCAGGTCCGGGGAGAAGGTGAGGGTGCAGAGCGCATCGGAGCGACGCGGCGCGGCGCGGTGGTGGTGGCGGGCGGTGGGAAGCAGGCTGGTTCGCCTCGCCTCGTCGTGCTTGTACACGGAGGACGGAGGTGCACGCTCTGTAAGGAAGAGACATGCACCCCCGTTGCAGTGGACGGAGAGAGGGCCAGGCGAGAAAGGGGTGGTGTTGGGTGGGCAGCTCGATACCGGCCTGGGTTCAATGCACACCGCGAGCCCACCCCACGCTCTCTCCTATTCACTCCCGGCTCTCCCTCGCACCCTCCACCAACTCGCGCGCGCGATATCCTCTTCTTCTACCCTCTTCTCTCTTTGCTTCTCATCGCTTCTCTACATCCTCTCCGTTCGTTCGTTCGTTCGTTCGCTAGCTCGTTCGTTCGTTCCTACTACTCTTTCAACCTCTTCGGCCGCCACCCGCCCCGTTGATGCACTCCCATCCGCATCGTTGAGTCGACCGGCCACTTCCTTCTAGCTTCCCTAAGAGAAATCGAGACAGAGAGTCTACCGTCCCACCAAACTCTCCTGACCCTTTCCTCTTTTTGTTTCGACCATCCTTTCTACCCCCTTGTACACCCAGCAACCTCGCGCGCTACCACCTCTCGCTTTCGGGGCCCTGCAGACGGCGACGAACTTCTCCAAACTCGAAAGCCCCCTGAGCGCTCCTCGCTCGCAACCAGAGAATGAAAGGCATAGAGTGGGGGTTGTTTTCCAACGTGGAGAAAAGAGGACACCTTGCGCCTGGTCAGGGTACGAAGATAACGTGCCTCCACGCCAACCGATACCACCACCCTCTACGCTTCCTCCCGCGGAGAGATACTCAGGAGACATTCCTCATGTTTCTAGTGTTCCATTCCTGCTTTCAGACAGTACACCTTCAGTCATCGATCCCAATTTTCCAGAGGTGTGTCCCTGAATAAAGTTCTACTTTTATTGACTTGTTTACCCTGGCTTTGTTGATCCTCCTGGACATTTCAAGTACATAGTAGACATGTCTACCTCTTTATTCGCATTTTACGAAATCCTTGTTTCAACTACTACAGCAACTAGTACGTTGAGTGGGGAACGCACGGTCAACACTCCACTCTATATTTCTCGTTGCCAGGCTTTCTCGAGATATCACACATGCTATTACAATCGCGCAAGGTTCTAATCGGTCGCCTTCGTTCCCAGGACATGTTATCACTAGCTAGCCGGTAACCATGCAACCCCTTTCCCCGCTACTCCCTGGACTTATCGGTCGACAAAAGGCGCGCTAGTATAGTCATCTTGTCGCTGTGAGTATTACGCGATATATCGCTTGGGTGAAAGACCTGTCCTCACGCGTCGTTCTACAGTTCAGCTAGTAAACTACTATCGTAGATGTTAGCAAGTCACATATGAATTGGCATCGCCTTACAATTCTATGTACTGGATCATTTATACTCGCAATCTTTCCTACTTCGAAAATGGTCCTGGTGCGCGTGAAAGGACATGAATTTTAATTATAGCCTCGTTTTCCTTGGAAGGGAGAAGAACTAATCTCGCCGCAGCGAGCGGCACGTGCTCCGCGCCCCTATCATTCCCCGCTGGCTATCAGAGGGAAATAATTTATTTGCAGAGGTAAAAGTCTTTCCTGGTATTTCGATAGGCGCTACGTACTCGTGTAATATGGGTGTAAGAAGGGAGAAGGTGGAAATCAGGGAAGAGGAAGAAGGAGGAATGCAAGGAAGGCGGCATCGAAATTGACGTGTCCCTGGGGGATATCCCTGCTGGCATCAATCGAGCCTTTCCACCCATACCGTAGTCGACGCCCTCAGCTAGTGTTCCGATTACGTACAAGAAGCAGGAGAAGACACAAAGACTCGCGGCGCAGACCGTCATCGGCCGCCTCTGACATAACAGTCAGATGCAAAGCATCTTTTCCATTTCGTTGCTACCACCGCTGTCCTCCACTTTGTTCTCGCCCCAGGAACAAACGAATGCTTTTCAGAAATTGACGGTGATATTGTCTCAAGAACAGGAGCGAGTACTCCCACTACTTTATATACATGGACTAGCGAAGTGGTTACGATTACAACGCATGAGAGATTTTTCAGCAGCAGCCCAAGTTTACAGTTAAATATTATACTCAGCAGGCATAGTCTTTGCATACCTCGGTAGAAATGTTGAGGGGTGCTAGGCAAGTCGTAAGAAGACACACTCTAAACAGGGGAACTCTCGGAGTGGCGAACTAGAACTTCGCTGTGACGACCCTGGCGAGTGGTAGTGCCGAGAGCGGTTGCATTTCACTCCTTGATCCAGGGAGTGGCGGAGAGGAGAGGCGTCTTCGGTCGCGGAAAAACTACTGGCAGGAGTACCAGCGACAATTAGCCAATCTCGTCCTCCGGTGCATCCTCGTGCGATCGGCCTCGCGTAGACGAGTGATTCGCGTTAACGGGGCGCGAATCGATCGCGATTAAAAGTCCTGCACCGATGTAAACAAACTGCAGCGCGCCGCTTCTCTCTGGGCGCGGGTGGCGGCCGGCGGTGGCGGCCAAGGGGGCGGCGAGAAAGGCGGCGAGAGAGCGGCAGCCGGCCGCGCGAGAACGGCCAGGCGAGAAACAGAGAGCAGGGAGAATCAGAAGGGTTGCGAGAGCGAGGGAGAGCCACCGGGAGGACGGTTGGTGCGTTACCTCGCCGCGAGGTCATTGACCGAGGCTCGTGGAGAGAGAGAGCAGGCGAGGGGGGTAGCGGTACAGGTTGGGAAGGAAGAAGGAGGGAGGAGCGGGTGTGTGTGCAACGGGGGTATGGGTGGGCGAGGGAGAGAGAGTGCGAGCAAGGGGTGCCGGATGGGAGCGAGAGGGTTGGAGGTTCGCTCGAGGAGGATACAGCGAGGTCCAGAATGACCGAGGGACGGAGAGAGCGCGATGCGTTGGCAAGGATCAGTGGAGGGGTCCGGGCGAGCAGTTGCATCGACCGCCGGCTCAGCTGTGCATCCCAACCCCTCGCCCTTCTGCAGCGGCGCCCTAGGAGGCTCGCGCGAGCGCCCCAAACCCGCCGCCCGCCGCCACCACCACACCACCCCTTGCTTTTGCAGTTCGTTCTCCCTAACGGCCCGCCGCCGCCACCACCCCGACCCGCCGCCTCCCTCCCCGTCCCTCCCCTCTTCGCCCTGCCCCGGCGCACCCCGCGCAACCTGGCCGTGCCCACGGACTCGGGAACCAAGTGCCTTACACCCCTTGCGGCCCGGACCTCGCGCAACCACCAAATCGACGACGCCGTCACGGGGGATGCTGCGCTGTGAACGTGACCCTCAAACCGGCAGAGTGCATATACACACCCCACCCGACACCGAACTCGGCGCCGATGCCGCCACTGACGCCGACCCCGCCGCCGCCGCCCGCCACCACCCTCGCCCGACTCGCGCGATCTTCCGCGTGCTCCTGCTGCTACTGCTACACTCCTCCTCTCTCCTTCCCTCTCTCACTACTCTTTATCTCTCTCTCTCTCTCTCTTTGGTACTTAGCTGGGAGACAGAGAAAGCAAGCAGCGGAGCCGCTGCTAATGAATCGGGACTAAACTCGAGCTCCTCTCCTCCGGCTTCGAACTTACCGCGAACGTCGCGGCGCCGCGTAAGACGCCGGTCGGGTTCGACGAACTCACCCCTTCCCCGCGGGCGCATCCTCCCTTAAATGTTGCGCGCTATTGGCCACCCCGTGTGAAATTACTCCGGGGAGAACATAGTTTTGAAGGCTGTCAGGTCGCAAAGTATGTAATGCAGGAATCGAGTGTCCTTTTTTTATTTATTGGTTGTTCATTATTGGCGATGATATTGGGAGTGTTTGAAATGTAATGTGAATGAAGGTATGTTTATGTGTCGAGACTTCTTAAGTAGGTATTCTTGATTTTCTGGGAGATTAGTGACAGAGAGAATGCGATGGTACTCCGTAGATAGAAATCAACGTGTAGGGATACGCAACAAGTCAGTACAAGATCCATTCAAAATAGGAGTAGTATGTATCATTTAACCGGGTGAATCAACGTTACGATTTTAACGAGACTGAGAGGCAACGTGATTGTCACGTGAAGGCAATGTATCATTAATGGAAGAACAAGAAGTGAAACAGAGTCAAGTGAGGATAGGTCAACGTATACGTAGTCTCTCTCTCAGGATGTCGTCCCACCTAAATGAAGTAGCCCGGTGCTTGTTGAGTATGTCCCATGTATGGCAGGGATTTCCGTACGGAAAGAGGCTAAGTACACTAGAGTGTTGGCGAATGGCCGCGGAAGAATTAACGACTCGCGTGATAGAAGGAAATGTCGAACCCGGACCTCCGCCAACCCTTCAAACGACCTACACCCCTTGATTCTCCTTGGACCATAGGATAGAAAAGGCTTCATGGCTCTAGCCGTGTCTCCAGCCACGGGATAGCCGCCAGTCCCGCCACTACGAATACCGTTGCACTCGCTTTACGAGCCTAGGAACGCTAGTCTGCTGCATTATACGATATACGAGCTAGAGCTATATCCACGTGTCTGGTCTGAGACGCCTTCCTGCCGGGGACCAAAGCACACCCCAGGTTCAACGGCAACCCCCTTCGGAGACTTGGACGAAAGACTTTGAAAGTCGAACCACGAACACCCTGCAGTTTCGATGAGACGAGCCTACATACCACCCCCGTCTTTTCTAAGCTCAGTCGTGCTTGAACTCTGCAGAGTGTCTTTAAGAATTAGCGTTCCTCGAGTACAATTTGTAGAAACTTTGGGAATTCTTTTATGCGGTTTATTGTAGAATGGTACTTAGTATAGGTATCGAGTGCGTGATTTCTCGAGGCGAATGAGGTAACGGAAGTCTGGTAGAATCGTGGCAATCCAATCGAAAGGATTGCAGAAGATAATTTCCAGTTATAGGGACACGCAGTATCCATGACAACGTGCACTAGGCTGATGTGGGCAGGCGTTATAGCCGGGCCGAACGATGGGGTAGGTCAACGTACGGTTTGTCGCTTGGCAACCTAACAACCTACCCCGCGACCAACTGCATCCAAGGACTAAACCCTTTTTTTTAATCAGTGCCTTTGTCCTGCCGTTCGATTGTCTGCGTTCGAGGAGCTCGTGGAGCCAGGAGCATTGCGAGGAAACGGGTGAAAGAGAGGGACTTGGGGAGGAAGGAGGAAGGGCGGCTGGGAAGTTTGATCGGCGCGATGCTGAGCTAGGGAAAGGGAAGCGAACGCTTTTTATCTTGGAACAGAACGTTCCTCAATGGCTCCACGTGAGGTTGCTCGGTGCGTCGACCCTCGCAAGGCATAACCTAGATTCCCGCCTAACTCTGGCCGACCCGAGGTTCCCTCTTCCACAAGCTAATCGATAGCCAATTTAAAATTGGATCGCCGCCGCGACATTCGCCTTAGAATCTCGTGCGCGCATCCATCGACTCTTTAGTTATAGTTCTATCATCACTTTACCGCCAGCGAAAGATATTCACAAGTTCCGGGCAAAGTTTGATCCAGTTTCAAGTGAGATATTCATTTCACGCTAGCTATAACTGGGAAACAAACCATCGAGGATTGCAGCATCCCGAGGCAAAATTCTCTCTCTCCCGATTGAATGTTTCTCTTTGTCCGAGTCCGGCTGAGATCGACAGCAGTGCTGGTTCGTAGGTCGGTCTCACGAGGAATTGGGTTAAACTATGAGCAATTATGACAGGATATGATTTAGCTTGGCTTTCTTAACCGTCAATTTCTACGGCGCGCACGCCAGCCACGATTGCCAGCACGCCACGGCCGGCGCTGCTGGTTGCCTAGCGCCGAGCGGCGAGTGTGGTCAGGGCCGGCCTTTGACACGTTTTCCTCGGCCGCTTCGGCTCGCACAACACTCGATTACTCCGCCTATATTTCTGGAGAACGATAGATCGGAAAAAAAGATAGATTATCGGATAGCTTGACGCATGTCGATCCAGTCGATATAAGGCCGTATATATTTTTTACTGGCAAACACGTTGTTCCGTACACATCTGTCAGCAACTATTTACCCGGTGACACCGCGGGTCGTGCTCGTTATCGGTGAGCGATATCGCCGGTAAAATTGAAGAGCAGCTGTTTTCATTTGGTAAAATTTGCCTCCCTTCCATTATAACGCGCGCCTGCTCGTTTAGAGGATTTCTATTATTAAAGAGTCTGACTAGGAAGTCAGTAATCCGACGAAACTTCTTGGTCCACGGTCAGCCGGATTTTTCTATATCCACATATTCTCAAGTACCAATGACCTCTAAGCGAGTCGCAAAATTAGATGTCTATTCCCGCTGTCGAGTGTTGAAGTCTCGCCGTGGGTGAGCTATTCATTTTTATCCTCGTTCACTGACCGCCAGAGCTCTTCATCTTTCAATGCCAAAGTCTTCGGTGATACCTTCTCACTTATGAGTCAACAGTCATTAAGCTGAATATTAACAAGCAACTGACGCGTATACCGAGTTTCCCTTTAAGTAAGTCGTGAGCATGGGTCCACCGAGTGATACTGTAACATCAGTAGGGCAATGTTGACCCCGCACGTGGAGGGCTATCAAATCTCGGTCAAGTACACGTCGCCGTGTGTGTGTCCAGAGGAAGTTTTGAAGGGCGCGTGGCCTAATTAAACGCGATGTAGGTGCAGCCTCGCTCAGACGTAGGACTTCAACGCTCGTAGTATTCATTCTGTAAAACGACTCTCCGAGACGCCTGGTATTCGTGAAAACATCGTGGCACGAACAACAGGAGAAAGTCACGTGCGCTCAATTATTACTTAAAAGCTCGCCTTTCCATGCATGCTCATGTAACAGGCTTACTTTACTTCCGAGTCGGTCATAGAATTATTCCCAAAGGGACTTGTAAAACAACAGTCAAAGAACTTAGGAATCTTGGCTAGTCTCTTTATCCATTCATTGAAGATTTCGAGGTAAAAATAGAAGCACACATATCTGCTGTCTTATCACATAGAGAACGCGACTAGCATAATCTCGTCCGACACACCAAATGGAAATACAAGCAGGATCACGTTGCTCGTTAAACGAGATCTTTTTATTAGACAGTTGAACTTGACTGGTGGTGTACGAAGCTTGTGCGGTGGTTAACGGAGGGGGAAGGCGGAGAGGGAAAGAGGAGTGAGTTTGATATGGTGTAGGCAGTGCGGCGTATAATTAACGTACGTTTTATCGATGGCGTAAATACTGTCGGGTGTCACGCAAGCCGCGTGTGCGACGGTATTTACAATGTAAAATACGGCTGGGGCAAGGGCGTCGTGCACGCATTATTCGGCCGCACAATACTAGTAGTTAAAGAGCCAATTGAGCAGCAGGCAAATCTATTAATTAGCGTGAGCCCTGCCGTGCGTTCATCCAGTATCCATTCGTACCTCATCGACGGCGCTAACGAAATTCATAAGCCGTGAATAGAAACAATTTCAGGTCGTACTTCATCGAGCCGAGTCGAGCCAAGCCGAGTCTGTCGATGCGAGTGCCGGCAATGAACGACATGGAAAGCCACCAAGTCTCTCTCTTTCTCTCTCTCTATTGGTGCTCTTACGCACATGTACACTCCAGGCTCAGAAATAGTGCTTACTTCATGAATAGAGCGCTGTTATTGCAGCCGGCTCCGATATAGGGCTACTTGATTTATTCGAGCGTCACTTAGCGCTTGGCAGACTTGCGTAGCGGGTGGCTGCCGGCATTATCAAGAAGGAACATAGGTATAAAGAAGCAAGGCGCGCGTCACTGAAGGATGCGATAGTAAAGAGCTCAGTCTCGCTTGGCCTGAGGTCAGGAGACCTTTTCTCCCCCTTACCTGCCACCCTCCCACCCCTTTCAATAGTAGCGTCGAGTGAAATTCGACCGAGCGATCGATCGGAATAGAGAGGGTCCCATCCTGAAATGCATTTCGTATGGCCGGAAGCCGAGGAGAATGAGTTGGAGAACCCGATACTTGGAGATCAATACCGCGTGTTTCTTCGCGCATATCGTGTCCTTAGGCCGATTCGGGCAACAGCAGCAGCAGCAGCAGTAACAGCCTCATGCTGCTAAGAGTCTATCGTAGCCAAGCCAGACGCTCTAGCGTACTCGGTAGAGACAGGTCTGACGCAACCGGTCCAGGAGAATCCGCAGTCTCTAGAATTCGTGGATAGAGCCAGACAAGCTTCTCTCTCACTCTCTCTTTCTCTCTTCCTTCTCAAGAGCCAATCCCACTATCTTATGGTCGCTTTGTAACCGATCGATCGTCTCTCTTTTCTCCTATTCGCTAGCTCGCTCACGCGCGTCTTAAGTTTCCCGATTTTTTTCTCTGTCTCTCGGCCAGAAGCGGTCGCGCGTTCTCTTGGCCCTCTTATCAACGAGGGACACCGTCCTTTCCCCAGGCAGTGGCGGAAAACAGCGATCGTGTATGCGTGCTTCCAGTGCGCCGGTTCCTCGGATTAAATTCGAAACGGCCTGTAAAGCGTCAGCAGTAAGAGAGACACGCGCTCTGTTTTGTGTAGTTTGGAATACGTGTAGAGAGCGCGGAGTACGACGCGGGGTCAACGACCCGTCTACGCTGTTGAACACACGTACACACAGACACAGACACACATCCACATCCACACAGGAATACCGCCGCGGGAGCACGTACACGCGAGACGAGTACATACACAACGAGCCAATAGCGCCATGCACCTCCACCAGATGGAGCTGAATCTCTCTCTATCTCGCTCGATCTCACTCGCCGGCTGATCTAGTTTACCCGTTCTAGCCCCTGCTTTCTCGTCTCTCGCGGCTTTCGCGCTTCGTTCAACCCCCGTTCACCCCTCTCTCACTCTCTTCTCTTCTCGTCTCTTCTCTCTTTCCTTCCTCCGCTTCATCCCGCTCGTCGCTCCATAGTGCTTCGCCTAGCCTAGAGACGGCTAGAGCAAGGCACAGACGAGCGGACGAGCTAGCGGCAATATGCCTAACGAATCCGCGAGACACTGACAAGAGAATCCCAGCGAGAACCTAACGAACGCATCTCTCTTGATCGTCCTTACCGGACGGGACAAGATATGATTACCCGTATGCAGATCCGCCCGTAAACTGGCATGCATGAATTCGGCTTGGCGGCTGACATCGCTAGCATAGTGATTATTCTACTGGATCGCATATACACAGAGAGAGAGACCGCAAAGGATAGAGGAACGGATAGGAATTCTAAAGTACCGCACAATCCGGCAAACGTAATATTATTCGTATTGTGCAGCTCTGTCGTTGGCGAGAAGAGAAGGAAAGAGGGTGGGTAAGGTTGGCAGGGAAAAAGTAGCTTTGGAACAAAGAGGATCTCCCGACGCTTATAAAATCGAGAGAGAATTGTTTAAGTAGCCTCAGAGGCGCAAAGTGGTTTAAGGGATATCCTATGGACATTAGGTGGGAACGAATGGAAAAAAAGTCAGGTGACTCACAGTGTAAAAAGACTCCACGAGCGAGTGCGAGAATCGCTCATTCGTGCGCGAGCGAATTATGAATGGCTCGCGAGGGCCACAATTGGCCGAGCGTTGCTGGAATGTCGAGTAACTCTCGTTTCCGCATCGGGCGCGCTGGATATATGCGTAGGGGCGCGTAAACGAGCGAGGGGAGCGAGTGACCCGACTCACTTTATTAGAGATCCGATCGAAATGCACGTGCAAACAGTACACCACCGCTACGTCGTGTTGTGTTCCGCTCGCCGGTAAACACGCTACTTGGCATAACAGCCATCTTAGGCTAGACAAAGTAGATTCGTGAGACAAGTTACAAGCTTCAAGACATGCTAGTCACCGAGCAAAACAGACTCTCTCTCTCTCTCTCTCTCTCTCTCTCTCTCTCTCTCTCTCTCTCTTTCTCTCTCTCTCTCTCTCTCTCTCTCTCTCTCTCTCTCTCTCTCTCTCTCTCTCTCTCTCTTCTCTCTTTCCTTCTTGCATTCCGTCTTTCTCCCCTGAGGAACGAGTCGCAACAATAATAGACACGGGATCCTCTTAGAAGTCATTAGAGTGTAAGACTGGTCCGCGTCATTACGGTGTCCAGGTCCTTGACCTGCCCCAGTCCAGCCAGGTCGACGAGTCAGCGCCGCCGTCTGTCAGCGCATCGGCGATCGCTCGTATTTCCGGAAGGTCTGCCCTGTCGCCCAGTCGTCCAATCGATCAGGCTTTACTTACTCTGGAGGTGTGCCCTGGGCCTTTGGTTGGAATGGGCCCGAACTTCGGGTAGACGCCGCCGAGACTAGTGTGGAGGTCCATCCGCACTTGATGTGACGGGAATTTCGGCGGCAGTCGAGAGTGCAGCGAGGCAAGCGGCAAGCGGCAGTCAGGCAGGCTGGCAGGCAGGCAGGCACACGCCGTGAACCGGTGAGCGGTATAGGTCTACTCGGTGGGCGAGGGACCACGAGTTACGTCGGAGACAACCGAGCGACCGTCAGTCGGCTGCGAGCGCTGCGGCAGAGCGCACGTGCGACTGCTCGCCAGAGCAACGGAGATAGAAGAGTACACGCCACGATAACAGGGAAGCTAGGAGAGGGGAGGGATGGAGTATCGTCGCCGGGCGAGATAAGGCAAGGCGCGCAGGTGCGAGCGAGAGAACCCTGGCAGAGAAGGCCAGGGTGCAAGGGTGAGGTGGGTGGGGCGTAGAGGGGCGGTAGGAGCGTTGGTTAGGGGGGGTGGGTGGAGCGGAGGGGGGTTGAAATCGACTGGACGTCGTCGTGCACATTCGTCGCGTTTTCACGGTCAGGCTTTATCGATCGCGGAAGGAGGGCGAAGGAGCGGAAGGAAAGGAGTTTCGGAGTGCATCCAGAGGACGTTGAACCCGGCCTTTCGGCAGGCGCGCACTCGCTCGCTCGCACGCTGGCGGCGCCCATAATGCAACGATTGTCGTGCGCCCACCCGACGCCGCCCTCGAACCCGCTCCTCCTGCTCTCGGGCGCACCGACCCTTCCGAGCCACCGTCAGCTGCCGATCTCTCCTTTACACGCTCTTTCAAACCACTTCGGGGATACTGACCGGCGGAATATGCTTCTTCTTCTTCTTTTTCTTCTATCGTTTTTTGCCCCTTTTATTTTCACGTCGAATCGAGCTCAACTGCGGGGGATGCGCGCGGCATTAACGAGCCACCCCTTTTCCTCGCCCTCTTTCGCCTTCTTTATTCCGCGTGTATCGTACCTCAGGGCCGACCGATGTTACCGTAGGTCCGAAATGTCGCCCGGTGCGCGTCGTTTCGTGCTTGCTTCCACTCTCCCAACGGGCAAAAAGTCTACCGCAACTCCCGTACAGAATGGGATAAAGAGAGGAAGCCAGTATAAACCGGAAGCCGCGAAACTCGTCACTGTCACGTTGCACCATCCACTGGATGAAATTCGGTTTGTTTAGCCTGACAGATGATCGGCCGAGGAGCGACCTCGGCAAAGCTACGAGCTTCCCGCGGTCAAAGGGACAAGCCGCAGGGCGGCGATTTTAAAAAAGTCATCAAGCAATGTGCTCTAACACTCGTCGGTATACTTCAGTCTCCTTCGGAGGGCCGCCACCACTGGCTTCGCTAGTATTATTAGGAGTCCCTTTTCGGCGTGTTCACGCCCTTCGTGGTTTTTCCATGCATCCCTAGGGAGCCCGAACGAGGATAGGGAGGCCTTGTCGTGCCGGCTGCTGGGCAAGGGAACTCAAGGAAGATCGGAGTCCGAGAGACAGAGAGAAGGCGCGTTCGAACGCTGCGAGAGAGTATCTCTCGGCGCACAGGTTCGTGCAAGGGCGAGAGACGGAAAAGTCCCCTTCTAAAAGCAGAGAGAGAAAGAGAGAACGAGAGATAGAGAGAGAGAGAGAGAGTGTGTGTGTAAGCGAGTGAGGAAGCAAGCAAGCAAGCCTGCTAGAAGGAGCGAGCGGTAGAAGGAGAGTAAGAAGGAGAAGGCCAGAGAGGGAGACGCATGTGCGAGCAACGACGATGTATTTCGGTGCAGCGCTCCATACACCGCGTGGAGGTCAATGCCCGTCCTTACTCCGGCCGAGAAGGAGAGCTGGCGAGGGCAGGAGGGAAGAAAGCCCGGAGGAGGGAGACAGAGGGCAAGCACGGAGCGGAAAAAATGAACAAACATCCAGCAAGACGAGCCGAGGGGCGAGGAGCGCACCCAACGCACCCCCGCCTCGATCACTTCTTTCCTCTTTTTCTCTCCCCCGTCCTCACGCTAATATTAATCGACCCGTTAAACTTTACGCTAATGGCCGCGCGTCGCATGAGACTCCCGCCATTTCGCCTGGTGAGCTCACTTTCGATACTGTGTCATAAGACATCTTCACCCTTACAATAGAATCTTTAGTGGACAGACACATCATATCAGAGTAGATAGCGTGTGTGTGTACCCTCCAACCATAGATATGTCGCTACTCCGTTATTTATATTGGCCGAGCTTACGTCTCTTCCTCGCTACCTTCATTTTTCGCAGCCACTCTTGGCGAGACCGCATCCTTGAATAATGAATACCTTGTGCACATCGGCCCTCCAGCTCTTTGGACCGCATTCCTCAACACCATCACCTTAATCTCATATACCCAAAGCTGATTGAATTCTCTCAAGTGTTTGACTTCATTAATGGAATAGTTTATATTTTATTTATCGATAACCAAGACTCTGTTAATCTCCTATTTCAGTACATGGATAGTTCAAACTAGAATCCACTTATTTTCGGTGACTCTTATGTAAACTCCTGTCCCACCGGCAATGCCAGGGATGATTCACTAACAGGCCGATGGGATCACCTTCGAAAGACTAAAGATTACGCAATCTTGTTTAGCTAGTTCCTCGAAGTCTTTCAGGATGGTAGTCGCGCATTCATCACATTCATTAAGAAGAGTGTCTCTCTCAGGGAGACCGAAAAACGCGTGGCTCACGCTGGACTTACGACAACTCCGATGAAAAAACGACGAAGAAACCACGTAGCAGACTAGTGGCTCATGCAACATTGATCAGACATTACGAACACCCTCTCACTGCGCACGATATACGATTACAGTCAAAGCAAGCCTACATACTTCTCCACCGAAACGTAATTGCACCTAGGAGTATATTTATTCTCCATTTTGCATTCCGGTATACAAATAAAGTTACCACATTTGTCTGACTTACGACAGACACCCACTACTCGCTGCGATCTTGAACTTATAAC
The DNA here is from genome assembly GCA_964023945.1 of Ectemnius cavifrons. NCBI lineage: Eukaryota > Metazoa > Arthropoda > Insecta > Hymenoptera > Crabronidae > Ectemnius > Ectemnius cavifrons. The sequence continues at coordinate 7,904,405 of OZ030384.1, read as the reverse complement.
AAAAACAAAGCCGGCGACGAGCTATTAGTTATGCTGTGTATGAATGAGTATAGAATATACTAGCTTTCCACAAGGGTTTCTCGAGTCCAGTGAACAAACGTAATGTTCTCATGGAAACGTTTCTTGTATACCTTACGTTATCATTGTCTGATCATAGTAGAAAGGCGGAGACCAGGTTGCCTCGCAATTATTACGCATCGTCAATCGTAATACGACATAATAGTCCGTGTAGCACGCAATTAAAGTCGCCTTGCGTGGTTTCTGTTTGCAGGAAGGATCGGAGAATTAAAAGGGGGAAGGCAAGGAGAAAAGATGCGGGTGGTGGTGGAACGGCCCTATATTGAAACACGAACGGTGAAGAAGGAACAAGAGACTACGGCAAGGTAGTAGGTATCCAATGGCAATGCGTGTTGGTGCGCTGCCCCGGGTGTGAATGGAAATAGAAACGAGCATATTTAAGCGGTTACTGCGGTGACATCTCTTACACTCGGGCGTTATCGGCTTTGCTCTCTCATTTATCGCTGCCATTAACCTACTGACACTGTGACACCGGACTGCCCTTTCTTTCACAGTCTTTTCCTCCTTTTCGTCATCATCCACCTCTGATCCTGTACCACCCTGTTTCCGGCTAATGTGTAACCCCTGCTATCACCCCTTCCTCCTCCTCTCGAATACCGCGTGTCTCGACTACCTGTTGGCTCTACTCTTTCGAGTGGATGGATACACACAGCAGGGCCGAAACTTTTCCGCGGAGCTTCCCAGATAAACTTCTCTGTGTAATTAATGAACTTAGTGGTATCTTAAAACAGGGTGTATTAGAGTTTCGTTTCTTTCGGGCTGTTATTAACAGCTCTCAAAGTTCTGCTTCACTTTTTGACATTTCAAGTAGTATAGTTACATGGAAAGCGTACTCGGTTTTATCAGCAACGATCGAACCGTCTAGTTCGGCAGGACGGATCCATTTCGTTCTCGAAGGTTCTGCGTCGAAATGCCTCTCTCATGAAAAATGCACGGGACCATTGCACGAAGAAGACTAGACCTCCGGAGGAATTCGTGGAGGCCTTAGCCTTACCGAAAGAGTCAAGGCGACTGGAATCGACGAAACTGTTGGAGACTGTTCCCGTCGATGTCAGCGTCTGCTTGTCGCTCGCTAGCTAGCTTTTTCCCTGGGACTATTTTCGAACTAGTTCCCCGTGGAACTAGGGATTAAGAAGCCTTAGGCGAGGATGAATTATGAAGCCGCGTACCCGGAACGAGGAAATGTCCGTTCGCAACGTTACCGCCGTCGCACTATAAATTCTTTCGTTTGCCTGCCAGGATTTTTTTCCAATGCACAGAAATTTAATAGGTTTCTTCCTCCCACGCAGGTTTCTTTCTCAGACATTTACCTTCGTTTTCTCCAAGATAGACACATAGAGACGATGCTACGAAATCTGACGGGCCCAATTAATATCATTGTCGGCTTATGTTATCCGGCGTTGAGAAATAATTATGCAAGAGTCCACACTGGTAATCATCGTTGATTAGTAGGATGGCTATGCCGCGCTCTTGAAGTGCGTGCATTCTGGGAGCGATTTCCTGGACAAGAAGCCGGTGATTAGCCGTCATAGGTCGGAGCAGGAAGCGGGCCACGGCTCGGCGCTCACTCACTCGCTCGCTCGCCGCAATTGCAATCATCTCAGCGTGCCCAGCCACTTTCACTGCTGACCCAGTGCGTTACGTTACAACGACGTGCGTCCTGGCGCTGTCGGGTGACGCAGCACCTTCCCTGGGTGTGCGCGTGTCTCTGCGCACTCGAAGCCTCTGCGTGCAAACCAGTGCAAAGTATAAACACGCTCGGCCCATTCACCAGCCCTATGAACTGTCCGTGCAAAGTCGGCAAACAATGATCAAAAGAAAAGGAAGAAAAGTAAGAAACGGCAAAGCTATTCTTCAAGCACAGAACAAATAGCGATGGAGTGAAGAAGGTTCGGAAAACCAAGCTCTAAAAGCCCCTATCGTGAAAGCTTCGACTTGCGGGAATGACTGATGGAATATGATGGATTGATGAACAAGAGAAGGAAAATGAGGAACCAACGTATAAGTTGGAATAAATATCAAACTAAGTTTTACTGTATACTCGAGGATCGTGGGCCGGTTTTACAGGCCATGACCGTACTCAATGTGCCTACACCTTGAAAAAAGAAGTACGACCATATTCACATACCGTTTCATTTCCTTATTACAAAGAGTATTTCGAAAGACATAAAACTGCTCGTTGCGCAAACACGAGGAAATCTGTTATGCATTCAACCACGCACCTTCGTTACGCACCCGTGGCAGAAACTAGAAACATCTCCCTAGGCAAGGTTTGACATTTGCGAGAAAGCCCTGTTAAATAATCAGCTTATAACAGGACGGAAGTATTCAAGGGAAATCGGAGTGAGAGGTTGTAGTTCGACACTGAAAATCGATCGATCATTCTGTTTAATGCGAGTGGTTAGCTCGTCGGAATCCCTTGGAATCAATCGAACCATCTGCTTTAGTGTCGTATAAGTCGCTGAGAGAATTCGCACACGTGATCAATCGTCTCTGGGAAGCGTCTTTCGAATCTGGCAGCGCTTCATAATGAAAATGACACGGGATAAATCTGTTTGGGGGCCGGTAAAGTGTTTGGCAAAGGGGGCAAGGTGCACGAACCGTGGCGAGGCTTTCGCAACACGCAACCTCTCCTCGCCGTGTACCTGACCATGCAGGCGGGTCTCGGCTTTGCTGAGGCCGTGATCGCACGCAATGCGCATAAATTACGTGGAAAGGTACGTCGGCTTCCCGGTCGCCGCTTGTGTTCCGCGCTCCTGGTGAAAGTTGACTTCGCTTCAATCCATCGATAACAACTTTAACCGGTGACTTTTCGTACGCGCCACCGCACCTTCCTTCAACTTAACGTCTAGGCTTTGTAAGAAATGAAAAAAGTCAAGCCGTAGAGGAGGCGGACCACAGCTTTCGCCCTGCTCTTTCATAAAATGATAGTATAATGACAGGAAAAGCGAAGAAATCGAGAATCCACCGCTCAAGGGATACCAGTTGGCTACTTTGCGTAACTTGCTGTAATTACGCTGACCACCGCATAATTTGCAACTGACGAAGAATGCAACGTCGACGAGAAAGTAGGGAAAAATGGTGCAGCACCGCGGGAGAGCGAGCCAGTGGCCCCGCTATCTCGCAATGAGTTTATCGCTGACCGTCAGCTGACCACAACAGCGGGAGCATTGTCAGTTCGAGGGTTTATTATCCGACAGGAAGGAAAGCGTGGTCGTGGTCAACTCGTTTCCACCATCAAGGTTTTGACTTTTCTGTGAACAACAGCAACTTTTTCTTAAAATATACTTTAAATACAATTCATTTAATCTCTGAAAGTATTATGCATCACACGAAGATGCGTATTAGAGCGGCATATATTAAATTTCATTGAACTAGTAGTAACTAATGTGAGAATGACTATGCAGGTGGAAGAGTATCTTCCACACACGAAGTTCACTGTGGCATCTATCCTCCTCGACATTTCAATTTTTCGACAGGCTATCTCAGTGGTGAGGGGTGTTGGCTGTCTCAGTGGTCTGGTAACGAGAGCGTTTCTTTTAGCCAGGAAGAGAGCCCGGCTGTCTTTAGAAGCATTCGAGCAAACCTCCGTGACACCCGACACAGAAAGATGGCAACGTTCGGTTCCTTTTTTAAGCGCGCCGTTTTTTCTCGCTCGTTCGGCTTTTAATAACTCCCACGCGGAAAGCCGGCACTCTTCTCACTCTCTCCTGCACACATGTACATGTGTGTCCGCTCTGTAACCATTGCACCAGTCAATGACCCTGTGCTTTAATGCCGAACACCATCTACTTTCCGCAACTGACAGAAAAGCCTCTTCGAGTTTCTAGCGGGTGAAGGGTCGCTGCCAAATTTTCCAGGAAACTTTCTCTACGAAATTCAACGAAGCACTAAGAAAAGTTCTCCCTCTCTTACGAAATACAGAAGTTCTTCTAGCATAGCTGCATTTCTCACCCACCACATCGCTAACAGTCGACTGGTCGAGATACCAATCAAATACTTAAACAGTCCCATTATGCAAAACTTTCCTTGCCAGTGTTATCAGTCGTGTTTCGTGTCTAGTCACCACCTGTTCGAGCACCTTGCTGTTCTCACCGAATGTGCAAGAATATCTTGAATTATTATCCAGAATCTCTTAAGCAGTTAAATCTATTCAATCAGCGTTGGGAACATACGATTGCCTTTGAAATTCAACTCGAGTTATAGTGAAAATATATATGATCTTGTAAGATAGATCAGGGACAATAAATCAACTGGATTATTCAAAGAAAATAGTTAGAGCATGTAGTATCATTCTTTTGCCAGTAGCCGCTCGTTCTTTCAAACTTTTCTCTCCGATAATCTAAAGATTGTGTAATCTCAAGAGAATCGGCCTCTTGTTTTCATCGATTGCTCGCCAAACTTACCAACCATCTGCGGTGTCTCGGCCTCATAAATATAGGAATCCCCATTCACTCGAGCTACTCTCGCGAATCTCTCGGGTATGTGTGAATGCGTGTGGCGCGGGTTCCACCCACACGAATTGCTAAAAATCGAGGCACGCGACAAGCCGAGCAATCGGAGGGGATCGCGGGAGATAGGCGCGAATATATACAGACGGAGGAGCGCGGTTGCATTTCCATGTATTTTTATACACGAGTCATCGCTCCCACGGTATATTTTTACCCTCTCGCCAGTGATACATAATGTTCTCCACGAACGACAATCTCATCGAGCAAAAAGGCATGCCCGATCAGCGATCCGTTCGAGCACTTTCTCTAGGTAACTTGGTTCTGCCGGTTAACAATGACTCCTTCACAGAGCCCAGTCACATTGAACAATCGAGTCTGCTGAAAGTACCAACGCGAGAACTTTCAGCCCGTCAGGATCATTTTGCTGGGAGAATCGATGGTCGAGCAGCGTGTGTAGGTCAAGAACTCCTATGATCGGCAGCCCGGAGAAATCGGCGTTTCACCTTTCTTCGAGATGATTTTACTCGCGTCAGATTGAATTTCGTTGCGACAAAAACTGGATAAGAGAGCACGATTTCCTGTAGGTGCATCAGGCGATAGCGGCATTTATCTCTAGCTTACACGGAACGTAACTCCATTGCCCTGTGCACATTGGAGAAAGTGTATCGATGTCAATGAACTCCGTGGTTACATAAGGCGGTAGCAACCGTTCTAGGATTGAACGCCCCTTGCTAATTGCCTTTGGAACACTGGCATTAATATTGCAGTGATTAATATAGCAATCGTATTAGCAGGAAACCTTCACCTCGACCGTTCCGCCGGAGACTTATTGAATAGTCTCGGCGAAAAATGATTGGACGAGACATCGTCTAACTCCAATCGCCTGTTATGTGAATGCCACGCGTTACGGTGTATTCGCGCCCTGTTGGTGGCCAATGTCGCGAGAGGGACGAATCACAGGTGGCAGACTCCGCTATGAGCAGCAGGCAAGAGCACTTTCGGCTGGCTACGCATCCCTTTATCTGCGGCACGTGTGTGCGTTTACCAACCCCTTTCCTCGCGCTCGCGATACACAGTCAGCGTAACTAATTTAGTCAGCGTGACGATGACGATGAAAAAACAGCCCCAATGAGAGCAGCTCGAGTCTCTCCGCCCTCTCTCCGGCGACCGACGGCTTTTAATGTGGCCGAGCGCGTCGAATTTTTCAGGATGAGTCAACCAGCAACTCATTTCTACACTGGCAGCATACACACGATTACTCACAACTCGATACTCTTGTCGAGGGAATCCAACGTAGCCCTGTTAACTGTTAATACGAAAGTTGAATTATCACTAAAGTCTTCTGTAAAAATAGACTTATCTCATTTTCCCTGACAGAGCATTTCCCTTGATACGACAAGCTAAAACTCTTCCTACTTTCACAAGTGCTCGAGTGGAGGTGGTAGTAGTAGTCGACTTTACTCGCAAGGCACGCGTTCCTCTAGAAGAGCGCAACCACGAACCCAAGTGTAATTAACCCCATCGTTTAACAAGCGTGAGGGCATATAAGCGATGTACATATACGATGCGATCTGTTGCCCGACAATTGTGCCCTTGTCAATCATTATTATCGCCACCCGGGAAGCGGACTTAACGGAGTCCGAACAGGAACACATGTATTTTCTCTCTTACAATTTCCCCAAAGTTCTACATTCTTACGGTAGAGGGCGACTGAATTAAACTTAGAGGAACGATTAATTCATAGTATATAAAGATAACGTGTTGCACCAGGGACAAAGTCTGCCATGTAATTCTACAGCGGCGGATGCAGAATGCCGTTGGTGGGGCTGAGTGCATCGTCCTCGGGGAGAAAGTTTGTTGCGGCACGTAATATGTGATCTAGCCGAAGCTAGGCTCGCGAAGAGCTGCTGTACTGGTCGGGGAATGGTGGTGCGGTGTAGCCGGGGTCCAGGATAAGATTGACTGGGATTGAATCTCGCTTAACCTACGCTCGACCGGCTATGAGGAACGGTTGTGCAACCGTTAGAACCCGGCTGCAACCACGTCGCGACAGGGAACTCTTCCGAGGCTCGAAACTCAGTGAAATGGGATCCTTCTTTCTGAGTTGTTCGCCTCGCCGCCAATCTAATGTATTCCACGAGCGGGACTCGATCTTGCTCAAGGCGCGAACGAGGAAATGATAAAGTCACGTTACACCGATGATCGCTCGCTAACCACTCTGGCGCAAGCAATCTTATTGGTGAACTAGAGAGATCGTTATATAACAATAATAAGTGACTCGTTTCTATGGGAGAGGCTCCTCCAATAATGAAAAAGGAATTGCACGAAATACCAATAGGAAAAAAAGCGGCCAACACTTCGTTATTGTAGACTAGCCCAGTTAACTGTTATTACTCATAAAGTTCGGCCGACCATTGTTCCCTGAAGATTCATTCCCGAGATAACCCATTTTCACAAGGGCTTTGCAGATCTGAGCCTATCTGCCAATTAGCCTGGAATACTTTTAAGAGCTGGTCCGGGTAGATCGGTATCAATGAGAAATCCTGCTGCGTTTCAGGCGCACACGGGCCATATAGCTGTGAGTAATGTCATGGTCGATAAAACCGCGCCCTCCCGCTCGCCTAAAGATCATTAAAGATCGCAATGCGATTCGGGAAACTCATGATTTATGGATCGCAGGGCGTGAGCTAGTGCGGCTCGTAATAAAATAATTGCCTTTCAAGCGGTGCGCCAAGGGTATCATTAGCTAGATCGTGTCCGAGATCTCAGGTGTGCGTTGACTGAATGTTCATCGCCAAAGGGTCGACGATTACTTGCCATTGATCGTAATGAATCGTTGATTTACCGTCTCAACTCCACCCGTATCGAAAGTTCATAGCACGCGTTCTGCTCGACATAAAAGCGCAAAGAGCATTACAAGAGAAACAGGGAAACACACAAGTTTTTCCTGGTTAAAACTCGAGCGGAGTATGGATGCGAGTGGCACGTAGCTAATGAACGGAATCCAGGGCGAGGGAACCGAGAAAAATCCCCGCTACTGGGAGCAGCACTCGCTGACAACTGGAGAGACACGCGAGTGATTTATGGCTCCCTCTCAGATCGTGAAGATCTCTCGGGAGAGACGGCCAAATTGAGGTTTAGAAAGTGTAGCTCGCTCGGTCGCACGCTCACGGGGGATGCTGATTTTTCTCCCGATCCAAGCATACCTCGGCTTAACCACCGAGGAAACCATGTACTCACTGGAGCCTTACAAATCAGTTGCATCGGCCTGCTTAATTTGTGTCTAACCAATCCTTCCTCTGCTAATCTTAATGATAAATCCTTGGACCACTAGTATTCGATCATTGGACCTACTATCTATCTATGTGAGCTTGGTGGGAAAAAGTAGAAAGCTTGAGAATGCAGAAAAATAAAAGTTGAATCGAATACTAGATGTAACATGGTGATGCTGAGGATAGTGGTGTGGATCAGAACGACGAGTGTACCAGGGAGAGCGTTAGAAGCTCGAATGGCGTGAGTGAAATGGAAGTGAGAGCAATCGCATTAGTCTCGTGCCGAGAGTGGCTGCAGTGCAGAGAGAGGTGAAAGTCCGGAGGCAGAGCATAGCGATGCGACTACCAACAGCAGTTCACTCTCCGTTCGCCGATCGTATGGACAGACACCCGGAACAAGAAGCAACCTCACCGGCTGGAACAGTACGAAAGTCAGTCGAGCGATCGGCCGGTTTGACTTCGCAGTCAGTAACCTAGATGACAGAAGTCTGCTAACTTACTCACGATACCGCTAGGCCACGCTTACAACGAGACACCAGACCACGTCGTGCTTAACCGCCTTACTGCTTCCGCGTTTTCCCTTTCCGGATCGTGACTCATACCATAGGACGCGCTCCCTCCGGATACCACTCCTCCCCTGCTTTTCCCAATATTTCTCATTACCACTCTCTACCTTCCCTCCAATCGCATCGTCTCCCCCCACGTCACTAACCACTCATCTTCTCAATATTTCTCTCTATATTACGTCCCCATTAACTTAACTTACTTTACATTAAATCATTATATTACCGATGTGAACAATTATATTATCAATGTATAACTTTATTGTTGAAACAGTGGGGATGTAATATTGACGGTTGCAGAGACTCTTGTAACTGAACTCAACTCCTGAGTCAATTAGAGGCACTTAACTAGTAGTGGTAGGTTTGGGACGGACTATTGCCTGGGCTACGCGCTTACTAGCGGAACGATGATCGATCTTCATTATCAGGAGCAGGTCACGATAGCAACTCGAGTGTCAAGCAGCGGCTCCAGGCGGCTTCGGAGGTTGTTGCTCGAGCTCTTTGAAACTCGCTTGAGCAGGCTGCGAGTCAGCGTGGACGCGAATCCCGCTACAGCTACACACGGTACCGCTAGTCCAAGGTTGTTCGTGTCCCGCATAACGCGCGCCGGATCATCATGGTACCCCATCTACCGCGGGAATCCCACTCCCGTTTTTCCCTTTTACCGTTCCCCCTTGCCACGCCAACAGGATGAAAGTGGGGTCGAAAACGCTATTGAAACCAGGAAAACTGCTACCACCATCGCTCTCTGTTTGTGTTTGTATGTGTCCGTGTGTGAGTATGTATTTGTGCGTGTTTTTTTGCACGCGGAGAACCTTTACCAGCATCGAACGTGAGACTTGGTTCTCTCGGTGTAGGAAGGGTGCTCACTGAAATCGATGCCCGGCAATCAATGAGGGGTGAAAACCCATGATATCCCGCGCGTCCCCGCAAACGACGAGGAACTCACGCGCTCGCCAAGCCGATCCCGAATTACGTTCGTGTTACAGCTGTCATTTTGCATTAGAGGAGTTGCTCGTTTTTCTTAAGAACACTCGGAATAATAGCTAGGCTTGCATTATTGAAGCTTGATTACTCGTCAGTCGGTTTGATCCCGTGGAATCGGCAAGTATGGATAAAGAAAAGTATCGGAGAGATCCAAAGCGTGACTGGCAGCTGGCCTTAAGGCTCTTCGTTAATTCACGATGGGCAACTGTGAGTCAGCTTTCATTTCTTGGTGTGGGTACTTAACCCGCCCGTTTCGCTAACCTTTCCTTATTAGCCCGAAGACAGGATCGTGAGCGGTTCGTTCCTCGCTAGGTTTTCGCCGGCTACAAACCTGACCCGTTAAGAGTAACCTCCGGTCTCGTTGCCAAGCTCCGAGTCAACAATTATTACGTCCTTCCTTGCTATCTCAACCAACTGATATTTCATATTTAAATACAAAATCATCCCATCCACGATTATTAGTCGAGACTCGAAATAACACTTAGTCCCAAGTCTCGCCAGGTGGGATAGCGAGCCAAGGGAAGCCCATAATTTCAGGGATTTCACGCTGGCTGATGTCTAGATTATAATTTCTCGTGGGGAGGACTGCCAACGCCGGTCCAGGGTCAGAGGGTGGGAAATCTCCGTCGGAGAAAAGAAAATGAAATTCTCAGGTGCACTCGATACGGGCCTGAGGGCGCGACGCCTGGTTGCACCAGAGTCGGGAGTGCTTTTCAAGTCGGTAATTACAAGAGAGACCGAGTCCCTCGGAGGAGAGAACGGGAAGGAAGAAGAAGCTAAGAAGGTGGTGGAATAAGCGTTCTCTACTTCTACCTGTACATTAGAGAGACTAGAGAAAGACAATGGAAGGACCGATAAAGCGTTGATGACACAACGTAATCAAAAGTCAGGAATTATCCGGTATGCATAATCCAGGATCGTTGCTACTGCAACATTCATGTCAAGCTACGTGAGAGCCTCTCCCTTATGTATCAATCTCTACTTCGAACGAACGTCAAAGCGCCTGGTCGCTCGTCGAATTTGATTGTGAACTTTGGTATGAGCTCGACAGAAGGTGCCTATGCTGATAGAGTGCTGGATTCTGCGGGCTTTGTCGAATCAGAATGACGGCAAGATCGTTCGACGAACACCAGCAGACTTAACGTTCGTGTTAATCGATCGTCCGAATTATTAGCATACCACTTTCGCCCCTTCATCTCGAAGGAATACCAAGCCTGTGAATTAAAGACGATATTTCTAATGAGAATTTTATTTCGATCGAAAGCATTATGTTTGTAACTTGGATGGCTAGTTATTATGTACCACACGATCCCTTAAACGCGGATGAAAATGTTAAGTGTTCACCCAGCGCGCTCGCGCGCCTCTTTCCCCTTTCTTTTTTAAGCTTTTAGGACCTCCCGCGTGTAAAAACACTTTCGTCCGGCTTTCTACCCCGTGGCGTTCTCTCCCCAGTCCTCCTTTTTTCTCCCTCCTGTACCCGGCCGGGTCTCGATCTCCTGCGGGATTGCCCGCAGGAATGCATGAAACCCGCTCTCCCTATCCGTCTTCAAGGACCCTTCAAGAACCAAGAACTTCGCCCTCGGAGTCCGGGCGTCAGTATGCTGCTGCTGCTGCTGCTGGTGCTGCTGCTGCTGCTGTTGCACTTAAGGCCCTTTGAATGTCCGCGAGTAGCTACCTACATCAACCAATCACTCTTACCAACTACATCAACGCCAAAACCATAACTCGCTCACGCAGGAATTAGCAATCTCAATGCTAATCAAATGGCATCTCGATCCAATTAGTTTCTCACGATTGCCACTTGCCGATAATGTGTGTAACTTCGCTCGTTACGTCGAGGATCTTTGGATCTCGATAACAGGAACAATGAGAGTCAATTGAACAAGTGTATTCCTCGATTAATCAAGGATCGAGTAGTTGGCAAAAAGACGGTGGAATTAGACAATCCCATTGGCGGCGAGGGTTGGCAAGTCCATTGTGTTAAACTGCACAATGATTCTCTTCGTCAGTGGCTCCGAACACTCTTCTCAGTGTCGCAAGCTTCATCAGCATTTCATCTTACACGACCTATTGCCCAAGCATACTCGAAAAACCGCTCCCGATATTTAGTCTGGCTAGATTTCGCAATCCTCTGTGAACTGATGCTGTGCTGGTCCAAGCGACGCGGAATTGATTTAATTATGGACCATCCAAGATACTTTCCAGGGATTGTAATTGATTTGAGCTCGGTGTATCGGGATGACGAAGCGCTTAATACTTTTAGATATCGCAAGACCGACTGCTTGCCAGAAGGACAGCCTGTTGATTTGCGAAATGCTAGCTCTAAATATAAAGCCTACTACTAGCGATATACTGCATTCACAACCACTGACGTAATGGAAAGTGTTATCAGCGGCGCGATTCGCCTTAACCGCCAGAGAGACCACTGCTATCTAACTCAAACATGTAGAATCGTGGGACCTGCTACTCCCGGCAACTGGGATTGCTCTCCAGTGCGATAGTAAGAAACGCTGCCGTTAACAACCGGCAGAAAGCATCCTTGTACTTTCTACTTCAGACTTCATTTAGAAGAGAAGCATTCCCTTCTTAGCCGTGCAACGAGTGAATTAAATCCTATCCAGTTCATCTAGCTCTGGTAATTGTGAAAGAAGCGATTTGCCGCTACGTGGCAGCTCATTTCTGCACTATCCTCGGTTGCGTAATGCGATACTTGAATAGCAGCGGTACATCTTAATGGGATTGCCACTTTGCGTAAGGGCGGAGAACGACTGGCATACGTTTGATCATTTCATATGCACTCGGTGCTCATTTGGGGATGCGTCACTGGAAGAGTAGCTGCTGCTGTCTCGACGTAGCGATCGAGTCGACCCTCGATTACGGTGACACGGTCGAGGAAGGTAACAGGACGAGGTCGCGTAGCCAGAGAGGACAGAGTGACAAGCATTCAACATTCGGAGTAGGAGTTGGTGCTGGAGTGTACATACGTAGAAGAAATAGCGGATCAGTGCCAGAGTAGGAGAGTCAGAGTCAGAGTCAGAAGCAGAGGTAGAGGCAGGCAGGCAGAGTCAGAGTCAGAAGCAGAAAGGGTTAGCGATGGAGAAGTGGTAGGGGTTGAGCGATGGTGGGAGTTTGGTAAAAGGAGAGTAGGAGAAGCAGTCGACGTAGAGCCGATGTCTGTGGAAAAAGAGGGGGAGTAGTTGGAGCGGAGGAGGCTAGGGGAATAGAGGCGTTGGAGGGTGGAGGGTGCGAGAGGGAGAGAGCGAGTGGGAGTAAGAGAGAGGAGCGACGGCCGTTCGGTGGCAGCAACGGCGTGCTCGGTGTCATTGCCTCGACGCTCGGGGCGGCCAGTGACTCCATCACTGACCTAGTGCCGAGTGGGGCCGAGCAACTGCGGAAACCATCGAACGACAGGCCGTCGACCTCGGCCGGCCTCCAGCGCGACACACACCGACACTCGGTGTAGCGCCCCGCTACCGTACACACCGCACGCCGTCCTTGTCCCGCTCGGCCGCTCTCCCCGCCCCAACCCCCTCACCGCCTCCCTCGCTCCTCGTTCTACCTCAACCTTCTCTGCTCGTGCTCTCTGCGGATCGTTCCTCTGCTCTGCTCTGCCTGCTCTCCACTACTTTGCTCTGCGCGTTCGGTTTTCTCTCGTTCCTCCGCTCTCTGTTTTTGTCCCTATTCTTCCGTCTCTTCTGTCCGGTCCCTGTCTACCTCAACTTTCCGCCGATGGGCCCTCCCCTGCCCCTGCCCCTGCCCTTGCTGCCTCCACCGCCGCCGCCGCCGCCGCCGCGCCACTGCTACCCGTTTTCCTCTCTCTTTCGCTCCCTCACTTTATCTCGTGCTATGCGGCTTTTTGCTTCGTTTTCATTAAAATTACTTGACTCGGCTTTCCGCCTTTTTCTTTCTTACACCCTGTCTCACTGTGACTACGCTCGCCCCCTGTCTCCCATCACTCGGCCATTGAATTATTCTCTCGGATTCGTATCCACCGCTATTTCCATTATGATTTTCGAGAAAGACCCCTCCGTTGGCTGTTGTTGCTCTTTCATTTGTCAGGCTGGCGATCATGAGTATTAGAGGAGCAAAGTGCAACGCGTGACAAGGGACTGGCGAGTTCAATCCAATAGCAGCTAGGCGAGGATGAGACGGTAGCGTTGCACTGCAAATTTTGCTACAAGGAGGATGACAGCCTCGCGAATGGACGAACGCTTTCCCCTTGCGAACTTCCGCGTGAACGGGTGCATGGGCGATAAAGAGTGAGAGAAAAAGCGGGTTGGTAAAAAGGGCCGAGGGGAAAGGTGAGAGGACTCTCCTTTCCTGTCAGTAGTAGTAACCGCTTCCGGGCTAGTAAGTTTTGCGCGAAAATAATTGCTCCGCGCAGTGAGAGAGCACCGGCACTCACTTCAATCGTTTCTTCGAGTTGACGGAATCTGTGTCAGGAAAGGCTTAGTGCCTCGACACTGCGAATTAATTGTGTTAATAGCTTTCAAGGTATTTAAATCTGCGAGACTCGCCGACAGCTGATGATATAATCTGTTATCCTGAATCCACTGTCCTGCCGCTCTAATTGATTCGCTCTGATCACATTTCTCTCAACTGATTATCCTTTCCTCTTGGAGAGCATTGAAACTTGGGATTAATCGGGCTATTGATCGTCGTCGAAATCAAAGTGAATTATACAAATACAGAATTGTGTTGGCTGTCCCGGTGAGGACTTGGCATTACGTAGATCGTATGTGTACGACGGGAAAGTCGATCGACTTATCGAACAGACGAAATAGACACGCCCAGGAAAACGGTAGTTTCTATCGACACCCGATGAGTCGGTGGCAGTCACCGAGCACGCAAACGCATTTCGCAATACGCGTCGCTTCATGTCGAACTTATCATGGAAACTCGAGAACACTAGGATCGCTGACAAAGAGACTATGAACCTTGCTAGTTTCACCAGAAGGCGTCAAGGTCCCGATTTACCTGGGTAAAGGCATTGCTCTTGTCAACCAGTCCTATTCTTTCATTTCCCCCCAGCAACATCACTATCTGCCCAGGTGTTTCTTATTCTCCTCTCATTAGGATAGTGGAATTCCAACATTAGCTTCATTGTCAGCAGGGTAAACAAGGTCGACGAGGTAGGTTCGGTGTGGCGATAGGTACACGATCGTACGGTTAGACGGAAAATTATGGTAAGATATACGAAGTGTCTGGCTTGTGTTTTGTGTGCGACCAGAGTCGAGTTCGGGCCGGAAACGAGATAAATGGGCCTCCGCTTCACGGTCGCGAACGAATTATTCAACGCCCAATCATTTTTCCCATATTACTTCCTTTAAAACATATTGTTTGTAATAAAATCGAACACCCGATCGTAAAACAATATCTTAGTGATACGTATAAAATGTGCTCTGATTTCAGTGGGAAATTGGTGGAAAATCTTGTGGGGAAGGAGATTTGTAGTTTGTACCGAGGGAAAATAGAGTGATGCCCGCTGGCTGTTATACGGTGCGCCACGTGCACCGAGAGATTGGCATGTCCCTAACCTACCCCATTCGTTAACCAGAGCCGTGTCGCGATTCCTCGGCAGGTCGATTCCTATCGAGCGCGGATTAACCTACATACGCGCGGGCATTTCTGCACGGGGTCGCCGCCAACACCAGCCTGCTTCTCTCGCAGTCGATACAAAATTAAGCGACCCTTGTCCACCAGACTCCAACACTTTGTATCTATAAAACTCATCCCTTCCACTATGCAACCCACTTTCATTTCTCTATCAAATGCGAATATCCTGTCCCGATTTTTCGTTTACACACTGTAGAACCTGTGAGTAGACTAGAAAAATGCAGACAGAAATGACTGAAAGTATGTGTAATCTGAAAAGGGCTTGGAGTGACGCCCGAAGCAGGAATCAATGGTTAACTATCACGGATTGTTAGAGACGTCTCGACGATACCGGAAGTGTTAGCCCACTTCCGTGTCTGACGCGTTTTATCGCCACTAGGAAAGACCTTACGACGCGATCCCCGCTGATCGCCGGATGAAGTCGGCACAGCACCACGTGCTTCATCCGCCAGCCCGCATTTTTTTTTTCTTCTCCTCACGCCGCTTTTTGCCACTTTTTGCCTCTGTTTGACAGGAAGAGCCTTCGGATCCACAGATCCGCCAGCAGGAAGTGCTGGGTCAATACGTGCTTGTACTTTTCCGACAATAGGAACGTTCGGTGTTTATATAACGGAGCAATTGTCAGAGCGAGAGGTAACAGTCTCGGCTGTGAACTGACCGTGGCAAGCGAATCCGCAAGAGTTTACCAGTGATCGACCCTCTTTCATCTTGTGAGTAGGATGTTCACGGCCCAATTTATTCGTAGTCATAATGCGAGAGTCACTTTGGCCTGCGGCGCCCAACGAACAACTTGTTTTGAGCCTGGTTACATTGACCTCGCGATGAGATAAGCGTAAGATTAGGAGGCCGCAATACTTGACGAAGCGAAGACCGCGTGAAATTGGCGTCGAAGGCGCGATAAGCCAAGAACCAGTCGACTTCCCTCCAAGTTTTGTATCGGCATCGAGGTGG
Source organism: Ectemnius cavifrons (assembly GCA_964023945.1). Lineage (NCBI taxonomy): Eukaryota > Metazoa > Arthropoda > Insecta > Hymenoptera > Crabronidae > Ectemnius > Ectemnius cavifrons. The sequence goes on along the minus strand of OZ030384.1, from coordinate 7,888,487 downwards.
AAGACTTTGCGGATTCCGTTTTCACAGCGGGCGACGAGAAACACTTCCTCGTTTGCCGGAGCAGATGAAAACGAGTCGTGGAAAGAGACAGTGAAGAAGTGAAACTCGATCCGGCGCGGTGCGGCTCGGCTCGGCATGGCGCGGCACAGCGGCTCGTGTGCCTAGCCGTAGCACGTTTCCATCCGCTTCCTTTCCTTTCCACGCCACCGCCAGAGTAGTAAAGGTTTCTGCACTTTTCTGTGGCTTTAGCGTTCGCTCGGCCGCATTAGAATTGCATTTATTCCCGCAGTTCGACTTTCCTTCGCAAGCCAACTCTGATTTGGGATGCTTCCGCGCTGGTCTCGATACTTGAAGCTATTTCTATATACTCTCCCAGGCTGATTCGGCCGGTACGTATCGATACGTCTAAGGGATTGGCATGTGCTAATTGCGGTCGAATTGTATCTCGGATGTATTGTCTGCTGTTTAACATAATGATGGGCTGTGCCAACAGTAGCGGCTGATAGCTCAATCATAATCGGATCTAGGCGGCGCGAGGCTGGAACGGTGAGCTATCAAGCTGCGGTATCTAGCTATCGGGAGATTAAGCGAGCAAACGTTGGTAGCTAGTAGGATTGGTGGATTGGGGGGGGGGGGGGGGGGGCTTCGGACTACGTTCTATTCTAGCAACACATATGGTCTGGCATGCAACTTACATTTTTGGTTCGTCGATGATCGGCCATCAACGTGAGCGCCAGCTGTTAGCGTAGCTCTCTGCTCTCCTGGGCACTCGTCTTCCGGAAGTCCTGGGAGCAACACACCGGGCCCCGGGCCTATCGCGGCCACTTTCAGCTGCTCGACGACCTGCACCTGCGTTCCATTCTCGCGGATGATGATCCCCGTAGAGCTGCCGGTTCTAAACACGCTCACCGAACCGGCAGTCACAGAGCCAGAGAGGCCAACCGATATTCACTTTCACTGCACGTTTCTGCCGGCGGCCTCACTCTCGCAGGCGCATCTCGCCTGACACCACCAACTCGCCGCCAGATGAAGAAGAAGCGACAGCGCCGGCTAAGTACTCGGCGATTGTCGTGGGTGGCAATGATTCTCAATTCAATTGCCGGAAGTCAACGGGAGAGCAGGCAGGACGAGAGAAGAGCGTGTAGGGAAAGTAGTATATAGAGAGGAGCAGAAGACACGACAACAGGCGGTCTCCGTGGCAGTGTGCAAGCAGCCGGGACAAGTAGTAGAGAAGGTGTCGAGGGAGAGAGAAAGAGAGAGAAAGGAAGGGGCAAAACACGCGTGGAGTACCGGTGGATCGTCACAGTTTCACTTTTAAATTCCTCGAGGCGCTCGCCTCGGCTAGAGCGGTTCTTCGCAACGCACCGCTGCTTCGGCTGGCTCGTCTTCCTCTCGCTGCTCTACGAGGGTTACCGTTAACGGTAACGATGACGTAGCCAGTTGCGGTAACGTCATAGACCGCTCGCTCTCTCGTACCGTGGACGATGCCCGGCTCTTCTGCTTCTGCCTTCCGCTTGGCTCGACTCTCTCAGCCCTCTTTCCTTTCTCTGCTCTCCTCCTTCTCCTCGAATTCACTTGGCTCGCGGACGACAGTCTGTCTAGCCGGTGTTCCGCTTCTATTCTCTTTACTTGACCACTTGCTCGCGAGCTCCTCGCTCTAGCAACAGCAATCCAACTCTTCCGTGAAGCAGTCTATCAGTTCACTTTCAATATTCGATCAGCCAGTCAACCAGCCAAAGTGAAAGTGGAAACCAAAGGATATCCTTCCTTACAGGAAGCGTGAAATTCTTCGTTGCGAGTCGACCGTGGACATTTTTCTTCAAGCACTAACTAACTATTCCTGTCTGCATTTCCTGATTCTCGCTTCTTCTTTTTTTTGTTGCCAGACTGCACCACGCTCCAAGGGTAGAGCGCAAAAAATACCCTCTCAGTCTTTCGTCAGCCAAGTTTCCGCACTGGGCGAACACTTCTTGTCACGATACTTTTCAGTACTTTGCACCAACGGTCCGCAATCATTACAGTTCGACGCAATGCTCATTCGTCCACTCGGTGAGTTCGTCGAATCAGTTTTGCTGGGATTCGAGTCCGTGCTGATGCCGATCGACTTCGCTCCTGGAACTCGTAGAATCGCGCGCTCGCCAAGGCACGTCTCTCTGCTACATCCGCTACACGTGGGAGAAAAAGCACATGATGTCGAATCGATCGTGGAGCGACGCGAGCTTGAGCCTCTTCGAACAGTAATTCACAATTATATCGAAAGCACGGCCCCCTTTTTATCTAACTGTGTATCATAAGGCTCAAGCTCGAGTCACTCGAAGGGCTTTCATTCAAAAGCAAATTGCAAGCCGCTCGCCAATGCAACAGTGAGGAAGGAGTGTGACGTATTGAGAAAGCTTCGTGAACTCGTAAAAGGAGTCACAAAGGCGCGCGAGATATTAATCGCCTTCGAAGATCGGTCGCGATCGCCAATCACATTAATCTGTTCTGCCAATTAGCTAACGGCCGTTGTCGCGGGCGGATTTCGCTAGTGATCGGTGTGTGCACACTTGGTCTTTCAATACCTTCCTGCCATTAATAGGTATCGATTAAAGAAAGTCAGCATGTATGAAAGGCAAAGTCGATAGATGACACACTAATTGAATTGTATGCTAAAGAGTTTCTCAAAAATTCATCGCGCACTTTCCACTATTTGCCTTGCAGAGTGTTGGGCGCCATTAGTAACGATAAGGTTCAATCGATAATTGACTCGTTATCGACTACAATTGCTCTTCCCCGCGTCGACGACGTCGGAAAGCGCGTTCACGAGTGTCTCGAATTATTGCGCGATAACAAGATCATCTCGGTTAATCGTTCTTGGCCGAGCAAGTTTCTATTACATTTCGAAGGTCACTCTACGTGAGGCGATTATAAAAAGGATGTTCCTTCGCTATCTACCCTATCATTTCCTTTCGCCAAGAGTTAGTCAGTCGTCCTCGGTCAAAGGTCGAAAACCTCAGCCCTCTCGGACAGTCCCAACACACTATACTTAATCGTACAGTTTAGCTGCAATTGCCTACAGTATCGCGGCGATTAATTTGCAAACGGGGCTGAAGCGTCGCATTGGCATCGGCATCGATTTAGAGCGTGTTGGCTAGAATCATCCATCGTGAAACGTGCAGTGGGCAGCCTCCACTAATTAACCACGGTTAGCAGGTTTGCGCGTTTGCTACTAATGCACCTATGACTTAGTCCGTGGCCTGCTGCGTTTCTAAACGCGGCTTGGATTATTGACAGTGCGCGGCGATCGATTATGGCGATGAGGTCGATGAATCGTCGTACCATCTGGAATCTGTCTAGTCTAGTTACGCGTCCAGACGCTACTGCGTCCAACCTACGTTGAATCAATGTATGCGTTACAATGAAAATATTAGTTTCAAGATAATCGACAAGTTTACGCTATGATTGGATTGGTTTTTCACGGAGTGGACGGTCACGATCTCTATTTTCATTGACACGCTGTTACGCCGAAGGCACGAGAACGAGGCCCGAGAGCGTAACCCGTTGCCGCGGCCACGACACGCGTTTTATTTATAACCGCGTCGGTCAGAAACAGCCTGCGTCGTGACGCGCGTGTCGAATATTACGCACGCGTGCGTCGCCGCGCGCGTCCAAGACACGCGGTGCCCGCCGGAAGATTCTCGCGGAAGCGGGCAATGCCAGCGGCAAAGTGTGGGAACTTGTCTCTTCTTCCGAAAATACTTCGAGGGTTTGCCTTCCCAATCCTGCCAAGTCAGACTACTAATGATGACCAAGCCAATATGGATTCAAGTTTTTCGTAATCGGAAATCCCACCTATCCCATCGAGTGTCCTTGATTGATCGTGAGTCGCGACTTATAGTACGCCCGATTAGCCAACCCTCTAATCTTCCACTCTCTGTTTACGTGTACCGAGGCTTCCCGATATCATCAGCTAGTGGTATCTTCCATCGAGTCCGAGTTCCTACGATCGTGCCTTTTATACTTTCAGCCGAAATTGATTAAACTCATACTAGATCATAGAATAGTGTGCACACACGTGTTCACCGGAAGACAGTTGCGCTCGATTGGTGTAGGAGCGTCCACGTTGACAGGAAGTACTCGAAAAAAAAAACATCCAACAACAATTCCTCGACAATTTCTTCGGATTCTTATGTTGGAACCTTCTCGTTTATCATTCGCGATAATGATGAATCTTGGTAGCTGGCCAAGGATTTCAGTAGTCCGTGATACATGGAGGCTCCTTTCAAACGAACCACTACCAACTCTTGACACAATAAAACTGGATGGATCTCTCGGAACCTAACAATTTCAGGACGCAGTATTATCGAGCATTCATCGCGACTGATCCTCCTCTCTCGGTAGAGTCGGCAGGATCTCCGCGGTGGTAGGTGGCATTCGCGCACGTGGGCATGCACGGGGAGGAGACGGGCCACGCTGGTAGGAAGCAAAACAGCCGGATCACGTCCGGCGAGAAATTCGAGAGTGAAGTGGGCGAGGGTCTGGGTGCAGGACACACATGGTAAAGCGGTGCAATACTTAAATTTCCTGGATTTAAGTAAAGGAGAGAGCGTGCTCTCCTGGCGACGCCTTGGCCGCAGCCTCGAGCAGGGCGACCTTACTCCCGACGATCGGCTGTCGACGACGACGATGTTGTCACTCTGGATCGAGAGATTTATCACGGGTAAGGGAGATGTACGAACGAGTGACGAAATAACCAAGGGTGTTAAAGTATGGAGAGGAATTGAAAAAGAGAGAGAGAGAGAGACTGCTAGATATGAGAGCGTGTGAGATGAAGTGGGCGAAATAGATGCAGGTATCTCGAGCGGAGGAGGAAGTCTGATGGTTGGATAGAGGCAGGGCAGGGGAAAGGAGGGTAGGCGAGGCGAGGCAAGGCAAGGCAAGGCAAGACGAGAACCGGTGGCTGGAGCGTGCTATGCGGCCTGTGAACGAGTCGCGCGTGGAACGCGAACGAAAGAGAGAGTGATCGAGGGTGGTCAAGGAGCAGAGAGCTCTAGGCTCCGGGGTCTCGACGAGTGCGAGGAATCGGGGTAAAAGCAGCGAGGTAAGCGCGAGAACGCGCAGCGGCCCGGCTCGGCTCGGCTCGGCAAGACAGGCCTCTGGAGCGTGTCTCTTACGGGCCGCGAGCGCGAAAGTGAAGCAGGGGGGATGATGATGATGATGATGCTATGCTCGGAGGACGGTGGCAAAGAAGTTAAGGCGGAAGATGATGCACGCGATTCGCGATGGCCGCGTGTCTATGCATATCTATTTTCACAGGAATCTCTGTGGCTGGCAGTGATATCGTAGGTGTATGGACGTGTGTCTGGGTGTGTATGGATGCGTGTGCTATGCACGATGAGCATGAGTATATCCGGGAGTCTCTCTCGCTCCCCGGCTGATCGCCAAAGACGTAATGTAACGCCCGGCTTTTCCTCCTTCTTCTCTTGATTGTGCCTCGCGTTTTCCCGGCGCGGCGACAAGGCTTTGCGTGATCGCTTTTTTACTGTATATCACCGGGCTCAGGTGATCTCCACTGATTCCACTGTTCCTCTCAGCTCCGGGAGGACCTCCACCCGCGACTTTCGGCGATGGCAGGGCAGACGACTATTATTAAGATATGCGTGTAGATCGTGGACTATATACATAAAGAAAGGCGCTGGGCTGCGAGAGACGGGTGAGGGGTATCTACGGCACGGGCACACACTGCGCGCTTGTTGGTACACTCGCGTGGTAGTGTCGGGCCCTCTCGATTTTGGATGTGGCCCGCACGAACCGAAACCGGGCAACGAAACAACAAACGGCGTACACTACTGTGGTCCGGTCGTCGCACTCGCGGCTCTCTTCCTCCTCCTCCTCCTCCTCCTCCTCCAACGCCGCTGCCGCCGCCGCCGCCGCCTCCTCCTCCTCCTTTTCCTCCACCTTCTCCTGCACCACCTCCACCACCACTGCCTCCTACTTCTCTGTTCTTCTTCCTCTTCCTCTTCTTCGCTGCCGAATAATCCCTCTGCCTGTCACACCGGCCCGCTGCTGTCACGGGAACGGCGAGCGTCACCAGAGTTCACGTGCGCGCCGAGCCTGGACAATGATCGGGACACGTCGGGACAGCAGCTCACGATGGAAGTAGCCGCGTGAGACGCACTCTCCGCCGCTCGTAGCACACGATGTCAAGGAGGAACGGCACGGCACGGCACACTGTACGCACGATGATGATGATGATGGGCTCGAGTTAAGGGACGAGAGCACGGCGATCCGCGCGACAGCGTGATCTTTGCCAAGGCGGACGTGGTGGCTGCTCGGTAGACGAGCTTGTTCTACGATAGAGGAGAGCCAGCCAAAGCCAGCCAGGCCGTGTTCGTCGTAGGAGGATCTACGGAGCTCCGTAGAAAACGTTCGGCAGACTCGTCCGCGATAAGCCGACTCTGCGCGCGTGCACGCGTGGAGCCTCGAAGCGCGACAGACGTCTCTCCTCCCTCGTGGAGAGAAGGGAACGGACGGGCGCGCGGTCAGAAAAGCCGGGGAAAAAGACACGCGGTGTGCGCGAGAGACGTGCCCAGGGAGGGAAGGAGAAAGATGGAGCCAGCGATCGAGAGACAGGGACAGAGGCCGAGTGAGAAAGAACGGGGGCGAGCGAGGAAGTGAGAGCGTGTCAGGGGAGAGAGAGAGAGAGCGAGAGAGAGTGCGAGCGAGTGAACGAGCAAGCGAGCGAACGTGTGTGTGTGCAAGCGAGCACGGGAGAGCGCACACTATAAAGGAGAAAGAGAGAGAGAGAGGGAGGGAGGGAGAGCGTCACAACGACGACGGGGACGAACGGGCCGGCACTAACGAGGGAGAGAATTCTCCTCCGCGAGGAACGAGGGACGAGAAGAGCGATCGACCGAAACGCGGACGCGCGCCGAAAACGCGTGGTCGCTCGGTGCGAAAGCGCGCCGCGCGCCAGCCTTAACTTCCCTGAGAGCGATCATCCTTGATTTCGGGAGTTCATTGGTAGCGGCCGGTCAAGGCGGACGAACAACGTCGTCACCGAGGTAGGCACGCGGCATTAAGCGGCCAGAGTCAGAGTGGCTGGTGAGCAGCCGGAGAGGGTTACGCAGCAGCACCGCACGTCCTCGGTCGGAGCGACTGTCGAGCAGTCGAGAGAAGCAAAGCAGAGCGGTGGTCCGCTGGAACGGAGTAGCAGCGCGTCGCGGAACACGCGCTCCGCAGGCAGCGCGCGCGTAACGCACGCCGCGCCGGCAAACACGCACCTCCTTTCTCTCTCTCTATCGCCCTTTCTTCCTCTCTCCTTCGCGGGCGCGCGCGCGCGCGCGCACGCAGGCACGACGCACGCACGCACGCTGTGCCTCCGACACACTCTCACTCTCTCGGTTGGTTTCTCGCGCGTTGCGCCCCGGCGGAATCACGACGACGAGGCGAGGAGAGGCAGGCGCGAGAAGGCCTACGTACTCCGGTGTGCAGGAACATGCGGAGAAGAGTAACGGCCGAGCGTGGCCGTCCGGCGAGATGGAGAGAAGAGAATGACGAAGGAGAAGAGGGTGATACGGGCCCGAAAAGGGAAGCTTTAAGAAAGAGGGTGAGAGCACGGCAGCTGATGAGAGAGGAGCGGAGAGGAGGAGAGAGCGGAGAGAGGAGAGAAGAGGAGCGGGGGCGAGGAACGATAAAGAGAGTGAGAGGAGAGAGAGGGCAGCTTACGGCTCTCGATCGCGCGCTTGCACAGCACACACGAGGTTACGAACAAACGCGGAACAGACGAGGAGAGGCCAGGGCAACGAGCGCGCGCGCCGCGAGCGACGTAGCTCTCTAGCAGCCGGCAGCCTGCCGCTAGGGTCAACGACCTCTCCTTGCCGTCGTCGACTTCTCCTCCGCTCGCTCTTTCACCCCACCCAGGCCGCCTCCCCTGGCGCGCTCTTCCTACTCTTTCCCTGTTACTCCCACCAACCATCCACCACCATCCCCACTAGCACCATTGTTTTCCTTCCCCGCTATTTTCAGGGGAAAAGTCCCTTTCTCACCCTCCTGCCTACTGCCTCCTGCCTCCTGCCTCCTGCCGCCTGCCTCCTGCCTCCTGCTCACGCGCTCCTCACCACTTACTCGCGTTAGCCGACGACGAGCTTTCGCGCCCCTCCGGCTTCAACCTCATCGGCCCCGACGACCGACGACCGACGACCGACGACGGGCCTGGCACTGACTCCCAGTTCCACACTGCACGTTACTTGCAAGCTTACCTTCGTTTCATCGCGGAATCCGCCGTGGTCCTGGATATTGCCAGGGGTTGAAGGGGAACCGCCTGCGGGGAAGGGTGAATCACTTGTCACCCCTTCCGTTCATCGTTCTCTCGGCTACAGGGGAAGTTACGCCGGTGGGAGTAAAAGGTGGGGATAGCTTTGGGGTGACTCTCTTCCTAGCTCTTACTTTCTCCCTCGGTTACTCTTTTACGATCTTCCTCTTTCTCGTTCTCCTCGCTCCGATGATTTTCGTTCTCGTTTCATCATCGAGGGGGGGCTTCCACTCTCGCGACCCCTGCCTTCCTAATCAGAGGTGGGGAAGCGCGCGCCTTCACTCGCCGCAGCACACGCCGCGCCGGGTTCACTGGTACAGTGTACCCTCTCGAACGGTGTAACGCTCTCTCCTCCTGATTCCGCTTCTAACCGGAACCCCTGCCCTCTCTCGGAGGGACACTGCCGGCAGATCGACGAGTATTGTGACCCCACGTACCCTACCAGGGATACTGTACCCGAAGAAAAAGGCGGAGGGTCAGTGATGACCGATTCCGGTGGTAATGCGATACGGATCCAGGGTCAGATCCGATATGCATCCTCGTGATCCCTGATAAATAGACCTCTTTGCCATGCTCGGACTTAAACTCCTCAATTGTTCAAGACATACCTACATGACAAAGGTCCGGGTATGATATGGAAAATTCCCTTCAATCAGTTGTTCATCTTAGTCGATCGATGATCTATGCCGATTTAATTAATTCGCCCTATTCTCTGGAACAGACTCTAAGATCGTAAATTTTGCGAGCGCGGAAGTCAGGGGCGCCAGAAACTAGTTGAACTTTCGAATGCTGATTTATGGGCGAAACGCACATCGCAATCGTAATAGTTTATCTTGGCCCTATCTCTAATCAAACTATCTTCAGGGTCAACTTTTCACTGCCGGCTGTCCTTGATAGATTAGCCTATTAGTGTCTTGGCACTAGTAAAGTTCTTCGCCTACGATTGACCTTTGCTCGTGCGCTCATATCAAGTGGGCCCAGATATAATGTTCCAAGGTGTCGTCACTATCGTGATAGTTGGATCAACGATCGGCGATTAGAGCGTCGAAGGAAAGACTAGTGAAAACAGATTTTGGGGGTCAATGGCCGTGCACAGTAGCTCGTGATGTTTATCCAATCGATCGAATGCCACTAATACGAACGGGCATTTGGAATCGAGAAATTGTAAAGGGCAATTAATCATCAACGGGGTGGCAATTATCGGGCGTTTTTTTCCGCTCTATTCCCCCCCTGGTTCCTCAAGGTCGTCTCCACCATTGAAAATGGGCGCTTATCGATTGGGACACACGATTACGCAACCAGTCTCAGTCTCAAGTCCTCCTTCCTCGCACTTGCGCCCACGAGCGCACCAACTCACGGCACGTTCCATTTTAAACTTCAAAACATTCCTTCTACAGACAAGGAAAGACAAGCAAATTCAACATCGCGTGACCTAATGAACTATTTGATCGAGTGGTAGACCAGTTAGCCAGTTTAATTGGCTAGGGATATCATTTCCGCATAGACTCACAGTTCAAAAGTCGGGAAGTAGAAATGATCAATCATATGTCAGACGTCGGTCGTCCAAGAGCCTGAAGTCTGAAAGTCCGTCGCGTCCGGCGAATTTTGCAGATAACTACTTGCGCGCCGGATAATCTTGTAACTCCCGTATAACACAACATCCTCTATCCATTAACACTTATCGATATGACACATTATATCATTAATCTCCAATACTATTTCAACCCAGGAAGACTAATAAAAATACTCCCATTCCATATTCATGCGAGTGGATTGTGCGGCAAGGGAGAGGAGCTCGAACTTTCCGTGGTCCCCTTTCCGGAGACCTTAACGCCGCCTGAAGTTTAAGGTCAGAGGCAGATTCGGGCAGTGTCAGGCAGTCTTATCGAGGGCCGAGTTCCCCAACGATTACACGCACCACGTAGAGCGGCATATGTAGTTGTGCCACGCAGCGCACACACGCACTCGCACGGGTAGATTCGAGCCGAGTACCCAGTGTTCTCGATGCCTGAGAGAAACGAGGACAAGAGAGTGTGTGCCTGGCAGTGTCTCTGTGTCACTGTCGCCCTCGTTGCTCTCCCTCTGCCTCTCCTTATCCATGGCAGCGAGCAATATGCTCGCAATCAGAAAAGCGTGCGGTAGAGTCGGAGTGCCCCGCGGCAGTCCTTCATAGGACATTGACTTTGAGATATCTCGCCGCGCTCGACTGCGACTACGCTATCTCATTTCGGCTTATCGCACTTGTTTCGCCGTACCTTATCTCGTCGCCGCCTCCTTAAGTCACTGTGTTGCGCGGCACTCTCGCCCGCGTGAAATCATCATCGCCACTACGACCATGTCTACGTACGCGCCCCGTGTGTCCTTTTTATTATCATTAAATAATTGTTCGCCGATTCACCCGCCCACCGCTGACAGCGATGGTGTCTGCTAGCTATCGGCAATAGACCCTCGACTTCCTTACATGCCTGCATTGATTTCTACCTACTTGAAACCATTGAAAATATAGCTGGGAAATAGTATATGATCGAAGTTGCTTGGTACTTGGATAATATAATTAGTCGTACGATTAATGAAGGGAGTAAATAATGTCTATTAGGTGTTTGAATTTGTAGGGGTGAACTATGCATTAATGTATTCGGCGAATCTATATCGCTATCGTAAGGAATTACGTACTGATTCGCTTTTAAAGGGAAGTCTCGAATGAAAGAATGCACAGTAGCAGAACGACGGGTCATCGAACCAGGTCGAGAGCGCGGAGTTGAAATATTCCATCTTTCTTGGGCCTCTGTTTAATCTCTTCTCTTCTCAGCTTACCAGTGCGCGGAAGAAACGTATCCGCGGGAGATAGTTCGTTATCGGAGACACACGGTTTCATTATCATGCGATAGTGCCACTGGCAGAGATTAATTATGATACAAGGTCACCAAGAGAGCTTCAAATCTGGTCCGAGCCTTCGGTGAAATTTGACACAGGTAGCAAGATTGGCTACCTATTCCTTAGTATTTCTCTTATTCCAATAAGAATATCCATAAGAAATGGCAGATCCGTTTGGAGGACGTTAATGGAACATAAGATCCTTGGACTTTGACTGGCGCAATAGGTATTACTAAAATGTAGAACAAAGTTGCATCATGTACCGCTCGACTGGCAGTCTGTTTCAGCTTTAGAAGTGACGTAAAAAGTCTGTATCACTCATAGAGCAGTAGAGACAGGTATAAAGCAAAAAAATTGTCGGCTATATGAAGGTACTTTATTCATTATATGTGAAAACTTTTGTCTTTCGCAACTGCATGGATGCTTGGGGATCGGTGTAATCCCATAGGCACACCAGGACCCTTTCTCATAATGACACGCCAACAAAGCTGCATGCATGCTGTATTAGCCATTAGTGAACTCTCCACACAGTGCCGCAGCCGCGTATCTAACACTTGTGGTAGCCTCGTGTAGCTGAATCTGACAAACGTGTTGATCGACAGCGCATAGACTAATTTTCTACGTGTCATTATATACTATCATCTTCGAGGTTTCATATAAAGGTCTTTTATAAAGTGGGGTTTTTTAGGTGACAGGCTAAGTGAAAAGGAAAGTTTAGCCGTGAGTGGCGCACGCTGGCAGAGTAAGAGCAACTCTGGGCGAAAGGAAGACAGGGGAGCTGATGGGAGTGAGTGACCGCTGCGGGGATTAATTCGACATCTCACACAGGAGCACGATGTGAAAAGACGAAGGAGTCACGTGCTCGTAAATCTGTCAGAACTCTTTAACCGTTTATGATAGCATTCGCTTCGAAGGTCCTCCCTTTTTTCTTCTCTCTCTTCCTCCGTTGGTCCTCTTTCTCTCGGCCGGCAGTGTGCTACGCTACTTTGCATTCAGAGAAATAAAGAGAGCGTGCACCACTCCTTTTCTGCCTCCCCTTTATTTCTCTTTCCGCCTTTCTCCCCAAGCATCGGCCACGCGCTGCCTCTCTTTCCCTCGCCCTCTTTTTGTTCTTTTTATTTCACTCAGCCGCGATTGCACTTTCTCCGCCGGCGTTTGAACCTCGGCGACCCTCGCTCCGGAATATTATCGGCACTGCCAAGTTCACTTCTGTTTACATTCTGGCTGCGCTCGCCGCGGCTCCCTCGCGCTTTTCTCAACGCTCCATTACCAGCGCAGCTCGGGTCGGTATGACATTCTACCAAATAAAAGCCCTCTGACGTCAGAATTGCTAAATTCTATCCAAGGGATACCTTCGCACATATTATGCTCTTATTATAAAATTCACTCGCGGCCCTATATATTTTTGTTAGGTTTACTATATCTCAATCGACTATTAATCGACACTGTCGAAATCGACTGCCATCCTAGCAGATGTTTCCCAATCGTCAATCACGACAGCTGGTAAGTGGGTGAGCAGGGTACACTTGGTATAATGGTCCATGCTTATTTTGAGGAGAGGTACAATATCAATAAACGCAATTAATATGTCTAATCGTATTTATTTGTTCATGTACTGTTACTAATAGACGCTATACGCTTAAATACAGATGACCCATTGGAGAAACGAGTATACCAAAAGAACTTAGTAATGTACATGCTATTTAAGTCATTTTAAATAGATTATTTATCGTGTATCGATTACATCGTCCAACAAGAGTAGGGATTGGGGCAGGGGTATCGTGATAAATATATTAATTTCATTCTGTAAACACTCGTCCACTCGACGCTGTTTCCATTAGAGTGGATTCGCAAAGATATTGCGAGGAAGAGGGCAAGTAAAAAGAAGTGTAGAGGAGAATAGGTGGGAAAGTTTTATAGGGAAAAGGACGAAGATAGATCTCTATACAAAAATAATTGGCAGAAGGCGAGAAAACCAAATGCTCTCACACTCGATAATAACGCTATGGTACAAGTCATAGAGATAATACTTTTCTTCATGAGATTAGACTGAACATAATCTTTTCTCATTCTCTTTACGCACGGCTTCTTCATTGCATTCGCACGCACATTCACTCTCGCTTACTCACTGCTTTCATACGTCCTGTTCTTTTCATGTTGCTCTCTCTCTCACACACACACGCAGTATCTTATGTATCAGTTGTACGGCAATGGCTACAATAAGATTTGTTATTGTGATGTAAAACGTAACACACTAACGCTTGCGAACAAACGAGACTGTCAAGTATCTAATTGTCATGCATGACGCATTGTGCAGAGTTGATAGAAAAAAGAAACTAAAGAAACATAGTGTATGCGCAGTTCAAGAGAAGTCTTGGTGCGTGAAGCTTTGACGATCGCGAAATTCTGGAAGACATTGTCCTCCAGTTTGCTATTGCCGCTGCAGCTCTAACTCTCCCGTAATTCAGACGCGATTGTATCAGCGGTTTCGCACTGGTTGCGGCATAAAACTCAATAGAAAACAAAATAATATATATCTTACATAAATCTCGATGCTTCCTTTTTTACAACGGAGAAGAGTTCCTCATCTTTGGTAGACACTACTAAATAAATTATATTGTCGCTTATAGAGTAAGAATCGAGCTTGATCGAAACGCAGGAGTGTTACACTTGTGAGGCTCGTAAAAAGACTGAGCTCCGACCTCTTCACTCCTTGCACTTTGAAGAATAAATTCGTCATGAGACCTTCGACTTTCATACAACACCAAAAGGTCCTTAATATTGTTTGTTCACCGGAATATTCATCTCTAAGATAGCCGAGTCTTCGTCCCCAAACGGGTGAAAATTATATTTCACTCGAACAACAATCATATATTAAAAAATTACTACCATTTCGTAATCTCGCGTGTCGTAAATGAAAGTCGCATTCCACCATCCAGGCAGTGCTTAAAAATGAAACTAGAAAAATATACACACATATACAATGTCCTGAAGTACGATTCGGTGCTTGAGGATGTCTCTCTGCGGCCGGTGTGACGAACGACGATTAATAGTATTATAATTCTCGCATTATCATGCTATCATGTTGCGGTGCATGTGGTTGTGCGTCAAGGTACGTACGAATTCTAAGTAAAAGAAGAAACAGATATCCGTAACCAGCATGCGGGACATGTTCTTGATTTTTTACTTGTATTCGCCGCTAGACGATTCGCTCGTTCTTATAGCAGGCTGCTCTTTATAAAGCTTTTAGTTGCACTATGAAGAAGATCGAGCGAAGAAACTTAGCGCGTTTCTCCACACCACGGACTTTCCGATTCGTTCTCATCGAACGAAGAAAAGTCGCGATCCTTTGAGGTCTTTGTTAATTTTTGTTTCATCAATAAGCCATGATTCGAGAGCTGATCGGAATCTACTGAAACGAACTTATTCCTATGCTTTAAACAATCCCCATAAGGATTGCGGATCTCTCGGTCACGTACAAATAATCCTAATGCTATGTCACATGAAACTCGACGCAAATTATCTACGTAATCGTTTGCCTATTCACTAGGTAGCCTCTATGTCCGCACGTCATTTGCCCCTCGTTACATTATTCCTCTTTCGTAGATATTTCTTTCCCTCGATCTAAACGCATTCTCGTCCGTATTAGATCGCGCAAACTTAGGACATTGATTTTGGGAGTAGGTCGCAGTATATTTCTTTTCCAAATTTCATATTCATCCCATCCCTTGTGTTGAAGGCAGTGAATGCCTCTGTAGTATACACCAGTCAAGTTAATATGACGAGATGAAACAAAGGAAGACCCAGAGATTCTAATATAAACACTTTCGACAAGCCATAAAGCTTTTTTCATGGAGTTACTGTTTGCAATTATTCTAGTATTTCATCTTTTGGATCATGATAATGCAACTTAATGACCCATTGACAAAGAAGAGATTCACATTATCAGGACCAAAGTTATGGAGCTTCGAAATAGTGGAAGGTCCTCCCAAATTACTGTATCCTGCCAACAACGTCCACCGACTTAACAGGACGAGCTCTTGAGTTCACCGATGTCGGCAATGTTCTGCAACAAGGCGGCTGCTTCAGTGTTCGACTGCGTCTTGTTGTACCGTTGCTTGAGAGTGCTCAATGCGGACAACAGTCTTGTGTTTGATGTCATCAGACGCGAATTCGCTGCGTCCAAGGCGGCTATTTGTTGCTCCTGTGCGTCGATCACGCGCTGCTTGTACGACAACGCTGCCGACATCTTCTGCTGCTCGCGCCGTAGCTCCTCCTCCACAGAGATTAACCTGTTGACAAAGATCCAGAAATCTTAGCAATGGACAATCAATAATAAGTTCTCTAACACATTTCTGTGTTACTGCGACACTCGCCGCGAATCTCGCAGGCAAGTACTCTCGTTCCTTGCAGCCTTTACCTTCGAAACTAGTTTTAAACATTAGGTCTACTATCAGAGTATGACTCAAAGAACAGCGAGTCCTGCGAGAGTCTTAGCACACATGGAACTGAGCTTTGTTGATTTCTCACTACCATTTTGAATTGGTATCCGCGTATTTAAGCACTGTTATATTACATGTAAGTATTAGGCTAATAAAAATCGATCAAGTTAGTGATAGTGAGATTCAACGTGAAGCTGAGAAGGATCCAAGCGTACCACGATGCATATAGATAATGAAAGAACATGAAACAACTGGAAACGAAAGTTAAAGTAAGCAGCAGTGCCTAGTGCAAAATATTAGATACATGGACAATAATAAAAGATGAAACGTTCAGTGGTGCATAGGTACATAGGGATTTCTTTCAATTAATAAAGAAGCAAGGTAGAGTTGCCTCTGCAATCAGTCGCAGTAAGATTAATATACGTAAGCTGATGGTAAACGTTCGGGCTAAGTATCACATTGTGACAAGTAAATTCGATTCTAATTAGGCTTGTGCCAATACTTATCCCGAGCATTTCCATCTGCTTGGTGGTAAATACCTCACACAGAAAGAATCGGAAGTTGCAAAATATCCGTGCATGTGAGTTGAAACGAATATGTCTGAATGTGTACGATTGTGTTGGTGTCGCATCAACCGTTATGAGCTGGTGAGTACATTGAATGTGGCTGTTTCATTGTGGCAGAAACGGTGGTGTTAAGTATACGCGCAGGGTGATGCGTTCATCGAGATGAGTATTGGGTACTCGAAAATCGTATCGCAGAGCGATCTCCACAAAGTTGCCGCGTGTCGCATACATTGGAAATCAAGAGAACGATGAGATGCTAGACATGTGATGTAAAAATGTAAGAAGCTTAGAAATATAATTGACTCTTACACCAAGGTCCAGATCAAGCCAGAGTATACCAAATGCAGCGGATAGAATGCACAGGAACACACAATCAATTAAACATATATTATTTCGAGATTATGTAACCGTTCGAGTACGAGTTGAGTGTTTCCCATTAGTTTTATCTGTTAAGCATCAAGAAAGATCTCGTACGCGTTCAAGGTCAAGCATGGGCCTCGCATTTACGTGGCATACATTTACCGTAACTACACTTTCACTTTTGTTCACATATTGCACGAAATACTTTTGCCTTTTACTCGAGACTATCCGTCCTGCTTACCCTTCCAGTACAAAATGCAAAAGAACTAAGCCATTATGAATGTTGATTTCGCTCTAATCTGATAGTCTAAATTGATTTTTGATTACTGGAAAGGGAAGTAGTTTGTATTTTTGGAAAAGCTTGACACCCAATCGTCAAGGACTTATACATAGACAGTGAATTTGAAAGAGCTTGCAGAAGCATGATTAGTCGAACGATTAAGCTGCTCATTAGACAAGAGAACTATGATCGCTTCAATGAATTATCACTGAAACTACGAATGAATTCCGCGCTGAAGAAAGAAGTGAGGACATGGACGAAACTGAAGTGACTGAACATGGCGAGGCCTTGAGTGAAACGCAGAGAAAGTGATAGTTATCACGGTGGTGGGGTCACACTCAGGCAAAGAATCAATCGCTGGGTTAGTGCTCCCGATAATGAAGATGAAGTACCTGGAAATGATGCTCTTCATCTTGGTATCCGGTGGTACGCCGTCTATATCGGTATCTTCCGTTGCGCCTAACCGGGCCCTCAGTCGATCTACGCTACTCTGCAACCTCTCGATTTCCACTTCATACTGGAAACGAAGAGACGAAAGGGTGTTAGTTACAAAACAAAGAGGCGCGTCGCGAAAAATTGGAAAAGCAGTCGTTAGATAATACATTTAAAAGAAAGAAAACATAAAGGGGAAATTTTTATGCCGAAGCAAAAGAAGAACTTGTTATTCACGACGTTCATTAAAACAGTATGTACACGTTAAAGAAATATAGGGGCTCCTCTGTATGAAAGATTTCGAAATCGGAACACCTTGGTGCATGGCTAGCTGAAAGGACAATGCGCTTGCACTTGGTTTCATTGGTAACTGTGAAGCCAAGCATTACGAAACAAAAAAGTGCTGTTGCATTCACCTGATCAATACTCCTGTGGCTGCGAGACTTGCTTCTTCTAGTTGTGCAACTTTCTTCTTCGCTGGTGTCCGAAAGATCTCTTGTTGAGTCCAAGGACAATCGTCTCCTGAGCTTGTTACAACAGACGCTTTGTGACTGATCAGAATTGTTTCTGTGGCTTTGATTAGCTTGTCTCCACTGATTCTGGTTATTCCTTTGAAGATTTCTGACATTGTTCTGTGGAGGAGGGGAGGGGCTCAGATCTACACCCCTCACGCCTTCCACCCCACCATTACCATCCCTTTCTTCCGAACTAGTGCTACCACGTCTACCAGATCTACCATGATTTGATTCCATATGATAGACTGGGTTTGCAAATGCAAGAGGCGCCGCACTCAGGATATGGGTGTTTGCGTTATTGCTGCTGAGATCGACTGGGCTGGAACTTTGACTGTATGCAGCGAAACTTTGATATCCTGAGGAGGCTACATTGCTCAGTTGAGAAATTGATATCTGGGATCCTTTCTGAGATTTCGATTCCGAGACTTCATCATCTGCGTACCTCAGGAGGTCGGACAATTCATCGAGATTACCGTTTGCTGTCGTATTATTCGTCGTCTTTGAGTTCGTGTAATTATTATTGGGCTGATGGTTGATCGAGAGGGTAAGATTGTTCGATGGATTCACGACCACATTGGCATTCACGGTGGTCTTCGACACATTGTTGTAGTTCTGCTGCTGAGTCTGATTCGCATTCTCTTCTTTGTGGCAATGATTTCGACTAGCTGATCTCGAAACGTTGTAATTATTATGATTGTAGGTATCTTCTCTGTCATGTATGTCCAAGCTTTGCAATCTGGCGATGTTGTGACGATGATGTTGCTGTGCCACTATATTACAATTGTTAGGTTGATTATTCTGCGGGCTTGTAATGTTATAATTCGAGTCTTTCAGATTGCTATGACTTTCTGATCGAGTCGGGCTGGTAGGGTGCGTCTGACAGTGATTAACGTTTGCCAAACTTGCACTGGCTGTTAATTTATATCCTGCTCCTGCTCTATTCGATCCGATTGGCCTATGTTGGCGTACTATTGGCGTTGGTGACCGAGAAACGAATGCGGGTGGTTCCAGGGGAAAGTCCTCTGTGTTAATTTGCAATTGTAATTTACCATTTGCAGGCATGTAAGCATTGCGAGGCAAAGTCGCAGCTCTTGCGACATTCGGACTACGGGAGTTGTTGTGTCCCAAAGTATTTGACTGCAACACCTCGTTGCTATCTCTAATCGTTCCATTTAACGTACTGTGATTACTCAAAGTCGAGGTCGCCGATACAGAGAGATTGGTATTACTGCTGGCGATTGTAGGATCGTTAAATCGGAATATATTATTTTGTAAGTTGGGATAGCGATGAGAGGCTGGTACTGGGCTTGGACCGGGTTGGTCCAAAGCCAGAGAAATCCTATCGAGGATTTCTATTAGTCTCGAAAGAGATTGCGACGATGATGCTGATGAGATTGTAGCTACACTTTCTCTTAGAAGGGCGTGCAACAAAGATAATTGTTTCCCCAGATCTATGTAACCATCGAACTCTAGGGTATTATTAGCTGGTGCGTCTTTTGGCACTGGGCTCTGCAAAACGAACATTATAATTAATGAAAACATTCCAAGATTAATAATAGTCGTTCGTAAGAGAAGATACATACACTGATGAGTTGCAAAAAGTTCTTCATGGATGGTGCTTCGCGTTCGAGAACATCGTTCATGAACTCCATGAAATTCTCCTTGCCTTGGAATCTCGTGAAATTTGCGAGCGTTTGCAGAGTCTTTGCGACGAGAGTGAGATTCCTCGCTGCCTTCTCGTTTGGATATTCTGTGGAGAGACGAAAAACAATCTAGTCAGGAAGGGAAAGACGTCTGGCACTCAAGATCCAGAGTGTTACCGCAAAATATAAGATGGACTGCAACGGTGTCGCAACACTTGGTGGTGACTCACCGTGAGTAATGTTGAAGAGAGACGGGCTGAGAATGGCGGGACAGAGGAATCTAAGGAATATCGATGCCGAGATCAGATTGTCAGCGATGTCTTCACGACCCATGTCAGCCAGACGTTCGCGGAATATACGGAAGCACTCGCGCAATTCCAATGGAAAGTGAGCGTGGCTGGACAATATTCTGCTCCAAGCGAGCTCCACGGCGTTCCTGAGATTCTGCTGTTGCTTATGGAGAGCTGCCACCGAGGCGACCTTGAGGGGGTCAACCTCACAGTCACCACCCTCAACGGCACCTCTCACGACTGCACCTAAGGTCTCTTGCAGATACCTATCACCCGTCAATTTCAGATAGGCCTCCATTGCCTTCGTAGCCAAGGAATTTCCTCGAAACGTCAACCTTTCATCATCTGCATTCAGAACATAAAGCTTTAATAAAACTTTCTTTCTTCTTTGGTGCCTGCTCACAAAAAAATCTAGTCAGCAAAACATACCTATTCTGTGAATGTCCATCATCACTAAATCAGCAAGAAACTGTGGGGCCTTCTTCTCGCGTTGCATCACAGCAACTAAAGCAGTGGCGATGTCCTCTTTCGCTTTTACGCCTATCACAGGCTCCAATTTCTCACAGAGAGAAGCGTAATCCGTCTTAAGGTACTCGAGGAATTCCTGGTATACCTGAACTGGCAGAATATCGACTGATTGGAAGCGACATTTTACCCTTAGAGCAGGCGGCTCTTTAAGTGGTCCTTTGTCTCCCACTACTGGATACCACTTCTCCGTTAAGTAACGCGATGTAACATTATGAACTGGTATACTGACTGAACCTAAAATGATAACATAAACCTCGACTTAGTTTCTTCCTTGTTGAAACGCTAGTAAAATTAAATGTACAATTATTATTGCAGTTCTTACCGATTAATACATTCTTATCCCTTTTCTTTTTCCTATCTGCCTCTCTGTACAAGTTAACCTGTATGGTATTGACGGAGGGCAGGTGATGGAAGTCGAAATGCTCGCCCCAGAAACAAAGGTCCGCCTTTAATTTTGCGGTAGTCCTCGCGTACAATGTACTATCGAGGCAGACCTCGCAGAAATATCGTTTTTTCGCTGGAACACCTTTAGCTTCGAGCAGCCAAATCTGCAGTGAGTTATCCGTTCGTCGAGTTTGTTCCGCGTCTGGTTGGACTGACTTCCTCAAGCTGTATTAACATTGTTATGTTAGCCACATGTTTCTTGAAATGATAGTTAATCGAATTATATAAAGCAACGAAGAGAAACTTATGATTTTACAAAGACAAATATGACACAGGCAAACAATGAGTATTTTCTATGCCAAAGATTAGGTTGTATGATCAAAAGCATAACGAGGACTATGTTAAAATCTATGCTGACCTATGAAGCCACTGATCTCGTTCGTGGGCAGTTCTGCAACTGAAGTACTTAGGTCCACCGGTGCTAGGCGTGACCTGGAAGCAGTGAGGTCTCCCAAGGAGGCTCGGATGCAACGGCGTCACAGCCGCAAGGTCCATCGTGGTCACCGCCTGGCCGCAAAGCAGCGACTCGTGCGAGCGGCAACCACGAAGACCTGCACCACGTTGCTTTTGTCGCTCGAGTTTCGTCACACTCTTCGTCCTCTTCAACGGATTCGAGCGGAATGATCTCTTCGAGAAGAAGTTCTGCAAACAACAGGAATGGTGTCAGTTTAACCTGTCGCTAGAAATACAGTTATAGGCAAAAGGTCTATCACGTAGAAAACGATAGTCAAGGAGAAACAGGTTGACAGAGAGGTAACCGGAGAGGCACGTGTGTCGCCGAGTATAATTAAGACGTTAAAGTCCGCGTGTCACGTTGTGAACGGCGTTCTCTCGAGCCTCGATGATGCAGTCTTGAATGTCGAGGCCTAAAGGAAGCCTTGCATTCGCCTGCTCACAGATTTACACCTGTAGAAATCTGGGCGAGCAGGTTTCCTGAGTTTATAATGAATTTAGCAATAACTCCACTAGGGAATCGCACATTTAACTTCCAGTGTTCTCGTACTTCACACTGATAACTTTTGAGGAGGTTTCATATTATTGGAAGAGATGATTTATCTGTGAGAGGAGGCGAGCTAGAAACTTCCTATTTATTTAGGAGTTAGCGGGTTTCGCGTGAGAAAGTTTCGGGAGAAGCACGAGCGACACGAATCCTTCCAAATTGGCCTGTAGCTAAGTTCGGTTTCGTTCTGATATGGGATCCAGGAAGGGGATCGTTCTGGAACTATGATACTGGTTGATGAAGAGCCTCGATAGAAATCGATTTCCGAGAGTGCATGGAGCTAAGATACTGAGGAGAGGAAAAAGAGGAGACTGGAGTTTCACCGAGATATTGGGTACCGGTGAAACTGGGTAGATCAAGTGGTCCATGAACTTTCGAATCACCTTGATCAAAATTAATCAAGAATTCCTGTGGCACTATTGCAATTTTTACACAACACTATGTCCTTCCTTCAATATGATGAAATATGTTACACTGGGAAATGAATAACTTGCACAATATTTCTAAAAGTCACAAGCAGCAATTTGGTGGCGCCGGATGGCCACGTCGATAGCGCGAAAGTTGTTTCCGAACCGAGTGGAAATCGACGACTGAACTCCGCCAACGAGAACCGGGTGGGATCTCTCGTGACATTGTTCGGGTGAAAGGTATTTCGTCGTGTTCGAGGCACTGGAAGGCTTCCCAGCACGTGTCGGACAATCTTTGATGCTCAAAGTTCTGATAAAAGTTGAAGTGGCCTCCTGACACTGAACTAATTCCCCAGCTAGTTATTACCTGCACTGTCTCACTTTTTCCCATTTTATTTGACCTTCGCTACTCTGTAATTGCCGCCCTAATAACAACTATCATTAATTCACTCGCTTTTTATCGCATTTGCTTGACATTCGCGCGCTCGCTAGATTGGATGTTCCACTTTTTGGTGACTTTTAAACAGCCCACGCTCTACTTTCGGGTCATCGGATAAAGTGAAATTGGAAGATAGCCAGAGGGGGTCTCGGAAGCCTTCCAAAAATCGCATGCTGGGAAAACACATGGTTACCGAATTGTAGATTCAAAGATCTTAAGTTTAGGTTGAGAAAGTTTTGGAGAAAATATATCCTACTGTGATTAAAAGACGAACTTGTTTTTTATTCAAATCGAAGACTTTCGATGCAACAAATAGTAAAATCTTGGCGTTCCCTAAAGAACGAGCGAAGAAGTGATCTAGATTTTTCCCGCTATATTTACCCTTGCGGTGAAATAGTTGATGATGGCACTGACAACCTTCTCCTCGTCGTTCTCCTCCATCGGCTTCACGCACATTTTTCTTTTCGTCATGAACACAATGCAGAGCAAACTTAGGATGCGTGAGAAATAGCGGCAGATGTTCCGCGTCGACGAAACCGTACAAAGACTCGAGGTTAAAGATGGATTAGGTGTACTGGCAGCACCTTGTATTTGCACTACGCTCGACCGAGGCTCGCATAATGTTGTTTAAACAATTGGGATGCAGCTCCAAAGAACTTGATCCCACTTTACTTAAACGCGTTTAAAATAGTCTTACGACATTCTTACGCAATTCCCATCTTACTTCGGTTATTCCAGCACTCACAAACACTGTGCACTGGATGAATGTATGTCCTCACGTTGCCACTGACCGTGTAGGATGACTCACTGATAAAATTCAATCGTCGTACCAAGGTACTTGTTCCTTTCCTTTCAATAGAACGGTTCCTCGAAAGTAGTAGGTAAAACGTACTGGGACTCGAGGGTGGTTGCTTACACTGGGTCGATCACCGTGCGACTGAATACAACACTGATTGCAGCGGAGTACGTGGCCTCATGCAAACAGTTCGTTGGCGCACCACCAACGGCACTCGCAGTATACTTGGACAAAACTTCTCGAAGTCACCGTGTTCATACTGACACAGCAAGCCAGCAACCTCTTATCACGCACGTGTCGCACCAGATAGCACATACCGTCGCCAATGTTAGAATGCACTTCAATTTAACGGCTACGTCACACATTTCCTACTTCGGAGGCACTGAGCAAAATCCGGCTTGCTGCGAAAGGAATGCCAAGGCAATCGGGAAGTTCTGATACGAGGAACGCGTATCGATAGCATCGTAACTACTTTATCTTCCTACCGGACAATTCTTCTTCTGTTGTCTATGTCGGAAGTACTGTTCGTAGTGAAGTGCATTGGCTGTTAGCTACGAGAAGCCAGCAGCTTTGACTCGGTGAGGCTCTAGTTCGTTCTAATGGCAACCGCCGAAATCCAAAGTGATCTGCTCACAAAGCTCCAAAGAATTGGAAATCTCCCGCAGGGCACAATAAGGCAACCGTCACGGAGCTCTCGAGGACGAGCGTGTTCGGGACGCGTTTCCAATGGAAGCACGAGCTAAGAATTCCAGGAGGTCGAGATCTCAGGTATCCCAGAGCGATGCCGAAAATGGGATCCCCATCACAAGTCGTCCCAAAGATAGGGCGTGCAGCCTCTCTTGCTTCACTCGCTCACTCCGCTTTTTCAAGCAAACGATCCCGGCGATTTAAATCGCCGGTCCCTTTAAACCGTCCCAACCGCTACGCCCCTCTTCCCGCTACTCCTTCAGGAATTCACACTTCCCTGCCCAAGACTGCAATCGCTCTTTCCCTCTACTTCGCATTTCTCACCCCTGCTGTGTTAGACACAGTTAATCACGTATTCTTTCCATCGAACATTTTGCATTTTTCACACAAACTTCTCGTAGGAATCCGGTTTTCGCGAAGACTGGCTCTTCTTAATCTTTGTTGATGCCCCTGGGGACGACGACCTGCCAAGGAATGCGAACCCCGACCGTTTTCAGTTTGCTGTTGTTTTATTACTCCGTCTTTTCCTTGTTACCGATGACTACTTTCTCAATCCTGATCCTCGAATCTCACAACAACCGAACAATAGCTTGCGAACTAACAACTGAGATAATTATGTATCGATCTTTTTAACAATTCTTCTGTACATTAATACACTACACTGCACGATGCACGTACGCATAATAATGCACACACAATTTTAATGAGCACTCCAGTAGAATTGTTTATAGAATGTTTACGCGAGAATTAAAAGTGATGGTGCATCTGAGAACGAGGGAATGTTGTGCGTGGCGGGAGAGAGAGACTGGCAGATGATTTCGCGGCAAAATCTCGTCGACGACTGGCGTCTGGCGCAGATGTTGCTCATCCGGGTAGCCGAAGTCAAGGGATCCTTGGGGCGTACCTTTGTGCCGCCACCAAAAACCCTGCCCCTGCTTTCAGGTGAGGCAAAACGGGTCACCCCTTGGCCTCTCGGCACCCCTCTTCTACTAAGGCTACCGGTAAGAAGGACAAAAACGTCTTCGAGGGGTTCTCAAAGTACGCGGTGACAATGTTGCCTGGTACCCGCATCTGCGGTGTGCGCTATGTCAAACGTCTAGCTATACCAACCGCATCAACCAACTTCCGATTCAATCTGATCGGATCCTGCAAGTTATCGGTGCGCGGACACTTCAACTCGACTGTTTCCTGGCTGGATGCAAATCTCGAGAAAATTGCTGACGCCCTTTTTGCCCCCAAGCGAGCTAAGTCCCTCGGGCATCGTTTGCTCAGGAAATCAATTCCGTGGCTGGATCCTTGGCATCACAAGGCAAAATACCTGTGCCGACTGCGATTGGAAATCACCGATCGCACTTGCTGAATATTGGCTCGAGAGTTCACCTCGGAAATGAAAGGAATCGCGCGCGCGGCAGCTACCAGCTCCCTCGCATGCTCGATATAATTTCCTTCGAGACGTCTACCTACTCATCGGCATATGCGTCGAAGAGGAAGGTGTTCTCCGGCACGGAATGTTTTGCAAACAATTTGCAATATCACGTTCCGCGCTGTTCTTTAGTCGGATCGATCTCCGGGCACTGCGGAGCTGCTTCGAAACCAGTTCGTTCTCTCCTTTGTTCGTGCGAGTCCCTTCTCTTCCCATGCGAGGCAGCCCTCGACCCTTTCGTTCGTCAACGCTGAATATCTTCGATCCGTTGTCTTTGGAGGCAACAACACCTTGACCCGACCTGCTTCAAAGCTCAACTATCTGCTAAAATCTCAGAATTCCTGCTACTGTCTTCCTCCAACTTGTTCTTTTCTTCACCCTTAATATTTTCTTGGTATATTTGCTAATCATTTATGCTTCAAATTCATAGATTTCTCCGAATTACTGACTCTGAGTAAAGCTAACAGCGTGCTTGAGCTTGACGTTTTGATGGAACGACGAGAAAAAAAGTAGAAAGTAGTGCCAGAGGTACATTGGCCTCTATCGATCGTACTCGTGCCTCCAGTGCACGCGAAATAAAAATATGTTACTGCTTGGCGATTACTTCGCCACTGCACGACATTTCGCCTACAGTTTTCCGTAAATCAGGCCGGCCTGGAACACCTGCCCGCGCAGGCAACAGCTTTCCCACCAGGGGAGCCAACCGAGCACGTGGGATACCAGAACACCTGTCTTTAAGTGTGAAGATCGATATTACCCAAGAGAAATCACGTCTGCATTTTAAATCTTTGTCCAATTACTTTCTACAGAATCAAAGAATAAATGTGAAATTGTTAGAGAGTAAGATCCATCCCAATGGCACAGGAGTATTTATTTTTCTTCGAGCGGAAACGAGCGTAGATGTACGGAAAGATTGAAGGGATCGATGCTACGCGATCGGAAACTCTGATGTTTCGCATTGCGTGCCTGGAAACCGAAAGGCAGGCTAAGAAAGAAATAAGAGGAGGGATCTTCCGAAATCTGATGTGTTCACCGGAAGTATCTCGACGTTCTATAGAAGACACCGGGAGATTTACAATCTAGACTTTCAGAGATAGCTAAGAGCACGTGAAAAGATTGCAGAAGGTAAAGAATAAATGGGGAGGTTCTCGCAAAGAGTGATTTCATACGACTAGGAAAGAAGAGGGTGTAACGAACTACTAATTATACCTATCGGATATAGTACGCAGGCTATTTGCCTGTGAATTCGTAGGACGGCCAATTTCGTGCTGTACACCTTCTGAATATTCAACGTATACGAGACTCGCAACCCTTGGTGCGCCATTAAATTAGAGGAGAAACGGATGCGGACTTAGCCCTTAGTCCCTAGACATAGTCGCGACATAGACTCAGTCGCCGCTGCTCTCTCCTGATTACCCTTTCAGATCAACGCCGCGTTATGCTTGCGAACGATCCCCATTACTGGGAGAAACGCAAAGCACGCTCTTAGCTTCTGAAGCTCAAGCGAGAAAGGGAAAGAGAGGACATGCTACTGAAAGCAACCCTCTTAACCTCTGCCTTCAGTCTAACTATACTCGATGCAAAAGCGAGTGCCTCATTTCATCCGTTAGTAGTCTAAGGATAGAATAATTTAAAAGAGAGAGAGAGAGAGAGAGAGAGAGAGTTCTACGACAAAGGCAAATATAATAGTAGAAACCCGACACTCGGCGATTGTATGACGTGCCTCCCCGGTTCGCCGTAACGAAATCAGTGCAATAATGTCAATGAATAATGGCGGGAGAATAATGGCAACTGTCAAATTCAGTAGCCCATAGATCGTACTCGAAATTATTGTGTTCACAGGCAGCGAGGGAAACGGGAAAGTATACTTACGACAATTCTGTTCGGTGTGACATCCAAGGGTCGCGCACCGAGTACTGGGGTGGCCGGTGCGCTACCCCTTCGGCAGGCTTTCTCATAGGACGTGTCTGAAACAGAGAGAAACCATTCCTTATTTAATACGATGTAACCCAATAATGTTGTCTTACCACTTTCAATATGATACCGTGCAAAATACAGGTTAATTATAATATCTGCTAACGAGAGCGAGCGAGTAATACGGGAGTACAATGGATGTAAGGTGAAACTATTGGCTAGCGATAATTACTAGTGTTCATCGTCAACAGTTCTCACGAGCGATACAGAATCGCACTGAGATATCACGCTCTTGTGTTTCCAATTAACGTTACGTTGCCCCACATATGGTTCAATGAATTAATGCGTCTGCTATTTAACTGCATCCTGCTTCGCCTGAAAATGTATGCAGTCACCCACACCATACAATGTGCGCCTACTGCAATCTTCCCTCAATGAGCTTTTTTCATATCCACATTCAACGCTTTCATTGAGAAAGGTATGCGCTCTGGTAGCTTTTCACGTAGCGTTTCGCGAAAAGAGTAGAGCATGGAAGAGGGAGAGGAAATGTAGAATGGCCGAGCAATGCGAGTGAAACATTGAAACGGACATCCGCCTTTTTCCAATTCGACCGCCAACCGGTTGGTCAATCGCGCAAGCCTCCGCCGACACGGACAGGCTGTAATCGGAGCAGAAGCGAAGCTACGTAATTTTGAGGCCAGCGTAGGCCACATTGTGCAATGGTGAAGCCTATTCAGACTACTCGAATAATGCCATACTATACCAGCTGAATCAGAGCTTCAATGCTCACTGCCATTCCAATATAGCTACTCCCACAATCCTACAACTACGTGTGTTTCAAATACCAAAGAAATGTTCGGTTAATCAAAAAGTAGCATCAATTTCAACGCGGTTGCTGTACTTATTTCATGTGCTTAATGGAACATAAAGTATTGAAGGATGCAGAAATTGCTTGGTTATCGCTATCTGATAAAGTCGAGTTCAGTCGCAAAGCATGATGGGCGAGCTTGCAGCTGTACGGTGGTGTTAGCCTATGGGCAATCGGTGCAAGTTTAATAGCAACTGGGCAGAATGTAGGTGGCTCTTTCGAGGTGGTATATATCGGTGCGCTACTTGGCATTTAATTCCATGGCCAAGCCACTCGAAGTAAGCGAGAGCTTAAGTGAGTGCCGTGCACTCCGCCACTCCACATTCGCCCTTTCTGTCTCCCACTTCTCGGTCCTCCTTCACCTGGCCAGGACCCTTCTCTCTTTTGCCGCTTACCAAACGACACCGTTTCCGTCAACGGAAATCGCTCGATGGAAGAACCAGCCCCGTAATTAACGCCCTTGCAAGACCTTATGTGGGGAGCTGGACCTTTCTCCCATTCGCCCTTCTTTCGACCGCGCTGTTTACGGTCAGCGGTTTAAATGCTCCTTTGCGCACAAGAGTCTCGAGTTACTACTCTGCATCCCTTTCCTTTACCACCCCTTTGCCACCCCTTTGCCACCCTGAGATCGACTTATTCCTGCCTTACGACCTGATTGCATAGTTTATGTATGCCTTTGCACCGATCTCTAGTGCGAGCGAGCTACCAAGCCTGCCATGAGTGCACCCTTGCAAAACTTACTCGATCCTTTCCACTGTTTACCTTCTTGAGACTCGGGCTTTTTCGGAGTCTCAAGACTCTGTGCCTACATGCAATTCTCAGTGGCTGTTCCAACTCCGCGTTTCAAAGTCACCAGCTGTTTTATTCTGCGAAATTGCTTGTACTTATTTCTCCGCTGCACTGTGTGTCTGTTTCCTTCACACGGACACGTGCGCTTATCGATCCGCGTCACAGAAAAGACGAGTGACCGAAGTTTGGTTGAACCATGTGCATCTACTGTTCAATATTCATCGACCGATGTGTTTTTTGTGAGGATATTGGGACGCATTCTTTTGTGCGGCAAAACTACTGTCTCTACGCTGAGCTCCTTTGTGTCGTTTTCCATAAGTAGCGAGGGAGCAGACGAATTCTTTTTTATCTCATTTGAATTGCTAATTCAGGCGAATCTGCATAGCTTCGCTCGAAAAGTTGAAGACAAAACGAAGCAATAAGGAAAGAAAACTAGCAAGCGGCAGAATGTGAAAGGAACGGTTTGTACTTTGTAGTGTGAGCATAAACCAAGAGAGTTATCCGAAGACCCAAAATCCAAATAACTTCCCAACCAATTGTTCAGACATTACGTTCTCCAATAATAAACCCGACTACACCAAAAATGCCAGCAATATTTTAAGGTGCTCGCTGCGCTAATAACTTTGTATACACCCAATCCATTGTTTTTCCGAGAACGCTCTCCTTCTGCTCGAACGACCCATGAGTAATTGCCACGCCCGTAAAAGTTTACGATCCTTCTGTGCACCGGCTTCTTCTTTACTACAACGGTGCGAGCACGGGCATTAAAAGATGCTTAAAAATAAGTGGACAAGTTCGCGCGTAAATTTAGGAACGAAGTGGAATGACACTAAACCGAAGAAGAACCGTGGAGGATCATCTTGATTCCCGTGTCTTGAGGCAAACGCTCGACGAGCAGTTAACCAAGAAGACAGGTAAAAGGCAAAGCGAATGGAAAGGGTTAGCGGAGTCTCTCGCGCACTATTTGCCCTGGCAAAATACGAACGAAGAGAGAGAGACGACCGACAGAAGAACACGGTAACTGGCTGCACTCGAAAACCCAGTTGGCAGTCGACCGTCGTCCGACTGGTTTTTCGCTTGTCTGAAAAGAAGCATTGGTGACTGAGGAAGGTACACGCGTCGCGGCTGACCGTAACTGAAAGGGAGGCTTTCTCTCGGCAACGACCTATGACACAAATTCAACAGCGTTCGATAAAGAGCACCATGAAGAGAAAACAGCCTCGAGGAATTCTTAAAGACGTAGAACGCAGTTTCAACCGGATGTATTCACTGTAGGAAGTTGTGAATATAACAAAATATCGAGGAATCAAGAACTGTCTGCAACTACTGCATTATCACAGTAGGGAGTAAAAGATGGGGGATGTCAAGGGTCAGGAAGAGGCTGGAGTAATATACTAAGAGGATATCATGCACCACGCCTAAACAGTGCTCGAAATATTTGAATGGCTAATTGAAGGGACAAAACTGGGGGCCTTGGGTCGCGTGACTCCGCCCGTCAACTCCCCCGGCTTTTTTTTTTTCTCCAAGCGATAGATGCACCGCGGGCCTGCAGCTGCAGACGACCTCGTGCAGCGAGAAAAACGCATCTTTTGTGTGCGAGGTTCGAGTGCACGGAGGCGGTACAATGCGAACGTCCACACGCACGCCCGCCGCACGGGGAAATGAATTGAAATTGAAACGAAACGAAATGAAACGAAAGCCAGCACCCTGACGGACCCCTCCCGGGCCCAGCGCCGTTTCGTTAACGATCCTGGCGCAAGTCAGCAGTTATTAATGATCACGCGCTAGAACCCTTTCATCGATGAAATGAACGAGTCTCGATCGCTGTCGATCCCGATCGTCCGGCAATGACACACCCCTCATGGGACCACCCCAACCCTCAACACACTGACCCAATATTCTATCGATAGTTCTTTGATCTTTCGTTACGCGACAGAGTGCCACTTTTTTGCCTTGATGAGTATCTATTTGTCAAGATTCTCCACGCTTTCAGGCATGTGTTAGAGTTCGAGCACTTGGAGAGAGAGACTCGTCTTTTCTAGGAGATATAAAGATGCTTGACACCACTTCTTCATGGTTTAACAATATGTACGTTAATAAATGAATGTCCGCATTGATGGCTATGCTCCCTGCGATCATCCCCAGCGTGTTGCATTGCTCTCCGCCGAGTGAAAAACACTGCTGGACAGTATGGTGGTGCTTGCTGTGCCATACCCGGAAAAGGGTGCGATCGCTGCTGCTATTTTTTGCCGGGCCATGAACCCATTAACAGGGCGTGCTCGACCACTGAACAATGACGATTCCTAACAAACCCGAGACGCGGACTGAATATAATCGTAAATCGATATCCTTTGTGCCCTGAATACGTGTCTTTTATGGGCCCGTTTTTCAAACGCGCCCACTGTCGATCGCTGATTATTTTTGGGCCGTCGTCGTAACTCATCTCGCACTGGCACTCCTGTAAGCAGGATTCCCATGGCAAACCACTAATACAATTTTTTTTTTTCCCCCTGCCGAACCACTAATTTTCACGTTGAATGACAGGAGTGAAATGTTGGTCTATTTCTGACAGCTCTGCGAGAACAAGCGCTCGCAAAATGTGACCCGATGTAATCATTATCTGGAGCGAAACCATCTGGCCAGCCGGATGATCATTTCATTTCCTGCGCGGCACAAGAATGAAGAGAGGCATGTGGAATCGCGGGCTATTCGACGATTAACAATGCCCAGCTGTAATAGCCGCAAGGTCGAACTCTCGCATTCCGGGGGATGACGTAATTCAGATCAGTGGGATGCTGTTCTTCTGAATAGAAACATCCAGCACTCAAAGACATGGTGTTTCAATCACTAATGGTGGACCTCGTCTATTGTCGATGAGAAAGAATGAGATAGAATAAAACTTTATTATTCAGCCGCGAGACAAGCCCAACTGATTAATACGCCGATCCACTTCTACGAAAGGACTCTTGTTTTTCGTTCAATGATTGTCATTAGATAAATTACCCTTACGATTAAATCTGCATGCTTCCACAGCTTCATAGGCTATTAAAACTAATTCCAAGGGACTAAAACTTTATTGCCTTCCATGTTGGGCGGCTGGCTTTCGCTAACAGGTGCACTAAAACAGTACAAGGATTCGCTGACCTACGACAGCATTGTTCCGTCACGAGAGGCAGAACACAGGTTTCAAAGAGTGCGTGTACACGTACACGTTCTTGCTCTAAGAACTTACCGGTTAGCTCTGCACTCGTGCTTACAAGCAGCCGTGAATTTACGAGGCCGTCGCTGATTCTACCGCCGCCCTTAAGCCTGATGCACAACGGGGCAGAATGCCGGACTGCCCGGTCATTAATCCAAACCTACTTTGCATCTCCGAGAACCCTTTGGAATTCGTCCTGAGCCTCGGAATAAATTCTACGTTACCATTGTCAAACAATTGCCAGTATTAAGTTTTCCTTGGTCGATATTTAAATGGAATTTTAATAGAATAATTTAAGGAACAGTCTTTGAAGTTTGATTAGAGAAAGGAGCGAGACAATGAGGAAATTGTAGCTTCTAGAACATGATCGGATGGGATTCGATCTCTCCTGACCTAGGCCGTCAGATTCGATAGTGTTATATTAAGGGGCGGTCGCAGCATCACCGCTTTATCGACATCTGCGCGCACTCCACTCCATTATGAAGTCAAGTATATATCTGAGATAAGCTGACCTCTTGTATTAGGAGTCCGTC
Organism: Ectemnius cavifrons; assembly: GCA_964023945.1. Taxonomy (NCBI): domain Eukaryota; kingdom Metazoa; phylum Arthropoda; class Insecta; order Hymenoptera; family Crabronidae; genus Ectemnius; species Ectemnius cavifrons. The sequence goes on along the minus strand of OZ030384.1, from coordinate 7,855,765 downwards.
GGCTGATTTGTTACTGAGATAGAAAGAGGCATACCTGGGCCCGTCGAGAACGAGTGCATTCAAACCGCGAAAGGGTGGTTCTCTCAGGAATTCGCAGTAATAATCCCCAAGTCGATATTAGCATAATAATACATTCAATATAATGCACGGCCACCAACAGACAAAGGCAAACGTTACGATTTCTAGTGTTTTCCTTTGCAGCCGAATCAAAGACTGCAAGGGGAGTTCGTTCAATGACAACTGTCGAGTTGATTGTAAAGTTGTCCTGATATTCGATCCTGATACTCAATTGCATTGTGTCATTGAAAAGTCTAGTACAATTGGACAGGATAATTAATAACGTTACTTTCTGTTACTGTTTCGGCAACCCCCTTTTATACTTTCATACTCTGCCGCCTGTAATCTTTAGTTTCTTTGGAGATGAAATGAGATTGTAGTTCGGAGCAACTGAAATCTACAGTGTAGATAATTCAGACGTTGTTGCGCCATTCCTTTGAATGTTTTTGTACAGTAGAATATCGAAGGGAACTTGTATGTATAACGGGATAGCAGTCACGGAAGCAATGGGGTATGTAATTACTGTAACTATCGTCTCAAGACCATCGGCGAACATACGGGAAGACGAGGTAATCATTTATCAAGGCACTCCGAGCGAAACGTGGCTTCTGTCGTCGGTCGAATGTCTCTGAGAAATGAAATACAAGCGGAGAATTTCTCAGGGTCTGATTTCCTATGTGAGAGGGCTACCAGCTCCCCTGGGAAATTATTCAGGATACTTAGAACCGAATTCGAAGAATCTGAATATCCTCCGGGGAAATGATTTCCTCGGTCCAAAGCGGGGAGTGCTTGGCAGAAGGTCAAGAATTTCTCTCCGTTAGTCGGAGGCCCAACTTCCAAGGACAATGCACTCACAAATTAGAGAGAGATAATGCTGAAATTCCATACAAAATTCGACCTTTGACACGCGCTATTTTTTTTTCGACGCAATGTGTGAACTCGCACAAGAGTTCCGAGAGCACTTGATTCATCGATCATCGGCGTCGCTTAGACGCGATCGCAATTAGTGTCAATTGCACGTGCTCCGCACGTTTCGTCGCCCTTAGAAGAGTGGAGCGAGCGCTCCAAGTTTCACATGAAAGAAAAGAAGAGGCTCGTCGAAAGAAGCGCGCCTCGTGAACACATGTGGTAGCACTTGCCAGCCGGGTGAGATAAAGCCTCCCTGGCTAGTGTCAGGCGAGCCAAGCTCGAAAAACCGTAAATTTAGTCTCTGAGTGGTCGGAGCTTATCCAGCAGCGAGCGATGCACGATGACACCCGAGAAGAACCTGCCCGACTATGTCCGACGTTTCATGTAGACGCGATCGCAATTAGGGTGAATCGAAAGTCTCCCTTGTGCTGGGCATGTCAGGGTAAGAGGAAGAAGAGGAAGTCGTCGTTTGAGACAAGAGAGCGAGCGAAGTAGGAAGAGACGCGACGCACTGTGTCGTCTCTTACGACGGGCGACGAGACGGCGGCGGCGACGACGACGACGACGGCAGCAGTCAGAGTTGGGGAGAACGGAGAGCGCACGAAGACAAAGCGGAGAGAGTAAGTAGAAGGGAGTGCGAAGGGTGGCGAAGAGAGCAAGCGCGACGAGACGCGACAAGGGAGGAGAAGGATGCAAGAGGACAGGGAAGAGCGAAGAGAAGAAGTGGAACGAGAGGACAAGAAAAAGAAGAAAAGGTGAGAGCGAACGTGCGTGAGCGAGCGAGTGAGTTAGTGTGGGGTGGCTGGCCGTTTCGGAGCAGGATGTATGTGTATCTCGTGCGTAAGGCCGTAGACCTCCAGGGCATAGCGGGCCCCTCGAGCGAACCACGCTGAATGGCCGCGTTCTACCTTCCACCTCGTGGGACTCATGGACACGCTTTCCCAGCCCTGCTTGTTGCTCTCCATCGCACGCTTGCTCTGCCTTGCTCTCTGCCTCGCCCGATTTCGGATCCCCCGAACGAGTTCACTCGATTTACGAGCAGGTAACTCTAGATCGCATGACTCCGATGTGGCTCGGTCCACGGGACTTCCGCTTGCCGAGTAATGCGAACACCCTCGCACGCCTCTTTGTCCTGTGGGAAAAGAACGCGCGGCACGGGGTTGGACGAGCTAAGGTATCTCGGTGAGGTCTACTCCGACCCACTCGAGAAAAGGGATTCCCAAACACGCGCTTCTCCGGTGTCTTCTCAAAAATTGCGAATTCGAGGAGCGAGTCTCTGTTTACAGAAGAGATAGTCTATCGCTTGTGCTAGCTAGAACTTATGCGAGTAATATACGCGCATAAAGGCGTCCAGGAGAATTATACGATGGTATGTGTCAGTGTGTCTAACTTTGTGTCAGTGATGAATACGAACAATGGATGCCTGGGAAGTAATATATAAGTGTCATGTAAAAAAGGGGATTGAAAGGCTCCGTTCTGATGGAGTCGTTCGGATGAAACAAAGGCTTTCGGTGGCGACGTAGAAATTGATTGGCCAGCGGTGCAAAGGGCCACTGAGGGCGTTGGATCATCGAAAGTATTTTCGGTGGACTGAAAAGGGGTAGCAGCGCGCATAGAAGGCGAGTGTGTGCGGCACCGGGACAACTGGTTTTATTGAAGTCAACCGCTAAACCAGTACGATTCACGGGATTCACACGCCATTAACCCGACGATGGCTGCTAACGCGCTTGAAAAAGACACGCTGGGCCCAGGGGTACTTTTAATTTATCGCTTTATTATATAGTGGCCGGCACCGGGGCGCGCTTGCTCTCTATACCCGGCGTCATTAGCACGCATGCATGGAGAGACGAGTGCTCCCGCTCGCTCTTTCCATGGCGTACAAGGTGCGGCCAGTAAAACTTATTGTTCGACTCACTCCCTGCCAGACAATGTTGCCGAACCCCAAACAATGAGATAATAAAATCAACCCCGCTTAATGAAATCACCCCTCGAAGAATCCACTTGTGGAAATGGATACCGATTACGAAGAACAAGCATTCGTTCAGATTATAATCTTCCAAGTAATAACGAAAGTGATATGTTTTTGAGGGGAACCAAAGTCACGCGATCATTGGAATTTTTAATAGTGCAGACGGGGGTTACTCAGCACTCGGAGTCAATTGAAAAGCTATTGCAAATTCGTGCTCGTGTCGCGCGCAAACAACACAACTGCGTCCACGAAAGAAGCGACGAGCGGGGTGGTTTTAAGGGCGTTTTCAGCTGTCCACCCCATTGTGCCAGGACGCGCTCGGAATTATTTATAGGCGAAGGATGACCAAACACAATTTACGGGCGGCGCGAGCCAAGCGAAATGCGCGTCAGTGTGGTCCATTGTGTGAGGCCAGCGTAAATGTCGATTCATAGCTTCTACTCCTCTATATGGCCACATGCTCGCTCTCGTTACGTTTTCACGCGCACGATACTTCGCAACTCCGCAGCATCCCCTTGCAATTTCCATACATGCACACCCATCTCGCTCAACTTTTCCACTGGAAGATGACTCGGCGCGCTCTGGTTACTTGGTATCACGCCTGCTTTCCACGTACTCTTATTCGTGTACGCGCTCAGTCATCGTATACTCACGTGTGGTGTAACAAAACAGAAAGCAACTTGGGAGGTGGGCACGCAAAACACTTACGACCAACGTATTGAGTAAATCATAATGTTTAGTAAATCTTTAGTACCTTCAATAAATCTTTCAGTTTCATGTAGGTCAATAAGAATACTGTCTTTACATATCAATAAATTTCTATTGCATTGCAACAGTTGGTGGTCCGGCAACTTAGCTTTCTAAAGTTTATGAGAATAAAAAAGAGAAAATATCAGGGAGCAGAAGTCAATGTTATGCCAGGAGTAATCGGAAAGGCGGTTTTTCTCAATGGCAACGCGATTTCCATGGGAGATACACCGTGCCGGTATATTCTATTCAATGGATCGTCATAAATGTCGATTCATGGCGATCCACTCCCTACCACGTGTGGAAAGAGAGAGAGCGAGCGCACCAACTGGACATTGTTACGCGAGCAAACATAATTCCTTTGCGTTTGTTGCCGGTACGTGGACAAGGCGTGAACCGGGTCACGAGATCGTAGCTATTGTACTACGAGCCATAAATTTACGAAAGATCCTGGTAACTAATCGTTTCCGGGGAGAGGCGGAGGGTTTCCATATTCGAGCATCACTTTTCCAGATGCCTGAATTCCTGCAATATCACGCTAGCAACAATGGAATAGAATAGAAAATCATTTGTCGATGCAATGTCAAACAAATATCCACATGTCAGATTTTAGAAATTATAGGACCTTCTGCTCGGTACTATTCCCTATCTATTTGATTCTTGCTTGCGTGTCTTTGCACGTATATTATTCCGCAATAGATTTTGCTGAGTAAAGCTTGGAAAATCTGCAAGAGTCATCCGAACACAGCTGGAACGGTGACTGGACTCGTAATTAAAGTACGACCAAGTTTACGATGAAGGCGAGCTCCAACAGGGGGTAAATTAAAACTTCCTATCCTCGCAGTTGATATCAGGGAAAGTTTGAGTACCAAAGGAAGTATTAAAAGTAAAAGTAGGTGATCCTTTGAAATGAACGGGTGTGTTACGTGCGCCAACTCTAGATTACGTTTCCAGATATGAGTGGCTGATACTAGCCGGGCGTAAATTAACGCAAGTTGTAAATTGCTTTCTACAATGGCCGCTCTCTGCGTTTCTAAATCATGCGTGACCAACGAGCGTACATACACGCGTGTATATTTCTAATATATCAGAGGTCTTAGCACTTTCCAATTCTAATCGCACCAGCGCCGACAGGAAAAACTTGATGCAAAAATTGTATCGTGTTCCCACTTTCTTCGCCCATATCAAATGCTCTTATAGGAACAACGGTATTAATTACCGCATTAATATTTATAGTATTAGAATATCGGACGCCACTGATGTGCAAAAAGGCACTGTGGGAGACACGGATAGACTGACCAAGCAGATGGTCTTCGCTGATGGTGATGACAGCCTCTCAACTAAGAGGAACGTTGCCTCTCCCTTCCTAGTCATTTCTATTTTAATAAAGCCATCCCTTTCTCACCTAGAGAACACGTCACGCGCAGCGAGTGACGACTTCCATCTCGCTGAACTTTGCGAGGGACACGTATGACAGAGGTGAGACTCCCGTGTCTTTTTTTAATCCCAACCGACGAGACACCAGAATTCCCAGTACCACCCGGTGGTAATTGCGACGATAGAAACGGGCGCCAAGAGACGAACAATTAATTGACGTTTGGACTGATGAAAGGAGTAAACACAAATGATCTCAAATGGAGATTCGATAGCCTTTTATAATCGCGACAATAAGCATCCGTCCCATGAATATCTATTCGCGCGTGGCAGACGGCTGCTGCTGCGGCTTGCCAAGCGAAAATATGCAGATCCCATAGTTGGCTCGGTGCGATTTAGTAAATAGAGGTACACTCTCATTTATCACTGATGCAATCCCCGCCGCGACCCCATCGCTCTTTTTCTGCCGAGCCTTTTTTTCCCCCATACGCCGCCACAGCGCTCGTTGTGACAGCCAGTCAACGGAGGAATTATCGTCGTCGATTAATAGCCGCGTCAAATTAAACAAATCGCCCAGGCTCCGGCGGCTGGTGGATTTCGCACGGCAGCATCCTTTTTTTTATGCAGATGACGGATCGCCGCTGGTCCTGAGATTGGTCCAATAAAAGGCTGCTCGGATGCTGGATCCCTCTGCACCCTTTCCAATTTAACACGGTGCACCCCTGACCTCATTACTTATACATACGGATTATTATTTATTCATGCGCCTCATTATAATCGGTAACTCGGCTAACTTTCCTCCAAGTATGACGCGTATATGGAAGAGAAAAAAGTGTATATAATCGATAATTAGATTTTAGTCGTATATGATGGTAAGTGGTGGCATATGTTAATGCTTAGGGGCAGGTGAGTCTTGCACCGAGTGAAATCCACGAGGAACCTACTTCGGACTTAGGGTGCGTTCGTGACTGTACTCGAGCGTAAAGTGGTAATGGTATTAATATCGCTCGATCGATCTCAAGGGAGCAGGGATTATCCTGGATGTACCCGTAAAAATACCTGCGCTCGGCCGAGCACGAATACCTCTTCAATCCGCTCAGAATAAAAATGAGAATAGGAAAAAGGGGAGAAGCGGCGTGAGCGCCTAACGATCAGAAGCTGTGGTTGCAGCTTGCACTCTGGGATACTTATTAATGCTATTGTTTAGTAGTCCGTAGTACTCGAGGCCTAGCGAAAGTCGACGGGCTTGTGGCTGCTTGTAACGATAAGTACCAAGATAATCCGACTCCAAGGCTTAGAACTTGTCAGCTGGAATAAATTTCATCGCGCGCTAATTGCGCCCGCCTCTTAATGGACCAATTGAGAATTCTTCGAATTAATGTGTTCGCAGAGTGCTAACTCTCGCCCGAATCATAGAGTTTCATGATACGCTTTGCAGTGAGCATTTATTGCCGCAGTTACTCTTAATACATCTCAAGATCACTTCCCAATTAGTCGAAGACGAGTTAATTGAAATTCTACGCCGATCGTGTTCTCTTACTTCAACGGAAAAGTCGATTACTTAGATTAGGAACTGGAAGAAGGAATACTGGGGTGAAGAGGATTCCAGGTATCGGCTGAACGACGGGCACCGATCTTTTAAGTCTCCATAAGGAATGATGCATCGAGCAGGCGGGAGAACAAGTTCTTCAGAGAGGATTGGAAAAAGAGAAGGTCCTCGAAAGAATATCGCGGTGCCTTTCTTCTAATGACACCCGTGTCTTGCGCGACGGCCACCGACTTCCTGCTCGACAAGTTCGCCGCACTCATCTCCGCTTCTTCTGTGTCGTCCGCCCGTATCGAAGGATGCACCCTGCCGCGAAGGCAGCCTCCGCGCCAACCAGCCAATGCATCTCTCTCTTTAAGGTCATGCAAAGCGGCCTGCTACTTCTGCGTTACATCGTACTTCCTCGAAGGCAATCGCTCGAGGGAGACTGGGAGCCAAGGAACCAGAGAACCCACGTGTTCTTTTCCGTCTCCTTGCAACTCTGACCCATATAATCCCAGTGTCCTTCAAGTGCGAACACTTCACCGAACAAACTTGACACACACTATTTACTAACGATATTAATTCTCGCATTAGTGTTTGCTACAAGTATTTGTAACTGCCAAAACATTGAAAGATCAAGTATCAGTGTTTCACTTGCGACAGGCTGCACGCGAATTACCAACAGTTTTGTTCGCGTGTGGAGCACGTAAGATCGTAGGGCGCGTACTATCGACGATACGGTAGGTCAGTCACGTTATGCAAGGAGCGTGGGATCGCCGCTAACCGACGCCTGACTGCCACCACAGCAGACAGGGAGCGCACGGACAGCCACGTGGCGTCTATGCAGATATCCTGCGATACACAAGATCCACATACACTCACGACAACAGAACCTAGCCTACGATCGAACTATTGAAAGCGGGATCTATCGAGGAAGTCCTGAGATGCCAATCGCTTCTATTCCAACGTGCTCCAACCGGTCTACGTACTGTTACACGCAACTGGAATGGGGAACGATTTACGCAGCCTCGATAATAATTATACTCATGTCACCGCTATCTATTTTACTATTCCTAGTAACTGAAATTATTAAACTCAAACTATCGAAGCAGAAAAAATATAGAATCCCAATATTAAATTAGTGTTAGAAGTGAGAGGGGTTGGCCAGTGTTTCAGGCAGATGCTTTAATTGCATAACAGATGGACTTTAGAGTGCAGTGGCCTCTCGACGACCAGTAACCCATTATTAACCCGTGAACAGGCCCACACACGTGCCGGGTGCCCGACACTATGTGGGTCAAGCAACGAAAATCGAGCCGACATATCAACCGCCTCTCGAATTCCATCGTGCTAACATCTCTCTTCTCGACAGTGGAAAATTCCTGGCGGCTTTCACACTCAGGCAAAATATAATGTCTGAATGGAATGAGTATATCACAAAGGAGCTCATAAAGCACTCGTAAAGAAAAGCGTGAAAGCACGTCGGGCACGCGAGCGCAGGAGAGGCTCGCAGTGTTTTCAGGGCGAAGGTTTGCACGGCTCTAATTGAATCGGGACTCTGGCCTCGTGCAGCTGCGAGAGAAACGTAGCGTGGAACACGATCTCGCGATATTTTACTGTGACTCCTCCGTAGACTCGAGAAGAGAATCATCCCCTCCACGTATCACCCTCGCTCGACGATATGGCTCGGGTTGGTCCAGGCGGTGCTCGTTGCGCGAAACAGGTTTCCTTCGAATAATTATTCCCTTCCAGGTAAACAGGCTTTATCTCGCGCTATGTAGGTCCCAGGAGGTGAGTACTGCCCTCGCAGCGTGTTTCCCGACGCGCATCTCCTCGCAAGGCCCAACCAGGCCCTCCTCTCATTTACATCGACACGATCCGCAAACGCGCACGCGAGACTCCGCTCAGCATCTCTTCCGCAGCTGCTCATTCCGCTTCACTCTGACTGACTCGGAACGAAAGAGACAGAGAAAGAGAGTATGTAATACGTGCGTGGTCTCGTCGCGACGGCAATAAGGCGACACGAAGCCTGTGATAATTCAGCGAGACGCATCTCCTTCAAGGTCTAATATACGCCTGCACCCTCTAATCGTGATCGATTAGAAGCGAACTTTACAAATTGGATGTGTTACAACTTGCAAGATGGAATAGTGTTGCTTTAAATTGGTTATGAGTAAATATTAGAAATAGTTGGCGATGAAGATTTTAGTTGCCAATGTTATTGTTGCTGGTATGTTGTTTATATTGTGATCGATTGCACTAGGAATTGCTTATTGCGATTACTTAATCACAGTCTATGTTTACTTAAGCATGACAGGATATGCCTTGTATCGAATAGAAAAGTGATTCTCTCGTTTGAAGAAATCGGAGATCTGGAAAAACGACTGTGCGCCGTCCAGGTTTCTGTATTGGACGAGAAATTGTAGTATCTGATATTCTGAATCTAGTGTATGTAAGGGCTGGCATTGGTGAACGGCAGGACAGATTGGAGGGCTCTCGTTTTCCACAGCCCTTTCTTTCCTCGCGCTGCACACTCGAGCCTCTTTATACAGGGGCCCACTTGCCATCGGTACGGCAATGAATGAAATAAGAGAAACGAGGGCCCTCGAGAGCACTGTTGTACATTTCGCGGTTCGTGTCTGCTATTCGGACCATTAAGCTCGAATCGCGGCGCACGAATAAATTGGGCTCGCGCCGATACTCAGCTCGTTTTCGATCCGCCCCAGACAAGCTACTTCCAATGGTATACGCTGCCATTGTGAGCTGTCCAAGAGAAATGACGGTTTTATCGGTTCAAATGTTCGCTTTTGCCTGTCGAAGCAGGGTGACGCTAGTTCTATTTCAATATATGCTAGTAGGTTATAATACCAAGTTCTTCAATTTGTGGTGTAATCATCATCAGCTCAAATGGCACTATTAATGTCTATCCTGTTTAGCCTACTTTCATTCTAATTAACTTTAGATATTTTATGAGTTTGTTAGCCCGAATATCCGTTACTAACAAATTAAGGTCAAAGACTTGCCACTCGTTCTTAAAGACGCACGGAGAATGCAACTCGACGGATAAGGCTATGCGAATAAACTCGTGTGGAAGTGGAATTGACAGGGAGTGCGAAAAGCAGATTTACAATCTCGAAGAGGTCACGTTATTAGGGGCCTCGTCAATGTGTGGGACCACCTTTAATCGTACTCTACAAGGCTTCACTCTCCGCTACAAGAGCGCGCCTTGTTTCGCCAGGCTCACGCTCGCAGAGCTTAACGATCGCTCGCAGTTCGCGATAAATCGCCGTCGTTAGTCCTACGAGGGTTCTCAGCTCCCAGAGGAAGAGAGGAGGGCTAAAAAAGCTACAGATGGACCGCTGATGATTAATACTATAGCCGATAGAAAACAGCAGGCTTTTCAGGGGACATTTCGTGAACACGCTGTTAGAATGTAGAGCAACTATTTTAAAAAATTATACACCACGTGTGCCATTCTATTAACTTACATCCGAATTTAAGTGATTCTGCGACATTGAGTGCAGGTGAGACGGAATTAAAAAGCGTAACAATCACCCAAGGAAGTTCATCATTAACTCCTTTGCAAGTATTTTTACGCCCGATGCCTCGGCGAAGCTATCAGGCTCGTGCGATCTGCTCGTCTTCGTTTAAGGTCGACGAGCGGAGCGAAGCCATCAGAAAGTAGAAAACTGGAGGTGACCATTGGCCGAGCATGGTCAGCGTTGTCCGGCACCGCTGTTATCTCAGCCTCGATCGACATTGCGCTCCAGTAATAACGATCATCGCGATGATAATTAAGGGTAATTGGAGCAGAGACCGGCACGCGACCCTCATACATTGGAAGGCAGATGCCAATGCCTTTCTCGAAAGGCGGATGAAGGTGCAGCTGCACTTGCACACCCATACTTACAGTCGTCACTCGAGCGAGCGATAAAACGTTAATGCCTAATGATATCATACTTAATCCTTGAAGAACAAGTAGCACAAAACCCAAGGATATCTTCGCGAAGCACTAATTGCTTGAGAGAGAGTTTTTCACTCAATGAAATTCTACAGAGCATGTATGGTTGATCAATAGGACTCCTCGACTTTCTTTCGACCCTCTTCCCAGATAGACCCAGACAGATCTTCGTGCTGCAAGGTTGATGCTCTGTGCAGAACACACACGTTTCATTGCTATTTTCACCGTCTACTGACCGCGGCTAACTTTGCCAAGCGGATGCGTTAATTCCAGGTGCAGCTGCTGCGCTCACTTTTCGCTCTCTTGCCTCGAGAAACGCGAGAGTGGATTAACCAACGAGATTCCGAATGCAGACTGCGAGACGGCAAAACAGTATTAACGTGAATCGTCTACAAATAAATGTCACTCTTGACTATCTGCCTAATACGCGTTACTCAAGCCAAACTGTTCACTTTGCAGACATGACGCAGGAACTGCAGGAATGACGTTGTTCACGCTTGCACAGAAATAATTTTAGCTACTAACTATAACGAATTTTGCCGGGGAACCCACTTTAACTGCTGCCACTTGAGCGCGCACAGTGTTCTCTAATTAAGAGGGTGAAATTAATTTCCCCGGAGGGACGTGGGTCGGGAAAGGAGAGCTCATTATGCGGCACGTGCTCTCCCCTTTTTAGCGACGGCTCTATACTAAACTTTACAATTCCGCAAGTGGTGCTACGTTATTCAGCAAGGCGGCAGTACACCTGCTCCAAGACAATCTATCGAGCAATACGTCAATCGAGTATTGGAAAACAGGCTTTGCAATTTACCGCGAAGTAAACGTTGCTGCAATCATAAGGAAACCGTACGATGTAAAAGAGAGAGAAGGAGAGAGTGACATTTATATTGCGGGCGATTAATTCAATTCCGCGATATGAGCCAGCTCGCCTTCAACTCTTACGAGCAATTAGTCTCGCCATTGCCTGAGATCTCTCGCTCTCTTATGGCCTCCGCGGCAAATCATTTTTTTCCTACACGCCCGTTTCTTCTCGAAATGCCTAGACAATAAGTCACGGTAGGCAGCGTACTCATACATTACCAACTAGGCTTTGTCGACGCTGAGATCATCGACACAGTTATGCTGTTATAATGCTTTCCCTTGGCAATTCCTTATCATACCTTTTCTTACTCGAACCTTGCTTTTATGACTTCGCTTTCCTATCGTGAACTTTAAGTTACCTGAGCTAACTCCCCTTTTATACCTTCGATGATTTACTCCCAATAAAAAATGAAAGCATCGCTACTGTGTATTTGACGAGCTATTAATAACCTTCGAGTTTATAACTTCAATTACCAAGTCCTGCCAGGAATTCGATTATCATTAAGTCGAACTTGAGCCCTTTGACTTTGAGTCCTGGTGGCACAAGTCGACCCTTCTAGGTAATCCATCTGTGTACCATGTGAGATGTAACGCATACATCTCTCGTGAGAGCTTGTTACACCTGACCTTTGCGCGACCGCATTTTTCCTAATCGATCATTGGCTAGCCGAGTGAATCTTGAAAAGGAGGGATTGCGTGATAGAACAATGAAGGTATTGTCTAGGTCGGGATATTTATCAGGTCGATCAACGATCAGTTTAAATTAGAGTTACGGCTACTGGAAATTCAGCCCAAGGCGCCACCGGTCAAAGGTTACTTTCCCTCCGTTAGAGAACAGTACTCGACATTTTTTCACCATCGATACTGGACATCGATCCTTATTAGTCGTTGAATCAACAATCTACGATGCAACAGCAAGCTGAAGATTGGAAAGATGTAATGAGCGCAGATAAAGCTGTGCTACCTTAAAGCGCCGTTTCGATTCGAAGGTGCGTGTGTATTTAGTCACCGGCTGCATAAAGTATCGACCAATTATCGGATTCCGATGCGAGGAATTTCGCAGAATCGCGGCAAACGACGATGGCTTATTTGCCCGTCGCTCAGTGAGACTCTTCGATAAACGTTTGACACTAGAATTGATGCAACCCTCCATTCTCTACACGAGGATAATGAGAGCATTGTGGAATCGAGAACTTTCGCAATGTTTATCTGCTAATTGCAAAGCTCTTCGTGAGAAACTCTCTTAATTGCAGGAATAAAGTTCTAAAGGGGCTTGATTTAACTTTTTGTATTCAACTCGTAATCCCATGTGAACTGCAAGCTTGCACTAGCAGCGGGAACATAAGTTGCCCTATTTCACCATATAACAGTAGAACTAGTCGCTTTGGTGCAGAACGTGCTTCCACGAGCATGCACAAATATCACGGTGCAATAAAACTCAGAGCAGCGCGTATTTAGAGTTCCGTTGCGGTGGGAACGCAAGAGGCGCCGGCATGCTCTGCTCTCGGAATATGGGATCTTTGAACTCCTTTCTAAACACGTTGCCGAGTGAAGCCTGCCGTTTGGCAGACCGTCGCAGTCCTCTTTTACCAACAACCTCACCATACTCTGACTTCCAAACATCCTACGTAGCTACTAAAAATGAAGCACGAGATATCTCCTTGTGTAATTTTAGCACAGTGCAACACATCGAATAGAAGATTGAAAGAAATACTTGTCTACTAGTAGTGCGAAGTACGAATAGTTCTCTAGTTTCGCAGTGCCTCATCCAAGTGGCATGTCACACTCACCTGTAACAAAAAAAAGAGAGACATACTTATTAGTGTCAGTGGGGAGCATTGACAACTGTGAGTGCATTGTACTCAGGGGCATCGGCCTCGGCTAATTAACTAATTAGGACCACGGAGCATCTAATGAACCCACTGCTATCTCTGGCATTCGCCGCTGCCGTGGAAAGTACGCTCTATCTCCGACCGGCATACACACAGTACCGTAACACGTATCGCACGAAGAGAAATCCTGAACACGTATACCGGAGAGCTCCAATGATAGAGAGACGAATTAAATCGGACAATGGGAAGCTGATCGCCGCGGAGCTATTACACACAGGCTGATGCTAATTCAAGTCGATTGTCTCGAAGGATTGAAACATGTAATAAACTGTACCAGCCTGTATTCATCAGGATTCGTAAAGGACGGCTGCGTGCGTTGCGGCGGAATAACGGTATCAGACGCCAACGAAAAAGAAGCTATTCAGGCATAATCGAGGCCGAGAGAACATACTGCTGTATGAGTGCATGTGTGTGTGTGTGTGTGTATGTTAAGCCACGGGCGCTGATAAATGAGGCGCTCCCAGTAGCAGCAGCCCGCTTCTGTCAGAGAGGATCGTACAAGCCCAACGAAAAAAGGAGCTCCACACCAAGGAAAAAAGCAGGCGGCGTTTGCTCCGCTGAAATCTTGTACAAGGAATGCTGCGCTCCGAAATCTACCAAATGTTTATGCTTAACATCCCATTGGAATGCTTTTCACTAAAACTACAGATTTACTTTGATGCTCTTGGATGCCGTGCCAATAGACAGGCGGATTGCAACGGGATTGCTTTCCTGTGTCGATTCATCACCGGAGGTTAATTGGAACGCGTGAATGGAAGGTTTGCGCAGGATTGGATCGCAATGTGGTAATGGACATGACTAATACGGACTTTCGGAATCGAGGATATTGGCCCTTATTACATGTGATTCAGAGGACAATGGCGTGTGTGTACGATGGTGGCAGCCGCTTTAATTACGTATTTCGTGGAGAAGGGAAGCTTGCGAGGCTTACCAACTACGTGGCATGAGTCACAGACAGCCACCGAATGCGAACACTTCGCCCGTCTATGTCTATCCCATTTATTTACGTAGCTCTATGTACGCGCGCGCCTAAAGAGCACGCTCTACTTCTTATCATCTCGTTTTCCATCGCATGACGCACGAAAGGGCAGCGGGTGCGCGCGCGCCGAAACGGGTCTACCTATGTTCGACTTGTAGGAGAGTAGGATAGAAAGGAGATCGTATAACAGAGAGAGAAAGATAGAGAGGGATCGAAAGAGCGCCGGCTTAACCGGAAGCCTGACTAGGTCCTCGGCAGCAGTTGCCGTCGACTTAAACTACTTTACTGCTGCCGCACGAGCGCGAGCGCGTTATCGATAACAAATGGGAAATGACCGTTCCGAGATAAACGGGCCATCAGGCGTTTCGATAACGCGCCGCTTTATTGTCGCATAGAGGGCGAGATTCGAATCGGCGCAAAAAGCCCTCTCTAATACGAGAATACATACACTAGGAATGCTCTGATTTGCCGCGCCAAGGGAAACTCTGCCTAGCTTTATCTCGTTGAATGACTGTTACGTCTGGTGCCGCTGCACTTGCTTTCAATTACGAAAGTAGTTTCCCGTGTTATATACAAAAGGGTGATGCTTGTTTCAGCAACAGGAGTAAATAGTGATCGGGCAGGAATCATTGAGAAGGGTGTTCGAGAGGAAGAAACATAGATCTCCGGTTCATAAGATATTAGATATATTTCCAGAGTTCCGTATTGTGAGGCGAAAGGTAATCGCGTCTATTTGCATTATTCATTGGACTTATAACGTTTGGACGCGTACGTTACTGGCACTCTTACCACGCTTCAGGCCGGATGTCCCAGTTCTCTGGCAGCATATGTATGTATGCTCTCTGCACCGGTCTAGCTCGCTGCTGCACTTGCCGCAAGTTCCATTCACGGCCAGATACATTATACATTATTCTCTTGGCCAATTCTGACACGGGAAATGACACTTTTCGAGCGCACTCCCAAAATAGCCCCGAAGTCAAGGTGTTACTATGTACCTTGAAATCTTATCGTGTTCAATCTCGGTCGACCCTATCTTCCCTCCTTTCGGACATACCCTTGCACTTAAGAAACAATTCGGACTCCGGTCACTGACTGGCTGTTTCAATGCGAGATTGTCATCCTTAACGATCTCGACTAACTCGAGAAAGAGTAATGGTTCCTTAATGCCATGGAACTGCACTCGATGAAAGAAGCGCTTATTGCATCCATTGACGCGTGTCTCAACTATGAGAAATGAGAGTCCTTCCGCGGGGAGGAGCATCAGTCAACTGACGCCAGAGAAGTCTGAAGAGAACGGGTGTGATTTGGGCAGAGTGCAAGTAAAAATATTACCGCTCTGAGCAGTAATCCTAAAAGTGTCCTGTGGGGAGAGTCAGCCGCCTTTAAATAATTCTGTCAAAGTGTCGCTGAATCAACACGGAACCGAGCAGAATTCTCCCCTAGCTGTTTGCGCGGGGTAATCGAGAATGGGCTAAAAATACACGTCCACCATCTAACTAATCCATTTTCGGACGTAATTATACGGATGGACGAGCTGCGATAGCATTTACGACGAGTCCTTTCTCTTCCCTACACTCTCCCAGTCAGCCGAATAATTGAGGCGATCACTCCCCCGCTTATCCTCCAACGGAGAGACATTGTTATTCATCGGGGTGAGCTGATAATAGCGGACAGTAACGCGAGGCAAACTCGATGGCTATGCGCGTAAATGTCAGGCGTCAACGAGCTAATATACTTGCAAATCGCGTTATGACCGTCGACGCTGCAAAAAATGCTCGGTGGACCGTTATTCGTTCTCATCCGGGAGTTCCCAGTTTCTCGAAACTGAGAGTAACATTATACTGCATTTCACGAGCGTCCAAATTGCTGTTTTATATCACGCTGCTTTATATTCAACCCTCGACAACATCCAACACTTTCTTTTTCAGAATCTGTAATTGTAAAGTTACAGGAAAGCCTGCACATTTTCTAGAAGCGACGGAGCCTCGAAAATTTCGTGGAGTCTGGAAGATTAACGCACTAAAACTTTCCAGCCGCTAAGCTGCTCGACTTTCTGGCAGTCGAGGAGGAAGAGGGTGAGGGCGACATCGGGGATCGGTTTCCGGTTCACGAGAAAGAAAAACGAACAGTCAGGGTCGTTAATCCTCGACACGATGACGAGGCAGGAGGTACAAGAGAGTTTGCTGGAGCAAACGTGACTCATCCACAAGGAAGAAGAACCTAGAAGGAGAAGAAGAAGAAGAAGGGCAAGCGCCGGAGCTCGAGCCGAGGGTGGAACGAGCAGAGAATGTCTAGCGGAGACACGCTCTTCCAGCGAAATGCTAAGCTCGTTAAATGTCCCAGGACACCTACCTTAACTTACGCTCTCACGCACTCAACATTTCGAGAACTTAATTATCTTGCCATGGAAAATTGCTTTTATGAAATCCACTTAAGATAAAGTAAAAATTGCTCTTTAATGAAATGATAGAAAAAAATTTAATAAAGCCCAGGAAGCAAGCTACCTCTTTCATTGGCACTTATTGCTTTTCTTCTCTTGCAAGTAGTAAATAATTAAATCTAAGTTTCGACTTCACTCGACTATCCGATACAGCAAACATTACGAGTCCAGGGTGTAACAGCACACCCAACACTGATCTCCCAGTCTGGGTGTCAACTAACAGGGGAAAAAGGGTGTCCGCACTACCGAAATTCTAGTCACCCGATACTTTGGAGACTGGTATCGACACACCAGCTACAGTGTTGCGCCACGATGAATTATGCAGGCGCAACAAGGCGGGAGGGAGCGGCTGATAGGATGGAGCGAGTCGATAGCGCGTCCGTAAACAAGCTGCAACAAAAGCAGGAAAAAAGGTAACTTTAATACCAGGCCCCAACTACAGAATAGCTTCGCCCCTGTTCCCTTTTTCCTTGCCTCTCACTTCCTCGCTCGGAGTGGCGTAATGTCGAAGGGCTGAGAGCAGGATAGCCAGCATGCACCATAAACTAGCTTTTAAAGGGATCAGGAAGCGCGCGAGTGAGGGGTTCGAGCTGGTTACAAAGGGCACATTTTTGCGGATTAAGCATCCCGCCGTTCGGATGTGCCTTTATTGTTCCGAAAGCAGATTTAAATATCTCGGTGGTGGATCGAGGCTGGTCGAAAGGCTCGCGCGATTGCTCTTCTCCAAGCGACAATAAAGGATCATCCTTGTCGCCGGTCGTAATGAGCGAAAGGGTCCTGGTAAGCGCGATGCTTATCGGCCACAGCACGACCCTACACATCAACTGCACCAGGTGGACTGCCAGATCCATTGAGTGGGTATTTCGGGTCCGAAGCCAGAGTAAATAGGGAAAATAAAAATACAGCTTGGACAATGGGACGTGCTGCCACTGCTGGTGGTGGCGTCCCACCTTTTCCCTTTGTGGCCGGTAATTACCGTAGAGGAAAAAAGAAGCTCAGAGTCAACAGGCCAGTTAGAGGAGCGACTGTTTGCCAAGGACTGAAGGGCCTCTCAAGAGCCAACTGATATCTAACGCAATAGTCCACTGGCAGGAAATCGAGCCGGCTAATTAAATCGAATCAATTAAGCCACACGACGCGCTGCAAAGACCTAACCCAGACTGTGCTGAACGGAGAGAGCGTGCACGTTACCGATGCGGTCGATGCAATTAACTTGCAAACGTAATCAACGAGCAAGGACATTTGCTTTCCCGCTTCTGATAGGAAACTACTGGCAGTCACCCAGAAGGAAACTGGCCGGCTTCTACTCTGGAATTCGTGATTTCCATGGCTAGCAATTCGTAATCCTGCTGCGATTAGGTGGTTGAGTTTGACGGGCGCGCTTTAATTAACCGCTAATCAACGAGAACGCGCCTTCTATTTCGGCGGCGAACGTCTCTGTGTAACTGTAATCTGATTCCAATTGGAGTCTCGGCTTCAAGGTGATTAACAGAGTATTTATAGGTGACGTCGCGTGAACATCTAATTGAATCGACGGGAAACTTTGCTTAGGCCGTAACCGCGGGAGATACACTCCGGTATTTTTGAGGGCAGGGGTAAGAGAGAGCTATAAATCGCGGTAGCTACATTATGGGATCATATCACGGAAGGTCCGATGAGAAAATTAATTCCGTCGTAAATCGCTACTGCGGAATTTATGGCTTAATAACTGTCTGCATGCTGGCGGACTTCTGTCGGCATGGTTAGAACGCGGAAAAACCATCGGGTAACTCTAATGCGCTCATTCGCCTCGAGGTTCCTCTTCTCCTGTAAGATACACCCAGAGATACTTGGCTATTTTTACACGATAAACCTACCGAGTCCTTCGAAACCGTTCTGCATACGATAAAACATCTTCCTCTGGCATCGCTCAACCTATATCGCCATACAGTGATTAAGTTGAAAACACTTAGCGGGAGCGCGTGTAATACACGTAATCGCAGTGAAAGTAGAAAGTATGACGCTCCGATCAATCATAATACTTGTATTAATTGCGTTATTACGTTATCGAGTTACGTGCCAGACCGAGCGTCGCTAATCGGCTTGGATAATTAATCAGTGGGTTCGTTGCACTCTCGACCAGAGCATAATATCCTTCCGTGCCCACACTACACTGTCCCCCACATGCCATCACGAAATACTACTCGATTCTGATAGTGGATTACAATTTATCTCTGACTTTCGAGATATCGAAAGTGAGACGTGTCCGATTACGAATTCCTAGTTCCATCGATCCATGTAATCCACTGGTTATTGGAAGTTAGTGTCTGTTAAATTTTATTATCACCAAGAAAATTAGTCGACTGTAAAAGAATGGAAGAGGACGTAGAAATTCTCGAGAGCCTTCCATATATAATTCGATATGAATTCGAGCGGAGTCTCCCAACAAATTGGCAAGCCAATTGATCGCGACCTCGACGGCAGATTTGCGACGAGTGTCACTTAATGATATTAGACTGCAAGCCACGTGCATTTGCACCCCGTGTCCAGTACCTTTGCTCGATCGCAGTACCAGCCATTGTACAAAGCACCACACGTCACACACTTGTCTGTTGCCGCTTCCGGCAGTCCCATTGAATTTGATAAAATCAGGAAGTTCCTCGGACTGCGTGGGTGAGCCGCTTTGAACGAAAGTCCGACATCCACACGTCGGCATTACTCTAATTAAAGAGGCTGCTATGTTTTCGAACATCAACTTGACAGGACACGTCACTATGCTTATTATGAAACATATTATGTCAGAATAAATTGATCGAATGATTTATTAAGATCGCTCAGAAAGAATCAAAGTAATATCCTGTAATTAAGTCACTCACTGTAATTCTATAAATTCGCATTGAACTTGGTGTAACTCACGAACCAATGTAAAATACAAACTGGAGCAACGAGAGACCAGTGCGAAAAATGTGTCGCGATAAACACCTATCTCCGACCCACTCTGTCTCCGGCAGCAAGACACTTTGTTGCGTAAACAATACCGCAGTTCGTTCACCTCCGTCGCTTTCACCGAGTCTTTCATCAAGCATTAAAATCATCGAAGCCTTCTATAGAAGATTACATTCCAGAGTTAGACGGAAAATATGTAATTCGATAGTGATCACTAGCACTAAAATAGAATGCATCGAATTTCAGTTACAACGGATAGGAAAGACAAATTCTGACGTCGTATGAAATAGGAAAAATTGAATCGATGTTATTTGAATAGACGACAACGTGGTGAGGGCGACGTGACACAGTTTTGCATGAGCGAATCGACTTCCACGGGACTTTAGACACCGAAGGTCCTAAGTACACATAGAACCACGAAACGTGTTCGCCTCTCATTGTCCTTTGTCGCCAGGGTCCTGCATAAACATCAAACTCGCTCTCTATAGAGCGACATTCGATGGTCAGGCACGATCGATCGTCGACACAGCTGACGGAAGCAGATTCACTATTTTTTTTTATACTAGTCTATGATTATCCGGGGTTAAAGATCACTCGGTCAGTCAAACCACTAAAGAGAGATGGATCGTGAACACTGGCGGGGATCCAACGGTGAAACTATTGCCTGATCGGTGACATATGACCAAACTGATCTTTCGCGTGAGGCTTTAAACTCCTAACTAACTCCCTCACCATTGAGAAAGTCATGCCCGCATGATCCTTGTTGAATGTACCAGAACGTGACTGCAATCAGCACCGACAAACCGATCTGTTGTGGTTTCAGGCAAAAGTCAATTGATCAAATATAATACGTAGTACACATTGACACGAATGTAGATAAAAAAGTGAAATCTTCACTGGAATCAATAGTGATATATTCCGATTAAATTTAAAGTCGTTACGTGATAGGAACATGTGGTCTTTTGATTTATTCAAGCAGTTTCCTCGATGCGTGTTGCGATTATGTGGAGGATCAGCAGTTTTTCGGGGCCACCAGGCCTTCTGGCAAGCGGTATAAATATTCGAGTGCTTTAATTCGTGACATTTCGGTAGCTTCCTTTTACTCCGGTGCCACGCCTTGTTTTCCGTAAGCATTCAAAGGACCCCCCTTTATGTATCTTTCTTGTTACCTTCGCTTTTACAAACCGCTCAACGATAAACCAACCGATCTATATTTTCTTTCTGCCATGTATTTATGAAGCGCGCCTCTCCGTGACATACTTCTTACGCTCGCGTTTCTCTCTCACAAATTGGAATGTAGGCTGGTCGGGATTACGAGTAGATAACACAGATTTTTAATAGCGAGTTTGATATAAAGCATTGTGCATCAAGGATGCCCGGTCAGTAGAATCGCTCTTTGTCAATTTGTCGATAGACTCTCGGTGTTACGACTCGAAATTACAGGCCGATGAAAATTGACGAGGTCTTGTGCTCCCTTTAAATGCTTGGCATCGAACCGATATTTATTGTCGGCTGTTCTCACGGCGGTGGCGGTGGCGGCGGCGGCGGCCGCGATTTGCCGGCGGGCAAAAAGGAAAGAAATCCGTTCACCGCGCGCAGTAATTGCGCCCGCTCGACTGTGTTGCCACCACTCTAGGCCAGTACGGGAATGACTCTCCTCGAGTAAAAGTAACGCACTAGCACACCGTGCAAGCTAGCAATAAAGCCTCCCATCGAAACTTAAAGTCCCAGAGCACACGATACAATGTTAAAGTCATTGCGTATATCTATACCGCTTCTCTATACTTGATATTTTTAATGGAAGATCTTTATGCCCGCAGTCATTTTCACTGGACACAAATTGCTCGAAAGGTAATCGTGAGAGAGTGCCAGACGAAATCGGGAAGGAGCTCGACTTCCTTTGCCTTTCTCGTCTGCGTGCAATCGACCAACACCCAAGCAAACGCTCTCGTGAAATCCACTGAGAATAGATTTCCGGCGTATTCTCACGTGCGCCTGTTCGCGGAAGGACGTGATTTCCTGCTGGTGATTTCGACTCACTGTATTCTACCAGATCGGCCATGTCATAAGATCTTGGTCTGTAACATCCTCTTCTTCATTTTATTCTCTGGTTGAACAAAATTTCCCCTCGCTCGAGCATAGACCAACTTTGCCCGAGGGAATGCTACTCCGGCTCCGATTGTCGAGCACGTTCGGATACAATTAAGTAACAGCCGCGGTATGTTTCGAAATCATTTCATAACGAGACCTAGATTCGACGCGGCGCACTAGAATCTGATTCAACTACATTGTGTGCACGTCGACACTCTCGACTCTCGTGTATTTCTTGATTAGACAATTCGGAGTACCGCTCCCTCAGTCATCGAGTGACATATGATGACGCTACCGAAGTTATTGACATTAATTGCTATCAACTACTGGAAAAACTGGTACTCCCGATTATTCTTGGTGCTAAATCCGCTTAGATTTTTCTATTATGATTAATAGATTTAATTCCGCTCGGACGAAGATTAACGCGTACGAAAGTAATCAGTCCTGTCAGTGTCAACGTTAATACGTCGAGCGCACCATATGCCGGTTTCACTGAAGGATCAATGAAATTGGGCCAGGAAAAAAGTGGGTCGTCAAACAGAAACGTGTGTACAAATATATACCAAGGAGATATTCATAGTTCGATAGGTCTGGGAACTTCACTCGTCGTCGCGTCGACCGTCGAGATATAAAAACTCATTGAATCATTAGAGCGAGCATAAATGGCGCGTAACATTTTTTTCCGCCTTCCTCGGAATCCCCATTCAGTTGCAAACGCTGCTGCTTCAAACCGATTTGTAAGGGAAGCAACGAGCGGTGGAAAAAAATTGGGAGAAATCGGAGCAGACGAAGAAAAAAAATGTGAGCACTATGTGCGACGGGATGGCGCGCGATGAAGCTACAATCTGTGTGATGCCAGCGTCGATTTCACAGCGTGGAGAGAGAGAGAGAGAGAGAGAGAGAGAGAGAGAGAGAGAGAGAGAGAGAAAGAGGGAGAGAATGGCGCGCAAAAAGGGAGATCGGGGTCGATCTGTTAAACACTCTTTAGCAACGAACGAGTTCCATTAAGCGAGACGAGTCGAGAGCAGAGGGTGCTTTTTCGATAGGATCTCGAAAAAGGAAGTGTGAAAAATCAGGCTCGGGGGGTTAACCGGGAAGCTACGCATTCCGGATAAATGACTCTATACGAGCCGGCCTAACTTATCTCGACTCGATACCGCCGGGCAATATGCTCCCAAAAGCAATATCAAGCGGTATCTGCGCTGACCTTATGCTGCTTTTACTGAACGTCAAGAGTGCTTATCGTCGCTATTCCGCATGATAAAGCTAGCACACAGGCCGCTTCTCATCGCAGTGGATATCCTCTCCAACTCTTTCGAACGTATTTAAAAGCTAAATTAATACCCCTATAAAACTGACCTCTCCTGTTACATCGAAAAGACGAGCTACTACCCAGTCAAACCAGCCAGGGATTCTAATAAGGGGGATGTCACTGACTAATCTCACTTTGAATCTTTCTCCAAGGGAGAAGAACTTATGGGAAAGGTACAGGCTCGAACATGCACGTGGAAAGGGTCAGCTTAAAGTCTGAAGGAGGGAACTATAACCAAGGCGGCTTTTTCTTTCAGGCTCATGGCAGGTGTCTGAACGAGCAGTCTCCTGTAGAAGTGGTTCCTCTCTTCATTCCCAGGATGCAGGTCTCATCCTGCACGAACCCGAGCCAGTACCACTGTGACTTTTTTTTTTTATTATTTTCTCTATGCGAACTCGGCAATGAACTCCCTTTAATTACAGATCGCTCATAGTAATCCGTCCGCCTTCATTATCC
Organism: Ectemnius cavifrons; assembly: GCA_964023945.1. Classification (NCBI taxonomy): domain Eukaryota; kingdom Metazoa; phylum Arthropoda; class Insecta; order Hymenoptera; family Crabronidae; genus Ectemnius; species Ectemnius cavifrons. The sequence goes on along the minus strand of OZ030384.1, from coordinate 7,832,264 downwards.
TCGTTAGTCGAGCCTGTCTTACCGTTAGGTATTGGCTCGACTTGCAAATGCCGAATTTTATATCAAGTTCCTTTGATAATATCATCTACTGTTTTCTATGAAATTTAATTAAGTCTCGGGAACTCGTCAATGATGTTCGTTCGACTATTTGCACGACTGTAGTTATTCCACCAGTTCTTTCGAACGAAGCGTTTAGCAACTTCTTTGGAAGCTTCGGACAGTGGTGTGACGTGTTTTTGCGGATAAGGAAGCGATCGGCAGGTAAATGACTCGGATGAATCAGGAAGATACTTTGGAGAGAGAGCAGGTGATAGGGCTGGAGAGTTAAAGCGCGTAATCGGCCCTCGTCCTTAATTAAGGTAGCTCACGACCGCCAATGAGAACTAAAAGACACGGAGCGCGCTCGACGAGTAATTTCTGCCTGTCTAACGGTACCACGATTTCGTCGGTGGAATCATGAAATTCGATCTCTTCCTTGACTTCGCCGTACCGCCTGATTTATTAAGCTACCAAGTGGCTTATCCGGCTTACTTCACTCGTTGACGATTGAAATAACGTGAGGGAAAGCAGAAGAGTTATGAATCGCATCTTAGGACTCGTTCATATCCGGAAACAGGTAATTAACTTTAGTTATTGGCTGAAGAAAGAAAGAGCAAAGCGATGGTTTCCCTGTACTATCCGCGACCATCAACCTCCAGAGCTATAAACACCTCGATAATTTCTGTCACCTTTGATGAACAGGCTCTCATTACACATCGGCGTACTGCCTATTTATCTTCGCTGAATTTCTCTATCGTCGTTAACGCGTGAATGGGCGATTAAGTCATTATTATCAATCTCCTCGTAATATGAATTATTAATCGTCGAGCGCAGGCCATTCGATCTGCATCGTATAAAATCTTGATGACTCTGTGCTCTCTACCTGAATGTATTTCGGTATCAGCGTCAGCGTCCTCGAAGACCGATGACTCGGTGCCCTCGTCGTTGTCAATTGCCAAATCCTCCGCAGCATCTTCATCCTTTGACTTCTCACTTGCATAATGATGGCCGACCTTACCGCTGACAATGCGGCAAGGGCTATCCACCGATGCATGCCTTCCTGGCTTAACCAAGGTGCTGGTACTCCTTGCAAGCTTGGTACTGTGTGTTCTGCGTATCAACAAGTTGGTAAAGGTAGTACTCCCGTTCTGCTTACTGCGTGTTTCTACGCTGCAACGCGCTTCCTTGGTGCTGCTGGCACCGTTTGATTTCCCATGATCGATTATTTTCGCGGCACGTTTCTCCGAAGTGTCGCACTTCTTCCTCGACGGGTCGTCCTCGACCTCGAAACAGGCTATCGTGTTGTTTAGCCGGTTATCCTTCCTGCTCGAATCCTTCTTCCCGGTGAAACGACTCTGGAACCTCTCGATCGTCTTGAACGACCTCGTTCTCTCTACCTTCTTCCGCTGCTCAGGTAGCCGTGCGTCGCATTTCGGCGTCTCAAAGATCCTCGTAAGGGACTGCACCTTACCACGTGATTCCGGGAAGTTCTCCTCACCTCGCTTCGTTCTGGTGATCGACTCGTTGTTACTGAGAGTGCGGGTTAAAACGACATTCGGCGTAGTCTTCGAGGTGCTTATCGGAAAAGTATTACAGGCAAACTTCTCACTCTCCGCAGAGATGGTCTTCGCTATCTTTATGGGTTGTCGGGCTTCGCCATCTAACGATACATAAAAGGTCGAGCGCCTCTTTGGGGTCTCTTCGGGATTCTCCGTGTTCAACATGTCTCGGCAATTTTTCTCTCGGCATTCACATTTCCTGACCTAGCCCTTTTCCTTTCCTGGACATGGCACTAATTTTCGGTAACCTGGCTTCTCTGATTCATAGTAGTTCCTTGATCGTATCGATGGATTATTTAGTGTCACTCTTGGCCAGCAGCTCTCTTTCTCTATCGTTCCTTCCCCCACCGCTCTACCTTTTACTCCGAACACCACGAGACGACCGTGACTCAGTCTCCAGCTATTTGAGAGTGGTTCTTCGAACCCGTAGAGACTATGGGAATGCCCCTCTCCCAAGCAGCAGGCATGTATTCGAATGAAAATTAGCGCTGTCCGCGTTGCTGGAATGCTCTGCCAGGCTTCTACCACTTTGGATACCTGACACACACCTCGTTCCCGTTCCCATTAGGTCGCACTGTGTTTACCGATGCTAGCCTAAAATAACTCCGCTTGAACCGAGAGGGTCATGGCTTCGATGTCCGTATAATTACACGAGTAATAATAACGACGGGTTTTTCCCTCGTTACTCTCAACCGATTTCCCTTCTATTTCAAGGTTCCTTCTCCGCCGGGATTACTTGAGACACAGACACGCGGCTCAACAGGAAGTAGCATGGATGCTGGGCGTCACTTCTCTTTTATATAGCCTCTTATCTCATGTATTTCGACAGGTGCTGATTCTCTAGCGATCCCCTCGAGGAATGCTCAAAGTTGCGATTCAGAGACGCACAACTGACGGCAGTCAAATGGAATGTCGTTTGCGAGCACGTGTTTCGTGAAGACCGTAAAACAAATCTCTCTCTCTGCGGCGACACCCTGGCACAGAATACACACTA